>JAUMJM010000056.1:2407500-3607500 GCA_033558235.1 Neomorphus geoffroyi
GCCAGAGTTAGTGGTTAACCTCGCGCGACGGTTCAGACCCTTGAAATATTGCCATCCTGTCTAATGCGGAGTCTCTTTGCTCATGGTTTGTCTTTAAAAGACACTGAGGGGGTGAAAGTGGCTCTAATCACCCCTTCCAGAGCATCTTGCCTTTAGCTGTGACCCTCAGCACTCCCTGGAGAGGTGATGGGCTACAAGCCTAAATATAAATAAATAAATATCTATAATGTAATTTTTGAACATCAGCAGGGAGTTTTGCATTCAGCTTTTTGCTGCCTCCCAACTGGTTTTGTGCCTGGGAGGGATCTGAAGCCACCCAGTAATTTTGACCTCCCCCTCTGGAAAAACAAATGATTTGTCTCCTAAATGCGAGGTTCCTCTTTAAAAGAGGGAGAAGAAGGTATTGCAGGCAGTCTGGGCTGTGTGAACTCATGAACTTCATGGGAACAGAGCTCAGTTCCCCACGGCACTGCAGCTCCTTCCCTGGGCAAGCTGCCCAGTCCCTCCGTGCCTCAGTTTCCCCTCTGTGGCAGAGGATGCTCAGATTTCTGCCTTCTTTCTCTTTGCCTGCCTTATCTTTGGGAGATGCTCAGGGCAAGCAGGTGGATTTACAAATCCTTTCTGCCTTCACCTCTCCCAAGGCAGCTTCCCTGCTTCCAAGCACTCAGCTGCTGGGCAGAGGAAAGGGTTAAACGCTTCCCCTTCCCCTGCCCAAACCTAAAAGCAAGAGGAGGCTCTAAACAGCAAATGTGGAGCCCGGACTAAGATCTGCACCTTTCCTCGCCCTCCGTTCTTTCTTCCCTTGGAACCAGGACTTAAAAGGAGTTCTGGGATGAAGGAGAGGGGTGAGGGTGGTGCAGCCTCTGAGCTCTGTATCCAAACCAAGGCACCTGGAAGCTTTGAAACTGGAGCAGAAAGCTCTGACTTGGCAAGTCTCAGGTTGGAAATTATCAATATTGCTTAATATCCAGTTTTCTGCTCAACCCTGGAGAGTCCCAACCCAGCTTAGATCCCCATGGATCCCATAAACTCCCCCAAAAGCCTGTGGCCACCCTGAAAACACCGACTCTTCCAGCCCAACTGCTCTGGACCCTCTGGCTCTCAGGGCAGAGTCACCTCCTGCCAAACCCCACCTGGTGGGATCAAAATCCCATCCCCTGCCACATGTAAACCCTGAGACTCCACCAAGGGCCTGAGCTGCTGTTGTTTCATCTCCTCACGTAGATATAGGAGCAAATTAAAAATGGGCTTTGGGGGTTTAAAACTCAGGGTGCCTTGAATCCTTTCTGCAAAATTTCTGAAAGAACATGGATATTTCATAGAATCATGGAATGATTTGGGTTGGAAGGGACCTCAAAGCCCACCCAGTGCCACCTCCTGCCATGGGCAGGAACACCTCCCACTGGGTCAGGGGGCTCCAAGCCCCATCCAACCTGGCCTGGAACACCTCCAGGGATGGGGCAGCCACCACTGCTCTGGGCACCCTGGGCCAGGGCTTCCCCACCCTCATTGTGAAGAATTTCTTCCTAAGATCTCACCTCAATCTTCCCCTTCCAATTTAAAGCCATTTCCCCTCTTCCCATCCCTCCAAGACCTTTTAAAAAGCCCCTCCCCAGCTTTCCTGCAGCCCCTTTCAGCACTGGGAGCTGCTCTAAGGTCTCCCCAGAGCCTTCTCCTCTCCAGGCTGAACAACCCCAACTCTCCCAGCCTGGCCTCGTACAGGAGCTGCTCCAGCCCTCGGATCATCTCCGTGGCCTCCTCTGGCCTCGCTCCAACAGCTCCAGGTCCTTCCTGTGCTCAGGACTCCAGAACTGGACCCAGGGCTCCAGGTGGGGCGTCCCCAGAGTGGAGCAGAGGGGCAGAACCCCCTCCCCTGCTGCTCCCCCTGCTCTGGATGCAGCCCAGGGGGGTTTCTGGGCTGTGAGCACACACTGATGGCTCATGTTGAGCTTCTCATCAGTCAGCACCCCAAGTCCTTCTCCTCAGGGCTCCTCCTCTCAATCACATCATCCCCCACCCTGCATCCCTACGGGATGTTGCCCCGATCCATCTGTAGATCCTTACGCTTGGCCTTGTTGTTCTTTAATTTATAGCTCGCACCTCAGCTCCCTCCCCAGCTGCGTTTCCAGGAAGGCGTTTCCCATCTGCAGCCCGATCACCCCATCCCTTGGCTCTCTTTATTACCTAAGCATGTGATGCCCCAGTCCGTGCCACAGGTTCAAGGCCAGTTTTCTCAGATGTATAAACACAGCCCTGCACGACTCCCTTGAACGAGACTCACAGTCAGATGCTGCTGTTCGGTTTCCTGGCCGCGGTGTTTGCTTTCCTTATCAGGGCAGAGCCAGGCTGGATTTTGGCAGAAGGTTTCTGGGAGATCGCAGGTCCTCAATTATGAATGGCTTCACAGTTACAAGGTGATGTTATTTTGGCTCTGAAAGGATTAATATAAAATTGCAGCTTGACTCAGGAAGCTTGGAAGAAGCTAAAAATAGGCACTTGGCTCTGCAGAGTCATCTCCTCCTTTAAAACATGGATGAGGGTGTGTTTAAAGGCTGCTCTTGGACCTGCTGCCTTCCCTGCAGCATCCAAGGTTGGCCTAGGGAAGAGAGCCAAGGTGGTGTTGCCAAACCCTCGGAATGGACCAGCGTTGGCTTTTATTTGCCGGTGCCGATGCTCTTTGCTCACCAAGACACCGCGAGTTAGCGGGGCTGCGTTAAGGACCGATTCTGTTAATTCATGGGAAATAACCTCAATGAAAAACGAAACCACTCGTGGCTTTGAGGAGCTTTGCATGGGTGCACCGCAGCTCCAACAGGCTCCAGCACAGCTCTGCAGCCTTGGGAAACCCTCCTAATGGAAAATCAGGGCAAAAGAAGCTCCATAATCAGGGGAAAAGAAGCTCCAAGTCCTGTGTCTCTGAAGACTGGCTGACTTCTCCCTGATTTCTGGAGGAATGCTGTGGGCACAGGGTGGATCTTGCATCCCAGCAGCTCCAGGGTTAAAACTCCAAGCAACCAAGAAGCCAAAACCATCTGAGACACCTTGGGAAGTCCCAGATAAGGTGGTGTTGGAGGTGTTAAAGGTTCTTGCATCCCAGCAGCTCCAAGGCTAAAACTCTGAGCAACCAAAGCTCTCAGAGAAGCCAAAACCATCTGAAAGACCAGGGAAGTCCCAGTGCTTGCACTGTTGAGGCATTAATGGTTCTGTCTCGATGGCGCCAGGGCGGAGTGTGCCCCTGAGGGACAGGGCATCCCAACTGAGGTCCCAGCCACAGCTTGATTCCCTTCCTTGCTCTGCAAGAAACAAGAGATATCGATATAGAAACACCCAGCTCTGCTAAAGAGACAGCGTTTGGTTCCTCCCTTTTTTTTTAGAAGCGTTGAGGTTTGCTCTGAAAACATCAGACTTCTTCACGTGAAGGAACTTTCTCTCACTCCTCTCCTGCATCCGGACACTCATTGTCCTTGGGGAAGTGGGAGGAATGGCAACCACGAGGCGAAGTGACGGGGAAAAAAGGAAACCAGCTGTGAAAGGACAGGGAAGCCAACTTTGAAGAAGAACATTGAGGGGCTGGAGCGTGTCCAGAGAAGGCAACGAGGCTGGTGAAGGGGCTGGAGAACAAGTTCTACAAGTAGAGACTGGGGGAACTGGGGTTGTTCAGCCTGGAGAAGAGGAGGCTGAGGGGAGACCTCGTCACTGTCTACAACTGCCTGAAAGGAGGCTGTGACGGGGTGGGGGCTGGGCTCTGCTCACAAGGGACAGCGATGGGATGAGAGGAAATGGCCACAAGTTGTGCCAGGGGAGGTTCAGACTGGACATTGGGAAGAATTTCTTCACAGAAAGGGTGGTCAGGGGTTGGCACAGCTGCCCAGGGAGGGGGTAGAGTCGCCATCCCTGGAGGGGTTTAAAAGATGGGTGGATGAGTTCCTTAGGGACAGGGTTTAGTGGGGAGACAGGCATGGTTGGACTCGATCTCAGAGGTCTCTCCCAACTTTAGGATTCTGTGATTCCATGGTTCTGTGGGTGGTGGCCAAGAGTGGAGTCGCTGTGATGCTGCTCAGTTGCCCTGGCACTGCCAGGCTGGGGCAGCCAGGGAACACCAGGCAGGGGCTGTAACTGGGCAGTTTCATCCTGGAGTGGGTTGGGTGGGAAGGGACCTCCAAGCCCACCCAGTGCCACCCCCTGCCATGGGCAGGGACACCTCCCACTGGATCAGGGGGCTCCAAGCCCCATCCAACCTGGCCTGGAACACCTCCAGGGATGGGGCAGCCACCACTGCTCTGGGCACCCTGGGCCAGGGCCTCCCCACCCTCACAGGGAAGAAGTGACGTCACCGGTGACGTCACGCACACAGGAGGGCGGGGAGAGGAGTGCGCTTGGCCCCTCCCACTCTCCCCTCAGCACGGCGCGCAGGGCTGTACCACATCACGGTGGAGGGGGGGAACGGAGGGAGGGAATGTCCCACACAAAGGCACAAGGGGGGGAAGTCGGTCACTGCGCATGCACAGAGGGCTGACGGGGTGTGGGGGGGGCGGAGTGGCCTACGCAAGGGTGAGCGAGGCGGCTGTGATCACTGCGCATGCGCATGGCTGGAAGGGCCCACACAGGCCCTGCGCGAGGAGGCTATCACTACGCATGCGCAGGACAGTGCGGGCTGCGCATGGATGTGGTCAATGGGCACGGCCGTGATCGCTGCGCATGCGCAGAACCGTGTGGGCCGTGGGGGGATGTGTGCTCATTGCGCATGCGCAGGCTGTACCACATCACACCGGAGGAGGTGGAATATCCCACACAAAGTGGCTGCGCGCGGGAGGGGGGGGGGGCGGTCACTGCGCATGCGTCCTGCGCTCCCCGTTCTAAGCCCGGGGGGACCCGGCCGGGCTGAGGCGGCGGTGGCGCCGGGCGTTCGCGTCCATGTGCAGCCCCGAGCGGGTGCCGCCCCCGGCGGGGGACCTGCCGCCCGAGTGGGAGACGGACGACGAGCGCATGGCTTTCCTGTTCTCCGCTTTCAAGCCCAGCCGCGAGGTGAACAGCGCCGAGTGGGACAGCAAGATGGCCTTCTGGGCCGCGCTGGTGCTGGGCCGCGGCCGCCGCCGGGGCATCGTGAGAACCTGCCTGAGGGACCTCCAGCACGGCTTCGAGCGGAGGGGCAGCCTCCCGCTAGGCCTCGGCACCGTCCTCAGGGAGCTGCTCAGGTAACGGGGGGCGGGGCTGAGGCTGGGCGTGGGGATGACACTGAGGGTGAGGCCGGGGCTGGGGGTGAGACTGGGGCTCCAGAGGAGGCCACGGAGATGACGTGAAGGCTGGAGCATCTCCTGTACGAGGCCAGGCTGGGAGAGTTGGGGTTTTTCAGCCTGGAGAAGAGAAGGCTCTGGGGAGACCTTAGAGCAGCTCCCAGTGCTGAAAGGGGCTGCAGGAAAGCTGGGGAGGGGCTCTGGATCAGGGAGTGCAGGGATGGGACGAGGGTAAGAGTTTTGAGCTGCAAGAGGGGAGATTGAGATGAGATCTTGTGTAGAAATGTTTTGCTGTGAGGGTGGGGAGGCCCTGGCCCAGGGTGCCCAGAGCAGTGGTGGCTGTCCCATCCCTGGAGGTGTTCCAGGCCAGGTTGGATGGGGCTTGGAGCCCCCTGATCCAGTGGGAGGTGTTCCTGCCCATGGCAGGGGGTGGCACTGGATGGGCTTGGAGGTCCCTTCCAACCCAACCTTTTCCATGATTCTTTCCAGTCACCACTACTCTCCCTCTGCAGAGCCTTCCTGCCTTCCAGTAGGTCAACACTCCTTCCCAACTTTGTGTCATCTGCAACCTCACTGAGGGTGCACTCAGTCCTCTCATCCAGATCACTAATATTAAACAGAAGCAGCACTAATATTAAACAGAAGGAGCCTTGTCTTCTCCACGGTGAATAAACCCAGCTCTCTCAGCTTGTCCTTGTACAGTAGGTGCGCCAGCCCTTGGATCGTCTCCGTGGCCTCCTCTGGACTCTCTCCAGCAGCTTCAGGTCCTTCCTGTGCTGAGGAGTGTGGGGTTGTGTTGTGCAGGGGGTATCTGGGAGCTGTGTGCAAGCTAAAGTGTGAACAGGGAGTCAAGAAGCTTGCCCTGTGGCCCCAGGTGGTGTGCCAAAAGGAATCCCAGGGGAATGCTGTAGGTGCAGAAGAGCTTTATGTTGAACTGGGTTAGGCACCCTGAAACAGTTGTTGTGATGACCCAGCTGTGGATGGTGTGTGCAGATGCGTGGGCATGCGCTGCGCTGGTGTTTGCAACCAGGTGTTTTGTGTTGTGGAACTACAGCCTGGGATTGGGATTGGTACCTGGAAAAGCAGGAGCTGAATCTGTGCCTGTAACGTAAAGAATGAAACCTGTGGATCTGAGAACAGATGCATTTGCAATTTAACATGCAAATGAAGCATCCCAAGATGTGCAGCAGGCCCCTCTGTAAACTGCTCCTCCCCATTGATGTCTCCATCAGCTTCCAGTCAGAAAACTGGGAGAAACTTGGAAAAGCAGGAAAGAAGAGATCCTTGTGTCCAGAGGAACCCTGTGAGGAGTGGAAGCCTTTCTATGCAGTTGTAACTTCTCCAACTTCAGCTAGAAACTCTCTTAAGCTAGAAAATAACTTTCTGTTAGAAACCACTGCAAGGACAATGGATGTACAAAGTGTAGAGCAGTGTTCCCCTTAAAAATTCTCTGTGCTGGAACTCCTGCTTGCTGCCAGGGAAGAGTTTTAGGACCAGTCATATTCAGTTCTTCATGCACGTCTCTCTTCTAGACGTGGCAAGCTGCAGAGGGAGTCGGACTTCATGGCCAGTGTAGACAGCAGCTGGATCTCCTGGGGTGTGGGGGTCTTCATTCTGAAGCCCCTGAAGTGGACTCTCTCCAGTGTGCTGGGTGACAGCAAAATACCCGAGGAAGAGGAGGTTCTGATCTACGTGGAACTGCTTCAGGTGAGGGTTGCTGAGAGCTTTCTCAAGATTATGCTCCTCCAGAGGAATTTTGAGTCGTTTTGTCGCTACGAAGGAAAGATCAGGGTTTAGAAGGTCTTGATTTGTATTCCTTGGGTGTTTAAAAGCCTGTGGAGAGGTGGATGGAGTCTCTGGGGGATAGGAAATGGTTTGTATCTACGGATGTTCAGATGTAATATAATGACGTTTCTCTGACTTCCAAGAAATGGGAGGGACAGCCTGGCTTGCGGGTCCAGGAAGGCAGGGAATGCACTGTAGGAGCACTGGAGATCTCAGGTGTGATTTCATGCAAGCGTTGTGTGAGAGAGAACCTTGTGGGTAGAGGGCCATCTGTTGTGGGGAGGAAGTGGTGACGTAGAAGCCGCTGGCTCAGTCCAGTGAGCTTGCTTGTGCGTTATCAAAGGCACTTTCACTTTGAAACACGTGCTTTCACTGTGAGAGCGCCCTTGGATCCTGTCAAAGACCCTTTTCCTTGCCATGCTGTTAGTGACAGGTCTGTGAATTGCTGTAACTCATTGTTGCTCGGTTTGGCTTGACTGGTGTGGTGCTGACTGTTGAGACCTTGGGTTTCTCTCTGTGTCACTCAGTGGCTGTTAAAATTAGCACCAAAACATGCTGCCGTTGAGTGGCAGCGGTGTCTCAATGACTGGGACTTGCAGAAATGCAAGAGCTCTTTGGATGCTCTCCTTTATTTTCAGTTAGGCTGATAGCAGACGGTGTCTTCCCCCTGTGGTGAGCATCCCACAGGCCTTTCAGAGGGTGAGTGGGTAGGAGAGAGGAGAAACCTTTTAAAAAGGGGCCTGGAAATCCACAAGCCTGGATGTGGAATCTGGAGGTGGATGGAAAGAGTTGTTTCTATAACCTTCAGTGGACCATAGCTCACTTGGAACCGGGAGAACTTCTCTTTTTCCTCTGCCCACATAAAAATGATGGGTATAATCACAGTGTGGATTAAAAAAAAAGGCTTTATTGGGTTTAAATTTGGGGTGGGGATCAGACTTCAAGAAGCGCAGAAGCGCCTGTGTGCTTCTTGTTGCATAGCAGTTGCACAGGGAATCGTGTAGCTTTGGTTCTCATGGAAAACTGTAGTGTTTTCATTCTGTTAATGGTGATATTTTTAAAGCATTGCAGTTGCTTTGGTGTGTTACCTACAGCTCATTCTGAAAGTTACCTGGCCCAAAACATCAACTTTTCACCCTCAGTGTGGGAGGAAGAGGGTGTGGACTTGGCAGATGATGTGAGAGAAGCCAGAGTCCTGTGTAAACTAAGACAACTCTTGTTGCTTCCTTTCAGGAGAAGGCAGAGGAAGTTTATCGCCTGTATCAGAACTCGGCACTTTCTTCTCACCCTGTCGTCGCCCTCTCGGAGCTGCGGTCCCTCTGTGCCGGTGTTTGTCCAGATGAAAGGACGTTCTACTTGTTGCTGCTCCAGCTGCAAAAGGAAAAGAGGGTCACGATCCTGGAACAGAACGGAGAGAAGGTACAGGGTAAAGGTGACTGCTTTTGGGTGGTATAATCCGTCTTGCGTTTCACCTGGCTGGAAGCAATACTTTATTGGCTCATTACGGGTGTTCTTTGATTGGAAAAGTCAATTCTGTGTTGTAACCTGGTTATAGATGAGATGAAATCCTCAATCTGGTGACAGGTTCTTATTTTCCTCCACCAACTGTTTGTATTATTACCTATGTAATTTAAGGGCTAGAGAATCAGCAGATGTTGTCGTCTGCTCATAGGTTGACTGTTCCCAACGACCTAAATTGAAGTCATTCCACGCCACTGGAACCAGCGTTCAGCTTTCTGTGAAAGGGTTTTCCTGTCTGTCAGTAACTACAGAGACGCAGGCGCTCTCGTTTCTAAGGTGGCAGGTTTGCCTGCAGTGTTCTGCGCCGAACACTTCAGTACAAAGCACGTGGAACATTGCCACGGACTGTTCAGAGCACCGAGGCAGCTTTAAACCTTTGGGGTGTTCCATTAAGGATTTCTGTTTTCACACTGATGTCGCTGGATCCTGTCTAGTTTAGTATTACCTATATTCCATATTATTGCTTACAGGAAAGCTGGGGGGGTCGGCTCTTCATCAGGGAGTGCAGGGATAGGACAAGGGGTAAGGGTTTTGAGCTGAAAGAGGGGAGACTGAGATGAGATCTGGGGGAGAAATGTTTTGCTGTGAGGGTGGGGAGGCCCTGGCCCAGGTTGCCCAGAGCTGTGGTGGCTGCCCCATCCCTGGAGGTGTTCCAGGCCAGGTTGGATGGGGCTTGGAGCCCCCTGAGCCAGGGGGAGGTGTCCCTGCCTGTTGTGGCAGGGGAGTTGGAGCTGAATGGGCTTTGAGATCCCTTCCAAGCCAAACCATTCCATGATTCCATTATATGGTGACTGGCATGTCCTCCTCACTCTAATACAGGGCTTAAATTGGAGGTGTAGAAACTTCTTTTGAAGGTTTTTCCAGAGCAGGCACAGATTCTGGAGATGAGCGACTCTAGCATGTGGTTCTCTTCCTTAGATAGTGAAGTTTGCCCGAGGCCTCCATGCCAAAGTCTCTCCAGTGAACGATGTGGACATCGGGGTGTACCAGTTGATGCAAAGCGAGCAGCTCCTGTCACAGAAGGTGGAGTCCCTTTCCCAGGAAGCAGAGAAGTAATTTGGGGAAGGGTGGTGGGAAGAACATTCATGTGCTGTAGAACTTTGTATTCCTGTGACGGAGGTAGAATGAAGCTGCTTTCTGAAAGTGCAAGTCATTCTTTCCTCTTCTGTAAACCCAGTAGCCACGGTCACGTAGTAGGGCAGGTTTTCCAGTCTTTGTTCCCTGCCCCCATGAAAACAACGTGCAGTGAATGAATGTCGAAGGCTTTGGCGAGGATTTGGAATGTGTTCAAGGACTGCTTCCAAGAAACAGCAATGGCTTAAGGGTGGTTGTTTCTGAAATACCTTGTTACTCAGTCACCTCTGGATCAGAGCAAGGTGGGGAGGGTGGTTGCTGACTTGTGAAATACCTACTGCTTGCGAAGGAATAAGCTGCTTTTTCTTGTTGCATCTGTACAGGTGTAAAGAGGACGCCCGGAGTGCTTGTAGAGCTGGGAAAAAGCAATTGGTAAGTGCTGTTCTACTTGACAGGAACAAGTTAAGTGTCTTCGAGCTGATGCGTAGCTGCGGATAATGACCAGGGTTAGGCATAGTGTACTTGACCTTCGGTGTGTTGAAGTGGTGTTTCTGAGGCCAAAGGTTTCCTCAAAGTGAAATTCAGGATGTATTTGTCCTGAGTGAGGCAGTGAAGAGAAATGGAAATACCCAGCTCCTAAAACTGGGGGGGCGTGTGCTTTGCTATTTCTTTACGCTTCCTTTGGCTGCTGCCTTTTTTGTGATCCACATCTGTGTATCCGATGTCTCCAGGCGCTGAGATGTTTGAAATCCAAACGAAGGACAGAAAGGCGCATTGAAGAGCTTCATTCCAAGCTGGATGCAGTGCAGGGGATCTTGGATCGTATCTACGCCTCCCAGACTGACCAGATGGTAGCGTCTTAATTTTGTCTTGTGCTTCTCACTTGAGCCCTGCTCTTCTCTGGTGTTGTTTTACCTGCTTGTCAGAGCTTGTGTCTGATAGGTGTGAGCTGCTCTGATGTCGGGGTGTTGCTTTGGATGAACCCCCTTGTGGCTTTATTTTCGTGGGCGCTCATGTTTCTGTGAGGGTCCCTGCTTAGAAAACACATCTTGATTGAAGCTTGCACTGCCTGTTCTTTGCTCTTATTTAACATCGTGCCTATTTCTTTTCTTTATTCCAGGTATTTAACGCCTATCAGGCTGGTGTAGGAGCTCTGAAACTCTCTATGAAGGATGTTACTGTGGAGAAGGCAGAGAACCTGGTGGATCAGATACAAGAGGTACTGAAATAAGAGCACATCTAAATAAACAAGCAAGTAGAGTGCAGATATACACAGCAAGCTTGCCCAGCTGTTAATGCTGAGGCTTCTGGCACTGTTTGGCTTCTATTCCATATGTCACCACAGCAAAGTGACTTAATCCTCATCTTTTTAAGTCAGCAAGCAGAGGTCTGCAAATAACTGGCTGTGTTTGTGTTACATATTTGCATTTATTGCTGGCCAGTAATCACAATTTACATTAAATTTGTCTGTTTCATGTGGGTTTTTTGGTTAGCGATATATTAGCAACTTCAGCTCCAGGTCCTTACACGGTGACTTCAACTGCTGAGCTGAGGGCCTGTCAGAAAAAATTCATGCATTGATCCTTATTTTGTCAGCCTGAGCCACAATATGGGCTTGTTCTTATGTGAAAAGCTAAAATCAGGGAGATTTTTCTTTTGTCTGTGACATTCTGTCTCAGGTTTGATCCCCAAACGCGCTGCTTGGTCTGGTGGCACTTAATATTCCACATGACTGCTTTTGGTGGTGAAAACCAGTCATGTTGGGAGTCCCTTTTGCATGACTACATGCTTTTAAGTCAACTGGTGAATTTTTATTTGTTATTTCTTATTTTGGCATAAATGGCTACAATAAGACATAAGATTAACTTACATTCTATCTCAAACGCTGTGTATTTTTCCTCAGCTTTGCGATACTCAAGATGAAGTTGCCCAAACTCTGGCTGGAGTGGGGGTCAATGGCCTAGGTATGTTCTGGGGTTTCCATCCTTTGCTCACCTTCTTTTGCCACTGCTGGCCCTTTGTGTTGCCCTCTCTTCCCTGTGCCCTCCCCACGTGTGCCTCATCCTCCTTCATGGTAGAATAAGCACATACTGAAATATCAGGGATGGTGCCTTCAGAGGGAGTGACAAGGAGTTCTTCTCTCTCTGACAGTGGGTTGCATCTCCAATCTTTGCTGCAGCCTCTAAGTAAGGTGGATTTCAGTTCAGAGTTGTGTAATGTTGATTTAAATCTATTTTTACAGTGGCTGCTGTTTTGTTTTTCAAGTGAAGGTCTTTTTTCCTCCGGCCTGTGTGTTGCTGCAGCTTGTTTGTCTCTGCTGAAGTGTTTTCTTGCCCTTAATTGCCTCAGCAAAAAGGCTGCTAAAGGAATAGCTTCTCCCTGAGATCAGGACTGAATTTTCAGCTTTAGAAGCAGCACAGGGAGTTCCTTATTTATGAGTAATGATGGGTGGGAGTAGTAATGCCTCTCTTAAACTTGGACTTCAGTCTGTGCTGTGCTGTGCTGTGAAGATGCCACTGAATTCTGCTTGGAACTGAATGTTTTCTTTAATCGGCAGAGGTGGACACTGAAGAACTTGAGAAGGAACTGGACAGCCTCCTCCAGGACTCGACTAAGGAGCCTGTAGATCTGCCTTCCGTTCCCCAGAAGGTGCTGATTCCACCCATTTCTGATGCCGAGCTCGAAGCTGAGTTGGAAGAGCTCTCCGTTTCCGATGGAGGTATGGATATCAGCAAGTCGTGTTAGCTGGCTGCTGCGAGGGGCTGTGACAGCCTTGCAAAGCGAAGGATGTCTGTCAGAACTAAAGTCTGAGCCAGAATCTTTCCCATTTCCAGTTACACTTTTATCTCTACCAGTGGCATTGTCTTTCACTGCCAGACTCAGTCTGGAAAAAATTGCCCTCTGCTAGAAATTCTGCCTGGACTTTATGACCTGGGATACAGGGAAAGCTGAAGAGCTAGTTGCTTGGACTGATTTTTTTGTCGTCATTTAATGAACCTGTACAAAGCCAGGCAGTGTTTTTTGTATGTTCTGTTAATGATGATAAGGTAGAACAGCATTTTCATGCCTGTTGCTGCCAAGCTCGCAGCATCTTCTCTGTCCTAGAATGCTTACTAGGACTCACGCATTATAGTCTGCTTAAATTAGTACTAAATTAGTCTTTATTTAGTTGCAGTGAGTGATCAGAGCTTATGGGCTCTTCTTCAGGCTAAACAAGCCCAGCTTTCTCAGCCTATCCTTGTATGGGAGGTGCTCCAACCCCTGGATCATCTTTGTTGCCTCCTTTGGACTTGTTCCAACAGATCCGTGTCCTTCCTGTGCTGAGGAGTATGGGGTTGTTGTGCAGCTCTCTGAAATTGTATTTATTAGCTCTGGACCTGGTCGATCTACTGATGAAAACTCATGTCTTTCTGTTGCACTTTTCCTTATAGATTTGGCACAGAAAACTCCCTCTGCTTCCTCTGAACCCAAAACAGCTCTGGGACTGAATCTCTAAAGACCCAACAGGATCCTGTTGCTGCAGTTTGAGAAGTTGGTCTTAAGGTTCCTTAATTATTGACTAGAACTTTTGGGGAGAGGGATAACGCTCCCCTTTTCTTCACGGATATCGCTTTGCTCAGCAACAGGATCTCCTGCCGTGACAATCCACTCTGGAACTGGTGTCTGTCATCTCTGTGCCAACATCTGCGCTGGTCATGATTTGACTTGTGATCCCAAGTCACTTTGCGACATCCAGTCTTCCCTTCTGGGAACGCAATTCACTATTCTGCCCAGTGAAGATAAAACTCTTCGATGTTCATAACAGTGCTCGTTTTTTTTCTTTTCCTTTGCTGTGGCTGATGTTGAGAATCTGAGTCGCAGCCGTATTGCAGTTGCTCAGCATTTGGCTGTTTGTGTGGTTGTTTAAAACACTTGGCACTTAACTTAGGTCAAGGACTGCAACACCTCTCAATAGTTTAATCCCTCCCTGTCTGTATTTTGCACGGTCGTGGACAACTAGACACTGTTAACTGTTAAATTGTAGGAGGTTTTGGTGCTGCTCCTAGAGGGCAGCAATTGCAAGCACAAGACAAAACTTAATTCCTCTTTCCATAATGACACTAAGGCCTTAAAAGGGAGACCTGCAAAAGAGCTGAAATGAAGGAGTTTCTGACGCTGCCTGTTGTGACAAAGGCTTGCAGTCACCGTAACACAATTTTCTGCTTGCTCTTACTTGAAATGTGAGCTGCTTGCTATTTTTGTATCTCCCCTGTTTGCAAAACTCCTTGGGAGCTGCAGGGTGGTCTGCTTTGAGCTCTCTTATGGAGTGATTTGGCGTGAGAGGAGAAGGGATGGATCATTTTCCCTTTGGGAGCCTGGTTTCGTATAACAGCCTTGACTTTCCCTTCAGTCTTGCTGTTGCAATTCCACACAATGATGGATTACTGGAAAACCCCAAACCAAAACCCTGTAAGTGTTTTTAATGCAGAAAAATCTCCAAGCACTGAGGAGGATTTTAGAGGCTGTCTTTCCCCTTTAGAAGTTAAATCATCATCTTTTGCAGGTCACTTTTTTATTATGCACATGCAAGAGCAGAAAGCCTGATCCCTAATGTGAATAAATGATTTTTTTTTTTTCAGGAGGGGAATGTGCTACGAACTGGCCTTTCTGCACACAGAGCCTGTGCGTGGCAGGGGAGCAAGGAGCTACGTGTTAATTTATAACCTGACTCGGAATGTATTCCCGTCACCATTTCTATTCTGCCTCCTCCGCCGAGCTCTGTCGCTCGAGCCATGTGAATGGCATCGAGGGCTGGAGTTCCCGTGTCCTGTTAATTCCCGGTGACCCAGCTTTAGCCCCAGAGGACAAGATGTTACTGCTGTCATGAGGCTGCTGCATTGGCTCTGGCTTCCTTGTGGCTTTTTTGAGGAGTGCGGACTCCTGCCAGAGGAGGTGGTGTAGCCAGCCAGCAGCTTCCCCAGCCTGCACCTGGAACTGTGTAAAATGACTTGAAGCTCTGTATTCCTTTCCTTTGTAAGTTAATGGGAGAAAAACCACTGTGTTTTCTGCCTACGTGTAATAAAGGAGAGGGGAGGAACCAGAGTCCCTCGTGGTGCCTCCTTTTCTTTTCTCTCTGTTCCAGCTGTGCTTCTGCATCTATAGAACTTGTCTGCTGAAAGTAAAAGGGCAGATTCCTGGGCTGCTTTGTCAAAACCAAACTGAATAACTGCTGTACCAGACTGATTTCCCTCAGCTTTCTCTCTGTGTTTAAAAAAGCCCAACAGTTGCTGTGCTTAATTTTAAAAAATGTCTCTTCTCACCGATTAGCCTGTGCTGGGTTTTGGGTTACAGGGCCTGAATTTTCTAAGTATCATTTTGGAAAGGCTTCTCCTTCTTTGCTTCTGCTTGTCTTGTCTTTACACTTCTTTTTGATCGCTGTGCATCTCAAACTAGTGCAATTTCAGGGCTTGTGGAAGAGCATCCCTTGCCTAAGCCACCTTGCTGGGGCTGTGCAGGTTCTCATTGATTCCTTGGTTTCATAGAATCATGGAATGGGTTGGGTTGGAAGGGACCTCCAAGCCCATGCAGTGCCACCCCCTGCCATGGGCAGGGACACCTCCCACTGGGTCAGGGGGCTCCAAGCCCCATCCAACCTGGCCTGGAACACCTCCAGGGATGGGGCAGCCACCACTGCTCTGGGCACCCTGGGCCAGGGTCTCACCACCCTTACTGTGAAGAATTTTTTCCTAACGTCTGATATGTTTCATGCTAAGCAATACGTAAGTCTTATTCTGGGATGGTTTTGTCCAGCTCCTTGTTCTGATGGTAATTAAGCTGTGCAGCTGAGGAGACTGGTCCTGTTTTTTCCTCTGTCTAAAGACAATGAGTCTAATTTGAGTCACCTGGTGTATAAACTACTCAAACCAGATACCTGGAGTAAGCTTTGAATTTGCAGACAGACCATCCCGTTTCCTCCAACAAGAGGTTTTGATGGAACTGTGCTCCAGGAGCTGTGCTGATCCCTGGAGAACTGTCCCTGGGCAGGCAGGGAGGAGGGAGTCTCTTCTTCCTGTGCTTATCTTAGCCTGTCTATGGTGTGACTCTGGGAAGGCTCAGGTCCTGCCAGGATCGTTTTTTAAAGGATCTGATTACTCCTCGTTTCTCTCCTGCTTATCAAAATGTGTGGAAGTAAAGTGCAAAGTACTTCCTGCAGGAATAACCACTCCTGCAGTTCTACACTGCATCCAACTGAGCCAGCCGTGCTGGAAGAGGCACTGAAGAGTTAAAGCCAAGCAGCTGCTGCTTGATTTGAAGTGGCTTGTAATTTTCTGCCTTTGATGCAAAGTGGGAAATGTAATCAAGGTGGTTGAAGGAAGAATTTCAAGTATATTTTGGTGAGACAGCAGGGAAGGGAAATCAAGGGCAGCTTCGTGCTGGGTGAGGAAATTAAAAATAAAAACCTAGAGCTGAATTGCCACCAAACTGGAATCTTGTCACACTCAAGTGCTGTTTAAAATAGTATTTAACTTGATTCTCAGTAAAAGCAGCAGCTGCTTCTGGGAGGAGCTGTAGTGGCTGTTCAGGAATACAGTGCAGCAGAGCAGCTTTCTCAGTAAAGAAGGTTGCATCCAGCAGGCAGGAGTTCATCTGTGATCAGGAGCCTGTATTTTGTTTAATTATCTGTATGTTGTTTGCCTGTGACAGTGGAGTTAAGGGTCTGTTCTTCATTAGTTGTATCCCAAGATGCAGAGAAATTGAGTAATTGAGTATTCCCTTCCCATCCCATTTTCCCCCTTCCAACCCAGCTTTCAATATCTGCTTCAGTATAAGCAGCATGTGAGGGCGAGATCCTTTCTTAGATGTTTTCAAGCTCCTTAGGAGGAGGAGGAAGGCTTCCTTGTATCTCGAGGAATGATTTCCTGGAATGCCTCCTGGCTTAGTGCGTGTGATCCAAGTGTGCTATGAGCTCCCTGTCAGAGCCTCTGCTGTGATTTAACGCTGCAGGACAGGTCGCCTGCCATCGCTGTTCTCTTCAAGGGCAGTGAAACCATCCTGTTGGTGGTGGTTTGCAACTTGGATCCCAAAAATCTTTGTATCCAGTATAGGGAATATTAAAGGGGGCTGCAGGAAAGCTGGGGAGGGGCTCTTGATCAGGGAGTGCAGGGACAGGATGAGAGGGAAGGGTTTTCAGCTGAAAAAGGAGAGATTGAGGTGAGGTATCATGAAGAAATTGTTTTGCTGTGAGGGTGGGGAGCCCTGGCCCAGGTTGCCCAGAGCAGTGGTTCAAGGCCAGGTTGGATGGGGCTTGGAGCCCCCTGATCCAGTGGGAGGTGTCCCTGCCCATGGCAGGGGGTGGCACTGGATGAGCTTTGAGGTCCCTTCCAACCCAAACCATTCCATGATTCTATGAATATGAGAAAAATGCCCTTTTGTGGCACAGATGGCAGCACATCTGCATTCATCCTTGCATGGATTAGTGCCCTGCCAGGGCCCTTTGGTGTCTGGGCAATTAATTCCTTGGCCTCTATGGAATTCTGGTAGGGAGGAAGGGAATTGCCTGACCCAGAAGACCCAAGGCAAAGCACCGAGCTGTGAGCCGGCTGTTGGTGCCATCTAGTCGCTCTTCCTGGCATAGGCACTTGGCAGCAGCGGGCTGCAGACGGTGGAACTAATGAGGCTTAATTAAACAAAGCCTTCAGAAGTAAACGCTGTGACGTGCTGGCAACAAGTTTCTTTAACCTGTCACAAAGTAAGCGTGCTGTTTGCTTTCAGAGGAAGCTCCTCAGTGCTGTATCTTCAAGGGTATAATCATGCTCTTGTTTGAAAGTTGTTCTCGGGCAGCTCCTGCTCCATCTGGGCTTTTGCGAAACCTGGGTCGCAGGGTCAAGTTAATTAAATCTCAGTGCAGCTGAGCTGACTCCATGGATTGGCTGCTGCTTTCTTTGGAAGCAACAGGCAGAGGTCATCATGATACACTCCAACAACAGTCAATGGATGAGGGAGTTAATGCTGAGCTGCCAGGCTGGTTTTTCAGTTGGATTTGGAAAGGTTTTGCTGCTCTTTCCCACCTCAGCCAGGCTTTTCTCCAAAGCAGGTCGCTGTTTCAGGAGCCGTTACAAAGCTGCCTCTCGAGGAAACTTGCCTCCTGAAGGGTCTTACTGACATCTCTTTGATCAGAGGAGCCCTTTGGCTTCCAGAGTGGCTTTAGTTATAAAGTGATGGATGGGATCTTCTTGCTTCAAAGGTTAAACTTTGCCTTAGTAGCTCAGACCTCATTCCTAAAGCCATGGTGCCCTCAGTGCAATAGCTTTGCAGAGCTGTTTGCTTGTCAGCCAGGAGTGAGAGCTTTCTGAGGTAGGAAAAGGAGCAATTTAAGAGGGGAATGTCCCTTATTCCTCCAGAGCTGCTGCTGGTTCTGCAGTACCACGATGCTCATGATCACTGCCTTTTAGCCCCAGCAGGCTGTGCATCCGTGACAGCTCAGCCCTGGTACGAGAGCAGGGGAGCGAGAAGGAAGAGCTGTTCGTGGGCTTCGGGACGAATGGGTGGGAACGGCAATGAGGAGACCTCTTGAGGGGGACCACTCTTTGCTGACAGGGCTGGAAAGACATCTTGATTTTCCTGATTAACGTTTTCAGCTGTTGTTTGATTGCTGAGGTGATAGCAAATGCAGAACTGCTTGGGAATTAAACATAAAGAATGATGGACTTGAAAGAGAAGCTGCCTTGTATCACTTTACTGACAAAAAAACATGTTTATCCAGGATAAAACCAATTATCAGAGCAATATTCGGCATCCTTTTTGGTTCTACGCTGTCAGAAACACTGAAAACTGGACTCTCTCTGATATTTTCAGAAAGGAAAAGCTTCCAGGTTTGTACAAGGTGGGGTTTTGTCTGTGTTTTTCCCTTTTTTCCTGTGGACTCGAAGGAATTTTGTAGCAGAAAGTAAATGCTGGGTTTGCCCCAGTTGCAGCTGGGCAACTTGGGACAGGGGGAGGTAACCGGTTTAGGGTCGTATCGGAGCTGTGTCTCAGTGCCTGCGCAGGGAATTTTTATTCAGAGACCAAGTGCGCTAAATTTCCATCCTGATTTGCATTAAAGCCCCTCAAATCCCACTTGAATCCCAAGCAGCTTGCCCAATGCCACGTTCTCAGCTCGTGGAGGACCAACCTGGTAAGCAGGGGACGTGGTGTGTGGGCAGGGACAGACCTCACCTGAGTGAAATCCAGAGACAAATAGCAACAGGGGGAAGAGCAGCCAGCAATGCAGCCTGGATTATGAGCAGAGAAGGTCCATCTGCAAGAGCAGAGGGAGCTCAGATTCCGTCTTGTGTCCAGCAGCACGTCCCAGCCTGGCTGGTGCAGAAGGGATTAACTGGGATCCTATAGAAGGCACCAAATCAACGACTGATGAAGAGATTCTGAGAGAGGAGAGGGAGGAAGCCTGGCAGCAAAAGCCCTCCCAGCTCGCTTGAGTGCCGGAGGTGAGTGCCGGGTCTTTGTGAGCAGCAGCCTGCGGAGAAAGAAAAGTGGGGTGGGAGGCAAGGGGGAGAAGAAACCAAAGGCTGTCAGTAGGAGATCTGGGAAAGAGTGAGAGCTTCTAGCACTCTTCCTTGTGCCAGGCTGGATGTGAGAGCGGGGAGGATTGCGGTTGGTGCTTCCGAGACATCAGCAGAGGAGTAAAAAGGGATTTTGGATGCAGATGGAGACTTGAACAGCTGTGAAACCTCTCAAGGGATTGGAACAACGGGAAACCCATGGATGGTTTTTACTCCTCCACAGAAGCAGATGGACAGGATGTGATCAATGCCACCAGCAGCAGGAAGAGCTGGGCAGAGGAAGGCAACTCCAATTTGTCCTTCCGTGTGGTGACAGCTGCCTTCCTTTTCCTTCTCATCCTTTCCACAATCCTGGGCAACACCCTGGTGTGCGTGGCTGTGGTCAAGTTCAGACACTTGCGTTCTAAGGTCACCAATTTCTTTGTCATCTCCTTGGCGGTGTCCGACCTCTTTGTGGCTGTGCTGGTGATGCCCTGGAAGGCGGCCACCGAGGTGGCGGGGTTCTGGCCCTTTGGGGCTTTCTGCAATGTTTGGGTGGCTTTTGATATTATGTGCTCCACAGCTTCTATCCTCAATTTGTGCATCATCAGCGTGGACCGTTACTGGGCCATTTCCAACCCCTTCCGCTATGAGAGGAAGATGACCCAACGCGTGGCTTTCATCATGATCGGGGTGGCTTGGCTATTGTCCCTCTTGATTTCCTTCATCCCTGTGCAGCTGAAGTGGCACAAGGATCACGAGCTCCTTAGCCAACAGCAGCCAGGTTTTAACATCACCGAGAAGGCAGAGAACTGTGATTCCAGCCTCAACAAGACTTACGCCATCTCCTCTTCTCTCATTAGCTTCTACATCCCTGTTGCCATCATGATTGTGACGTACACTCGCATCTTCCGCATTGCCCAGCAGCAGATCCGCAGGATCTCCTCCCTGGAGAGGGCGGTGGAACATGCCCCAAACTGTCCCAGCAGCGACTGCCCTCATGAGGCCTTCCTGAAGAGCTCCTTCAAGAAGGAGACCAAGGTCCTCAAGACCCTCTCCATCATCATGGGTGTCTTTGTCTTCTGCTGGCTGCCCTTCTTCGTGCTCAACTGCCTGGTGCCCTTCTGTAACGTTGACCTACATGAGCCAGGAGAGCCACCTTGCGTGAGCAAGACTGTTTTTGACATCTTCGTTTGGTTTGGGTGGGCCAACTCTTCCCTCAATCCTATCATCTACGCCTTCAACGCAGACTTCCGGAGAGCTTTCGTAACCATCTTGGGCTGTGGCTGCCTTTGCCCCAGCAATGTGGTGGAGACAGTGAACTTCAGCAACGAGCTGGTCTCCTACCACCAGGACACCACGTATCAGAAGGAAGTGGTGACCCTCAGCTACCCCCAGCTTCTCCCCCAGGCTGTTCTGCAGATGGAAAATAATGAGGTGTCCTTTGATAAGGTTTCCCAAGTCTCCAGGTCCTCTCACAACACCCACCCTGCGGAAGCTTCGCCTGCAGTGCTGCACGTGGAGTGCGAGATGGCCATCTCGCTGGAGAAGGTTACACCTTCCACCAGCAATGCGTTTGATTGAGATGGGGTTGGGAAAAGGGTGGTGGGATGGTCTCAAGGAGAGATGGAAGCAGGGACAGTATTGTAGTTGCCTGGTTTCTGAGGAGTTTGAGGATAATGTGAATATTGCCCTCCTTGTATGGGCAGGAGTTTTTATTAATCAAAGAATCATGGAATGGTTTGGGTTGGAAGGGACATCAAAGCCCATCCAGTTCCACCCCTGGATGAGCTTAGAGGTCTTTTCCAACCTCTACGATTCTGTAACGATTTCCCCACGCTGTAGCACGTGCAGTGTAGTTGTGCTTTACTTTGTGACACCGGGCTTGGGAGTGAGAAGGAGTCAAAATACCGAGCATTTTTCGAAGCAGTGCTGTCTTGGTCTCCCTGTCCCTAAGAGTTCGCTGCTCCTGGTCTTGTGGCAAGGTTCTGCAGCTTCATCTGTGATGGTTTGTGAAGAGCTTGGAGCAAAGCAGTAGCCTGACCTTGAACGCCTCCAGGGATGGGGCAGCCACCACTGCTCTGGGCACCCTGGGCCAGGGCCTCCCCACCCTCATAGCAAAACATTTCTCCCCCAGATCTCACCTCAGTCTCCCCTCTTGCAGCTGAAAACTCTTCTCCCTCATCCCATCCCTGCACCCCCGATCCAGAGCCCCTCCCCAGCTTTCCTGCAGCCCCTTTCAGCCCTGGGAGGATGGGGGTGACTGGTGGAGGTCGCTTTCTTGCTGGACTTTGCATCCAAATAGGAAATCTCAGCTGCTCTTCTCATCAGGCAGAGGTCATGGTTGGTCTCCAAGGAAAGCAGCTTCAGACAGGGGTCAAGGCTGGATGAAGGTCTCCCGGGTGCCTGGAGGAACATGCCAGAAGCTCTTGTGAAATCACAGGCCTGGCTTTTTCAATCTATATGGTAATTGTGAGCAATCAGGCACCTAAGGGGGGAGCAGAGAGGAGATTAACGGTGCTGAGGGGTGATTTTTGTCAGAGCAAGGCTAGAATCTCTCATGCCAATGGCTCCAATGTGCTGGTTCTGCTGCCTTGGACTTGTCCATGTGTCTCTCACAGTGCAAAGAGCATTTAAAGGAGCTCAGACACAGTTCTTTTCTGCTCCTACAAGAGAGTTAACGAGGGTCATCAGTCACCTTTGAGCACATCACTACCAAATTGTGTGGATTGTTTGAATCAACGCCGAACAGCGGCCACTTCTCTGCTCAGGACCGTGTAGTGACCACCTCTTCTGCTGAGGAGCAATGGGGACGCTCTCATGGAGCTGGAGCTGGATTAAACCTTGGGAAAGCAACCAGTCAATGTGCTGCTGCCCTTCTTTCTGTTCCATGCAATGCTTTCAATTCTTGAGACTCTTATTCTTCCAGGCAAATTGTGCCCAGAATTTATGCGTTAACTCATTAGGAAGGGATGGGAATGCAGGAGCACGCTCAGAAGTGCTGAGACCCTTGAGTCTCGTTGGCCTTGCCTGCTGCTCCTGGAGGCCCAGACCTCCCATAAGTCATCCCAAAGCTCAGGCTTTCTGCAATAGAGGCTTTTCCAAGAGCACCTGTCCATTCCTGCATCTCCTGCATCCCCTCCATTTATGCATCTCTGCATCCCCTGTGTCCCCTCCATCTCCTGCATCCCAGCATCTCCTGCATCCCTCCATTTGTGCATTCCTGCCTCTCCTGCATTCGTGCATCCCCTTCATTCATGCATTCCTGCATCTCTTACATCCCCTCCGCTCATGCATCTCTGCATCCCCTGCATCCCCGCTTTTCCCTGCCTCTCCTGCACCCCTCCATCCCTGCATCCCCTCCAATCATGTATCTCTGCATCCCCTGCATCTCTGCATCCCCGCATCCCCGCGTGGGGACGACCGCTCCGCTCCGTGTCCGGCGCGGGGGGCGGAGCCGGGAGGAGGAGGAGGAAGAGGAGGAGGAAGCGGAGGAGCCGGGAGGAGCCAGGAGCGAGCGCAGGCGCCGAGCCGGGAAGCGCCGCTCGCCTTGGCCTGGCGGTGAGGGGTGGGGGGCAGGGGGGACCCGGGGGTGCTGGGTGGGGGGCATGGGAACAGAGGGGGTAACGGGGTGATGGGGAGCACGGGGATGGGGGTGCAGAAGAGCAGCGTGAGGGGCTGGGGGTGCAGAGGGGAAAGGGGGGGCAGGGCCCGCAGCTGCACGTGGGTGCGGGGGGGGGGGGCGGGGGGCACGGGGAGGGGGTAACGGGATGCACTGGGGGTTTTGGGGGTGCACAGAGCGGCTCTGGGTGCTGGGGGTGCACGGAGAGCGGGGTAACGGGGTGCACTGGGGGTTTTGGGGGTGCACAGAGCAGCTCTGGGCGCTGGGGGTGCACAGGGAAGGCAGTGGGGTGCAGCAGGGTGCACAGAGCAGCACGTGGTGTTGGGGGTGCACAGGGAAGGGTGTAAGGGGGTGCACAGAGGATTACAGGGTGCTGGGAGTGCCCAGGGAAAGGGGTAGTGGGGTGCCCAGGGGTTTTGAGGGGTAACTGGAGCCTCACAGGGTGTTGAGGGTGCACGAGAAGGGGGTATCAGTGTAAAAAGCAGCAGTGGGTGCTGGAGGTACACGAGGAGGGGGGTATTGGGGGGCACAGGCGTTTTGAGGGGTACACAGGGAAAGGGGTAATGGTGTAAAATTCAGCACGGGGTGCTGAGGGTGCTCAGGAAAGGGGGTAGTGGGGGGCACAGGGGTTTCGAGGGGTGCACAAGGAAGGGGGTAACGGTGCACAGAACAGCGTTGAGGTGCACAGGGGTATTGAGGGGTGCATGGGGGGGCAGGGGGGTGCACAGGGCAGCACTGGGTGCTAGGGGTGCCCAGGCTGCCCGGGGACTGGGATGCACAGGGTGGGGGTCAGCGCTGCAGCCGAGTGCGGCTGCACAGGGGGAGGGGGGGGGTGAGGTTTGCAGGGGGTGCTCAGCACCCCCGGGAGCAGGGGAGCTGGCAGCAACCGTTCCGTGTGTCCTCGTCCCTCCGCAGGCTTCTCGCCCGCTGCCACCCTGGCGCTGCGCTGCATGGATGGCGTTTTCCTCTCCCCCAACGAGGATGAGTTCGTGGGCAGGATCGCGGAGGAGCTGGAGCACTTCATGGTGCAGGGGCAGCACCACAGGTAGGTGCTCTGCCACGGCAGCCGGTGCTGATGCGGTGTGACTCCTGGTTTTGGTGTTATCGGTTCTCCGAGGTGAAAACACCCTTTGGGGTTGAGCAGTGGGGTTTGGAGCCTGGCTCCGAGGTCTGGTTGGCTGCAGAGCTCCAGCCCAGTGTGGAGCATCCCCATGGACCAAGGAGCACCGTGGGGTTTCTGCCTGATGTGCTTCTCCGTTCAGTCTCGTTCAGACAAGATCATTTTGGACTCCTGGTAGCCTGGATCACTCATCAGCCTGATGAGTTTTGTAATCAAACTGTTTTGTTTCCCCTCTCTGCTGAGGGTTTCCTGTGCACCGGATCCTCCACAGCAGCGATTTCCATCACCTTGGATTGCTGCATCGTTTTCCTTTGGCCAGGCTGGATTTAACCGGTCTCAATCCCTGTTCCAGTGACCTTTGAGATGGCCAAAAAGAGGGTGTGAAACTGGAGCAGGGCTGGGGTGGCTCAGTTCAGCCTCCTGCCAGCTCGTAGTGACCTTAAATGATTCCTTTGTTGCTTTTGTTAAGGCAGAGGAAGTACCGGTGCCAGGAGTGGAACTGGAGTTATAAAAGTGTGTCTGAACACAATGAAATTGAATGTGGTGTTCATGCACCCATTCATATGCTTTTGGTTTCTGGAGCACCCTCAGACTATGAGGAAGGGGACTGGTAGCAGCCTTTTGCTGGTGCTTCCCAGCCCTTCCCAGCATGGGTACAGGCAGGGCTGGGAGCCCAGCTACCCCGCGCTCCCGGTGCCACGTGCCAAGTGGGTGTGTCCAGACATCTGGGATCATGGGATGGGTTGGGCTGGAAGGGACCTCCAAGCCCACCCAGTGCCACCCCCTGCCATGGCCAGGGACACCTCCCACTGGATCAGGGGGCTCCAAGCCCCATCCCACCTGGCCTGGAACACCTCCAGGGATGGGGCAGCCACCACTGCTCTGGGCACCCTGGGCCAGGGCCTCCCCACCCTCACAGCAAAACATTTCTGCCCAAGATCTCACCTCAATCTCCCCTCTTGCAGCTCAAAACCCTTCCCCTCGTCCCATCCCTGCACCCCCTGATCCAGAGCCCCTCCCCAGCTTTCCTGCAGCCCCTTTCAGCACTGGGAGCTGCTCTAAGGTCTCCCCAGAGCCTTCTCCTCTCCAGGCTAGGATGGAGAAGGGATTTTGATTTTTTAATACCAGAAAGTTCTGTTTGGATTTAAACCCTCCACTGGGAATGACCCAGGGAAGCGAGGTTAATACATTCTTTCCATATTCCTGTCCTTTTCCTCCCTGCGAGTTGCTGATGCCCTGACCCTCCCTCTCTTTTCAGAGTGCTCCTGTTCCCCCCTCTCTCCAGTCGCCTCAGGTACCTGATCCATCGGACTGTGGAGAACGTGGATTTGCTGAGCAGCTTTTCAGTGGGAGAAGGATGGAGAAGGAGAACGGTCATCTGTCACTCAGCTGTAAGGTGAGCTGGAGTAGATGTGATGTTGCTTCTCTTTCCATGGCCGTGGGATTTTGGTTCAAGCTCACGAGCAGGAGGTTTGCACGGTGCATCTCTGCGGAGAGGAGCGTGTCTGTTGCTGACGGCATCTTCCAGTCATTAAGGTAGCAGAAGCTCTGGGGTTTTTCTCTAAGTGGATTTGATGCTTTTCCTCCTTTCTCTGCTTTGCAAATCATAGAATTGTCAAGGTTGGAAAAGACCTCTCAGCTCATCCAGTCCAACCTCCAGCCCAACCCCACCGTGCCTGCTAAACCCTGTCCCAAAGTGCCACCTCTACACGTTCTTTGAGCCCCTCCAGGGGTGGAGACTCCCCCACTGCCCTGGGCAGCCTGGTCCAAGGCTTCACCACTCTCTCAGTAAAGAAATTGTTCCCAATATCCACTCTAAACCTCCCCTGCTGCAACTTGAGGGATTTCCTCTCATCCCATCGCTTGTTACTTGAGAGAAGAGCCCAGCACCCACCTTGCTCCAGCCTCCTTTTAGGTCCTTGTAGAGAGCGATGAGGTCTCCCTTCAGCCTCCTCTTCTCCAGGAAGAGTCCCATTACTTGGATTCCTCTGCTCTGTGCTCACCCCTTCCCATTCTCTTGCTCCCAGAATTCCCAGCGAGACCAGCGACCAAAAACCCAGCAGCAACGCCCTGAGACCGCAGCGACCTGCGCAGCCCTGGGGCCGGGGTGGCCGAGGCGCCCGGCTGTGGCACGGCAGCGAGACACACGGTGACAACTCTCGAGCTTGTGTGGGGTCTGGCAGGATAAAAAGGCCACCTCGGAAGAAACCAGATAAAGCCCTGTACGTCCCCAAAGCGATGCGCAAGAAGACAGAATGGGGGGAGCAGGGCAGCACGGTGGCCGCCGGCACCGACGCCGGTGGCGATGTGGCACCAGAAGAAGAGATCTGCCCAAAAGCTTCAGTTGAGGACACCCAGGAGGAGCTGGGGAAGTGTGAAGGTGATGTTTCCTTGGCCCTTGGCAAGCAACAGGAGCCTGGTGAAGGGAAAAGTCCTCCGTGCTGTACAGATGTCCCATCTTCAGGGAACAGCAGTGATTTATCTGGGCAGGAAAGTCAGGATAAAAGCTGTTCAGATTCCCTTCCTTCTGTGCCAAATAAACCCCCAGTTAAAGCAGAAGGGCAAGATCAGAGCTGCGAGAACGCTGTTTCACCAGAAGGGAGCAAAATCCTGTGCCAGCTGCAAGCTGAAGACCAGAACATCCAGGATGGTGGTGGAATGGAGTGCAGCAAAAAGTCCTCGCTGTCAGAAAGTCACAGCCGTAACCGCTGTGCAGACCCGGCTGCAGCTGAGTCGAGCGCGGTGATGCTGAGGCTGGAAGATGAAGATAAGAGCTGTGCTGGTGCCAAGAGCCTGGAGAGTGGTGGAAACGTGTCACCAGCTGGAGAACAGAGCAAGGACTTTGGGAATGAGGAGAGAGGCAAGAGTTCCTCCGAAGTGGAAAGCCAAGATCAAGAGTGCTCCAGTGTGGAACGTAACCAGGACCTCCCAGGAGCCCAAAACGAGCCTCCTGCTGTGCCTGAGCCAGGCTGTGGTGTTGATCCATCAGCTCTTGAAGACCAACACGGAGGTGTTGATCCATCAGCTCTTGAAGACCAACACGGAGGTGTTGACCCATCAGCTCTTGGGGACCAATGTGGAGGTGTTGACCCATCAGCTCTTGGGGACCAACATGGTGCTCTTGACCCATCGGCTCTTGGGGACCTGCACAGGGTGGATGCTCCCATGCAGAATCACAGCAGGAAGGTTCCTGTGACAGAAGAGGAGGACAAGGAGCCTTCGGGCTTGGCCGACGTGCTGTGGCGTGAGCAGCGTTTGTCTGTGGGCAACAAAGAGGAGAGCGTGGCCACCTGTGGGCAGAGCAGCCTGGAGGACGATTGTCCCGCCGAGCTCTTCGCAGAGGTAGTGTTTTTGGCTTTGCCACGGTTCTTGCCGTGGGGAGCAACGTTGGGGAAAAAAAGGTGGCTCAGGAGTTGGCCCTGGGAGAAGGAATTGGTCTGTGGGGCTGAATTTGGGCAGAAGAAGTGGTTTGCCGGGGCCCTGGAGGATTTGAAGTGAAAACTTGTTGGATTTTTTTCATTTGTTATTTTGTTTCTCAGATCGTGGGTCATTTAACCGTGAAGGACATAAGCATTGAGAAGATCAGCTTTGATTACACCAGCTATGGAGATGCACAGCTCAGCGAGGGCGATTTTGGCCACGTCACTGAAATCTATGACTTCTCCCCAGCGCTGAAGACAGAGCAAATCATGGAAGTGTTCTCAGATTTCCAGTGAGTAGCGCTGCGAGCCCAGGTGCTCCCAGGGCACAGGGGGAGCAGCGTCCAGGCTTCGGTGCCCAACAGAGTGATGAATTCTGAATTTTGGTTTGGTCTCCACACCCTCGTGTCCTACAGGACACTTAGAATCACAGAATGGTTTGGTTGGAAGGGACCTCCAAGGCCACCCAGTGCCACCCCCTGCCATGGGCAGGGACACCTCCCACTGGGTCAGGGGGCTCCAAGCCCCATCCAACCTGGCCTGGAACACCTCCAGGGATGGGGCAGCCACCACTGCTCTGGGCACCCTGGGCCAGGGCCTCCCCACCCTCACAGCAAAACATTTCTCCCCAAGATCTCATCTCAATCTCCCCTCTTGCAGCTGAAAACCCTTCCCTCATCCCATCCCTGCACTCCTGATCAAGAACCCTGCAGTTCACACATGATTGAAGCCACAACTGGTTTCTCAGGGCCCTGTCATGCACACAGTTGTCTCCATGCAGGTTCATTCCTGTGGTTCTGGAGAACCTTCAGGTGCTCTCTAGGAGCTGTTTTGTTATTGTGTCCCTTTGATTGATATTGAGTGCTTACTTTCTAAAAAAGGGCTCAATCCTGCTGTTGGAGATAAGATTTATTCTGTAAATGTGGGGAACAGAGTGAGATTGGCTCGGCAGAAGGGCCCGGACAAAGTTCAGCCCCGCGTTACTGATAAACGGCGCTCGGTGCCGCTCTGAATTATTCCGGCTTCTGCTGGATCACACGGACACGGGGTCTGCAGCCCCGCTCCGTTTGCCTCCTGCATCCTCCTCCTCTTGGTCCACCTGATGGGTTGGATGTGAACACTTCACCTCTGCACAGCCCTTAAATTACAAACCACGATTTCCCGTCTGAAGAAGCTCCTGCCTGTCGTGTGCGCGCCCTCAGCTGTCTTTTTTCCACTTGTGAGCGTGAAACTGAGCCAAAAATCTCTGAGCAGTCGCTTGTGTTTGTGTTCTGCTGCAGGAAGAGCTTGGAACTCCCTCTGCCCAAACTCTCATTTTCTACTGACACTTGCTGAGATTTTTCACCTTGGTCTCTTCACCCTGAGCTTCTTAAACCACTTTTATGCCCCACTTGGTTTTTGTTGCAGCTGCCTCAGCCGTTGGGTGGTGGGTTTGTAGCACTGCATAAATGACAACCAGTATTTTGGTGTTACAACGCAGTTACGGTTGGAGTCGATGATCTTAAAGGTCTTTTCCAACCTGAATGATTCTGTGAAATTGAGGTTGGTTTTGGCTGAGGGCTTCTTTAGAGGAAAATAAAAGTTCTTGGGGGCAGCTGATGGGGGAACTGGAGATTGGGGATTTGAAAGGGACACACCTGGTGATTTTTCTGTGCTGTCATAGAATCATAGATTGTCCTGAGCTGGAAGGGACCCACAAGGATCATTGAGTCCAACTCCTGTCCCTGCACAGGACACCCCAACGCTCACCCCATGGGGCTGAGGGTGTTGTCCAAATGCTGCTGGAATATTGTCAGGCTGTGACTGCTTCCCTGGGGAGCTGTTCCAGTGCTCCACCACCCTCTGGGTGAAGAACCTTCTCCTCATGTCCAACCTCACCCTCCCTGATGTTCCTTCTTCCCTTCCCTTCTTTCCCCCCCTGTGCACATGGGTGCGATGGTGTGAAAAAAATCCTCTTGACCATTTGAGGTGGCCGGTGGCTTTTATTGTGTGATGGGTTTTTTTTTTCTTTCTTGTTAATGAACATGATTCTATTTTGTTCCCATTTTAGCGAGAGCGGGTTCAAGATCCAGTGGGTCGATGATACGCACGCCCTGGGAATCTTCTCCAGCTCCTCCGCAGGTACCGTGGCTCCGTTAGGGACTGAGAGCTTCTTGAAGCCGCTGGGGTTTCTCCCCGCTTGCACCGTGTGTGTCAGTCGGTTCTCACAGTCGGGCTAAGTTGTTGCCCAAGGTGGTTGTGTCGTCACTTCAGTCTTGAGTACTTTAAACTTGAAGGGCTTTTAAGGCTTTCAGAAGCTGTTGTGGTGCAGGGGAAACTGAGTGCTGGTGCTGAGCCAGAAGAGCAGGTTTCTAATTGGCTTGGGTCGTTAACCAGGGCACCGTTTGCATACGGAGCGACTTTGCTGCCTTTCTAGAAATTAATCTGGTTTGCTACGTCCATGTTTCCTCTTGTGACAAGACAAAATTTCTGCCAGTGGGCAGGAACGACATGGGTCAACCCCCAGGCATCCCAGCACACCAACCTCGGGGACAAACACCCCAGGGTCAGGTCAGAGCCCTCCCAGGAGAGGTTTTCATCCAGCGGTGGATGTGGTCCAGAGTATTTAGGCTGATCATGGGATGGGTTGGGTTGAAGGGACCTCAAAGCCCACCCAGTGCCACCCTCTGCCATGGGCAGGGACACCTCCCACTGCATCAGGGGGCTCCAAGCCCCATCCAACCTGGCCTGGAACACCTCCAGGGATGAGGGAGCAAGAGGTGTCTTTTAAAAAGTGTTTATATGGTCTTGGGAGTCTCCGTGTGCGAGGGATGCGAGGTGACCACAGCTGTTTTCCTACAACTCTTGTGACAACACGTCAGCTGCTGGAGCTCAGACTGTTCGGTGTTGTTATACCGTGTACTGATTTTTATTTTGGAAGCCTCCAAAACCCCATCTGCTAATTTCACCCATCTTTGTTCCTTGAAGCATCTCAAGCCCTGGGACGCCGTTATCCTTCTTTAAAGATCCGACCATTGATCCATGCAACAAAGCAGTCGAAGATCAAGGCGCTGCAGCGACCAAGTAAGACAAATAATTAGTATCATTTCTTGGTTTACAAGTCCTGAGTGGTCACAATGAGAAGTTAAATGGAGAAATCTATCTTAAAGAACAGTATTTCTTTCCTTTTTTATGACTTTATTGGCTCTGCAGGACAGCGAGCTGGTGTAGAGTTGTCAGGAAAAGCCTGCAGATCCATTTTTTATGGTATTTTCAGCCTTTATCATAGTTGTTACAATTTCCTGCAGACAGGAGTGGTTGGCACAGGCGAATGGGATGCGAGAAATGAATTTGTAGAGCAAAACTACATTACATTCCACTTCCAGGAGCAATAACACGGCTGTACCCATGCTTAAGTTCTCTGTCGGTGTTTCTCCCTTCTCCAAGGTCTGAATAAACCAGCATCAAGTATCGTTGCTCTCTGTTTACTCCCCGGCTCAGTGATTTGCTGCAATTCAAGCTTCATTTTTCTCGTTCTTTCTTGGCTTCTGTCAAGTTTTAAGCAAAGGGCTGGGGGTGCAGCAAGCGGGAGCGGCCGTGGCAGCGATCGCGGGCACACAAAGCCCAGCAACCCTCGTAGCGAGGTTCTCCACCCAACAGAGGACCCAAAGCCAACAGCAGTCGCGTTTTGTGGTTGGCAGCACTTTATTCGGTATCAGGTGAAGGAAAAAAAAAATTGTTAAGCTTAGCCATTAACATTGATTTATTTCTTTTATTGCCTGTTAAAATCATACTGTAATCAGGTATAAAGTTGCCACAGTAAAGAAACGCCATGAATCTCGCAGCGATAGAGACTGGGCTGAAGGTACAACGATGCGGTTATTTCCCCAGTACATGGCAGTCGAAACCAATTTCAACATCAGTTTTCGAAAGGGACGCTGTCACAGGTCAAAATTCCTGAGTTTTAAGACATTTAAATGAAACATCAAAGAATTTGATTTGGTTTTGCGCTCTTCCCTTCATCTCTTTTCATTCCCAATTCTCGTTGCTATTGGGACACAAACTTCTATGGGGGAACATTATCTAGAAAATCTGGGGTGTTTTGAGGAGTGATTTTTTTCCCCAAATACAAATCTGGATCTCAATTAACTGACAGTGTCTCCTCTTTTTTCCCCCCTTATCTCGATTTTTGCCACGAAAGAGCAGCATTTTTCTTCCCCGAGCGGTGGGTGCTTTGACCCTGCCCCCTTTTTCTTTACGCTGCTGCTGGGCTGCTTTTTTTAATAAAACATCTGAATAAAGCAAGCAAAGCCCCCATTGCTAACTGGCTGATTAATCTGCTGATAAATGATTATTTTAGCCAAATCCAGACTCTGGTGGACTTGGTCAAGTTTTAGTGTATTCATTTCTCACAAGATGAATCTGCAGCAAGCCAGGTGGCTACCAGAAAATGGAATTTGCTGGCCCAAAGGGCTTTCCCAAAGTAAAATATCTGATGTATTTAGCTCTATAATGCAGATTTTTCCTTGCTGCTTTCTAAAGATTCAGCTCATTGGCTTTGATTTGTCCAAATTGAGGTCAAAACTTCCCCGTGCCGGGATAAATTGGTTGGACTGCGTTGACTTCATTTTGTTCTCAGGGATGCCAGGAGTTTTGCTAGGGATGAAGCTGCTCCTGAAAGCAAACCAGGAATGATTCAGGAACGATTCTCTATGATTGCACAAGGGCCCTGGAGCTGAATCACAGCCGAAGAGCTTGAAGCCTCACCGGAAAAAAAACCTTAAATACAAATCTGGAGGCACATCATTCCGAAAACAAAAGGCGATTTACTGGGGAGGGAGAGAAGGATTTGCTCTTGGGGAGGAACAAAGCAAACAGGAATCGGCTCCAGCGCGATGGTTTAGCCCTGAATAAGCACTGACTTAATGATTTTCACCTATTTTTCCCTAGAGCTCCTTTACCTTGCGAAGGAGAGACCCCAGACGGACACGGTCGTGGCGAGGAGGCTGGTGTCGCGCGCGCTGGGCTTGAAGCACAAGCAGCAGGACGGCTCGGGCACCGAGGTGCTGCTGCCAGAAGGCTTGGACCAGGAGGAATAAACCATCTCAGCTAAAAATGATGTCTAGATGTGCTATTAAACTGCATGCAGAACAGGGAGGCACCACTGGATGGTCTGTTCTGGAGTAGCACCCGTTAATGTTATGGATTCTCTTTTCTTTCTAAAGTTGGGAAGGGTCAAAGTTTACTGTTGATCAGATCTGGAGCTCAAGAGCCCAGCTCTGAGGGTTGCTGGTAGCTCTTCGTTCCGAAGAGCATCTTGCCCTGCTCTGTTTCAAAGCCTCCCTCGCTCCCTGGGGCGCTTGCAGAAAGGCTGCTTACAGAAAAGCCTCCTCTATACAGTTAAAAAAATGCATTACAGTAAATAAATTGTATCTTGTTGGCCAAAATTGAGCTGTAAGCAAGAGCAGGAGTCAAAAAATATCTGTTTAACGTTTCCTTTGTTGTGATGTTGTTAAAATGTCCCACAGAACTGGCAAGCATTGAATTTGAGTGAGGTTTTTCAGGTTTTTTTTCCTTGTTGCCATGGTGTTTAAAGAACCTGCCTGGCTTTGCTGTGACTTTTAGTGAGGAAAGATGACATCCAATGGTTTGGAAAAGAAAAGCAGGACTTGGGAAGGTTTGCTTTGCCCAGAGATGCCGCAGGACATGGTGTTGTGGCAGCAGCAAGAGAGCACCCAGCACTGCTCAGACTTGGCTTTTGCTGCGCAGCCCGGCATCCTGAGAACAAAGTGGAGCTTTCCAACTTCCAGCAGGCTACAAACCTTAGCTAGATGCCACCATCTCGGATAGGTGACAGGCATTAGCAAAAGACTTCTGCATTCTTGGAGCCTCACAACGTCCCTGTGAGGTAGGTTACGAGAGCACGAGCCAATTCCGATCCCCTGGGGATGGAAACGGTGAGCTCTAAGCGTTCAGTTAACTTTTAGCTGCTTGGAGATGTCTTCTGGACAAAGAGAAGGGAGAAACCAATTCAGGAATTGTGACCAAGACTCTAAACTTTCATGGAGTAGGAACACACAAAGGGCATTTTCCTGGGTGAACCGTTTTTATTCAAGTAGCTGTTCCTGAAAATCCGTAGCAACGCGTGTCCTCAAACAAACAGAGGAACACACTGAGCACCATTGTGAATTTACCAAGTGTAGAAACCCTTTTAAAGACAATTTACACAGGTGGATGCGATCTCTGATGACAAAAGCCATGAAGTTACCTCTGTAAGGTGGTGTATCATCGCTGTACCTTAATTAATTCATCCTTTAAAGACAAGGCAGAAGGATTATCGAGCTTAGAAGGTAATATTTCGGTCTACTGGGTGAATAGCTTCCTGTGGGATGGAAATTCCCAGTCCAGTGGGCTCATCATCAGGACATCCGCAAAGTCTTGATGTTCCAAGGGAGGTGGAGCTTCCTGGAGCCCCGATGCACTCGTAGAAATCAGTTCTGCATTAGCTGCTCCGCTTAAGAGATCCTGTTGGGGTTGGTTGTTGGATACAAGAGTTTCGTGGTGTTATTAAATTATGCTTTATACTGTTCTGCTCAGAAAAAGCTGCTCCAATTCATTATTTTCCTTTCCTTTGCTGGATTTCCTTTGCTAAACTGGAGTAAAGACGTGGCAGTACTGAGGAAAAGCGTGTGGTCGGGAAGCAGCGTCGCGAATGGAGGCGTTTGCATCAATGGTGGTGTTCAAGCTTGAGTTCAAAGAGCTTAAAGATACCAAGATTAATGCCTTGAAGAAAATGGAACGGTAAAGACATATTTAGGTTGTTGGTACCCAAAGAAAGGCAAATTGTGCTTGCTGCAGCCTGGACCTACGTCTGTGATTAGAGATGGTGCTGCAAAGTGGAGAGAGGAACCTTGGTGGAGGAGGTTGGAAGGGTGAAGAGATGGAGCTGAGTAAAGTTTATAAGCCTCCTCCTAACTACCTCAGTAGTAGGGACTGGAGTTTTGAGAGACACGGTGGTCTGAGCACCTACAACGGGAAGGAAGGCACCTTTAGAGAATAATTTACCTTGCTAATTTAGAGTTTGATTGTTTGCTTGATTTTCTGTTGTGTGCAGTGGTTTAGGGAAATCACCGAAGCAGGAAACCTCGCCTCTTTAAATAGTGGGGTGGGAGGCGACGCTCTTCTATCGGGTGGACACCTTGTTATTTGTGAGTCCGCTGAAGTGATCGAACTTCTGCTCCGTCTCCTCACTGAAAGAACCACCTGGGGAGGTGTTGGGAAGAGCACAGAGGTGAGCGGGAGGTAGTGAGGGGTTGGGGTAATCTGCAAAGGATGCTGGGAAAAGGAAGGGCTACTAGAAAAGTAAAGAGTTCCCTGCACTAATTAACGTAATGATTAATCGTTGTGGCTGCCCCATCCCTGGAGGTGTTCCAGGCCAGGTTGGATGGGGCTGGGAGCCCCCTGATCCAGTGGGAGGTGTCCCTGCCCATGGCAGGGGGTGGCACTGCATGGGCTTTGAGGTCCCTTCCAACCCAACCCATCCCATGATTCTGTGATTCTCTAAATCTTGCTGTAATTGGAACAGCCAAGAGTCCCCAGGAGCACTGGACTGAGTCTTATATGGACTTTAGGACAAGAGGAAGTGGCCTCAGGTTGCACCAGGGAAGGTTTAGAGTGGATATTAGGAAAAATCTCTTCACTGGAAGAGTGGAGAAGCCTTGGACCAGGCTGCCCAGGGCGGAGGTGGAGCCTCCATCCCTGCAGGGGCTCAAGGAACGTGTAGAGGTGGCACCTGGGGACAGGGTTTAGCAGGCACCGTGGGGTTGGGCTGACGGTTGGACTGGATGAGCTGAGAGGTCTTGTCCAACCTCAGCAATTCTACGGTTCTATTTTGAAGACTACAAACTACCCTCAGTTTCACTGCCGACTTGCTTAAAAGCATCAGGTGATGACAAGCAGGACCCATGCAACGCTCTGCTCCTTGAGCTGAGGGTAAGTGGGGTCTCTTAGTGCTTCTGAAGGAGGACCATGCCCTTCTCACTGGTTTAGAGACAATGAAAGCTAAATTCTTTTATTTTTAAAAAGAACTATTTTCCAGCTCCACTGGCGAGCCCGTCCAACGCTTAAGCGCCTGCTCATCCAAATGAGGTGGGTTTGGCTTCTCTGAACTAGGTCACAATCTGAGACAAGTATTTTCTTAAAAAAAAAAAACCCCAACACATGAATCAGAAAAATCAGGGGACATGGAATTTTTTCAGGAAAAACACTCCCTGAAGAGCTGCAGCCAGTTCTGGGAATTGTGTTCCCCACTGGTTTTATGTGGAGGTTGGCAGGCAGTGTTAAAAACAGTTCATCTTACAAAGCCCCCAGCTTAATTCCATTTTAAAATGGTCCTGACAATTGACCATTAAAGCAAATTTAAACCAGCTTGGCTTGGATATTTCCAAAAAAAATTACCAAATTATAGTTTTTCACATGCATTCAGGAAAATATGCAGCTTTCCCTCATATTCAAGAGGCAGCAGAGAATTTTCACTTCTGCTTTGAGCACAAGGCTCTTCCCCACACATCACTGTTCGTGTTGGCTTTTCCAGACAGCTTTGGGGTCCCATGCTGGTAATAATGGGAGTCTGGGAAGAGGTGGAGTTGTTTGTCTGGACCTCCTCAGGCACTCTAAGCAAGTTGTCCCTTAGGTTTGATGGGCTTGGGAGGGAAAAATGCTCCTTTCCTTGTAAAAGCAATACAGCTGGAACATCTGTTATCCCTCTTCTACCAAGCCTGAGGGATTTCTTTTGGATCGTGCAAGGAAAGCTGTTTTCCCAGTAACCGGTGCCACACAGGGCTGAGTGAGGAACCATCCAACATCCCACTCTTCGGGATGGTGTCACCTGCAGCATCTTGACCGTCTTAAGACTTTGGGCTCTGCCTTTGAACAGCACCAGTGTCGTTTGGGCTCAGAATTTCCTCTTTCCAAGAACGTACAAAGCGATAGACGGCACGGAAGCCCAGAATTCCCAGCGCAGACCCAGCAATGCAGGCTGATCTACGCCCAGCAGCCACTCAACTTGCCCCTTGCAGAAGTCGCTCTCACCTATGTGGCAGTCGTAGAGCCACATGCGCTGCCCGTTGTACCGGCTCCTGCATTTCATCACGTTATTGGAATAATCGGATTCGGCTACTTCATAATTTGGGTTGATGACGACCTAGGGAGCGATGGAGAAACACAGCATGGAGTTATGGAAAGGTGGACTGGATGCGACACTCGGTAGATTGAGGCAGAATCGGCTTTTTCATTACACCACAAAGGTTTTTAACAGGAGGAACCTAACTATTTTGCGAGGAGATGGAAACTGCTTGATTAAAAGCCTCCAAGATGTGCCCTCAAACACCTTCTCTGCATTTCACACCATAACAGCACGACAAAAATAATCCCCTTTCCCTTCGCTCCTCTCCAGTTTGTGTCTGGTTTTAGAACCAAAGAGTTCCCACACTCCATCCACAAACCAGAATGTAGGCAGCACCTGAACTCCTCACGCAGACACCACAACAACAGCGCCATTTGATCCCCAAGAGAAGCGAGTGTTGCTTACAAACAGCTCAAAAGACACCGGTGGGATGGTGGGCGGGGGAGGTTTAGATTGGATATTGGAAAAAATGTCTTTACTGAGAGAGTGGTGAAGCCTTGGACCAGGCTGCCCAGGGCAGCGGTGGAGTCTCCAACCCTGGAGGGGCTCAAAGAACCTATGGCTGTGGCTTAGCAGGCATCTTGGTGTTGTGTTGATCGTTGGACTTGATGATCTTAGAGGTCTTTTCCAACCTTAACGATCTATGACTCTTCTATGATTCTATGTTATTGACCTTGATCTGGTGAATTGACCTGTTAAGTCATTGTTTATATTTTGGGTATCCTGGAACAATAACGTGTTTGTAATGAGAAACTTGTACTGTAGATGTACAAACCAACCAGTTGGCTCCATTCCCACCATCCCTAACGGATAAGACAAAAGCAACAGCAGTGGCTCAATCACTCCACCCCCTCCCCATACCTGGAAGAGGTAATCGCCCGGTGGGACATCGGTGATATCGATCCACTGGCAGTCGATGTCGTGACGATACACGTCCCAGCATCCCACTGTGATTCCTTGTTCGCCAAAATTGGCGCACTCGTACTGTTTCTGCACATCTGAAGGACAAGAGTTAAAGGCACAAAAGTGTTGGATTCACAGCAAGTTGGGGGCTGGGAATTTCCCACCTCAGATGCGTTGGAGGAAGGGCTGGTTGTTCTCCAGCTCCCACAGCTGGTGATCAGCTGCAGGCACAGTGTTTTGGGTGAGATGGAATGCAACGATGCCTCGCTCAATATCTTGGCTTAGGCACTGCTAAACTGCATGGCAGGAGCTGCCACCTCCATGCCTTATCACCCAGAGGCACATTTTGGAATTTCTCACTTTACAGGAGTCAGAAGGTCTTCAGAGCAGCTCAGGGTAAGGGTGTCGAGCTGAGATCTGAAAACATCACCATATGGGGCCTTCGGGGATTCTCTTAGAATCATGGAATGGTTTGTGTTGGAAGGGACCTCAAAGCCCAGCCAGTGTCACCCCCTGCCATGGGCAGGGACACCTCCCACTGGATTAGGGGGCTCCAAGCCCCATCCAACCTGGCCTGGAACACCTCCAGGGATGGGGCAGCCACCACTGCTCTGGGCAACCTGGGCCAGGGCCTCCCCACCCTCACAGCAAAACATTTCTCCCCAAGATCTCACCTCAATCTCCCCTCTTGCAGCTCAAACCCCTTCCCCCTCATCCCATCCCTGCACCCCCTGATCCAGAGCCCCTCCCCAGCTTTCCTGCAGCCCCTTTCAGCCCTGGGAGCTGCTCTAAGGTCTCCCCAGAGCCTTCTCCTCTCCAGGCTGGACAACCCCAACTCTCCCAGCCTGTCTTTCTTCTCTCAGCCCTGCAGAGACCACTCCAGACGTACAGAACCTCCTACCAGACCACAGTCAAGTGCTGACAACATCTCAGAACTTATCATCTCTATGGGGACAGCAACCAATTCCCAGCCCAAACATACCTGCTTCACATTCGGTGTCTTCCAGGCAGAAGCTGGCTTTGTGTCCTTCAGCCACCTTGGTCCCGTTGAGGTTCAGGAGATCGTAGTGAGTGAACACCTCCATGCTGTGATAATGCCTGCGAGACACAGAGAGGGAGGATTATCCTTAGGGAAAACGGATGCCCCTGGAATTCCCAGCTCTGAAGGGAGATGGTCCAGCCACCAGGGCACAACAACTTGGCTGTGAGTAGCCCAGACTTGACTCTTTGTGCTGCGGCATCGCCCGTGCCAGGCGTTTCACCTCCCATCGCCATGGCCGTGAGGATAAATACGCGACAACGCATGAAGAGCTATGGACCAAGCGGTGCTACAGGAGGAACAGCGAGAGAAACCACAGCCAGGAAACGCTCCTCTGGGCACAACCCTACACAGCACCCGTGTCACCCTCACGCTATCTGGGTGTTTGTTTCCACGTCAAGTGCTGAAGCTGTTCCAAAGGAGAGCGTTGGCCCAGCCTCTGCAGGATCTCACCATGGTTTTATAGTGGTAAGGAATGGGGAAAAAGGAGAATCAAAGCCACCCTCAGCCAGGTCACCATTCCTGGTGGCCCTGTCATTTTCAAGAACAAGAAATATTTCACCTATTCCTCAACACCAGGCTGCAAACAGAGCTGGGTGCACCCAGACTGGCAATCTGGCTGCTTTTATGTATTTATTATTTATTTTAAAGAAGCAGAGTGTAAATTTATTGGCAGAGAACTAAAAACAGATGGCAGCAGCTTCCTTTGGCACTCACTACACTCGGATCTAAACAACCCGACAGCTGCGTTCACACACGATACGCTTCATCATTTGAAATGGGGAAGCGTTAATGTCAACTCAGCCTGGGCTGGGCTGCGGTCAGGAACGCTCCGGTGCTCGGCGAGACCGTGGGATCTGTGCTGCAGACCCTGAACTGGCAAAGTTAGACCACAGCAGGGTTTGGGTGATGTTGAATTCAGGAATGTTGGCTTTCTCTATGCCACACTGCTGGTTCAGCCAGAAATGAAGCCTGTGCTTCAGTCCAGGTGAAGTCATAGAATCACAGAATGGTTTGGGTTGGAAGGGACCTCCAAGCCCATCCAGTGCCACACCCTGCCATGGGCAGGGACACCTCCCACTGGATCAGGGGGCTCCAAGCCCCATCCAGCCTGGCCTGGAACACCTCCAGGGATGGGGCAGCCACCACTTCTGGGTTTTGCGGAGCAGGAATTGGATGGAAGTAACTGATTAAAACACAGTTGAGTGCTCCATGTGGTCAGGGCTGGGTGCATAAATGTGGTCACCCTGAAGCAACACAATGAATTTGATTCCAGCCTTGGAATCGGGAGCAAACCCACAGTGTGAGCACATTGCAGGGAACAACAGAGCAACCATGGGTGATGAAACCAGAGTGGGTCCTTACATCGCTGTATGTCTACCCCAACTACAGGAACGCTGCACTGAGACTTGCGAAGCTCCACTCTGAGGAGCGAGGCAACTGCCCAGCCAAGCCCTGAGTCAAAAGCCATTGCAGAAATCCTCTCCCTTCCAGCTCTAAAAATAATCACGCTTCAAAACTTCTGACCACTGCTATCATCACAGCACCGCTCTGCACACGTGTTTACTGATAAAGGAGGAGTAAGGAGGGAATTTTTCCTATAGAGAGTGAGTTTCTTTTTACCTCCTCCTGCCTTTCCCTTAACCAAAAGCAATTAAATTGCCACCTGCCAGAATTTAATCACTTCTCATTCCTTGCTACAGGTCTTTCCCATTTCTCCACATCAAAACCCAACTGAAGAGTAGCTCCCAGTGATGGAACGAGGCACTAGGAAAGGTGATGCACTAGGAAAGGTGAGGCATTAGGAAAGGTGAGGCATTCTGCACTGGCCAGGCTGGTGACTTTGAGGCTGTCTAACTTGGCTGCCTCTGATCAAAGTTTGAAGCTCTCACGTCTGACTCAGTCGCTGAAATATGCCTGAATCATCCACAGAGGTGTTTACATTCTGGTGTTTACAGACTGGAAAGATTGAAGAGGAATTGAGTTCATCCTCCTCTGTATAAACAGAATCCAGTTTCAAGCACACAGATGGCTCTCAGCCTCTTCCCCATCCTTTCCTGACCTCACCTCGTTTACCAAGGAGCTCCAAGTGCCCTCGTTTTTCAGCAGCCTGCGACGTGCTCGCAGCCTCGCGGTACCCACGGCTTCCTCAGCCCCTTCCCAACCGGGTCAGAAAGGTGGATGCTCGCTCTGTGCTGCTCCAGGCTTCCTCCTTCCTTCCACAAACCCTTTCCTATCGACCTTGGTTCTGTTTCAGCTCTGCTTCTGCCTCTGCAAACTCTACGAACCAACCCGTCCGTAGGGTGAGCGGCCAACGTTTGCCCCATGACTCAACCTGAAGCTTTGGGCCACGAGCGCTGCAGCATCACTGCTACCTCCACATCTCACCTCATCATTTATGAAGATGAAAAAGGACCTAAATTTGAGAATTTACTGCTTTAATGTTTCCACAAGTGTAAGTTTCACCTTAGAGCAGCCTCCCAGTACTGAAAGGGGCTGCAGGAAAGCTCTGGATCAGGGAGTGCAGGGACAGGATGAGGGGGAACATTTTGTTCAAGTACCAATTTTTAACTACAATTTTGGCTGCAACAAGCAGGTTTTGCTGCTGTTGGAGGATCACCACTGCCCTAACACACATCACAGCTCTGCAGCCCTCTTCTCCCATGGCAAAACAGCCCCCCGTGAGCAGCAGAAAGCGATGGAAGGAGGCACCAAGACATCTTGGTGCCACTCACCGGTGGCAGTCGTGCCAGATCCAGGCGTGGCGGCCGTTCTTGGGGCGGAAATCGGACTGCCCATTGTTGTGGATCTGGGAGGAGAAGCGCAACAAGCGCCGATACCCAGAGGTGATGGAGGTGTTGACGGCTGAGCTGGCCAAGCAGTTCTCCTCCAGCGCGCACTGCAGCATGAACATCGGGCGGTCCTCCAGGTAGGCTGTCTGCTGCACCAGCTCGGCGTTGAGCACCAGGTCAGGGGCAGCTGGCAGGAGGGAAGAGAAGTGTGAAATATCCTTTAGGTCTACTAAAACCTCCCCCAGGCATCTGCCAGAGGTGGAGGCAGTGTATTTTTCACAGCCCAGTCAGCAGCAATTTGCCGCTGGTTGACACGTCCAAGGCCACCCCATTTCTCTTGCACATCTCAGGGGCAAAGACTTGCATCAAAATGAAATAGAATCCAAGTTACTCACTCTCCGAGCAGGACACGCCAGCACCAAAGCGACCACCTCCTCTGGGACAGGAGACATCGGCTCCATCGTGACGACAATGGGCCAGGGACATCTCTGTCCCCGAACACTTGACGCCGCTCATGACGACGTTGTCAGCGCTGATGTCTCCATGCCAGTACCAGGTTTCCTGGGCAGAAAAAGGGCAGAAAAAAAGGCATTTCACACGCACTTCAATGTTTAGGGGACTGCTGAGGGAGTAATCACCCCCCCGGGACCTTGAATTCCTCCTCCAGGGAAGATCAACCCAAGAGCCAACATTATCAAGGAGACAGATCTTGTCAAAGGATGCTGAAGCAGAGGAGACGAGTAACTCAGGGAATGAACTCAAGTCTTTCTGAGCAGAAAGCTGGTCAGCCTGGGTTTTAATCTCAGTCCTAAATTCCCTGCTCAGTGAAGCAAACCTTTCTGCTTGTTTCTGAGCTGTTTTCATGTTCTGTTTGTTTTAATCCAGCTATAAACTCACTTTTCCACCCTGCTTTGCCCATCCAGCTGATTAATTCATCCCCAGGCTGGTTTAAGTCATCGAGGCAGTGCCTTTGGTGGAGATGCCCAGCAATTAAATCTCATCAGTCTTGTGATATCTGGGACTTGGAATGGCCACAAGTGCCTGCTTGCAAAGGAAGGGAGGCAGAATTAACAGCCAAGCTGCTCAATGGGCTGGGAGAGTTGGGGTTGTTCAGCCTGGAGAGGAGAAGGCTCTGGGGAGACCTTAGAGCAGCTCCCAGGGCTGAAAGGGGCTGCAGGAAAGCTGGGGAGGGGCTCTGGATCAGGGGGTGCAGGGCTGGGATGAGGGGAAGGGTTTTCAGCTGCAAGAGAGGAGATTGAGATGAGATCTTGGGGAGAAATGCTTTGCTGTGAGGGTGGGGAGGCCCTGGCCCAGGGTGCCCAGAGCAGTGGTGGCTGCCCCTTCCCTGGAGGTGTTCCAGGCCAGGTTGGATGGGGCTTGGAGCCCCCTGACCCAGTGGGAGGTGTCCCTGCCCATGGCAGGGGGTGGCACTGGATGGGCTTGGAGGTCCCTTCCAGCCCAACCCATGCCATGATTCTGTGATCTGCAGGTCCCTGCAGGTCACACGGGTTGGATACCTCGGAGGCAGAAGGCTGGAGCTGCCCATGCTGCTCTTGTCTCCATCTCCTTCTTCAAGCTGGTTCCTCCAGCTGATTTACCTGCGTAGCTGCCAAGCAGAGCCACGTACCTCAAACCAGCTGCCTGCTCTATTGACTCAGCCTGGGAGCCCAGCAAGAACAAGACATTTTTTCCTTTAGCTGAGACTCCTGGTATTTAGAACAGAAAAGGCCCTTATGTGGATCCCGACTGCACCCGGATAAAGCATCACTGTGTAGAACAGGGCAGCCCTGTGTGTGTTCGCAGCGTTGCTAACAGGGTTAACAAGCAGCCTGTGGCAATGGAAGCGATGGCTACAGATGGGTTTTCTTTTCCTGGAAACGTGCTCCCAGCTTTGACACCAACAGATCTGATTTTTTCCTTTGCCTTTCTTTCTTCCCTCCCCTTCTCCCAAGCTTCGGTGCTGCAGCTTGAGCAGGGTTTAACACCTTCAGTTTTGTGAGTGACGTTGTGTTGTGAGTTTGTTTTCTGTTATTCCCACAAGTTTTGTGAAAAGTAGGTGATGCAGATGAGTTGTGAGCAGGGCTCGAACATCTGTGAATCCCCCTCGGAAGCAAGAGATGCAGCCCCTGTTAGTCCTGGTGCTCCTCAAATGCCCTCTTTCCATTGGCAACTCATAGACTCATGGGATGGGCTGGGTTGGAAGGACCTCAAAGCCCAGCCAGTGCCACCCCCTGCCATGGGCAGGGACACCTCCCACTGGGTCAGGGGGCTCCAAGCCCCATCCAACCTGGTCTTGGGCACCTCCAGGGATGGGGCAGCCACCACTGCTCTGGGCACCCTGGGCCAGGGCCTCCCCACCCTCATCATGAAGAATTTCTTCCTGATGTCCAATCTAAATCTCCCCCCTTCCAATTTAAAGCCGTTCCCCCTCATCCCATCACTCCAGGTCCTTGGAAAGAGCCCCTCCCCAGGTTTCCTGCAGCCCCTTTCAGCCCTGGGAGCTGCTCTAAGGTCTCCCTGGAGCCCTCTCTTCTCCAGGCTGGACAACCCCAGCTCTCCCAGCCTGGCCTCCTGTCCCATGTAGCTTTTGTCCCTTTAGGAAGCGCTGTCCCTTGCTGTGTGCAAGCTGGGAGAGTTCAGAGCATTTGGCATCAGAGGAGCAAGAAATACAAACCACGTGGGGAGCTCACACGCAGCGAGAAGGAATGCAGGAGCAAAATCAAATTGTTTTCAAGTGATTTGACACCAGGTTAAACGTGGCTTCCACACCTCAATCAGCCTGAGGAGTTCAACTCCCTGCTGACTCACGGAGGGACAAGAAACCACATGTCACCACCAGCCCAACCGGGGCTAAGGGAGTCCGGCTTCCCAGGAAACCTGAGCCCTGAGCAGTGCGAAAACAACAGCTTTGCCAGAGCTGCAGCAGCTCCTTCTGCTCTGCAGTTCCCCCAGTGGCTGTTGTGCAATGAGGTTGAACCTACACGGTGTCTCCAGCTGAGGGTTGGACTGGATGACCTTAGAGGTCTTTTCCAACCTTAATGATTCCATGATTCTATTCTAACGCTTTGGAGGTGAACGCTGTGGTTTGTGGTCGGGTTTTTTTCCTAATAATGCTGTCTCCTCCTCTTCCAGTAGGCCCTACCCAACCACACGTGTGCCACCACGGCTGAAACGTGCGCACGGGGACTCACCTGGAAGGCATGGCTGGCGAAGCCCAGGCCCAGCTGCCGACACACCACCATGGCCTCCACGGTGCTCCAGCCCTCGCTGCAGACGGTGCCCCACTTCAAAGTGCCGTTGCGCTCGGCCAGCACCTCCACCCGGCCCTCGTAAGGGTTACGGCCGCCGCTCAGACGCAGCTGCAGGGCAGAAAAACTCCAAAGTCAGTAAGTGCTGCAGTAAATTTTGGAGGGAAGATGCAACAGTTGATCAAACAATGCTCAGGGTCTTCTCAAGGCTTGTGATTAAAGTCACCAAGCCCAGAATCGTAGAATGGTTTGGACTAGAAGGGACCCTAAAGATCATCCAATTCCAACCCCTCTGCCGAGGGGACGAGGGGAAGGGGTTTGAGCTGAAAGAGGGGAGACGGAGATGAGATCTGGGGGAGAAATGTTTTGCTGTGAGGGTGGGGAGGCCCTGGCCCAGGTTGCCCAGAGCAGTGGTGGCTGCCCCATCCCTGGAGGTGTTCCAGGCCAGGTTGGATGGGGCTTGGAGCCCCCTGACCCAGTGGGAGGTGTCCCTGCCCATGGCAGGGGGTGGCACTGGGTGGGCTTGCAGGTCCCTTCCCACCCAAACCGTTCCATGGTTCTATGAAACGATTCCTGCCCAGGTGCCTGCGCTGCACAGCAAGGGAAGGCAGGCAATACCCCAAGGTGAACAGCCCTTGCCACGCTCACTCACATCCAGATCTCTTGGCTTCTCACCTGATTCTGGAAACCCATCGCTGGAACGTTGCATCTCACAGCAGCATCCTCTTCATGGTTACAGCCCTGCGACTCCATGTTGAACTTGCAATCCGTGACTGATTTTTCAAAGCCCGTGCAGTCAATTTCATTGAGATGAATCGGACCCATGCCTTGGGGAGGAAAAGTAGGAAAAATGAGTCCTTTCTTTCCATCCGTGATACCTTGTAGTGAAGAAATCACAGAATCATGGAATGGGTTGGGTCGGAAGGGACCTCCAAGCCCATCCAGTGCCACCCCTGCCACGGGCAGGGACACCTCCCACTGGGTCAGGGGGCTCCAAGCCCCATCCAACCTGGCCTGGAACACCTCCAGGGATGGGGCAGCCACCACTGCTCTGGCCAACCTGGGCCAGGGTCCTCCCAACGCTCATCGTGAAAAATTTCTTCCTAATGGCTAATCTCACTCTCCCCCTTCCAATAACAGTTTATTAATGCATTGTGGGCATCACATGGGCCTCGAGCATCCAGAACACTGTAATCCTGAAAAAATTCCAGTGATTTCTTGTAAAAATAAACCAAAAACCTGCAGGATTATTATAAGTAATTTTACCTTTAAATTCTTTCCAGTAGTCTCTGGGACTCAAGCACACAAGAGCCACAGGAAAGGCCAAGTTTCCATTGTTACATAATTTACAAACTTCAGCTGTAGGAATTCTCAAATTATGATCTTTCGGCTGGGTCTGCGTGCTGGAATCTGCTCCCAGTCAAGCCCTGACATTTAAATGGGACATCGACACGTTTGCTGGGACCACAAAACATAACAGCACGGGGATGTGTGAGAAGCCACCAACACAGCTCTGGGGTCGGTGTGTGTCAAGGACTCCAACAGTATTGATGGAAACTAGAGAAGGAACAGCATTTCACGTTGCAGAGAAGGGTCTCAAGGTGCTGGGAGCCAAACGGAACAATTTAGTTGTTCCCAGGACACGTGGCAGCAGATAATTGTCACTTCTTCTAAAGAGACACAGCAAGAGGAGAGAGACACATGAGGAGGCAATAACGCTGCCTGCAGAGCTCTCAGGTCCTGTTTCCAAACTGAGCCCAAAGTTGGTTAAAAGAATCATGGAACGGTTTTGGATTGGAAGGGACCTCCAAGCCCATCCAGTGCCACCCCCTGCCACAGGCAGGGACACCTCCCACTGGGTCAGGGGGCTCCAAGCCCCGTCCAACCTGGCCTGGAACACCTCCAGGGATGGGGCAGCCACCACTGCTCTGGGCACCCTGGGCCAGGGCCTCCCCACCCTCATCATGAATAGTTTCTTCCCAATATCCAATCTAAACCTTTCCCTTTCCAGTTTAAAGCTGTTCCCCCTCATCCCATCACTCCAGGCCCTTGGAAAAAGCCCCTCCCCAGCTTTCCTGCAGCCCCTTTCAGCCCTGGGAGCTGCTCTAAGGTCTCCCCAGAGCCTTCTCCTCTCCAGGCTGAACAACCCCAACTCTCCCAGCCTGGCCTCGTACAGGAGCTGCTCCAGCCCTTGGTTCATCTCCGTGGCCTCCTCTGGACTCACTCCAACAGCTCCAGGTCCTTCCTGTGCTCAGGACTCCAGAACTGGTCCCAGGGCTCCAGGTGGGGTCTCACAGAGTGGAGCAGATGGGGAGAATCCCCTCCCTCGTCCTGTTGTTCCCACTGCTTTGGATGCAGCCCAGGATATGGTTGGTTTCCTGGAAAGAATTTCGGAGGGGATGACTTGGAGGTTCCAGCAGATGATCTTTATCACAGAAGAACAACCAGTGTCTTCCCTGGAGCCCATATAAGCCATGATTGATTGCTGATGGAAACACACCGGATAGCTTTGACAGGAGATCCTTGCAAACAGCAGATGTAGAACCTACGATCCCGACAGTTTCTAGGAAGCTTCCAGAGATGGGAGGCTGAAAATAGAACCACCTCTGACCTTTGCTGTCAAGGCACTCTCTCCAGACTTGGCATAATCCAGCTGTGAGCACATGCTGCGCTCCGACCTGCAGCCACCTTGCTTCTCTGCAGCCCCACCTGAGCTGCAGGTGCACCCGCTTCTGGGCAGCACCCACGATGATGGTGGTGATGAAAGGCAAGAGCCACAGAAGCCGCTCCAAGAAGAAGGCATCCACCAACCAAAGCCCTTCACCAACTGGAAGAGGTTGGCCAACATCAGATATAGGAACCGATGTTCGGTTTGGAGCTCCCGTTGGTGGAACGCAGAGCACAGCAGAAGGCTGTTGGAGACCAGGTTGACCCTTCTGGGCAGTGCAGGTTGAAAACCAACCATTTTCTTACCATTTCTGACAGTCACTGTTGATTCTTCATTCCTGCAACACCATTCTTGTAGAATGAGTGGCGAGGGCTCCGCAGAGCTATACCTGTCTCACAACATTCCCATCAGCAGAAGACAGACCATGGAAATGACATCCTGGCTGCTGGCTCCGATTCTCTGTCTGCACCCAGAGATGACACAAATCCCCCAAAGTTAGAGAGAGGAGGAACTGTGCTCCAACCACCAGCCTCTCGGGCACACGGTGCCTCACAAACTCCCTTTTTCTCACTCCTCCAGAAAGGAAAATTTTAGCCGACATCAAGCTTTTAGTTCAAAGCAAAGAGTTGGAAGGCAGGAAAATGCAGTTGGATTACGAGCTGGAGATGGGATCCTTTTGCTTCAAAGCCTCTTCCTCCTGCCATCTGGAGCCTTTTGAACTCTACGTGGCAGCCAGCACAACCTGTGGCTCACAGACCTGACCGTGGGTGACAGTTTAATGACCTGGCTGGTGAACCCCTCACCACCTCCGAGTGCTGCTGAGGCACAGAGAAAGTGGGAAAATAGGAAAAAACCTGCTTTCTAGCATATTTCCACGATTGTGTGGTGGAAGGAGCCAGGATGTACCCCGGAGCCACCACCTGACAACGGCAGCAAGCACAACAAAGGCAGAGATGTAGATGTATTGGGTTCAACCTCATCCACAGTTTGGCTCTGGCCACCCTTGGCCAGCCCCCCTGTGTCACACAGGACCTCCACAATGTGGGAGGAGCTTCCTAGGCTGAGGTCACTGGGGAATGCACATCCAGCTCTTTTTTGCTCCTCTCTCATTAAAACCCTGTTGTGGTCTCCATCTGGGAACGGCGACACCGACCCAGTCATTTTGGAAGCTGCCGAACAGTTTGAGTAGAAGGAATTCCTCAATGCTGACCAGAATTGGAGGGTGATGAACCAGGAATGCAGGATGGATTCAGTCTCACATTCTCCACTGAAATAGCCTGACAAAGTCATACCAGTGAGATGACAAAGCGAGAGGGCAGGACCACGGCGCCGATCCTGGCACAGCGAAACTCTTTTCTGATACGTGGAGGCAGTCGGTGCTGCTGTCGCAGGCACTGAAACGCAGCCAAACCCCATTGCCGTACGTGCTGGAATATAGCGATGAAAATGATGTTTCCTTCCACACCATTCCCTTCAGCATAAGAACAGGATTAGGATGCACATCCAACATGGATCGATTGTCTGGGGGAGAGGTGGCTGCCCCATCCCTGGAGGTGTTCCAGGCCAGGTTGGATGGGGCTTGGAGCCCCCTGATCCAGTGGGAGGTGTCCCTGCCCATGGCAGGGGGTGGCACTGGATGGGCTTGGAGGGCCCTTCCCACCCAACCCATTCTATGATTCTAACATATATGTCCACCTACTGCTGGAGGTTGTAGTCTATGTTCTCCTCCAAGGACGTTGCAGAAGATCCGGGCTCAGTGCCTTCCTTTCAGACAATTTGGGTGTGAATAAGGGTAAATTGTTTAATCTGGGTCTCAGTTGCCCATTGATAAAAGGGAGAATAAAACATCTTCTCTGTACCCTGAATTCTTTCTGGAAGGCCCAAGTCGTTGTCTTCACTGGGGCTTCCAGACACTGCACACTTGATGTAATGTGTAGGTTCAGTACAAGAAGGACCTTGAGGGGTTGGAGCACGTCCAGAGAAGGGAATGGAGCTGGGAAAGGGGCTGGAGAACAGGGGTTGCGGGAGCAGCTGAGGGACCTGGGGCTGTTTAGTCTGCAGGAGGCTGAGAGGAGACCTCATCGCTCTCTGCAGCTCCTGAAAGGAGGTCGTGGTGAGGTGGGTGCTGGGCTCTGCTCCCAGGCAACAAGTGATGGGATGGGAGGAAATGACCTCAAGCTTAGATTGGATAGGAGGAGAAATTTCTTTACTTAGAGAGCAGTGAAGCCTTGGACCAGGCTGCCCCCCCAGGCCCCACCACTGGAGGGGCTCAAAGAACGTGTAGAGGTGGCACTTGGGGACAGGGTTGAGCAGGCACGGTGGGGCTGGGCTGATGGTTGGACTGGATGAGCTTAAAGGTCTTTCCCAACCTTAATGATTCCGTGACTCTATGATCCTATCCTTGTGTGTTTTACCCTGAGAAATCACATCTCCAACAGAGCAACGATGAGACCTCAAATCAGCCTTTGAACACCCAAATGCACCGAGATGCAGCTGTAACCAAGCAAAGCATAAACACGGACACGGACAGAGTTTAACAGCTGTGAGGCTCCCCTGGGCAACGGGAGCGTGGAGGTGGATTTAGGCCAAAAGACCTCCTTTTCCTCCCGCAACACAACCTTCTGGCTGCTGAAGGGAGTTAACGGAGCGCTTGTCATCCCAAAGGACAGCTCTGACGGGGGGCACTGACTGATTGCCCATGTTTAACATTAAGAGAAAGGCAAGCGTGTGGGAATCGGCAGCCGCTGCTAAGAGTTTCCAGACTGTGGGAGATGGCAGGGAACGGCGCGTTCTCCTCCCTCACGTGGCAGCTTCTTCCCTCCCCCCGTGATGATTCCACAGCTAAACACATCAGCAGCTCCCAGCATCCAACCGCAAGATGGTTTTGGCAAACCCAACAGACAGGTCACATTTTAAAGCTTTCCAGCTTGCGGATCCCACCACTGGGTTTTCCACGTGTTGTTGTTTTCCCTCCCCCTTCTTCAAAACCATGAAGAAATTTCACCCATTCATTTGGTTTCACCATAAAGGATTTGGGTTGGGGTCATTTTCTTGATGGTTTATGCTACAGGAGCGCGGCGTGTGAATCAGAGGGTGGTTTGAGAGGGTGTACGTTAGGCTTGGAGTTGCCACTTACCACAGTTTGGGATTGAACCCAACTCCCAAATACAGGAAATCCAAACCCAAACCTAGCTCTGAACTGCTCAAATGCCCTTCTATTTATAATGGGCTAAATTAATGTTCTGGTCTTAAATTAGAGAGTGTTTGAAGTCTAGATCCAGGAGCCAGCTTTGCCAGGAACCTTCTAGTAATGCATTACACCCTGGTGTGGATCTGGAGAGCTTGCAAAGAGAATTTGGGACTAACGGATGTGATAACGAAGAAGTAATTACTGGAACAGCTGTCTGAGGGAAAGGTTAAACTCATCATCACTAGACTTCTTTCAAGGAATCTTGAATATCTTTTTAAGTCACATATTCCAGCTTGGCCTCAAGCTCCTCGACTTGAGAGATTTATTAAGCGTAGAGACCAAATTCCCCAAACCAAACATCCCAGTAAAAATACACTCTGCCCTGAATCATGAAAGGGTTCTCGAAGGTGGCCAAGGCACAGACGGTCCTGGGAGCTCTCCCTGCTCTTACCTTGCCCAAGCCTTGCGCCTGTTATTGCTTCTTTGGCGCTCCCGAAGCCCAGCTCTCGGCACACCACGCTGGCTGACACCAGGTTCCAGTTGTCGTCGCACACCGTTCCCCACTCCCCGTTTTTCAGCACTTCCACTCGTCCTTCGCCAGTGTTGGCTCCCCCTTTCAGCCTCACCAGTGGTTGCTGGAAGACACGGACAGAAGCGGCGTTACCACGAAGCATCATAGAATCGTTTGGTTGGAAAAGACCTTTGAGATCATAAAGTCCAACCATACCTGTCCTTTCTTTACAGCTCCTATTTGTGTCTGCGGGCAAGTTGTGGACCACAAAATATTACCCTGAAGCACCTCAAAGCAACCACTACATAATACAAAAAGGTCAAAGTGTTGGGTGAAAGGAGATCTTTATCTTCTAAGATTTACCGTACGCATAGACGTACGTTTCTCACATTTCTATGCATGGGCAGAGAATAAAAAGAGACATCATAGTTCTCTGCTACTTTGATTTAGGACTCTTTTTCACACGTTCAGTTCTGCAGCAGAAGGTTGCTGCTGCACAGAGTTGCACCTGGACAGGCAACAACCCCAGTTCTTGTACCATATCGCTGGGGAGTCATATTGGAAGCTTGGGAATCGCTCCGAGCCGGCCAGCACACGTCTCTGATCCATTTGCTGCCTGTGGTTCAGCCACTAGATGGGTTCAGATCTCCAGACAGTGGTCCTGGCTTAACCAAGGAGACCATCACAGAACACAAGCCCCCTGTCTGCTGCAGGTAGGACTTGTTGAATGGATGATCTGGCAGATGCCACCCAGAAATACACAGCTGAGTGGCTTGGAGCCCCCGATCCAGTGGGAAGTGTCTCTGGTGGAACGGGATGGGCTTTGAGGTCTCTTCCAACCCAAATCATTCTATGATTCTATTCTTCTTCTGTTCCTAGTAGTCACCCACTATACATCGCTCACATCTTTGTCCAGAACCGGCCGCTGCTGGAACCCCAGAGCTGTGTTGTTGCAGTAGGTGCTCAGTCTTAGTTATGGGAACACCACTGATTTCTGCAGTCTGACAGAAAATAAACTCTTAACTTTTAAAACTGGAAGCATATACAGTTCTCCAGGCTGGGGTCACATGAAGGACATCCAAAGCCTCCGCAAAGGCTTAAGGAGTTATTTGGCAGTGTGTGTGGCTCAGCAGATTAGCAATGATTTACAAGACCTTTCAACTTTGAGGCCCAGATCCTGCAAGCCAAGAGAAGTGCCAGTGCCTCCTCTGAACCACAGAGAGGACGGCGCTATCACCACTGCAGAGAGTCTGGAGGTGAGGTCTGGGGAAGGACCTGGAGCTGTTGGAGCGAGTCCAGAGGAGGCCACGGAGATGATGCGAGGGCTGGAGCAGCTCCTGGACGAGGCCAGGCTGGGAGAGTTGGGGTTGTTCAGCCTGGAGAGGAGAAGGCTCTGGGGAGACCTTAGAGCAGCTCCCAGGGCTGAAAGGGGCTGCAGGAAAGCTGGGGAGGGGCTTTTTCCAAGGGCCTGGAGTGATGGGACGAGGTGGAATGGCTTTAAATTGGAAGGGAAAGATTTAGATGAGACATTAGGAAGAAATTCTTCACAATGAGGGTGGGGAGGCCCAGGGTGCCCAGAGCAGTGGTGGCTGCCCCATCCCTGAAGGTGTTCCAGGCCAGGTTGGATGGGGCTTGGAGCCCCCTGACCCAGTGGGAGGTGTCCCTGCCCATGGCAGGGGGTGGCGCTGGATGGGTTTGGAGGTCCCTTCCAACCCAACCCATTCCATGACTCTATCTATTCCTTCCTCCCTACAAGCCCCCCTTCTGCCCTCACAAGCTTGCGGTCCCCTTGCCTCTCTCTGCAGGCTGGGAAGGGTGGGAGACCGGCTCGGTGCTGCAGCTGGCGAGGCTGCAGCAAGTAGTAAGAAAATACATTTGTCACGTTTCTGTTTGAGCCGTGCTCCTCACGCCAGTTGAACGCGTGCCCAGTGGCTGCCGGGCTTTCCTGTTCCACTCACTTAAACGCTGCTGGGTTGTTTTTCCCGGACAGGTCTAAGGGAAATAAGCTGGCATTTCCTCTGCCCCTGCATCTTATGCAAAGAAATGCCCGGAGAGATTGGGAAAACACAGCCTATGGGAAAAGCTGAACAAGCTGTGTTTGTTTAGTCTAGCAAGGAGAGGGTTGAGCGTAGCGTAAAAGCGCTAAGATATGCAAAAGGCTCTTAGAAAAGGACCCTGGAGTGGGTTTTTCTCAGTGTCAGTGGGGCAACTGAACATAAAGAATGGCTGGACTTGCAGCAGACGGGGGTCGGGGTGATGCTATTTGAAATTTTCCAGCTGTAAGGAATGTGCAGTCTTAGGGTGCAACGGTGACCTCTGGGTCTGGAGGCCCTTAATGCAGGGTTAAAGGGGTTTTGCAGGATGTGTTTGGTGCCCGCATCCCCCAGCTCTGTCCCTCTGTGACTTCAGGAGTTGGCACAGGACTCATGGAATCACGGAATGGTTTGGGTTGGAAGGGACCTCCAAGCCCATCCAGTGCCACCCCCTGCCATGGGCAGGGACACCTCCCACTGGATCAGGGGGCTCCAAGCCCCATCCAACCTGGCCTGGAACACCTCCAGGGATGGGGCAGCCACCACTGCTCTGGCCCAGTACCAACGCCTCAACACTCATCATGAGGTCCAATCTAAACCCTTATCTTAATGTCCAATCTAAATCTCTCCCCTTCCAATTTAAAGCCCTTCCCCCTCATCCCATCACTCCAGGTCCTTGGAAAAAGCCCCTCCCCAGCTTTCCTGCAGCCCCTTTCAGCCCTGGGAGCTGCTCTAAGGTCTCCCCAGAGCCTTCTCCTCTCCAGGCTGAACAACCCCAACTCTCCCAGCCTGTCCTCAGAGCAGAGGTTCTCCAGCCCTCGGATCATCTCCGTGGCCTCCTTTGGACCTGTTCCGACAGTTCCATGTCCTTCTTATGTTAGGGATTCCTGAACTGGACACAGGGCTCCAGGTGGGGTCTCACAAGAGCAAGAATCACCTCCCTTGACACCGAAGGGACATTTGTACCACAGGTTGGTTTGTGTATACGGGCACGCGCGCATTCAGTAACTGATGGTGAACTGTCGCACCCCTAGGCTTTTCCTACTTGCCAGGTAGCATTTTCTCCCTCCTTACCTCCTGCCTGAAGGCTTTTCGGAAGCCGCTGTGGCTGCTGGGGGCAAAGGCACGTCCAGGGACACAGCTGACTACTGCAGGCATCCCGTTCTCACATGTCGCGTTCTTTGCATCCACGTTGAGGTGATTGCCCAGTTTGCAGCTGGAGACGTGAGCCTCGTTCCCACTGCAGTCCATTGAATAAGCCCAGTAATGCTGCTTCCTTCTGCTGGCAAACATCCTTGAAGAGAAAAAAGAAAGAACAGGAAGGACATGGATCTGTTAGAGGGATTCCAGAGGAGGCCACGAAGATGACGCGAGGGCCAGAGAACCTCCCACGCGAGGACAGGCTGAGAGAGCTGGGGTTGTTCAGCCTGGAGAGGAGAAGGCTCTGGGGAGACCTTAGAGCAGCTCCCAGGGCTGAAAGGGGCTGCAGGAAAGCTGGGGAGGGGCTCTGGATCAGGGAGTGCAGGGATGGGACGAGGGGAATGGTTTTGAGCTGAAAGACGGGTCATAAGACTTGTTCTCCAGCCCCTTGCCCAGCTCTGTTCCCTTGTCTGGGCACTCTCCAGCCCTTCAATGTCTTTCTTGTAGTGAGGGGCCCAAACTGAGCCCAGGATTCGAGGTGTAGAAGGCAGCAGAACGGGAAATAGCCATGGCTCTCCAGCTTCTCTCAAAGCCGCGGTGTTAACGACTGAGGCTGAAAGCAATTTCCAAGAGCAAAAGCAATTCCCTGGAGGACACCTTCACGGCAGAGGAGACTGGCAGCAGTTTCTGCTTCTTGCTCCCAAACTGGAGTGCTTGCCTGGAGATGCTCCAGGGCCTCCTAAAGGGAAGGGGCACGTGTGATAAACGAGGAGAGAAAGCAATCCAGCTTCATCCTCCCCACACTGCAAGGCTGACGGGTGGCTTATCGGAGCCAAAATAGTCAACGAAACAAAAATATAGATCAGATCGTTATCAAAAAGGGAAATGGTAGAAGTTAGGAAAAAGTCAAGGCCAACGCCCTGCTCTGATCCTGACGTGGCTTTGTGAGATCCCTGCGCTTGCTCCTTATTCCAGGGGGAGCTGCCACGCAGCACGGGTGATCCAAGGATTAGCTGTGATAAATGGCAGAGAGAGGTGGGTGGGACCTGCTGGGAGAAAGAGCATCGATTCCATTAACTGTAGAACATCCTTGCAGGGCAGAGAGACTGGACGGGATCTGGTGAAGGGATATAAATCTCTTGGAGCTTGTCCAGAGGAGGCCACGGAGATGATCCGAGGGCTTAAGCATCTCTTGTATAAAGACAGGCTGAAAGAGTTGACGTTGTTCAGCCTGGAGAAGAGAAGGCTCCGCAGAGACCTTAGAGCAGTGACTCCTCTCCATGCTCTCCTAGCACAGCTCTGCCCCACCACCCTCTCGATCCGTGCGCTCAGCACGGAAGTGAGAACCTGGAGGAGTATTTTCACTGCGGGACTTTCGCAGCCATGTGCAGGGAGCTCGACGAGCTCCAAAGCAGACAAGAAACACAGCCTGTCTTAGAGAAGCAATTACGGGGATGCCTTATAATAGCAAACAATGACCTCATCCTGGAAATTTCATGAGGCATTAACATCTGGTTGGTATTAAGAGCCCTCGGTAGGCTGGGGAGGAACAGCCAAAGAAAGCCCCACCTCATTTCCCCAGATCAAATACAGAGAGAAAAGAAGTAGAATACAGACAGTCTTTACAGACAGAAACTCAGGGCATCCTTGTTACTGACTTTTTAACACCTAAAGGGTGCAACCCCGCTCTCGTTGGCCCTGAGGGAAGCCAAGAGCAACGCTGCTCAGGTCAGAGGTGCGCGTGCGCAGTCATGCCGTTGAGGGTTTAGCCAGTTCTAGGTCAACTTGGAGCCCAAACTCCCAAAACTGGTCGGGAGGGATGGATTTTCAGCACGTGGGCTTTAAACAAAGACATAGGTTAAGCTCAGGGGCTGTGGGTGAGGGTTTAAGGAACTGGCTATGTAAGAATGCATCCGAGAAGGCTCGTGGAGCAGAAAATTCATACATGCTGGGAAAATTCACCCCTAAAGCACTGAACAGAAGCTCGTCAACTCCTCCTCAGGGTTGTGACCATGAAGTTTCTACCCTTGAGAAATTCTACAAGCATTTACCAAAGTTAACAAGTCTGCTGCCTTCAGCCTCGGGGAGGCAGAAGAGAAACCAGAGCTGCCACACAAAGCCCTTAAGATCCTGGCTTTGCTCGGCAAAGCCCAAATCTTAAGGATTTCTACTCCAGGCACAGAAGTGATTGACTGCCCTACACATCTGGCCAGATTTACGATGCCATGAGCAGACTGGTTAAACTGGGAGATGCTGTTTGGGCAGATGTTGAATGAAGCATCCTGAAGTGCTGAGCTCCTCCATCCAATTCTTCAACAAATCACAAAGTCCTTAAGAAGGCACCAAGCCCATCTCTCTGCCTGAGGCATCTCCGGTCACAAACTTCTCCTTTCGCCATCAGCAAAACACATTTAATTTCAGTCTGCTTTCTCAACCAGAGCAGGAGTTGGGAGGAGGAGTTTACAAGTGGTGCCTATATAAAATCCCTTTGAAGAATGAACAAGAACATGGAAACAACATAGAGATTTGTTTCGTTTCCTACCATAAATTATGCTGTCAACAGTCTAAGTTACATTCAGGAATAAAATCCTGGCACCGGGACAACAATGAACTAAGTTGTTTTCTTTCAAGCGAGGTCCATCTGCAACTCATTTCGCCTCCCACCATTGTGCAGAAGCAGAGCAGAGCATCAGCAAGCTCAGCATGTGAAGCTGGGAGGAACTGTTTGTAGGGAGAGGGACCGGTGGGGATGTGGGAAGGGGGCACTCGCAGTCCTGGCTGGCTGAAACCCAATTCCAGCCCATTTCCCGGCTGCGGAGCAGGAAAGGATTTGTTCTTGGGAAAATGGCATTTACAAATTAGGGAGAACAAAGCCCAAGAAATGAGAAGAACTTGACATTCACATAGAGAGGGTTTAGTTCAAGCAATCAGCCAGAGAGGAACTCTTGCCTGCCCGAGCTAGGATGCGACCAGAAAGGACGGGGCAAAGCAGAGAGCTCTCATGGTCCAGATGAGCCGGTTACAGCGGTTGGAACTCCAGCACCTTGACCACGGCGCAAAGATCACTGGTCAGGTGTCCAGCCTGAACCGGGGGGTTTCCCTCACCAGCAAAGCTGGCTGTTCATGATGCGAGTGCAAATGCTGCAAGAAAGAGCCCAGCTTTTTAAACTACGCCAACCAAACACAACCGTCTGGCTGACAGAGATTTACAAGTCTCTTCCCACCAATAAAATGACATCCCATCTTCCAGGCTGGGATAACACTGAGAATGTTTTCCAAAACAACCTTCTGGGGGTGCAGGAGCCCAGCAAGCCGTCACAACCAGCAAAGGTGAGGGAGGTGTTAGGTCACTGGGAGTACTTAATCAAACCAAATCAAACAAACAGAGTTGGGGTTGTTCAGCCTGGAGAGGAGAAGGCTCTGGGGAGACCTTAGAGCAGCTCCCAGGGCTGAAAGGGGCTGCAGGAAAGCTGGGGAGGGGCTCTGGATCAGGGAGTGCAGGGATGGGATGGGGGGGAAGGGGTTTGAGCTGCAAGAGGGGAGATGGAGATGAGATCTGGGGAGAAATGTTTTGCTGTGAGGGTGGGGAGGCCCTGGCCCAGGGTGCCCAGAGCAGTGGTGGCTGCCCCATCCCTGGAGGTGTTCCAGGCCAGGTTGGATGGGGCTTGGAGCCCCCTGACCCAGTGGGAGGTGTCCCTGCCCATGGCAGGGGGTGGCACTGGATGGGCTTTGAGGTCCCTTCCCACCCAAACCACTCTGTGATTCCATGAATCCTTCTGGCTCAGCAGCAAAACCTTCAAGCCTGGTATTTGTAGCTCCAGCTCCAGTGAATGAGATTTTCAACCTTGCTGAATATTGTGCTGAATAACCACGCCTCAGTTTTTCCATCTCTTCGTTGCTATTATGAGAGACAGGACAATTACCAAGCACCCTTTTATTTCGGGCAGATGGCTCCAGCTGCTAAAGTTAATGGTTTTCTTGGAAAGCCCACAACTGAGAAGCAGGAAAAATCTACTTTGTCTTCCTAGAGGTAATTTATTCTGCCCTTCTGCTCCAAAGCAAGAATCTCCGAGCTTAGTTCCTGCTGCACTGATGGGAGCAAAACTCGAGAACTCCTGGTAGCAATTATTAATTCACTGCTCATCTCCCTAGGATGCCTGAAAACAGAATTCCATGCGGGTTATTTATTTTACATACTTTTTGCTGCTATGTGGCTTTACGCTATTGCAACCCAAGGACCTTTTCAATTGATCACAATCTTCCTAATGAAAGAAATGAAACCTGGCCAAGGAGTTCCAGAGGGAGCTTTCAGAAACGGCGATTCCATGGGCCAAAAGGAGCAGGCTGGAAAACCACAACTCCTGCGCAGAGAATTCAGTTCTCCCCCTGAACCGGTTGATGCTTCCCCAGTCCATAGGTCACAGCGTAGGAAAGAAATGAGACAGAATTTCACATAAGCTGTTTTGCATCTGCTTTTGGGGGTTATCTCTAGAGAACAGTGTAGGAAGAAGCAAGTCTGGTGACAAAATTCTGGAGTCCTGAGCACAGGAAGGACCTGGAGCTGTTGGAGCAAGGCCAGAGGAGGCCACGGAGATGATCCGAGGGCTGGAGCAACTCCTGTACGAGGCCAGGCTGGGAGAGTTGGGGTTGTTCAGCCTGGAGAGGAGAAGGCTCTGGGGAGACCTTAGAGCAGCTCCCAGGGCTGAAAGGGGCTGCAGGAAAGCTGGGGAGGGGCTCTGGATCAGGGAGTGCAGGGATGGGACGAGGGGAAGGGTTTTGAGCTGCAAGAGGGGAGATTGAGATGAGAGCTTGGGGAGAAATGTTTTGCTGTGAGGGTGGGGAGGCCCTGGCCCAGGGTGTCCAGAGCAGTGGTGGCTGCCCCATCCCTGGAGGTGTTCAAGGCCAGGTTGGATGGGGCTTGGAGCCCCCTGACCCAGTGGGAGGTGTCCCTGCCCATGGCAGGGGGTGGCAGTGGGTGGGCTTGGAGGTCCCTTCTGCCCCAAACTGTTCCATGATTCTATGAAAATGCAAGCTGAAACAACGACACCAAAATGACCGGAGCTCCTACCTTCAAGAAACAGGAAACGCGGCCTGAACCGATCACCTGCAGGTCTGAAATACACAATATTCTCCCTATGGATCACTATGTTCTTCCCTCATTTTAAAGCAATTCTAGGAAGAAAAAGCAGCCCAGAAATCACAGCTGTCCCAAACTGTTTCCTTCTACAAGAACCATCTGGGATGCACAGGCAGAAGCAGCTTTGGAAGGAGCAGCGTGGATGCTCTACTGACATTTTTAGCTCTGCGCTCATCTCAGAGTAGGATTTAGTGGACAAAGAAGTGACACAGCTGGAGGTGGCTGGTAGCCCTGGGACCCTGAGGAATCAGCGAAGAAGCTGAGCTGACGTTAGCAACAGTAGGAGATTACTGGGAAACCTTCCCCTGGGCAGACCGCTCCTTTGTGGGAGGTTTGGCAGCAGCACAGCCATAAACCGTGGGCACTGAACATCCACAAGAGCCAGAGCAAGTGGGAAACGCAGGTAAACAAGTCATGAGAGGTGTCAGCCCAGGAATTGTGAGCAGGAAGGAGGAACCTGGGCAATGAAGCACAACAAAGGCCTGTCTTATCCCAAGATTCCTTGGTTGGAGCTTTCAGCACATTCCAGGTTTGATCCTACAGCCAGCTTTCTGCAGAGGGACGCGGTGAGGGATCACGTTGGTTTGCAAGTTGACAGGTTCACCGGGAGAGCACGACCAGCTTGCTCACAAACACCCCCTGCAACACAACAGAGCCTAAACCTATCGCTGGTGATCGAAACCACTCTGCTAGAGCTGGAAACGAGATTCCAAGCATCGTATCAGGTGGTGGAGTCTCCATCCCTGGAGGGGTTCAAAGAACATGTAGAGGTGACACTTCAAGGCATGGTTTAACAGGCACGGTGGGGCTGGGCTGGTGACTGGACTGGCTGAGCTTAGAGGTCTTCTCCAACCTTAATGATTTTGATTCTTGTGCTGACTGTCCACATCTCCTTCTATAGAACCTATCAAACACTACAACTGATGCTGCACTAGGTCTTCAGGCACGGTGAGGATCAAACAAGTCCCCAGCCTGCTCAAGGAAATGCTTGGCATTTCAAATATTTACACAGAAGGAGAATCTGATCTCCAGGAATGAAGCAGTCGGAGGGTTTTTTCTACCTCAAGGTCTCCAGTGTCATCTGACAATTTGCATTTCTGAACAAGGCCCCGAGTGTTCAAAGAAACACTCTTGGGTCTCACACAAAGCTCTGCTCTTACTTGTAGACGTTGGTGTTGTATTTCCTCTCGCTGGGAAATCCAAACATGCCACAGACAACTCGGGAATTTTTCATGGTCCAGTGCTTGTCGCAGATCTGCTTCCAGGTGCCTCCGTCCTTCACCTCCACGTAACCCTCTATGATCGGCACTCGCTTGCGGTAGGTGGCCAGGATGGGACGGATCCTTATGTCCTCCACCTGGATGTTCATGTTCTGAAAGCATAAAAGAAACAGGAATGATGCTGCCTGGCAAGGAAACTGGTTGCATCCCTTTGAGGTGGGGAATAAACCCGTTCTGCTCAGGGTTACGGCTGAAGAGAGGGAGGCAGAAGAGAAAAGCTCCTTAGGAAAAGACACAATAAGGAGGCAAACAAACCTTTCCACCGTGTGGAAATCCATCTTCCATCCAAAACAGGGTGCTTGTCCTCATTTAGTAAAAAAAAGGGCATTATTTAACAAAGGGCTAAGTAACACTTAGCACTTAATTGGCACTTAATTTCATTGAAGTGCTTGGTTCAGCAGCACAGTGACCTCAATTTAGTCTCAGCTCCTATGGAAGTGAGTTGAGCTCAGCTTTGCCAGGGCCACTCTAATGCTCGCAGGGTGCAGGGGAGGACACGGAGCCACCGAGCATCCCTTCCCCAGGAAAGCACTGTGAAAGCTGGGATCCTGATGTGCTGACACCAGCGTTCCACAACTTCTCCAAGCTGGGCTCCTCTTCCAGCTGAAGCGTTCCTTGGGACAGCAAATGAGTCATGAAGGTGGAATGGATTTCACATTTGGAGCCTACGTGAGAACGCCGCGCAAACAAACCTTGCAGGGACCCAAGCCCAAAGCAAAAGCTGGCTGGAAAATACCCACAGTGGCACGGAATTACAAAAGAGCTACTGAAAATTTTATAACTTGCTACCAGGAGATCTTTCCTTGTCAAAAAATGCACAAACTCACGTGGTTCTGCTAAGGGTTACATCAGAGCTGAGGAATCCTCCGCTCCCCTTGCTCGAATTCAATCACTTGGAAAAGAGAAATGCCCAGAGCTTTAAAGAGACACCAGACTCTGCTCACCAACCAGAGCAAGCCACAGGTGTTGGAGTGAGGGAGACGTGCAGAGTCCTGCAAATTCCACGTGGCGCATCCATTCTCCGGATGCTTCACTGACACTGACACAGCGAACAGACCATGGGAAAGGGAAAGCAACCACAGGGAAGGAGCCTGGGGCAGGGAGAGGGGCAGCATCTTCTCCTCATCCACAGCTCTGCTTGCACTACCTTGGACTTGGCACTTAAAGCCTTTTCCCCCCATTTCTTCCTTTTCCCCACCCCCCCCTTTTTTTTTATTATCATGCATGAGGACAGGCTGAGAGTTGGGCTTGTTCAGCCTGGAGAGGAGAAGGCTCTGGGGAGACCTTAGAGCAGCTCCCAGTGCTGAAAGGGGCTGCAGGAAAGCTGGGGAGGGGCTCTGGATGAGGGGGTGCAGGGATGGGATGAGGGGAAGGGTTTTGAGCTGCAAGAGGGGAGATGGAGATGAGATCTGGGGGAGAAATGTTTTGCTGTGAGGGTGGGGAGGCCCTGGCCCAGGGTGCCCAGAGCAGTGGTGGCTGCCCCATCCCTGGAGGTGTTCCAGGCCAGGTTGGATGGGGCTTGGAGCCACCTGATCCAATGGGAGGGGTCCCTGCCCATGGCAGGGGGTGGGACTGGATGAACTTTAAGGTTCCAGCCCTCACATCACCTCCATGGCCTCCTCTGGACTCGCTCCAACAACTCCAGGTCCTTCCTGCACCCAGGGCTCCAGGTGGGGTCTCACAGAGCGGAGCAGAGGGGCAGAACCCCCTCCCTCCCCCGCTGGTCCCACTGCTTTGGATGCAGCCCAGGACACGGTTGGCTCTCTGGGCTGCAAGCACAAGGTCTACAAGTGTTTTTAATAAAAGCTATTAAAAGGATTAACCCAAACGACACAGAGCCAAAGCTTAAACTCAAACTGGAAAAGCACATGAAAAGACAGAAACTGAGGAGGAAATTCACACTGACAGCTGAGAAAGTGGCTCAGACAGCCCGAGTGCGTTGTGCTGTCTGTGACTGCAGGATATATCCACCCTATATAAAGCCCTAAGTGCGTTTGCTGCACGCGGTTATGTCAGCATCAGCCCTACTGCACGTGAAAACAGCTGAAATGGAACATTTTCCCCAGCTAGACCTGATATCAGCAATGTACTGAAGTCCACTCATGATTTTCACTGGACACCCTCTTGAATTTAGAGAGTCTGGAAGGCACAGCTGGTCCTCGACACAACAGAGAGGAACATTCAGAACAAAGTCTGATTTCACACCCAGGATCGATGCTGAAGATGCCTGTGCTGTGTGATGAGGCTGCCCAGAAACAGTTGCGAGCCCCACTTCAACCACTGCTCTTCCAGACTGGCCACAGGGCTTGGACTCCATGACCTTCGTGGTCCTTTTCAACCCAAACCATTCTGTGACCCTGGAGCACAGCGATCCTGGAGCCCCAGGGCTGCATCCAGGGATGCCCCAACCTAGCGTGGCATCTGCAACCCCATCCTAGGGCTGGAGATGCCTGTATTTCCTACCTCCAGGCTGCTTGTTTGGGGTCATCTTTTCTACTGCCTGATGGGACTGGGTTGTTCTTGCTGGTCCTTTTACAGAAGGGAATACAGTGCACACTCAAACCCCTTGCTCTTGGACTCCAAAACCCACTCTCAGAGCCAGCGTGACACCAGGCACTGCAGGCTCCAGAGGTCCCACAACACGTCTCTCCTCCTCCGGAGATGCTGCCATAGACACGAAAAGAAATCCTGCCCTGACCTGGGACTCTGGTTTAGAGAATCCAACTCTTTTGTCCTGATTTTTTGCCTTTATTTGCCAAGGAAGGGGAAAAAAATAGAGCAAACTAAGCAAGAAATAAGCCATCACTTCATTCCCTGGAGGGTGCTTCGATCTCAGATAGCTCTAGCAGACCTGCACGCAATGACATTTTCATGATCTGCCTGAGAGCAAAACCAATCCCCATCCTTTCCCCTTTCCGCTCACGGAGAAGGGGTTTCGAGCAGAGAAGTATCGATACAGCGACTCGAGGGTTTGCTCTGAGTCTGAACAAACACCAGAACTCCCGAGAAGGATCCAGATCCCAGCTTTACATCAGAAGATTAAAGGAGAAAGGATCAAAATAAGTAGACTGGAAGTTTCTCAAGGAGAAAGCCAAGAGCTTCCTCCCGATAACTCTTCACAGATTTGAATGGTTTCCTTTCTTTGCAGAGTTTTTGTTGCACTGAGCATTCAATAATGTAAATACAGGGAGATTTATGTTTTGTCTTCCAACACCAACGTGTAGAGCAGCTGGGCTGATGGTGAAAACAGATTCCACATAAAAACCCGAAGCAAACAATACTTAATAGCTAGAGCAGACTTCTAAAATCACCCTCTCTGTACTCTGTGTACCCATGGAGACAAACACTTAGAGCAAGCTGTGATATCAACAAGGAAATCTCATCTCTGAAAGCTTTATTGATGCTCATATTATTGCCAAGCACTGAAACCACAAGGCAGATTCAGTAAATCCTCTGAAGGATATCTGGGATCACAAAGCAGGTATCTGCAACCAACTCGGAAGCGGAATGCACATCTGCCAAGCTCCATAAAATAGAGCCTTCAATGAGATTTCAGGAGCCAAACAGCTCTTCTGCTGTCTCCAGGAGATAAAACTGCATCCCTTGTTATAGGGAAGAAAACAGAGACTCAAAGCCCTGAAACCAGTGGGACACAGCTTGCTCAGTCCAAGGCTGAGGATGGGAGGGAGAAAACCGTGCACAAACGCATCACGACCAGAAAGAGTTAAGTTTCATGGCTCATGCAGGACAGTCCTCCCCTTCTCAGTGAGCTCTGCACAATTTCCACCTCTTTAGGCCAACAGCTGTGGAGATTTATGTGTGAGCCCTTTCCTTTATTTCTTTCTCTCTCCCCTAAACTCCTAGAATTCAGCTACTGGGATAATTCCAACCTGGATCTCCAGCCTCTCCTTTGGTTATGAAACAACCCCACCCACATTCATCCTGATCCAGTGGGAGGTGTCCCTGCCCATGGTAGGGGGTTGGAACTGGATGGGCTTGGAGGTGCCTTCCAACCCAAACCATTCCACGATTCTGTATCTATTCCTCGATTCCACACTGGCTTCCACATCCTGAAGCCTCTTGATTGCACACAGTGATATGAAAATCAGACCAAAGCTGAAACGACTCTGTGATCTGAGGTTGAAGAGATCCTGCTCGGTTCTGCCACAGATTTGTGTGATTTCAGCCACACTTCCCCACCTCCTTTGCTCATGTAACCTCTGACCCCTTGCTCGTGCTTCCTCATCTGTGCTGGAAAGGGAAGACAACGCTGAGCCCACCTCACCTGCTCTGGATCCCAAAACCTCTGCGCGAGGGTCTTCACATCTGTGTTTGCCCAAGGCAAAGATGTGATTTGGTTGGGACTTCCAGCATCAGCACAATACCAATTAGTATAAAAACGTGAAAAAGAAGCGTCAAACTACCCAAGTTTGGGCCACGTTCCCTTCCATCCCATTCTTTCCTTCTCCAAGAGCCCTGCACTGCTGCTCCTCTTCAGTCCCAACCACAAGAGCCAACACGCTGCGCTCTGTTACGAAACCCATGAATCTCAGCGTCAGAACATCGGGGCCTGCCCAGAGACAGTGAAAAGAACAGGGTTTGTTTTTGAGCTTTCACAAAAGGATTCCTGGCTCAGAACGATTTCACATGAGCCTCAGCTGCTTTTGTTTCAACTCTCTGAACCAAACGCTTCCCCACGGCTTCGGATCCGATTGCAACAACTGACACAACTTCCATAAGGTTTTCTTTCCCCCCTTTACCATCTGGTTTGTGCTGACAGAACAATTACGCCCGCGTCCTCCTCCCCTGCTCAAGCTTGGCCGTACCCTTTCTTCTCGCAACAGCCCCGAGGATGCCCAGGGATCAATACAGGGAGGAGAACCCGTTCCCAGAAACCCCGACTTCGCAGGCTGCGGACGCTACCCCGGTTCTGAACCACCAACTCCTGGCTGAAAGCAAAGCCCAGCAGCTGGGATTTCAGAGCGGCTTTTGAGAACAGCATCTCAACGCTCGCTTTAAACACAGGCCCACGCGCTCAAGTGGTGAAGCCAGCATGGGGCAGGCGGGTCTGAACAGCTACAGCTCTATTTGCCTCCCCTACAGCCAGAGAAAATGCTCAAACACAGGCAGAAAGGGAACTGGAATGAAATATTGTTCCCCTGTATTTCACTTGTTAAAATCCATCATCACGAGTGATGCTAAGGATTGGAAACCAAGAGAGAGGAGGTGTTCAACACCATCTCGGGCAGCTGCCTGGGCACCAGGTGATGGTACAAACACAGAGTTTAGGCAGCTCTCCCCCTAAATCCTTGATTTAACAAATGCAAAGAGCCTCTGTGCTCTCTCTGTCTCGTCTGCATTCATTGCCCTCCTGCTTTAATCCACTCAAACTGCTGCTTCCTTGCCTGTGCCTGACCTATCCCACTGCCCTTTAGATGCAAAAACCTATTCACATCATCATTTTTCACTTATAACCAAGCTCCAGGAATTCTTGGCTTCCCAGACACCACGACTTCAAAGCTGCAACCTGGACAAGAAATGAACTGATTTTCTTTTTGCAATTAAAAACATAAGAGAAAACCTCTCCAAATAGATTTCCTTCATCCCAGAGGCATCTCCCATATTTGAACCCTTCTCTTACTTCCACTGAAGCCTCAGCTACCAAGTCTTTTCCCCTGAAGACGACTCTTTTGAAAGCCATCTCTTCACATAGGAATGGGTGGAATCTGTTTTGATTTAAACATCTGGAGCTGAGCCTCTGAGTCACTAATGAGGTCCCAGCTGTTAAATAAACACAGTGGAAGAGATGCTGCAGGACACAAACTGGTTGCCTACAGGGGATAGAAGTCCCCTGGGAACATCCTGCTCTACTGGACCACAAGCACTTTTTGTTCTGGGGTTGTGCAGTACAAAAGGGTAAGGGATGAGAGGGCAATTCAGGATTTTAGGGTCCGGGAGCAAATACAGTGCAGATTATAAATTACAAAAGCTGAAGCCTTTGCTAAGCTGTGAAAAGCTTCGGCAGCAGCTTCGTGGTTGTCAATGCAAAGCAGGCTGATGAAAAGAACTAGAGAAAAGAAACGGTGGTGAGCGGAGCGAGCGAGAGAAGACAGGAGCACTGAACCCTGGACATGCTTTGGCACGGGTAGGAGACTCAGCTTGGGATGAGGATGCTGCTCTGTTCTGCGTGCATCATGGTCCCAGGGTTTCGTGATAAGGAAAGCTTCTATATTCTCCATTTCCTTCCTACTGAGCTGTTTGGAAGACGACCCGGATCAGCTGCTGTAAGTTAGCAGAATTTATTACCTGACTTCCAACTGCAACACAGAACAAGACCATGCTTGTTCATCATGAGACCCCACCTGGAGCCCTGTGTCCGCTTCTGGAGTCCCCGACATCAGAAGGATATGGAACTGTTGGAACGGGTCCAGAGGAGGCCACAGCATGGACAGTCTCCACCAATTTGCACAGCAAAAAACAATCTATATCACAGAATGTCCTGAGCTGGAAGGGACCCACAAGGATCATCGAGTCCAACTCCTGGCCCTGCACAGGACACCCCAACACTCACCCCGTGGGGCTGAAGGCCAAATGCTGCTGGAATATTGTCAGGCTGTGGCTGCTTCCCTGGGGAGCTGTTTCAGGGCTCCACCACCCTCTGGGTGAGAACCTTCTCCTCATGTCCAACCCAACCCTCCCCTGGCATCTTCTGCCATTCCCTCAGGTCAGAGAGAAGAGCTCAGTGCCTGCTCCTCCTCCTCCTCCCCGTGTGAATAAGCTGCAGAGCACCATGAGGTCTCCCTTCCGTCTCCTCCACAATGACCAGACTAAGTGACTCCAGCCTCTCCTTATACAGCTTCTCCTCTAAACCCTTCACCAGCTCCGTGCCCTCCTCTGGACGCTCTCCAGTAGCTTTAGACCCTTTTTATGCCATGGTGCCAAAACTGCACCCAGGGCTCAAGGTGGAAGAACCATCATCAACAACGACTCTTTCCTCCTCCCCTCCTTACACCTTCCAGTTAGAAGCAGCTCATCCTACAAGAGAATCTGGCCTCATCCAGAGTCCAATTTAACCAAAAGCTCCTGAACAGGACTTAGCAAGGCCCTTTCCCATCAGTTATGAAACTTGGACCATGTATTTCAACCCACTTTTAAGCTGGCATAAGCAGAGCCTTTGAGCCACCAGGCTTTTGAAGTGAGAAATTTTTATTCTTCATAGCCACCCAAAAAGGAAAAGGAGGACAGAAATAGCAGCACAGCTTGGTATGTGTAGCTAGACCTTGTCTGCCCACCGTCTGGCCAAAGCCATGGTCTAGTCAGGTACCAAATCTATTTGTGAACTGGTAACGGCTGCAGAAATTCGATATATTTAGAGTATGTCCTATTTGAAGCCTCTGTGTGTGGACACAGAGGAAGAGGTTTAACAACAAATATTTTGTTAACGATGTTTTGGCGGATAGGTTAAAAAAAAATACCTACAGTGGCATTTATTTAAGAAATATATTAAGGGTTGGAGCTGGTTGCCGTGGTCTTAAAATTGCTGGTCAGTCCAGTCGCAGGTGGGCTTGTGATGTGCTTGGACAACATAAAGTGGCTGCAGGCACTGTTTGAAATAGCAGGGCCGGTTCCCTGCTCATGGTTTTGTGAACAGCCATTAAATCATTTTGATTTCAGAGCTTCTGGCATCCTGCAAAGACTTAGGAAAACATTTGAGACTGTGCACACATTGAAACTGCAGACTTTGGCACCGCATGAAGGAACCGTAACGCCGGTCCAAGCTGCCCACCCGACCGCTTCCAGACTGCAGGCTGAGAAACAACTGCACTTCTGCATCAATTTCATCCTGATCTTTGGACCTTTTCCCATCACAGCTCAGTGGAAGGAGTGCAGCTCAGGGCAGTCTGGACTCAGCTCTCGGCTCTTTTCCTCCTCTCAGCTGTGCTTTCAGGTGAGTGTCAGCCCCTAGACCTGACCCTTCCCCTTGCAGCCCCTGTCCCACCTGCACAACATGTTCATAGAATCATTTAAGTTGGAAAAGATCTTTAAGACACGCGCTTACGTGGGGCAAAAAGACACCGCGCAGCCCAGTGTGCTCAGAGATCTTTGGCTAAAGCAGCAGATTCCGCTTGTTATCTTCTACAAAGCTGGAATTATTGTAGTTCAGCAATTTAGAGCAATTACTGTCTGTTCCTCCCAAACTCTGTCAGAGGCAGCAAGCAGTTTGTGTTCTCACATGGGTTTTGAGCACTTAAAGCCAATGCAGAATCATGGAATGGTTTGGGTGGGAAGGGACCTCCAAGCACATCCAGTGCCACCCCCTGCCATGGGCAGGGACACCTCCCACCGGATCAGGGGGCTCCAAGCCCCATCCAACCTGGCCTTGGGCACCTCCAGGGATGGGGCAGCCACCACTGCTCTGGGCACCCTGGGCCAGGGCCTCCCCACCCCCACAGCAAAATATCTCTTTCCAAGTTCTCACCTCAATCTCCCCTCTTGCAGCTCAAACCCCTTCCCCTCATCCCATCCCTGCACCCCCTGATCCAGAGCCCCTCCCCAGCTTTCCTGTAGGCTCCAAATGATTACACCTTTCCTTTGAGTTCCCAAGACACCCCTCCCACACCGCAACACCTACAAGAGTTACCACTACGAATAAAAGCGGGTGATGAGCTCTGCCATCACAGTCAGACCTGACCATGGAACTGGAGCACTGGCACAACTGTCCAGGGAGGTGGTGGAGTCCCCATCCCTGGAGACATTTAAAATACAGGTAGATGAGTTTCTCAGGGACAGGGTTTAGTAAGGGGACAGGTACGGCTGGACTCAATCTCAGAGGTCTTTCCCAACCAGATGATTCCATGATTCTATGAGTTGCACACCAAGCCACTGACATCAATCTGAATGCACCAATTAGAGCTTTCACTCCAAGCTGTGGCTAAAAAAGAAGGAATGCAAGCAGAAGCAAACTCCCAGTAAAACACTGGTGTTCTTCTAACAACAGCTTTGGCCCCACCACATTGGATGCACAAACACCTTCATTGAGGACCAAAGCAAGCAGGATCAGCACCAATTTTGAGCTTCCAACCATGCACAGGGCAGCCTGCAAGTTCACACACACCTACTGGGTTGAGCCATGCTTGGCCACAGGCGTGCAGCGCTTCCAAGAACAACTATTGCCTTATTTTACACCTTTTCAATGTGAGCAGCTCTTGCAGAGCTGGGGGCTGCAGGAAGAGAGGGAGGATGCGATACCAGCAGGATACGTACCTGCTTTTCCCATCCAAATGCTCCAAAGGTGCACAGGTAGTGACAAAGTCAAACCCTAAGCCCTGCTCTTTCCATTAATGAGAAATCGTCTGCGTATTTTGTCTACGTAAAGAGGAGAGGGAAAATCATCACACGCGCGTCAGCAATGAACAAACACTGCTCTCCTCGCTTTGAAAAGGTGAGTGACTGTCGGTGTTTACGCAGCTAAAGGGGTACCGGGCTGATTCTGACCAGGCAGCAGCCCATGACAGGGCTGTCCTGCTCTGCACATCCATCATCCTCCAAGAAAGAATCCTTTGAACGAGTCCCAAGGCTCAACGCTGCCGTCACCGCGGAAAATCGCAAGCAGAAATGATGGGAGTTTCCCTGCCCTTTAGCAAGAGGTTGATGGATTTCAGACCTGCCCCAACTTTGGTCCTGTTAGAAGAGTTAACCTCTTCTTGCCCGTCTCCCGTCTTCTTATCACAGAAAGGTTTAACAAACCACTATTGATTGGAACCTCCCGTTCTTTGGGTGCTCTTTGACACCAAATTACCAGATCTGGGTTCCAGACTGTAATTACCACTTTCCCTCAGCAAAAACCGTGTCCCTATGCACGTGAGCACACACGTGTACATGCATATGTATATTATATTTTTAAAAAACACAGGGCCCTCAGAACTCACTTCTAAAAGGGGCAGACAAAAAACAATAGGTGTCACCTCCAAAATTTAGGTTGTGTTTTCCCAAGAGCAGCTGAAAGCGAAAGACCCAACAATTATAGAATGGGTTGGGTTGGAAGGGACCTCAAAGCCCATCCAGTTCTAACTCCCTGTCATGGGCAGGGACACCTCCCACTGGATCAGGGGGCTCCAAGCCCCATCCAACCTGGCCTTGAGCACCTCCAGGGATGGGGCAGCCACCACTTCTTTCTCAGCCTGCACCGAAAGCTTTCATTTCAGCCTTTGACCAGCAACTTATCTTAAAGAAGTAAGGGTCAGGCACTGCCCCTTCCCAACAGCACGAAGAATGGGGAGGCTCAGGGACAGGAAAAGATATGACGTAACCCTCAAAATACGAGTTGTGATGGGAAAAGATCTGTCAGAGTGGACGCATTTACAAGCCAAGTGGTTTATGGTGATGGAAAATTTCATCCTATACTCTTATCTACAGCATTTCCAAGTTGGGAAATGGAGGTCTGTATGTTGTCCAATATAAATAAACGCTGCTCGAGGGCTGTCACATTGCTTTTAAATGAGTGTGAACTCTTTGCCTGTCAGATTTGAGAAAGTGAGGCCAGATTTGGGCAAAAGTCAATTTGCACAGCCCCTCCGAGCTGGAACCTCATCAAAATGAAGTCAGATGTTGTCTTACAACTACTGGCTTTCCACGTTAAATCTTTGCAGCATTTGGCAGTCTCAGAGAAGTCAGGACTAAAGGGTCTTTAAGTTTGTAAGTGATGGATTTAAGGTCCTTGGCAGTGGGGATGCACAGAGCTCCCTGTGACAGCATGGGAAATCCGAGGGGGATGGACACGCGAGGTGATGGGTTAAGGAGGCTGCACAGAGCATGCAATTCCCTAAGTGCTTCCAGCAGGAAAGCAGAACGAAGCTGCTGCTCCTTACCCCGCCACATCCTACACCGCGATGCATGGATGTGCACTGAAGTCAGCGCTCGCTCCCGTTAATCCTCTGGCTGTAAAAACATCACTTGGCAAACAGTCAGGTCGGTTTGGGAGTCATTACAGTTGTTACTAACTGGTGTGGGAAAGCAGTGCTGGAAGGTGCAACTGGATTCATAAGCTCTGTGCATCACCTTAAACCAGGCTTATTTTGAGTAAAGTCTGGTTTTAAAAGCAGCTTCAGGGCAAACCGAAACATCTTCCGTTGGAAATCATTGGAAAAACATCTTCCATGGCAGGGGGGGTTGGAACTGGATGATCTTTAAGGTCCCTTCCAACCCAACCCATTCTATGATTCTATGAAATCCCAGACTGGTCTGGTTTAGCTCTGTCAGTGCAATAACTGAAGGCAGTGGAGAGACCTGACCACAGCATTCCTGCTCAGCTGAAAATTCCAGGCCCTCTCAACCCCCGATCTCATTCCAAAGAGACATCACTCGGGCAAGCTTTGGGCTGCGGACTAAGGAACCCAGCAGCTTACAAAGCGATGACGTTCCCCTTGATGAATGCGAGGTATGATGTGCACAATTCCCAGGGATGTTAGACAGGGCAAAGCCTTTTGCCTTGCGTTCACACAAGGCTTTTGACCTCCCTGTTTCGGAGCTTATGACCCAATGAGTAACCCTGCTCATCGTCTTTGACTCCAGCTGTGTCGCGCCAGCTGCTAAGGAAACAAAGATGAAGAAGAGGACGAGAGCCGAGAGAGGGGGAAAGGGTTTAAGCATTTCTCAGCTAGCTGTGAATGAAAAGTACTTCCACAACAGCATCTTAAAAATTTACAGCACATCACCCTTAGCCTCCATCCTGCTGCAAAAGAACCCTTCAGCTGCCAGTGAACGTATAGGGATGCAAGAAAAATCAGCTTGATTTCACAGAGTAGAAGAAACAGCGCAATACTGAGTTGTTCAAAAAAATTCGGGCAGCAACAGGGAGGGGAGAAGCCCAGAATCACACACAGACACGTAGAGTCAAGGGAGACAGCAGGCACTGCCCAGAAAAGGCAACGCTATCTTCTTCCACCAGGACAAAGCCCCAGGGACAGCCAGGCTGACAGCTCTCAGTTTAGGGCAAGTACTTCAAGATAAAGATATTCTTCTATTTCACTTCTCCTCCCACCAGTTCAACGTCTTCCATCCCCAGTGCCCCCTGGCAATCACTGTGAATGCTGTTGTCACATCAGTGGATGCCTTCATCCACCCATCCCTTCCGAGAGCTGCCAGGACATGGGGAATGTGGCTTCTCTTTCACCTATTTTTCCCCAAGAGATCCCGTTGATGACTCGGGCTTCTGCTGCATGAGCTGCATCAACCTCATGATTCATTTCTCTTTATCATATGTGAAGCTCAAGCACCCACGCAGCACCGGCACAAGTTAGCCCTCCATTACCCAATGTGCTCAACTCATCAGTCAAACTCCAGTGCTGAGCTAATGGAAAAGCAGAGCCCTCCAAAGCTTTTATGATTAATATCTGAAGCACCTCAGAGTGAAGTGACCTCCGTCTAGACTAAAGCATCTTTTCTTCTAGGTCTCCGTTTTGAGGATTCACTGTGGCTTTGGGGAAGCAGACGCCTGCCAAAGCCATCACTGATGTTCCATTATCTCACCTCATTCCATGAGGAACAACTGTACCATTGATGGAGGCAACTTGGGAACCCTCTGGAAAGCTCCCTTTCCCTCTTTAGCCAAGTGAAGCAAGGTGAAGGCAAGAAAGGGGATTTCAGCTCTCGTGTCCTGTATCTGCACCCTTGCACGGGAGCCTTCCGTGAAAGTGCTGAATGCTGCCTGCTCACCCATACGGTGTTTTTTCTAAAGCCTCAGCAGGGCAAATGAAAAGGTTTTGACTGAGCACATTATCCTCCCTTGTCGAGTCGGCTGCGCCGCATTAACCTCCAATGGAAAAAAACCTGGTAGAAGAAGATGCCAGGAGACCCTTTCTATGAAGTAACCGCTGGAATATTTTGTTTTAAAGTGATAAACAAGGCTGTGTCCATTGTTTCAGATCACGAACAAAGCCAAGTTCAGCCATGGAAACCGCATTGTGATGTACAATACCTCCTGGATTCCCTGGCTGCTTAAAATAAGATTTAACTGTAGCTGCTCGATAGGCTCTTTCAATCAATTTTGACCACGGGCAACCATTGAATTCAGACACTGAAACAGCAGAGCATCCGAAACAAGGGAGATGTTAGCTGAGTCACCACAAATACTTTCCAAACTGAAAAGCTGAAGGAAAAGACACACATTTTTTCCCTTTGAAGAGCTCAGCCCAGTTTCTTTCCAGCATTCCTCCAGCTCCTTAAGCTGCAGAAATCTAACAATTCCACCAGGAGGTGATTCAGGCATTTTATTTCTGTCATTTCCCCAGGAGTCTCACCCTCAGCCTTGCAGTCCGACCCAGACACAATCCTGAGCCTTTCCGCCAGCGACCAGCCCACGTTTTCTTCTCCAGTCCCTCCCATCACTTCCAGTACTAATCCTCTATTCCTGCAAAAATTTCCATACAGTTATCATGGTTATTTCATTATTGCTTCGCCAAAGCCTGCAAAAATATCTTCACGTCTTTCCTTAGAAATCCACCTATTTCCGCCCAATTCACCTCCAAACCCAACCCTACGTTACACCAGCGACCTCCACATTTCTCCCAGTACCAAAAAAGGAGGCATCAGGGTAAACAAAACCCAGTAATTTAGCCCTGTGAACCAACAAAGTCATGCAGATATAAGGTCTAGGAGCACAGCACACATCCTGCCTCTCTAAAGTCATTCTTAGAAATACAATAAATCAGTTTCCAGCGTTGAAAATTGATTGCAGAATAGAAGTCCTATTTTTTTTTCTTTACTTATGCTGTAAAAAACTTTCAAATTCTTATTATAATGCTCTGAAGAGCTGAAATGGAAATCTAAATGTTGCATTAAGGAGCACCATCAAGAGTTTGCTTTAACCATAGCCTGCAGCTGGGATAACCTGGAATGTGGAGGAGCTGACAGCCCTGCCCACAGACGGCTCTCGAGCACCAACTTGTCATTTCAAGCACATTTACCTCGATTTGGTTAAGCAACGAGTTGTCAAACTTGAAGCCAGGGATTCTCTTCTCACTGCAGACCACTCCCACGTCTTCGGTGTGTTTGCAGTCAGTGACTCCCCAGCCGTTGGACGTGCACGCCGCCAGGGTGGTCTCCTTGCCTGTACAGTGGACATTGTCCATCCAAATCTTCCCTGAAGGGGAAAGAAAATAGAAATGAGACTCAGAAAGGGGGTAAATCGAGGTTGCAGTGAAAGCAAGTAAGGCTTCACTGAGAGGGTGATTGGCCATTGGAATGCGCTGCCTGGGGAGGTGGTGGAGTCACCGTCCCTGGAGGGGTTTAAGGAGAGATTGGATGAGGCTCTTAGTGCCACGGTGTAGTTGACAAGTAGGAGTAGGTGTAGGTTGGGTCATAGGTTGGACTCGATGATCTCAAAGGTCTTTCCCAACCGTGTGATACCGTGATATGCTCTTGCTATGTCAGGGGAAAAGAGGGACCCAGAGGGATCTGGACAGGTTGGATCAATGGCCCAAGGCCAGCTGAAAGAGATGCAACCAGACCAAGTGTTGGGTCCTGCACTCCGGTCAAACCAACCCCGTGCAGCTCCAGGCTTGGGGAAGACCAGCTGGGAAGCTGCTTAGCAGAAAAAGCCCTGGGTGTGCTGGTCAGCAGCAGCTGAACGTGAGCCAGCAGTGGCCCAGGTGGCCAAGGAGGCCACCAGCATCCTGGCTCGGATCAGCCATGGGGTGGCCAGCAGGAGCAGGGATGGGATCACCACCCTGGACTTGGTGCTGGTGAGGCCGCATCTCAAATCCTGGGTTCAGTTTTGGGCCCCTCAGTGCAAGAAGGACCTTGAGGGGCTGGAGCGTGTCGGGAGAAGGGGAAGAGTCTGGAGCCCAGCAGTTGTGGGAACAGCTGAGGGACCTGGGGCTGTTTAGCCTGGAGAAGAGGCTGAGGGGAGACCTCATCGCTCTCTGCAGCTCCTGGAAAGGAGGGTGTGGTGAGGGGGGTGCTGGGCTCTTCTCTCATGTAGCAAGCGATGGAACAAGAAGAAATGGCCTCAAGTTGTGCCTGGGGAGGTTTAGTTTGGATATTAGGAAATAATTCTTTACTGCAAAAGTTGTGAAGCCTTGGACCAGGCTGCCCAGGGCAGTGGGGGAGTCTCCACCCCTGGAGGGGCTCAAAGAACGTGTAGAGGTGGCACTTTGGGACAGGGTTTAGCAGGCACGGTGGGGTTGGGCTGGAGGTTGGACTGGATGAGCTTAGAGCTCTTTTCCAACCTTCACAATTCTGTGATTCTATGATTACTGCTAAAATAAACTTGCCTAAAAGAGCCAACTGGAAACAGCTCTGCCCCACAGTTTTCCCTGCCCTTATCTGCATGATAATAAAAAATACCCCCAGCCTGAGGGTATCAGATCTCTGCCACAGCCCCGCTCTGGGCAATAACCAACACCCCCCGCACCGATGACAAGCACTTGAGAGCACGCGGTGTCATTTGGTCACCTCCATTTGGCTGATTAGACCCTGCCCTCTAATCACACTCACTAAATCATCCCTTCTGTAGTTCAGGCTTCCCTTTACATCATCTCTCATTTATCAAATGCTCATTAAGCCTCTTAGAGACAGCACAAAGTTTTGATTAAATGCCCTAACTTTTTAAAAGTAGACTTTTGTAAGAGCTTTAACAAAACCACTATGGATTGGAACCTCCCGTTCTTTGGGTGCTCTTTGAAACCAAATTGCCAGATCCAGTTTCCAGACTGTAATTACCATTCCCCCTCAGCAAAAAGCGTGTCCACACGCACGTGAGCACACACGGGTATATATTATATTTAAAAAAAACATCAGTTCCCACAGAACTCACTTCTAAGAGGAGCAGAAAAAAATCCATAGGTGTCACCTCCAAAATTTAGGTCATATTTTCCCAAGAGCAGCTGAAACTGGAAGATCCAAAAATTATAGAATGAGTTGGGTTGGAAGGGACCTCCAAGCCCATCCAGTGCCACCCCCTGCCATGGGCAGGGACACCTCCCACTGGATCAGGGGGCTCCAAGCCCCATCCAACCTGGCCTGGAACACCTCCAGGGATGGGGCAGCCACCACTGCTCTGGGCACCCTGGGCCAGGGCCTCCCCACCCTCACAGCAAAACATTTCTCCCCAAGATCTCATCTCAACCTCCACTCTCTCAGCTCAAAACCCTTCCCCTCATCCCATCCCTGCACCCCCTGATCCAGAGCCCCTCCCCAGCTTTCCTGCAGCCCCTTTCAGTACTGGGAGCTGCTCTAAGGTCTCCCCAGAGCCTTCTCCTCTCCAGGCTGAGCAACCCCAACTCCTTCAGCTTTTCAGCAACATCTGTGAGACTCATCTTTGCAATGTGCTTGTTTTCCCTTTGGAAACGTGCTGGGCACATGCTGCTCCCCTAAATTCTAGAGAGCAAGTGCCAACAAGAAACTCCCACATGGTTTCGGGTACCAAATGCTTTGCTTGTCTGAAGAGTAACATGTCTGTGGGGCAGAAGGCACTGCCTGACAGCAGTCTGGAGCTGCTTCCTTTGGGTGTCCCGGCAGCCCCAACAGGTCCAGATGATGGATCTGTCAGCCCTCACCGTGCTCCCCAAACAGGAGGGCAGGAAGGGCTCCTGCAAAGCCTGGCTCTGCAGTCTGAGGTCAGGCTTTCTGCATCAGAGTTTACCCACTGCTATTTAATTAAGTTTAGCAGGGACGGTGGTGTTGGGCTCACAGTTGGACTCGATCATGTTGGAGGTCTTTTCCAACTTTAACGATTCTATTCTGGCGTGCAAAGAACACTCCCATTAAATCACGTGGCAATCGGTTTCTGGTTTGTTTTCAAATTTCCTGGTCTCTTCCCAGTTTGGAAGTCTCCTACTCTACCCCAAGAGCCAAAATCCACAGCCTGGGACAACACTGAAAGTTTCGCATTTCAGTTAAGTCACTGTTTAAAGTCTGCTTGCTCCTTTACGGGCAAGTTTATAGGTGTGAGCACTAACAAGTAACAGACACACGGCACGGTTATCCCTGCTGCAATGGAATTAATCCGGCTGTGGGTTACAGCAACAGTGCACCGGGCTTCAATGTTTGCAGAAAACATTCTCTGTAGGTCAACATTTAACTAACAGCGTATGAAAGGCAACAATTAAAACCACTGCGTTATAGACTCATAGAATGATTTGGGTTGGAAGGGACCTCACAGCCCATCCAGTGCCACCCCCTGCCATGGGCAGGGACACCTCCCACTGGATCAGGGGGCTCCAAGCCCCATCCAACCTGGCCTGGAACACCTCCAGGAATGGGGCAACCACAATCTCCCTGAGCAACCTGGGCCAGGGCCTCCCCATCCTTATTGTGAACTATTTCTTCCCAATGGCTCATCTAAATCTTCCCCCCTTCCAGGAAAATACCTACTCTTTGAAGTGTTCAATCTCATGGGACCCTGATTTAAAGAGGCACTGCTTCACCAGGAAGCTGTTTCAGTTACATTTGCAGGATTCTGTCCTTCTGCTCTGCTCTGGTGAGATCCCACCTGGAGCTCTGCATCCAGCTCCAGAGTCCTCAGCACAGGAAGGATCTGGAGTTGTTGGAGCGAGGCCAGAGGAGGCCACGGGGATGATCCAAGGGCTGGAGCAGCTCCTGTACGAGGCCAGGCTGGGAGAGTTGGGGTTGTTCAGCCTGGAGAGGAGAAGGCTCTGGGGAGACCTTAGAGCAGCTCCCAGTGCTGAAAAGACCTAAAGGAACGATGGAGACAAACTTTCTAGCAGCGCCTGTTGCCAAAGGACAAGAGGTAATGGCTTTAAAGTAAAAAATGAGTAGATTCAGATTAGAGATAAGGAAGAAATATTTTACAATGAGGTTGGTGAGACTCTGGAATAGGCTGGCCAGAGATGTGCTAGGTACCCCATCCTTGGAAACATTCCAGGTCAGGTTGGATGGGGCTGTGAGCAACCTGATGTGGTTGCAGATGGTCCTGCTCACTGCATGGGGGTTGGACTAGATGGGTTTTAAAGGATCCTTCCAACCCAAACCATTCTGTGATTCCATACCGCTGCTCTGGAGCTACCTTACCTTCTCCTTTTCCATACTTCGAGCTCGGTAGCCAAGACACTGCCTCCACGTAGCCCAGCTCCCTGCAGACCACGTGCGCAGCGTGGATGGAGAAGTCATCGTCGCACACAGTGCCCCACTCGCCGCTATAAAACACCTCCACTCTGCCTTCGTTGTGCTTTCTCTTCTGCCCTGCAAGCCGCAGCTGGATCTTGGGGACATCTGCCGGCCTCTGGGGTGGCTGGTACACTTGTGGAGGTGGCTCAGGGTAACCGGGGAGGTTGGGCCAGTGTTCATACTGGGCGAGGCCCAGTGGGCTCACGGAGAGGAAGAACAGCGTGATGAAACAGTGGTTATGGGTAAAACCCAGGAATGGTTCCATTTTCAGTGCTCACAGTTCTCAGAGCCAAGTCCTCTGCTCGCAGAGTCAGTGCAGGTAGGAACCGTGTTGGCTGTCCTGAAAGGAAAGTTCAAGTAAAGCTTGGTCAGGACATGGATTTTACCTCTCTTGCTTCAGTAGGGGATAAAGCCATGGAGGAGACCACGTCCGACACCACCTGTAACGACCAAAGTCAAGCAAGTTATTTCTTGTGGAGTAGAAAAACAAACTGAAAAAGAAGCCCAACGGCTTTCAGAGGGCTGCTCTCCTCCAGCAGAAAGCAAGGGATTTCCCAAAGTAAATGCAGTCGACAGGGCAGGGGACATGTGTGCTGCGAAGTCTCCTGAGTCAAGGCACTTCAGCCAAACCCACCTGACTTCAACCAGCACCAACCTCAAAAGAAACCTCTTACAATGTTTTCCATGGATAAGATGGTTTTTAGACCAGAGGATGAACACACAGGCAGAGCAATTGTGAATAGTACAAAAAAAATCCAAGTAAGCCCCTTGGATCATAACAGAGAGGTGATCCAGGCCAGGTTGGATGGGGCTTGGAGCCCCCTGACCCAGTGGGAGGTGTCCCTGCCCATGGCAGGGGGTGGCACTGGATGGGCTTGGAGGTCCCTTCCAATCCAAATCATTCTGTGATGCTATGAATAACAACATGTGTGGGTTATAAATAAAAATACTGAAGGGGGAGGGTCTAACACTGAGCCTACCAGAAGCACAAGCCTTGTGGTCTCCAGATTAAATCTTCTTTAAACATCTGGTTTGGCCCACTTCATTCTGTGTGGCTGTTGTTTCTTGCTACTGCATAAATTGGATTTTAAAAGCCTCAGCAAATATGAATCAAAACTAAGTCGGACTGGAATAATAGCTCTCCAAAAATAAGATGAGTGGTCTGACTGAAAGCTTCAGAGTCACATTTCTAAAGAAGTCCTTAGAGGTTTCCCATGTGCATAAGAACAGTGCTCTGTTCGCACGTTGCTGGGACCTTTGGAAGCATCTGGATGGCCTCGCTGTGCATCAAGCAGCCACACGAAGGATATTTGAGAAGGCAAAGGCAGATAACACGTGGTGAGTAGCCTTGCAGTCAAGTCCTGAAGGACCTCAAGCTCTCAAAAGATCAGAAGGCACGGCAGCGTAATTAACAGAACACGTCACGCTCCCCTCTAGGTCACAGTTCTGGTTTAGGATACTCCAAGGAAGCTCAATATTAAACTAAATAATGATATTTTACAGGAGAAAGCGATTGAGAAACAGTGCACAAGCAGCAGGTTTCCCTCTTGTGCCGAGACAAACAACAACCAGTGGTCAGCTCTGCACTCAGGTTCACAGGGGTCTTTGGTGATCGGAGGCCAAGAAAGAGCTAAAAGCTCCGCAGCTCCAGTTTCCAGGACTGCTTTCTGTTCAAGCCAAAGCTCTTGAGTCATTTTACTGAAGGATTTCAGCCAAAAGACACAACAATTTGGGGAAACCATTGGGAGGCAGGAGGTAACGTTACCAGCCAAGAGCAGTGCTCCCTGAAGTGCTCATTAACGAAGCACACAGAGCACTGCGAGATGCCAGAGCCTCTCTCAAAGGAGCGCTCATGGTCCATGAGCAGCTGGGGGGATCACAACAGACTTCGAGGCTACTTTAATTGATACCAAGGTTAATCAGGGAGATATTAATTTGATTGTAGTAAATACAGTTGGTGTCATTTTCACTCCTGGCAAAGCCTTGCTGAGTCAGGAGCCTCAGGACTCCAAAAGGCAACTGTGGGTGGGTTGGTTTTGCTCCCCAAAAGCTTAGAGACGTTGAGGTCTCTAAGGAAAACCACCACTTACCATGCAACTAAAGAAGTCCTGACGAGGCAGGAGAAGGTTGTCTGAGAGCCCCCTGCTCTGCAGAGGCAAGGGTGACCGGCCAAAAGGAATTTTAACAAGCCTGTACGAACGCAATCCCAAACCTTCCCTACGGAAAATGACTGCGGGCACGCACATTCGGTGCTCAGGTCAGAGAATTGCATCCCATCTACGAGGATCTTACAAGGATCAGGACGAGGTCCTTGAGTGCCATGAGGAAAGCATGTGTTTCTACACATCCTAATCCCATTCCACCTGCAGAAGCGAATCCCAGGGGAATTCTCCCTAAGACTGGAACGGCAGCAACCCGACACGGTTCAGGAGACAGCGCTGCAGTGTGTGCTAGCGACCGCAGCCCGCTTCTCCTCCAGGTCACATTACCATCCGCTCCGAAACAGTTCCACGTTCAACCATCAGGAGACAAAGCTCTCACAGTGTTTGCATCGCCCCAAAAATAAAACCTTCCACACCCAGAGGTCTTGTTTATCGAGGCGCTTAAGAGAAACTATTCAGACTGAGTCACGACGTCAGGAAGAGCAGAATCCAGAGGAATGTGAACGCAGGCATATTTCAGTGTTTCCACAAGAAACGGCAGCCCAGGTACAATGGAGAGACTTCAGGAGGCCAGGGAAGGCTCCCAGCACTCAAAAGGGCTCTCAGCTCTCTGTCTCCTATCAAGGTTGGTCAAGGGAGTTACAGCACTGGAAAGGTTTGAGCATCTTTTGATGGAGGCATCCGTCTACACCCTCTGGGTCGGTTTTCATTGGGGGACAAGAACCAGGAGTGCTCCATAGCTTTGCTAAAGCAGCATGGGAGAATTTACACCATTTCTTTCACTCCACAGCCCATCAGCCACACAAGGCCTGGGTTTATTCCTTCCTCCACTCCAAGACGTTGGTTGTACCGCACCAAAACTATCACTGCCCTTGAATGAGAGCACCGACCATTCAGGAAGACGCTTAAGAGCATTTAAAGACACAAACACGGACAGTATCAGAGAAAAGCCAACTGCGCGCACACACATTTATGGTGGCATCATTATAAGCCATTTTAATAAGGAAAATATTGAAGCAAACCCACTCCTCTGCTGCAGTGACCAAGAACCTGGACGCATTCTTTCTCCAAGCTGCACACACTGACCTCGCTAAGAAGGAACCCAGGCTCACATTTGCAGGATGTGTATAGTTCATGCCGGTTATTCCCATTATTGCAGGGCTCATTCCTCCCCTCATTGGCTTGTGCTGCCTGTTCCCTTTATTGCAAAGCTCAGTCCTCTCCTCACACCCTCTCTTTAATAGTCTCCAGATTTAATAATGACATCATCCTAAAAGAGTGTGTGTATATATATATATATATTTTTTGGTCTCCTCATTCAACAGAATCCAAGACAGACCATTAAAAACCTACTGAATGAAGTCAGTGGAGAAGCCAGGAAACTGCTCCAGCTCTCCTGGCTCTCCATCTGGTACTTCAGGCCATAAGACAATCCTCCATCTCCATTACCGAGGTTTTAGGGCACGATCCTGCTGCTGACTCAGCCCTTTCCAGGACTCCAGGTTGAAGGGAGCAGATGGGCACAGGTTTACAAGGAAATGTGTAAAACAGCTTTATTTCAAAATAATATTGAGCTTTTACTTCTTCTGAGACTTCCACCAGGTGGAACTAATTGGCCATTCATCTCCTCAGATCAAAAGCTTGCTCCTACCAGAAAGGATCCCTTTTTTAATTTCACCAAATCGTCCAAACAATAGATCAGCTCAGACAAAACCAGAAGCACCAGCTTTCCTGCTCCCATCCTTACCCAGACAACAAAAGGAAAGTCTGGAGTGGTTGATTTGAGTCTTTTGTGACTGGAGATCCAGCAACGCTCCATTTGGCTTGGCATCCACCAGCAGGAAGAGACAATTAGCACTCTGACCACCACTGGAACGCTTGGGTCTCTGCCAGGAGCACCAACCAGTTGGGATTCAGCCACTCGAAACCGTATTGACCGAATCCTACGCCCTGCATTTCCAATTCCATGCCCCGTTGCCCAAAGTGCATTCCTCGAGCGCACTCACATCCCGCAGCGGGCACAGGGCAGGAACAGGATTTCCCACTCCTGTGGAAGCAGTTCTTCACCCAGAGCAGGGGCAACTCACAGCGAGCCTCTCTCCAGTACTGTTAAAGCGAACAGAAATGCTACCAGTCTTGTAGGTAAGAGCTCAGATACAACCATGGAATGGGTTGGGTTGGAAGGGACCTCAAAGCCCATCCAGTGCCACCCCCTGCCACGGGCAGGGACACCTCCCACTGAATCAGGGGGCTCCAAGCCCCATCCAACCTGAGGTGCTTTCCAGCACCATCCTGTGCTTAGAACTAAGGTCACACCAAATCCATCCCCACAGCAACGAGCACCCAGCACACAACACCGAAGGCGAGGTTTCTCCCTACACGCTTTTGCTGTCACAGTAGTTCACGCTAACATTTCATTTCATGTTTTCTAACTGCTCCCTAGCTTCCAACCAAGGGAATTCCACCACTGTGGGTGGTTCAATAGAGGTGAAATTAAACTGGCAAGTAAGGACCCAAGCAATTATTGCCAACCCCTATTCAGCACAGATCTGAAAGCACTGCAATGCCATCTTTATGAGTAGATTATGGAGATGCTAAATAGTTTTTCTACTACGCTCCCAGACAGCTAAACTAGGACCTTTCTCTTTATTCTTCTACACTGTCTTGGTCTTTAGATCTTTTTTTTTTTTTTCCCATATATATTAACATCTATTTAAATTTAACAACAAAAATCAACCTAAAAGAGGAATTTATGAAGAATCAAAACTTGGTTCATCACAGAGAGAAATCCCATGCCAGGTGGAAAGCACTGCACATCCCAGAGTCATCCTGAAACCTGCTTTGGTTGCTGCACGATTAAAGAAAGTTGCTGAGGGCTGCTTTGCAATCCCAAGCGATGACAGCAGTGAAGACTCCCAAAGCAGGGACAGAATGGTTTTGTCCCTTCTGTCAATGGGAAACATCTGCACCGAAGCCTTTTCTTCTAAAAAGAGCCCAATTATTCGGAAAGGAGAATTCAAACGGCTGCTGAAGTGGAGCTGGTAACATTTACTCCATGCTGATGGCATGTGCTGCAGAGCTTTGTGCTCTAAATCATGGAATGTCATCCCAAAATATGCATTGCTTGGAGCAGATAAATTGCAACACATCTTTTTTTACTTCATCTACGCATGCCTGCGAGCAAGCAAGGAGCCAAAACCTTTCACTTGGCCACAATATCTTTGCAAAATGACTCTGACTGTCTCTGTCATCCCATCCCTGCCGAGTGAAGTCTCAGGGGGCAGGAATTAGGAGAAACATCTCCCTTCTTCCCAGCCTGTTACGTCTAAACATCAAACTTCATAACGAACTGATGGGAGGGAAAGAAAACACGCTCGAAGCGTAAAGGGAAGAAGCAAAATCAAACTTTCAGCCCTGAAAGGTTAGAAATGCTTAAATTAATCCATCAGCCCCTTCAATTCTGGCAATAACGGCGCAGCTCTGGCTTGCAGGCTTGGTAGGAGCACGATTACCTTGGAGTTAGTGGTAGGTTGGGCTGGGGGGCACCTCTGTCTCGTTGTGCTTCATGAAGTTCTTTCTTCTGGGCTGAGCGCGAGCCGTCCGAGTGGTCCCCTCTGCTGCTGGAAAATATCCTGCAGCCAGAGAAATCCGCTGCAAGAAGCTGCTGCTTCCTGGCACATTTCACTAGACTTAGCGGAGCAAACCCCTCCCAAGAGCCAGCCCCTTCGGCCTCGGCTCCTGGCGGGTGATATCATGGGCTTGTCTTGTAATCTGAGCAGAACCGCGCACGGCAACGAAATAGAGGGGGGAAAAATCCAGCCAGAGTTGCAAGGACGGAGGTGGATCGGGAGCGTGAATGCTTTCTCAGGACGTTCCTAGAGAATGAACACCGAGAATCCCATCGATACCAGCGTTAAATAACAACACGGTGCGGTCCAAGTGGTTTTTAAGCACCTCAATTCGATTCAGAGTCTCACAGCACTCGACAAACAGAGCAGTGCGGGGTTTTATAGCATCTTCAAGTGTCTAGGGTTTGCAAGATGCCATCTCCCCAGCTATTCACGGATCACCCACCTTAACCCTTCAGCACCCAGCATCTGCTTTTCCAGCTGCTCAGTATGCTTAAAGCTGGAAACTACAGCAGCTCAAAGCAACACATGAACCCTATCTAGATGTGCAGCAGGAGTTGCTCCACACTCTCTTATCTCCCAAGCGTAGAATTATCTGGTTGGAAAGGACCTCTGAGATCACCGAGTCCAACCGTACCTGTCCCCTTACTAAACCCTGTCCCTAAGAAACTCATCTACCTGTCTTTTTAACTAACGAGATACTGATAACCAGTGCTAACCAGGTATCGAAAACTTCAATAAAAACCAACAGACCCATCCAGAATCCTGACCTCGCTGCATCAGAATTCAGAGCATCTCTGGTGGGAACAGCTACCAGCGCAATAGCAACACTGGCGGGAGCTGGTTGGTGCAGCTCTATCAACAAGGAGTAGCTCAATCAATTGGAAATTGTTCTGAGGCAACTGTAAACTTTGCCAATCTTTGCAGCTAGAAGGGAGTCTGTGATTTTAAACCTGTCCTTTTATTCCATTTAGGCTTTTAGCACATCATAACAATTCTATTCGCTTCTATTTTCTGTACTGATGAAAATAAGAAAACAGTGGTTTTCAAATCTGTTACAGAGAAGACCTGGAAATTTTGTCTTCTGATGCAATTTTAAGCAGCATCTGAAGTGTTAGCACTTCCCAAAGAATGGAAGGGTTTTTTCTCACCAGCTTGGACACTGAGTGTTTAAAATCACAGAATCACTTTGATGGAAAAGACCTTTGAGATCAAGTCCAACCGTACCTGTTCACTACTAAACCATCCCTGAGCACCTCATCTGTCCATCTTTTAAATCTCTCCAGTGATGGGGACTCCACCACTGCCCTGGGCAGTCTGGTCCAAGGCTTCACCACTCTTCTGGTAAAGACATTTTTCCCCAATATCCAATCTAAACCTCACCTGGAGCAACTTGAGGCCATTTCCTCTCATCCTATCACTTGTTACTTGGGAGAAGAGACCTCACCACCACCTCTTTTTAGGTTGTAATGAGGTCTCCCCTCAGCCTCCTCTTCTCCAGGCTGAATAGCCCCAGGTCCCTCAGCCACTCCCAGAACCCCTGGGCTCCAGACCCTTCCCCAGCTCTGTTTCCTTCTCCGCACGCGCTCCAGCCCCTCAATGTCCTTCTTGTTGTGACGGGCCCAAAACTGAACTGATTCAAGATGCAGCTTCACCAAGTCCAGGGGGACAACCCCTTCCCTGCTCCTGCTGGCCACCCCATGGCTGATCCAAGCCAGGATGCTGGTGGCCTTCTTGGCCACTTGGGCCACTGCTGGCTCCTGTTTAGCCACTGTTGACCAGCACCCCCAGGTCCTTCTCCACCAGGCAGCTTTCCAGCCACTTCTTCCTACAAAGCCAGCACGCGTGGTCAACAGCAGCGGTTTTGCACACTGGTCCACAGTTCCCCAATTCTCCTGTACCAGGAATGCTCCTGAAAGAGGTGGTGGAGTCGACATCCCTAGAGGTGTTTAAAAGACAGGTGGATGAGTTCCTTAGGGACAGGGTTTAGTGGGGAGACAGGTACAGTTGGACTCGATCTCAGAGGTCTCTTCCAACCTTCTGATTCTATGAATGCTGCAAATTGATATTGACATCATGGATATCAGCACAGCACCACCTGCTGGGGCCAAGCCTGGTGGGACACCCTTCGCTCATTCTCAGGGCCATCAGGGAAAAACGTGTCACAGCAGGAGCTCCAGAAAGCACAACTATTCCAGACTGGCAGGAAGCTGGAAGTGGTTTGGCCAGAGGAAGGAATGTGTGAGCGTCTGCTGAGCAGGGCATGGAGGAACATGACCGCCTGCCGGAGGAATGTCTGCCGAGTGCCCGGGTCGGGTAAGGATACAAGCAGCAAATGCCATGCAGGCTTCCAGCTGATGGAAGAGCTGGGTGGTTGTGTAAAGCGAAACGTTCAGCAGGAATTCAGCAAAGCTCTTCAAGGTAACACACTGGATTCAGGGAATTTGCTGCCCCCTTCATATCGCAGCTGGGTAAGACCAGAAGAAAAGCAATAAAATGAATTAGAAAATCTCTCAAATTCACGTAGTCTACAGAGAAAAAAAAAAAATGCTGCTCAAACTGGATTTGGATCCTTTGCTCATGGAAATCAGATGCCAAAACCACCTGGACTGGGTAGTGGTCATGACAGACCAGGGAACACACCTGCCAGGCCCACCAGCCATCCTGGCACCTCTCAACCTGTTCAAGTGTCACCTCACCGCTCTTTGGTATCTGTGGAGTTGGAAGCCCTTCACCAGGTAGGAAACACAGCTCTACCACCCCAAATCTCATAGTCTACCCAGCACCAATCTTTCAGCTTCTTCCAGCAAAGGGGTATAGATGGACCCTTGTGGGCAGGCATTGATCTTCTGCATTCAGTGACTCCACTCATAATGGATATGTTCACCTGGACAAGTACCTGGTACAGCTGGACCCCTCTCATCCACGCACACAGCCATGATTTCAGGTCAACATCCCTTGCCTACGTGTCTTCTTCTCCATCTGCCTGCAGGACACACCTTGCCACATGGACAAGTGAAGACTGGTTTTGACCAAGTAGTCACAGTCATGGTCCATGCTCCCAGAAATTAGGTACACGCTATTAGGTTCTATAAACTCTCTTCTCCAATTTTGAGTTCTTTTAAAAAGGGAAGGCTCATTGCCTCCCCAAACTTTGTGTTTTCACCCAGTAGACTCTCTGGAGCCGCAGGTCAACTTGACCTTTCAGATTCACGAAGCAGATACGCTAAAGCTCCGTAAAGGTTGCTCCGCACGGAGATGATTTAGGCGATACGTAAAGAACCGAAGGACTCAACTACTCCACAAGCGTCTTAATGACACGTGGCAATTTTCACACCAATTGGCTCCAGTGGAAAGTTCCAACACGTAACTGGAGAGATTAGATCGCTGCTTGTGAGCTCACAGGACGCTTAACAAGCACCACTGGATCAGGGTACTCCAAGCCCCATCCAACCTGGCCTTGAACACCTCTAGAGATGGGACAGCCACCACTGCTCTGGGCAACCTGGGCCAGGGTCTCTCCACCCTCATCGTGAAGAATGTCTTCCTGATGTCTAATCCCCCTTGTCCTATCGCTACAGGCCCTTGGAAAAAGTCCCTCCCCAGCTTTCTTGCAGGCTGCCTTCAGGGAGGGGGAAGGAGGGTTGTCGTTTGTCCTCTGAAGCAGAGGGATGGCACAGGTCCTGGAGGCTTCCCATCCCCTCCCACTAGATGGCAAGAGTCCCCCTCCTGACAGCAGAGTCTCTGCGAGCGCAGGCTTTGGGTCCAGAGCTCAAGAGCCAGAGAAAGGAACTTGTGGTCCTGGAGAGCACCGAGGAAACAGAACTGGCCTTCCCTCCTGTGTAAGGATTGATTTTGCTGTGATTGAGAAAGCTACATCCAGGAGAAACGGAGGAGAGGAAGAGGATCTGAACGAATAAGGCTGTTTGGTTGTAAAAAGGGAGGATGCTCAAGAACACAACGTACCAGTCTCCGTTACTCCCTGGCAGATGCAACAACTCCCTCCTCATTCTTAAAAGGCACGACGGAAACATCTGTCTTCACGTCTTATGTGCTGATGCACTGTGTCAGATGGAAAAACATGTCCTAACAAGGACAGTCTCTGCTAGTGGTTCTGCTCTTACGCAGAAACTCATTAATTGTTAATTAGCCCAAGGACAGGGACTGCAGTTGCTGAATCCACACGAGGGCTGACAGCAAGGGCAGGACATGAAATGCAGAAGGGAACAGCTACGTAGAAGATGCTTTACACCTTTCTCATCATTAAGATCCTTCATGTCTCTGTGATCAGCAAGGAGCAGAAGACTTGGCATTCATGGCAGATGTCCATCAAGTCACCAGAGACTGCTGCCTTCTATTCATTACTGCCTGCCAAAATTTGGCCACGGCAACCTAGAGAGTTCAACTAATAATAGAGAAAAAAACTAGCGGTTTTGGAAATACGTTTGCAAGTCAGCACTGGAGCTCAGAGCAGGAGAGAACGGTTGGTAGACCATCATACGTAAGACCTACAAATAGAGAACATCTACAGCCTGTGGGTTCAAATTCTGCCCTGCTCTGTATGTTATTTCTAGCAAGGAACCATGGAATGGTTTGGGTTGGAAGGGACCTCCAAGCCCATCCAGTGCCACCCCCTGCCATGGGCAGGGACACCTCCCACTGGGTCAGGGGGCTCCAAGCCCCATCCAACCTGGCCTGGAACACCTCCAGGGATGGGGCAGCCACCACTGCTCTGGGCAGCCTGGGCCAGGGCCTCCCCACTCTCACAGCAAAACATCTCTCCCAAAGATCTCATCTAACATAGAGCTTAATTAGACATTAATATCTAATCTAACTTCCAAGACCCTGGAAAGCATTTGGAGTTTAGGAAAACCCAGACATCACATTTGTGTGTTCAGCACGCTTGTGTGTCAGCTGGTACACGTGCTGAGTGCTCCCTTTTGAAGATCAAAGCTCTAAAAAGCATCTCCAGCCACGCAAATCACTCATCAGCTACGAAGACCCCGCTAACCCAGTCCCAAATAACTTCCCAGCACCTTTTCCTACCAATCCAAGGACCTTCAAGCACAAGCAGGTGAGAAAGTCATTATCATCCTCCCATTCTTTAAACATGGGGAGGGTGACCTGAAAAACCACTGTCAGGACCAGGTCCCCTGAACACTACACACACAGAGAGGTTGGTGCCCAGGGAGAGGGACACGGCAAGTCCTCACGAGGCTCATTTTGGCTTTCAATGAGCTTCATGCATTATTTAGTAGCAACAATGGCAAAAACAATGGGACAAGAAAGAACAAGGTGCCCCCGATCAGGTGTGCCACTATCAACTGTCCCCTTGCTAAGCGCTGGAGAAGAGAAAACCCTTTTGTTGCCACAAGCTTCAGGGCTACCTCCACAGAGACGGTGTTCCTGGTGAGCCATGTGCTTCCTCCCATCCTCTTCCTATGATTCTAAGAAAGGCAGGATGTAACGATGGGTTGGGTTGGAAGGGACCTCAAAGCCCATCCAGTGCCACCCCCTGCCATGGGCAGGGACACCTCCCACTGGGTCAGGGGGCTCCAAGCCCCATCCAACCTGGCCTGGAACACCTCCAGGGATGGGGCAGCCACCACTGCTCTGGGCAACGTGGGCCAGGGCCTCCTCACCCTCATTGTGAAGAACTTGTCCTCATGTCCAATTCAAATATTTTCCCTCTCCAATTTAAAGCCCTCAACCTATCACTTCAGGCCCTTGTAAAAAGTCCCTCCCCAGCTTTCTTGTAGCCCCACCTTCAGGTACTGAATGGCCACTATAAGGTCCCCCTGGAGCCTTCACTTCTCCAGTCCAAACAACCCCCAGGAGGCAGGTACAGGAGGTTCTCCAGCCCTCAGATCATCCCCATGGCCTCCTCTGGACCTGTTCCAACAGTTCCATCTCCTTTTTATATTGGGGATTCCAGAACTCGACCCAGGGCTCCAGGTGGGGTCCCACCAGAGCAGAGCAGAGCAGAGGGGGAGAACCCCCTCCCTCACCCTGCTGGCCACACCTCTTTGGATGCAGCCCAGGGCACGGGTGGCCTGGGCTGTGAGCACACACTGACGGCTCACGTCGAGCTTCTCATCAATCAGCACCCCAAGCCCTTCTCCTCAGTCCCCTTTCTCTTCAGTGTATTTTTGTCTCCCAGTGACAACTTCCATTAGGGGCCACGTTTGGCCTTGTTTGCTTTGGGCATCTTCCACACACCAAAGCACAACAATAAAGAGCAGAGCGATACATTCAAGAGGCCGTGAAGCCAAAAGCTTCACTATCCTTTGCCTCTCCATTCCATGGCACCGGGACAGGTCAAAGAGCAGTGCCCTTACCTCCCCTCCGTGCTTTTCCACATGCCTTACCTGTGCTTAATGGACCTGGAGAAAGGACAAAGGCAACAGGAGAAGCAAAAGGAAGAAAATAAAGCATGTTAATGCAGAAACAGACACAAACAGAGAAACATTACCATTGTGACTTGGGAATCCGAGCCCAGGAACAGGCGCTGAGTGAAAACAGGCATTGCTAAGGCTCTTAAAGGAATCAAGTTTCTCCTTGTTGCTTGGTGGAGCAGGACTGTCCAGGGTTGGGATGGAAAAGCTTCCGTTTTATTTCCCCCATCTTCACCTGGAGTTGCAAAAAAGAGCTGCAAGAATAATGGAGTTTTAGTCTCCTCCTTAGATGTCACAAACCTCTTCCTCCTCTTCCAGAGCCCCTGTCCCATCCCGCAAACTCCTGTGGAGGAGGGAGAGGGAAAAATAAACAGAATAACACAAAACCCCACTCCTCATACACTGTAATTCTAATTAATAGGTCGCTAGAGCCAGAATTTCAGAGAAGCAGAGTTGAGTTTGCAACCACGTGCCATGGGATGGTTGAAGCACCAAGAAGCACAGCAGCCCTAGAAATCCAGGCACTTGGTGTGGCGCTTCACTAATTGCTTTTGAAAACCTGTGCTTCCTCTCTGTGCCTCGTGGGCTTGAGGCTCTTAAAGCAATTAAAGGCACCCGCGCATCTGTCAGCCTCAACATGGCAAACGCTAACGTGCAACGAACTCCCACAAAGAGCCTCACGCAGTCTCTGTGCCGAGATATCACGTAGGGCACCCTGGCACGGGGTGCCCAGAGCAGTGGTGGCTGCCCCATCCCTGGAGGTGTTCCAGGCCAGGTTGGATGGGGCTTGGAGCCCCCTGACCCAGTGGGAGGTGTCCCTGCCCATGGCAGGGGGTGGCACTGGATGGGCTGTGAGGTCCCTTCCAACCCAACCCATCCCACAACTCTATGATTTTCTCTCCTTTGCTCTCTTTTTTAGCATTCTCTTAAGCACCGAGAACACTGCTAAAAACAAAACACTGCAGCATTGAAAATGAAATTCTATTTTAGGTCTGAATCATTCTTCAATATTTTATGTTTTTCTAAATTTCATAAGGTTTTTATTGGCCTTTTTCTTTCCCTGCTGCATTCGAGATATTATCTTTGCTAAGAGATGCTTGGCATCTGCCCGGATTTTGCCAAGTCACACGCTGACACTTCCTCTCCATGTTCCCACCACCGCCAGCCCTTGTCCAAAGGGGCTTTGCTGTCCAAGCCTGCAATTAGAGGCTCTGCACTCTCAGCAGCAGGAAGCTCAGGCTCTGTAACAATCAGCAGTGTCAGTTTTCTGATAACTCTTATCAGCCTACAAGTGCAACACGTCTGTGCCTCAATTCCAACATCAGAAGCGAGAGGTGCTTTATCTAAAGTTTGCTCAGAATGCAAAATAGATTCCCAGCTGGTGAAGTGCTCAGATTGGTCAGGTACAGAAAAAAAACCTTTATAAAAGGGATAACTTGTTGATATTTCTGAAATTCCTTTAAAGATCCTGTTCAAAATTCCCCCACACCCTCAGTTAATTCTCCCAACTGCACCACACACGCTGGATAGAAGGAGAAGGGAGTTCAGCACCTCAATTCAGCAGATCAAGCCTCAATTCCCTATAGAATCCAAGGCAAAAGCTTGGAGAGGAGAAAAGGAAACAATTCAAAGTACCTAGATTTTTAGATGAAAAAACTGCATCTTCAATAGGACAAAAATGCTGTGCAATAATGAAAACCAGTTTTCCAGCATATTGACCTCCACTAGAAGAGAAGAAAGTTCTGCCAGTTGGATACAAACAGTGAAAACAGAAGCCACACCATGCAATGAAATATCCATTCACCACAAGTTTATATAAATCCCACTTTTAATCATGGACAAATTGACTTTCAAGTAAAATTAACAGTTTTAAATAAAATATAAATTAACAAATCTGAATACTCAAAACCAAAAAGAAAAAATGAGACACTGTGCATGTCTACTCCAGCAGAAACAAAAGCCAGGGTGCAATCCAGTTCACCTTTCTGGAGTTTCAGGGAGATCTATGCATGATTATAAAACAGAAATACAAGGATTAAAAAGTAGCGATCGTTGCCACTATGAGGATAAAACTTCCAGGACAAAAGGGGGAACTGACACAAAGAAACAAAACCCATTTAAGCAGTTTTGTGGAAGCACAGCACTGGGTGCAATAGATTTTTTTTTTCTCTGTCACAGTACTTATTCCAGCCTATAAAATCAGGTAAGGTTGTTTTCTTACTGCTTTTGAAAACCCTGCACTTCCTTTTCTTTGATTGAGGAGACTCAGAATTGAGAAGTCAAGCGATATCGATCCTGGAATCTGGAAAAGGAAAATAAAACCAGTCCTCATTCATCCCAGCTAACAGCATTTCACTCACCCAACGGATGAGAACTCACACTCATTCTCTTACCAGGCACAGCTTAAGCTGCTGTTACTCGTTTCCCGACGAGCCTTTGCTCGTCCCATTACACACAAAAGTGCAATATTAAAAAAAAAAACAAAAACATTTTTGGCAAATATTGTCTAATGAGCCTAAGCCAAGTTGACCCCATTTTCCCAAAGCCCAGCTGCATTCCACACTCCAGGCGAATCTGCTTCTTCAATGGTTCAAAGGGACAAAAAGGAGGAACCCTGAGGTAAAAATGGCTTTTTGTGTAGCAAGTCCAAGAAAAGCTCTTCATCGCAGCATCTCCTCAGGGTCCTGCGATCTTCTGTGGCGCGAGGTCTCCCTCGATCCATAGGGAAGCAGACGAGCTGCTATGCAACATTCGCCTGTGGATTCTTCTGAGCCTCAGCAGGTAAAGCAGGATGGAGAGCAGCACAATCAGAAAACAGGCAAAAAACAAATAGTGATTGTAAACAAAGGAGAAGCTTCTCCAGTGGGAGTGATTTCCACGGAAGTTTTCTTGCTGGATGTCTCTGAAAAGAATCAAAGGGGTAGAAGACATCAGTGACAAAGCAAACTTTGCCTCCAAACTCTCTTAGCCCAGGAGAGGGCAACGGAGCTGGAGAACAGGGGTTCTGGGAGCAGCTCAGGGACCTGGGGCTGTTTAGTCTGGAGAACAGAGGGCTGAGGGGAGACCTCATCGCTCCCTACAACTGCCTGAAAGGAGGTCGTAGTGAGGCAGGTGCTGGTCTGTTCTCACAAGTAATAAGCGACAGGATGAGAGGAAACGGCCTCAAGTTGTGCCATGGGAGGTTTAGATTGGATATCAGGAAATAATTATTTCTTGAAAGAGTGGTGAAGCTCTGGAAGAGGCTGCCAAGGGCAGTGGTGGAGTCTCCATCCCTGGAGGGGTTCAAAAATATGTGGCCATGACAATTCAGGACGTGATTTTGTAAGCACAGTAGTGTTGGGCTGATGGTCGGGCTGGATGAGCTTAGAGTTCTTTTCCAGATTTAATGATTCCATGATTCTAGGAAACAGCCCATTTTAGCAGAATGCTTTTTATAAAGCATTAATTGAGCTACCTGGAATACGTAGCAGGGTTATACACAGTACACTAAAAGCAGCGTCTTGTCTCCCCCTACCTGTCAGCTGGTTTGCTATCACCAGCCCCATTCCCTTCACAGAACTCCCAAACTTTCCACCCAAACGCCGTTTTGAGAAAAGAACAGGTACCTTAAAGGTAAAAACCGTGTTCGGTAAAGGATGGCTCCCAAGGTCCATTGCACTTCTTTATCATAAACCTGCAGAGCTGTTTTTAAATTGCCGTAGCTCACAGGAAAAGAGAAGCCACTGTGAAATACTTCATACATCCAGGCAGACTTAAAACACTGATACCTGTAGGAAGAGAGGCACAAAATCAGTCCTAGAGGCCAGGGGAGCACATTTAGCCACATAATTAGCAGTACTTTTTGAAGGCTGATGCAATATTTAAGGTTATATTCGCACTTTCAATGATTTCATTAAACGGATCGTTAGGACACGACCTCTTCCTGGCAACCCTGCATGAATGAATTCGCTGTGCAAACAAACACAAATACTTACTTCAGTCTGTGGAGATCAGCATGTGATGCATAAAGACCACGGTCAAAACGTTCCCGTAGGACAGACCACTTAGTGGCACAATAATCCTTCAGGGAGGAAAAAAAGAGAAAGACTTCAACATTGCTTCTGCTTTGAGAAGAAAATCCTGCTGGATAAGATACTGGAAGCTAGAAAATTCAAAAATAATGCTTCCCTTGCACTGCTAGTAAGTCAGATCCCAAACTTCATGGTATTTTCCATAATATTTTGATCCATAGTTTGCATTTGTGGTTAAATTAATATTCAGTAGTACTTAAGTTCTTTGGTGATGTACCTGGAGATGAAAAATAGACAGCCTATATTTAGGGCATTGAGAAAGCAGGTCATATTGTGGAAGGAAGGACCTGGAGCTGTTGGAGCGAGGCCAGAGGGGACCGCGAAGATGATCCGAGGGGTGGAGCAGCTCCTGTACGAGGCCAGGCTGGGAGAGTTGGGGTTGTTCAGCTGGAGAGGAGAAGGCTCTGGGGAGACCTTAGAGCAGCTCCCAGGGCTGAAAGGGGCTGCAGGAAAGCTGGGGAGGGGCTCTGGATCAGGGGGTGCAGGGATGGGATGAGGGGAAGGGTTTTGAGCTGCAAGAGGGGAGATTGAGATGAGATCTGGGGGAGAAATGTTTTGCTGTGAGGGTGGGGAGGCCCTGGCCCAGGTTGCCCAGAGCAGTGGTGGCTGCCCCATCCCTGGAGGTGTTCCAGGCCAGGTTGGATGGGGCTTGGAGCCCCCTGACCCAGTGGGAGGTGTCCCTGCCCATGGCAGGGGGTGGCACTGGGTGGGCTTTGAGGGCCCTTCCAACCCAACTCATTCTGTGATAATACTCTTCTACTTTGTGCTGTAGCCTTAAACTATCTCAACAGATCGATACCTGTGAGTTAACACCTTAGAAACTGATATAAAATGTATAAAGAAAGAAGAAAATGGATTCTTTTCCCAACAACTAAAGCATTCCTAAAAAGATGCAAGGGGTGGAAGCAGCACGGATTTCCCCACTACCAACAGTTCTGCAGGAACCTGACTACCACGAGTCCCGTCTCCTCTCCAGTCAGTTTTAATTTTGCACCTTAAAACAAGTATTTTAAAAAGCAAACCAAGGAGGAAAAGGCAAGTCCAGTGCTAATTCACTGCAAAGTAAAAGGATTTAAAGGCAATTTTTTGTTTCAAGAATTTCAGAACAAAGTGCTTCTGAGGTGTAGTTGTTCTGCTTTAGAAAAAGTTTAACCTCAAGAACACTTTACCTTTGCGGCTTTAATAAATTTAGCAGCATTGTAATCTCCTCCCATGCGTAAAACGTCCTCGGTGCAGTAGTAGAACTCTGAGAAACCATAGAATTCACTATTCTGGAAGTGCACAGCAGGCTGATAAACACCGTTAAGAGATGTCTGCGTTTCGTTAGTCTTATTCATGAACGGCTGAATAATTTCACGACACAGATTGAAATCTCCCGTTCCCCGCAAATACATTCTCTGTCCGTTCTGCTGGATCTCATCCTGAGCATCCAGGGGCAGGCAGGGATCTAGGTAGGGCGAATCAGAAGTCATTCCAGTCTGCTTGCCCAGCAGTCTGCGTGAAAGAGCAAACGCAGTAGCAACTGCACATCAGAAACAGCATCAAAACAAACCAACCTCGTTTAAAGAGACTTCAGCATCGCGTGCAGCTGTAGAAATTAAGTTTTATCAGGATGCTTTACTAAATATATTCAAGTGAGGGGGGTACTGAGCCTAGTGATGCACAGAATCCAAATCCCCAAGTAACAGCAGCCAGCTACCTGTTTTTAAGCGCTGTACTGGTGAACAGACTGTCTTCATATCTCTGGCGCGCTGCATTTCCTCCGAAACCAAGGAACGTCGCAACGTAGACTCTGTACACGTGCTCAGTTTGATGAGCATCACAGCCCAGGTTGAATTCTGCAAGTAAGTTCTTGGCTACTTCCTCCTGGAGGAACACAAGCATCAAGATTAGGTATAAATACAAACCAGAACCTAGAGATGAGTTCTTTGGACAACAGGCTGCCCTTGACATCTTTAAACTTCACTCCTTACTCAACTATTTTGCTTTTCTCTGGTCCACATTACTTTCTACTTCACGGGGAGAGCAAAGCACATGGATTGCAAAGGACTGCATTATCACAAAAGATATTTGAGGAACTGTAAGGGTCAGAAGTTGCTACTATGGATGTCAAAGTACTTTCTCCTGTGAAGAATTATGTGCTGTGGCTACTGATCCCAATGCCACCACTTCCGATTGGGTCCCCACACTGCTGGTTGCTAGGCTAGGTGGATTTATGGTCTGCCCAGACCTCTTCTTCATTTCCAACCTGCAGCTGAAGCTTTTCAGGAGGTCTCAGTCTCTCAGCTCCTCTCACACACTTGGAGTAGCATTTCAGACCCCAGCAGAAGCACTTCAAGAAGAAGGTGCTCAGAAACGTCACCTAACACTGCACGGCTTCCAGCTGACGTAAATGAAAAGCAGCACTAGCACTCACAGTATCAGACAGTTGTTTGACTCTCTTGTCATTCTCTGTCTGGGAACCTAGATAGGTTCCAAAATATCTATTTGATATCAGCTTGTGTGCAGATAAGGCCATACAATAGTCACCATCAGCTGCCTGCAACTCTTATTTCCAACCCGTATTTGACCGGGGCAATCTGATCTGAATGTGAACACTCACAGCTCTGCTTAACAGCCCAAACTTTTGTTACACCCTCTGACTGAAAGGCAGCACAGTTATTAAAACATGTAATAATGAAATCCCATCATTTCATGGAAATATATACATGTATCTCGTTATAGCAGTGGATCAAGAATCAAAACACAGGGCTTTTATGCTATTCTCACCGCAGATAATTCCCCAATGAATTAATGGGGGTTAGTGGGGAGGGTGGGGAGGCCCTGGCCCAGGTTGCCCAGAGCAGTGGTGGCTGCCCCATCCCTGGAGGTGCCCAAGGCCAGGTTGGATGGGGCTTGGAGCCCCCTGACCCAGTGGGAGGTGTCCCTGCCCATGGCAGGGGGTGGCGCTGGATGGGCTTGGAGGTCCCTTCCAACCCAACCCATCCCATGATTCTGCAACTGACCAACTTCAGGAAGTCAGGAATTACTCTAGAACTCAGTGGGTTGAAGTTCGAGCAATTCATGTTCCACTTAAGCCTCGTAACTAAGAAATTTGCTTCCTAAAAGAGATGAACTGCACTAAGGATACAGGTGATATCTAAACAAACTGTACTGCTACCCTCATACCCTGTTCATTCCATTTCTATCAACCCAACCTAAAGGAAAAGGTCATAAATCATGCAAGTTCTTACATAAAACCCACACAACTCTTGTTTCCGAACTCCAGGACTGTCTCTTAAGTATAATAGAAATTTTGAAGTTACATATAACTACATGCACACACACAAAGAATGCATTTCCACTTAGAAGTTAGAGATAAATGATATTAATCGAAATAAAGTTTCTGAGGAACAAAACAGAAATGAATTGCTTAGCTGATGAAGGACTTGTATTTGCCATCTCCTCTTGTCTTGCTTTTGGAATGGGATGTAATGAAGAATAGGACTCAAAACAAAGAAAACAAAACAACGAATATGCGTTAAAATAAATGAAAAGGAAAAGAAGGAAGTTGCACAGATAATAACCTGCTGTGAAGAGGCAAAGCTTACAGTTTTAGGGACTTCATACGCTATCTGGGTCGACACTCCGCCCATGTCGAGAATACCCACTGTCCTCTTACGAAAGATGGTCTCTTTGTTTTCGCTGCCCGGGACGTGCACTTCCACAATCGCTTCATCCTCTGCACGCAACAAGGAAAAGGCAGTGAGAAATACAAGTGGGGTGGGCATAAAGCAGCACTGCACTGCTTTGAGTTAACCTCTTTTTTAATTTACATTATTTATAAAATTATATATTATATATCACATATTAATTAGATATATATTTATAAATTATATATCATATATCATCTTAATTATATATATAAATTATATATCACATATATTTATAAAATTATACACAAATATTTATTTATATTTATTTAACCTCTTTTTATATTTATAGCAACGCAGATCACTGAAGTTTCACACGTGAATTAAACCAACATCCCCTCACACACGATTCACTAACGTTATCTAAAACCACACCATCAACAGTGTGAAAGCACGGGAATGTAATTAAGTCCTTCCTAAAATCCAGTTCCCAATTAAGATACTCACCATCATCTGTATGTTCAAATCTTCCAAGAACAAAGTTGATGCCAATCCATGCGTACACTCCTACACGCAGAAGAAAACAGATTTCAGGACTATGTGGTGCATAGCATCTTAAAAACAAAGAGGGATGTTTTTGCACGAGGTAAGACAAATCACTGCGCGTATTTTATGTAATAAAATACTTAACCGTTCCCGACAGGCAACGATAAAAATCCTGTTTCACAGAACCACAGGATCATTCAGGTTGGAAACGACCTTTAAGATCACTGAGCCCAACTGTGAACCCCGCGCTCCCAACTCCACCACAAAACCACATCCTTAAGCTCCACATCCACACGGCTTCTAAATCCTCCGGGGCTGGGGACTCCCCTGCTTCCCTGGGCAGCCTCTGCCAGTGCCCGACGACCCTTTCCATCGTCTGATGTACAAATTCCAGAAAAATAAGCATGTTAAGATTTTTAAAATGATTTTAAGCCTCACATCAAAACACTGCTCCTTTCTAAACCCTTTTTTCCCTGCAAAGTTTCTTCCATTAAGAATGTTGTGTCTCATCCTCGCCCCTCCCTCCCCAAAGCCTGAGAAAATAGACTGAAATTCCTGCTGCACACAGAGAAGTTATTTTCACCGCTAATTAGAAAACATTTAGACAAGATCACATACGATCAATTCCACGCTCCGTATGTTGTTGCTGAGGAACAAGGTCTCTCAACCAAATCACTCTTTCAAAGAGCAGCAGAAGAAATTATCCAAGCTGTCCCGTGAAAGTAACAAACACCTTAAAGGTGACTTTCCCAGCGTTAACCTACCTTCCTGTTTCCCTGAAATAACCTCTGCGTGCGAGTCCGAAAAGAGAAAATCAAAGTGCACAGGGATATCAGTGAGCAGATCTTCAAGGATTGCCTTCTGCTGGCTGCAAAATTACATTTTGAACAGTTAAAAATAGTCAGACACACCGGGATGGCAACTGAAAACGCTAAAAATAGGACAGCCAATAACCTTTCTGGCAGAATCCTCATGCCTGCAGTACACAGGATATAAAGAGGAGTCTCTTTGTGTTTCGCTCGTGGCACGTGTTCAGCAGCAAAGCTCAGAAGTGGAGAAATGTAATCGCTGACCTTTTCAGGAGAGCTGGCAAACTCCGAAATGCCTATGGAAACCAGACAAATACGACAGGGAAGCAGCTCAAGGCTGGGTATTTGAAAATACCCAACATCCAGAGGAGAAATAAACAACCCCAAAGCCAAACCTGGGAAATCAAGTGCAGAAAGGAGGAAGTAAGAATGAAGATAACACGTAATCATCCTCCAAACATTAAACAAAGCTCTGCGTTAGGTATATTTATCTATTTATATAAATGGTTCAAATAGCTTTAAGTTATTCGTTCACTAAAAGAGAATGAAGTTGGCTGACAACTGAACCAGCAACTGTCCTTGTCCACGGAGAAACCTCACCCTCAGTGTCACGTTTCAAGCTTTAAAGCTCTCTGCAAACAAAACCCAAAGAAACCTGGAGCAGGGCCACGCTGACAGCTTGCAAGTGTCCTTCACCCACACACTTCAAATACAGTTTGTAAAAGCAAAGGACAGGCAACTACCTAGAAAGTCACATCTCCAGTGATTTTTCTTTCCAGTACCTGGTTTAATCTTCATGACCACTGGTTTCCTGTTCTTGTCCCTCATCTGTTTGATGTCCAACAGATCGTGGGGATTACCGTTGTGCCTCGGCCAACAATACACAAAGATCCTCGAGCCGCTGCTGCCGCAGTCCACAACAATCCCATAGTTCAGATTGGGGTTGTTTGTATCCGTGGCTTCAGTGTCAGTTACTCGGGCCAGATATCTAGAGGAAAACCAAGCATTAATACGTGGCAATCAAGTTCCAGGTGGAAGTTTTTCTCAACATCAGACTCAAGTTAGGACAACGGTTTCCATCACAGGTAAAAATGTCATCCATAAGAATCAAATTCCCAGAATAAATACCTGAAGTGATTATTTATTTATTACACAATATTTTAGGAGCTCCAGGAAAGCTGGGGAGGGGCTCTTCATCAGGGAGGGCAGGGATAGAACGAGGGGGAAGGGTTTTCAGCTGAAAGAGGGGAGATTGAGATGAGATCTTGGGGAGAAATGTTTTGCTGTGAGGGTGGGGAGGCCCTGGCCCAGGGTGCCCAGAGCGGTGGTGGCTGCCCCATCCCTGGAGGTGTTCCAGGCCAGGTTGGATGGGGCTTGGAGCCCCCTGACCCAGTGGGAGGTGTCCCTGCCCATGGCAGGGAGTGGGACTTTAAAGGTCCTTTTCAATCCAAACCATTCTATAATTTTTTTTGCACTACAGTTTTATGGAGCTGCTACAGATAGAGAAAACATTAGAAAAGTTGTACTATTTATAAATTAGAACCGTCTTAGATAAGGAAAACTTCAATAAAAACAGCAGGAAGCTTTACTCATACTTTCTCCCCCCATTCACGTATTTTATAGACACAACCTGTCAGTGTTTTCTCTCTCACACTAAAATTATGCTTCATTCCTCTCCCCAAAAGCCTGTCCAGGTCTCACCTGTGGAATCTCCTGTCCCTGTACGCACGCCCATACTTGTTGCGGATGACCACCAGGGAGTAGTAAAGCAGGGAGACAGCAGCAGCAAGTACTCCTATCACAACGATCTGTCGCAAAGTGGTGTTGAGGATACGTGGACATCCCACCGGAGAGATGCTGAAGTGCCAGGAAGCAGGAAGCAAACACGAAATGCTGATCCTAAAATTTAGAGAAGACAATTGGAACAGGTTGCCCAGAGCAGTGGTGGCTGCCCCATCCCTGGAGGTGTTCCAGGCCAGGTTGGATGGGGCTTAGAGCCCCCTGACCCAGTGGGAGGTGTCCAGGGGGTTGGAACTAGATGGGCTTGGAGATCTCTTCCAGCCCAAACCATTTTATGATGCTCTGATTCTATAACCTGCTTTAGAAATGAACTTTATTAACAAGAAGCAGCACAACGTGTTCTCAAAGAAACCAAGGGGAAACAGGTTCTTTACAAACTTTTCACTTTGCTCTGCTCACGTTCTGTCTTAAGTAAAGCCAAGACTCTGTTCCCACCTCTAAGTTCATCATTAAACCATGGATTCACGATCCAGTTCCCTGTCTTTCACTCAAGACCTCACAATTTACTGTGACTGCTCCTTTGGGATCCTCACCTTCCCATTTCGGGATACAACCAGCAGGAAGATAGACCAGCCGGCGTTCAAACATCAGCCGGTCACCTCGGGCTGCCAAGGCACATGAACCCTTCTCAAAGCCATTGCTCTTCTGTTCCTGTAGTTAGAAGAACACATTGCAAGTCAGGCATGGTCAGCAGCGCATCTGCTACACGAGGTCCTTACCAAAAGAGCATCTTCAGCTCTGCCACCACCTGCAAAGCCAGGTAACAAACTGTAAATACTCCAGGTAAAATAAAACAGCAGCAATGTGTGGGTTCCAAAAACAACAGAGACACTCCTGCTCAAAATTATACTGTCACACTACAGCCCTTCCACAGCAGCTGAAGATGAGCCAGCAGTGGCCCAGGTGGCCAAGAAGGCCACCAGCATCCTGGCTTGGAACAGCCATGGGGTGGCCAGCAGGAGCAGGGAAGGGATTGTCTGCATAGACTCAGCACTGGGGAGGCTGGACCTCGAATCCTGGGTTCAGTTTTGGGCCCCTCACAACAAGAAGGACACTGAGGGGCTGGAGCGCGTGCGGAGAAGGGAAGGGGCTGGAGAACAGGAGTTCTGGGAGCAGCTGAAGGCCCTGGGGGTGTTCAGCCTGGAGAAGAGGAGGCTGAGGAGAGACCTCATTGCTCTCTGCAGCTCCTGGAAAGGAGGGGGTGGTGAGGGGGGTGCTGGGCTCTGCTCCCAAGTAACGAGTGATAAGAAAGGGCTTCAAGTTGCATCAGGGGAGGTTTAGATTGGATATTAGGAAAAATTTCTTTACCAAAAGAGTGGTGAAGCCTTGGCCCAGGCTGCCCAGGGCAGTGGTGGCGTCTCCACCCCTGGAGGGGCTCAAAGGCGGCACCTGGCCGTGGCACCTGGGGACAGGGTTTAGCAGGCACGGTGGGACTGGGCTGACGGCTGCACTGGATGAGCTTACAGGTGTTTTCTAGCCTCGAGGACTCAATGAGAAGCACCTGCCCGGGCTGCCACGCAGTCCCCAAGCCACAGCCGCCCGGGAAGGAGCAGGGCCCGGGGCCAGACCCCCCTCACCCGCGCAGCGCTCCCCCCGGCGGCCGGGACATTCCCGGGAGCCCAGAACCGCTTCCCCCTCCCCGACGGGACCGTGCTCGCTGCCTCCCGTTCCCCGGTTCCCCCTCGCCGCCGCCGCACTCACCTCCCGACCCGTCGCCCACCCACCCCATTGCAACCGGCCGCCGCGCCAATTCCGGGTCCCGCCGCCGGAAGTGACGCACACGCGCAGCACGTGACGCCGGGAGTGCGGGTGGGGCGGGATTCCCAGCGGAGGGCACGTGGACAGAGGGGGCGTGGCCACGGGCGAGGAGGGGGTGTGGTTGATTGGCAGTGGGCGTGGTCAAAGGTTGTGGCGGGGCCATTTGTGGCACGGTGGGGTCGGGAACGGGCGTGGTTAGGGAGGGGGCGTGGTCAGGGAGGGGGCGTGGCCAATTGAGATTACACGCTGCGGGGGGCGGGGCATGAGTTGGGGGCGTGGCCATGGGGAAGTGGGTGCGGCTGTGATGGGGCGGAGGGGGCGGAGCCGAGCGGTGGGGCGGGGCCATAGCGGGGGTGGGGCGTGGCCAAGCGATACGGGGCGGGGCCACCGTGGGAGGTGGGCTGGGGTGCTGGCGAGGGGGCGTGGCCACTGGTGGAGGGGCGTGGCCACCGCGGGGGCTGGGGGTGGGTGCTGGCTGTGCCCGCCGGGAGCTTGTGAGCAGCACAAACCCAGCGTAGGGACCCCCCAAAATGGATTTATAGACCCAAACCCGCAGCTACAGACATTTAAATATTGCAGCAGCTCTGCTAAACACCTAAATATCGGTTATAGAGGTAATAAACGCACCAACCTGGGCCTAAAAACAGCCCCCACAGCCTCTCCTGGCATTGCAGGGGCGGAAAAACCTGGCAGCGAGGCCAAGCGGGAGCAGGTGGGGAAGGGGCTGGAGAACAGGGGGCCTGGGAGCAGCTGAGGGACCTGGGGGGGGTCAGCCTGAGGCTGAGGGGAGAGCTCATGGCTCTCTGCAGCTCCTGAAAGGAGGGGGTGGCGAGGGGGGTGCTGGGCTCTGCTCCCAAGGAACAGGTGATGGGATGAAACGGCCTCAAGTTGCACCAGGGAAGGGTTAGATTGGATATTGGGGAAAATTCCTTCACTGAAAGAGTGGTGAAGCCTTGGACCAGGCTGCCCAGGGCAGCGGGGGAGTCTCCATCCCTGGAGGGGCTCAAAATACAGGTAGATGAGGTGCTCAGGGATCTGGTTTAAGTACGGTTGGACTGGATGATCTTAAAGGTCTTTTCCATCCAAACTCTTCCATGTTTCTATGAACACCCTGTGCGTTGCCACAGAGCGGCAGCACCGCGTGTGCCCGCGCAGCTCCAGGATCCCTTTGGAGACCTTGAAAGGGAAAGTTTCAGGCAACTCTGATGGATTAATCGCAGGAACGACTCGGTGAAAGGCTGAGGAGCTTGGCTGGGGTCTCACCTCTCCTGCCTGGCGCTGGGAGCATCAACGTCATCCCAGCGGCCGCAAATGGATGGAGTAACCGCACTCTCGGATGTGTGGGTGTCTGGGCACAGCTTGGCACGGTGTTGCATAAGGTTCCCAGGGGATGTACGCGGCTTTTCCCAGTGACACGCTGGGTGGTTTTATAAGGTCAAAAATTGCTCCCCTGCGGTGCCTTTTCACTCGCAGGAGGGAAGGACCTGCCTGGCTGCTCTGCTCCGTTCCGTTCCTTCTGCCTTGCGTTGAAGATTGCGCCTTCATCCCTGGGAGCCCAGTGGGGAAGTGGGACAAAACTGAACTCCCAGGTCCAGCAATACAAGGCCAGGCTGGGAGACTTGGGGTTGTTCAGCCTGGAGAGGAGAAGGCTCTGGGGAGACCTTAGAGCAGCTCCCAGGGCTGAAAGGGGCTGCAGGAAAGCTGGGGAGGGGCTCTGGATCAGGGGGTGCAGGGATGGGACGAGGGGAAGGGTTTTGAGCTGAGAGAGGGGAGATTGAGATGAGATCTTGGGGAGAAATGTTTTGCTGTGAGGGTGGGGAGGCCCTGGCCCAGGGTGCCCAGAGCAGTGGTGGCTGCCCCATCCCTGGAGGTGTTCCAGGCCAGGTTGGATGGGGCTTGGAGCCCCCTGATCCAGTGGGAGGGGTCCCTGCCCATGGCAGGGGGTGGCACTGGATGGGCTTGGAGGTCCCTTCCAACCCAACCCATCCCATGGTTCTGTTGGCACCTCAGTGCCTGGTGGGTACGTGCTGCTTGTCCGTCCATCTGTCCATCCCACACCTCTGCAGTCACTCAGATGTCATTCTGTATTTTGGATGTCTCACCTTGGAATTCCAGCTCTACCTTTGGACAGTGCAGAGCAGTGAAGGAGCCCCCAGCCTTTGCCGTGTGTTTCACCGGGATCACCCAGAGCTCCTCTTGAATTTTGAAAGCCACGAACACATCGGGAACAGAGACACCAAATCTGGCTGGGGGTGAAGCAGCAGAGCTGGGATTGTCTGTCCCATCCCCTTATGAAAACCAGATGTGACGGAGGAGCCGCGTCGCTCCGAGCAGGATCCTCTGCAGGACTTCCCGGCCGGAGGGGAACGGGGAAGGCGGCTGGTTTTCACATTTTCTGCCACGGTTCCTCTTCCTCTTTCTCTGCCCACATGAGAAACTTTCATCTTTGCCTCTCGAGCTGCTGTCGGTGCCTCTCAAAAACACTTTGAGTTTTGCTTCCTCATTTATTTCAGAGCCACCAGCGCAGCCCAGTTGTCCCCAGGGACAGCACCAAGCCCAGGCACGGGGTTTTGCGTTGGGGTTTGTGTCCTGGATCTTGCACGGCAGCTTTTGAACAGCAAGTTTTGCACACTAGATTTTGCACACCAGATTGTGTACTGCAGGTTTTGCACGCCGGGATTTGCACCCTGGAGTTTGCGCGCAGGCATTTAAATAGTGGGGTTGACGTGGTGCGTTTTGCACGTTGGGATTTGCATGCTGGGATTTGCATGCTGGGGTTTTGCACACTGGATTTTGCATATTGAGATTTGCATGATGGAATTTGCATGCTATGATTTTGCACACTGGGTTTTGCACACTGGGTTTTGCACACTGGGATTTGTACCCTTGATTTTGCATATTGAGATTTGCATGCTGGAATTTGCATGCTAGGGTTTTGCACACTGTGTTTTGCACACTGGGATTTGCACACTGGATTTTGCATGCTAGGATTTGCACACTTGATTTTGCACACCAGGTTTTGCACACTGGGATTTGCACACTGGATTTTGCACACTGGGTTTTGCACACTGGGATTTGCACGCTGGGATTTGTACCCTTGATTTTGCATCTTGGGATTTGCATGCTGGAATTTGCATGCTAGGGTTTTGCACACTGTGTTTTGCACACTGGGATTTGCACACTGGGATTTGCACACTGGATTTTGCATGCTAGGATTTGCACACTTGATTTTGCACACTGGGATTTTGCACACTGGGTTTTGCACACTGGGATTTGCACACTGGGATTTGCATAATGGGTTTTGCACCCTTGATTTTGCACGTTGGGATTTGCATGCTAGGATTTGCACACTTGATTTTACACACCAGGTTTTGCAAACTGGGATTTTGCATGCCAGGTTTTGCACACCAGATTTTTACACTGGATTTTGCACATTGGCATTTGCACCCTGGATTTTGCACACTGGGATTTACATAGTGGGATTTGCACACTGGATTTGCACACTAGGATCTGGGCACTGGATTTTGCACACCAGGTTTGCACACTGGGTTTTGCACGCTGGGATTTGTATGCTGGATTTTGCACACTAGAATTTGCATGCTGGGATTTGCACACTGGATTTTGCACGCCAAGTTTTGCACACTTGGATTTGCACACTAGATTTGCACAGTAGGATTTTTGCACTGGATTTTGCACACCAGGTTTGCACACTGGGTTTTGGACACTGGGTTTTGGATGCCGGATTTCGCACGCTGGGATTTGCATGCAGGGATCTGCACGCTGCATTTTGCACACTAGGATTTATGGACTGGGTTTTGCACGCCGGGATTTGCACGCCAGGATTTGCACGCTGGGTTTCAGCGTGTTTTGTCACAACACTTCACGGGCTTTAATAAACTTCTGGTAGAAGCAATGTTGAAACCTATTGACCAAGGCACAGCGATGCATGGTGGCCACGGAGCGAGGGGAGGTCGCCCAGGCAAGGCAAGGGGCTTTGCTGGGGCAGGCGGGAGGACCACAGCCGTGTCCAGGTGAACAGCTCTCCAAGATATTTGGCTTCTTTAGGATTCAAGCATCGCAGCTCTGGTCTGTGGGCAAACATCCCTTGTTAGCTTGGACCAAAGCGGAACAGAGAGTATCAAACTGGCAGGGAAAGCTACGCTAGGTGTGCAACCCCTCCCCAGCACAGCTGGATGTGGCTCTGGGCAACAAAGCAGGTGCTTTGGGATGGCAAATTATGCTGAGCTAATGACAGGACCTCCAGGGAGAAGGAGCTCTTGGGGGTGCGCTTGCTTTGCAAGAGGAACGCAGAGCCCTGGGTCAGGCGGCTCATGGAGCTGAAGGCAGCGCGAGGGCTCGGAGGAGGCAGCAGAAGGTGCTCAGCGAAGGTGCTGAGCTTGTCCCGTGGGGTGAATCCAACCACCGAGCTGGTGGGGCCCCATCCTGGCATTGCACAGGTTGCCACTGGCCATGCAGCTAAAAACTACGGGCGACCCTTTGGTGCCGATCCCTGCTTAATTCACCCCCCAAAAGCAGTTGCTGCCGCTCTTGAGCGGGCAGAAAGGCTACAGGGCAGCTGCTTCCCGACGCTGCCGTCGGCTACGGAGATGAAGGCACAAGTAGGAGCACGTCAGCCCGTGGGGAAGGCTTTGTGGAGGCAATCAAAAGGAAAGGAAAGGCAAAAAAAAAGAGCTCGGCGCTGCCATCAAACCACGTGAGCAAAAAAAAAGCTGCACTGGGAGTTGCTTTGCTGAGGGCTGAGCGTGGTTTCTGCGTCATCGATGACCTTTGACCTGGGCTTGGGTGTTGGAAATATTGAAAAATAAGGCGAAATTGAGAGCTGCCAATAAAACTGTCGCTGCCAGAGCCTGCAGGCGGCACAAAGAGAAGCCAAGAAGGACTCTGCGAGTTGTTTTTGTGCATGCTAATTATTTCCAGATGGACGCTCTTCGCAGCCACAGCTAAAATAGTTGGTTGTGAATGTATTTCATTCCACCCGTAACAGCATCAGCAGTGGGAGGAAAACCTTCCCTGCTGGCTGCTGCTCGTGCTGAGTGAGACGAGCCTGGATTCTGGCTCAGGTGCTCGGATGAGGAGAATTCCCAGTATTTTTGCACAGGAGGAGGTTTTTCTCCAAGCACAAAATCCTGCTCTGTTCCTCCCATGCAGTTTGGAGGAAATCTGGGATCACAGAACCATGGAATGGGTTGGGTTGGAAGGGACCTCCAAGCCCATCCAGTGCCACCCCCTGCCATGGGCAGGGACCCCTCCCACTGGATCAGGGGGCTCCAAGCCCCATCCAACCTGGCCTGGAACACCTCCAGGGATGGGGCAGCCACCACTGCTCTGGGCACCCTGGGCCAGGGCCTCCCCACCCTCACAGCAAAACATTTCTTCCCAAGATCTCATCTCAGTCTCCCCTCTTGCAGCTCAAAATCCTTCCCCTCATCCCATCCCTGCACCCCCTGATCCAGAGCCCCTCCCCAGCTTTCCTGCAGCCCCTTTCAGCCCTGGGAGCTGCTCTAAGGTCTCCCCAGAGCCTTCTCCTCTCCAGGCTGAACAACCCCAGCTCTCCCAGCCTGGCCTCGTACAAGAGGTGCTCCAGCCCTTGGATCATCTCCATGACCTCCAACAGCTCCAGGTCCTTCCTGTGCTGAGGACCCCAGACCTGGACCCCAGACTCCAGGTGAGGATAAAGCCACGCTGCTAAAACCATTGGCGAAAGCACCTTGGTGCAGACCCAGCACCGCAGAGGTTGCTGTGAACGAGGGTATCTGGGCATCACCCATTTCCAACGGAGAAACCACCCCTACGACACGCACAGATGCACCACAACAGCCCCAGCAAGGTGGGAGCAGGGTGCTGGCCCCTATCTTGTCACCCACCCTGCCACCCCCTCCCAAATATCAGCTCATGGTGAGCACCAGGGTGAGCAGATACGGGAGCAGCTGGGCCGCGCGGCAGCTGTTGTTGCTGATCAAGGTGGGCGCAGCCCAGTTTTCTGGCCGGTGGGGTACGAAAAGGGGTTGTGGAGGAGGAGGAGGCAGGGCTGAGTTGTGGATCCCAGCTGCACTTTTCTTCTTCTTGCATTTCTGTGTTTATTTATTAAATCGCCCCTCTTGCCGTTTCAAAGCTGGAGAGGCATCCCCGCAGCCGCATCTTCCCAGACGTGCTGGCTGCGATGGGTCTGGGGTGAATAAAGCTGGTTTTTTTATTCACCTGCTCTGCAGGAGAAGGCAGGGAGTGTCTGCCAGCCGTGGCCCCGTTTGCAGAACCCTCATCTCCTTTTTTTCCTCATCATCTCTCAATCAGACAAAATCCCCAGGGAAGGTTTAGGTTGGATATTAGAAAATATTTCTTTACTGAGAGAGCGGTGAAGCCTTGGACCAGGCTGCCCAGGGCAGTGGGGGAGTCTCCACCCCTGGAGGGGCTCAAAGAACGTGTAGAGGTGGCACTTGGGGACAGGGTTTAGCAGGCACGGTGGGGCTGGGCTGGCGGTTGGACTGGATGAGCTTGGTCTTTTCTAATTGAAACGGTTCTGTGATTCTGTGCTTAAAACCTCACCCAGAAGAGGTGATGAAGCCCATCAAAATTAAACGACTTGACCAAGGACATGGAAGGAGTCAGTGGCAAAGCAGGGTCATCCCGCTGGTCAGAGGGCAGAGCAGCTCCTGTACGAGGCCAGGCTGGGAGAGCTGGGGGTGTCCAACCTGGAGAGGAGAAGGCTCTGGGGAGACCTTAGAGCAGCTCCCAGGGCTGAAAGGTGGCTTTTAAGAAGGATGAGGAAATGCTTTTTAGCAGGGCCTGTAAAAATTGGCCAAGAGGAGAAGTTTAGACTAGATATTAGGAAGAAATTCTTCACGATGAGGGCGGGGAGGCCCTGGCCCAGGGTGCCCAGAGCAGTGGTGGCTGCCCCATCCCTGGAGGTGTTCCAGGCCAGGTTGGATGGGGCTTGGAGCCCCCTGATCCAGTGGGAGGTGTCCCTGCCCGTGGCAGGGGGTGGCACTGGATGGGCTTTGAGGTCCCTTCCAACACAAACCATTCCAGGATTCTGTGATCCCCAGCCTTAAACACGGTCCCTGAACGCGAAGCCAGGTTGTTCTCCTTCCGTTCTGGTTCTACCTTTGCTGAGTGTTAGAAACAAAGCCCGGTCGAGGAGAAGAGCCGTACCCAGAGCCAGCAAACCCCGTGGGACCCTTCCACTCTCCTCTGCCCAGTGCCACCAGTCAGTCCTGAAAGCACCACCAGCATGTGCTGCACCTTTCCCATTGTTTCTCCAGGACTTCAAACCAGAAAGGCAAGTTGAAAAAAGTTCAGTCCAGGAAGTACCATGGGCTGGCTTAATCGTACACATCGGGTATTGCCTCTCCCTGTTCCATTAATCCAGTGAGCAAAGTAATGGTAAATTAGGTCAGATTATGTGAGCGCTGAAACAAAACCCACAGGCCAAATTCCTCGGATCCACACCTCCTTTACCTCCGAGGCTGCACAAATGTGAACGGCTGCTGGCTGTGTCTGCGCGGCTTCGGCCAAGCTGCACGGCTGAGTTTTCAGATTTCAGTTGGTTTGCCGTAGGAATGACCCGGCAACATCACCAGGGCTCGGGTCTCTCTAATTTACTTTGCACTCATGTTCATAAAATCATGGGATGGGTTGAGTTGGAAGGGACCTCCAAGCCCATCCAGTGCCACCCCCTGCCATAAGCAGGGACACCTCCTGCCATAAGCAGGACTGGGTCAGGGGGCTCCAAGCCCCATCCAACCTGGCCTGGAACACCTCCAGGAATGGGGCAGCCACCACTGCTCTGGGCACCCTGGGCCAGGGCCTCCCCACCCTCATCGTGAAGAATTTCTTCCTAATATCTAGTCTAAACTTCTCCTCTTGGCCAGTTTTTACAGGCCCTGCTAAAAAGCATTTCCTCATCCTTCTTAAAAGACACCTTTCAGCCCTGGGAGCTGCTCTAAGGTCTCCCCAGAGCCTTCTCCTCTCCAACCCCAACTCTCCCAGCCTGGCCTCGTACAGGAGCTGCTCCAGCCCTTGGATCATCTCCGTGGCCTCCTCTGGCCTCGCTCCAACAGCTCCAGGTCCTTCCTGCGCTCAGGACTCCAGAACTGGACCCAGGGCTCCAGGTGGGGTCTCACAGAGTGGAGCAGGGGGGCAGAACCCCCTCTGTCCCTGCTGCTCCCCCTGCTCTGGATGCAGCCCAGGACACAGGGGGGGTCTGGGCTGCAAGAGCACATTGCTGGCTCATTTCGAGCACCCCATCCATCCACACCCCCAAGTCCTGCTCCTCAGGGCTGCTCCCAGTCCCCTCAGCCTGTGTCGCTTCTGACGGTTGCCCTGACTCTCACCGGCACCAACCAAATACACCGGGGTCGACCTGTTCGCTATTATTCACACACCGCCTACGAAAGGAACCCCGTGGTGATCTGGGGAGCTGCTCTGGTGAAGCATAAAGAGATGCTCCCAGTTTGTACCAGCGCAGGGCTTAATGGTCTTGATTTTCCAGTACTGATCTCCGCAGCGTGCTCGGCGAAGGCTTAAACCCTGACACTGATGCTCCTAATAAGTGGGTCAGTCCACCCCGCAGACAAAACAATTCTGTTTGCTTGGTGTTGTGGTGTTCTCAAAGATAAAAAAGAACTGGAACGCGTCGGGTTTCCTGGCAACTGATACATCCCCACAGCCACCTCGGAGCATCGCACAGCGCACCTGGGTGGGCAGGAAAACCCAGGCTGGGGTCAGGGCGAGTCTTTGCCGGGGCATCTTTTAGACATTAGGAAGAAATTCTGCACAATGAGGGTGAGGAGGCCAGAGCAGTGGTGGCTGCCCCATCCCTGGAGGTGTTCCAGGCCAGGTTGGATGGGGCTTGGAGCCCCCTGACCCAGTGGGAGGTGTCCCTGCCCATGGCACGGGGTGGCACTGGGTGGGCTTGGAAGTCCCTTCCAACCCAACCCAGCCCAACCCATTCCACGATTCTACGATTCTATGACTGATTCCTCTTCTAAATTGACGCTTTACCCCTCGCCATTAACAGGCAGCTTTTCCTTCCTGCAATTAAAAATACAATTCCCTGCCGCTGAATCCCTAAATTAAAAAGAAATATCCCATAATTTGCTGCTCTGGGGCCTCGTGGCTTCTCACCCCTAATTCACCCCCCACAGCCCCGTGATGGTGGCATCAGGTTGTGGAAAGGATAAACCCCACCCCAAGCCAAGGTGTTGCTCAGCTGGTAGAGAACGTGGAGAGGCAGAAAGGGGAAAAAATATATATATATCCCACTGGATCTTGTAGATAAGGGCCATGAACGTGGTTCCCAGAAGGTGTCCCCCTCCCAGTAGGACACTCCTGCCTTATCGGGGTGGGTGCAGCCGTGGTGTCCTGCACCTCCTGCCCAGCCAGGGGTTGTGATAAGCAAAACTGGGTGCTCCTTAATCAGCTGTGGGGTGCCAGGCAGATGGCCTGGAGGCTGCAGGCATCTTCTTTGGGCAGGGACTTCGGAGAGCCCGGAGCGTTTCACTTCATTTTGCAGGGGTTTTTTTAAATTTCTTACTCTATTTCTTACAGCGCGTTCCGTTGCGGCTGCCAAAAAGCTGTCCCGCGGCGCCGAAGCCACGGGAAGAAAGTTAAGCGCAAAGTGAGGGTCTGATTCATCGTGGGATTTGGTGACTCGCAGTGATGCAATGCCCAGGCAGATTGCGATGATGTCTTTGGCATCGACTTGTCCGTCTATAAACGAGCGTTGTCCTCAGAGCCTGCAGCCAAACGATGCTTTGCACGGTGCTCAAAGCTTTGTCCTTCACGGCTTCTCCACTCTCATGGAGTTTGGGGTTCATGGAGCACCCTAAGGACCACCAAGCAGGGCTTTTGCCCCCGGGGAGCGGGAAGGGAATCATTGCGCAAGACCGAGTTGTTTCCAAGGCAGGGTTTGTAAATCGAGTTGAGTTCTCTTTGTTGATGACTCTTCCTTTCCACGCCAGGCAGGGTTGGCAGGAAACCATCCAAGAGACACAAACCGTTCCTTTTCCTGCTGGTGGGACACATGACACAACGCCCCCCCCCCCCTCCATCAACCAGACCAGACTCCCTGCCTCGTTTTCCCTCCCTAAATGAGGAATAATTTTTCCTTTCTTTGTGAAAATGGGGAAAATCCTCAGTCTGAGCATCTCTGCTTCGGCATCTTCAGGGTGGCCGCTGGCACGGGACCCGGAGCAGGAGCGGAAATGATTTCTCATCTTGGTGTCCTTGAGGTTAAAATATAACCTGCTCCCACCGGGAAGCAGCACCGTGTTTCAGACTGATTGATAGGATTTCTTATCAAGGAGCCAGACCTAAGTCTGTAGGGGAGAGGGCTCGTAAAGGTGAGCGACGCTGTCACTTCCACACCCTCCTCTGCCCTGGCGGCAGCACGGGGAGCAGATGGGCTGCTCTGGAGTCTTGTTCATGGAGAAGAAAACCAAGATAAACCATGAGGAGCAATACTGGAAAGCGTTCCCCTTCGTGGTTTAATCCGAGCATCTCCTTGAATCACGGAACGGCCTGAGATCCCAGGGAGAAATGTTTTGCTGTGAGGGTGGGGAGGCCCTGGCCCAGGGTGCCCAGAGCAGTGGTGGCTGCCCCATCCCTGGAGGTGTTCCAGGCCAGGTTGGATGGGGCTTGGAGCTCCCTGATCCAGTGGGAGGTGTCCCTGCCCATGGCAGGGGGTGGCACTGGATGGGCTTTGAGGTCCCTTCTGACCCAACCCATTCCATGATTCCATGATTCTATGACCTCAAACCCATCCAGGGATGGGGCAGCCATCACTGCTCTGGGCACCCTGGGCCAGGGCCTCCCCACCCTCACAGCAAGACATTTCTCCCCAAGATCTCATCTCAATCTCCCTCTTGCAGCTCAAAACCCTTCCCCTCATCCCATCCCTGCACCCCCTGATCCAGAGCCCCTCCCCAGCTTTCCTGCAGCCCCTTTCAGCCCTGGGAGCTGCTCTAAGGTCTCCCCAGAGCCTTCTCCTCTCCAGCCTGAACAACCCCAACTCTCCCAGCCTGGCCTCGTACAGGAGCTGCTCCAGCCCTCGGATCATCTCCGTGCCATGGTTGACCTTGATGCCAGCACATGCGACGCAAGGGCACCTCCCAGCAAGGTTGAATTTCAACTGATCCTTTAAGGAGGAATAAACTGAAAGTCGGGGCCATTCCTGGAGCTCTGGGCAACCAAGACTTTGCCTCCATCTCCTTTGAGTTGGTCAAATGCAACCATCTCGGGCTGATTGCGTGGTGGAACAAAGACATTGTGCAAAATACAGGGAAAAGAGGAGCATTTGGTGCTGTTGGGCTTGGAACGAGCTCGTTCCTGCTCCGGAGAGGCAGGGTTAACGGCTCTGTGGTGGAGCAGGAGCTGCGCTGAGGGCTGGTGGCCACTGTCCATCCCACCCTCCCCAAAGCCTTCGCAGGGAAGGGCAGGAAGTTCTTTGAGCTTTACCTCAGGAGGGCACAGGCTTGCACGATGGCACCCATTGGCACCCAAGCCGCTGACACGAGGGGTGTGTGCTTGCACGGGGGCACACGCTCACACCCGGAGCCACTTGGACAAGACACCACCTGCACGAGGGGACACGCTTGCACCAGGGGGGTGCATTGGCATGAGGGGCACATGCTTGCACGAGGAGGCACGTGTTTGCACAGAGGAGTGTGCTTGCACAAGGGCACGTGCTCGCACGGTGGCACGTGCTTGCACAAGGAGGGCAGGCTTGCATGAAAGGCACACGCTCGCACCCGGGGCCACTTCTAGGAGGGACGTGCACTTGCACGAGTGGCACTTGCACAACTGGCACTGGCACGAGTGGCACTTGCCTGAAGAGCACACGCTTGCACAAGGGGCACGTTCACATCTGGGGCTGCTTGCGTGAGAGTGCATGCTTGCACGCGGGCATGCATTTGCACGAGGGGCACACACTCGCACGAGGGGCACACGCTCGCACGAGGCGCACACGCTCGCACGAGGGGCACACGCTCGCACGAGGGGCACACTTGCACGAGGGGCACACGCTCGCACGAGGGGCACACGCTCGCACGAGGGGCACACGCTTGCACGAGGCGCACACGCTCGCACGAGGGACACACGTTCGCACGAGGGGCACACGCTCGCACGAGGGGCACACTTGCACGAGGGACACACGCTTGCACGAGGCGCCCGCTTGCACGGGAAGCGCTGCCGCCCCCCCCACTCCGCGCGCCTGGCAGCCGGCCTGCCCCCTCCCTCCGGCACAGCCAATCATGTCCTCCTATTCCCCCCCCCCCCCCGCCTTCTGCTGCCATTCGCCCGAGCCCTTGCCAATCAGTTACGCCGTGCCACGCCCCCTCGCTCCTACCGGCGGCCCAGAGGGGGCGGGGACATGCGGCGTCCTCGTCTTCCTATTGGTCAGAGACACGAGGGGCGGGGCGACGGCGCCTCACTATGGGGAAGGAGGGAAGGAGCGGGGCGAGCGGTTGTGGGCGCGGAGAGAGGCGGGGGATGGCGCCTCTCTATTGCAAATGGAGGGAATGGGCGTGGCTAGAATCGGGGCCTCTGCCTCACTATTGGCTGATGCGCGGAGGGGCGGGGCGTACCGCGGCCGTCTCGCCTTCCTATTGGCTGAAGCGCGGAGGGGCGTGGCGGGGTGCGGCTTTAAAGCGCGGCCAGGGCGGCGCGCGAGGACTTTCAGGCCGCCCCTTTTCCCCCCTTTCCCCCGCCCCTCCGGCCGCGATGGAGCTGAGCTGCGGCGTGGGGGGCGGCGCGGCGGCGCCCCCGGGACCGGGACCCCCGGCCACGGCCCCCGCGGAGAGCGAGGAGTACGAGAGCCTGCCCAGCGGCGCCTCGCTCGGCACGCACATGGTGGCCGGGGCCGTGGCGGGCGTCATGGAGCACACGGTCATGTACCCGGTGGACTCGGTCAAGGTGCGGGGGGGGCGGGAGGAGGGCGAGCGGGGCCGGGGGTGTGCGGTGGGGGGGAGTGTGTGCAACCGGTACGCGGGGGTGCAGCCGATACCGGGGGTTCATGGGCAACCGTTACCGGGGCTGTGTGCAACAGGTACCCGGGGAGGCGTGTGGGCAACCGGTACCGGGGGTGCGACCGGTACTGGGGGTGTGCGTGCACCGGGTGCCCGGGGGTGCAACCGGTACTGGAGATAGGCGGGGTGTGGGTGCAACCGGTACCGAGGATGGAAGTGCAGCCGTTACCAGGTGTATGTGTGCAACCGGTACTGGTACCTAGGATGTGTGTGAAAGTGGTAGCGGTACCGAGTTTGTGTGTGCAACCGGTACCGGGAGTGTGCGGGGGGATGGCGGGGTGTGCAGCCGGTACCGGGGGTGCGTGGGGTGTGGAAGTGGGGCTGGCGCGAGTGGGAGAGCACGCGGAGGGGGCAGGTGTGCAAGGGGTGTCGTGGTGTGAGGGGGGGAGACGGTGCAAGGGGTGTCGGGGTGCGAGGAGGGGGTGCAAGGAGTATCAGGGTGTGAGGAGGGGCTCAGGGTGTAAGGAGTTGTGGGGGTGTAAGCTGGGAGAAAGTGCAAGGAGTGTTGGGGTGCAAGGAGAGCTGGGGTACCAGCGGGGGGTGAGGGTGCAAGGGGTATTGGGGTGACTTGGAAGAAGTGTGCAAGGAGTGTTGGGGTACAAGAGGGTGTAAATACGCGAGGGCTGTTGTGGTGCAAGCGAGGGTGTAAGGAGTGTTGGGGTACAAGAGGGTGTAAATACGCGACGGCTGTTGTGGTGCAAGTGAGGGTGTAAGGAGTGTTGGGGTACAAGAGGGTGTAAATATGCGAGGGCTGTTGTGGTGTAAGTGAGGGTGTAAGGAGTGTTGGGGTACAAGCAGGAGGTGCAAGCGAAGTCCTCACGCAGCTCCTCGGCGCGGGAGATGCCACCAGTGCCCTCCTGGGGTGGGGTTGGAACCCACCTGGGCAGCGTTTCCCACCTGAAGTGTTGGGGTCCCAGCTGGTGGCACGGGGGGGGCCTGGCCGTCTGCACCCCAGGGTGGCTGCAAGCAGCAAGGACGTGACCTTTGGTGTCCCCTCAACCCCATGGCAGTGGTGGCTTTGAGGCTCAGGGCTTGTGGCTGTAGGTATCTCGGTGATGGTTGGGGTTTGATGCAGGTGAGGTGCTCAAGGTGTAACTTATGAGATGGGTTAAGCGCGCACGAGGGAAGACTTTACGGTGTCATCGGTGAGGTAGGAAGCATCACCAAGGGCATTTCCTCCCTCTGCCCTGGCAGCGTGCTGCTCCGGTGGCTTAAAAAAATAAATAATAAAATAAGGTTGGGAAAAGCCATAAAAAAATAAAATAAAGTCGGGAAAAACCATAAAAAAAAGAAAATAAAGTTGGGAAAAACCATAAAAAACAATAAAATAAAGTTGGGAAAAGCCATTTAAAAAAAAAAAAAATAAGGTTGGGAAAAGCCATTAAAAAAAAAAAATAAGGTTGGGAAAAGCCATTAAAAAAAAAATAAATAAGGTTGGGAAAAGCCATAAAAAAAATAAGGTTGGGAAAAGCCATTAAAAAAAAAATAAGGTTGGGAAAAGCCATTAAAAAAAAAATAAGGTTGGGAAAAGCCATTAAAAAAAAAATAAAATAAGGTTGGGAAAAGCCATTAAAAAAAAAAAGGTTGGGAAAAGCCATAAAAACAAAAAAATAAGGTTGGGAAAAGCCATAAAAACAATAAAATAAAATAAAGTTGGGAAAAGCCAAGTGTTGGTGGTGCTGAGATCCTCCATGGTGTGGTTGGGAAAGGCAGGTGCTCTGATTTCTCCTCTTTTCCATGCAGGACCCTGAAAGAGTAGAAAGAGGAGAGGCACTGCCTCTGCGTTGGGCGGTGAGAAGCCCTCCAAGGCAACATCCCTGGAGGTTTTCCTCTTGTTTTCCCTCTGGGTCGCTGCCCGCGGGACCTGGCGCGTAGGTTTGGGCTGCTCTTGGAGGTCTGTGCCCACCCCGAGTGCCTCCTTTTCCACACGAGCCCGGTGGTTTGTGCCAAGTCCCGGTGTCGGGAGCAGCGCGTGTCGTCACTCCGGACTTTATGGTGTTATTTAAGAGGGCATTTCCTCCGCGGAGGGGGGGGGGGTGAAAAAAAGGGAGAGAGGCAGAGAATGAAAGTTGTGTGTGGTTTCCCGGAGTTGGGAGGTGCTTTGGAGGAAGGGAAAAGTGCTGAGTTCACCCAGCTTGGAATTCCCTGCTCGCTCCCTGTGCTGGGGGAGAGCCTTCTGCTGGGAACGATCCCACTGGAAGAGCTTGGGAGCAGAAAAAGTCCTCTGGCTGTGGGAAAACGGCCAAGCATGACCATGTCCCACCACGGCTTGGGGGGCAGAGCTGGGGGTGTTCAGCCTGGAGAGGAGAAGGCTCTGGGGAGACCTTAGAGCAGCTCCCAGGGCTGAAAGGGGCTGCAGGAAAGCTGGGGAGGGGCTTGGAGTGATGGGATGAGTGGGAATGGCTTTAAATTGGAAGGGGGAGATTTGAATGAGATCTTGGGAAGAGATCCTTCATGATGAAGGTGGTGGGATGCCGGCACAGGGTGCCCAGAGCAGTGGTGGCTGCCCCATCCCTGGAGGTGTTCCAGGCCAGGTTGGATGGGGCTTGGAGCCCCCTGACCCAGTGGGAGGTGTCCCTGCCCATAGCAGGGGGTGGCACTGGGTGGGCTTGGAGGTCCCTTCCAACCCAAACCATCCCACGATTCTATGAAATCCCAAGCTGCAGGTCCTGGGCGCTCCCTGTTGGTCCATGCCAGAGGGTAAAGGTGACAATGACCCCCAAAGACCTTTTTTTTTTTGTAATGGGAGTAACCAAACACTAATGAGGTTGTAAGAGCAGCTGGTTTTTAATTTACAATGGGAAATGCACCACTGCCCTCCCACCAAAAAGCAGCAAAGCTCCTTGTGGTCGCACTTTCTGGATAACGATTGCTGGGATCCGTCACGGCTGAGCGGAGCCCGAGGAGGCGGCAGGACGTGTGGGTGCTGCAGAAGGAGGCATTTCGGGCACCAGGGCAGGTTGTGCTGGAGATCTGGGTTCCAAATCCAAATGTTTGGATTTCCTCTCAAAGAGAAACTGAAAATGTTTTAATTTGGGGAATTGTTTTGCTTCAGACACTCGCACAGTTCCTGAGCTTGATGAGGTCAAGGTGGGACAGGCGGTGATGTTGGTGTGCTGTGGAGGTGAGTCAAGGCAAGCAGCTGAAACAGTGCCCTGTGGACCTCAGGAATGTGTAGATACACCCATGTGAGATAGTGTAGGAACACCCAGAGGTGCTGCTGGTGTGGGGTGACGCGTGCTGGGATGTGGTGAGGGATGTAAATCGGTGATGGCCCTGCCCGTCACCTTCCTACAGCACCTGGCTGCGATTACCCTGCTGGAATGGGAGGCGTGGAGTCGTGTGTGAGTATTTTGCTGTGGTGTTGCTGTTTTAGAGGGGACATCATGGAATCACTGAGTGGTTTGGGTTGGAAGGGACCTCCAAGCCCACCCAGTGCCACCCCCTGCCATGGGCAGGGACACCTCCCACTGGGTCAGGGGGCTCCAAGCCCCATCCAACCTGGCCTGGAACACCTCCAGGGATGGGGCAGCCACCACTGCTCTGGGCACCCTGGGCCAGGGCCTCCCCACCCTCATCGTGAAGAATTTCTTCCGAATGTCTCATCTAAATCTTCCCCTTCCCATTTTGAGCCGTTCCCCCTCGTTTTATCGCTACTTGCCCGGCGTGATTAGTGCATTGCAGGTTGTGTTTTACCAACTGAAGCTGCATCTGGAGGCTTGTGATGTTTGAGGTTTACTTGGTGTTTTTCTCCTTCCCATTTCTTTCCTTCTGATGGTGAAGACCTTGCAGCTTCGGGTGCTTAACTACACCTCGACTCGTGTCTCACCCCGTGGTGTGAACTGGAGGCTTCTAGCCGTGCGCCGATGGTGTTTCTCGTAGTGCTTAGGCTTGTTTGGCTGCGTAGCTGCGGAAAACACAGCTCTCCTGGTGAGCCTGATGGGTCTCCAGTTTAGAGATCAGAATGTCAAGGACTTGTGATGCAGACTGAGGACTCCCCTGGTGCCTCCTCTTGCCCTTGGGTGGCTTTTCTGCAAGGCTGCTGGAGCTGCTTTCCCAAGGAGCTGCCTTGAGCATGTGAAGATCAGCTCTTGTCCTCACCTGGGAGCTTGTTGCTGATGTGAGGCAGTTGGGTGAGAAATTGGATGTGTGCTGGGCTGGAACCTCCCTTCCTTGCAGCGGGTGGCAGTCGCACCAGTGACAAAGTCCTTCTCCAGCCCTGTCCACGCTGCAGTCCTTGAACACCCAAACCACTCCTAACCAAGCTGGTGCAGAAGGATGTCTGTAAGTTGGCTCTGCTGTGGCTCTGCGTGGTTCCTGGTCGGTGTGGGCAGTCCCGTACTGTAGTGGGAATTCCTAGGGTAAGGGTAGGAGAAACATCTGGAATCAAAGAATCGTTGAGGTTGGAAAAGACCTCTCAGCTCATCCAGTCCAACCATCAGCCCAACCCCACCGTGCCCGCTCAACCCTGTCCCAAAGTGCCACCTCTACACGTTCTTTGAGCCCCTCCAGGAATGGGGACTCCACCACTGCCCTGGGAAGCCTGGTCCAAGGCTTCACCGCTCTTTCAGTAAAGAAATCTTCCCCAATATCCACTCTAAACCTCCCCTGGTGCAGCTTGAGGGCATTTCCTCTCATCCCATCCCTTGTTACCTGGGAGCAGAGCCCAGCACCCACCTCACCACCCCCTCCTCTCCAGGAGCTGCAGAGAGCGATGAGGTCTCTCCTCAGCCTCCTCTTCTCTAGGCTGAACCCCCCCAGGTCCCTCAGCTGCTCCCACAACCCCTGTTCCCCAGCTCCATTCCCTTCTCTGGAGGCGCTCCAGCCCCTCAATGTTGTTCTTGGAGTGAGGGGCCCAGAACTGACCCCGGGATGTGAGGTGTGGCCTCACCTGCAGCACCAGCCTGCGTCTGTGATGTTGGAGAAGGGAGCAGAAAGGAAAGCGGGACAAGGACGATGGGGCTTGGGAGGGATGGAGCAAGGGGTTTGCTGGCCCTGGCTGGGACAGTCAGCCATGGGTGACCTGCCTTGTGCTTGTAACTAGGGTCTCAAAAGCACCCAAATACGAGGATGTGAGGGCAGATGAGCTCCTTTGAGCTGTTTTACTGTGGTTTATTTCCACTTTGGGGTTCGGGATGCTTGCGTTTGGCAGTGGGAGGTTCTGTGTCCACCTTGGTCCAGGGGAACGGTTGATGCTGTCTAAGCTGGTAGCGTCCAAGTGCTGGGCAGTCACAACCAACCTGTTTGACCCTCTCGTGGGGCTCTCGGACATGGGTGGGTACCACACCAGGTATGGTGCTTGGCTGGGGGAGCTCCTCGAGCTGAAAACCAAAACTAGAAGGAGTTCAGAGTTTGGGTGTTGCGATAGAGAAGGGTTCTCTGGCCAGCAGGATCTGACCAAGTCGCCGCTTGTTTCCTGGCAGAAGCGTATTGTCTTCTCCCACCAGCATGGTTGTCCATCACATGAACGTGCAGGCTGAACTTTGTGAAAGCATGCCCTGTTCAGGCAAAAACCAACCCCAAACCCTCACAAAAGCAAATTCTATCTGAGCTTGTTTGCACAGCGGCGTGTCGAATCGGTGACCCTTTGCAAGGCTCGCAAAACCGGCGAGCTGGCTCTTGTTAGCAAAACAATTCCAGATAGAAAATGACCCTGGATTATTCCTGGGCTCCTGGCAGCAGAAAGAAGGGGTGGGAAAGTTGGGACCAGCATCTGCTGCTCCTCAAAGTGAGCTGGTGAACCTGAAGCTGTGACTTTTGGTGTGGCTTCTTGTACTCCCAAGACTACCGGGATGCTTGTGGTTGTTGGTGCACTTTCGTGGCCCTTATGCAATGAGGATTAATCTTAAGTAGGTGGAGAAGTATTTTTTGGCTGGTGAACAGCGGGGTGAGGCTCCTGGAGGAGGCTGTTGGCTTCGTGTTGGTGGCAGGAGCTGGAAGGGGTTAAGGACTGCATAGCTTGTAGCAAATCATCACCGTTCACACCACAAACTTCTGCTGGGTGAAATGAAGCTGAACCTGTCTCCAGCTCTCTGCCTCTTGCAGCAGCCACACAGGAGATCCTGGGTTTGGTGACTCTTGGGGGTGTTTGTCCTGTTTGTGTCCCGAGCTTTAATGAAAGGTGAAAACCTGTGGACCTGGGTGGGATGGTGGTGATGCAAACCACAGCGTGTGTGGGTTGGGTGGGTACAAAGCACACTTGACTCCAGCTCCGGGCATGGTGTGACCTTTTGAACCCCTCTAGAGTGGCTCGGATGATAAACACACATTTTGATCGTTGTTGATCCCTTCTCATGTGATTCTCAGGGCGAGGGTGGTGATTCTTCCCTTCTGTTCTGCTCTGGTGAGACCTTACCTGGAGTCCTGGGTCCAGCTCTGGAATCCCCAGCAGAAGGAGGAGATGGAACTGCTAGAATGGGTCCAGAGGAGGCCACGGAGATGATCCGAGGGCTGGAGCACCTCCTGTACGAGGCCAGGCTGGGAGAGCTGGGGTTGTTCAGCCTGGAGAGGAGAAGGCTCTGGGGAGACCTTAGAGCAGCTCCCAGGGCTGAAAGGGGCTGCAGGAAAGCTGGGGAGGGGCTTTTTCCAAGGGCCTGGAGTGATGGGATGATGAGAAATGGCTTTAAATTGGAAGGGGGAAAATTTAGATTAGATGTTAGGGAGAAATTCTTCATGATGAGGGTGGGGAGGCCCTGGCCCAGGTTGCCCAGAGCAGTGGTGGCTGCCCCATCCCTGGAGGTGTTCCAGGCCAGGTTGGATGGGGCTTGGAGCCCCCTGACCCAGTGGGAGGTGTCCCTGCCCATGGCAGGGGGTGGCACTGGCTGGGCTTGGAGGTCCCTTCCAACCCAACCCATCCCAGGATTGCCCTTCTGATGGGACAAGGCTTATTATTCCTGCTTTGAAGGCCTCGCAGCGATAGAGTGGGGTGAGATTGAGTCTCCTGGGGTCACTTCTGCAGTCTGAAGCAATGCCTTCAAGTTAAAACTAGCAGAGCGAGGTAAAAACAAACCCCAAACCCCAGCTGGATGTGACCAGCTTGGCAGCGGCGCTGGCTCGTGCTGAGTCACGCTGACAGCAAAGCGGCTGCCGGGCATGGTGAAATCCAGCTCCTCCTGATGAGCATCCGTGGGCTGGGAAGGTGCGGAGACCTGTGGAGGGGTTGCAAGACCCTTGTGCCCGCTCAGCGGGGGCTGGGAGCTGGATTTAAAGCCTGATTTTCAATTTCAAGCTAATTCAGGGCTTTTGTTGCCTTTACAGGAGGATTTTTTGGGGAGTCTTTGGGTTTATTTCCAGTGCTGTTCAGAGGTTACAACGGATTTAGTGCTCTGAAACGGGGATTTGCGTGGGGCCAAGAAATCCCCTGGGGTAGGGTGATGCCTTGGCATGACGACTGGCCGATGCTTAAATCTGAAGTCGAGCTTGCTGCTGCATTAAAGTCACTTTGCAAATGGAATTCCTGTGCAATTCTTTTTAGAATATTTACTACAAATGCAATAATTTATTTGGCTCAGCCTCAGGTGCTGCTTTGCTGCTTTCATAGCTCGGATTGGTTATAGAATCATGGGATGGGTTGGGTTGGAAGGGACCTCCAAGCCCACCCAGTGCCACCCCCTGCCATGGGCAGAGACACGTCCCACTGGATCAGGGGGCTCCAAGCCCCATCCAACCTGGCCTGGAACACCTCCAGGGATGGGGCAGCCACCACTGCTCTGGGCACCCTGGGCCAGGGCCTCCCCACCCTCACAGCAAAACATTTCTCCCCCAGATCTCATCTCAATCTCCCCTCTTGCAGCTCAAAACCCTTCCCCTCATCCCATCCCTGCACTCCCTGATCCAGAGCCCCTCCCCAGCTTTCCTGCAGCCCCTTTCAGCACTGCGAGCTGCTCTAAGGTCTCCCCAGAGCCTTCTCCTCTCCAGGCTGAACAACCCCACCTCTCATACTCTTACACTGGGTTAAAGTCCAGAATTCAGCTCTCATCTCCTCCTTGATTTCCGAAAGTGCACTTGAATGTGGGCTTCTTCATTTGCCAGTGACTTGGACTGGTTTGAGGAATCGAAGGTCTAAACCTGAAGCACTCTCTTATTGGCTTAATCTTCCCTGAAAGCTGAGCTGTAGTATTACCTGCTGGCTGATTGTTCGAGTAAACTGATAAGCTCGGAGGGATGTGTCCCGATGAGGAAGTGTGGGGGTGGCACAGGCAGCCCTTGCTGCTTCAAGGGCTCTTGAATCTCTGCCAAGGACAGAGCAGCTCGTGTTGGCTTTGCCTGGGACGGCAGCGCTGGGGTCTGTGAGCTGCCAAACAGGGGCAAGCTTTGTTCCATTGATCAGGGGGTGCAGGGATGGGGCAAGGGGAACGGTTTTGAGCTGCAAGAGGGGAGATTGAGGTGAGATCTGGGGGAGAAATGTTTTGCTGTGAGGGTGGGGAGGCCCTGGCCCAGGGTGCCCAGAGCAGTGGTGGCTGCCCCATCCCTGGAGGTGTTCCAGGCCAGGTTGGATGGGGCTTGGAGCCCCTGACCCAGTGGGAGGTGTCCCTGGCCATGGCAGGGGGTGGCACTGGGTGGGCTTGGAGGTCCCTTCTAACCCATTCCATGATTCTAAGATGGGTGTCCCTGCTCATGGAGGGGAAAACATCCTTCCTGTCAAAGCTGAACAACCTCTTCAGTGCAATCCTCAAGCTTCTCCTTGAGAGAGCATTATTTTTCTGGGGACTGCTACAGGTTGCTAAACACTCCTCTCCTGTGGCCGTGCCCTTTCCTGGGAGCTTTCTTTGTTTGTGTTTTGCGGCTGCAACCAAACGCTTCATCCCTTGGGACCGGTTTCGGTGTGATGGGTGTAGCAACCCTGTTGCAGACCAGTGGGACTTGTGGGCTGCCCAGCAGGAGTAGCAGAGCCCTTCGCATCTTGAAGCTTTAGGTCAGCTTGGCCTTGTTATGATGGTTCTGGAGGTTTAAGCCCTGCCAGTGCCTCTCCCATTGGTGGTGGGAGGTGGCTCTGAGGTCTGTGCCCTGCAAACGCCCGTTGCGGGTTGGATTCATCATCGCGAGGGCTTTGAGCATTGCTGGGGTGTGATGGCATCAGCCTGGGACGAGCTGAAAACAGTCATTTTCTTTTTCAACGGTGCATAATTGAGTTTCATAGGATGCTTTGGATGCCAGAAGCTTCGATGCCTTCAAAATTTTGTGAAAGAAAAGCCCGTTGAAGACTATTGAGCAAAGACACAGATGAGACCTCCTGGCTCGGGACGCCGGTGCCTGCAGGGCACTTGGAGCTGGGAGGGAGGACAGACCAAAGGGTGGCTCCATGCTCTCCAGGTTGCGGGGGACAGTCACCCACTGGCTTGTCCTCTTCGTGCAGGAGAATGAGGTGGCCTTCCCCTGTCTCACCTTCCACGGGGGCAATGACTGCGGGAACCCCTTTTTCTCAGCTTGCCCTTCTAGGAAACCCATTTCCCAATCGGGCAGGTTAACCCTGCGCACCAAGTGTCAAAAGCAGCTGAGCAACCGCAGGAGAAACAAGCTGGGGCACAGACAGGAGTGTTGAAAGCGAGAGGCAATTAAAGACCTGACTGTATTTCTTCACTAGAGGCTTTTGAACAACTTCGTTAGCTTAATTCCCTCGACTCGCCTGGCATAAACAAGGGCAGAGGTTACGCTTCCCTCCTGTCTGAGCAGCCTCGGAACGTTTCGGTGTTGCAATAGGAGCGTGGACTTAATCTTGTTTGGTCTGGCAGGCGAAGCGTGGATAAATGGTGCTGTGGTCCCAACGTGGATGCAAGCAGGGAATAAATTATTGACCCCTCTAATGATCTTATAGCTCATGTAGACATCGTTTATGTAGACATTAGGAAGGAATTTTTCATGGTGAGGGTGGTGAGGCACTGGCACAGGTTGCCCAAGGGAAGCTGAAGTGTCCAAGGCCAGGTTGGATGGGGCTTGGAGCAACCTAACCAGTAGGAGGTGTCCCTGCCCATGGCAGGGGAGTGGGACTGGGTGGGCTTTGAGGTCCTTTCCCACCCCAACCATTCCATGGTTCCATGATTCTACTTGCTCTCAACCAGAACCCCCAGATCACATCCCTGGAGGTGTTCCAGGCCAGGTTGGATGGGGCTTGGAGCCCCCTGATCCAGTGGGAGGTGTCCCTGCCCATGGTAGGGGGTGGCACTGGATGGGCTTGGAGGTCCCTTCCAACCCAACCCATCCCATGATTCTTTAACTCTACGGCTTGTGCTTGTTCCATTAAAGATGGGTAACTGAGGCCTCTCCCTTCGTGTGCTTTGTTGCAGACAAGGATGCAGAGCTTGCAGCCGGACCCCAAAGCCCAGTACAGGGGCGTGTACGAAGCTCTGAAGAAGATTGTCCTTACAGAGGGTATCTGGAGGCCTTTACGTGGGATTAATGTCACCATGCTGGGGGCTGGCCCTGCCCACGCAATGTACTTTGCCTGCTATGAGAAAATGAAAAAGTCTCTAAGCGACGCGCTCCAGCACGGAGGAAACAGCCACTTGGCCAATGGTATTTTGGGGGTTTCGCATCAAAAATCAAAGCTTGCAGTTAACAGCCTGCCCCTTGCTTGCTTGGCACGCTTAGCCTGGCATCCTTCGCTGCGCTCTGCTCTGGAACATCTGCTGGAGGCAACCTGTGGGCAGACCCACGCTCTAAATCCCCCTACGGGAGGATGCAAACGTAACCCCAGGTCTTGGCACCGGCTTTGGGAGGGCTGGAGAGGCAGGGGGGGAGTCAATATGGCCCCTGCCCTCTAGTCGAGCGCTTCACGCTGGGCACCAGCTCCTGAAACCTGTGCCTTGTCTACCGCTTGGTAGGTCTCCATTCCAGGGGGGCTGGAGCTGATATTGGAGGTCTTTGTTGTGGTAGCGTCTTGCCGAAGAGTCAAAGCTGTGATGTGGCATGGAGAGGGGTCTGAAGGAACTTCTTCTGAATATGTTTCTGCATGAAGTGGGCTCTCCTGTTCTTTGGGGGAAGGTGGGGAAACTGCTAACGCACCCCCCTACCATGGGGTTGGATGTCCTACCCCAGCACTAAGCCGACTGTCTTGTGTGGAGAAAGGCAAGCTGTGCTCATGGCCAACTGTCCAAGCCTGGTGTGCTCTGGGCCACCCAGAAGAACACGGATGGTTGGGCTGGCTGTCAGGAGCAGAGCAAAAGTCCTTCTCGACTTGAAAGCCCTGATGGCAATGTCACACAGCCTCCAAAGCCCTGGTCTAATCTTTATTTCTGCACTGCATCTTCCGTCTGGGATGGTTGGAGCACAAGCGAGCAGTGCGTTGTGCGGGAGGTGCTCAGGTGCCGTCACAGGCTGCTGCTTCTGCATTTGTTGGAAAACCTAAACCTCTAGAGGTCTGCAGTGCAGGCTGTTCCACGCGTCTCCCTTGGAGCTCCAGCGTGAAGTGCCCTTCATCCTCTGTGTGCTCACGTGCTCTGTCAAAGACTTTGCTTTTAAGCCCAGCAAAGCAAGGACAAGTCCAACACAGGGACAGTACGAGGCCAGGCTGGGAGAGTTGGGGTTGCTCAGCCTGGAGAGGAGAAGGCTCTGGGGAGACCTTAGAGCAGCTCCCAGGGCTGAAAGGGGCTGCAGGAAAGCTGGGGAGGGGCTCTGGATCAGGGGGTGCAGGGATGGGACGAGGGGAAATGGTTTTGACCTGGAAGGGGGGAGATTGAGATGAGACCTTGTGTAGAAATGTTTTGCTGTGAGGGTGGGGAGGCCCTGGCCCAGGGTGCCCAGAGCAGTGGTGGCTGCCCCATCCCTGGAGGTGTTCCAGGCCAGGTTGGATGGGGCTTGGAGCCCTCTGACCCAGTGGGAGGTGTCCCTGCCCATGGCAGGGGATGGCACAGGATGGGCTTGGAGGTTCCTTTCCAACCTGACCCATTCCAGAAACCTTCTGATGGAGCCACCAGGGGTGTTACAAAAGGGTTTGTGCAGAAGATTTCTGCCTGGTCCTTGCTGGGATGTGACGGTGGGAATCTGCCACGGCAGCCGCTTGACTTGACTCAACCAACTCAGCCGAGGGTGTGTAATATCTCTTCTGGCTTGCTGCTTTTTGCTGGTGGTGCTTCCTGGGTTTGCTTTTCTCAAGTAGCTACAGGCTCTCAGCACCAGCAGCACTGAATTGCTGCCTTAATGAGAAATGACCAAAAGTCATCTGAGCAAGAGAGAATTTGAGATGGAAACCTACATCAAAGGAGAAGGTGTGGCTCGAGAGGCCCATCCAAGTGCGGAATCATTAACGGCTGGCTGGATGCTTGCAGAGTCCGTGCAATTAGTGCTTAAAATTAGATGGAATAAGTGGATGAAAACGCATAATTACGGATGCGCTGAGTTGGGGCTAAACGTTGCTCACGTCTCAGTCCAAGGCAGGCTCAGTGAAGCTGGTGGTGTCTTGTGTAGGCAGAGCCTCGTGAGATGGTGCAGGGAATAGCGAAGGTGATGGCTGTGATGCTGGGACTGGATTCTGGTTTCTATCAAGGTGCTCTGTTTGGGTTTTCCTGCACTGGGAAGGATTTGTGTTTGCTGGGTGCTTCCTTGGGCTCGCTGCAGGTACCCGGTGGCACGTGGGCTGCCTGCACCATCACTGCTGCCACCACGGGTGGCATCACCTGAGCAAACTCCTTGGTTTCTGAATCTCTCTTATTGAAGGATGCTCTTGTGTCTTCCAGGTATAGCTGGGAGCGTGGCCACGCTGCTTCACGACGCGGTGATGAATCCTGCTGAAGGTAACGCCCTGCAGCCCCCTGTTAGCGTGGGGAGGCACCGAGGGCACCCAGAACCATCTCAGCAGTTGGAGCCCAGGGCAGTGGGGGAGTCTCCATCCCTGGAGGGGTTCAAAGAACGAGTAGAGGTGGCACTTTGGGACAGGGTTTAGCAGGCACGGTGGGGTTGGGTTGATGGTTGGACTGGATGAGCTTAAAGGTCTTTTCCAACCTTTATAATTCCATGATTGCACAGCACCTGCACGGCACATCGTGACTTTCCAGGGAAATCATCCCTACTGACTCAGTGCCATTCCTGCTCTGCTGGTGTGTCTTCATTAAAGTAGTCATCTTTTTTCTGAAGCTTTGGACTTCCCAAACCAAACTGAGCTTGGTCACATTGTTGGACCAGCGCAGCAGCCAGTGGAACTGCTGCGTAACGTTCCTGGGTGGGTCGAGTCTAACATTAAGAGGACCAACAGTGAAATGCAGCTGGACTGCCAGCTCTTTGGTGTTAACGTGTTGGACTTCACTGTGGACCCAAAGTCAGGTTCTCTTGAAGGAAAAAATGTCTTTAGTGTTTATAATCTTTTAATGATATTCTGGTTAAATGAATTAAATTAATTGGCCTTTTGCTTCGGTCATAGAAACGTCATGGAATGGGTTGGGTTGGAAGGGACCTCAAAGCCCATCCAGCCCCATCCACACATCTCCCACTGGGTCAGGGGGCTCCAAGCCCCATCCAACCTGGCCTGGAACACCTCCAGGGATGGGGCAGCCACCACTGCTCTGGGCACCCTCCCAGGGCCTCCCCACCCTTATTATGAAGAATTTCTTCCTAAGATCTCATCTAAGTCTTCCCCCCTCCAGTTTAAAGCCGTTCCCCCTCATCCCATCACTCCAGGCCCTTGGAAAAAGTCCCTCTGACCGGCTTCCCTCACCACTTGTTTTGAGTTTTTTGGGGGGCACAGGGCAGGTTGGGAGAAGCAGAAGACTTGTGAATCCTTTTGGTCGAAGCCTCTAGATGAGGACCTCAGCTCTACAGGAATGCTTGTGCCTCCTGGCAGTTTGGACTTGGAAGATGGGTTTGGGTCGGGATAGTTGGGCTGTGGAACAGGGTTTGGTCTGGGTGTCGCAATGGCCAGGAAAGCCGTGCCTTAGCTAATAAGTCTTTATCTCCATGCCTGGTGCTGCCTGCCCTGCTGTCCCCCGCGGTGGCCATCGCCTGGACCAGTGGTGAAGCAGCGGATGCAGATGTTCAACTCCCCCTACAAGTCCGTCCTGGCGTGCATAAGGACAGTGCATACAACGGAGGGGTTCGGTGCCTTCTACCGCAGCTACACCACCCAGCTCACCATGAACATCCCCTTCCAGGCCATTCACTTCATCACCTACGAATTCATGCAGGAGCAGATCAACCCCCACCGGGACTACAACCCTCGGTCCCACATCATCTCCGGTGCTGTCGCGGGGGCCGTGGCCGCTGCCTCCACCACTCCTCTGGATGTCTGCAAGACCCTGCTCAACACCCAGGAGAACGTGGCTTTGAGCTCTGTGAACATCACTGGGCACCTCTCGGGCATGATGAACGCCTTCAAGACTGTCTACCAGCTGGGGGGCGTTGCGGGGTATTTCCGAGGGGTGCAGGCACGCGTCATCTACCAGATGCCTTCAACGGCCATCGCGTGGTCGGTGTATGAGTTCTTCAAGTACTTTCTCACAAAGCACAAGCTGGAAAGAAGAACATCCTTGTGAAGGACTTGGAGGGAACGGCAGCCGCCGTGTCCCCTCTGCGCGTGCCTGCAAGCCAACAGCTCTGCATCTTCGCTCAGGAACATTCCAGGTTCCTGGTGGATCCACAGCTGGCATCCACTTCTCCCTCCTTGGGGAAGGAGGGATTAAAGTGGTCCTCAACATCTTCCCCTCCTTGCTTAAAGTAGTTTATAAAGACCTTATAATAATAATATATATATTTAATAACTTTATTTTGGAGAAGTGAAATTGCTAACTGGTATTTTCTGCATAAGTTTCAAGATGTGTTTTACTCCTCACCAAAAAGCTTAGGTTTTACAGCCTAGGCTGGAGGGGTTGTTTTTTTTTTTACAGCAAAGAAGTGAAATATCCTGTCAAAGAACTTTTTATATAAATATAAAATAGATGGATAATGTTTATCCTTTATTTTTCTATGTAGGCATTTGGGTTGTTTTAAATACTATAACAGCGAGGTGTGAAGCTGTTTTAAAAGGGCTCAGTTCTTCCCTCCTGTGTAAGGAAGACGCAAAAGCATTTATTTTTATAGCCAGATTGGCTTTAATTAGACACAGCCCAGAATCTCGTGTGGGTGTTGAGGTACTTGGTAGCCCCTTGAGACTTGATGGGATGGGGAGGAGAAGGAATGAGGACACCACCTTGGAAAGGTGGAAGACCCCCAAAATACCTGGTCACTTTGTAGGGGCGAGGGGGGAAAAGGAGCCTCTTAAAGAAAATGTAGATTTTAAATAGTATTTTTTTGCAACCCCCCCTTTTTGTTTTCTAAAGGTTCATTTTTATGGTGTGATAGCTGAACAGCCTTCATCCTCCCTTAATTTATTCATACTTTGTCACTAAGGCCCTGATCCTGCTCACAGGGGTGACCGCGCGCATCTCGGTAGGTTGGAGGGGTTGGAGCTGGTGGGACCTGGAGCTTCTGTTTACAATTTGGCTACTGAGTCGCAAGGGTCGCGTCCTGGCAGCGCCAAACCAACCTTGGCAAAGCCTGACCTGCAGAACCAAAGCCACCTCCCAGCAAGCTGCTGCTCATTGCTGTTGGGGGAGAAAATAAAACCAGCCTAGAGAGGTTCCTCGCGAGGGTTTGGTTTTGCCGCTGCGGGATGCGGAGCTTTGTGATGGCCAGCAAAGCTCTACCTGCTTGGGAAGGATGACAGCCTTCCTGCATGTCCTCTTCCTCCTGGGAATGGCTCTTCCAAACCAAAATACATCCTTTATCCAGTTGCTTGAGAGGTTTTTAGGAGCCTGGATGTGTAGAAATAAGTCACAGCTGGCAGCTCTCCATCCTCTCTGGAGGTTGTCCTCATGCCTGGAGCTGGCACCGCCTCCCTACAGCTGGGACAGCTTGTGGAGACGTGCCTCCAGCTTGCTGGGAGCACTGGGAGGTCTGTGGGACCTTGCAGTGCAAAGGGTAGTTTTTAGGCTGAGAGGTGTCCCATCAGCCAAGCACGCTGGGTAGGGTGACACTAAGCAGAGCCAGTCCTTTTGCTCCGTTATTTGGAGGCGGTGTAAATCGAAGAGCACCTCTCCGGGTGGTGGGGCGCGTGCCTTGTGTAAATTGTACCACTTGAGTAGTGAAACGAGCTTCTTGATGCCTTTTTTTTTATCACTTAAACTGAGTGAATCACTGTGTCAAACGCACCCTGTGTCTTAAAAGTGTCGAAATTGTAAGCTCGAGGCCACTGGTCTCGGTGGTGCAGCTGGAGAAAGCTCCCAGCACTCTGCATCCTTGAGGCTGGAGGGCTTGGAGCTGTGTTTGCCTTGGATGTTTTTTTCCTCTTGACTTCAGAAACTGGAGAGTCGCTAACGGGAACCAGAACCTCACGAAATATTCCCATCGGAGATGGGTGTAAACACTTGGGTCAAAAGCTTGGGTCACTTTACTGTTAGAAGAGGCAATGTAGGAGGTAACGACTTTCAGTGTGACTTGAGTAGGTAGGAGTCACCCTGCCAAGGTCCCCGATGCGTCCTCCTCTTCTTCTGGTTGCTTAGCTTTAACCTTTCTGACTTTGCCTTGGCTTTTGTGGGACAACTTCATCTCCCGTTTGGAGTCGCCTGCGAGTAGCTGGGACACGAAGGATGGAGTTGGCCATGGGATAGAGCTCATGGATGTGCGTCGCTTGGAAAGGCGGTCGTGGTTTTGGCCAGCCGAGCATCGTACCTGGAAGGGGAGGTAGCATCTCATTTTGGTTGAAAACGCATCTTGAGTATTAAGCGCACAAATAGTTATCCATGAGGGCATCTTGGGCACTTGCTCTGCCTTGAGCTGAGAGTGGCTGAGGAGCACTTGTGTGCTTAGAAAGCTCTTTATGGATTAGCCCAGGTATCCCATAAAACCAGGCTTTCCCATTCTGCAGCTGGGAATGTGCTGGTCTAATAATCGCGGGGATCGTGCGTGGAAGACGTTCCCTTGCTGTGATGCTGGAACCCCAGGTGAAAGCCCCTTCGCCGAAGCTCCTCATCTGCTCTAGGTTTGCATTTGAAAGGTTTGCTGCGAGGCTCGAGTTTTATTTTAACCTGGGATGTGAACCAGGTACTGCTGCTTTGTCTGCAACGAACGCACATTTATTTAAGGGGAGGATGAGGACCTTTTGTCCGCAGTTCGTTCTTTGTTGTTCCGCCTGCCTTGGAATGATGATGGGTTTCCTTCAATGTGTATTTAACAATGCAGGAGTTCATTTGTGAAATGCTGCTACAGTTGTATCACTGGAGCTCAAGGAAATAAAATACTCTGATTTTTTGGCCTTTTAGCCTCTTGCTTGTGGTTTTCCTTAGCTGGGCGGTTGGGCTCACGGAGCTCCAGCTGGGGTTGAGCAGCAGGAGGGTGTTGATGGCTCTGGGCAAGCTGATTTCTGATGGAACGGTGCCTTCTAGTGTTGCTTGAACACTTGGCAGGCTCAGCCGTTCATCATCTGAGTCAGATAAAAACGCCTTCCTCATCGTGCTGGAGCAAGAAAATAGTTCTGGGAGGGGTTTTGCAGCCTTGGCAGGAGCTGACATCTCTATCGTGGACTTGGACTCCTCTAGGAGCCGCTCTAGGGTTTTGAAATGTGCTCCTCCTGGCGAGGAATTGGCTGCGGAGATTTGCAAAGCAAACCCACGCGCTGTGGCTCGTTCAGCAGCAAAGCTGCTTCCCAAATGGGAATTTAAATTCTTCCCACCTGGAAGAAAGTGCATGGGGTGAAGGCCCTTCGGGGCTGTGGTTTCCGTAATAGTTGCTGCATAATTTGAAGGGAAAAAAAGCCCAGAAGATCTTGAGCTGCTTTAGATCTTGTCTTCCCCTTCAATAAAAAGGAAAATGTGGGTTAATTGGTAAGGTTTCTGCACAGCACTGGAGCTGGGGGAGGAATCATGGGATGGGTTGGAAGGGACCTCCAAGCCCACCCAGTGCCACCCCCTGCCATGGGCAGGGACACCTCCCACTGCATCAGGGGGCTCCAAGCCCCATCCCACCTGGCCTGGAACACCTCCAGGGATGGGATCTGGGGGTGCTGGTTGACGGCAAGTTAGAATCATGGAATCACGGAACAGTTTGGGTTGGAAGGGACCTCCAAGCCCACCCAGTGCCACCTCCTGCCATGGGCAGGGACACCTCCCACTGGGTCAGGGGGCTCCAAGCCCCATCCAATGCTATAAATGAAATGGATTTTGCTGTATTCCCAGTGCAGCAATTAAGAGATCCACCCAAAATCCTGAAGGTGAACTTTCAGTTGGGAAGCAACTGGGCTGTTGGTTTTCCCCCAGCCCCTCCAGGGCTGGCAAAGAGCGTCTCAGCTGGGAATAATAATGATAATTACAGGACACTTTCCTTTTCTCACCTGTTCCCTTTTCCTTGTTATTTTACTGTCAGTGAGCAATCAAGAAGGTGCAATGGAGCTGAGCTGCCTCACCTGCAGAGTACAGAGATAAAGAGGAAAAGGTAAAGTGCTATTTATGCTCAGCAAAACATTTTTCACAGGTTTACAGATCTGTTTGAATTGTAGAGTAAATATTTAACCCCTCCTCCCCCCTGTGTTAGTAAACATGTGAGTAGTCCTGAAAGGTGAGGGATGGGATGTGCTTCATGGGCGCATCTAGATGCTCAGTACTGGTGTAGAGGAATAGAGGATTCCTGTGTAACTTCAGTAATTCCCCAATAAATGAGAAATGCCCCTCATCTGCGTCTGCTCAGGAAGGGATTTTTGTGCTCAGGTGATCTGTGGCTACAGGGGAGGGCAATGATGGGATTAACCTTGGAGCTAAATTGCTGATTGCACCTATTCCTGTGCGTCCACATCTTCCCCATTAAAGCCACCACCTGGGCCAGGGCCTCCCCACCCTCACAGCAAAACATTTCTCCCCAAGATCTCACCTCAATCTCCCCTCTCTCAGCTCAAAACCCTTCCCCTCATCCCATCCCTGCACCCCCTGATCCAGAGCCCCTCCCCAGCTTTCCTGCAGCCCCTTTCAGCCCTGGGAGCTGCTCTAAGGTCTCCCCAGAGCCTTCTCCTCTCCAGCTGAACAACCCCAACTCTCCCAGCCTGGCCTCGTACAGGAGCTGCTCCAGCCCTTGGATCATCTCCGTGGCCTCCTCTGGCCTCGCTCCAACAGCTCCAGGTCCTTCCTGTGCTCAGGACTCCAGAACTGGACCCAGGGCTCCAGGTGGGGTCTCACAGAGCAGAGCAGAGGGGCAGAACCCCCTCCCTCCCCTGCTGCTCCCCCTGCTCTGGATGCAGCCCAGGACACGAGTAAGCACACATCGCCGGCTCATGTGGAGCTTCTCACCCACCAGCACCCCTAAGGACCTCGGGCTGCTCCCCCTCCCGTTGCCTGGTGAGTAAGCTGAACTTTTTTTCAAGTTTTCTCTGCTTTTGCTTTGCCTAAATATTGTCTGAGTTCATCGAGTGCTTATTTTGTGCTGCAAACAGTAATGGAAATTGTGGCTGATTATTGAGAAGAAAACGAAAGAGGTTGTCCCTCAGGAGGTGGCTGCAGAGCTGAGAATGCCTGGGCTGAACCTCACGCTTCCCAGCAGGAAAAGGCTGTGGTCAGGAAAAGGGGATGTTTTTTTCTCCTGGATGGAGAGGCTGGCTGAGATTTCTAGAAAGGCTGCAGAACATCACGTTGATGGTTATCTCTTCTCCTTCCTTTCTGCTTGAAACCTCTGGCATCTGCCTGGCTGATTGGTGGCCCTGAAGTGGAAATGGGGAATTCCTGCGGTGCAGCAGGAGGGGACGCATCTGTGGGGCACGTGGGTACCAAGAGCCACAGCGGGGAAACGGGTGGACAAGCAAAGCCCAAGGGCATGGCCCCGGCTCCTCCATCACCTCCAAACTTTCAGGGTGGGGAATGAGCTGCTGGAGGTGCCACCTGCGGGCATGTGGCACTTGCTGAGAGGCGTGACATGCCCATGTCCCCGTATCCCTCTGGGCTGGGTGGGGTTTTGCCTTAGGAATGCATCCAATTTCCTAATTGACACCGATAGTTTCCTTGGCACCAGTGCAGGTTAGGTGTAAATAGATTTTCAGGGTATTTTTTATCCAGCAGACTGTGGCAACTTCTTAAAGCTGTGGGTTTTCCTGCAGCGAAGACCTATAGGGCAGTGGGCGCTCGGTTCAGGTGGCATTGGGTCACGTGTTGAGCTCTTGGGTTGATATGAACAAAAGAATTCCCTTCTACTGTGCTTTCCGTGTTTTATGAACTTCCCAACTGGTGTTTTTTCTAGGGGGTCTGTAAATGCGCAAGAGAGCAGAAGAGGGGGGAAACCAATTAAACAGGAACTGTAGTGTCATAGAACCACGGAGTGGGTTGGAAGGGACCTCCAAGCCCATCCAGTGCCACCCCCTGCCATGGGCAGGGACACCTCCCACTGGGTCAGGGGGCTCCAAGCCCCATCCAACCTGGCCTGGAACACCTCCAGGGATGGGGTAGCCATGACTTTCCTGCACAAACAGCGCCGTATCTCAAAGCATGAGCGGGTGAAAGGAGAAACAGCGACCGAGGGCTTTGCTGGAGGGTGGAAGGGGCACCCCAAGCATCAGTTGTGAGAAGAGCTTGGATGCCAGGGGATGAATCCTCAATGGGACACGTGGAGGGTGGTGACGGCCACATCTGACGCACTGGGGATGCCATCCAAGGGGTCCTTCTGGCAGAGATGTTTGGGCTGGCGGTGCATGCAAGGTCTACGTTCCCCATGGGATGCAGGTGGTCTCCCCTTCTCCGCTAAAGCCCCAGTGCTGGGATTTTTATTTAAGTCGTTTGATAAATCCAGGATCTTGGCTGTGTTTGTTCACCGCGTACGATCATTATCTGGTTTGCCCGATTCTTTGTTTCTCTTCAAATATTGCTTCTGCTTTGAAGGGTAATGAACATAAAGGCAAATATCGCGCCTTTTTCCTCTTGTAATGTCATTAAGCTGCGTGTTTACCTTGGATGACAAGATGCAGCCCAAGGAGGGGAAGGTTTTCCGGCCACACCTTCACCCACTGTCTTATTCTGCCACAACTGTCTACAAAGGGAATAAAAACATTTGTATTTATCTATGGGATTTAATTCCTTTGAAAAGACAAGAGATCCGTTTGTAGAACAGGTAAGTGATTTCCGCCGGGCTCTGCAGGTGTAAATCTCTCGTGGAGCATTGCAGCGTGGATGTAATTCCAGCCCTAATTAATGCCATTTTTTGGGGAGCTGTAAGCATTTTGCTCCTGGAATAAAGCAAGTCCTGCACCCACAGTATAGAATCATAACGTGGTTTGGGTTGGAAGGGACCTCAAACCCATCCAGTGCCACCCCCTGCCATGGGCAGGGACACCTCCCACTGGGTCAGGGGGCTCCAAGCCCATCCAACCTGGCCTGGAACACCTCCAGGGATGGGGCCTCCCTGGGTAACCTGTGCTGGTGTCCCACCACCCTTACTGTGAAAATTTCTTCCTAATATCTAGTCTAAATCTCCTCTCTTCCAGTTTAAAGCCATTATTCAATATCCATCCCCAGCGCAGCGCCCTCCTTTGCTTTGCTCATTGCCCGTTCTTCTACAGGCTCAAAGGTCCCAGTCTTCATCTTTTGGATAAAGCCAGGCTTTCCTCTTGGTTTCTCTGTCACCTGCTACAATCCGTGCAGCAAAAGTCAGTTTATCATTGCCTGGAGGGAGCCGAACCCTCCAAAACCAGCTCAGAGACTCAGGTCTGCAACACCGAGCCCAGCCCAGCCCCAACCACCGATCAACTGAATCCTCCAAGCACATTAATCTCTTCCATTTAATATTTTCTATCATTTTATTTGCTTTAAAGCTTTACCCCCTGCAATGTGGTACGAGAAGCCTGTGGTGATTGGTGCCCGTGGGGCTGCTTTGCAAGGGAGATGAGCAGTGTCCTGATGAAAGGGAGCGTGGTAGATAAATACAGCAATAATTCCTCCTTTCGACAGCTCAAGTAGAGGATGAGGAAGGTTGATGCGCCATCGACACCCAGCAAAAAGCTGCTTGGCAAGGAAGGCTGCAATATTGGCCATTTGCTAAATAATTTGGGCTGGGAATGGGGAGATCTGTGGGAAAGCTGTGGAGAGCAAAGAGTGCCCCCGTTTCTTGGTGATTGCAAGATCTGGGTGAAAATTTGAGTAGGTTTTAGTCTCATGAATGAAATTAGTTCCTTCTTCTGAAGCATGGGAGCTCCAGACCCTGGAGCAGATGATGCTCTGGTACTCTGCTTGTTTGGGGCCCAGGCATGGAGCTGCCTTGCATTGAGCATTGCAAAGGTTCCTTGAAGGTTCCTCCGGTCCTGAAATTTTGCCCTAAAATTCTCTGTTTGCCCATTAGTGTGAAAAAAAAAACCCCAGTGGTCCCACACTCCCTGTGCTGATGTGGGCAAGGCTGTGGCTTTGGGGAGCAGTCCTGGGTCTGGGAAATTTTGCTGCTGGCTTTAGTGGTGACATTCACAGAATCATGGGATGGGTTGGGTTGGAAGGGACCTCAAAGGCCACCCAGTGCCGCCCCCTGCCATGGGCAGGGACACCTCCCACTGGATCAGGGGGCTCCAAGCCCCATCCAACCTGGCCTGGAACACCTCCAGGGATGGGGCAGCCACCACTGCTCTGGGCACCCTGGGCCAGGGCCTCCCCACCCTCACAGCAAAACATTTCTACACAAGATCTCACCTCAATCTCCCCTCTTTCAGCTCAAAACCCTTCCCCTCGTCCCATCCCTGCACTCCCTGATCCAGAGCCCCTCCCCAGCTTTCCTGCAGCCCCTTTCAGCCCTGGGAGCTGCTCTAAGGTCTCCCCAGAGCCTTCTCCTCTCCAGGCTGAACAACCCCAGCTCTCTCAGCCTTTGCTCTCTCACCATCTCCTCAGTTAATCAAGGCTGAGACCTGGCTCTTGGATTGAGGTGGGAAACAATCTGAATCCTTGTGGATTTGGTACCTCTTCAAACTCGTGCCATCAAACACAATGTTTGTAGTGAACAGGGATCTGAGCTGGTTTTATAAGGATGCTCAGGGCTTCCCAGGGACCCGCTGCTGCTCAGGATTGGTGCTGACTTGTAGGTTGGTCTCCATTCCCCCTTTTTTAACAAGCAGAAGGACAACGCGATGTGGAAGTACCGTTCTGGGGGGACAGAGTTGACGCAGGTGGCTGCTCGCTGTGGAACACCACGGGTATCCACGCCAAAAACACTGGGATTTGGCAAAAACTGGGTTTCATCACAGAAACTTGCTTGGAAGCTTCACAACCTTCATCCCCCAACCTTGTACTTGACGATACCCAGCAGCAAACAAATCCCATAGGCGCTGGCAGAGCTCCCGGCCGCCGCCGCGCTTGCAGTCTAGAAAAAGGATTAATGTTATCTAGCTGGTACAAAGGGAGCCCACGTTCTGCTTGCTTCAGACCCGGCTGAAGAGGCGAAAACATCTACACGTGCTCAAGGGAACACCTGGCATTTTCTCCGTCCTCCTCCTGCCCCAACCCTGCACTCGGAGAGCTTCGCCCTGGCCCCGATCGGGCGTCGCAGCCGTTGGGATGATGTTTGTAAAGCATTTGGACAGCCTTCTGCAGAGGAAGTCACTCTGGGTGCACCCCCAGCGCTGCTCGGTCCTGTGTAAATCCCGCAAACCAACCCAGCAGCCCGGGGGGTTCCATCCCCCATAAGAAAGTGGCTCCAAGTGAATAATTGCTTTGGAAGAGCTTGGCCGGTGCGTTTTCCAGGTTAACCCAGCCATTTATTCTCAGGGGAGTGGCAAGGAGCCTTGGGTGCCCCCACCCAAGCTCTGTTTGCCGAGAGACTTGTGCTAATCCCTCCGCTTTCCGGCGCGGCGCGAGTAGGACCCAGTTGTGCTGCCTGGGCTGGGCGATGCGGCGGCCGGTGGAAAAGTACTGTGGGAGGCTTTGCCGAGGAGCTGATACAGAAACAAGGAATGGGTTGGGTTGGAAGGGACCTCAAAGGCCACCCAGTGCCACCCCCTGCCATGGGCAGGGACACCTCCCACTGGATCAGGGGGCTCCAAGCCCCATCCAGCCTGGCCTGGAACACCTCCAGGGATGGGGCAGCCACCGCTGCTCTGGGCACCCTGGGCCAGGGCCTCCCTGCCCTCATTGTGAAGAATTTCTTCTTAATGTCCAATCTAAGTTTTCCCCCTTCCAATTTAAAGCCGTTCCCCCTCGTCCCATCACTCCAAGCCCTTGGAAAAAGCCCCTCCCCAGCTTTCCTGCAGCCCCTTTCAGCACTGGGAGCTGCTCCAAGGTCTCTCCAGGCTGAACAACCCCAACTCTCCCAGCCTGTCCTTGTACAGGAGGTGCTCCAGCCTTTGGATCAACTCCATGGCCTCCTCAGGATCCATTCCAATGGTTCTACATCCTTCTTCTGTTGGTGATTCCAGGACTGGATCCAGGGCTCCAGGAGGGGTGTCATGGAAGTGGAGCAGAGGTTCAGAAGCCCCTCCCTTGCCCTGCTGTCCACGGTGCTTTGGATGCCACTCAGGTCACCCTTGGCCTTGTGTGTTGGGAGCGCTGGGTGCTGGGTATCCCTGTGTGTCGCTTCCCTCGGTCACACGGGCTCCTCAGGGCACGGTCCCTCTCTCCTCTTTTGCACTGTCACTTCTGAGAGCCCCGATCCAGCCTCACCAGGCTCAGCCAATGCAAACTCTTAGACAAAGAGGATGTAAAATTAAACTATGTTGGAAACTCAATTCATCTTAAAAACTGGGAATGTTCCCCTGGGAAGCTCAGGCTTGGTAGGACTCTGCTCAGCTAAGAGGACGCTGGCTTAGCTCCAAGGTTCTATCGCCTCAAGTCTGACCTCCCCCCCCGCTTTTCTTCAAATCTGGGTACCCCAAAAGGCTCTGGAATAACAGAAAAGGTGGGAAGACCTTGCATGGCCGATATCTCTTGGAAACCCAAACCCTACTGCCGAAGAAAAAGCTCAAATTTGGAACAGAATTGGGCAAACCCAACAGCTACAGCGCCCTGAGCGTCCCTGCTGACTCTGCAAAGATTCCCTTTGTGCTCCGACACCGGCTGGTGAGAATGTCCCATGGCAGCCGGAGCCTCCCTTACGTCCTTGCTCTCCCTGCCAGCTTTGTGAGCGGTGGGAAAAGCCAACTCCCCCGCGCAGGGAGCTGGAGGCAGAGCCCAGCTGCTGCAGCTCCCTTCCGTGCCTCTTGCCCGCTCTGCCCCCAAGAAGGGCATTGCCAGGGGGAGGGTTGTGATGAGGCTGTGGCGAGGTGACCACAGGTGACCGATGGAGTGTCCCTCTTACCCCCTATTTCCCTATTTTAGGCTTTCAAGCACAAAGCAAAGAACCCCAGAGCCCGTCTGCTCGGCCACCCGGTACCTGACTCCAAAATGCTTTTTATCAGCCCTGTTTTCGTCCAAGACCGGAGCGTCTCAACACAAACCCGTCCATATATGCTTTGCTCCGAACTCCTTTTCCTGTAAAAATACTTGTCTTATCTCATGACTTTCCTTTCTGCAAGTGGGCTGCCATAAATTACGGCAGGCAGACGGCTTTGGAAGCACTTCCAGGGCTGTTCGCTGTGGATTCCTCGGTGCCTTTGACTGCTCTTAATAAATAGTGCCCAGACCATAACAGAAGAAAGAGGAGGAATGTGGCTTGGATTTTTGCGAGAGGCAGCGAGAGAGTTTCCCATGGGAACGCCGATCCCCAAAGCTGGGCTTTGCCACATCTTGTAGAACCGTTAAGTTTGGGAAAGACCTTGAAGATCATCAAGTCCAACTTGCCCCCCAACTTGTCCATCAAGTCCCTCCTTTCCTTTTCTTTCCACATGGAGGTGAAAATCTGCCTTGGTGACGGTGCCACCCAGCTTCTCCTGTGCTTCCCTGCACCCCCTCTTTGGAATCGTCACTGCCAGGATGGTGCAAGGTGGGAGGGAGCACCAGGTGGTCCAGCACCAAGAAATGGGCTGGGGGGGTTCTTGCAGGGTGGCCCTGCCACCAAAGCTCTAACTGGGCTAGAAAGAGACCGTAGAATCATGGAATGGGTTGGGGTTGGAAGGGACCTCCAAGCCCAGCCAGTGCCACCCCCTGCCATGGGCAGGGACACCTCCCACGGGATCAGGGGGCTACAAGCCCCATCCAACCTGGCCTGGAACACCTCCAGGGATGGGGCAGCCACCACTGCTCTGGGCACCCTGGGCCAGGGCCTCCCCACCCTCACAGCAAAACATTTCTCCCTCAGATCTCATCTCAATCTCCCCTCTTGCAGCTCAAAACCCTTCCCCTCGTCCCATCCCTGCACCCCCTGATCCAGAGCCCCTCCCCAGCTTTCCTGCAGCCCCTTTCAGCCCTGGGAGCTGCTCTAAGGTCTGAAGAAGTGTTTCTGCGGGTGACAAGAGCATCCACAATAAGAACAGTAAATACTGAAAATCTCAAGGGTTTCTAAGAGCTCTAAACCCTTGTACTTTCCAGCTGAGCTTTCCTCTCTCCTTGGGAAGCATCCGCACTCCCCAAAAGACCAATCCTAGTGCTCCTTTGCTCCAAGTTTTTCTGCACTTCCCTCCACAGCATCCTTGTAATAACTGGGTACCACGCCTGGGGAGGGGGTGGGTGTCACCAGTCTGATACAAGCTGGTGCTTGGGGTGTCCTTGCATTTCCCATCCCCTCTTTAGCTCCGTGTAGCAAACTTGTTCCCACTGCTCTGGTTTGCAAATGTTGTGTAGGTCAAGCTGAAGATTTTTCTTGGCTCCAACCCTGAGAGTTCTTGCCAAGTATGTGGTTTATTGCATGCAAATGTTAGTCAACAGTTACATTATCCAAAGGCAGCCTTTTTCTTCCTTTTTTTTTTTTTTTTTAGCTTGAAATGAATGATTTGGCACAAACAAGTGTAAATGTTATGTCAGCATTAGACACCGTTTAATCTTGATGGATACGTTAGCGGCGGAGCGTGACACTAATTGACAGACGTTAAATGATGCTTTCTCTTCCTACTTGCGTCCAAACAGGAGTTCTGCTTCGTTAAGGCTGATTGAAACTCCACGTCTCCGTAGTTAGGGGGGGATTTTTCTCTTCTGTGTTAATCGAGGGGATATTTATCACTGGGAAGTCGTTGCCCTTGTTGTGATCGGTGCTTTAACGCTCACGGATGGTTTGGTTTTCCAACTGGTGCAGCCCCTTTTTTTATGTCCTCGTGCTTTGCGCTTGAAAGAGGAAAAGGGAAAATCAACTGGAAGTCTATTCTGTGGCAAGAAAGAAACCACTTAGGGGTTGCAGAGAAAAGGATTGGGAGGAGAGGAGGGAGGGCAGCGCTGGCGGCATGGGTGAGGCAGCCCAGATGCTCCTCCATGGGGGGGCTGCAAAGGAGCTGAAGCTGCTGCCTGCACCCCTGCCTCCCACCAGCATCGCTGCGAGACCCAGAACCTGCTTTGGCGCGTGCCCACGCTGCAAACAAATTGGTTTTGATCTTGGTTAGGAACGAGGCAGGTCCTGTGAGCGAGACCACGCGGCCAACAGGGTCAGCGCGGTGGGAGGAGAGCTGACTCCCAGCCCTGGCTGCAGGGACCGCTGCTTGTCCCTGCCCGTGACAAACCATCAGCCATGGGCAGGAGCTCTTGTTCCCTTCCATAAAATGAGCCTGCTGAGCTGTGTCTGCCCGAGGATTCGGCTGCTGAGCACCCAGCTCCAGCCTCCAAAGGCAACAGGAGCTGCCCTGAGATCTCACTTTGCCCCCTTGATGCCTGCTCTGCCTTTTGTTTTTTATTTTAAAGCTACTCAAATACAAAATTAAGCTGGGACAAATGGTATTTCAGCTCGCTTTCCGTGCAGGGAAAGTTGCTGCTGCCAACAGCAAAGGCGAGGGAGTGCGCGTACGGGCAGGCTGGGACCCAAGGTCAGTCCCTCTCTGCCTCTCTACGAGGGGAAAACGTTTACACTGACAGCTCTGAGGATGAATTCTCTTTTTTATGATCCTGCAGATGCCGGTGCTGCCTCTGCTTGCACTGGTGTGGTTGCAGAAATAAAAACTGAGACCAGTGCTCACACTGTAAAACTCTGGAGGGCACTGGGATTGTTCTTAAATTGTGGGATGACGAATAATTTGGGAGTGATAAAGGGAGTACTTCGTTATATGAGCTCTTTCTTTGGGGAAATAGCCCCCTGTTTGGTGCGTGTCGCAGAGCAAGTGGGATTAGAGGGTGCTCAGTGGTGCTCTGTACCTGGCTGGATGAATGATGGAGCAGAATTAGGTGCTGAGCACCTAGAAATGGGGATGAATGCTGCTTTACCACCTGCAAAACCTGGTGGGCTGGTGCTTGTGACGATGCGTTGCACGAAGTTCGCTCGGGGGCAGCATCTGCAGCAGTTGTTGTGTCAGAAACTGGTGCTGGTGGGGCAGTCGTGAGCATTGGGATGGGGCTTTGAGCACCCTGAGGTGTCCCTGCCCATGGCAGGGGGTGGCACTGGATGGGCTTGGAGGTCCCTCCCAACCCAAACTCTTCTATGGTTTAGTGGCACAAACAGGGATTAAGAGAAAAACCAAACCCAGGGCAAAAAAAATCCAGAGAGGGAGCTTGCTTTTAATAAAGAATCTGCACTCTTTATTCCAAAAGACAACGCACAACAGATAAAATAGTATCAAAAAATACGTACAAAAATAGTGACTATTTGCTTTGCACCAGCAAAGTTAAGCACGAGCAGTTGGGAGTGGAAGCAACGAGGATATTTTACTGGTTGTAAGCCGTCCACGGGGAAAAAAAAAAAGTAGCTGACACAAATGTTTTCCCAAAGAAGCATCCAAGTGGAGTTTAGATCTGATTTTTCAGTTTAGATATAATTTTCCCAGCCCAGTCCAGTCCTTCCCGTTGGAACGTGCCCATCCCTGCTGCTCTTCTGCTGTCTGTGCGAAGGCCGCGCCGCGATCCCTGCTCTGGGATGGGCAGAGCCGCTAATCCAGTGTATTTAGTGCAAATATAGTGGGTTTTGATTTAAGCAGCATCCTTCCAACCCAAAGCATTCTACGATGCCAAGGGACTGAGCGTGGGCGAGGGTTTCCACAGGACCTCCTCTCCCTGGAGATGAGAGCTCTGCGGGGGCTCGGCTTCGAGACCAGAAGGGCTTTTTTGTGTTGCTGCAAAGCAGGAGATAAGCAAAGTGGATGAGGAGCAGGGTTTGAAACACGTTGCAAAGGCGGAGAGGAGATGGCCTTCTCAGCAGAGCTGGGAGAGGATGGGCTGGGGGGATCAGAGAGCAGGAGCTGGAAGCCAAACGTTATCTCCAGATATTAGAGGTTACTTCCAGACCATTAGAAGGACTCGTTGTCCTCCAGCTTTGCTTTGATAGCAAAAGCAGCTGAAGATCTCGGCCACAAAGGGGTTTGGTTTGCGTGGTCTTCTCTCCCCACCCTCCCTTCCCCCGAGCTTCGCCGTATCCACGTATCCCAGCAGCTCCAGCTGGGACCGTGCGAGATCTGGATCCACTGCAAAGCCAAAAGATCGATTTCCAAACAATCTTATTAACAGAGACAGCTCTAAGGGGTTTCTTATCATTACCTGATTGCCTGCATTTCGCTGCTGCAGGAGGGAGCTGTGATTTTTTTTATTCTCCTTCGGAAAGAACAGGCACCACAGAAACACTTCTGGAGGGAAAGAAACCTCCACGTATTTTTGTTTCAGAAGATTAAATTTGTTCTAGCAGGGCTATGTCAATTTACAGGAGCTGCGAAACAAGAGTTGAGGTGTTTCCCCTCCTAGAAATCTAATTTATTTCTACATTTTCTCTTATGGGATTTAGTAGCATCTAAAGTTTTAAGTATGATTGGTTATAAAAGAAATAAATCCTTGCTAGTACAAATAGTTGTCACCTCACTAAATATCATTTGCGAAGAGATCGCCCCCTTGCCACCCTGACGCCCCAGCGCTGGGAATTGGGCTGGTTTCGTTTGCAGAGAGGGAGTTTGCTGCTTTGAAAGCTGACGGCGGGGTCGGAGCTCCAAGATGTTGCTGTTTTAAAGAGCTGATGTGGGAACGTTCAAACAGCGTCAACACCCGGATATGCAAAACTCATCTGTCATTGCGCTATTGTCTGTGTTCCCGAGGTTTTCTGGTTTGGCTCCTCAAGGCTGTTAAGGCACCCGTGGTGGCAGTTGGCATCGCGGCTGTCAAGGAGCAGAGGGATGGGGCTGGGGGAAGGTTCAGCTGGCACGGCTCCATCCCAGCCAGGGTGGCCACCGTAGCTCATGTCCTGGCAAACCAGGCTCTGAGCCCCCTGACCCAGTGGGAGGTGTCCCTGCCCATGGCAGGGGGTGGCACTGGATGGGTTTTGAGGTCCCTTCCAACCCAACCCATTCCATGATTCTATGAAACCTGGTCCCTGCCTGCTGCTCTGTGGCCATCAGGCACTTAGGTTGTCATCGCTCGTGGCAGAAAGGGATTTAATTCTCCCCAAAAATGTGTTTCCTCAGTTGGAGGATGTTGTCCTACCTCCCAGTGTGTGGAAATTTTAGGTGGGGGCTCCAAGTCCCCTCTGAGACCAATTTCAGTGCTGGTGTCAATGGCAGCAATGCATTTTTTTGGATTTTTAAGCTTAATTTCTAGCTCATACAATGTTCGATGGCCCAAATGGCCAAGCTGGGGCTGTGTCAGCACCAGCACAGGATGCCCAGTTTGCTTTTCGCCTGCTAGATCTCAGCAATGGCCACAAGTGGTTGGGGAGGGGCAGAGAGAGGTGATCGCTGCCTCCTGGGTTGGACCACGGAATCATCACAGCATCACAAGGTTGGGAAAGACCTTTGAGATCATCGAGTCCAACCTATGACCCAACACCAACACCTACTCATCATCTAAACCACGGCACTAAGTGCCTCATCCAGTCTCCTCTTAAACACCTCCAGGGATGGTGACTCCACCACCTCCCCGGGCAGCGCATTCCAATGGCCAATCACCCTCTCAGTGAAGAACTTCTTCCTAATGTCAAGCCTAAACTCCCCTGAATCATAGAATGGTTTGGAGCGGAACCAACCCTGAAGGTCACCCAGTCCAACCCCACTGCAGTGAGCAGGGACACCTTCAACCAGATGAGGCTGCTCAGAGCCCCATCCACCCTGACCTTGAACACCTCTAGGGATGGAGCATCTCCCACCTCTCTGGGCAACCACCCCTTCCTGCTCCCGAAAGAGCCTGCGATATTTTAGGGCTGCAGATCAAGCCCAGAGCAGCGCTATCAAGACTGCTGAGCCAAACTTTTAAAATATTTGCCCTTTTTTGTTGTTTTTTGCCTTTTTCTTTGTTTTCTTCCTGTCAGCAACAAGAGAGGCTTTGTGGGGCAACTGGAAGATGCTGGTGGCTACTGCAAATGCGGTTTCCCTCTCCTAATTAGCACTAGAAAGAGCGATGAGTGTTTAAAAAAAAAAAAGACATTTTAAGAGAAAATGATGCTTTCTGCTAAAAAAGGAGTTACCACCACAAGGGGCTCCAGCCATTCAGGTAGTAGAGGCAAGGCAGGTACTGGCAGCCACCCCGCTGTGCCAGCAGTGATGCTCCGGGGAGCTCGACCGCTTTGTGCCCCACCAGCCGTGTGTCCAGTCTGCTGATTTCCGAGCTGACCTGTTTCCTCTTGGTTTTATACCTCCTGTTCTGGAACCAGATTTTCACCTGGGTCTCGGTGAGGTGCAGGTTTTTGGCCAGGTGAGCTCGCTCCGGGGCTGACAGGTATTTCTGGTGGCTGAATTTCCGCTCCAGTTCGATGACTTGGGTGTGGGAGAACGCTGCCCGCGAGCGCTTCGCCTGCTTGGGGGGACGCTGGGCGATGGGGAGGGAGGCACAGTCTGACAGGTTGGTGTCTGCAGGAGGACAGAGCTGAGAATTATCCACATGGAAATAGCCTAAATCGCTTGCTTTTTCCCTTTCAGAGAGCAAAAAGTTCGTATTCGTCTTCATAAAACAAAACATTCAAAATATTCATATGAAAAATATTAATAAAACAAAGTCTTACAAATATTTATATTAAAATATTCATATTATAAACCCACTTCCTCTCATCCTATCATTGGACTCTGGATCAGGAAGGGCAGGGATGGGATGAGGGGAAGGGTTTTGAGCTGAAAGAGGGGAGATTGAGATGAGATCTGGGGGAGAAATGTTTTGCTATGAGGGTGGGGAGGCCCTGGCCCAGGGTGCCCAGAGCAGTGGTGGCTGCCCCATCCCTGGAGGTGTTCCAGGCCAGGTTGGATGGGGCTTGGAGCCCCCTGATCCAGTGGGAGGTGTCCCTGCCCATGGCAGGGGGTGGCGCTGGATGGGCTTGGAGGTCCCTTCCAACCCAACCCATTTCGTAATTTTATGCTATGATCTTGGAAATATTTTCCTTTAATGGAGTGAACACTGTCTTAAAGTCATTTAAGGGAGGTGTGTTGGTTTTTTTTCCCTAAATAACACTTTTTAAATTCACATTCATACGCTGGGGACCTTTGGTGTCATAAGGGAACTTTATTTCCCAAGGTATTGCAGAAAATGCAGGGAGGTTGGAACTGAAGGGCTTTAAGGTCCCTTCCAACCCAAACAATTCTATGAAATCCATCAGCTGGGTTGGTTTTTTTTTTTTTTTTTAAAGAGCATTTTAGGCAGACTCAGTCCTTTGAGTTATTGGAAGTGCCTGGCAAAGGGTTTGCACGCAGTTGCTCTTTCTTTGACGTCCCCACTGCTACAGCACAGATACTCCCCGGGATTCAAAGCACGAGTTATTTAGCTCTGAGGCGCTCAAGGCAGCGGGGTCTGGGTTCTGCCCCGTGGTTGCCATTGCTGATCCATCCCCCAACCACGGGCTCAGCCAGGACTTGCACCCCCTTACCTGCATTTGCCTCCTGGGGTGTCCCTCGGGTTTGGGATGCTCCTGCGGGATGAGGGTGCCCTGGGGCAGCCTCCTTGGCCGAGCTGCCCTCCGTGCCCTCTGCTGGCACTGCCTCCTTCTCCCCATCCTCCAGGCTGCCCAACGCTCCGGTCTTGCCCTGCTCTGCCCCATCCCAGAGGATGTCTTGGATAAGGAAGGATGTCAGGGGCCTGGAGGAGACGGGCACGGGCTGCTGGGCTGCCGTTGGGGTGCGGCTCATCCCTACTGGGGTGCTGCTGGGTGCTCTCTGCCTCCTTGCGGGGAGCACCCCGGCACTCATCCTCCTCTTCCTCTCCCTGCCCAGAAGCACAGTGGCTTCCCACCGTCCCGGCTCTGCATTTATCCGGCGAGCAGCCAAGCCTCCCAGGCCTGATTGGAGATCCTTGGCAGGAGTTTATGCCCTTCGGTTGTTTCTTGGCTCCTGTGGGTTTTCTGGCTGCTTCTTTCACCCTCTTGCTCAGGACGCGCTTCCTCACGGATCTGTGGGACCACAGCCAGACCTCAGCCTCCTCCTTTGCCCCCCCTCTTGCTCCTTGGCTGGCAAATCACCCCCTGAGCTTTTATACCCAAGGAAATTCATATTTTTGTGATCCAAATTCTGCCAGGATGAGGGGTTTGGTGAGAGAAGGAGGGAGCGGCGTAGCTGCCGTGGAGGGATGCTCTGCATCCACCAGCCCAGCCCCAGCGAGCCGATGCTCTGCTTGCTCCGACTTATGGAAAGGATTGATGTCCCAGGGTAAACCCTGGAGCTCTTTGGGAAAACGCTGGGTTTGGGGGGAAAATGTGAAAAAAATTAAAAAGGTTGGGGTGTTTTTTTCTATATTTTGAGGGATTTGAGGTTGTTTTTCTTTTCCCCCAAACCTTCCACTTTGAGGTACTTTCAGTTTGTCAAGAAACAGGGAAAAATGAGAAAGGCATTTTTGTCAGCTTTGCAAAGCTGCCCCGATTTTAAAATGAAAGTTAAAATATAAGAGGCAAGGAGAGCAGCTCTGGAGGCAAATGCTTTGCACAGAAAGGGGCGAGGGGTTCCCAAGAAAATTGAAGCCCAACTCTCAGACTGATTCCTCCACCAGCTGTGGGATTTTACAGCATTTATTTAAGAAGCCTTAGTGCCTTTAGCCCCCCCTCCTGCAAAGCCCTCTCTTCAAAGGCACCCAAAAAAGAGCAAAACCTTCCTGGTTCCACAAAAAAAACAGGAGTCGAGCTCTCTGTTATAAGAGATTTACGGTTTTTTTCCAGTATCCACTTTATATTTGTAGTTGCTCTTCTAGAGTTTCTGTTTGGAAACCAGCTCCCTGCTCGCCACCCAAACAGCTGTGAACCTCCACACCCCCCCAGATGATTAAAAAATCGCCTTACCCCATCACCAGGCAAAGCGATCTGGAGGGAAAGCCCCTGTTGGGAGCAGGATTTGGCTCTGGGGTTGCAGTTGAGGAGCATCCCTGGGATCTATATATCTATATATCCTCTATATATCATCTATATATCTATATATCCTCTATATATCTATATAATCTATATCATCTATATATCTATCATCTATATATCATCTATATCATCTATGTATCTATATATCATCTATATATCTCTATATATCTATATATCATCTATATATCTATTTATCATCTATATATCATCTATGTATCTATATATCATCTATATATCTATTTATCATCTATATATCATCTATATCATCTATGTATCTATATATCATCTATGTATCTATATATCTGTATATCATCTATATATCTCTATATATCTATTTATCATCTATATATCGTCTATATATATCATCTATATAGCTATATATTTACCATCTATATATCTATTTATCATCTATATATAATCCATATATCATCTATATCTCATCTATCTATCTATCTATCTATATACTGTATACACAGCCACTCCCTATAGCCCTGCCCTCTGCAAACTCCTTCTGCTGTTGGAATAAGGCAGCTCTGATCCCCTCTTGCATCCCTAAAGCCTTCACTCAAACCCAGCCCCTTTTCTTCAGCCCCAAAGCCCAGGCGTGTTCGTTTTTAACCTTAAAAGGGGAAACAATAGATTTCCTTGAGATCCCCTGAGGACTTTGTTGATTTTTTAGGAGGGTGTTTGGTTACGGTAGCCCAAAGCCCAGAGCAGGTTGGGCAGACGTGTCCCAAACCCTGCGCTTGTCTGTCCTTCTTTAACCTGCTGATGCTCCTGGCCTGGAAAACATTCCTCATCTTCACTGTATGCTCGGAAAACTTCAGCACCTTCCGTGATTCAGTCTTTCAGTCTGAGAAAGGGAATTCAGAAGGATTTAGGAAGCAATTGTCCCATCTCTGGAGGTGTTCCAGGCCAGGTTGGATGGGGCTTGGAGCCCCCTGACCCAGTGGGAGGTGTTCCTGCCCATGGCAGGGGGTGGCACTGGATGGGCTTGGAGGTCCCTTCCAACCCAACCCATTCCACGATTCTACAAACTGGAGCCCAAGAGCATTATCGCAGCCCTGCCCCGGCTGCTGGCCCTCTAAACCCCTCCCTTGCTTCTGGAGAGGAGATCAGGAGCCGGCATAGGTGCTGCTGTGGCTGAGATGTGTGGGTTGCCCCATGGCTGCCTTCCTTTTGGGAAGCCCCTCCAGAAACGATGCCTTCAGCACTTAGGATTCCCATTTTTAGGCTTTTTTTTTTTTCTGAGCTGGGAAGGGTAGCAATTCCCACCTCTGGTTTCTGTGTTGACTCGGGGGAGTTTCATGTGGTTTGCCCCACTGAAGGTGTCCCTGCTCGCTCAGGGGGGGTTGGGCTGGATGATCTCCGTGGTACGTTCCGACCCAAACCGTTCTCCGATTCAATGATTTGGTTGCTGAACCTCAAAGGGAAAATCTCTCGGTGGTGTTGGACTTGCAGGTGAGTCCGTGCGGTGCGGATGCTGCTCTTTGCCGGGGCTTTCCCTGATGCCGGCAGCGTTTCCCAGTGCAAGGACTTTTTTTGGAGTCTCTTGGCTGCTCCAAAGGCAGGACAGAAACCGGAGACCGAGCTGATTTTTGCGATATCCCAGAGTGAGTGTGGATGGACGGAGGGGAGAGGGGGCAGCACCCAGCTCGGCTGTCGCCTTACCCAGGGTCTCAGCGGAGCTGCAAAGCCTCGGAGCGGCGGGACGGCGAGCGAGCTATCTCACCGAGGGGGCGTTTCTGGTTGGATTTAGCTGTCAGGGATGTCCCATTTGGGAGGTGAGCGGACGCCGGAGCGATGGGGCTGAGTGGGATCCCAGATAAGAGTTTAATTGCCTCTTGCAAGTCTCATTTCACCAAACGCTGGGAGGATCAGAAGCTGTCGGGAACGGAGCGGGGATGGGGATGTTCCCAGTCCCGTGTGGGCTTGCAGATTTGTGTCTGGATTTCTCACCTGGCTTGGAAAGATCTCTGTTAAATCAACGTTTTGCACCCAGCATTGACCTTTGGGTGTTTTTTCCCCCTCCCTGATACAAGTAAAGCCTTCCCTGGGGACCACAGGCAGCTCAAGGGATGCGTCGGTCTAACCAAGGCTCATTGGGTTAATTCTGTACGAGTGAGGCCATGGATTTGTGCCGCGCCGCTTGTTCAGGATGTGGCTCTGCCCCCCTTTGATCTGCCCTGGGACACCGCGGTGGCATTCAGCCCTCCTGCATTTCATAAATAAATGGTTGAGCAGGCACGGTGGTGGTTGGACTGGATGAGCTTAGAGGTGTTTTCCGACCTCAACGCTTCTATAATTCTACGATCTATAAACCACAAAGTTTCAGCAAATTGTTTTTTATTTGCAAATAATAACAATAAAGACAGACAGACGTTAACGCTGTGCTGGGAAGATATTAAGAACACAAATCAGAAATGTATCCCAAAAGATGAGAGGAACTCAAAGCATTAAATAGTGTCCATAAAATTGAATGCACAAGTGATGTGCACAGACCCTGTTTGCCACTTTGTCCTTAGGGAGAAAAGAGTGTTCGTCCCTTTTGCTGGCTGCGCACTGATTTCCTGGAGGAGCAAACCCTCTGGGAGAAGGAGATTCGGAAATATTTGCATTTAAATAAATAAATGCCCTCAGTCCTTGTGTCCCTGAAGTCGCAGTGCTGGGGTGGCAGCGTCCCCACCTCTCCTGACCTTGCCTTTGCATAAACGAAGAAGGGACGGATGCTCCGGAGTCCTCCCACCGCCCAGGGTGGCAGAAACCCTCTGGCTTTATCTCCCATCCCAGTGAAGGCTGCGCTCTGGAGCGGAGGGTCTTTCTTCAGTGCTTTTCAGGTGCTCCTAAGCTTCTTGGCCATCTACCAAGCCCTGATCCCTGCTTGCACGCTGGCTTGTGGGCACGTGGGTGGGTGCTGAGCAGCACTGACCATGCCCAAGCTTGTGTTCACGGCGGGGCTGCCAGGGGTGGCACTTGGGGCCAACCCTGCGTAGCCCCCCCCGTAGCTGGCACCGTAGGGGCTGCTGTTACAGGCACTGTAGTAGGAGCTGTAGGAGTAAGGGCTGGTGGTGATGCTGTACGGGGCTGGATAAGGCTGGGAGCCCCCAAGACAGGGTTTGCCATCCCTGACCAGTACAGGCACTGCCACCCTCCGTGGTGGCAACGGGTGGGCAACCAGCTCTAGAGATTTATCCTGTCTTTGCCTTTTGCATTTGTATCTCCGGTTCTGGAACCAGATTTTCACCTGCGTGGAGGTGAGCTTGAGCACGCGGGCGAGGTGCTCCCTTTCCGGAGCAGAGAGGTATTTCTGCTGCTTAAATCGCCGCTCCAGTTCAAAAACCTGAGCTTGTGAGAACAGAACTCGGGGTTTCCTCCGCTGTCGCTGCTTGGGGTGGTGGCAGGGATCAGCTTCCCTCTCATCTGCCTCGAAAGGGTGGGCAAGCAAACATCTTCCTGCAGCACGAAAACCCAAAGCAAAAAGTCAGCCTGGAGAGGAGAAGGCTCTGGGGAGACCTTAGAGCAGCTCCCAGGGCTGAAAGGGGCTCCAGGAAAGCTGGGGAGGGGCTCTGGATCAGGGAGTGCAGGGATGGGATGAGGGGAATGGTTTTGAGCTGCAAGACTGGAGGTTGAGATGAGATCTTGGGGAGAAATGTTTTGCTGTGAGGGTGGGGAGGCCCTGGCCCAGGGTGCCCAGAGCAGTGGTGGCTGCCCCATCCCTGGAGGTGTTCCAGGCCAGGTTGGATGGGGCTTGGAGCCCCTGACCCAGTGGGAGGTGTCCCTGCCCATGGCAGGGGGTGGCACTGGCTGGGCTCTGAGGTCTCTTCCAACCCAACCCATCCCATGGTTCCAAAGTGAGACCCAAGCATGCGTTCGTGAAGCAGGGATTGAATTTGGAGTGGAGCCCCTTGGGAAAAAGATGAAGAAGAGTTGATAGTTGATAAATTTAACATCAGCTTTTGTGGGGTCTTCAAGAAAATTCCCTTTTTGTGGGTGGGACCAGAAGCCTGACCCGTAGGGGAATTTTGGATAATGCCTTCTTTTTGGTCCCTCCTTGTGGTGCCGGTGCTGTGGGGTGCGGGAGAGCGGGGAATTCTGCAGGTTCAAGCACTCCAAACCCCAAATCCCTTTCCCCATCCTCCTAATCTGGAGGGATGGGAGCAATTGCAGTCAGACCCCTGGCAGGATTTACCTGCAGTGCTCGTGGGAAGGAGAACCCCGCGGCTCTCTGAAATTCAGCACAAATGAAGGCAATGGCTATGAAGGAGGAAATAGTGTTGGGTTTGAGGGGAGATGCTAAGGAGTTGGTTCTGCTTTTAATTTTTAGTGGGGTTCTGTGCTGCGGGCGGGCCAGTTGGGGGTCACTGCTCGGATCACCCCAGGCTGGTGGGATGTGCTCTGGTCCCCTTGGCATCTCAGGGACCTTGAAGGGGGGCTGTGGGAAATGGGGTGCTGGAGCGCTCCATCTGCAGGGATGAAGAGGGCAGAGATCTCTTCTCAGGCTCCTTTCGCTCCTCTCGCCCTCCCCGTCTCTCTGGCTCAGTATCCCAGTGCCACCCAGCGCTCAGGCTCTGGTTTTACTGGTTTCCCCGTTTCTCTGCTCTGCAGCCACCGGGCGTTGGGGAAACGGGAGCAAAAGGAAACTTTGTCGGATTTTAGGCACAGGGAGAAGAGAAGCCGGGTCCGATTCCCCCTCTGGAGTCGCTCCGAGTCCCCGGTACCGGTCGTGCCTTGGCGCTGCGGTCCCCGTCCCACCGGGGATAATTTACGGAGCATCGAAATAGGGGGTTGTGACATCGAAAACGGTGGAAATTCTTGCTTTTCGGCAGAAAAACCCCCAGCTACGTCCATCCCCTCCCCCGAGCCGGTTCGTTTCCCCGAGGGCAGCCGGAGCGGTGGGGAGGAGCGGGGCGGGATGCGGGACGTGGGATGCAGGATGCTCCAGGGATTATCGGGCTACTCCAAAAAAGCCCCCCCAAACCCTAAAAAGCAAACCTTGGCGGGGAGGAAAGTGGGTAAAGGAGGAAACTCGCCATCACCCGCGGGGGGGAACATCGGGATCGCGGCTGGAGGGTGCGAGGGTGCAAAGAGAGGCTTCGCTGCCCTCGGTTTCCCAGCCTGGGGGAAGGAAAGCGGTTCTAGGGGGGTGTGTGTCCCCCCCCAGCTCCACGGGGTCCCCCCCGGTTCTGTGGGTCACTTACGCGGTGGCGGTGGCTCGTCCTCCCCTCCGGGGCTGCTGTGCCCCCCGGCAGCCCCTGGCCGCTCCAGGTTGAGAATGTCCTTCACCGAGAAGGGGGTGGGCAGCATCTTCCAGGACCCGGAGGGTCTTGAGATGGGAGGGGGCACACTGAACTGAAGACCCTCTCCTCAGCTCTGACCCCTCCAGCCACTGCTGGCCAGGCACCACCCCCGGCTCCCGGGGTGGGGAGGGGTCCCTGAGGGGTTTGGGGGGGCAGGAGAAGGCGGGTCTGTCCCCGGGGTGGGGGCTCTCCCTTGCAGCTCCCCATGCACTGCCCCACTTCCAGCTCCCAGCGAAGGAGCCAGACCCTTTCCCCTCTCTATTTCCAAAACAAGGGGAAGCGAAAAGGGGAGGGGGATTTGGGCTAAGCCGCAATAAAACAAATCGAGTCAATTTGAGCTCCATTAAGGTCACATTAGCGAGTGGCTTTGGGAGATAAGGGCTGATAAGGGGCACAGACCACCAAGCTCCTGCAAGCCGAGGCGGGGAGGGTGCTTCAAGATCCCCCGCCAACACCAGCTGCCCCCCAACAGCAGCTCTGAGCCCCACTTGCCTCCCAGTCTGTCTCAGTGCTGCACTGGTGAGCACTGAGCTGGCAGACCCCCCACCCAGGGCATGGAGTGGGGCTGGGGTCACTCCACATGAGTTTGGGGAGCAGGACCGTGCGCTGGGAGATCTGTGGAGCAGTGGGGAGCCCCTCCGGCCGTGGGGTGATGCTGGGCCTTATCTGGGCTCAGTGACCGGCTATTTCAATTAAAATTCCTTGCTGGCCTCAGGGGTTGGTGTTTGCTGATAGCCCTGACAGAGCAGAGCTAGTTTTTGTCTGGGTTGGGTCGGTATCTCTCGCACCACCGAAACGGCCAAACCCAACTGTTAGGGGAGGCTGAATAAATAAACTACCCAAACGCAGGCAAGGAAGTGAGGGGCTGGGACAGGGGGGAAAATAAATACAGTGGCTGGGGGAGAAAAGTGCTCACAGGTCGGTCCTCATTGCATAATGCACAGATTAATTCCCAGCCCTTGTAGTCCATGTTCTTGCCTTTTGTGTCTTCGTGTCCGTGGGACGTCCCTGCACACAGTGCTTTGTTTTCCAGCGTGAAGTAGGAATTGTGAGCAAAAGCATCACGGGAAACACCGAGTTCACTTTCCCTGGGAAGGTTTTGCAGCGTGTGGTGATGCTTTGCGTCCTTTGCTCCTTCAGCATCTGCTAAATCCCTTTGGCAGGGGTGAAGCTCGTGCGCTGCTCAAGCCGTTTCTCTTGAGTTGCCCTCCTGAAGAGCACTCGCTCTCTTCTGGGATGGTTTCGCGTTGTCCCATCCCTTGCCGAGGGCCTCATCCTGCTCTCTTTACGCTTGGTAGGAGTGTGAATTTTTCAGGGTGAATTTTGCACACTGAAAGGGTACCTGGAGGTATTTTATTTGGGATTTTGGGGGGCTATCACACTTGTTTCCCACAGCCCAAACTTTCCAATTCCTACCAAGGAGGACCCCATGGCTTATTTAATCCCAAACCCCTTGGACTGGAGCATCCTGCCCATAACTGCATCGCTTCGCTGTGGTCCCCATGGACCAAGTGAGCTCCTACAAAAACCCATGGTCCCAGCTCAGGGCTGTGTCCCACCCGCAAAGCCCGGCTGGATTCATTGCCATGTGTAAATGGCTCGTTTGGGACTGGAAACGCCAAAAGGCGAGAGCAAACAGACAGTAACACTACACCTTGGCTTGTTGATGGCGGGAGGCAGCCGGCGCCAAGGTAAAATGCTTGGCTGGGATTGAGACGAGCAGGAAGGAATTGGGGTGAGTGGCTTTATCCGCCTCTAATGACTCGGGGCTGCTGAGATTAATGGAAAGGATGGAGTTTGGCTCCGGATTTGTGGAGAGATGAGGCACTGGGTGGGTCGAGTTGGGGCAGCGTGGAGGAAAACCGAGCTTAACACAGGGCAACTGTGACGGCTGTGGGGCGGCACTGTGTGCCCTCTCTGTGTGACCTCACGGGGTGTCCCTTGCTTGTAGAGCAGCAACAGTGTCTGATGCATCCATGGGCTTGGGTGAGGCTTGTAAACCACCTCTCCCTGCCCAAACCCGCTGCTGAACCTGCGCAGCGCCTGCCCCGCTCCCTGCCCGCTGCCCTGCAGCTTTCCCAGGGCTGCAGGCATTGGCACTCACAAGGATTCAGGCCCTTCCCGTGCTGCTGGGGATGGACCGTGGCTCTTGGCCAACACATTTTGGCAGTGGAGGCCACTGAGGGATTTCTGAGAGGGAGACTAAGAGGATCTATCACAAGTGATTGTGAATCATCGGCTTCTTTTTGACTGGCAAGTTAATTTTATTACAGCTCCCGGGGGACATTACTCTTCTTTTTAACTAGGTTAGGTGAAATCAGGAGAAAGCAGCTTCCAGCCACCATCAGGTGTTTGAACAAGAGGATTTTTATGGCAGCAGCTCCCAAAGTATCTGATTTCTGGCAGTTATCACCGGGACGTATCAGGATCCCGATGCGATGTCGGAGGAGCATCCGAGGGTCTGGAAATCCGACTCTGCCTGCTGGGAGTGCCCTGGCACTGCCAACCCTCCGAGGCACTCTTGTCCTGCCAGGGGGGGTTGTTTTTAAAATGCTCTGAGTGAGAGAATAATGGGAATAACAGGAAAACAATGGGAATAAAGGGAATAATGAGTGAGGTGGGGGCTTGCAGGCACAGAGGGTGCGCACAGACACCTCTGAATGCTTTGGTGCTGCCCAAATTAAACATAAAAGGGTTTTTCTGCATCCTCTTCTTTTTGCCAAGCTTTCTGTCCTTTTCCAGCTCTGAAATAAAGCAAAAAGCAGAGAAGATGGAAAGGATGGCAGAGAGCGAGCGGCAGGCGGGTGAGGGGAAGCAGATTCCCTCTCCAAGACTTTCCAATAAATGTTGGAGGGGGGAGAAGTGGAAAAATGTGCTTCTTTCCACGATTCATAGGATAAAAATAACTTTGAATCTTTAGAAAGTTTTCATGGAGAACTTGCTTTGATGAAAGCCACGTCTCTGCTGCCCTGGCAGAGGCAGGCAGGGTGCAAGGACATCCTGACTTGAAATGCAGGCAGCATGGGTGCAAGGCAGGAACATCAAAACTGGGACAGGTTGTCATCTCCTGCCCTCAATTTAATTTTTTTTAACCTATTTTTGCCACCTTTTACCCTTTTGAGACAAACCAGGGCTTCCAGGCCAGGTTGGATGGGGCTTGGAGCCCCCTGATCCAGTGGGAGGTGTCCCTGCCCATGGCAGGGGGTGGCACTGGATGGGCTTGGAGGTCCCTTCCGACCCAACCCATTCCATGATTCCCAGAAGCTCCGCTCCTGGCTACTCTGGGCTGGGTTTTATCATCGTTGTTCTACCTATTATTTCTGGATTTTGGGGGACCTGCTGGAATCAAGGGGCTGAGATGGCAGGAGGGTTCCTCAGCTGCTGCTACAGCAATATCTATGAGCAGGAGAGTTTCTCTGTGCCAGAAGGAGTTTGGGCTTGACTTAAACCCAAACCCTGCAGCAAAGCCCTGGCCCAAACCCTTAGACAGCAGTGCCCTCTGCTTGGGCACTGGAGATGTGCAGCTTTGCTTCTCTGAACCCCATAACTGAGCACTGAAAAAGCGGGCAAACCCCATCACCCAAGTTCCCTCAGCTGTGCTTAAAGGGGAGTGGCACAGAGGTGGGTACGGGGCTTGGAATGGCTGAGGTTTGGGGTTTGCTGTGTCACACCCGGGAGATAAAAGTATCGGTCGGTGTTAGAAGCGCTCTCAGGGTCTTTTAAGCAGGGGAGTTATTTTTAAAAGGGGTTATTTTGGTGAAAAGTTATGAATAATTCAGTGTACCCCAGTGCTGGCAGATGGAGGGAATTTGAGCTCATAAAATTACATTTTGGCTACTCTTCTGTCACAACGAGACAGCTGGAAGGAGCATCCTTCATCAAACCATCCCGGCTACCTGCTCCTTCCTCCTTGTATTTCATGGAATAATAGAAAGGTTTGGGTTGTTAGGGACCTCCAAGCCCATCCAGTGCCACCCCCTGCCATGGGCAGGGACACCTCCCACTGGGTCAGGGGGCTCCAAGCCCCATCCAACCTGGCCTGGAACACCTCCAGGGATGGGGCAGCCACCACTGCTCTGGGCAACCTGTGCCTTCCCAGCATTTGGACCTTGCAGTGTTAGGTTTCTGGTTGGACTTGATGATCTAAAAGGTCTTTTTCAACCTAAATGATGCTGTGATTCTATACCGACCCTTCCCCTTTCTATCCCCTGTGAAAATGGGTCTGAAAGCAGTTGGGGTGCAGCTTTTCCCAGTCCTCCTCTGCTTTTGGTGCTGCCTGGGTGGCTGTAGAGGGAATGAATGAGGAGCAGAACTGTCTCATCTTTGGGATTTCTGGGGTTTAGCCAAACTCCCAGGGTCGCTTTCAATGCGGGAGGGAACAATGGGAGTGAGGAGAGGGCAGGAGGCACCTGGCTGCTGCTGGAGAGGCAGGGATGGGTGCAGACAGGCTGGAGCGTGGTGGGACCATGGAGCCAGCAGGCTTTGGTCAGCAGATGGCACAAGAGCAGTGGCTGAGCGCCTTGGGAAGGGAGCAGAGCTGCTGGGAAAAGTAATTTGAAGGGGAAAAAAACCATAAGTGCATCACTTTGCATCTTGCTGAGCAATAAGGTCCCATTCACCACCTCCCCAGCGGCTCCCAGTGAGTCCCAGCAAAAGCTCAGGCTGTCCCCAGTCCCCTCAGCAGCTCTGTTAGGGCTGGAGCATCCCAAACTCTTCCCTGGGCTTCCCACAGCTGCATCCCGCCGCTTCACCGAGATGCCAGCTGGGTTATTCGGGATGGAGCCAAGGTATTGTTTAGCTCCCCAGCAGCAAAGGGGCTGAGGGGGTTTTTGAGCATGGTGGAAGCCAAGAAAAACCTGGCTACAGCAAGGAAATTAGAGGTGAGGTGTGTGGGAAACGTGTGGTGCGTTTGGGATGCAAATGCTTCTTGGAGAAGGTGCAATTGGTTTGTGCCTCTTCAATGCTCAGGGTGCAAAGTGGCATCGTGAATGCACGGCAGAGCGGGCCTTTCCCTGCCTTCCAGGGATGCAGTTGGGGTGTAAAAGCTCCCATGGCGCACGGAGAGGTGTTGGGAAAGCGCCCATGAGCTGCGGTGAGCGGGATCAGGAGATAAGCTGAGCTCTGTTATCCCCCAACCTCTCAATTCCACCTCCCTAAGCCCCCCAACCCTCGGCATCCTCGCTTTTAGGGATCTGGTTTCTTGGATACGGTTGGACACGATGATGTCAAAGGTCTTTTCCAACCATGATTCGACAGAAAGGTTCCTATTCACCCCACTCCATGCTTCCCCATCACAATTCCCCCGTGCTTCACGATGACCGAGCCCCGTGCGAGCGTTCGTTGCTGCTGCCTTTGACAGCCTGGGTTAAGTGGGCGGCCGGAGCCTGGCAAACGTGCTTGGGTTTGCTTTCTGCTTTGGAACAGACCGCGAGGCTCCCCACATCTGTCTGGGTTTGTGTTGTGTTTTGTTTTGCTTTGCTTTTTAATGGGAGAGATTTATTTAGACTGAAGAAAGAGCGCTTGGAAACCGGGCCAAAAAGCGTAACTTAAAATATCTGGACTAAATAACCTCCTAAAATAAGGAGAATTGCTTAATTTCTTGCTCTCTGATGTCATCCGTGGATGCCACACGCTGAAATCCCAGGCGTGCTAACGCTTAAATGAAACACAGCCTCAAATAATTCACAGGGCAGGGGGAAATGCATCCTGAGTTATCAGCTATTACATGTCATAGATTTCCTACTTGTCAATCTACCCACCCTGAAAATACATAAACTGGCTGTGAGCAACTTCCTGAGTGGGAGCGAAATACGTGCTGAAGCGATTGGAGGTCAACGCAAGCAGCCCGTTGTGCTGTCCTCGTTGGAATTTATTTATTTAATAGTAATAATTAAAAATATCATGATTAATGATGCGGCCATTGGCTCCCAGGGTGAGCTGTGTGATTTTCTGATTTCAATTAAAAGGCTGCCAAAAGGAAGAGGCTCCTTCAAGCCACAAGTGGGTGAATTGTGCGTGTTGAGCATTCAAAACTCCTCCACACGACTTGGAGGGTCAGAGGGTCCTGAGAGCCCATAGAATCATGGAATGTTTTGGGTTGGAAGGGACCTCCAAGCCCACCCAGTGCCACCCCCTGCCATGGGCAGGGACACCTCCCACTGGGTCAGGGGGCTCCAAGCCCCATCCAACCTGGCCTGGAGCACCTCCAGGGATGGGGCAGCCACCACTGCTCTGGGCACCCTGGGCCAGGGCCTCCCCACCCTCACAGCAAAACATTTCTACACAAGATCTCATCTCAATCTCCCCTCTTTCAGCTCAAAACCCTTCCCCTCGTCCCATTCCTGCACCCCCTGATCCAGAGCCCCTCCCCAGCTTTCCTGCAGCCCCTTTCAGCACTGGGAGCTGCTCCAAGGTCTCCCCAGAGCCTTCTCCTCTCCAGGCTGAGCAACCCCAACTCTCCCAGCCTGGCCTCGTACAGGAGCTGCTCCAGCCCTCAGATCTTTTCCGTGCCCTCCTCTGGACTCGCCCCAACAGCTCCAGGTCCTTCCTGTGCTCAGGACTCCAGAACTGGACCCAGGGCTCCAGGTGGGGTCTCACAGAGCGGAGCAGGGGGATAGAACATCCTCCCTCCTCCTCTGCTCCCCTTGCTCTGGTGCAGCCCAGGACACGGGTTGTTTCTGGGCTGGGAGTGCACGTTACCGGCTCACGTTGAGCTTCTCATCCCCCAGCACCCCGAGTCCTTCTCCTCAGGGCTGCTCCAAATCCATTCTCCACTTTTTCTCGGGGTTGTTCTGACCCAGCCTAGGGTACCTCTCCCCTTTCGGTGCCGACAGCCCCGAGCAGTGTTTCTCAGGAGCTCACAGCATGTCGGAGGGTTTTATTTTCAGGCCGAGAACAGCACAGCTAAGGTTTCACTCCATTATTGACCGGGAGATGAAGTTACCAAGCAGAGGAACGGGGATGCTGCAAGGACAGCACGGCTCTTTCCAGGGTTCCCAGCAAGCGCGGGCAGCACCCCCATCCTGCCCCCAGCACCGGGGAGATGCTGTCTCCGCCCACTCACCCCGACCTCCAGCACGGCATCCAGATGTGGTGACCAGCAGCTGCAGCTGGCTTCTACAGCCACGAGTTTCACAATATTTGTTTTTGCCTTTCACGGTTTTCTCTGGCTCTCGTTGCCCTCAGGAGCTGAAGCCCAGCCTGGGAGCTGGCGCTGGCTGGAGGAAAGGGAAAGACCCAGATTTTGTGTTATTCCCCTTCGTGCCGTTAAAATAGTCGGCGGACACGGCAGTGGGACACCAGTCCATCTCAGCGGTCTGTGCCAAAGCTCATGGCCGTGCCACTTGCGTGGTCCCACTGCAGAGCAGGGGGGTGGCAGCGTGGGGAAGAGCCGGGCATGACCCTGCTGACCCACAGGGATGTATTTTTAGGTGCCAGTTTAGGTATCTTGCTGTGTTTTCCTTGAAACCATCTCTGCCAACAGCTGTTTTGGAGAGGCTGCTGCTCTAAGCTGGTCCAGGTGGCCCAGCGAGGCAACAGTGCACCCCTTCCCAGCTCCGCAAACCTGCTGCCACCCTCCCTTTGGGACGGATCTGCAGCCCTGGCCCGTGTCATAGACTCATGGGATGGGTTGGGTTGGAAGGGACCTCCAAGCCCACCCAGTGTCACCCCCTGCCATGGCCAAGGACACCTCCCACTGGGTCAGGGGGCTCCAAGCCCCATCCAACCTGGCCTTGAACATCTCCAGGGATGGGGCAGCCACCACTGCTCTGGGCAACCTGGGCCAGGGCCTCCCCACCCTCATCGTGAAGAATTTCTTCCAAATGTCTAATCCAAGTCTTTCTCCTTCCAATTTAAAGCCATTGTCCCTCATCCTGCCAGTCCAGGCCCTTGTGAAACAACCTGCACTCTCTCAGCCTGTCCTCACAGCAGAGCTGCTCCAGCCCTCGGATCAGGGAAGAGCTGTTTTTGAGCAAGCAGGGTGACAAAAAGGGACCCTTCAGGACCAACACATCACTTGAGAGTGGGTGCTTGTGTGCTCAAGGGGTGCAAGAGAAGCGAAGGCGGTGGCTTGGCTCACTTAAAAGGCTTTTAAAAATACAAGCAAATTTCTTTACATTATTTAAAAGCTTCTTTAAAGAGCAGCTGCCTCCTATTAATACCGCTCGGGCTGATAATCTTTGCTCGGATCTATCTTTAGAGCTCTGCCAGCATAAATGGGAGCTGGAGGTGCAGCTCCGGGGGCGATGTCAGGCTGAGCGCCGGCTCCGGGGGTGGCCACACCAGCTGAAAACACATTGGAGCCTCCCAGGAGGAGGAGAATGGGGAGGAAAGCAAATAGTACCCCTGGCTTTTTGGGTGGGTTTGGAGAAATCGAGCTTTCGTTTGCCCGTTCGCTCTGAAACGCGTTTTTTGTGGTGCTCAAGAGTCGTTTACGGGGAGCAGCTGGACACGGCTGAGCTCCTCGGCTGGGATGGGGATGCAGATCATGATGTGCTTTGCTGGTTCAGCTGGGAAGTGGTCTAAACTCATCCTGGAGGAAAGTGCGTAGAGCAGGTTTGGTTTTCCTGCCACCCAGTGCAATCCCAGTAGGAGCACTGGGAAACACGAGGCTCTGTCCCAAATCAGCCTCCTCTCTGCCTTGAATCCAGGCTGGAATCGAGACGATTCCTTGTTTTCAGGTGCCATCCTTTGACGCAAGCGTGGCTTCAAAGGGAACCCTGAATAATCCTGCTCTCTGGCGTCAGCGCCATGGGGGGAAGAGGGTGAGCGGGATCAAAACTCTTTGACTTGCTTTTGTTTCCTTTGCTTTCTTAATCGCTTCCTGACAGCCCTGGTGCAGCATGAGAAATCCTTCAGACTGATGCTGTGCGAGGGCTGACACAGCTTTCGGCCCGTTCCCAGCAGAGGGGCCCTTTGCTCTGGTGACTGAATCGCAGACTTCTTGAGATTTCATTAATAATTGTCCTAAAATCAAATTCCAGCTGAGCTGGAAGCCCAAAATGTTTCACCAGAAGAGAGCATCTCCATATTTTCTTTCCTGTCATTGCTTAAACCAATTCCATCCTTAATTTTGCTTGGTTAGACTTGTTCCAGGGCAAACAGGACTTTAGTTGAGCTCACATCTCCGTGGGGTGTTGCAGTGTTAAAGGTGGCAGCAAGCTGGGAAAGCTGACTCACTTCTCTTAAAGCACTTGGGGGCAATTAATGTGGGTAGTTAAACCGTGGCTGCCCCATCCCTGGAGGTGTCCAAGGCCAGGATGGATGGAGTTTTGAGCCCCCTGATCCAGTGGGAGGTGTCCCTGCCCATGGAACTGGATGGGCTTTGAGGCCCCTTCCAACCCAAACCATTCCATGATTCTGTGATTCTCTAATTCTAATCATTCTCCCAGCGTGCGAGAAACTTATTACTGCATTAAAACAACATTTACAGCCTCGGTAAGGAACTGCCATCTGCGTGACGAGCAGCCAGAGCACATCAGCTCTCTCTGAGCGCACATGTAATTTAGACAACCCACCGTATTATTCATTCATTCGTATCGTGCCCATCAGCTGGATGTCAGGGGATGCTGAAAAAACTAACACGCATCTTGCCAGAGTCCGGCCACCCAGAGGGATGTGTGCTGCTCCTGCTAGCCTTTCAGTCTGTGTCTGCTGACCAAATTGCAGGAAATTCAGATTATAGGCATCATTTTTCTCCCTATGTGGCAAAGGATGAGTTTTTTCTGGTAGTTTGAATATTGGAGTGGGGGGTTATTTTCTTCTCTGATGGCAGAGGAAACCCTTAGCTGCAAAACGTTGAGTAGGAGCTCATAAAGCTGAGCTGAGCACCAACGCGTGCAGGATTTCCACGCCACTGACGTGACATTTGGAGCTGTGCTTGGATGTGAAATTTGGGAAACGTCGCAGCCATATGGTCCTGGCAACCCAGTCGCACGTAAGTGGGCTGTGGGTGGCGGCTGGGACTCGCTGCGCTGGAGAAGGGCTGGGGTCTGGGCTGGGGTTGTCCCAGCTGGTGTCGATCTGCTTTTGCAACCTTGCTTAATACTCATGAGCTGAAAAGCAGGGCTTGGTCAAAATGTCCTGAACAGCCCCAAAATAAGATTTTGGGGAAAATCCCTGGTACTGGTGGAAAATTCCTCTGGATGCTGATTTTTCCCAGAGCACCGAAGGACCTCAGAGCTTCAAGCAAGTGATGAATGAAGGGGTGAGCATCGGGCTCTGTGAACTCCACGTACACCTCTAGGAAGAATAAAGCTGCACAATGCTGGGAGCAGAGCAGAACGCTTTTCCACACTAGAGGAAAAACCAATATTGTCCTTCTGGTAATCTCATTTTTTCGGCCAGAACGTACCACTCCCCATCCTTAAGGGAAGTTTGCTGCCTGACCTGGGAATCCAGCTCCGGGGCTGGTGCGTCTCCCCGAGGGCCCCATGGGTGGATCTGCCCGGAGCCCTTTCCTCTGATGCAGTGATAAAACATCTGCCCTCTCCAGCTCCATCAATCAAAGCTTTAACGGTGTCAGCAGGGCTGGGGTGTCCCGCGCGAGTGACGAGGAGGAAAATGCTTGTGCGTCGTTGGGACTCTCTTGACTCATCGACGGCAGCTCCACCTAACCAGTCATGCACTTCCCCGCGAGCCCCCTCCTTCCTTCTTCCTGAGGATGGGGTCGTTGCCCAGAGGAAGGAAAGATTTACCTTGGGCAGGAAAGATTCTGCATGGCAGGAGCAGTCCCTGCTCAGCCAGGATATGGTGGGTGAAGAGGAAGGTTGTTGGGGCCGGGAGTTGAGCAACGCTCGCTCGTGCATGGGAGCAGCGGAATGGACAGATGTGATGATAAGAAAACATCTGCATTCCTTTCTTATTGTTCAAATCACTTTAATTATTTAAATCTTCGTGCTCACGGCTTCTTTAGAGTCGACCCTGTGGGTGTCGTGCTCTTCCCTGTGCTCATAGGAATGAAGGAAAAGATCAAAGGGCCCTTTTTTCATATAATTACTCCAATCCCACAGCCGGACACCTCATTCTCATGAAAATCATGGCCAGTGAATAAAAGTGATTCTAAGAAACACATGTGAAACAGTTAAGCAAACAACGGCTCGGAAAAAGAATTTTTTAAGTCCTGAAAAAGCTTCTAGGATTAATAATCAGCACAGTAATAAAAATAAATAGCTGGACTCTTTCTGCTGCTTTGGACTCTCTGAATTCCCCAGTTGAGAGCAAAATCGTGCTAGGGTTTTGGTCTGACTGGCTGGAGATGGCTGATGATTTTATTGAGCCCGGTTGATTACTCCAAGCCAAACAGCACCTCGAGAGAAGAGCAGGGATTTGTTTTCATGGCCCAAAAATGCTCCAAGCCTGCAGATGAAAAATAACCCTGAAGGAAATTCAAAGGAACCAACTGGCATTTTCTTCCAGCTTGAAAATACAGGGAATGCATTTTCCACTAAATGATTTTTCTCTTTAAGTAACCATTAAGACTGGCTTGGATTTCTGTGCCTGGACCCACAGACTCTGTTCCAGCTAGAGGCAGCAGTGGGAAGGCGCAGGTAGCCACCTGATCATCCTTTGTAGCCACTGTGTGGGCTATCCTGGCCTTTCACTCTATTTAAAAATAAAAGTCAAAGAGGAAAAAAAAAAAAAAAGAGAAAAAAAATCCCATCCATGTGAAAATTATTGCCTTCCCCCCCATGAGCTCATACAGGTTTTACTTGTTTTTCCAGCTGTTGCCTGGAATAAAAGTCCCGTGGCTCTCAGGTATTTTCTGCCTAAGGTTCGACGTGGATTTCCATCACCGAGACAAGGAGGGGTTAAAGGAAGAATTACCTGATGTTATCTCTAACGCCTAACTTGGCTTTTTTTGAGGAGGAAGGCAATCTTTGGCAGTACAGGTTTGTGTACTGGGACTGATGACTGATCTCCTTGGAAAACACTGATTTATTGCAAGAAAGTTGATTTTTGTGGCTGTTGAACAACGCTGTCCATAAGCTTCCCATGCTGAGTATCCCTCTCTTTGATCAGACCTTGGAAAGACGGGTTTCAAGGGGTGTTTCCCCCCTCCCTCCCCAAAATCCATCAGTGTAATTTTTGGCCAGGAGATGCTGAGGGCCCTGGGGTTGTTTAGAGAAGAGGAGCTGAGGGGAGATCTCATGGCTCTCTGAAGCTCCCTGAAAGGAGTTTGTGATGAGGTGAGTGCTGGGCTTTTCTCCCAAGTAAAAAGTGATGGGATGAGAGGAAATGAACTCAAGTTGCACCGGGGAAGGTTTAGAGTGGGTATTGGGGAAAATTTCCTTGCTGAAAGGGTTCTCAAGCACTCAAATGGTTGCCCAGGGCAGTGGTGGAGCCCCCATCCCTGGAGGCGTTTAAAAGATGGGCAGATGAGGTGCTCAGGGGTGCAATTCGGTAGTGGACAGGGACGGCTGGACTCAATCTCAAAGGTCCTTCCCAACCCCAAGACTCTGTGATTCTATGAAATATATGAAAAATCTCGATTGCGTTTGCACAGCTCGATGTTGGGCGACCACGAGAGCCCTGGTTTATGGTAAAGTCCTTCTCCATCTGCGTTTCTTCCGCCTTTTCCTTTTCCATCTCACCCGTTGAGCATCACCCGATGGGAACGACCACTGCGCAGTCAATTTGTTTGCACTTTGATTATATTTTTAGCCTCCGACTTCACAGTTTGTTTTTATACTTCTTTCAGATTCCCGGTCGTACTGGCTGAATCACGATGGCAAAGACAATATCCTTTATTATATTGTGGAAGGGCTTTTTTTTTTTTTTTTCCTTTCAGCTTTTTATTTTTCTAAGTTGACGGGAGACAGGAAGTGAAGTCCGTTCCCAAATTTCACTCCCAGTCGTTTCGCCCAGAGCCATTTGAAGTGCCAAAGATCACACTCCTCCTCGCTGACTCCCGTTCTTTCTCTCTCTCCCCCTTGCTCAGAGCAGCAAAGCAAAGCAGGAAGGGTGAGGACCAGGAAAATCTGAAATTATTTTTCCCCTTGTTTTGTAGTGAAACTTTAAAAAAGGACAAGACACAAACATCAGTCAATCACGTTCTTTGGGCCAAATCAAATGAACTCCTGCTCTATTTCTTCCATTTAAAGATGATAACCAGGACTTCAATGCATCCCAACTCTGTGCCATCATCAAGGTGAGATTTCCTTTTCTTAGAGCTATTTTCCTACACAACCTTTCCACCGTGGTGGCTGTTCTGATTAGACCTGTGAAAACGAGTCCCTGGTTATTAACGTTGGTCTAAAGAGTTCATGTCCTTCTAACTCTTGAGAAGTTGTTGCAGTTCCAAAATATTGACTTAATTGGGGCCACCAGGTAAAAATTCCCAAAGAATAATAATAATAATAATAATAATAATAATAATAATAATAATAATAATAATAATAATGGTGATGGTGATGATAACTATAATATTAATAAAAAACAATAATAATCATCATCGTCATCATTGAATCACAGAATCATGGAATGATTTGGGTTGAAAGGGACTTTAAAGATGATCATCCAGTGCCACCCCCTGCCATGGGCAGGGACACCTCCCACTGGGTCAGGAGGCTCCAAGCCCCATCCAACCTGGCCTGGAACACCTCCAGGGATGGGGCAGCCACCACTGCTCTGGGCACCCTGGGCCAGGGCCTCCCCACCCTCACAGCAAAACATTTCTCCCCAAGATCTCACCTCAATCTCCCCTCTTGCAGCTCAAAACCCTTCCCCTCATCCCATCCCTGCACCCCCTGATCCAAAGCCCCTCCCCAGCTTTCCTGTAGGCAGGAAATAATAATAGTAATAATGGTGATAATAATAATAATAATGGTCCCCAAAGAATCTCACCTACATCTGTGTTCTTTTTAAAGACCTTCACTTGAGTCGTGCTGCTTGCTTGATACGCTGTGTAAATGAATTGTTGACATTTTTATCTACAGGAGACAATCCCCACCACAAAGTTGGTCTTGAATTTGGAAAGAGAAAGGAAAGCTCTTATTCTAATGCCACACTTCCTGGTGGAGCACAGCTCATCTTGCTTTGAACCAGGCTGAACAGTTCTCATGTCATTGACTCGTCTCATTTTGGGGTTCAGTTTTAGCACCAAGGGGAGAAAGAAAAACACCCAAACAAAAATTAGCAGGGTTTCAAAAAGACTTTGTCATGTACGATCATTCTAGAAATGTCCAGATTTCTTTAGAGGCTCCATGCATAGGGAGGGGCTTTGGGCTGGGAGAACCCCTAAATTCTCTGAGCACAATTTCATTTCAGGGTGTGGTTTATGCTGAGGGAGCCGGATGGGCTAAGATGGGCTAAGATTTATGAAGATCTCATATGAATAGTACATTGTATTGACAGTAATTATTTTATATTGGTTAATAATTACAAAATAGCTGTAAAAGCCAGCTTTTGGAAGCGTGGCAGCTGTACTATTTCCAAGACACTCCCTTTGCAAGAGCAGAACTCTTAACTTTGTTTCAAGCAATCTATAATTCAATGTTTATCCCTAATTTTTTTAGGTGCTTCTCGTTGAATGCTGTTCCTTTGCTGCTTTGGCTCTTGGAGAGCGGGGCTGAGGAGGGGGAGGTTTATTTAACAGGTGATTTGCAGGCAGGTGAGTGAATCCACATGATTTGGAGATTCCTACTCATGGAAAACCCAATTGGGGGTGACATCCATTTCCCAGACCTCTGCCATGCTGGGGGGCTCAATGGCTCTTGCATAGACGGGAACTGGTTTTGTGTTCCTTTGTAAACCCAACCAACTCGACGCTCAGTTATGGATGCGATGCCAAGGTTTCTTAGCAATCCTTTTTGCTTTTAACTTTTTCATTTGGGATGGAGAACCTAATCAAAGAGCTGAGTGCACTGGATGATGTGTCTGTGCCTTTTTTGCTTGTATGAGCTGAGCTCCTGTTGGAAGGGTGAAGCTCACCTGGAGTCAGGAACGGGGAGACATCCCAAAGCAGCGGCAAGGTCAGCAGCAGGAGTGGCTTCTCACCATCTACAAACTGGGGACGCCTTGGCCCAGGTTGCCCAGAGCAGTGGTGGCTGCCCCATCCCTGGACGTGCCCAAGGCCAGGTTGGATGGGGTTTGGAGCCCCCTGACCCAGTGGGAGCTGTCCCTGCCCATGGCAGGGGGTGGCACTGGATGGGCTTGGAGGTCCCTTCCAACCCAACCCATCCCATGATTCTATGAATGTACAGCAGTAACCAGGAGCTCAAGGAAGATTCAGTTTCCTTAGCACCAAGGCAACGTTAAATAAGTGTTGCTCTGGCTCATCGGGTCTCAGAGCTGTGACAAACAGCAGGTTATTTTGTTGTGAACAATGATAAAGTCTGAGTTTGGTAAATTACTAGGAAATCCCTTTTGAAGCAAAAGTTAAGTTCAACAAAAGCTGAATTTTAATAACCCCTTTTCAAAGTAATTTCTACATTGCTGGACAAAGCAAGAAAGAAGAGGATTTTCTAAAAAAATTCAAGCATATTGTTAATATTTATTCTTTGGTTGTCTTGCTCTAATGCAATGGGGGAAGTAGGGGTTTTTTAAAACTTTTTATTAGCTTTTGGAGCAATGACTCTGAATTAGTCTGCCACTCTTCCTCTGATGAGTATTGAACTTTTTGTGATCTTCCACTGGAAATTAGAGATTTCCTGAATGAGGTGTAAATGCACATTTACATCCACATCAAAGCCAAAATCAAGGTATTTTCTCTTTTCCTGCAGTGCCGTTATGGACGCAGTCGTTAAGAAATGGTTCTGCCTTGATTTTGTTGTCCAGGCTAAATAAGATACAATTGACAAGGTCAAAGAGAACCATGACGAGATCTTTATGAGCACTGGGATTTACAGCTGCTCCTGGACATCGTGGGGCTCAGGAACAGAAGTTTTGGTCAGACCAAAGACACCCAGAGAAGATGACTTTGGGAGATGAACTCCCTCACCTCACCTCACCCACACTGCAGGACCTGGACCCACAACAGTCGGCATCGCCAACAGCCCAAAGCAACGATGCTCAAAGGTGAGTACAACAACGTCTTTGTTGGTAGGACCGCAGTCCGCAGGCGCAGGGAGTTTCAAAGAAAGAGTCAGACACAAAACCCCCTTAAATTTGACATTTTATTTCATTGCAGAAGAAAATCCAACATAGGCCTCATTATGTTATGCATCTTTAATTATAAAAATAAGCAAAGAAAATAACTTGCATCTTTCTCATTACTATGATATGTTTCAAATAACCTTTATATGAACACACTGAGCTTTAAAAATGTAATTTAAACAATAAATAATGACATATACCAGATATGCTCACTGTTTATTCCAGTACTCAGCAAAAAAAAACAAACCCCAAACCCCCCAAACTCTCTCCCCCCTCCTAAGTATCTTTAAATTATAAATACATAATGCAAATTTATAATGGCACAAAACATCTAAAGTGCAAACAAATCACAATGAGAATCATGCAAACATTTCTAGAGAAGCCCCTCCCCGCCCCCAAGAGAAATCATTTTGCAATGAAGATTAAAAAAATAAAGCATTAGAGATTAAATAAAACGTGAAATAACTGGACTTAATATTGAGACTCATTCCCCATCCCCGGGGAGGGAACTCTCTTGCCTAAGCCAAACCATCTAAAACCAGGCAACCTTCTCAGCCGATGGGAAGCGCCCAACCCATCTCCACGTTCCCCCCTCCTCCGGTTTTAGGTGACCAGCTTTGGCGAGAGGGCAGAAGTTGGGCAAGGTGAACCCCAGACCTTTTGATTTTATGGATGCGCGCTTGTGGCTTCCTCACTGCTTCAGCATAGGGAAAAAAAGTGATTTATTAAAGCAGCTCGAAAATCTTGTGATGCAGTTGAGGTTCTACCCAACAGGGGGCATTTGGTAGAGCACCCAACAGCAGTGTCGGTGTGGAGAGGCAGCACTTTGGTTTGCAGGGGTGATGGTTACCTGTGATACCAGCACAAATTATCAGGGGGAATTATTTTCCCAGTCATCTTCCCACCCGTATTAAGAGGACGACAAAGTTAAATTCCTACTGGAAAGAGAAAATTAATTATGACAACCCAAAAAGACAGGGGGTGGGGTATTCTAACCCCAAATTGATCTAAATCAACTTTATAAACCTATCATAGCAATGGATACGCAAAGCAACACAAGAGCCGCTCCACCCCCACGGAAAACAGTGGCTGCTCAGTGAGCCCATGGGGACCTTGGATCCCCGACCCGGGGGCAGCTCCGCACAACCCTGAGCCGGGCTTTGCAGCTCCGATGTGTCCAACCAGGCGGTTGTTGGACGCTGCCTCAAGCCAGGTGAAGACATTGCTGTCACTGTTCCCCTAAATAACAACACCCACTTGATGCACAACCCCTATTTAGTCATCCCTGTCTCCTAAGGGTGTGACGTGAGCCGCAGGGAGGAGAGTCGCACGCGCACAGTCCTGGGATCGATCCCCAAGCATCGGTCAAACTTTTAGGGTATCCAAGGGGCCTTTGGTTTTCACCTTGCAGAACTTCTTTGTGTTGGACTCTATAGACCTGACCGTGATTTAAGAATGAGCAATATTGCATCTTGCTTGCCCTGGACGGCACGATTCAGAGTATTAAAAATAAGAAATAAAATAACAACCCTCTACCGTCAGCAACATTTTTTGCTGCTTACAATTTTATGACAGCACTTTTGGGCTACATTTAATGAAGACAGCAATATTAGAAATGCTGCCACTGCATCTGGTTTCAATATATTAGCAGCAAGTTATTGTTTAAAGGCTTTGTGGTTTTTATTTAAAAAAAAAAAAGAAAAAAGAAAAAAAGAGTTATATTGCTTTAGATTTGGAAAAGAAAAAAAATAGATCCCTCCTTTATTAGCTCTCTAACTAGTTGAGCAAGAGGCATCCACTCTGCAGACGGACTCTACCAGGATAGATTTGGAGCGTGGAACTGGCCTTGTTGATCGCGTGCCACGATGCGGCTTTTTTTGGCTCGCCGAAGCCAGGCTGGGCTACTGTGCAGAGCGCAGCTACCGCTGCGGGACCCGCTGCTCCGCTCCTGTTCCCAGAGGCTGCCCGAGAGGTGGATGGGAAGGGAAGGCAGAGCTGAGAGCCTTAACGTATGCGACCTCTTAAAGGCAGGCACATCACTTGACTTGTGAAGCGTAAGAGAAATTAAGGATTTGTTTGCCTGCCTTTCCCCAGAAGTCAGCTTTCTGAAGGAAGTTTTACCCTGTGGCAGCTGTGAGATCCCAAAGCAACTCTTTGTCAGCCATCTGGTAGCTCTCCAGCAGCACTCGTGCCTTGAGTAGAACCACATCTCACGGCAGCGCTGTGGAGATAGGATTGGCCAGCCTGAACTCTTATGTTTTGTTCTTCTAACTACGAGAATCATGGAATCATGGAATGGTTTGGGTTGGAAGGGACCTCCAAGCCCATCCAATGCCACCCCCTGCCATGGGCAGGGACACCTCCCACTGGGTCAGGGGGCTCCAAGCCCCATCCAACCTGGTTTTGAACACCTCAAAGAAGAGAGGCTTGTTTCTGGCCCTGTCTTAATAATTTCTATCCTAAACATTGTCTCTCTTCCATTATAAAAAGGCCACAGAGTAGAATGTGAACTCTTGAATGTGACAGAGATGCTATTTCCAGGAAAATAATGAAATTGCTAACTTACAAAACTAAGTTTATGCAATAAAGTTATTATACTCTGCTCCTTTTAAGCAGACTTCCTTGGAATTTATGTACAGTACATGACAGATTTTTAAAACTATTTATACCACAGTTAGAGCAAGACCTTTAATACTCTAGTCTTAAGACAGGGTTTGTTTTTGTTAGATTTCTTTTAAAGCTTTAGACAATTAAATACAGTACATAGATGTTAGCTTTTAAATACAATGCGAGATTATGCAACCTTCTGACTAGCTTCGACCATAAACTGGCACCTCTTTTCATCGTTTCCATAGTACAAAACTTTCCTGATTCGGGGTGTGGTGGTGGTGGGGGTAAGTTTTAACTCATTTTGCACGGCGGTGCCAGCTGGCGGTAACTAGACTCATCCACAGCTAGCGAGTTTGGTAAATCGACGGGTTAACGCGGCTGGATGGGAAGGATTAGGACTGCATGACACTACGAGACCAAGAATATGACATTCATATTCGTCCATGGCCAGCACAGATTCATAACACGAATTCCATTGACATCGTTAGGATGTGCAATAGTTTTTAGTGCATCTATCGTCGCCTACCAGCTTACTGCAAGAGAGAACGACTTCTTCTCCTTGCTGCCAAATCTTCAGACTTCGACGGTGTTGGCGCTACAGTACGTTTTGGGTTTGGTGTCTGAAGGTTATATTTAAGACTAAGATCGTTTGGGGTATCTTTTTGTGGGGAAGAAAAGAGATGGAGACATTTTGACGGCGGGAAAGCTGAGACACTGAACACAGACCCATGCAAAAGTGTTTGTTCGAGAGGAATAGAAAATATTAATGCCTAAATCTAAAACCGGTTCCTAGTTGTTATTAAAACTAGCTACAGTACACTTGGTTGGGGTGCATTACTCTTCTAGAAGAGAGACTTCAGCTTTGGTAGTGCTTAGCATCCCTTACACACCCGTTGCCGCTCCCCCCCCGGGGCGTTACGCACTTTCAGCAGAGCTGCGCTTCGTGTGGGCTGGGACGGAGCCCTCACCTCGGAGGTTCCTGAAGTAGAGTTTTAGCTTCTGCGGCTCGGTGATCCGTCTCCTGGTGAAGTCGGCGCGCGGGTGGCCTTGGGCGCAGTGGTCTGTCTGCAGCAGGTGGAAGAGGCTTGCCATGTTGGGCCCAATCTTCTCCATCAAGCTGTCCTTGATGGTGCTGACAGTCTCTTCATCACACTCCAACAAGCTTCTCACCAGCTTGTTGTAATACCTGCGCGAGATGTACCATCCGTTATTCCCAGGCAGCTCACAGCAAGATGAAAGAAGCAAGGTAAGAGCTGAACTCAAATCAGGAGATCAGTCCAAGAGATAAAAACTAGGAGAATCACAGTTTTGAGGTCATTCAGGGTGTGTTTGAAGCTGATTTTTGACAGTGCACCATGTACCGCACCTAACAACCGGCCAAGCTCTGGAGATGTGATGCCTATGACACAGCAAAGGAACACAACCCATCCGACCTCTAGTTTAGTCGTCCTAAATGAGCAGCTGAAAGGTAAGGCCATAAGAACGAGTGGTTATGCTGTTACATTGGTGGATTGGGAAGAAGGGGAGAGCGAGGAACTAAATCGATGTAGGAATTGGCTTAAGTGAGTGTTTTACTCTCTGCTCACCAAGCCGGGATGCCAGAGCTTTACAAGTTAAAATAATTGCATAGAATCATGGAATGGTTTGGGTTGGAAGGGACCTCAAAGCCCATCCAGTGCCACCCCCTGCCATGGGCAGGGACACCTCCCACTGCATCAGGGGGCTCCAAGCCCCATCCAACCTGGCCTGGAACACCACCAGGGATGGGGCAGCCACCACTGCTCTGGGCACCCTGGGCCAGGGCCTCCCCACCCTCACAGCAAAACATTTCTCCCCAAGATCTCATCTCAGTCTCCCCTCTTTCAGCTCAAAACCCTTCCCCTCATCCCATCCCTGCACTCCCTGATCCAGAGCCCCTCCCCAGCTTTCCTGCAGCCCCTTTCAGCCCTGGGAGCTGCTCTAAGGTCTCCCCAGAGCCTTCTCCTCTCCAGCTGAACAACCCCAACTCTCCCAGCCTGGCCTCGTACAGGAGCTGCTCCAGCCCTTGGATCATCTCCTTGGCCTCCTCTGGCCTCGCTCCAACAGCTCCAGGTCCTTCCTGTGCTCAGGACTCCAGAACTGGACCCAGGGCTCCAGGTGGGGTCTCACAGAGCGGAGCTGGTTTCAGCATTACAAGTCCTGCATCTTTCTAACAGACAGACACTGCCCATCACCAGGGAGGATAACAGACTAAACAGACCACGGAGCCAGTATGACCCTTCCCATGAATGTATCCACCCCTGTGGCACCGTGCCCTTTCAATCCCTCTGCTTTCCCCTCCACACAGAGCCTTTAGCAAGGCACCAGGAACGGGAGAAGCAAGCTCAGTCCAAATCTGAGCGTGGCAGATGCGTGTATTCCCTAGGACACAGAAGGAGCTGTCACTTGCAACAAGCTGACTGCCCATTGAATCCAAAGTGAGGACCTTAAGCCTCCCTTCCAGCCTGCTGCTGCCTTTTCTCCTTCCAGCAGCCTTGACTACGCGTTCCTTGCTCAAGGAGGGAGCCAGGAAATTGTGCTGATCTGTTTCCCCAGCGCTGCTTGAGCCGAGCAGTGCTCAAAGGACCCACCCTCCACGGGGCTTAAGGCAGGATCAGAGCACCCCTGGCTCGGGCAACGAGAGCCAAGCTGGCAATGGGACCTCAGTGTAGAACAGAACATCTTCTTAGAGAGAGAAGGTTGGGAAGAGAGGAGCAGTCCCGTATTTGCTGGGTTACTTCTGCCTGAAAGGACATCGGGGAACTTATTTTAAGCCTTTAAGGTCACCGTGACATTTTTCCAGAGGAGCAGAGAAGAGAATAACCTGCAGGTGGAGGAGGGGAAGGAAGAGGGAAATGAGAGTACACATTGAAACTCCTTTCCTAACTCTCCGCTCTGGCCTTTAGAGCAGCCAGGGGAGGTCAGGTGAGGTTAAAGATTCTGCTGCACTTGAAGTACAAAAGGATCCAGCTTTGGCACGGTGGAGCACAGCCCGAGCACAGCTCAACAGTGCTAATATTAAGGTCTGAAGCTCACACAGCAGTCGATGAGGAACACGTCTGTGCCAGCCATGCACCCAGCTTCAATCAATCCCAGTCTTAACGGGACAGGAGGAACGGATCCTCCCCCCGCCGCACTGCCTACAGCTCGCTGGTGCCTTTTGGTAGCTAAGGTGCAAGCAAAGGCAACAAGGCTTTCCTCTCCTCCTGCTCCTGCCATGAGATTAAATCACAGGAAGATGCTATGACCTTTAACTACTTCCTCTCAGTGTCCCAGGCCAAGTGGCACATTCTTATTCTGTGGCTATGTTGGGACAGGGGCTGGGAAAGCAGGATGCTTTAGGAGACCTCAATGTAAACTATTAGCTGGGAAATCCTGCTGCTTTTGTTACTCAACATGTCATAATATCCTTTGGCTTTGACAAGGCTTGGCGGCTGTGGGGGAGGAGTTCCCTTCGCCTCGGGAGACGGCGGCTCCGGTTCAGGCTCGGTTCTCCAGAGAGGAACATCTCCAGCACGTAGAACATCGCTGCTCCTGTCACTGCACCCTCCCTCACTCGAGTGTCCACGCGTCCCACCTTCACCCCGGTGCCCCTACAACCCAACCAAGGGCTGTTTAACTCAACGATCCATTGTATCAACCTGAGCTGCTCCTCCAGACTGTACAACAGTCATCCCACCGTGCTGTCTGCTCCTCATCCCAGCACCTGGGAGAATGCATAAGTAAACCTCTTCCAAATTTGCCTGGGGGAAGAGAGGAAAGACATGTAAAGATAATTTTTGCCTTCCCACAAGTATGAATTTCTGGGTATAATACCTACAATAGTTTCCTATAATAAATTTATGCTGGTCCGTGATGCCACATCTCCAATATCACTTGCACACTTCTCCTAGGACAGGTCTGGAGGTTTAAGATGCTTCTCGATCAAGTCAAACAGCCACCTCAGAGGAACCGTAGCGTCCTCCTCAGCCAGCCAACATGTTAAATTGCAGCTTGGTCTGTTTGCACTCAAATTCTAGAGCATATTTACTCAAACTGTTCAAAAAAGATCCCTTTTATCCCAATCACAAGACTCAGCACTGATTGTTCCAGGATTTAGAGGAAGAAATCCCTGCCCTTGCAGCATGACTGCGCAGACTGCAGTAACTCCCTGAAGCCTCTCTCTGTCCCTTGTCCTTGGAGGACGAGGACAGGGCAGTTCTGTGCTCAGATAAAGGCACTGGAGAGCAGCGAGATGCGCCCGTTTCTGCAGGCAGCCTTTGCTGTCAAGAAGGAAGAGGAGTGAAGACAACTGTAAAAGAGACCACCAAGAGCATCAGGCTGTCCCTAGAAATGTGAACAATGGGATCATGGCAGAATAAGGTTATAGAGGAGCCTGTTTGCTGCTTCCCTTTAAGCTTGCCTGGTCAAGACCCCATTTGGTGGGTGCAATAAACCCCAAAACAGGGATGGGTGCAGAAGAAGTGAATGAAGCTGAAGAGGTTGAGAAGCTCTTAAGTGCTCACTGTGCCAGAGATGGTCTATTAATCAAACTGGTTTGGTATTTAAAAGCTCCTTTTACCCTTACACTGCCTTCAAACTCAAATAACCAATGTTTAAACAGGCTTTGAAGTACCATACGTCTACTTAACGCTATGATTGTCCCTTAGAGATGTTTATATTTACCAAAAAAAGAATCAGAAGAATGCTGGTAAAACTTAGCAAGGATTTAAAAAGACAGAGAACATGAAGTGTTGTTAAGGCTTGTGAGGAAGTCAGCTTGGTTCCTCTCATTTCTTTCTCTGTGCTTCACATTTTTGCATTTCATAGAATCGGCCGGTTGGAAAAGACCTCCCAGATCACCGAGTCCAACCGTACCTGTCCCCTTACTAAACCCTGACCCTGAGAAACTCATCTACCCATCTTTTAAACCCCTCCAGGGATGGCGACTCCACCACCTGCCCGGGCAGCTGTGCCAATGCCTGACATGGATGCAGTGAAGCTGAGGAAAGCTCCACGTACCGGTTTGAGAACTGATTCGGAAGCTGGACGACCTCCGTGATGGCTTCAGGATTTCGCTTGGCGATGCCGCACATGTCCAGTTTGCTGTAGCACTCCTCTTGCACTTCAGAGATCATTCTTTGGAAAGTGGAGCACCTCCGGATGGCGAGGAACACCTTGGACGTAACCCCGTTTGCGATGCATTTCAGGCTTTCTTTCACAAAAGCTTTTCCCTGGAAACAGAAGCAAAACCTTAAATTGCAACAGATTTCACAGGAAGGGATGTATTAACCGCTACTCCGCTAGGGCTGGCGGCTATTAATTACCCTTGCTGCAATTACAGACCTGCTGGAGATCCCTTACCAAGCACAGCAGGGACTTGGACCCTAAACACTTGCAATTATTGCATAGTTATATTCACAGCAGTTTAAATTGGGATGCACACGGCCCGTGGAGAACAGGGAGCTCCTGTTCCCAAAAGATCGAGGCAATGGAAGTCTTTGCATGAACAGAACGAGCAGTGCCAGCACCAGAATGGGCCAATTCTGCCCGCCGGGAGGGGACTGCTCGCTGCATACCAGCGATTTAATGCATCTGGTTCAGCAGCTCTCAAGATGCTTGAAGAGCTTTTAAGTTCGTCCTTGGGAGTGAAAGGAGGGGTGAACATTTTGGGAAGAAAGAAGGAAGGAACAGAGCCAGAGCCCTCCGATATCATCCTATTTATTCTGCTGCGAGCGACTGCAGCTCTGGAGAGGCCGATCTGGCCACGCATTCCCAAGCCTGAGGACTTCCAATTCAAACCCCAGCCCTGTGCCAGGTCACACAGTCAGACTGACTTTGTTAGAAGAGAGTTTCTATTTCCTCCTGAAGAGGAAACTTTGCTCTCTGCCCCACAAAACGCTCCTTGCCAACTCCTCACACATAGCATACAGTGTGTGGAAAATGTACTGGAGAAAATAGCCCTGAAGGATGATGCGTTTGTAGCCAAAGCCCCAAATCGTGGTTCAGAGGAGCAGCTAAGCAGCGGGAAGGGCTGCAAGAATGGAAGGGTTAAGCCTGCACAAACCCCATCTCCATGAGGACAGAGAAATTAAGGAAAAGCAAAGCATTTAAGCACGTGCTTTAGCGTCACCGGACTTGTAAGAGCACTTGATGGAACCGGGGCATGAAAAGGGCTCTCTAACGGCGAGGTATTATTCTCATCCCCTTTATGCTCGTACTGTACCTGAGTGTCAAATTTAGCAGCACTGTACAGGAAGGATTTGCAGATGTCGTACATGCCATCCGTGTCGCACGTGGAGTTCTCCAGGCAGGCGAAGGCTCCGCAGCCCACCTGGAGGGCACTGTTCAGGCAGCGAACCACCTCGGCTGCGGAGAGAGGCACAGGCACGACGTTACGCACGCGCTGCTCCCCGATGCCATAAAGCCCTTCTCCTGCGCAAAGGCAAGTCGTGCTCCACTGCAATCGAGCAGCAGCCTTATCGTTTCTCGGGAGAGGTAATAGAGACCAAAGGAGTTATTAAATGAAGTCAAGGATTTATAGAATGGTTTGGGTCGGAAGGGACCTTAAAGCCCACCCAGTGCCACCCCCTGCCATGGGCAGGGACACCTCCCACTGGGTCAGGGGGCTCCAAGCCCCATCCAACCTGGCCTTGAGATCACCAGCAAATCAAGGAACAGAAACTGCAGCTGCAGAAACCCTCAATACATTGCAGATGGATTAAAAGAAAGGCTACGTGACAGAAGGAGACTTACAGGTCCATGCCAACCTAATTCTCACCAGGCATTTACAGCTTTATTCAGAGCTCCTCTATAGAAGGATGTGCAACGTCCATGAAGAGCACTGGGTGGTGAGGTCTTCTCCACCCTCTTAGACCACAGGGAGATCAGAGCAGCTTGGCAGCATCTGGCTCCCAAACCTCATTTGAAACTGAGACCCAAGTGATGGCAATTTACAACCAGCTGGCATGAAATTGGTACTTATAGCCAGGAAGCACTGGCTTTGCCGGTCCTGGAGGTATCTGGGTTTTTCGAAAAAGCGTAACGTGTCTAGAAATAAGATTTTAGTTTGCTTGTCAGTTGTCAGAACTAGAGAGGACTTGGGTGAGCAGCTTGGTGCTAAACACTAACCTGGTACCCAGCAGCCTGCAAGCGCATCCAAGAAAGGTCAAATTGCTGAGGGAAGACACATTTGGGCAGAGAAAGTTAAGGTAATGGAGCTGACCATGTATAATTCAAATTGTTGAGGCAGTAGTTAGTCTGAGCAGGAGGGTATCCATGTCATCCCATCTTTTTTAGTGCAGGTACCATGCATTTTGACAATGAATCAGCAGTATTGCCACATGATTGCCCTGAAATTAGTAGGGATTAACCTTTTTTTGGTAAGCTGAACATCTGTCCCCTTATGTGTCTGCGCAAGGCATATTCATTACTTTTGCAGATCGGGTTACAAGACATTCTTGAGGAAGAAATGCAAACCCAGGGTCTCCCAGCGAGATCCTAGGTGTGGGAAAAGTGAGGATCTGCATTTAGGGGAACAGAGCACACCTTATTAGGAGAGAAATTGTAGCCTAAAGATGTATCTATATAACCAGAAGGAAAAATATATTAACAAAATCACCCAATTAACCCCTCCTGCCTGCGTGCCTGAAGGGAGAAATATTTGGTAAGATCATCCTCTCCCCAGTTCCTAACCTCGTCCAAGCCATTCCCAGCATTACGTTTCCACAGGTTCAAATGATAACTTTGCTTTCAGCACACTTAGGATGCATTAAGCTTTTATTGTTTTAGGCACGGTGCAATAGTGAGCCCCTATGTTTCTATAGCAACCAAATACAAAAGGAAATTGAGCAAACACCCTAGGATAATGCTGCAGAGCCTTGCAGATCTAAAATAAGACATCTGCTAATGAGCTCCAAATTAGAGCCCTAATATCTTTTCAGTAGACTAGAAGACAGATTTTTAAATTCCCATTGTTCGAGACAATGTGTCCAACTTATCTCAGCATCTGTAGTGGACAAAGTGGAGACATTCATTGTAAAAACAAGTTTGCTAAATATCACAATCGTATTTTTACGGTACCGTCTGACTTGATAGCAATCAGGGTTTGAAAATAAAACGCTAGCAGTGGACAGTTTCTAGGTTACTGCATTCTTCAAAGTCACATCTCTCTCTCTCTCCCCCCTCTTGGAGCAGGCAGATGTTTGGCAGAACAATGGTTCAGTCAAATTTCCACGGATTTATATCAACTTCCGAAAAAGCAAGGAATTTAACACCAAAGCATGACTGCAATTGGAGAAGGGAGAAGGGTACATGCAAGCAGGGTGGGGGGAAAAAAAGTACACGGAACTCATTTAGGAGATGGGGGGGGGGGGGGGGGGGGGAGGGAGAATGGATTGCATCCTGCAAGCAGATCACACACCGGTTTCCCTGCCCCAGCTCCTGAGGGATTTCTGCTCCAGCTCTGCATCAATACCTCCTGAATCAGGCTCTTAAATTCATATTTGATCCTACCAGCTGCTAAGTTTATAAGCAAAAAAAAAAAAAAAAAAAAAGGAAAAAGAAGAAAAGGAGGGAAAAAAAGGGGAGAAAAAAGAGAAAGAAGAAAGAAAAAAAAGGAAGGAAAACGGAAGAAAGAAGAAAAGAAAAAAGGAAAGAAAAAAGAGAAAGAAAAAAGGAAGAAAAAAGAAAAAAAGGGAAGAAAAAAGAGAAAGAAAAAAGGGAAGAAAAAAGAGAAAGAAAAAGAAAAAAGGAAGAAAAAAGAAAAAAAAAGGAAGAAAAAAAGAAAAAAAAGGAAGAAAAAAAAAAAGGATAATCAGCAGTAAGAGATCTGAAACAGTTCAACACATCAGGGCTCAGGCTCCAAGCCCTCCTTGCTGGCTGTTACCTGAGTTCTGGGCTGCGACCCTGGGTTTCCTGGGGCTCACAGAGTCATTCTGTTCAGCTTCATAGGATGCGGATGCACTGATCAGCAGCAGCAGGAGAAAACCAGACTTTAGGAGCATTCTCTGACAAGTTTCCGCTAAGTGTGGGGTTTTTTTTGGGTGGGTTGGTTTTGGTTTTTTTTTGGTCTATGTGTGTGTGTCTCTCTCTCTCTCCTCTTCCACTTCGGCTTGAGCAAAGATGTGGATCTGGATACGAGCTCCCAGGGAGAGAGAAAGGAGGCTGCGAAGGCTTAAGGAGGTGCTGCAGCCTGGGTTCTGCCTGGCCCCTCTGGCTTCTGCTCGCTGGGGGACCAGGAGCAGCGCTGAGGGCTTTTATAGCCGCCCTTATCGGTCCCCCCGCGGGTGCTGAGCCAATCGGGAGACGCTGGGCAGAGCCAATGGCAGAGTGGACTCATTCAAGCCCCAGCAAAACTGCAACTTCACAGGAAGAATATTTTCCAGCCAATTAAAAGTACCTGCCAAACAACAATCACCCAAAAGTTAATCTTTAGGAAAGGGAGGAGGGGGGGGACACGACACACGATTTCCTATGGATAATTGCGCTCAAGGAAATGACAGAGCAGTCTTAAACCTTCCCCCCATCCCCCCCCAATCACCTGTCCTTTATAAAAAGATGCTTTCCCATCCATTTAGCAGTTACAGAAACCTGGAAGAAGGGATGGGGTGGGTTTTGCGTGGCGTATTCAATGGGGGTTGGTGGGTGGTGGGTGAGCTTTGCCCCCCAGAAGGGCAGGGAGGACGTACCTGTGTGCGTGCGTGCGGCGGGGAGGCATCGCCTCTTGCCTGCCAAGGCACGTGTGCGTGCGGCTGAACCCGGGTACAAACACCCTACACCTCACGTAGGCACATGCAAATCCCCTCTTGGTGCTAAAACCTCACTCCCCACACGCCGCGCGCCTTATCTTCCCCTCACTTGCACAATGACATCAATAAAACCATATGTCCATACCTCAGACTTCAGTGAAATCTTGCTTTTGCTGCTCAAGAAACAATTTTTTTAGGTGTTCCGTGGTTTTCCTCCCCCTCCCTCCCAAATTCAATCCTGTTTTTCAGATTTCATGACGGGAGGAGGCACCCTAATGCTCGATTTAATCTTCATTTTAATAGGCACGTAATGAGGATTAACACACTAGAGAACTGATTATCCTGTATACCAGAGACAATTTAAGGCTCTGAGTATTTAAGGGATGAAAGTATCAGCATTTAAGCCTTCGAGCTGAAAGGAAATCGGGAAGGTGCAGGGAGAAAGAAGATTTCTAGATAAAAAGTTACAAGTTCCTGCAGCTTAGAATAAGTCGAAAGATTTAGATATCGGATATTACTGATCCGAGACGAGATAGCTTATTTTGGATCTTGAGTGTGTTTGATCCTCGCTCAGCTCTCCCCATAATCTTTTCCATTGAAGGAAAAACACTCCCAATTTGTGATGCCAGGCAAGGAAATGCAGCTTGAACAGAATCACAGACCCGTCCTCGTTCAGAGGTTCTGCGGACGAACCAGTTCTACCCATCTCATTGACGTGGAGGTGCACAAACCCCTCATCCTGTGGGCATTCGTTCTGGTTTACGGGTGGCTAAATTGAAAAGTCAATAAGGAAGCAATTTAAAGGAAACCAGAAGTAGCCTCTTCCTCAGCGGAGCTCCAGAAGCAGTGCCCGCTGTTTTACCTCATTCCTGCCTTTTTTTTTTTTTTGCCTAAGGTTTGACAGCTCTGCCCGTGACAACAACGCTTCCTCGCCCCATCCCTGAGCTCCAACCGCTTCCCTGACAGCTCAGCTTGGGCTGCGCAGCCCCATTCGGTGTCAGCTTCGATTGGAACAGGAGCGAGGTTGCGCTCCTGCCTCGGGGTCAAAATAACAGCTGTGCCAGATGTTCCAAGAACAGGCAAAAAAGCACTGAAAAAAAGAAGGGTTTCGGGTTTCGTCTCCGTTCTGTGACGCTGAGCCAATTTCATTAAAGGAGGGGGGAAAAAGAAAAAGCAGCAGCCCTGCAAGAGCGCTGTGGTTTCTCTACTTAATCGGACCAGTCCAGTTTGCAAGTGAGAATAATCCCATAGGGGTTTAATTCTGATTAAATCAAAAGCAACTCTGGCTTTGACTTCAATGGGAGGTGGAATCACCCCTCTATCTAAGTCCTATTTGGAGTGGAAGCACTGCATTTTCCACAAAATTGAATTTCAAACTCAGAACCCGATTTCTCCGCCCCTTCCCCCCCTCAAAGGTGAACATTCCTACTTGTCTTTTCTAATGTTTCAATCTGAACCGAAGTCGTTTGCAAAACAAAACAGGTTGTCCTGGCCCTCGGAGCACGTATACATCCTGGTTGGAGTCCAAGTGTAGGGAAAAATTAGTAGCAAGTAGTTCCTATAGATACTAAAATTCTTCCAGCATGTTTTCTATTCTTTCTCACGTCATTATTCCGGGGCTGATTTACTCCTTTAGGGACATATTTAGTGTTTTTACCTGCTGCATGTTTTTAAAGCAATCAGTTTTAATTATGGACAGCAATAATTGGAGGTGAAGATGAAGTTCAGTTTGGGAATGGGCACTGAAATACAGTCTGATATATTGGCTCAGGACACAAAGCCAGGTTGGATGGGGTTTGGAGCCCCCTGATCCAGTGGGAGGTGTCCCTGCCCATGGCAGGGGATGGCACTGGATGGGCTGTGAGGTCCCTTCCTTCCCAAACCATTCCACAATTCTATGATAAGACTCATGCAAACATTATAATATCAGGAAAACCATCAATTCTCCTAAAAGTTCTTGCAATGGCAGTATCTTTATTCCTGCTTGAAGGAGCTGGGAAAATGAGTCCAGGAGGAAAGGACTCAGACTGAGTTGCTGTCAAATTTGGCAGGAGACTTGTACAAGAGACATTTGAGTCCTTGGGTACCAGAGTACATTTTGCACACTGAAGGCAACAAGGAGTGTAAAATCCCCCTGTAACTCCCATTCCGCACTCCCTGGATGATGGCAGAGGAACTTGGCTTCTCCCTCAGACTCAGTGTTTAAAGGGAAAAAGAAGTAAGGGGTGCAGGAATCATTAAATTTTTCTAAGATTGGTGGTTTGCCCATTCCAGGGTCATGTCTCTAAGACCACTGCTAGAAGGACACAAGAATACCCATTATAGGATAAGGTTTTCCCTAAAATTCTCCTTTCCTCATGTTCTCAGTTAAGAGCTGGCCTGGACGCTGGAGATCTCAGCAGAAGAGACAAAAAAAACCTTAAAATATAAGCACCCCAGAGATGTTCCACTATTTGATACTCCAGGTTTGGCATAACCTGCTGGAAGAATTTTCTCCCTAGCTTCCCTACAGGTTAAACGCTGCCCTGAAGTAGAAGAAGGATTTGTTTCCTGGCTGATCCATATAAAGGAAAAAAAGAAAGGCACTCTTAGCCCCGAGCGAGCCGTCCCCTTCTTTCCATTCCTACTGGAGAGATCCTACTCAATTGAGAAGACCCCACTATCGTAGCACGGCCAATCTGTTCCCAGGATGGTCGGAGTTTTGTCCAACCTCAAGAAGAAATACACGTGAGAAGAAAAGAAGAAATACAGGTGGGAAGAGAAGAAGAAATACAGGTGAGAAGAAAAGTAAGGAAGAAATCGGGGGAAAATGAAAATAAAAAAGAAATATAGATGGAAAGAAAAGCAAAGAAGAAAAAGAGGAACCGCAAACCAATATCCCCTGGCTTTGTGCTCAGCTGCTCCCCGGCTGGAAGCCCTTCAAGGGCAGCAGACCCCCCCGCCACCCCCCGCCATTGTGTAACTCGATCCCTGCCCACCTTTCAGCCCCCCTTTCCCCAGCACAGGACCCCTCCATTCGCTCCGCTCCGGAGGGACGTGAGCAACTGCATCACCTCGGGAGTTAGCAACGCTCCGCTGGTTTGGCCCTGCACGTCTGCTCCTTCCAAGCAACCCAACCTCCTCTTACGCCGCCTCTCGCCGCGGCGACACTTTGACACACACGTCCGCAGCCACCCCACCCTTTCCTCGCGGCTTGCCTGGTTGAGACGCTGCAGTTCACTCTGTTAACACGATACACGTCTTATGAGGAGCGGCTGAGGGAACTGGGGTTGTTCAGGCTGGAGAAGAGGAGGCTCAGGGGAGACCTCATCACGTTCTACAAGTCCCAGAAAGGAGGTTGTGGTGAGGTGGGTGTTGGTCTCTGCTCCCAAGTGACAAGTGATGGGACGAGAGGAAACAGCCTCAAAATGCACCAGTGGAGGGTTAGGTTGGATATTAGGAAAGATGTCTTCACTGGAAGAGTGGTGAAGCCTTGGACCAGGCTGCCCAGGGCAGTGGTGGAGTCTCCATCCCTGGAAGTGTTCAAAGAACGTGTGGCCATGGCGCTTTGGGACATGGTTTAGTCAGCACGATGGGGTTGAGCTGTCGGTTGGACTGGATGAGCTTAGAGTTCTTTTCCAGCGTTAACGATTCTATGCCTCTGTTCTAAGGGATGGACGGCAAGGGCCACCATGGACCAGCATCGTGGGTCAGCTTGCACAAAGCAAGACCCACGTCCACCAAGGGGCAGAGCATGATTCCTCCTCACCGCAACTTTCAAGTGAAACACTCTGTGTGTTGCAAGGCTCAAACCTGCGCTGTCTCGAAGCCTTGAGAGCTCGCCAGCTGCCTGTGCACATCTCGCCAGACCAGCTCCTCAGCAGGTGTACATTAGTATAACCGCCGAATTCAATCTCAGCCCTTCATCTACGCCATTATCCCGATGCGTCACTACACGCTGTCTGGTTGCAATTCCCCATCGGAGAGTTATAAACCAGGAGTAGCTTCAATTACCCTGACAGTATAAAAGCAAAGCAAGGGAGAGGCTAAGCAGAACCTTTTAATTTGCTTAGCCCAAATGAATAACCCCGGCTGCACCGGTGCAAGTGATGTCAGAACTTGTTCCAAAAGGCAGGATACAATTGAAGAGTGTCTGCCCCAACAAAGCCACTTGGATCTCTCTACAGGCTTTGGCCTTCGCTCCATAAACCTGGCAACAACAAAACACTGATCAAAATCTTCTCATTAAACAAAGGGATTTAATATCTCTGGTTTGTGTGCAAAAAGTCAGAATGGGTCTAATTGCCTCGCGACCGCTGTGTGTTCAAGGCACGATGGTTTAATGCCCAATGTAAGGTTGTCTTCTACTGCGTTTGAGTTAATCGGAAACAGAAACGAAGGCAAGTTAAAGGTCTTCTCGTCTTACCCCACTACATGATTTATTCTCTTCGTACAATTTGATTTTTTAATAAAAGTAATTATGTATTTTAGTACATTTCTGCTGGGATTGTTCTGTATCTTGTAAATGCAAGGCATGATGAAAAGTGATTCCTAATAATAACCCGGTATTACGTGTAATCCTATGCTCTAAATCCTGACTGCCTGTTTCAATGGGATTTTGATTAAAACCAAATGTGCATCACATCTCAGATACATAAAGAACTTTCAGCACTCAATTCCTGGTACCTTGGCCTGATGCAGGCAGAGCAAATACTCCTCTGTGGATGGTGAAACAGTCCTTTAAAGGCTTTGCTGTGGCAGGCTGACAGCTTTACTCCGCTTTATCCAAACACGGATATTGCTGGCTTGGACTGGATTTGTACCTGAAAAACAGAGTCAGAGGGGTTTTAAACCTTCCCTTCAGCACGTAGAGGTGCCAGCCCCAGTCCCAGCCCTAAAGTGGAGCCCAGAGGAGTTGCAGGAGCAGGACTTGGCCCATGGAGGAGAGGATGTTGTGTTTACACACGGTAATACGCTTCAGGGGGTTATCCCACATCACGCCGAGGACTAAGGTGTTCTGGAGGACCCGCGTGGAGACAGAATGCCAGGTTTTGCACACAGTGACAGAGCTGTTCACCTGAAGTAAAACCAATCAGAGCTCAGAGATGCTGGCACAGACGAAGAGATGAAGGAAGCCCCTCGAAACTTTAGAGTGGTAGGACACCTGTCACAGCTATTTTCCACCTCGCAGGCAGGAGCTTACCAGGTGGTTGGTCCAAAAATCATAGAGCCATTGAATCATGGGATGGTTTGGGTTGAAAGGGACCTCAAAGCCCATCCAGTTCCATGCCTGCCATAGGCAGGGACACCTCCCACTGGATCAGGGGGCTCCAAGCCCCATCCAACCTGGCCTGGAACACCTCCAGGGATGGGGCAGCCACCACTGCTCTGGGCAACCTGGGCCAGGGCCTCCCCATCCTCATCGTGAAGAATTTCTTCCTAATGTCCCTAATTTTGAATGCAGCAAGAGTTAATCCCAAACATGATTTTGAGGGGTGGGTAGGATCTTTACTCAGGGACTCCCCCATCTACCCAGGACTCCCACCGCAACCGTCTTTACCACAGAGACAGCCCCCCCACCCACACTTGGAATATTTCCCTCCCCCTGCTCCGGAGCATGATGACACCAGCAAATATCTAAATAGTTTCTTGCAAAGGCTTGCCTTAACCAGAAAGAGGATCTCTCATTAAAGCAGAAAATTAAACACTTCAGAACAAAGATATCGGCACATTAATATGGAGATTCTGCCTCCCCCCCCCACTTTTCATCAAAATGCATTAGCCCTTCATGTGCAATTTGCATTGGAAAGCGTAGGAGCCACATAGCATTAACAGCTGTGAAATTGGTGTCATTCTTAAAGGTTAAAATAAACCCAGCTATTCTCCAAAGCTGCCAAGCATTTCTTTGCAAGATCTATGGCCAGAGCCTTCATGAATCATGAATTTCCTTTTTTTGTGTGTGTGTGTGTGTGTGTATGTGTGCGCTGTGGAAGGAGCCTTGGGAAGATCTTTTCCCTGTTTGTAGAGGGGAAGAGCATTCCCTGCTCAGGCTCTTGCGGGGTGACATCAGCCATAGGTCGGGAATAATGCAAGCAGGAATCAGCGAGCAATATACATTTTGATTTGCACAGCAGCTCTTTAAAGAAAATAAAGGGAATGGTATGGCAGCCTCCTCGCTCTTCTCTTGAAACTTTCCTCGCCAATAGTTACCGGAATTTGTTTTGCAAGAGTGTAATTTTGTATTTTTCTTTTTATTACCATAACAAATCGCAGAGCCTAAAGTTGATTCATTAAATATTCTGGTTACCGTACTGACAAGAACATTTAACATGAGAATCATTCTTTCCCTCTGATTTTTCAGAAGCTGCAAAGATTGTTCTCATGGAAAAACCATGAATGGCCAAGGGCAATAACACAACGCCGCGTTAGATAAGGGGAGCTAAGTGAGTAGAGCATAATTCAAAGCACACAGAGGCAAATGGGAAAGCTCTCCTGGGGTTTATGGCCTCTGGTCTCCATGCCAGAGGTTGAATTGCAGCCAGTGCTACCCCAGAACTGCAGAGGCTGAAGGTCCCTCGAGATCATCGTTCATCCTGTCAAAGCACGGGCCACTGGGTGCTTCTTGTCCCGTCCCTGCCCTGAAATACCCATAAGCAACACCTGTTTGTCGCCGTAGATACAGACACAGGGTATTGCTAGAAGAAGAAAACAGGGAGATTGTCCATCTTTTCTCTGAGGTTCTATACCCATTCTGCTCCTTTTAGGGCTTCTGGTAAAGAACATTGGCTCAGCCATGAATCATAGAATGGTTTGAGTTGGAAGGGACCTTAAAGCCCATCCTGTTCCACCCCCCTGCCATGGGCAGGGACACCTCCCACTGGATTAGGTTTCCTATAAAATGGTCTCAGAAGTAAAGATTTCCCCCATTCTCACTCCCCATGAACTTAACACAACGACTGTGCTTCATTGCCCTCGCGAATGTTATTATTTAGTATTTATTACACTAACTGGAGGGAAAGGCAGTACCGCGCACCGTCTTCCTCTCTGAGCCTACACAGGGAGGAACGGTGCTGCTCTCTCTGCTGTGTCTCACCCTGACCAAGTCCTACTTGCCATGCAAACCCACAGGAGCATCCAGAGCCGGGGCTGAGTGTAGCATTACTTCCAATTCAGCTGGGAGGTTAAATCCAAGTGGAAACTGGCCTCCAAAAGCTTGTCCCCAACTCTGCTCTGCTCACCACCCTCCACAGCACATGCAATCCTCCCCATCTGCTGCTTTGGATCACAGCATCACAAGGTTGGAAAGGACCTTTGAGATCATCGAGTCCAACCTATGACCCAACACCAACACCTACTCATCATCTAAACCACGGCACTAAGAGCCTCATCCAATCTCTCCTTAAACACCTCCAGGGACGGTGACTCCACCACCTCCCCGGGCAGCGCATTCCAATGGCCAATCACCCTCTCAGGGAAGAATTCTTTCCTAAACCTCCTCTGGAGAAGCTTGAGACCGTGTCCTCTTGTTCTGTCACCGGTCACCTGAGAGAAGAGACCAACCCCTGCCTGACTACAGCCTCCTTTCAGGTGGTTGTAGAGACCAATAAGGTCTCCCCTGAGCCTCCTCTTCTCCAGGCTGAACAACCCCAGCTCCCTCAGTCGCTCCTCACAGGACTTGTGCTCCAGCCCCTTCCCCATCCTCGTTGCTCTCCTCTGGACGCACTCCAGCATCTCAATATCTTCCTCAAACTGAGGGGCCCAGAGCTGGACACAGGGGATGTTGAACCCTGAGCACTGCTAAATAAGCAGGGCTGGGAAGAGTCGTGTGTACTGCCTGGCTGAAGTTCTCTGCACGTTGGCCTCCAAGGGAGACGGTGATTAACTCGCCGGCACGGTTTGGGCAGTGAGCAAGGCTGGGGTTTGTACACAAGCAAGTCAGCATCTCTGATCCTCTGCTTGCTGCCTTCTTCAGCAGGTTCAGCACGAACAGCGCGTCTCCTCACTACACCTCACACCTACTGTTGCAAACGAGCAGGGAAAGGAAGCAGCGAGCTCGGAATAATGTATTGTCATTTCCAAGCTGATTACTGCCCCCCCTCCTCTCTCCCCTCACCCTCTTTTTTTTTTTTGATCAAACTCGAACTTAAAATAGAAGAGGAAAAGGGCTTGCATAAATATCTTAACAGCTGCTCCAAGCTTTCTCGCTAACACGGTAACCGGTGGAACAGTGAAGAACCTGTTCTTTTAGCTTAGTCAGAAGATCTGGTTTGGCCCATTTATCAGGAAAAGAGACAGGAGAAATTGTTGTCAAAGCATCTGGCCAAGTGAGGTCTAGGGACATGAGTGAAGGAAAGAAACTGGGCTCTAAGGAGAGGACCAAAAGAAATGGAAAAGGAGAATGGACACCAGGGGTGGCAACGAAGGAACTAATGTGAGGCTGCGCCCTTCCTCCGCAGAGGCTTTATGTATTTGCCATGGGGAATTTCACCTCTCCTCATTTCATAAAGTCACAGAATGATTTGAGTTGGAAGGGACCTCCAAGCCCATCCAGTGCCACCCCCTCCCATGGGCAGGGACACCTCCTGCTGGGTCAGGGAGCTCCAAGCCCCATCCAACCTGTCCTGGAACACCTCCAGGGATGGGGCAGCCACCACTGCTCTGGCACCCTGGGGCTCCCCACCCTCATCATGAAGAATTTCTTCCTAAGATCTCACCTCAATCTTCGCCTTCCAATTTAAAACTGTTCCCCCTCGTCCCATCCCTGCACTCCCTGATCCAGAGCCCCTCCCCAGCTTTCCTGCAGCCCCTTTCAGCCCTGGGAGCTGCTCTAAGGTCTCCCCAGAGCCTTCTCCTCTCCAGGCTGAACAACCCCAACTCTCCCAGCCTGTCCTCGTACAGGAGCTGCTCCAGCCCTTGGATCATCTCCGTGGCCTCCTCTGGCCTCGCTCCAACAGCTCCAGGTCCTTCCTGTGCTCAGGACTCCAGAACTGGACCCAGGGCTCCAGGTAAGAGCCGAGTTTCCTAGGAGTGAAATACGCAGTGATACAGAAGAGACAGAACCATAGAACGGTTTGGGTTGATGGGACCTTTACAGGTCATATCTATTCCACCCCTCCTGCAGAGAGCAGGGACATCTTCCACTAGATAAGGTTGCTCCAGTATCCACATTTTTAAACAAGTTTTTGCCTTTTTTATACCATTCACTAAAAGTGAGAGAAAAGCAGATTTTAAAGAGCTGAGTTTCAAACATCCACATCATGTCAAGGCGAATCGGTGAGTTTTAGGGAGCTTGCAAAGGTGAAGGAAGAAAAGGTTGGATAATTAACAGCTAGAATCACAGCATCCACAACCTCGATCACTTTTCAGAAGCTCCTTCTGAGCGAGCTATGGAAAAAACAGAAACATCGCTAAACGGGACAATCAATTTTCACGGAAGATAACAGCCTGGCTGGCAGCGCGTTATCTTCTGAGGGAACAATCCCTTTGTAGTCCTAAATTAAGATTTGTCTTCCAGATTGCAGTTGCATCAGATGGAAACTCAAACCAGAGCAGCCACAAATTGATTGTCTTTTCTAATTGTCACTTAGCTGCTGTACAGCCATAAGATTAAATATCTTAAAGGCCTTATGTGAACTGGGAATTTGCCCCAGTTCAAACCAGCGCAGTGAAAGATCTGGCAGGGCATTTCCAGCTCAGATCTCCCAGCACGACATCTTTGTGCATCACAAACACCTGAACATCCAAGGTCTTTTTCTGGGAAACTCCATTGTTTTAGCTCACGGGAGAACTTTTATTTCCCTGGAACAGCTGGGAACCTGGTGCAGAGACTTTAAGACCTGATCCCCCAGCAGGTGGTCGATGTGAAGACACTACCATCTCAGCTAGATCAGAAAACAAAACTCAGGACTTTGGTCCTGCTCTGCCTGTACTAAAGCAAGTCAAGATCATGCCCACAGTCCTAATTTCAAGATTTCATCTCGCACGCTCTTCATCCAAACAAGACTGGGCTCTACATAAAACAAAAAATCCACCACAAAGAAAAAAAAAAAACCATCTATAAAACAAAACCAAACAAACCTTCCAAACCACAAAGTTGACTAAACCCCAGTGAAGTTTATGAAACCTGCTATGGTTTTCAAACTCATCCTTAGTAGTTTTAGCCTGATTTAACAAGCCGATATTTCTACAAATACCTTGTGTATGAGTGGGTGGGGGCACTTTTGTGACCATTTTAATTCTCTGGGCACCTTTAGCTGCATCTGATGAGGGCATAAATGCTTCAGGGTTCCCCATCAGTAAGTAGTTAGAAAGGACAGTTGGTAGAAGACAACCTGAAACCACTCAAACCCTACATCTGATCGCCCTCACTGGATACCAGAGACTCTATGAGGGAGGCAGGGGGAAGGGAGATGTCAGATGCCCCAGTTGTGGGAAAAGCTTCGATCGCAATTAACAATTGCCCACAAGACACAAATCTGTGGGAAACCAGGCTTTGTTAATCCCTGTGCTCAAGGAAATACTTATTCGTACCCTGAGGAAGGGGCCCGTTTCCTGCCAGCTGCCTTCCCACTGCAGGGACCTGGGTGCGTGTCTCCAGCCACCACTGCTCAAGACCTCCGGATGCACCATGGCAGCATCCAACCACTCACTGATCTCTCATTTAAGATCTAAATATTAAAGACCTGACTGGAGAAGCTACACAAGTAATTTGAAGCTTAATCTCCTGTGATATTTAAGACAACGCCTGGGAAAACGGGAAACCAACCTGTGCTGTTCAGGAAGATGGGCTGGAGGGCTGGATAGATTTTACCATCAGTTTTACCCTCAGTCTTCAGCAATTTGACTGATTTTATAGAGTTATAGAATGTCCTGAGTTGGAAGGGACCCACAAGGATCATCGAGTCCAACTCCTGGCCCTGCACAGGACACCCCAACACTCACACCGTGTGTCTAAGAACGTTGTCCAAATGCTGCTGGAATATTGTCAGGCTGTGACTGCTTCCCTGGGGAGCTGTTCCAGTGCTCCACTACCCTCTGGGTGAAGAGCCTAACATCCAACCTAACCCTCCCCTGGTGCACCTTCCTGCCATCTGGAAATTCTCACCCTCCTTCTAAATACGCCCTGTCCTCCACTGCAGTGACCACGCTTTCGATCCAGTGGGCACGGCTTTGAGATCTCAGATGTTGCCAATTGCCACAGCCAGGGAACTCTCAGTGGGGCTACAGGACAACCTGGCTGGTGTCCAGTCCACCCTAGATCAAGACAATAGCTCCACTGTGACTTCCGTAACAGCTACTAAAAGGCTCATCTGAAGAGTTTACCAAAGCTTTGGAAAGCTTTTAGCTTTAGCTCCTCATTTCTCAACTGAGATCGTCTCTTCTCACGGAGAACTTCTCACCACGTAAGACAGGTACCTGCAGGTAGTATTTTGAGGGATTTCAGAGCTACACTGAAAGCCTCCTGCTTGCCAGAAATGGTTCATGAGAGAGAAAGGGGTCTGGAATGACAATTAAAAATTGCTTAGACCTTTTCCAAGGGTCACAGACAAGAAGTACGGGCTCCCTTGGAAATGTTCGCCATGGATTCAGGGTAGAAAAGACCTCCTAAAGCTGGAAGATGAAGGCTAGCTAATTAACAGCACTTAATAACTGGCTAAAAGAGGTACGGGTGCAAGAATGCAACACGAGAACCCACGTCAAAGAAGTTAATTTCTTTCTCTGGGGCAGGTGTGCTTTGGGGCTACTCCTGGAGCAACCGCGTAGCCCAGAGTAGTGAACAATAGTGGGGGGAGGTGGGGAAATCAAGGCAGGAAGCTTTTGAGAATGCTCTCCTTCTAAAAATAGGCTGGAGTTTTGGCTATTTTAGTGTACAATGCCACCAGGCAGCCAGCTCACACAGCAAAATCTGCAAACTCATTCCCTTCACACCAGCTCTGCGCTTCAGCAGGGCTTCCGGGAATAAAAGTGCAAATTTGGGCAAGGATGCAAAGAATGCAGGGTTGCTCGGCTACTCTGGTTGTGAGAAGCAATGAAAGGTCCTAACAGAGGCACGGACTCTAAATATATAGACAGAACCTGAGAATAGCCTGCTCCAAAAGCCCACTCCAAGCTCTCTGAAAGCCTTTCTGGCTTCAGCAGGCTTTGGGTCATGCCCTGTCCATACCGAAGGGCATGTTAAATTGGGTTTACAATAGCCCTTTTCCATCCGAGCTGCCCAACGGGCGGGCAACGCCTTTAGGAACCGATGGACTTTTCAGCGGCTACGAGAATAAAATTACAATTTGGAACCGAAATCGCCGCTGCAACTGTGATGGAGACCAGAGCTATTTAGGGATTAGATTAACACAGAGACTTTATGAAGCATCAGCTGTACGGCCGCTGCGAGTGAATCAGCAGGCTGGTAGCCTGGGGACCAACTGTTAATTGAAAAAGGAGGGCGGGGGCAAGAAAGGCTGGCGTTTCATACCTAACGGTTAAATACATTTCGGTTGCTGGTCCAAACGGCTCAAAGGATTTGCCAGCCTGGTGCCTGCCCTCCCATCCCCCTCAGCAGCCTTTTAGCCTCAGCTTCTTCATTAAAAAGGCTGAATAGAGCTGCACTTGTTACGTGTTTAGTGCCTGCAAAGGCTGTACCAGCCTCAGCATCCAAGCAACCCTGCTCCCTTCTCAAATTTGTCCACGGGGTCTTTACCTGCACGGCAGAATTCTCATCTTTGGGTGGGTGGAGTGCGTGGCTGTGACTCAGCAGCAGTAAAACACATCCTAACCCCTATGGATACCTCGAACCATGGGATCTTCAGTACATGAAGGGGGCCTGCAAGAAAGCTGAGGAGGGACTTTATCCAAGGGCAAGTGGTGACAGGATGAGGGGAAATGACGTTAAACTGGAGGGGGAAGATTTAGATTAGGCATTAGGAAGAAATTGTTCATGATGAACACGGTGATGCTGGCCCAGGGTGCCCAGAGCAGTGGTGGCTGCCCCATCCCTGGAGGTGCTCCAGGCCAGGTTGGATGGGGCTTGGAGCCCCCTGATCCAGTAGGAGGTGTCCCTGCCCATGGCAGGGGGTGGCACTGGCTGGGCTTGGAGGTCCCTTCCAACCCAACCCATTCCAGGATTTATGAATCTATGACCTGAGCACAGGTTGGACACCTATTCAGTGTCAAAAAGCAATTAACATATTAAAGTGGTAAATTATAAAATAAGACAAATTTTTCAGCTCACTTAAGGTTAGAAACAAGAAGCAGCAGAACAGGCTGTGAACTTCTGGGCAAGAGATGCCTTGCATAAAGTTTTTCTTGCAATATATTCTGTAGCTGCCTGAGGCCTCTGTGGGTGATATTAGAGCCCCAGACAGTTGTCTGACAAATTCCTGGTAAACAAAGAAGACAAAGCTGGAACTCAAGCTATGCACAAGTCTATTTATGTTTGTTTGTTGCAAGTTATTTCTTTAGGAAACGTTTCCTGCATAAAAAACCTACAGATTTTTAGTTTAACAGGCCTGTGACAAAATGCTCGAGCACCCCTACTTCAAAAAAGCGATCGGCACTTCCCAGGTTATGATCGTCAGATTCAACCCTTCTCATACGTCAGAGGGTTAAAAAGGGGCTTCAAGAGATTTTAACTTCTACAGCTTTTTTGTTTTCTTTTTTTTTTGTTTTCAATGCAAGAGGCCAAACTGGGAATTTTTGCATTTAACATTTCCAGGGAATTGAAAGCATTCATAGAATCATGGGATGGTTTGGGAAGGGAAGGGACATCCAAGCCCATCCAGTGCCACCCCCTGCCATGGCCAGGGACATCTCCCACTGGGTCAGGGGCTCCAAGCCCCATCCAACCTGGCCTGGAACACCTCCAGGGATGGGGCAGCCACCACTGCTCTGGGCACCCTGGGCCAGGGCCTCCCCACCCTCACAGCAAAACATTTCTCCCTAAGATCCCATCTGAGTCTCCCCTCCCAGAGCCCCTCCCCAGCTTTCCTGCAGCCCCTTTCAGCCCTGGGAGCTGCTCTAAGGTCTCCCCAGAGCCTTCTCCTCTCCAGGCTGAACAACCCCAGCTCTCCCAGCCTGGCCTCGTACAGGAGCTGCTCCAGCCCTTGGATCATCTCCGTGGCCTCCTCTGGCCTCGCTCCAACAGCTCCAGGTCCTTCCTGTGCTGAAGACTCCAGACTTTCAACACCACAAAGCCAACCTCCCCAACCACAAGCCATTTCCATTTAAGTTATGCTATAAACACGTGATGACAGACAGAAGGTACTTAAACACGCATGAGCTATGTGATAGGGCAGGCACATACAATCCAACTTGATTTTACCTTATTTACGTTCGTGTGTTGATGCAGTTTCCCTTTTTATTTCTAAGAGGATAAATGCAAGCCCAAGAGACAATTTAATCTTAACCACACAGTCAAAAATCAACAAGCAATAAACAACCTTGTATATTTTCTCCCTCCAACAGTCAAGTTTACTTCATTAATGACATCCCACAACCTTTTTTTTCAAGGGAAGCCTTCGGTCTTCATTTTACAGAGTGGAAAGAGATGCACAGATTTAATCAGAACAAGAGGAGGACGCAGGCAGCCTGGTTTCTGAGTGTTCACCGTTAGATCAAAATCCTTTCCTAGAGGCATGAACAGAACCCCAGAGCCCCATTCCCAGTCACCCCCAGTTAATCACTGCATCCCATCTTCTTCCAAAGCAGAACATCCTCATGGCATCCCATCTTCCAGTCTCCTTTCCCCCTTGCTCTTGTGTCATTGCTGCTCCTATCACTTGTCACTCTTATCAATTCCAAAATCATCATCTGGGACGTTAGAACAAAGCTATTTGCCTTTGCATCCTTGAGCATACAAAATGCAACCCCTCCCACAGATACTTTTGTTCCAAGCCAGACAACATCTGGGAGGAAAGACAGCTCTTTCCCCTCCCACCCAGAGCGTTTCTGCGGTCCCTGCTTCCTCACAACATAACGGCATGAAAGGAGCAGGGAGGACGCTCTGCCTCTTCTCTCAAGGGCTGGGCGACTCTTGTGTCAGCAGTGTTGTGGTGAACCACATACCACTGCTTCAGTTCAAAGCATCTTTCCCCAGGAGGACGGCCAGCAGCATCCCAAGTTGAAACCACACACTTGATATAGCTAGAACTTTCATCAGCTGCATCGCAAACGTAGCACGAATTGGCTCATTAAAACAAGAGAACCCTGTAGGAAGTCAACAGGGCTCCTTCCTCGAGGACCCAGTTTGGCAGGGAGTTCAGTGCACGCACAGCTTTATTAGCAGGTGGGAACAAACCACTTCCCAGGGGCCAGGCTTGCAGCACAGCACAGAAGACCCTGCTTTCTCCCAACTTTTAGGGTCCTGAGAGTCCATGTCCTTCACTAGAAGACACCCACAGCAGGAGAGATCCCGACACACAGGGCTGAAGGTGTTTTCCCTCTGGGTTAGGGCAGATTTTGGCCATGGGGACACTGAGCCATGCACGTGCAGCGTGGTAATGAGGGGGCTTTCTCACCACCTCAGTTCTAGAAAGTTGTGAAGTAAAACACAAAAGCCCTTTTCGGTTTTATCTAGAGTTTTAGAGAAATAGAACCCTAGAATGGTTTGGGTTGGAAGAGACCTTTAGAGGTCATCCAGTTCAAGCCCCACACGGTAAGCAGGGACATCTTCAACCAGATCTGGTTGCTCAGAGCCCCATCCAACCTGATCTTGAGCGTTTCCAGGGATGGGGCCTCCACTGCCTCCCTGAGCAACCTGAGCCAGGGTTTCATCACCCTCATGGTACAAAATTTCTTCCTAAGATCTCACCTCAATCTCCCCTCTTGCAGCTTAAAACTGTTCCCCCTTGTCCTCTACCCCCACTCCCTGATCCAGAGCCCCTCCCCAGCTTTCCTGCAGCCCCTTTCAGCACTGGGAGCTGCTCTAAGGTCTCCCCACAGCCTTCTCCTCTCCAGGCTGAACAACCCCAACTCTCCCAGCCTGTCCATGTGCCAATAGAGGACAAAACACAGGTGGCACGCAATGAACTCTGAGAAATTGCTTCTGTTTTATGAGCTATTTCTTAACAAAGCCAAGTGATGTGGATGAACTATAGAACCTACTGCCCTCTCCCCTTCCAACAAAGTGGGGCTGGAGCCAAACGCCCCATTCCTCGTCAGCAGGCAGAGCAGCAACCTGCGTCCGTATCCTTCAGGCAGAAGCAAGAGGGGCTCGGAGGAGCTGTGTGGTGATATGGGAGGTAGAAACACACCAGCTGTGAATTTGAATGGAGCTGCTTTGCAAGAGAGCAGAAAGCTGCTGCTATATTTGGCGAGTCCCTGAGAGATTTTGCTGGGAAGGAGCATCTGTTTCATTTGATGCAGTGCCCATCACCCCCCTCAAAGACAGCATCTCACAACCAGCCATCACCAAGGGCAGTACAAAAGGGGACAACCTGTCGTCAGTCTAAAGGAGATGCCTAGGAACACCTCGCAGAGAAGGAGGATGCTTCTGGCAAGATGAGGAGGCTCATGTTTGTGTCACTATAAACCCTTTTCCATCTACTTGAGCTGGAGGGATCATTGCGAGACAAGGCAATGCGCTCCATCACACCGGGCAGGGTGGAAAACACTGAACTGTGCCTTAAGTCTTCACCTGGACAAAGCCGTGACCTAACAGCAGAACCTGTTTTTCCATTAGCTTCGTGTTGTGATGAACGTGAGCGATACCATTCCCTGCTCTACCCATTTCATCTTGGGGCAGATCCAAGGTGCTAAGTGTCTTTAAATTACGGTAGAGAAGAAAGGAGCAAGCAACCACCTACGGAAACTTGATAGCCGCTCGCTACAGTTGTAAAGCAACCAGCGTACCATGTGCACCCACGATTCGCCCTCTCCTGAGGCCACAGGTTTCTTTACAGGTTGCCTACAGGAAAGCTGGGGAGGGGCTCTGGATCAGGGGGTGAAAGGATGGGATAAGGGGCACGGTTTTCAGCTGCAAGAGGGGAGATTGAGGTGAAATCTTAGGGAGAAATGTTTTGCTGTGAGGGTGGGGAGGCCCTGGCCCAGGGTGCCCAGAGCAGTGGTGGCTGCCCCATCCCTGGAGGTGTTCGAGGCCAGGCTGGATGGGGCTTGGAGCCCCCTGACCCAGTGGGAGGTGTCCCTGCCCATGGCAGGGGGTGGCACCGGATGGGCTTGGAGGTCCCTTCCCACCCAAACCATTCCATGATTCTTTCCAGTCACCCCATTTTTTCAAAATCCACCCAAAACAGCAAGGCAGAACCAGGACAAAGCACCAGATTTTTTTGAACATATAGATTTTAGACCGTTTTCGTACAGTTTCTGTGCATCCAATGCTTGTTGCATTCACAGGCCTTTCACTTCAGCATAAACCCACCGTTACACCGCAAAACTAAGTATTGTCAAGCAAACTCAGTTTGAATGGTGCCACCAACACTTGGGACTCCAGGAGGACAATTTGGGGCTACCATAGAATTCACAAAGACACAAAGAGAGCAATGGGCATAGAAAGGCTGTTTTCCAAACCCCTACAGGTTGAAGATCCCACCTCATGGCGGTGACAGCACACGGCACAGGAACACCTACACGCTCATAGTGGCTTGAAGCCCCATGCTCTTCCAGAAATGCAACTCCACAGGGGATGGGGGTGAGAGCAGCCGATTCCTCCCAATAGATGGCAGCAATGCATGGAGACTCAAGCACTTCTCCAGCCACAGGCACAGGTGAGCAACCGGGAAGCGCGCAGGCGGCATCGGGGTGCAGAGTAGCACCCCTGCATCGTGGGTGCCAGCACCCAGCAGCCGGACCACCCTGCCTTTGCTGCTGCTTCATTATTTGTGCGCTTGAATGCAAGCGGCTTCCTCCCCTCAGCCCTCCCCGATTCGGTCCTCGGTCACTTTTGTTCAGCGGTGGAGGCTATTAAATACCGAATGAGGAAGAGGCCCGTAGCAGCGAGCACAAGCACTAGATGTACTCTGAAAATAGACCATGTCAATGGAGCTGGGGTTTTGTTCCTAAGTGTCCCTAATCGAACTCTTTGTGACTTAATCACGCTTTTGGCAGCGGCGTAAGAAACAAGGAATGAATCGAGTTATTGTATTCCCTGGATTTTACTCCTCTATTGTGGCGTGCGACCCCGGTGAAAATGCCGATTCCACTTCTTCCCCTGGGTTAATTCCTCCAAGCGTGGCCAAAAGGGCTTTTTTTTCCCTTTTTTTCGGAGAGAGCAGTTTCACTAACACAACGTGGTACATAATGGTTTAAAAAGCACATCTCAAACTGTTAAAGCCAAGCAGAAGGAGCAGAAAGGGAAAACGGGAAGGGTTCAGCCTTGCTGAGAGCCGGGAAACTGGGGAAAGAAAAAGCAGCAAGAAGTTGCTTTACAAATACAGGCTTCCTACTTTGTTAACACATTTAAGTAATGTTAATTGCAGTGCACTGCAGTATAAAGAGCCATTTGTAATTGATTAATCTGTGTTTGCCATTTTCTAATTAAAGAGAAAAGAAACCCTAATTATTCTGCTCTGTACCAGGCAGTGGAACAGTCATTACGGAATAAGCAATTTTCCTTCCTCAGACACTGGGTTCCCCTATTCTCCCCTGTTACATAAAACCCTCGCCACTCACTGCTCCCCGCAGCACGGCCGACGGCTCCTTGTCAGGCACTTCCAGCCTTCCCAGAACATGAGGAGCGGATTGTGAGCTTCAGCTCAAGCTCAAACCTCTCAAAGGATGACTCAGTGACATTTTCCAGGACCCCCATTCAAATGAAAATGGAGAGAGATGGAATTTTGGGACCTGGTCCCACCACTAAATCTGGCGCTGGTAGATTAGAAAGAAACCAAGAAGGTGGTTGGTGGGGAAAAAGTAAGCCCTAACGGAGGGCCCGTACCAGGTGGAAAGAGGTGACACCAAGGCTGAGCTGCTGCTGCTTTGTCCTGCATCACTTGAACAGCAGAGAAAGGCAGAGAAGAGCATTTGCTGTCACATAATCTTAGAACCATGGAATGGTTTGGGTTGGAAGGGACCTCAAAGCCCACCCAGTGCCACCCCCTGCCATGGGCAGGGACACCTCCCACTGGATCAGGGGGCTCCAAGCCCCATCCAACCTGGCCTGGAACACCTCCAGGGATGGGGCAGCCACCACTGCTCTGGGCACCCTGGGCCAGGGCCTCCCCACCCTCACAGCAAAACATTTCTCCCCAAGATCTCATCTCAATCTCCCCTCTTGCAGCTCAAAACCCTTTCCCCTCGTCCTGTCCCTGCGCTCCCTGATCCAGAGTCCCTCCTCAGATTTCCCGGAAGCTGTCAAGTTGTCCTCAGAGTGCAAACCACAACCTGTGGTCCAGGAGCTGTTGCAGCTCCTGAAATTCTCTCAAGAAAGAAAAAAGCCCAGCCTGATGCCATCCCCCAGTGCTGACCCCTGCGAACTCCTCCACGTCTTTCCCATTCCCTCCTCCATACCCCAGCCTGCCAACAACATCTCCCCTTGCTTGGGGAAGGCGATCTGTGGTCCAAGAGGAGCAGAAAAGGGAAAAAGCCTCCAAGAGTGTTGGAGAGACTGGGTCTCTGCTCACTCTGAAAAGTTGACGTCTACAATAAAGTTGGACAAGACAAATCCAGAGCCAAGTGAATTTATCTGGTGACAAGAGAGGCTAACTGATGGAGAAAGCTGCAAGGAAAACAGACTCCCCTTTTCCTGGCTTAAATGAGACAGGATGGAACATTTTCTCTTTAATTTGGAAGACATGCTGGTAACGCGGTTCCTGCTGATAAATCAAACGCCACTGCCTGACTGGAGAAAGAGGGGAAACTGCAGGACGTTAATCCGCAACAATCACGCGCCTGGCACACAAGATGCAGTCACCTCGGAGCTGTCCTCCAGAAACAATTAAACTGCACCACTTTGCACTTTAAGTGGGGTCTCGGGGTAGGTGATGCCCAGGTGGCCAAGAAGGCCACCAGCATCCTGGCTTGGAACAGCCATGGGGTGGCAGCAGGCGCAGGGAAGGGATCGTCCCCTGGGTTCAGCACTGGTGGGGCCACACCTGGAAACCTGGGTTCAGTTTTGGGCCCCTCACAACAAGAAGGGCACTGAGGGGCTGGAGCGCGTGCGGAGAAGGGAACGGAGCTGGGAAAGGGGCTGGGGAACAGGAATTCTGGGAGCAGCTGAGGGCCCTGGGGTTCTTCAGCTTGGAGAAGAGGAGGCTGAGGGGAGACCTCATCGCTCTCTGCAGCTCCTGGAAAGGAGGTTGTGGTGAGGTGGGTGCTGGGCTCTGCTCCCAAGTAATGAGAGTTAGGAGGAGAAGAAATGGCCTCGAGTTGCACCAGGGAAGGTTTAGACTGGATATTAGGAGAAATATCTTCACTGAGAGAGTGGTGAAGCCTTGGACCAGGCTGCCCAGGACCGAGTCTCCATCCCTGGAGGGGCTCAAAGAACGTGTAGAGGTGGCACTTTGGGACAGGGTTTAGCAGGCACGGTGGGGTTGGGCTGACGGCTGGACGTGATGATCTTAGAGGTCTTTTCGACCCGTAACTGTTCTATGAAACTTCTGTGAAACTCCCGGATTTGATTCAAGTGCCCAGCACGGCACTTCTAGCTCTGATTTCTGAAAAGGAATAGTTGTGATAAGCAGCTGAGAGAGGATGAGGCTCATCCCACGCAAGCCAATGCAGAGCAGAGTTGGGAGCTCATGCTGCGGAGGTAACTGTGGGGTTGGATCGTAACTTTTACACTTTTCACGGTTTAAAAAAAGCTTTGAGAGAAAAAAATCTTTCATAATTAGACAGTGGGGCTCATTATTCCAAGATATTGTTGAAGACACGTAGGAGGATTTTTAAAAAGAGCTTAGACATGAATAAAGATAAAGAATATGCAGGTTTAAGCCAGGCAAGGGTTTAAAAGAGAACATAAACCCATCATGCTTCAATTTGAGGCCCATTTTTAATAATTAGGGGTTGAGAGGAGTCTTATTTTCTGCCACATGTGAATGTGCTCCTCCTTGCTGGCACATCTGAGCTGGTAGAAGAAAGCTGTTCTCAATCTCACATGGAATCATGATTCCCAGCCTCACAGCAGACCCCATACAATTATTGACCTTGCACAAAACCAAGGGAAGTGACAGAACGGGAGCGTTTAAAAGTCAAGCCCTTTCGGGGTAGATGAATAAAATACGAGACTAAGTTTCCAAGATCCTAAAAGATGAAACTTTAGAGATGGTGCAGGTTGATGACAAGGATGGGAACAGCACGGCTTGAATGCTTGTTTTTTCCTGTTCTGCTATAGCAGAGGGCTCAGATGGTGGCAGGGATCTGCTCTTCTGGGTGCTGCACAACCCCCAAGACATTGCCCATACAATTATTTCAGTATTTACTCTGCAACACAAGTTACACGAGCAGGGAAGTCCTTCCAAGTCAGAAGCGTCCAATTCACGCAAGGAAAAGACCGAAGATCCAGTTCCCCGCAGCCGTACATGTGTATTTAATTTTAAGCACGAGTAATCCTTTAAATCACAGACTTGAAGGAACCACTCATGCTTAAAATAAAGCGTGCATGAAGAGGTTTGCAGGGTCAGGGCTGGAAGATCTTCACATTGTCGTTTGCCCCAGTTCAGCTGCACACGATAACGTGTGGCCCTGTGTTTGGTGCAGGATTTTAAGGACGTGCTGGTCCTTATTGCTGGGGCCTTGAGAGGTTTCATTTACAAAAATAGTCCTTTATCAGAACTCTCCGGAAGAAACAAAAACATCAATTGGAAATGCAGAAAGCATTTAACCAAATGCTGCCTTTACCCTGCTTATTCAAGGATGCTCAGGTGAGCAGCAGGTTCTTCCATCCCATCAGCTGGGTCTGGCTGTGCTGGGCACCGGTGGAGCCCATGGCATCACCCCACGGATGAGGACAAAACAAGGCACCCATAAATGGGTGAGGAATTAAGAGACACGTGGCCTGTTTCTAACTCTACTACACAGCCTTGGGCCATTTACATAATTTTTTGTGCCTCTGTTTTTTCTTCCTTTCCTTTATCAATCTTGTTTATTTCCAGTTTAAGCTGTTCAAGATACAAATATGTTTTAGCAGTTTTAAGAGATCCCATGTGAGCTCAGGGCTAAATTATACCAAATCCCAGCCAAGGTAGCAACCAACAGATACTCTAAGGGCCAAAGAGTCCTTCATAAAAACAAGGCAGCCAAACAAAGACCATAAACAACATCTCTTGGAACCCATCTTTTTGTTTATGTGAATCAAACCATTCAGTGCCACAAGCACACAGTAAACCAGATGCATCTGGAAACCTCACACAGAGCTTTGCATACCACCCAAACCCACCCTGAACGGTTACTTTTGAAGGCTACCCTCCTCTTTAGAACAAAAAGGAGAAGAGCAACAACAAAAACCAGCAGAACAGCCCAAACTTACCACTTAGAAGGAACACAAGCCAATAGGAACCAGGTGGCAAAGAGCTACCCTAGCAGAAACACCCTTTCTCCCTTTCCCACCTCAATTTAAAGGCCAGAGGGCAGGTAAATCAGGAACTACAACTCAGGGTCAAGTTTTATTTCTGTAATATAAATAAAGATAATAAAATGCAAAATACTGAACCTGGTGGATCTTTCACTGCGCCGCATGAGTCTATCAATTATTGTTTTGCCTTTAGAGAACAAGAGAAGTTGAAGTATGAAAGATACGTGGCCAACAAATCTGACTAATGAAGGAGGAAGATTTTAGAACAACAAGCTTGTAAAAAAGACCCTCGAGATAGTTTTCCTATATGATGCTTGTTTTAGTAATTAGGTAAATGCACTCAGCAACTGCTCTGGTCTGTCGAGACACTGCATCAGTCCTGGGGTTGGAGTTATCGACACTGCCACAGCCTGGGCTCAGCAAATCTCTCAATGGTAGACATCTGTCAGTCTTGTCTAGGTGGACGTGCCCTCCTGGCTTTCTACTGGAGGTTGTGTTTCAACCTCTGGGTAAAACACAAGCTCTGGACAAACGTTTTTAGAAGTGAAACAGATTTCCTTCATCCAAGCGTCACACCAGAGTCTGATGTGTTGGGATGTGTGATGGAAATTCATCCTTGTTCTGTGCCGACTTTGTTCTTTGCTCAGTACAGGATGAGCTTTGCCTGTCCTTGGCTTTTCCCCATGCCAAAGATAAGAAGATGCAGGAATAAAGGGGAAAAATAACAGGACTAATGTCTTTTTAATGATTTGGAGAAAAAGCTAAGCTGTTGAAATCCTCCCATTGTTAATCAGATGATTCACCCCTTATCCAACATCATATTAAATTTCAGAAGGATTTTCTCATACCTGGCATTTACGTTCACTCCGATGACCTCGTAGTCCCCTCGTAGCCCCTCCTGGGGGGATGTAAACCCCAGGTACAGCAGTGCGAGTGGTTGCTCTCTGCAGGATCTGTCTGTGACTCTATTTCATAGCCCTGAAATGTCACCAGAACACAGTTCTCCACAGAGGAAACCAAAGTGAAGGAAACCACCAAGAATTTGGCTCCACATTATCACCCAAATCACCAGTAAATTATCTACTTTGTTTTAAGAAAGGAGTACTTGGAGCAAAGAAAGATGAGGAAGTTCATCCAAACCCCTTGATCCGAATCCCCTTTGGGCACAATAAAAATATGTTCTGGCTTTCTATTCCTGTATAGAATGTAGGTAATGAAAGCTTCAAGTTCACCAACCCTCCACAGAGCTTGGCTTGAGCCAGGATAGATGCTATCTGGGGCTTTTGGAAAAAAAATAAGAGTTGGAAGATGTCTGCAGGTCTGACACAATTATTTATGGGCCTTCAGTGAATGTTGGCTGGAAAAAGAACCAAGAATGGGAACCGAGGGGAAAAACAAGACAATGAAGCTCAATAGGCTTCCTGTTGCTAACGTAGGAACCCACAATATAAAGGGGCTTCTGAAAATCCATAGGTGTTCACAGGACAGGCTGCAAGATCATTGCAAGAGTTTACATCTACCAAGAGAGGCAAAGCCAACATCTGATCAAGTGGGAAGATCTCACGCCAAGGAAAGGAAATCATTGGTCAGTTGGTCACGTTTGGAGAACAGTTACTTGAGCCTGTCTGGCTTAAAGCCTTGAGCATGTGTGTGCGTGTGCACAATCCTCCCTCCACTTACAATTTGCAGAGGCTTTATAGCCTGAAATGGTAAAGGGGTTTATCACCTACACAACCGAAAATAGCAGCTCTACAGCTGCCTTCTGCTCTGCAAAGGAATAGCAGGAGAGGGAGGGGATTCTGTCCTTCTGCTCCACTCTGGTGAGATCCCACCTGGAGCCCCGTGTTCAGTTCTGGAGTCCTGAGCACAGGAAGGACCTGGAGCTGTTGGAGCGAGGCCAGAGGAAGCCACAGAGATGATCCGAGGGCTGGAGCAGCTCCTGTACGAGGACAGGGTGGGAGAGTTGGGGTTGTTCAGCTGGAGAGGAGAAGGCTCTGGGGAGACCTTAGAGCAGCTCCCAGGGCTGAAAGGGGCTGCAGGAAAGCTGGGGAGGGGCTCTGGATCAGGGAGTGCAGGGATGGGATGAGGGGAAACAGGTTTTAGGCTGCAAGAGGGGAGATTGAGGTGAGATCTTGGGGAGAAATGTTTTGCTGTGAGGGTGGGGAGGCCCTGGCCCAGGGTGCCCAGAACAGTGGTGGCTGCCCCATCCCTGGAGGTGTTCAAGGTCAGGTTGGCTGGGGCTTGGAGCCCCCTGATCCAGTGGGAGGTGTCCCTGCCCATGGCAGAGGGGTTGGAACTGACTGGGCTTTGAGGTCCATTCCAACCCAACCCATCCCATGATTCTGTGATAGTTATCCCAAATTTGGTGCCATCAGAGGTTTGACCAAGCCATCACTACCTTTGCTAAATCAGAATCACCAAAATTCAGTGCAGAGAGCTTGAGCAAAGATAGGGTCCAGCAGAAGCTCCACCCAAAGCGGGGCTAAAAGGGGTCAGATAGAGCCTTGCGCTGTTCTTCTCCCCAGAGATCCATCTACCCATGGGGAGAATGGAATCCCAAAGAGGCGAAGGACGCTTCCCATGGTCTCACAGCAGACTGGTGGTGAAGGAACAACTCAAAAAGTCAGATTTGCAGCCTCTGCTCCAACAGCCCTTTGTTGACTCCTTGTTGAGCCCCAGGCAACCTTGTTCTGAGGCCACGCAGGAGCGCTCGGAGGAGCCTCACGTATCGGCGAGGCTGCGCACAGAGGACAGCACAGACCAAGGCAGAGTGACAGAAGCTGAAACTACTACAGACAAGATCCTCAGAGAAGGTGGGGCTGAGAGTCCTTCCAGAAGACCGAGAAGGCTTTGGCAGGATAAACAAACAGTAGCTATTCCCTTCTTGGGAAGATTCAGGAGTTTTCTCATGGTTCCACAAACAACTGTCGTTATCCATAGCTCATCTCTGTGTCAGACTGAGGTTTCTCCTCTTCCCCCCCCTCAACATGTTGAAAGGAGAAGTGAAAAGGTTACACGTTTATCTCATTTTTTCATCTCTCAGGACTTGTCTTTACTTTTCTCCTATTTCCTTAATGCAGGGGGGAGAGAGGGAGAAGCGAGAGAAAAAGGAAACAAAAAAAAGTTCTCCGTGGAGAATTGAATTCAGCAGAATTACACTGCTCTTACGTCTGCTTCGAGGCTCTCTCCCACGCACAGCCTGTGGCTTCCAGCACAATATCTGCACAGCCCCAGCACTGTGTCAGCTTTGATAAGAGCCCCTGTGTAATCAGTGCAGTACCAGTTATCCGGCTGCAATACTGTATGATTTCCTCTTGTGGCTTCTTCATTCCTGTTTATAATTAAAGAAGGACTCCTTGCCATGCCAAAGGCTATATAAAAATAAGTAATAAGTAATAAAGTGATGGCAGGGATCCAAGAGCTTGCTGCTGTCGCTCTTATTCTTGCAGTAATACCCAGCAGTGGTTAACAGAGTTAAGGCTTCGGTGTTTGAGTGGACTCTTTGCATTCAGCAATTATGGGAGGATGCAGCAGCCCAGGTGAAGGAAAGGGCTGATGTGCTTTAGGATTAGAGGATATTTAGCCTTTATGTTTAGAAAAGTTTGGATTCTTCGCTGGGTTTTCTTCAAGGCATTGTGTTCACCCTGCCGCGATCAAATTGGCCCAAAGTCATAAGCAGGGCAGGTGGTTAGAAGCTCAGCCCTGGAGCCAGAACTTGTTCCATCCATTAATTATTTGTGTTGGATAATTAGCACCAGCTCTATGGAAATGATGGCCCCATTGTGTAAATACATATGGTGCCCCCAAGAGCTTCAGATTTAAATAGACAGGAGAGACAATGGGCAAATTAGCCGGTGCTACACAACAGGTCATCGAGAGCCAGCGGTCCCACCCCAACTTCCCATTTTCCAGGACAAACTGTTCTCTTCATTAGCCCACACGGACTTCAAAGTGCTCCAAATCACAGCCCCACACTTAAAAATTCCTTATCTCCCTCCAAGTGCCTTCGGTCCCTGTCCCTCAGTCAAAGGGACGCAGGGATAGGGAGGTCTCCTATGTCACTGCTTTTCCCTGCTCACGGAGAAGCTGTCTCGTACAACCTCCTGCACAAACCGAATAATCTTGTATGTGGGAGACAAATTCTCTTCCTAACCACGTACATTTGTGGGGCTTAACAGCAATGGGCTGTTATTAATTCCTTATTCTTGAGCAACTTCGGAAGGCTCTGTGCAACCAGCACAAGGCAGGGGTCCGCGAACACCCAGTCCCTTCTCCAGCGAGGCTTCCCATCCAAGATGGGAAAACTCAAGCCATGTGAGATGTCTGTGGATGAAGAGGATCCTGGATTAAGCAGCGCTGCAGCCACAAGACCACTTGATTGCACTCAGCATCCCCTTGCTGTTAAGAGAACCAAGCTGTGAACAGCCACAGCACAACACTAATCCAAGCAGAGAAGTATTTAAAAACACAAGTGTTAAAAAGTCAGAGTGATTTCTTCACCTGTCTCTGAAATGTTTTATCCGCTGACCTCACTGGGATGAACTCACTTAGGGAGTTGCAAAGGTTCCCAAACAAAGGCTCCTACCCATTCCGGATTACACATGAAAAACATTGCTCCCTGTCACTCTGAGTCACTCAGCTGCCGAGCCGAGCCAAGGCCAACCAAACCCAACCAGCCCAACAGCCTGGGGAGGGGGCTGCCTGCCTTTGATGTCCTTGGCTAGAAACAGCTTTATCCTTTCTTACACCTGAGAAAACATTCCGCAAAGAACCTCCTTTCTTTTTATTTGGATGCCATCTTTCACTCTCTCTTTTCTTCACTTCATCTGCTGTCCTTAATGAGAATGTAAATAAGGTGCTGCTGGGTGACCGAGGATCTCAAAATACTTAATGAAGACGGGTCAACTAAACATAGAATCATAGAATGGGTTGGGTTGGAAGGGACCTCAAAGCCCACCCAGTGCCACCCCCTGCCATGGGCAGGGACCCCTCCCACTGGGTCAGGGGGCTCCAAGCCCCATCCAACCTGGCCTGGAACACCTCCAGGGATGGGGCAGCCACCACTGCTCTGGGCACCCTGGGCCAGGGCCTCCTCACCTCACAGCAAAACATTTCTTCCTAATGTTTTATCTAAGTCTCCCCTTTCCTATGTAAATTAATTCCCTCTCATCCTATTACTACGTACCCTTGTGAAAAGTCCCTCCCCAGCTTTCTTGTAAGCCCCCTTCAGGTACTGGAATGCCGCTATAAGGTCTTTTTAAAAGGATTCACGGTCATCCAGGGTGAAGAGCAGGCAGAGAGGCCTGGATGGAACTGGTAACAGTTTGGATCACGCCTTTAGGATGGCTCTTATTTTATTACCATTATTATGCCTCTCCTTCTGTGTTTAGGAGGCTCTGGAGTATCGGGTTGCTTAGAAAAGTTTCCATTATTAGGTCTGATTTTCTACTCGTTTAGGAAGACACAATGTTGAAATTTTTGGCGCTACACTTCTGCAAACACTCTTGGAAATACAATTCTAAGCCTATTGTGGTCAAGGCCTCGTCCACCGACGACCACTGACTTCAACCAGCCCTGCATTAGACCAGCACCGTGATGGAAATCTGCCCTGATTTTCCCTTCAAGGACTTCGAGGCCCCGTTTGACGACTTCTTTCCTGTCCTCGATCCATCCTGACGTTCACCTGCACGAAAGCACTCAGCACCTCACAAGCCAACCCTGCCCTCCTTAGAGCGGGGCTGTTCTCTGTCGCTGGAGATCTCTTGGGGAAGCCGTTGGCACAGGTTCTTCCCAGTATCTGCACATTGAGCAAGACTTTCTGCTCCAATGTATCCAGCTTGGATTGAGAAGACAGACATTTCCCACAGAGCTTCCTTTTTGTGGCTTCCTTCCCAAATGCTTTGGTTTGAGACTCCTTTTCCTCCTTTCCCCCCATGTAATTTTATTCTGGAAATACGGAAATCTGCCCCGCGAGCTTGTTCACATCCCAGGTGGGTTTTGGCGGTGATGGTGGTAGAGCAGAACAGATACTTACAGGCTTGACTGGAGTTTTCCCAACTAATGCCTGCCACAAACACGCCGTTGTTTCCTGTGACAGCCATCTAAACAAGATGGGGTGTGTGGATCTGATCGCTGAACGCCCCGGACAGAGTCCTTATTCACTGGTCAGTCACAACCAGCAGTTACACACCTGGTTGCCCACTTCTCACCTGTGTTTAACTCTCCACTTCTCTCCCAGCCATAGGGCAGGTGGTGGCCAGATCCAAACCTCACTGGAACGAAGAGGAACTGTTCTCCTGCCGTCACTGGCTGTTGGGTTAGGACGCAGTGGTCTCAGGGAGCTATAGAAATAGAAATACTACCAAAGCACAGGCTGCAATTTTGCACTTTGACTCAAAAGGGATGTATTTTATATCAGGAATTGCCTGGAATAAGAAGAGCAAGTGGCTCTGTCACCACTTCACTGCTTAGTAACAAGGTTTGGGGAAGATGAAAGCTTTGTTTCTCTTTATCGTGAAACGCCTTCCACCTATCTCGGGTTTCAAGAACTCTGTTTTCAGTGCTGATGAAACAAAGTGTTCCTGACGAGAGGAAAAGAGAGTGATTATGGAGCAGGACTATCCTCTCTGAGACTTATGCAAGTACAAATAAAATCTGAATATCTGCTACGTTAACCCTGAGCACAGGGCAGACAGTCAACGAGACAGACATCGCATCAAGCTCTATCACTGCAATATGTGATAAACTGAGAGCAGGATGAAAGACATGAGACAAATCTGACTCTTCAACACAAGTGAGCTGGGCCAGAAAGGCCTGTTTGGCTCTTTTGTATTAAACATGAAGCAAAGTGCCACTTATATATCACGCCGACAGAAATTAATTACAGCTTCCTCCTGTGCGATAAGGAAAGGAGCTAAATCACAACAAGGTCCTGTCTTACAAAGCCACTTTATGTTGGATGTGTGATGTTACAAATTACTCCAAGTGACGGTATGTCAAAGTTGTAATTAATTTGATGAATCTAAATTCTACTCCATAGAGGAAGAAACGATGCTCTTACACATCAGAATTTTTATATACGATCTCCTACGGGAAAAACTGCATATAAAAACAAACCTAGTTGTGTCTGGCTTTTGTTATTTATTGAACAACGCTTCATTGATTCACAGATCCTCTCCAGACAGCTCATAAACAAGGTCTGTAGTGCAAAGTTTAGGCAAGGACAAAGACGTCTGAACTCTTAAGCATAACATAAAGCTCTGTGATTCCCCCCACCCGAAGTCGTGGACAGAGAAGGGATTTCTAAGAGAGAAATGCAAGAAACCTCAACATAGGAAGGGCATGGAGCTGTTGGAGCGAGGCCAGAGGAGGCCACGGAGATGATCCGAGGGCTGGAGAACCTCCTGTATGGGGACAAGCTGGGAGTTGGGGTTGTTCAGCCTGGAGAGGAGAAGGCTCTGGGGAGACTTTAGAGCAGCTCCCAGTGCTGAAAGGGGCTGCAGGAAAGCTGGGGAGGGGCTCTGGATCAGGGGGTGCAGGGATGGGACAAGAGGGAAGGGTTTTCAGCTGCAAGAGGGGAGAGTGAGATGAGATCTTGGGGAGAAATGTTTTGCTGTGAGGGTGGGGAGGCCCTGGCCCAGGGTGCCCAGAGCAGTGGTGGCTGCCCCATCCCTGGAGGTGTTCCAGGCCGGGTGGGATGGGGCTTGGAGCCCCCTGATGCGGTGGGAGGTGTCCCTGCCCATGGCAGGGGGTTGGAACTGGCTGGGCTTTGAGGTCCCTTCTAACTCAAACCATTCCATGATTCTATGAAATGCGAAGATGCTTTGCTGAAAGAAGTCAGATTTCTCTGAAAACTGCAGTTTCATGGCTTTTTACCCCTCTGCTGCGTGGTTTTGGTTACACTTGTTCCCGAAGCGTTTCTACCAAACTCATTAACTCATTCTTCCAGAACTTCTTGCCCCAAGGAACATGCAGCAAATCTATTTTGGGCAAGCACACATTTTTTTCAGGCCTTTAGTTGAAAATTTAACCTCTTTAAAATGACTGCTCTCAAGGGGGGTTTCATAGAGCTTGGGATTTACTAGTTTACATGAAGAAGACCATGGTTGGAGCAGAAGGCTGCCTGGACTACCCTCCTGTTTCACTGTGGTGCCACGTGGTCTGTCTGAGTATCTCCCCAGCAGCTTAAATGAAAGCGAAGTGTGACCACATCAAAGTTGATGTCATTGAAGGCATCTTGAAATCTCCCCCTGCCTTCCTTGGGTGTCTGGTGGGGCTGGCTGTACCTCCCTTTCTCTTAGGGGCCTTAAGAAGATACGTGTCCCAAACTGGTGCTCACATCTGGGGGTCCCACAGACACCGTCTGTAATCTCTTAAATTACTTGGAAGCTAGTCCAGCTCCTAAATCCAATGGAACAACCCCTGGTCAGTCCCATCTCCTTATATCCAGCTGCTAAATCACTTAGAGGCAGCTAAAGCTACATTCAATTCTCTCCCATCACCGTCACTTCCCACGTAAGCGACTGCTGTAGCTCTGTCTTCCCAGTGAGAGGAGAGGTGGGGTCCGTGGGATCGTGTTCTCACCAGGGAATCTCACTATTAAAACATCATCCACCCTAAGAAAAGGGTTGGGAACCCCTTGGCCTCTGTGAACCCTGAAGGAGCATTTCCAGCGCCGTCGGAGGGGCTCCCTCTGTTATTGCAGGCAGCCCTGTCCTACCCTGGCCCTCGTTCGTGTTGATCATTGTCATTTCTAATCTTTTGGCAACACGCACAGCCCCAGAAAAAAGTTCCTCTGAGTTGGCTGCATCTCAGCTTCCTGGCTTGAGGGATGAACTGCTCTGCCCCAGATCCAGCTCTTCTTAATATCCAAAATATGCGGCAAAAAAGGTCATTGGAAGGGAGTGGGCTCATTCAAGATGCAATTGTATTACACTTAAAAACCTCTGAGCCTGATGAACCTATTTTCCACCTGATGTGCTGCACCCTGAGTTTGTGCAAGTGTTCCAGTCCTACGGAGGATTCAACACAGAGACCTCATAACGCCAATGACTTACAATTTACAGGTCACAATTGAAAATAATCCCCTTTTTTCTAAGCCACTGATGTTTTCTGCTTTGCTTCCTGTTCCAGCCTGAGTATTTCACCCTCTGGTGTCACCTAGACACGTTCTTAGCTGGCATGAACACACACAGACCTGTCGACTCTCATGGTCTCCCTTTCTTAGGGACAGGGTTTAGTAGGGAGACAGGCACGGTTGGACTCAGTGATCCCAGAAGTCTCTTCCAACCTTATGATTCTGTGATTCCACGGTGTTACCCACCACGAGTCCCTTCAAATGGAAGCTCCTGCCTGATGGGACCAAAGTGTACAGGGACTGAGAGGAATTTGGTTTAGTTACTTCGTTGCCTAAGTTTCCTACTTCTGGTCTGGGCTTCTAATTAGAGACAAACACATTCCCTTTGTGATCTCTGTGAAATCCAGAAGGTCGGTCCTTTATACAACACTGAGCTGTCCAGTGTCATCTCCATTTTCAGACCAGCCAATGTTACACCCTTACACGTTGGGCTGTAAAAGACAAGCTTAGAATCAGCAAGAACTTCATTTCATGCTCCAACAAACCCAGAAGAGATTTTTGCAAAGCCTTCAGGGCCAAATATCTCTTTCATCTCAAGTCGTAACGCCAGATTGTGATGATATTTGAACCCAGAGCATCTATTTCACTTCCTTTCAAATGCAAAATGGACTGTGGTCGTATCTGTAATTGATGCAATTATGAAAACTTCCCAGTTATCGGCTCTTTTAGCATTATTGTGCTTCCCTTTGGAAATGGTTTTAACTGGATTCAGAATATTCTAGTTTCCCATTTAAAAACTGTGATACTGAGTCCTACCAGAGTCTCCAGAATTCACATTAGCATCTGGGTTGGGTTTGGCTTTGGCTTTCCTTAACAAAACATCAACCAGCAGCTCGGAGGAGAATGAAAATCGTTGGGAATCCTCTCTCGCTTCAAGACAATGAGGTTACATAATAAAAGAGAAGAAGCTCGCGTGCCTTAGCAGGCAAGTTGAGAGACGGAGAAAATCAGTTTTACCACTAAAAGGGCCAGAGGAACAACAAAAACAGCAGGTATGGGGTGTTACACCTTCGGGTCCACTTGCTGACTTAGCTCCATGGACCAACATGAGCCAAAGATCCCACCCATCGTTGCTGATTTGTCATGAATTAAAAGCTGGCACATCCCTCATATTTCCTACTGGTGACATCCACCATGGCACCGTGTCCGGGCACCTTTTCTCCCTCCACGAGGACTTTACAATCCCATTCAGATTAAGCGAGAGCCCCAGTATTTGAATAAAAACCAAGGGGAAGAGGATGGAGAAATTTCCCTGCAAGAGGCTATTTTTTAGTTTGGGAAGTGCAGGTCTTGTGGGAGAAAACTGCTGCCCGATAGGTTACGAAAGTGCCTGCGAAACTCAGAGCAGAGAATCCAACCACGGGGCTGTTATTTTTAAGAAGCTGAGGATGGGCTCTTACGATTCCTGCCTAAATCTTATCCCTAGAAAGATTATCTACCATTACGTACGATTAAAACTGGAGTTCTTCTATGCTAGAACAAAATAAACACCTAGGATGTAACTAGACTGGGTGTATGTTTTCTATTCTCACATCTATTTATTTATCTTTGTAGGAAACAGTTTCCACTGAGACTGGAAATCGAATGTTTGGATTTTTTAAGGTTTCCTTTCAAAAGGGAAAAAAAGCGCAGATCAGAAACTAAAAGATTTAGAATTAGCTGCACTCCTTTAAAATTTGAGAAGGAGAGTTATGGCCTAATAGTTAAACCAGACGCATTTCGGAGTTGAAACACCAACACTGGGAAAACCAGGATGGCCCAGCAGCTCTGGATGAGTGCAAACAAACTGCTTAACAGCCTTGCTTGGACAACGGCCTGAGGAGGGACCTGAGGATTCCTGCAGGAGAATGAGTTGCATTGCTACCACGCAAGAGAAATCATAGAACCATGGAATGGTTTGGGTTGAAGGGACCTCCAAGCCCATCCAGTGCCACCCCCTGCCATGGGCAGGGACACCTCCCACTGGATCAGGGGGCTCCAAGCCCCATCCAACCTGGCCTGGAACACCTCCAGGGATGGGGCAGCCACCACTGCTCTGGGCACCCTGGGCCAGGGCCTCCCCACCCTCACAGCAAAACATTTCTCCCTAAGATCTCACCTCAATCTCCCCTCTTCCAGCTGAAAAGTCTTTAATGTGGGAGATCTGTTGCATTGTAGTTCCTGTAGGTGGGACACGCTGTCCTAAACCTATTTTGTTACCTACATGCTTGGGAAAAGCTCCAGTGAGAGCATTTGGAGCCTGTGCAGGTATCAAAAGTCTTTGCTTCCCCATCCCAGGTGACCAGGACACCTCCAAGCAGCAACAGGACAATTTGCCACCTACTGGCTCCTGTTTTCTGCTCCTCTTCTAAGCATTCGTTCCTATCTTTGTGGAGTTTAAATCACAAAGTTTATATCCACCCAGCTCCTTTGATGCCCAGAGGTGTAATCCTGCTTTGAGCAGTATCCATGGCAAAATTCCAGCTCCATTAGGTGAAATATATATTTATGCAGGGAGCTTAAATGACTCGTTTAAAGCTACAAGAAAATGACTTAATTAGGACATACAGAGCTTGTGTTGACTGGTTTTAATCCTTTCAATGCAGAAAGGATAACATGTAATGGGAATTTTTCATTTAGTTTTTCAGAGCTTAGAAAAATGTTAGAATAGCGATGCTATTAATGCAGTTTCGCAGTCCAAAAAAATGTCATCTCCATTTCTCCTGCTAAAATAAAACAATCTGCTGCTGCAACAGAGCTATATTTAGGGGCATAATCTGTTATAAGGACTTAAGCTAACATCTAACAAGGGAGGCTGGGAAGGAAATTCCCTGAAGGGAGGTTATTTCAGAGCTGCTCGCTGCAGAACAGGCTTTCTCCCAAAGCAGCTGGTAGCAGGCGTTACAGGAGGGAGCTCAGCAAAGCAGTTGGGCTACTGAACCGGCGTGGCCCTTTCCTCTGTGCTATTTATACGTTGATCTGCCTTGGCAGACCTTGAGAGGCTGAAGGACTTCGCTCATGTGCATCACACGGGAAGATGAAGGGGTTGTTTAGCTCACATGTGAATCCACTCCATGGCTGGAGCATGCTCGGTGCTCGTTATCAAGCCTCTATCATGCTCCGCGTCCGGCAATAACCAAATTTTCCATGGCAGGGCTTTGCGACGGAACCTTTCTCATGCACTGAACCCAACGCCCTCCCTCAAAGAACGGCTTTTATGGGCTCCGCTCCTTTCACCTTCAGCGCTGCGTACTTGGAGATACAGCCAGTTAAGAATTTCCTTATTGCATATTAATGCCCTTTAATGTGCTTTGAACCTTTTCATTTTAATTACATTAGTTGCCATTCTATTTAAAGTTCCTACAATCTGGTTACTCTTATTCAAATCAGGTTTCCGATTCGCCACGCTTAGCTGCTGGTTTTCCGCTTTGCTAAATGCGGAGCTCTTTTCCCCGCGACCTTAAAATCAGCATTAGCACCTTGCAAAGGGCAAACAGGGGAAGAAGACCCCCCCCCCCTCCTTGTTTGAACCCATAGGATCCAATCTTACTCTCACTGAAGCAAAGCAGGTGAGCAAATGGTTTTTCCCTCATCGATCATTTAATGTTCATTTTCCTGCTATCCAGACGCTCTTCTGGATGGGTAAAATAAAAGCAAAGATAAACCTGGTGGAACTCAGCATAGGAATCTGTTCCGTACCTCAGTTTCCCAGTGGCAGAACCTAAGATGACACATCCCTGGAGTTTTATCCTTGTGACGCTATCTTGTACTTGGGAGAAGAAAATGCAATTAAACAGGATCAGCTGCAATTAAGTAGGATCCAAATAGTTCCCCTCCCATTTAAACAAGCAAATTAAGGGCAAATTTTTTTGCATGTGCCCGTTTATCAGCTGTTTCTATGGTAACACTTGTTTTTCTTAATGCTGTGTCTCATTTGTCTCACGGTAACACCCTGTAATCCTGGTCCCATTGTCCTGGCTTCAGTGGAAATGTGTGTCAAAGAGAGTCCTTTCCTCTAAAGATCAACGTACAGACTTTCACACTGGTTAACTTTACACCCGTACAAATTCACAGTCGTCACTTCTCCTTTGGTTGCAGTGGCTTAGCCCTGCGTAGGATAAATATTCTCCTTCTTGGCTTGAACCGAACTGCGACAAATCTGGTTGAAGATAAAGAATGAATGCTTGCTCAGCAATTTGCAGCCCTTTAACCGAACTAGTTTAACATCACCACTGCAATAAACCCCATGAACTCCCATGAGCGGACTGAAGCTGTATGTTTTTTGAACACCGCCATGGATGGAGACTCCATCGCTTCCCTGGGCAGCCTGAGTGCTTCACCACTCTTTCAGTAAGGAATTTTTCCTAATATCCAGTCTAAACATCCCCCGGCGCGACTCGAGGGCTTTTTCTCTCACGCTGTGCCTTGTTACTTGGGAGGAGATCCCAGCACCCACCTCGCCACAACCTCCTTTCAGGGAGTTGTGGAGAGCAATGAGTTCTCCCCTCAGATATCCTTGTTTTTCTTGCACAGGCAAAAGGATTTCAAAGCATCTCAGCAGAACTCTTGTAAACTGGGCTCTCGATGTCTGGAAATACGAGTCCTGTTGACTCTACCCACCTAGCTCTCAAATCAAAGCAGCCACCACTACCACCAAGAACGACCTTGGCTGAAAATCTTTCAAGCTCTCCACGCACACAGGGATACTTTGGTACATCCTAAGGACACCTCATTGGTGCTTAAAGGTCTCTAATCTGCTATAACGCTTCCTCACGGTTATCGGAGGCTTGAAGGCCATGAACATTGATGTTTCCTGTTAGCATCTCTCGGTGAAATTAATATCACAACAGAGATTACACGGATGCTTTCAAATGACAATTAATTCTACTCAGGAGCCAGAAATAGCTACACACTCTTTCTTTTGTAGGCTGCCTTTCATCGGCTCTGGTGAACGTATAAAAGTTTGAGGAGTCTCTGACAAGCAACCTGCATCTCCAAACTGTTTCTCATGCGAGCGGTTGAACACCCAAAGCTCAGGTTTGCAGCCTAAGGCTCTCTGCATGGCTACAGATTCGCAGGATCAGTCCCTCCGTGGCCTCTGCTCCCTGCTTAATTTGCTGTTATTTGTTTAGCTCCTGTGCAACAGAGGTTTCCTTAGCAACCGCTGTATCCTTTTACAAGTCATTGTTAATGACACACATTGACGTCGGCTGTGTACGAGGATGCTAAAAAGGATGGCATCCAATAAAAAATAACCTTGGTGATTACCCAGTTTCCTTAAGTAAACACCACTATTATCCATCAGGAACTTGCTAGGGGGACTTCTCTTTTGAACAACAATGTATGTTGCCTTTAGCATTACCAATGGGAGCCTTTTTAAAGCTTCCAAAGGTCAAAAGGAAAATCTCTTGTCCTTTTCTCTTTGTGCCTAATGCCAGCACTTACTGGCATACGTCTGGCCAGGAGAGAGGCGATTGCTCTCTGGGCTGTCTTGCTTCTCAAGCCTGAGATCCAATTTCCTGCACACAGAAAATATCACTTCGTTGTTAAGCGAGTGGAGGTGGTGGAGCTCTGGGCCCCGTTCTCAGCTTTCCTCACACACTTCCTGCCTGATGTTCTACGAGTCAGTCAGGTTCTGATTCCCCAAAACAGGGGTACTGGATGTTCCATGTTACAAAGCAAGAAAAACAGTGGCTCATTTCTTCTCCAGATTCTCTGTATGAAAGAACCTACAGAGAAGAGCTCAGGTACAGAATAAAACTCCCTAACAGAGTGAAAACCCGTAAGTTTTCCTTTCTGGCAGTGTTCCCTGTCCAACTCCATACACCTGGTGCTGATGACAGAATGGGATATGATTAATTGTACTGATTTAATCAGCAGGTTCTCCCTCTCTACTCTGTTTTTGGGAGCCCTGTGCTTAGTTCTGGAGTCCTCAGCACAGGAAGGACATGGATGTGTCCAAAAGAGGCCACGAAGATGACCCAAGGGTTGAAGCACCTCCCATACAAGGACAGGTTGAGAGAGTTGGGGTTGTGGAGGTCCCATCCCTGGAAACGTTCAAGGTCAGGTTGAACGGGGCTCTGAGCAACCTGATCTGCTTAAAGATATCCTTTCTCCTGCAGGGGCATGGGACTGGTCGACCCGTAAAGGTCCTTTCCAACCCAAATCATTCTATAATTAATATTTTTCTGAAGATATTGGCCAGAGGAGCAGGACAAGGTGGCTGAGAGCCATTGTCCAACATGGTATTAATATGAGGTTTTACGTGTGGCTGAGAATTGGGCAGAGTGGTCCATGCTGAGGTCATGCCACCAGTACCAGACTCTTACTGGTACTGGAGCGAGCTAGTTTAAAGCTTGCCTCTATCTGTTTTATTCATCTAAAATGCTGACATGCCCTGAAATGGAATTTGGAGGTTTTCCCATGGAAAATCATGACTTTGCATCAAAATCTGATTATTTTCCAGTTTGTGATTACTATTTTTTTGACAAAAAGTTGACGCTATTTTTTTTTTCAGATAAAGCTGGATTTACTGTTTTTGGGTGGAAATATGAAAGATTTGAGGCAAACATGCTTTCTGTGAATGGTTTCAATTTAGTTTGAAAGCTCAAGTTCCTACAAGAATATGAGAGAAGAAGGTCTCAAAAGAATTTTCTACCAGTCCCAAAGCCTGGACTTCGCTGGTTTAGGACATTAGATGTGTGGGGTCTGGCTTGATTTGAAACTGGATCCGGGTCAGGATACCAGGCTATGCCTCTCCTGTCACCTTCCCCTCTACACGAACAGGAGCCAATAGCGGCCCAGGTGGCCAAGAAGACCAATATCATCCTGGCTTGGATCAGCCATGGGGTGGCAGCAGGAGCAGGGAAGGGATTGTTCCTCTGGACTCTGCTCCGGTGAGGCTGCACCTTGAATCCTGTTTTGGGTTCCTCACTACAAGAAGGACCTTGAGGGGCTGGAGCGCGTCCAGAAAAGGGAAAGGAGTTGGGAAAGGGCTGGAACCCAGGGGTTCTGTGAGCAGCTGAGGGACCCGGGGATGTTTAGTCTGGAGAAGAGAAGGCTGAGGGGAGACCTCATTGCACTCAACAGCTCAACGCAGGAAAGCCTAGAATTTAGAGGGAGAAAAAGCCTGTAAGGAATCCACTATTTACTTTTCATTTTTTGTTGTTGTTTTCCTTCTTTCCTGCTTGTCCCCACAGAGAACAGACCTAAGCTCCACTAGCAATTCCGCTTCATGACGTTGGATATGGCCTTTCACTGCTCTCTGCCTCGTTTCCCATGTATAAATTGGGGATATTCATAGAAGCAGAGTCAGAAGGGACCTCCAGGTCAACACCCAGCACCCTCTTCCAAGCCAGGAACAGTTTTGCCCCTGTCATTTCCAAAAGCAGTTTTTGTTAGGCCTGTTCGTAACTCCTTAGGTTGGAAATCACTCTTGAAATAAATCCATTGTAAACTTCTCGGAAGTTTAATTTCTTTGGAAAACCTTGTTTCTTTATTGCTAGGATGTTTTTCCTGGTGTTCAACTCTTGCTGCTCTTTCTCACTTCATGCACTGTGGCCCTGCAGAACAAAGGTCTACAGCAGCAATTTAAGGACTTTAAATGCAATATAAACCACTTTGAAAACTGCTTTTAGGAAGCAGTATGGAAGATCCAGATATTATTGTTATTTTTCTTTCCTCACAAGGCAGCTTTCTAACCAAACGTCGAAAGGACACAACCAAGCAACGTGCCTAATCTCAGGGATTTGAGTGCACAGCTCCTCGAACTGGAAAACCAAGCCCATTCTGCGTCAGAGCAGGATGTGATTAGAGGCTGATGGCATCTCTACGACCACAAACTTAATCGAGCCTTTAGTTCTCCCTGTGGAAGCAAATCTGCCCATGGTGATGAATTCTGATTTCTTCTACCTTACCGTGTGAGTGCAGGTTTTGAGCGGGTAGGCTCGTGCCTCATCATTAACCTCCAAGAGGAACCATGCCACCAGGCTTAGGAACACAAAGTGTAGAGAGCTTCTACTTCAATTATAAAGCAGCAGTTTTCATCACTACTAATGTCTCTGTACAGCACGAAACAATGGAGAAGCAGGTTCTTTCGGCAATAAATCACGGGCAAAATGTCTGTGAGTTCCTGCTCAGTGTGATAGGAATAAGGACTGCATGGTCGTGCTCTACATATTCAGACCTCTTGCTCTTGGATTTAAAAGCAAACACTTTGCATTGTCTAGGACTTATAAGGAACTAAAACCAGGGTGCTATTTCATTCCAAATACATAAATAAGCATATAAAGTCGATAGTAACCAAGCTTAGCAGCTGAATATCCCAAGAACATCCTACTCATAGATTTTTAGACCTGCAGGTGCTATTAGTGATCATATTCCCTATAATATATACAACAGTGAAAATGTGCCTGGCTGAACTCCCCCAGCAGTCTTGCTCTTCTCTCGCTAAGGGGGAGTCTATAAGAATTTTCTGTGCATTATTAGAGAAGCTGTTTAAAAGGAAGGAATAAAAAAGCTATTAGAAAATTCACTGTTTAGTTGTAATAATAAACACAACTTTAGGGAATAGGGAGTAGCCATAAAAACGTTTAGCCAAAATAATTGTTGAGTGTGTGTGCACGGGTTAAACATGCACTGCAGCATTTGGCATTTGGAGAGATGTTAGCTGGAACAGTTTCAGATTGAGATATCTGAAAAGGCAAGATGCTTTCTAAGCAGGATGTTTATAACAACTCTGGGCCTGACGTCTCCACTATCCATCCCTCCATCTGTATATGCTCACGCTTTATTTCCTGTCCCCATCACTGCGTCACCCTCCTGAACCCTTGCTGCATCATCACCTTATTCTTTTTGCTCCCTTAATCAGTCTCTACCTAAGAGTCTGCTGCTGCTCCGAGGGCTGGAGCACCTCCTGTACGAGGCCAGGCTGAGAGAGCTGGGGTTGTTCAGCCTGGAGAGGAGAAGGCTCTGGGGAGACCTTAGAGCAGCTCCCAGTGCTGAAAGGGGCTGCAGGAAAGCTGGGGAGGGGCTCTGGATCAGGGAGTGCAGGGATGGGATGGGGGGAAGGGTTTTGAGCTGCGAGAGGGGAGATTGAGATGAGATCTTGGGGAGAAATGTTTTGCTGTGAGGGTGGGGAGGCCCTGGCCCAGGGTGCCCAGAGCAGTGGTGGCTGCCCCATCCCTGGAGGTGTTCCAGGCCAGGTTGGATGGGGCTTGGAGCCCCCTGATCCAGTGGGAGGTGTCCCTGCCCATGGCAGGGGGTGGCACTGGCTGGGCTTTGATGTCCCTTCCAAGCCCATCAATTCTGTGACTTCTCAGTGCACATGACTAGATGCTCCCCAACTCCCAGGCTCAGCCATTTATTGGTGTGTCCAATAAACCAAGCTCTGCCGCCCCGTGCCACTCAGACCTGCCCCCACGCCTTGTGTTCTCTCTCCTCTCTCTTCCCTCCTCCTTTTCTGGCTCTGCCATTACTGTACTCATCTTTATCTCTCCCCACCTCCCCCGTTATTTTCTACCCTCTCCAGGTTTCCGCTCCCTGCTTTTCACACTCGCTGCACACTCCCTGCTCCAGCATCCGCACTCTCCTTCACCCCAGACCTTTTACCCCTCTGCCTCCCGTTTCACGACTGGATATGAAAACACCGGGACCTGGTATCCAAAACAGATCAATAAGGAGAGACAGAAATCCCACTCAAACACACGAACCCGGAATGGGCTTCCCAGCTGACTGCTGAGAAAGTGCACCCAAGCTGTTGACTCAGCCCACACCCCCGCCTTGCTCTTTCCTGGGGGCCTGGGAGCCGGTGCAGGGGGGACGCTGGCCCCTGGCCATGCCACCAACTTGCTCAAATTAAAGGCTCCTGCGTCTACTTGGGTTAACTCCTGGCTCCCAGGGGGAAAAGGGGAGGATGCACATAAAAAGACAGCAATGCTTTGCTTTTCTAGCCTTTTCTTTCTGTTTTTTTTTTTCCCCTTTTCTTTGTCCCTTTAAACTCTTGTTTTAAAGAAAGGCTCCACGCTGTCATTTGGGACCTGGCAGGGCTCCTGGACAGGGAGGCAGGATGGGAAGAAGACAGCACTGGAAAGGAAGAAAAGGGCTCTGATTCAGCAGAGCAGGTCTATGACTCAAAGGGCTCCCGCTCTCCGAAAGGGCAAGCTTTTACAATGTTATCATTATTACAAATGAGGCGAGCAAAGGAAATCACTGGCGTGATAAAGACGGGAATGCAAACAGACAGAAGAGCACAGGCAGCAAGGAAACATCATTGCACCACCTCTAGCAAAAGTCCTTCACCCCCTTATTTGTAGGTCTGTGATCCCAGAAATTCAGAATACGAACCATGCCTGCAGCCCATGACTCTCTCTCATCCTGGCAGAGCCCTTGGCTCCTCCTTCGGATAGACCCTAACACTCGACTCCGACAGCTGCCTCTACAAGGCATGAGGACCAAACTGGATCATTTGCTGCCCTTGCTGGCAAGACACTTTTTGCCACTAAGAAATGCCCCAGCAACTTGTTCATCCCTCTGCTTAGGGATATTGTGACTCGGGAGCTTAATAAATCTGAGCGTGTTAACATGTGATTAAAACAAGCTGCAAAGCGGAAGCAGCAGTGAAGAGCGAAAGCCGAACAATGCGCTGGTTGATTAATGCTGTGATGAAGTGGGAAGATGGAAGATGATTTTTCTGGCATGGGACAAGTTGTCACAAGTAGAAGTTGTTCGCGTTCTTCAGCCCTTAGGAGTGGGGAAAGACCCATCAGCAGCACCGTCTTGAAGAAAGCATCTCTCATTTTGGGTATTCCCAAGGGAATGCGGGTGCAAATCGCTGAATTATGGAATGGTTTGGGTTGGAAGGGACCTCCAAGCCCACCCAGTGCCACCCCCTGCCATGGGCAGGGACACCTCCCACTGGGTCAGGGGGCTCCAAGCCCCATCCAACCTGGCCTGGAACACCTCCAGGGATGGGGCAGCCACCACTGCTCTGGGCACCCTGGGCCAGGGCCTCCCCACCCTCACAGAAAAACATTTCTCCCCCAGATCTCATCTCAATCTCCCTCTTTTAGCTTAAAACCATTCCCTCTCATCCTATCCCTGCAATCCCAGATTAAGACCTTCTCCCAAGCTTTCCTGCAGACAAATCTTTCAATCTACACGAGTCAGTTCCACCTGTCTGGCGCAAAGGGGATCAAGTTCATTTGCTCGAAGGTTTTAGGCTTCTGTTGGCATGATCTAGATTAAGTTAAGGCTATGCTACAGAACGTTAGCTAAAGCTGTTGAAAACTTTACACTGTGATGTAGAAAGTGTCTCTTATCAGGTTGGGTTTTGTCCTAGGCATTCCTATAAAAAGCGAATTTGAAGAGCATGCCCTAAATCTGCAAAGCGCTTCATCCAAGGCAGTTTACAAGCAGGAAAGAATATGCTAGAAACAGTTTGCTTTAGAAAAGCGTCACAATTCCTTGAATTGTAGAATCATTAAGATTGGAAAAGACCTCCAAGACTATCCAGTCCAACCACTGCGCCAACCCCACCGTGCCAACTAAACCACGTCCTGAAGTGCCACATCTACGTGTTGTTTGAACCCCTCCAGGGATGGGGACTCCACCACTGCTCTGGGCAGCCTGGTCCAAGGCTTCACCACTCTTTTGGTAAAGATAGTTTTCCTAATACCCAATCTAAACCTCCCCTGGAGCAACTTGAGGTCATTTCCTCTCATGCTAAGATAAATCCTTGAGATACGTTAGAAATCATAGTCTGAAAATATCACGCAAGAAAACAAGAAGGCTTTTGCGTCCTCTAAAACTGTACCTTGAAATATCTCCTTAGTACTTTCTTAGCAATGTTATTTAATTTACTTTTGTTTAAATGAGTTTTTAATGTATTTTTACGGAAGTGTTTTATCCTTATCCTAAACGTCTGTAATTGGTTTGCAGAAAAATTCTTGAGATCTCTCATCACTTATGCATATAATTACCGGTCTTAGAGCAAATTGAGAGTTTAGTTCCTTTGTAAGACAGTAACGTACGAAAGGGGAAAAAAAAGTAAGGGAAAGCAGAAATCATTTGGAATTAATTAGGGTCTGGCAAATGCAAAATATTCCATAAAATTAACCTGGGAACTGAAAACAGCAACTACTGATCTGCAATGTTACTGAACCCGAAAACCTAGTTTGCTTACGAACCACTGTAAAATTCCTCTATCTTCATCATCAAATGTTATTTACATGGAAAAAGGGGACCTTATGGTGGTTTGGTTGCCCAGCTCCATGTCAAGAATTCTAGGCTCTGGCTTTTTAGTCATTTCCAGTTACTTCTCCCCTTTGTTCCCCAACATCCCTCTACAATAAATGACGTCAACTGCAGTATTTGTTTGAACTCCTGTATGAAACCCAAACCGTCTTTCTGCAGTACAACAGCTAACTTGACTTCACCTCATTTGTCCCTCCAGATGCTGCGTTACACCTCACACTCTCTCAGTGCCGAGTTTAACATATTTTAAGATGTCAACATGGTCCATCAAAATCCTAAGGGGAGAGCTCCCTGGGAATAAGACACCGAACCCAGGCAGAGAAGCAGAATCATGGAATCATAGAATGTTTCGGGTTGGAAGGGACCTCCAAGCCCACCCAGTGCCACCCCCTGCCACGGGCAGGGACACCTCCCACTGGATCAGGGGGCTCCAAGCCCCATCCAACCTGGCCTGGAACACCTCCAGGGATGGGGCAGCCACCACTGCTCTGGGCACCCTGGGCCAGGACCTCCCCACCCTCACAGCAAAACATTTCTCCCCAAGATCTCAACTCATTCTCCCTTCTTTCAGCTCAAAACCGTTCCCCTCGTCCTATCCCTGCACTCCCTGATCCAGAGCCCCTCCCCAGCTTTCCTGCAGCCCCTTTCAGCCCTGGGAGCTGCTCTAAGGTCTCCCCAGAGCCTTCTCCTCTCCAGGCTGAACAACCCCAACTCTCCCAGCCTGGCCTCGTACAGGAGCTGCTCCAGCCCTCGGACCATCTCCATGGTCTCCCCTGGCCTCGCTCCAACAGCTCCAGTTCCTCCCTGTGCTGAGGACTCTAGAACTGAACACAAGGCCCCAGGTGGGGTCTCACGAGAGCAGAGCAGAGGGGGAGAATCCCCTCCTTTGAATGCCCTATAAACATTCCAGGCCTCTATTTACTACAGAGTTAATTAACTGTGCGTTACAGTTTTCAGCCAGGATGCAGGCACAGCCATACTGTGTTTGCCCAGCGCTGCAACACTGACCCTCGTTAGCATCCCTGCAATAAAACTAAATAAATAGTAAAGCCTGTAATAATGCAAAAGCATCTTTCAGAACAGCCTCTAAACAAAGGTTGTTGAAAAGTTTAGACTCTCCAGTCATGTAAGATGCACCACAGAGTCTGGTGACTGGAGCCAGATCCATTAGTCTTCAAATGACAGCCCATAAGTGAACGTGGTTGCAAAGCAAGAAATGATTGGGATCATCACCGCCGCTTGGGAAAGATGACCTATGAGTCACTTTGAAGGAAGCCCATACTGGTTCCCTAATAAAAATGTACATTGAAGTAGCTACACAGAAAGTTGGTTGTCCGCACTGGTTTGACTCCAGGGGTTTCACGATGAGTTCAAGCCTGAGGTTGCCCTGTTACGTGTTAACATGAATCATAGCTTTGATGGCAAGTACGGAGTGAGGAAGAGAAGCAGGTCCGGTGCCGGGTGGCAGCACGCCTTCCATGCAACCGTTTGCAATGACCTGTGCAGACAGTGGTTTGGAAATGCGGTTGGAGTCCTTAAGTCTTTATCCAGGCAACATTCAACGATGACACTGCTATTAACAACATTCCAGCTTCTTTTTTTCCACGAGGCTGAAAAAACTTGACTGCTGGTCCACCGCTCACATTCTGTCCCTGCTCCAATTTTGTTACTCTCCAAGTTCATAACCTGAGTTGACCAAAATCCCATTTGAGGTTCTAAACCTGTACTTTGAAGAGGTGCATACACCTGCTTCCTCTGCTCTTCTGCTTTAAAGCATTGGGCTGAGACTTGGGGGATCTGGGTTGTCACCCTGGATATAGATTTTTTTTGGCAAGACACTTCCTTGCCCTCTGCCTGGTTTTCTATTCCTAGAAAGGAACTAATAATTCTTCCTTTGTCGTATTTCCCTGGCCTGTTTAGGCTCCTCGGAGCAGAGTCAGGCTCTCACAAATTGTTTATGCAGCACCTACCATGAGGGAGCCAAGATCTAGACTAGGACCTATACAACGTACCACAAATGGACACAACCAGCCTACTCCAACTACACGATGTATCTCCTTTTTGAGGGCTTAGCCTTCATCTTCAGGGCAAGTTTTAGTCTGGTAACCACGAGCACCAATGAACGTATGCAAATAAATTTGTTATTTCCAATGAAATTTGACATCGCGATCATCTTACGGCCCTCCTATGTGTTTTGCTGAAAGACAGCTGCTATTTGTTCAGCTTCTTTTCCCCATCCTTGAGAAAAAGGCATATTGACTTAACCTCTGGGTTAAGACAAAAACACTCCCATCGGTTCATAAGTTTAGAGAAAAGAAAAGAAAGGAAAAGTGAGCTTTCATCTAAACAATATTTGAGCAGCTAGAGTATATGAAAATGTATACAACAGGCAAATATATTTATAAGAACAGTTTAAAAAGTGAATTTTTCTATGTTTGATCTCAAAGACAGAGAAATACATCTACATGTACAGAAATACAGGCAAAGACATAATGATATCCATATATTTGTGATTATTTGTCAAGGTTACAAACCTGGGGATAATTTTCTATGAAATTCACAGCCCCCCTCCAACCCTAAAGGTGCGCACCTGGTAGGAAGTGGATCGTGTTTTGATCTGGGAAAGGAGGGTTAAAGACGTAAGGACGTGTTTCCTTGCATGTTCCTCATGCCACATGAGCGGCCAACAAAGACAGTCAACATCGTGTCCAAGTTGTTATTTGAGATATTTTCTAAACCACAAAATAAGTGGATTACTGACCAAAAAATCACAAGTCCTGCCAAAGCACATTTTTTAAAAAAACACAAAATTTAAAAAAAAGAATAGATTTAACTCATGGTAACAAAAAAGGAGGGGGGAGAAAGAAAGGGAATACACTAAATGTTGAGCTGGAAGGAGAGAGGCTAATCTGGTGGGTAAACTAGGGTCAGGATGAATAATTTTTCTTTCCTGCTCTGCCAGAGAATTCACAACCCAAGGCAACAAATCTCTCCAGTTCTCCCTTTTTTACTGTCTCTGAAACCTGGGCAGGAGAACTTTGCAACCTCACAGAGCTGCTTTAGACCTTACTAGATTGAGCCTCACGATCTAGCAAGCTCTCCAACCTCTCTGTGCTTCAGCGATGCCCAGACACACATAAGTACATAAATGTATTTTTGGTTTGTAATTAGCAAGATTAAGGAAAGATGGGTAACGGTTGTTGTGGGTTACATAACCATGTTAGTAGTGACAGGCTGGGAGAGCTGGGGTTGTCCAGTCTGGAGAGGAGAAGGCTCTGGGGAGACCTTAGAGCAGCTCCCAGGACTGAAAGGGGCTGCAGGAAAGCTGGGGAGGGGCTCTGGATCAGGGGGTGCAGGGATGGGATGAGGGGGAATGGTTTTGAGGTGAAAGAGGGGAGATTGAGATGAGATCTCGGGGAGAAATGTTTTGCTGTGAGGGTGGGGAGGCCCTGGCCCAGGGTGCCCAGAGCAGTGGTGGCTGCCCCATCCCTGGAGGTGTTCCAGGCCAGGTTGGATGGGGCTTGGAGCCCCCTGACCCAGTGGGAGGTGTCCCTGCCCATGGCAGGGGGTGGCACTGGGTGGGCTGTGAGGTCCCTTCCAACCCAACCCATTCTGTGATTCTCAGCTGGTAGAAGTGGATGTTGTGTTGCTGCCAGCAGGGCTGGGCTGGTTTGGACCAAAAGCATTCCTTTCCTTCACGAGCAGTAGCACCAATCTTAAAGTTAATTTCAGTGGAAGTGTTAACCAGTGCAAGCCAATCAGAGCACAGCTGGCTGCTTTATCATAGCTATTGGGAAATATTTTATACCCAGGTTACGGTTCATTGCCTATACTTTAAAGAATTTTGATTAGCTTGGCCAACAAAATTTCTTCGTTAATTCTTGACATAGTTGGTACTATTTAACCGTGAAATATAAAATATAGCCATATGTGGTGCTTAGTAAAATTCTTCAGTCAATAAATACTTCGTGCCATGTGCCCTTCCATCAGTTGGGCTGGGTTGTGGCGGCGGTCAGAACTGCCAATTCACGGTAACTCCAATGGGATAACTCGGAAGCTCACGCACTGGTACTCTTGCCTTGATTTTCTCTGACTTCCATGCTGAAATGAAGATTTGATGATCTAAAAGGCCTTTTCTCGTCTCTGACATCTATGATCCTCTGACATTTAAACAAAAGGCAAGCATCCCACGGCTTCGGTTATGAAGAACTGGAACTTTGCCATTCACAATATTACCCTCATCTTTCCACTGACGCGGTAAGCACTGCCTGCGTGCTTCAAAGCAGTGGCTGAGCAGGACAAGTTCACAGTGCTGATCAGTAAAAACACAGTTATGGCTTCAGTCGAAGGCTAAGAGAGGAACGGCAGAGTTGCCTAATCTACAGCTTGTGGTTGATAACCATCGGGGCTGTTTGCAGACTGCTAGAAATAGTTTGTTTAAAATCAATTGTCTTAAAGGGAATCGGTCAGCTAAGGACAATATCCTTCTAAACAAGTCATAAAAAGCAAGCCATTATTTACAACAAAGTGCATTTAAATGTCATCATCTGCAAGAGCTCTGCTGGGGAGTGTGGGCTGGGTGTTGAAATAACCCCCCGATTAGAACATTAAAACTCACCTATACGAAGAGTTTTATACCTTCCAAAACTACTGAGCAAAGTAATGAGCAAACTATTCAGCGCTCAACTTTTTGTCTCATCTTTGGAAGAGCAAAGAACTTCTACAGATCTAAAACTCTCCTGGGACCAACCAACTGCCTTCTGCTCTTGTCGTTACCACCAGCAATACTGCCCTCGTGGCTCACGGAGTTCTCAGAACGCCTGCGTCATAGAATCGTAGAATCACAGCTCCAACCCCCCCTTGCCATGAGCAGCGACACCTCCCACTGGGTCAGGGGGCTCCAAGCCCCATCCAACCTGGCCTTGAGCACCTCCAGGGATGGGGCAGCCACCACTGCTCTGGGCAACCTGGGCCAAGGCCTCCCCACCCTCACAGCAAAACGTTTCTTCCCAAAATCTCCTCTCAATCTCCCCTCTTTCAGCTAAAAAACATTTCTTCTCATCCCATCCCTGCACTCCCTGATCCAGAGCCCCTCCCCAGCTTTCCTAGTGTCGTAGCAGGTCACTTACACAAAGGAAGGAATATATTGTCAGCATCAAACAATCAAGAATAATGAAAAAGGTCATAAAAACATATATGGGGCCAATATTTCAGCCAGTGGACGTAACAGAGCTCCACTGGTGACACTGGTCCGTAACCTTTAACGGCACGATGCAGTTACCCACCATGTGTGGCTGTGGGCAGCAATTTGCAGAAGAACAATTTGTGAACAGAAAAAAAAGGGGGGAAAGTCCAGCCAAACCTAGCAGACACATTGCTTTCAGTACATGATTTTCTCTGATTTATTCCCCAGTCTCCAGCTGATGAAATACTCCTTTTCAATACGTTCTTATTTTCCTCTTTATTGCACAACTGTTTCAAAGTATTGCAAAGCTCCAAGGACTGCTATGGTTACTGGGTAGATTTAGTTATTAAACTGTTCCCCAAGTCCTACATTGTTAAACTGACAACTCCAGATGGCACAGCCCAAACGCCGTTCAGTGGCCTACAGGGAGGTCCTACAGAACCAGCGTATGGATTGCACAAAGCAAAATGCCTGGTGTTTTATTGGCACCTGAGCCAACGTGAGATGTCAACCGCTCCTCTTCTCCACCCTTCTCCTTCCCTGTGGGATCCCCTGGGCTCAGCACTGGAGCAAACAGTGAAAGGTCCCATCAGTGTCCTCACTGCTGGTTCTCGAGGCTCGGCACGCACTGAAAGCCAAATCTCAAGGCATTAAGTCTTGCAACCTCTTCCCACTCCTTTCCTCCACCCCCTCTGCTGAAGGTTTTCCATATGTAAGAGCTAAGCTATGAAAGAGTGAGGACTTGAGAAGTTGGCTCTGGATGCACGGAGAATTCTTGTCTCCAGGACTGTCAGCAGTAACATGCACTCGTTATTATTTTGATGTTGGATATTTTTCCGAGCCAAATTGCTGCTTTCAAAGCTGCCTAAAAGTTCTTCCCTGGGACAATTTTGTCCCCATTTATTTATTGCATAACCAGGCCCAGAAAGGTTGAGTGTGAGGCAGGCTTGTGCCGCTGACACGCATGGGATATTCCCTTTATATTAGTCACTGAACAGATGTGTCGTGTCATATGATGTACAAAATGGCATTGGAAAGAAAAAGAAAATTAACCCATCCCTCTGACTTGGAGAAATTCCGTGAGGAATTGCTCACGCAGGCATCAGATCTCCCTATTTATCATTGATAACACAGAACCCAAAAAGAAAGAACCAATGAAACGATTAAAACATAGGTGTCCCTTCCAGGCAAGACATCAGCTGGAAATCCTTGGAAAGAAAGCTAAAGCACTTCTTTCCATAGATCATGGGATGGGTTGGGTTGGAAGGGACCTCAAAGCCCAGCCAGTGCCACCCCCTGCCATGGGCAGGGACACCTCCCACTGCATCAGGGGGCTCCAAGCCCCATCCAACCTGACCTGGAACACCTCCAGGGATGGGGCAGCCACCACTGCTCTGGGCACCCTGGGCCAGGGCCTCCCCACCCACAGAGGGAAACATCTCTCCCCCATATCTCCTCTCAGTCTTCCCTTTTTCAGCTGAAAACCATTTCTTCTCATCCCATCCCTGCACTCCCTGATCCAGAGCCCCTCCCCAGCTTTCCTGGAGCCCCTTTCAGTACTGGAAGTTCTTGCTATCTCATCCTACCCTGAAGGATGCAGCTGAAATTTGGGTGGTGGTGGAAACAGGATTTCAGGTCCTGAAGCTGTTTCTGAATTTCTTAGCTCTCTGACTTTACTTATCCTAATCCGAAACAGGACTGACTTAACCAGGATCACCACCGCGGATCCAGGTGGAATCAACTGATCACCTTTATCCTAACATATTTAATGAAACACAAGACATGCTCCCATTAGCTTGGTGGAAACAAGAAGGGAGACCTAGTTTTTATCCTTGTGTCGTTGGTGCTGTATGCTTGGTCCCTCCCTACCTGATGAAGCATCCTCCAATACAACACAACTAAAACCAGCTGAGGGCAAGACGTCGCTCCTATCTCATGTAACTCCAGATTGATGGAAGCTTATCTATTTATTCCAAACAAGCTCTGCAGTCAGGATAATCAGTCAGAGCATCCATCCCCTTATCAGCTGAAGGTGAAAATACACCTTTAGTAGTTTTTAACTCAATAACCCCAAATCTTAGATGAGCTTCAGTGGACCAGATTTTCCGCTGGCAGAAGCCACCATCACATCATCAGCTCCTACGGGGAGAATTTGTTCCAGATTCCCTTAATTACCTTTTTCTGCCTTCTTGCTTGTCTAGTAACGATGCTCCAATCACGTCTGTCTGGTGCAGTAGCATGACAGACCCGTGGCTGTTCTGTATCACTGGAGACATCGCACTCCATCCTTTGCACGGAATACAGATAATGCACGGGTCTTATTTCTTATTCTAGGGGAGGTGGTTGGAGCACTCTAAGAACAGATTTAGACACAACATAATAAAACCCACTGCAGATAGCCGGATGCTGCTGTTGATAATTGCCAGGTGTATCAAAACTGCAGAACCACCGTTGCCTGGAGCAAGAAACACTAATTAGTTACTTGTGTGGGAGGCTGTACGCTCGCAAGAGTTGCAGAGGTGTAAGCTGGCATGCATAAAGCAGCAAATCCCATAGAAATGATCCTCACAGCACAGTAAAATAGAGATTATTCAGTTTTCAGAGTAACACAAAGCCCCTCAAAGCTCTGGGAACGGTCCCTCACAGAGAGATATCAAAGCACATGGACTGATTCATCTCCTCGCACTCTCAAGGACACCTGGCTCAGCAAAACGCTGGACTTTACTGGGTGATGGTAGCCACCAGGCTGAGGTTCGAAGGTTGCCCATGTCTGCAAATGCAGCCACAAGAAGGATTTCTCAATGGAAAGACACTGATGGGAATGAGTCTCATTAATAAATCTGCAAGTGATTGACTGTGTGACTTCATTTCACCATACTCGTTCCTCTCGCACGTTGTATCCATCTCGCTAACCGGAGTGCTCCCTCTATTACCTAGTTGGTATTTATCTAGTTATCTATTTTCCCTAGGAAGTCTAGGAGATATTTATAACCAACAATAAAGTGGAAGAAATGTGTTTTGAATAGCTTGGTGTTTTGTCACACGCAAATTCCTAAATATTGCGGTGGTAAATAATTATGTATATATGCTTGTTGACACACACGGGCTTCAAAGCGATTCCCAATTAACTTAGCTAAACTTTCCAGCAACTGATTTATACTCCCTGGCTTTGCTTAGATTTGTTTGGGAAATCTCAATCTATTTTTTGCGGTCAAGTCAGCGTTTAAGCTCGTTTCTTCCACTGGCACTAATTAGTACCCTGGTCGTTAGTCCTAGATGAGACACAGAACAAAGAGAAGGCTGAGAACTTGGTTCGACGTTTGCATCATAGAAATCATAGAATCATGGAATGGGTTGCGTTGAAAAGGACCTTAAAGCTCATCCAGTTCCACCCCCTGCCATGGGCAGGGACACCTCCCACTGGATTAGGTTGTTATTATATTCCAAATCTGTGCTGTAATTCATCTTGCCTCCCTTTGGGGAGCACCGGTGCTGTTTTAAATTACAGACACAGAACCTGTGAGCATTAACGAAGGTTCAATGTCCATGAGGTGATGTTGGGCTGAGTTAAACCCCTACAGTTTGGTTCTGGACTATAAGCTTTTTTTAAAAAAGGAAGAGGTTACAAAAAATCACAATCACAGAAGCCTCTTTTCCTCCCATCCCCACTTCTGGTATGAATAATCGTGTGGTAAGATAAGTGGGCAAAGTATTACAAGATGACGTTTCTGTCGACCATGATTATAAACAACAACAGAAAAGAAATGTAAGACCTCTTGGTTAATTTTTCCCATTATAAAACCACTTGGTATTTCAAATGAGTCTGCCAGGGAAATGCTTGTTTTAAAGTTCCACTGATGTCGCTACAAATCATCTCATTTGTAAATGTTGGTTATTGGTGGTGGGAAAGGGACATAGAGGAGGGAGAGAAGACCTTGTTTACTTTGTGTGCTGCACATCCAGCCTGGCTGAGGGCTCTAGAGCAACGATTTGCTTGCGGATATAGTGGTCCCTTAGATCAGCTGTGAGATGCACGCTGGGGGAGAGAGGCTGCAGCCTCCACGCTGTGTTGTGACGGCAGTTCTCAAGCACTGGGACGTACAACCCCGCAGTGGTCTCTGTGTGAATTTGCTGTACGCTCCTGCTGCTCTTTAAGAGACGAAAACACACGTTGGTCTTAATAAAACTCTGGGAATATTTAATCCCAAGAGGAGTGAAGGGATGGGATGATGTATTTATTTGTTTGGGATGATGTATTTATTTGTTTGAGGCTTCTATAAAGTGCCTATGGTAAAAACCATCTGGATTGTTGAACAGAAAGCCAGGCACTGCCTGAAGTGGGCTTGAGATGCCATCCCCATAACCTGCAGAGGAACAGGCAGATGAAAATCTGATCCACAAACAACAATTAAGCAAGGACATAGGTTAAAATGACCTAGAATTGCCTGCTCTGCTTCCGAAGACACCTGCCTGGTGCTCCATTACACTAACTGCACACCAGTTCTCCTATCCTGCATCCAGAGCCAGTAAAATAAACGAGGCTTGGCAGAATTCCCACAACTCCTCGTAGCTCCAAGTTTTTAGCCAAACGGATCCTGGGTCTGCAAGGGAAAAGCTGCTTCGATGCAGTCAAGATGAAATTCTCTGTATTGAATTCAAACCTGCAATGAGGTGTTTAAGCATAAAGAAGGGGGTGTTCTGCTTGGGAATGCAGGAGCCTGAAGTCTGCCAGAAATAAGTTACCATTTATCTGCGTTACAGGTTCTGATTCAGAATGGAGCTTTTCCTGGCTCCATGTTTAAGCAGCAGACAGGCTAAGATGTTCGTCCCAGACAACACGGTTTTCTTTTCCCTTCTTCTTTTGATAATCGAGGACAATTGGGGAATTTAATCAATGCCTTCCAGTAATCCTGGCTAATTCTCTAATTGTCAGGCAATGGGAAAAGTCAGAGATGAGGTTTCATACTCAGACCAGACTCAGAAATTGGCCAAGGATTAAAACCAAAGCCAGTTAGAGGAATGGTCCAGGACTCATCCGTTAACCACCAGATCAGACTATGCTTTATGGGCTCAATTGTCCTTGTGGAGACCCAACAGAGGAACCACGAAGGACTGAAATCAAACCTAACTCCTAACACACGGAGTCCCACAGCCCTTCGTTTGCAGCGATGGATGGGAGACAAAAGAAGTGTAAATATATCTTTCAGAGCAGTAAATTGGTTGTCCAGGCTTGAAATCCTGAGAGCTTTCTGCTAGGGTGTCTGGTTTTCATATTCAAACCTGCTTGGATTGTAGGCCTACAGCTCATTAGCTGCCTTGTGGGTCAAGTTAAAAAGCATATTTTGGAACCAACTATGAAGTTAGCGATGCCATATAAAAGGGAATAATTCTGCCCTTGATGTCCTACCTGTAAAGAGAATATTGCCTTTTGTAAATGTGAAGCAAGCATTGAAAAGGTAGGGAAGTCCATTTATCCCTTAGCCCAGGCAACTGTGAAATCACCACTTTGTTTCAAGGATCTTAAATCTTCAGTCACTACCCAGTCCTTTAATCGATGGCGTTTTGAAGTGAAGAGTTCTATGGGATTAAAAAATTTACTCTTCTGTTTTGGTCCCTTTGGACTGAACATGCTCATAAGTGAAGTATTCACGCTCTGTCCGTACCACAAACCACAAAACCACACGGAAGAGGCTTTGTTGGACAGAAAATCAAACCTTTTTTTGGACTTCAAAGTACCTCAGTGCACCAGATGACCGGTCAAGGTCATCTCAGGGGACCTCAAGTGCGTTGCTCTGTCCTGTCTCACACCCAGCAGTGTTTGCAGGCTAAATATACCTAAGAATAGAGAAGGGTTCACTTACAATTCTGATTATTATTCAGCTGGGAGAGCGTTCATACAAGGCAATGCCCAAAGGACGCCCGCAAGTCTTCATATGCTTCTGCTGTAACAGGATCCACTGATTTGCTTTAGATACTTCCACAGCCTCAGGCACAAACTGGCCCTTCATTTTAAGAGGTACTGGATTACAGGAGGCTTCATCTCAGATGCAAACAGTGTAAATTCAAGTCCCTTGAGCACTTCAGGCAGAAGAGGGATGTGAGTTTTCCGTACGGCAGGTGATCTCATCCCTGAACTATACTTTACTTTGGAATCTCTCTCAGTTTTGACCATGAAAAACTTCCAGAGATCTCAGTTCCATCCTGTTACGAAACAGAAAAGGTCTGAAATCTTAAAAAATTTTGCAGAACGAGATCGCTATTTCCTCCCCTGCTCTGTATCTATTTGTGTCCTCTGTGTCCAGATAGAAATCTGCATGGAGGATCTCAGCACAACAGCTCTGAGTCTGGTTACATTCACTGTTCAGACCCATTCATATTTACTCTTTTCCAGTAATTCCAGATCCCCTTGGTTTAGCTGACAAATCAGATAGCGGTTGCATCACATCCTCCCCGTCAGAACAAGCGTTGCCCACGCAGAAGGGCCGTCTTCCCACCTCTATTGTTGCTAAATGAAGGGGTTTGATGAACAAAAGTTTGCTGACGCTGTTTGTCAGAGAAGCCTGGACTAGAACAGCCTTGAGGGGTTCTCTCTCAAACGGAGTTGGCTTCGTGGGACTGGTGGGAGTGAAAGCTTCTTTTGAGAAAGAAGGCCTTGACCTTGTAAATACGGAAGCGCGCAGCTCTTCTCTGAGCCAGCCAGACCGAGACCACTGTCCATCAGACTGAGTACCAGCACATAATTGTTCCCTTGTGGTTTTCTGTTTGCTTGTATCCATCTGCCTTCCATTGTTGCAGCTAAACTGCCTGGTGTGGAGGTCGCTGCCTTGATTTATGTTCATAAAGCACACAGCAGCTCCAACTCATGCTCTGCAGTGAGGGCTCGTGAAGGCAGCCACGGTGAAAAATAAATAGGGAGGCAGAGGACATCCTATAGAAATTCACAGAGCTATTCATAGAATCACAGATCGGTTTGAGCTTGAGGGGACCGTGAAGGTCATCCACTCCAACCCCCCTTCATCTTCAAGCAGATCAGGTTGTTCACAACCCCACCCAACCTGACCTTGAATGCTTCCAGGGATGGGGCATTGACCACCTCTCTGCGCAACCTGTGGCAGTGTTTTACCACCTTCAGGATAAAAACATTTCTTCCTAATATCTAGTTTAAACTTCTCCTCTCTTAGCTTAAAACCACAATTCCTTGTCCTATTTTTACAGGCCCTTGTATTGACAGCATGTGATAAGGTCTCCTCGTAGTCTTCTCCAAGCTGAACAACCCCAGCTCTCTTAGTATCTCTTCACAGTGGGACAATTCCCACTAAACCCGGCTGCTAAATGCCCCATCCAACCTGGCCTTGGACACCTCCAGGGAGAGGAGATCTCCAGCTTCTCTGGCAACCTGTGCCAGTATCTCACAACTCTCAGCGTGAAGAAATTCTTCCTAATGTCCAATCTAACTCTTCCCCCTTCCAATTTAAAGCCACTCTCCCTCATCCTATCACTACATGTCTGTGTAAGAAGTCCCTCCTCAGCTTTCTTGTAGTTGTTACAGGTACTGTAAGGTCACTATTAGGTCTCCCCAAAAGCTTCCTCTCCCTCCCCTCCCCTCCCCTCCCCTCCCCTCCCCTCCCCTCCCCTCCCCTCCCCTCCCCTCCCCTCTCCTCTCCTCTCCTCTCCTCTCCTCTCCTCTCCTCTCCTCTCCTCTCCTCTCTCCTCTCCCCATAATACCAGTTTTCAGGTGGAACTACCTGGATGAAGCACTTCTGCTCTGCCTTTTGGCTGAGTTAGTAACCAGCACCTCCACAAGCTCTGTAGGTGAGCAGTGTTACGATAGGTTCCCGATTCATCCTACGTGTTGGAGTTGCGACGTTGCACTTTAAAATCAGCAGAACGGCATAAATTCTATATATTTAGCTCAGGTAAAACAAAGGCCCTACCACTCCATCAGAAAGCTGAACTATTTTAGAGGGGAAAAGAGAGACAAAGACAACGTATGTATTTCAGCATTTAGTTCTGAGCCTGGAAGACCTGTGCGTGCTTTGAATTAATAAATACAAGGCAGAATGCAATTAGCAAAGGTAAGAACCTGTAGAAACATCTCAGTTTCTACAGGACACGAAGCCTTCCCTCCGTAAGCAAGAGAAAGAGTCAAAGAAGTGCTGAAGTGCACAATTGATGCAGCCATTGGAATCCTGATGCCCAAATTACTGAACGCTTGTAGCCCTTATACGACTGAGCCCGAGGCACCGCAGCAAGGACAGACGATCCCAGAAAGGTAGAGAGGTATTTGCCACCTCCTGAGGTTTCACCTCCCCGTTGTTATCACCAGTGTATGTTCGGAATCAGGCTGCTGCTCAGTGTTCATTTCAAACAAGTGGTGTGTTCGCTTTTGGTTTGTGAGTATTTTTAGCCCCTTGGGCTCCTTTTAGGTTTCAATTAAATGTCACTGGTAATTAGCTAACAGATAAAGTCAGCTGTTGGGGACAGTAAATGAAAAAAACACATGTTGGATTCTGAATGAATGGAAAGCTTTTTCCTTGGCAGAAAACTTTTTGGGTTGGTTTTTTGTTTGGATTTTTTTTTTAAGGTCAACTTTTTGTGCTCTTATTATAGGAAAAAACCTTTGAAAACATCAATTAATTTTATAAGGTATCTTCTCCACTCCTCATTCCGTATTCATAAGGAAGAAAAACACACACGCAAGCGTAAGTAAAAGCGATCACAACAGCTCCACACCCAAACTTTTCTTTAACCTTAAGTAAACATCTAAAAAGTTCCAGAGCTGAACCACTCTAAAATCAAATTTACAACTTCCCTTCCTCAAAGCCAAAGGAAGCGGGGAATTCTTTAAAAGCTCGGTTTAACAGAGCAGAATATCCCACCTCATCTTAGGATGTATTGCAGGAGATAATTTTGACTACAAGTTGTTTCAGCCGTATTTTACATTACAGTTGCAGGCATGAGAGGTTTGCAAAAGGCTAACGACTGAAGGTGAGTCCCATTAAGGATAACAACACACACCATGTGTTAAGAGCGCATCCCTTCAAGATGTTTTTAATGATCATAAACAAACTCATTGCTGCAAGTAGTTGGAACTGGATGATCTTTAAGGACCCTTCCAACCCAAACCATTCTATGATTCTGTGAGTATTGCCACCTGGCACAGGTAACTCATTGCCTTACAGGGTTAAGCCCTTAAAGTAGTTGATCAGCTGTCAGAATTCCTTGAGCTCTACGAGCCCTGGGTAAGGAGAACCTCAATACATAACGTTACCAAGCTCTAAATAACTTATACACGCTGTAAGCATTGAGCCTGCCGAGGCTCGCCACGGTACAGCATGAACTGTTGAATTTTCATAACTCAGAATAGCGGAGCTGTGGTAGCAATGGGAAAGATTGGGGCTGGATGAGAGGCAGCACAGGAGCACCCACAGCAGGGAATGCAATCACGTGCAATGAGAGAGTGCAAGCGAGCCACCCCCAAGCAACACACACGAATCAGAGCATGCAGAGATATAACCCACCAAAATTCCTAAGCTATGAAAGCCATTATTTACTACTTCCACTGGGTCAGGGGGCTCCAAGCCCCGTCCAGCCTGGCCTGGAACACCTCCAGGGATGGGGCAGCCACCACTGCTCTGGGCACCCTGGGCCAGGACCTCCCCACCCTCACAGCAAAACATTTCTCCCCCAGATCTCACCTCAGTCTACCCTCTTGCAGCTCCAAACCCTTCCCCTCATCCCATCCCTGCACCCCCTGATCCAGAGCCCCTCCCCAGCTTTCCTGCAGCCCCTTTCAGCACTGGGAGCTGCTCTAAGCTCTCCCTGGAGCCTTTTCCTCTCCAGGGAGAACAACTCCAACTCTCCCAGCCTGTCCTGGTACAGGAGGCGCTCCAGCCCTCGGATCACAATCTCACACTGTAAAGCCTTCCAGGAGAAGCCCAATGTCTTCCCGTGAGAAGCTCTGCCTCGAGAAACAGGCTTGGAGAGATGGAACACTAGGTAGGCTTCAAGGTAACTGCGACCTTCACGGAAGAGGTTTTGTCCCTGACTGTACGACAATTGGCTTCTTTGAAGAACACAGAGGAAGCTCCTCTTGTAAAGCCTGGCTCTGACAGCTCCCAGGTAACAGAGGCCTATTAACGGCACGATAAGTTTCCTCAAAGTTGGCATCTTCAATAGGAAACTCATACGTTTAAGAACAGCACCGAGCGCTGGAGCCCAGCTCTGTGGTTTATGACTTGCTGTGATCATAAATCACTGTCTGAGCTTCACAAGCATTACCGATCAGTCAAACCAGATGGAGGATACAAAACCAGCCAACCCAGGACCAATTACAGAAGGAAGGAGAATCTGCTGATCTCCAGAGAAGGTCAGGCAATTCTAGAGAGAAGTTTAGTACAGAGATTTTTCAGTCTGCAGTGCATTCGTTACTGATTCACAGATTTACACGTGGCCCCGTTACACTGGAAAAAATGAAATACTCAGATCTTTTTGCAAGTGCGTGTAAAAATATTCTGCCACCTGCAGTTGAAAAAGCAAAGACTGCAGTAGATTTAAAACACGGTGAGAGAACATCTCACAGACTGTCTTTGTTCCAACTCTCTCTATATCTGAACTATCCAGTTATTACCCAAAGCCATTGCAAATGGGATGGAAGTTTTAAAGCCAAACTAATAAATGTTGAACACATTTTATTGTCTCTCTTTAAAGTCTGTGATAAATTATAGTGAGAGTAGCTCACAACTGGGAATGAGAGCAGGGACTCCTCTCAGATAGGTGCTAACTTACCCCCCTCTCCAAACATTTGCACTCTCAGGAACTTTGTGAACCTTGGGACTGAACACAGGTGATGCATCTGAATCGCGTGCAGTTATCAAACCATGCTGCATCCGTTAACGATGGAGAAGAGAGAGACTGATGCTCAGCTGGTAAACCAGCCACAGGCAGGGCCACAGAAGCACTGATGGTCAAGCCCTGGTCCAATTTACCGACAGGGACAGTGACAGCTGCTTGAGCTGAAGGCAGGTCAGCAGATGTGCCTCCAGTACTGCTCAGCTAGTTTATAAGCAAGGAAAGGAAAGGAGAGAGGGAGCACTGACCTTGTGCTGACTGTGCCAGGCAGTAAACCAGGGCTCCACAGGGAGCTGAGACATCCGTGCAGTGAAGCAGGAACACTGACAGACAGACAGAGGAAAGGAGGGACCTGCACCACTACCCCAAAATAAGCTGTTACTGCTCATAAATTAAATCCTCAAGCAAATCAGCAAGCAGGACTTCTGAATCTTGGGCCATGGGAAGAGTTTTCAATTTAAGTTACTAACCCAAAACATTGATTACATCAGTGATGCTTTATCCCATTCAAATCTAAAGAGTCAACACCTGTTCAGAGGCTGGTTTGGTCCCCTGGCTGTACTGCTACTTTTAAGGAAGATAATATTGTGGTTGTCTGGAGAGCAGAACGTATACAGCGCGTCAAGGGAATATTGTTTCATCCCAGCCAACGCGTTGGGTTGATGGTTTTCAGTGTTAACACGGCATTAAATTGTTGGGTCATACAGACTGGCTGCCCAAAACACGTCTCAGTAGAGCATCAAGATCCCACTTAAATCCTCTTCACTGGATGAACATCAAAATGAGTTTGTTCAAGTCACAGCTATCAAGAACAACCATGACTCCGTGAACGGACAAACTGAGGAGGAAAAGGCAGTTCTGTGACTTCACTGGTGATCACACTCAGCGCTTCCAAATGAGAGCATTTTATCTCAACCACAGGGATCAAAAATAACCTCATACTTTGGATGCTGAGACCTTATGAAAGGGTAACAGTGAACCTGATCACTTTCCGTAGACTTTGGCCTTCCGGGGTAAGAGGCCTTTGAAGGAGAATCTGATTTCGTAATCAGAGCTGGTTCTAATAACAATGTGGGACTCCTTATTGTGTCACCTTCCTTTCAGTCTCTGCATTTTGGAAGAGGGAGGATTAACACTTCCTTACATGTGTCCAAGCCACGCAAGCACACAAATTGAATTTCCAAAACATCAAATCGGTGCTTTCACGAGGAAAAAGCAAGGGCAACTCACATTCACAAGCAGAGACAAACACTTCGCCAACACAAATTAATAAGTTCATTGATTCCAAGGGTACTGGGATTCAGGGACGTGCGGCGGCTTTTCTCAGGATGCTTCCAATGAGAATGACACAAGTTTCCTCAGGTTCAGGAACTCATTCCTATGTATCTTCATTTCTCATCGGAGAAGGTGGATTCACAGAGATATTAACAGCGGTTGCCACTCGGTAATCATAACTAACTTCAGATTATGCTAAAAACCATTAATCCTATTCCCCTGCTCTCTGGCTGCCGCGCTTTCCTGGCAGCGTACGCAGCAATCATTACATCCACGCTTACAGTAAATCTGTGTCTGCTCTAGTCCTAATCTAAAACTGATGGGCAGAATTATTATTAGCTTAACCTTGGTATTTTGCTAAAAGGAATGCAAATGTCATTGCTAAAGGAGAAAAGGGGAAAAAAAAGAGAGAGAGACAGAAATAACAACTCGGTGGAAAATTAAAGCACGGAGTTGACTATGACCCCGGCAATCAGACACACACAGGTAATTGATTTTTAGTTGCCTGGGTTCTAAAGACAGAAAAGTGACATTTTTGACTCTCCCATAATGAGGCCTTAATAAGGGTAATGCTCCAGCAGCTCAGATTTGAATCATCAAGGTAGGCATTTTAAACAAAGTGGAATTTCTTTACCTAGATGTTCAAACTGCCACTAAAGTGCTAGGATTTTATCCATTGCCTTGCTCCCTTCCATCTTGATACTTCACTTATTATACAATAAGCATTGGATTCCAATTCCAGCACAGCAGGGACCAAGTTCTTGGTCTTCCAGCCTAATGATTCTGTGATTTTGCTTCCACAAGGCAAACCAGCAACAGCAAATCCCTACCCTCGACTGTTACGAACACCAACACCGATTCCAATAGAAGACCAGGACATAAACGCATCCATCATCTCATTGGTTCATTAGCATTTTTCCCCTTGTCTTATGGACGAGATCCCTCCCCTGCTTTTTGTCTCCTGTGCTCACAGAGGTGTAACAGCGTTCAGAGGCACTTTCCTCATACTCATTTTATGGCTTGTTTATAGCACCAGGGATACCTGACGAGCCGGCTGTATATATAAATGTATATTTATCCACCAAATCTGTTTGCTTTCAACCTTTCACTCCTTACAAAGTAGAGCTCACCTGGCTCTTCCAGGCTGGGAATTGCACTTGTCTCCCTTCTGTGTGGTGTCTGTCTCAAATGAGGCAGTTGGTAAGCGCTCTGCCCGCTGTGCACGGCGATTTCGCTCCAAGGTAATATATTGCAGCGTGATGGGTGAGTCGCTGAAGGCTTCAGAGTGCAGGACCAGACCAGTTAACAACAAAAAATGTCTCAAGAAGTCTGGTTGTTAGAGCAAAGCAAGAATATCAGTGCTGGACAGAGACACAGAAATAAGATTTTGCATCCGTTTGAGCTCTACGTATAGAAACGGGGATGAGATTGACACATGCAGAGGTTTCTAATTAATGCTTTTAATTTCCAGGCTCCAGCTCTGAATTCTCTTCTCCTTCCTTAATTCTCCAACTGGGAAATTGCTGCAGCTTACTGCGAAAGTTAGCAACGAGCTTATCCTGGATCCGGATATAATGATTTTGGCTATTTCATTGACAAGTAGGAAGAGAGCCCCTTTCCCAGGCATGGGACCTCGGGATCATTAAACCATAAACTCTCTTTTCCCATTCATGCACCTCCTTTATCCACACGCAGGAAATTTACTGCAAACAGGAGAGCAAAGGAATAACCGCAAGAGTACCCACAGTCATTTAAACATCATTTGGGAGAGTAATGTTAAAGTGCCCACTCCTATCCTTAGCAAGACGTCCTAGCTGGCAGAAATTGGGGATGTCTTGGCCTCTAAGATGTGCAAACTTAGTTAGCTGAGGAATTCCAGTACCTAAAGGGGCTGCAGGAAAGCTGGGGAGGGGCTCTGGATCAGGGAGTGCAGTGAGGGGAAGGGTTTTGAGCTGAAAGAGGGGAGATTGAGATGAGATCTGGGGGAGAAATGTTTTGCTGTGAGGGTGGGGAGGCCCTGGCCCAGGGTGCCCAGAGCAGTGGTGGCTGCCCCATCCCTGGAGGTGTTCCAGGCCAGGTTGGATGGGGCTTGGAGCCCCCTGATCCAGTGGGAGGTGTCCCTGCCCATGGCAGGGGGTGGCACTGGGTGGGCTTGGAGGTCCTTTCCAACCCAACCCATCTATGGTGCTGTAATTGTCCCCACGAGTCCTGACGTCAAGGCCTTCCCCCTTCCAGTTCTTTCGTACTTCCTATCAGTGGATCCCGCGTTACCCACTGGAGCACCACAAGTCCGCACCTGCCACGTATTGTGTTTGACAGTTGCCTACGTAAGCTAGGTTTGATCTACATCTACACTTTGTTTTCCTGTGCAGAGTGCTAGATCTCTTCACCAGCTCGTTTCATAATTTTCAATCCTAATTCATCCCCATCCTCTGGGAAGAATGCATTTTTTGCAATACCTATGTTGTAACTTTCTAGCGCACATGCTTCTAATTTGAGCATTATTTTCCAAATCTCCTAGCACTTAACCACAGAAGTTCTTCATTTATTTTCCTTTTTTACTCTCCATTTAATCCATCCTCTTCTTTTATGCTTTGGATCATCTTTATATCTTACATTTTGGCCTCTAGTATAAAAGCTTTTGGTTTTAAGTAAGTGTACAGAGAAGGATAAAACTTATAACAGGGGATTTAGACAAAACTACCTTTTACTCTGCTGCTTTACTTCCCAATTTTCATCCCTTATCAATTCCAAATTCTAAAGTAGAAGAGAAGCTTCTAAAGACCTCTACCAGTTTTAAAACTAGCATTTAAAGGGGAAAAAAACATGCCAGCATTGAGTTGCTGCCACAAATTATCTCAGTGACTGAGATGAGATCTGGGGGAGAAATGTTTTGCTGTGAGGGTGGGGAGGCCCTGGCCCAGGGTGCCCAGAGCAGTGGTGGCTGCCCCATCCCTGGAGGTGTTCCAGGCCAGGTTGGATGGGGTTTTGAGCCTCCACAGTCAACCAAGACACAACGGGTGACCACAAGCTTTATCTGCCCGTCCCTCCCTCCCCCGTATCACTGCAAACAACTGAACTTCCCAAGACCAACCCAGCCCTTTCGGCACACAAATGGAGACCCCACTTTCTGAAAACCACACATTTTCAGCAGCTCTGCCAGTACCTGTAAACGCTACGGCTAAGATTTAGCCAATTGCTTTCCCTGTGTAGCTACAACTCAGATCTCTTCTTCAGCTGTGACCGGTTCAGGGCCAATTCTTGAGCTCTTGAAGACTACAGGCATTTTGCCATCAACCAGACCTTGGCTTCAGTATTTTTTACCATCCACTGGGGATGTGAAGTAAAAAATGGGCAGTTTATTTGAAAGCTGGGCCAGGTGCTCTCTCTGTGGAGCATTTGATTAGAAGGGGTGGGACAGATCAGGAGCAGCAAGCACAGGGCTTTGCTTAAATGTCCCAAAGCAATTTCAATCTGTACTGAACTATGGAGCAATTTCTACCCCCTTCACTCAAGGGTTTATGCTCAAAGCCAGGTTGGATGGGGTTTGGAGCCCCCGGTCCAGTGGGAGGTGTCCCTGCCCATGGCGAGTGGCACTGGATGGGCTGTGAGGTCCCTTCCAGCCCAAACCATCCCATGATTGTACGCTTAGGGACAAAGCAGGAAAGAAGCTCTGCTCCCTATGGCTCTGTAGTGCCCTGGAAGCACAGAAAAGCTATACAGGACTGTACAATAACCCCAAATTTTAGATTTACTGCACTGCCCAATGTCTAAGCCTGCGCCACACCTACAGTTTCTGCACTGGGAGAATATTTAGTCATCCCCAAAGCAAAGAAGGGGTTGAGTCCATTTTCTGGCTCTCTCACGCTGAAGAATGCACAGATTCAGAACTGCAGAAAACAGCTCTTTTAAGTTTGGACCCACCTCACTAATCCTCAAGCCGGGAGGGGAAAAAAGCCTGTGCAGCTACAATGCTGAGCACATCCCGTGGCACCATGGCTTTATAGATTCAGTTCAAAATTAATCTTGGTTGTATAAGTGCATCCAGGGGATGGGGTGTTCTTCTTTCTACACAGGAGTGCAAGTGTTGGCTTTTTATTTTGGGGGCGTGGGGGAGGAAACAAAAAGGCAAACAAAACCCAGAACAATAAAGCAAATTATCGACAGCATATTTTAACCATCCTCAAATAACAAACGTGACCCCCTTCATATGAACGCGATTCCCTCTCCCAAGTTTGCAAGTATTTCCCTGGTATGAAAATCATAACAAGATGGAGACTCCTGGACCTGTAAATTTGCAATTAAACCTGCAATCAGGTACTTTAAGATGTGATTTCAGCACTGGCGCTTGCGTTGGCTTTACCTTTCAGCTGAGGGATCTGTGCACAACCGGCCTTTTGCGAGGGATAGGCTAAAAGGTAACATTGCCCTCAAGTTTTCCGGTACAAAACAACTGTTTGGACAAATGGACGAGCAGCCAGGCCAGAAGGTTCTCAGATCCCTCCTCCTCTTACACAAGCTCTTTCTTCTAAAGCTTGTCACTTTATTTGTTGTCATAGTAAAGACCCAAAGTTACAAGCTCTGACTCAGAGAGCTTGTTAACAACAAGGGAAGGACAGCACAGCACAGATTCCATCAGGCAGACTCCATTTAGTAAACAAAGGAAGATGCCAGGGTCCCAGAGGCGTATTCTGACCATGCTGGAGAATATTGTATCCCCTCCCTCCACCACCACAAGCAAGCTCAGCTCAAACTAGAGCAATGTGTGGCTACAGTGAGCGCAGGACTGAATGTTACAGGGATGTAGCTGTCCATAGGCTTAGGCTGGAAATCATCTACAGACCAACACTGACTGGTACAATCGTTGAGGTCAACCACAGCGCGGAAGAGCCTTGAATAGAGAGATGCTATCTGAAAGCAGAATAAACTGTTTACGCTAACTTAGACAAAAAATGTCCAAGGAAACCACGCAAAAGTCTCAACACACCTTTTTCTTCCTCATAATCAGAGGAGAGAACTTCTGGGATTCAAGGCACACGAGGTTTGCTAAACAGAGTTTACTCCAGGTGTCCCCATGGCAGGGGGGTTGAAACTGGATGATCTTTGGGGTCCCTTTCAACCCAAACCATTCTATGACGCTATGGCTACGAACTGAATCAGTACCATGTGCACACAGTGGGGTGTGAACGCATCAGAAGCCTGGACGTCATTGAGATGCCCCAAAGGACCTGCATTTTCCTAAAAATCATTGTCTTAACTCCCTTTTGGGCTGTTAAAAAAATCAGAACCATGCACTTGTCAGACTTGAATATTAACAAGGGAGGATCAGCTCCAAGGCAAAGCCACCACCGACATGACCTTGACAAGCGATGGTGGTTTATGATGTGGGATGACAGTATCTGGGGAAAGGATGGAGCCTTGCAGGCTGAAAAGCAGTTGCACAAAGGTGCATTTTTAGATGGTCTTTTACGTCTGGGGCTACAGGGTCCCATGTTGTTCAGCCTGGAGAAGAGAAGGCTTTGAGGAGACCTCAGAGCAGCCTCGCAGTGCTGAAAGGGGCTTCAAGAAAGCTGGGGAGGGACTTTTTCCAAGGGCCTGGAGTGAAAGGATGAGAGGGAATGGCTTTAAATTGGAAGGGGGAATATTTAGATGAGACATTAGGAAGAAATTCTTCCCAATGAATGCGGTGAGAAAGTGGAACAGGTTGTCAGGAAAGCTGTGGCTGCCCCATCCCTGTAGGTGCCCAAGGCCAGGTTGGATGGGGCTTGGAGCCCCCTGATCCAGTGGGAGGGGTCCCTGCCCATGGCAGGGGGTGGCACTGAATGGGCTTTAAAGTCCCTTCTAACCCATTCTATGATTCCACCTTTCAGGTACGGGTTCCTATTTTGGTCTCCACCGCTTTGCCAAAGACAGGCAGTGCAAAGCTCAACAAACCCTTCTGCTCTTTTCAAGTCTCCCCATCAATTGCTGTGAAAGTTAACGTGTGCTTCATGAAATCTTGTTCCTTTTGTTACCAGAATCCATCCTGCCTCTCACGCAGAACCTGGGGGTAGAGGAGGAGGGTTCATCTGTCTCTAGTCTGTCAGGGATTTAATCTTTGGATACAGTGCATCAGCTGGATTAGAGCAAAGACGCAGGCTATCCTTCTTTTTAAAGCCTGATGACCTTTAACAATGAGAAATAATAAGAGGAAAAACACAAACCCTGACAAATTCATAACTCCAGCGCAGGGGAAAGGAATGTATTCTTTTAACATATGAACAAACATTGCTCATGACATGTCTATTTTCTTTTCGGCCCTGTAGCTGTTATGAATTATATACAGCATTTTTAGTTCTCGTTTGTTCTCGTGCCTTTTTGTGTGTGTGGGGGGGGGTACTTTGGCTCTTCTAAATTTTTTCTTTATCATTGATCAAGTCCTTGTATGAAATACCCTTTGCTTTGTCTCTCTGGAATCCTGCTGCGGTGCCGTGTTCCTATCCTACAGATACACTGTCAGCGAGAGCTCAGAGAGAAAGTTTTGCTGTTAACCAGCATCATCCGCATGATCTTAGAGGTCTTTTCCAACACCAATGAGACTATGATTCTATCTACCTTAAAGCACGTTGTAGCAAGGTGGGTGCTGGTTTCCTCTCCCAAGTAACAAGTGATAAGATGAAAGGAAACGGCTTCAAGTTGCACCAGGGGAGGTTTAGATTGGATATTAGGAAAAATTTATTTATTGAAATAATGGTGAAGCCTTGGACCAGGCTGCCCAGGGCAGCGGTGGAGTCTCCATCCTTGGAAAGGTCCAAAAAACTATTAGATGTGGCACTTTGGGACACGGTTTAGTGGGCACGGTGGGGTTGGGCTGATGGCTGGCCTGGATGAGCTTAGGGGTCTTTTTTAACTTTAACGATGCTGTGATTGCGCCCACACAAGAGGCACAAAACCACTTATCATCCAACTTCAAGAAAAAGGGCATTTCAAATTAGCTCTGACCAGCGTTACACAAGAAGCTCAGGGAGATGAGATCTTGTAAATATTCCTCATAGCCCTCGGGATGACTTAGGAAGGAAAGAGTCAGGTTTGCCAACTTCCAGTCCCCAACTCCAACGACCTCTGTTATGGTGACAACAAACAGCAACAGGTCATTACTTGCACGATAGCGGTTATCCCAGCTGTGGATTGGCAGGATATGTTGTCTATCGGTGTTATCATTTTGGGATGCAGATAAAAAGAACCAGGGCACAGCCCTCAGTGAGCTGCAAAAGGTCACTCCATCTCAAAGCAAAAGCAAATGTGTGCACTACCTCATCTCCAAGAGCAATCACAAAACAATGTCAGATGTCAGCAAACAGCTCAAAAACTCACGGAATCCAGCAAATATCAAAAATACCCACAGCGACGAATTCCTATTAATATGGAAAAGTTACCCCCCGTGTCTCTAATGAGACCAAAGATGAAGAAATCCCATCCTTCTGTGAAATTTGCCAGCATATTCATAAAAACAGTGTTTATTTTTAGTCACTTGAAAGCTTTCTTTTCTTTATATTTCCCCCGTTCAGCGACAGGACACATACCAAAGCTGAAATTTTGTTTAGAGGGAAAAATAAAAACAAGACACGGGACGATGTTCACAGATCTCAGGCTACTTTCCCTACTCAACAAAGGGCTCATCATCCTTATAGAGGGGGCTCTTTTGCTCCTAACGATCCCTGTTGTCTCCCCCTTCCCCATGCTCTGCGGTGATGGATGGGTCTGTGATAAAGGTTGCAGGACACAGGCCCACAACAATTGCAAATATTCATAGAATCAGAGTTGCTGAGGTTGGAAAAGATCTCTAAGATTGTCCGGTCCAACTGTCAGCCCAACAAAACAATTAGGAGGGGTTTTTTTTATACAGGTGAGCCTAGGATTGGAGTAAGAGGGAGGTGAGAGCCTCAGCCCTTCCCACACTGGTGTGAGAGCACGGCAAATTCGCAGTAGGCGTTTCTTTCCACTGCCCAGGTCAGAGAGAAGCCGTTCTCTTTGTGAGGGATCTCCATCATTAAAAGTGGGTATCGCAGCTTTGAGATATAGAATGGTTTGGGTTGGAAGGGACCTCAAAGCCCACCCAGTGCCACCCCCTGCCATGGGCAGGGACACCTCCCACTGGATCAGGGGGCTCCAAGCCCCATCCAACCTGGCCTGGAACACCTCCAGGGATGGGGCAGCCACCACTGCTCTGGGCACCCTGGGCCAGGGCCTCCCCACCCTCACAGCAAAACATTTCTCCCCCAGATCTCATCTCAATCTCCTCTTTTTCAGCTCAAAACCGTTCCCCTCATCCCATCCCTGCCCTCCCTGATCCAGAGCCCCTCCCCAGCTTTCCTGCAGCCCCTTTCAGCACTGGGAGCTGCTCTAAGGTCTCCCCAGAGCCTTCTCCTCTCCAGCTGAACAACCCCAACTCTCCCAGCCTGGCCTCATATGGAAAGTGCTGCAGCCCTTGGATCCTGTCCTCTGGACCCGCACCAAAGGTCCTTGTTCTTCCTTAACACCACCAACATGATGCTTTATTCCCTGAATACTTTCAGGTAATCTCCCAGATAAGTTTGAGTTCCCTTGGAGATGGTGTCCGAGGATCCATCGGTGTATTTAGAGGTTGCCACTGGCTTTTACTCCCTGGTCACATATGGAACCGCTGCTGAATGCAAAGGTGGAGTTTTTTGTTCTTTCTTGAGAGCAATGTATTTGGCTCCCTCCTGTGGGCACCAGCATTTCTAATCTCCCAAACCATCTGATTTAGAGGAGACGACTGTATCAGCCAACGCTACAGCTGAGTCCTTCCTCCCCCTGGCAGAGCTCTGCACTCACTCAGCCAACAAAGATTTTCCTGTGCTTAAGCATTACCAGCAATGCCACAGACCCGTGCAAATGGCACACAGCAGCTTTCAAACTGTGAACTGCGCAGGAATGAGCTAAGGTGGGTAAATCCTTCCCTTTAAAGGATAGGCAAGGTGGCTTGATGCTCTATTGCCTGGCTGAATGCAGGTGGGCAATTGACTGCCTTCAACTTTGAATTGTTTTCTATTACCTCTCAGTGCGAAATGGACTCAGCACCTTCCAGGATTATTTCCTGTTCGAGATCAAAGTACTGAACGGAATAAACTCAAGAAGTTTTAACTCTTTGTTATCTGTTCTGACTAATCACTTAAATAAAAAAACAGGAATGTGTGCAAGTTCTTCAGAACTCGGCCTGGATATTCTCAATGTGGCTCCAGCCCAACACCACCAGCTCAGCTGAGAACAGAAACTCCTCTCCCAGAATTAGAAACTGACGTTTACGTCCTGTTCTTTCTATGAAAGCATCCCACAGAGCAAAACCTCCAGCCCACTACAAGGCTAAGGTATCATGCAAACCATAGAAAAACAACTTAACATTGTCTCTGTGTTGCTTAATCCTTCAAAAGGTTCTTTTTCCCTCCCAGGATTTGTTGTTTGAGCTGGTTTAATTTTCTTTACAAGCACAAAAATAATAAGTATGCAAGTAACAGCATTGGCCATGTGGTTTAGATAGGTCTTCCTTGGGTTTCTCTAAGAGTTACCTATAAACCTCATCCCTTTTCTTGTACGGCGGTAAATTGTTGTAGGGATGAAGTTTGCCCAGTTCCAGATTCATGGTTTCTATAGCAACAAAAGGAATATTGGATGTATAGGACTATTGTTTTATGGAAGATTTTGTTTAGAAGAACAGTTGCCACGACATAGATAAAAAATGCCACTTGAGGTTCTAGGATATTTACATGAGGCTGGGTGATTCAGCCCCTATAGAGAGCCACTTATGGGGGACAGTGGTCCAGGACAGGAGTATCTACTGCTGCCCTCTCCTGTTTCTTCATCGTCAAAACAAGCCTGAGCCTGCTCTGTTCAGCCTCGCAGATAATTGATGCCCACTCTGTGTATCATAAGGTTGGAAAAGACCTTTGAGATCAAGTCCAACCTATGACCCAACACCTACACCTGCTCCTAACTCGTCAACTACACCATGGCACTAAGAGCCTCATCCAATCTCTCCTTAAACACCTCCAGGGACGGTGACTCCACCACCTCCCCGGGCAGCGCATTCCAATGGCCAATCACCCTCTCAGTGAAGAACTTCTTCCTAATGTCGAGCCTAAACCTCCTCCGGCGAAGCTTGAGACCGTGTCCTCTTGTTCTGTCACAAGACAATTCTCAACTCTCTCTTCTCCGTGACGGTCAGAAGGCCCCCTGCAATACTGCAAATGTACTCCATACCCTTCACTTTTGAGATGTATCACCAAAATTACACCTATTTTTTAATACCGAACCACCAAGAGTCATTAAGAGTAACTGAAGGGATTATAGGAATTATCTACGAACACTGGTCTACCTGCAGGTTCTTTTGAAGAGAACATGTTCTTCTCATTGGAGTCAGCGTCTGAGGGAAGAGAGAGCAGACTGAATACGAAATGAAAAACAGGTTTGCTCCAGATGTTGGAGATAACAGCTTCCAGTTCTTGCTGGAAACTGATGCTATTTTGGAACATCATTCTTTATTTATGGCATTTATTATTTACAGCCGTTATCTTGCGCGTGTAGAGCCAGCAGTGTCTTCTTCAAACGCACCTCACTCCAGCGAGCTCTGGATGGCAGCAACACAACACAGAAGCATCGGCCCCTTTGCTGCAGGTGCAAACCCGCACCCCTTGCCTGGGAACAGATACCCCAGCATCAGCCCAACTGAAGAGGCAGCTTTGCCTTAAGCCTGCGGTTCCTGAGGGGTCTGACACTTCCCATACAACCTTCCTAGCATGGGAAATGGCATCTAAAGGAGCAACAGAGAGCCCACTGCTGTGCCAAGCCATTCTAAGAACACACCACTCCTTAAGTTTATACATCCGCTGTGAAAAGCAGTCCCGGGGCAGCTCTCATACCCTCACTGCACAGCCATGAGGGTACAAATAAAGAGATTTTTCAAGCTCCAAGTCTCCTCTTCCAATCAGACCACGTGTTCCTAACCTATCAAACATACCTGAACACTGACACGCCAGGACCTGGTACTGTAATCACACAACTAACGGCTCCAAGACAATTTTCTCTACTTTAATAACCTCCATTCCTCAAGGCGGTTGAACCAAACATGACTAATATATAATTTAAGTGTGCTTTCCACACATGTTTTCCAAACACAGCTCAACAACTGTTTCTGGGGTGGCTTTTGTAACACTGGATTACAAGTAACCAGCAGTTTGCTATTTAGCTCCGGTCACAAATATCAAATAATAAAAACTGAGTAAGAAATGAATTAACGGCAAAGTCTCCAATGAGGATAAACTCCTGTTACACTGTGATAATGACCATATCAAGCTCTCCCATATCCTTAGGTTGCTTTAAGTTTAGAGCTACTCTCCACAAAACTATTTGAGTTCCGCTCTTATGTAATGGTCAACATTTTGCCGTTAACAAATGAATCCATCTCTCCCTGCTTGACATATTTTAATGAGAAGTGACCTTTTAAGAGCTTTAAATCTTGCCCAGTAATGTGAAACCCAGGAGCACACTGGGAAGTTGAGAAGGAACTTATCTAACATCAGCTGTACTTGCTTAGTTTCCAAAATGCATTCGGTTCCAAGTTGTCTCAGCAAGGGATTGGAGTACCTGGGGGTTTCTTTTTAATTTGACAGAACTGATTCACTTGTCTCTAAACCCGAGGCCACAAATACCACTTTCAGAGTGACTCATCTTGGAGTAAACGGAAATGATGCTGCAGACCTGAGTAGGTGCCGTCATCTTTTGTCTCACAGGTTTCTTTAGAGATAATGCCCAAAACTCCTTGGAAAAGCTTTCAGAGTCTCTTCTGCATCTTCCCTTCTCCTCCCACATCCTTCCTCTCTCCTGGCTGTTTTATTTTTAGAAGTTGCAGAGCATTTCCTGGTGCTCCCTTTTCATTCTGTCAGCCTTGCGGTAGGCAACGCTTTTAGAGTTTAGAGTCAGATGGGATAGGTAAGAGTGAGGTCTGAATGTAAAGGTGCTTTTCTGCAGCAGGAAAAACAATAAGCAAGGGTTAAAAACCTGGCATTTGTTGAGAACCAAGGATACAATTGAGCGCAATTATGCTGGCAAGCACCAAGGATGGTATTTTTCTGCACAAAGAGCACAGCACAGGCAGATTGTCAGCAGAAGACCTGTGCTGGTTGTTGAAGGACAGGAGGATGGCAAAGAAAAGAGAATTGTATGTGCTGTGCCTCCTTCCTGCTACCCTAGCAGGAAAACAGGGTGTAGCTGTGAGATACCCAAAATGAGGAAACAAGAGACAATTGCCTGTAGATGCAGGGAAGGTAAAGTAAACAAGGTTTTCCTTATCGTAATAACTGCTGATTTCAAAAGAGGATGAAAAGAACTATTCAGCACTCAGTTCGTTGTCATCCCTCAAGAGGAAATCAGCAGATGTACCGGGGACACGGTGGCTGCCGTCCCCATGCCGCCGCAAGTCATCCTGCCCACACAGGCACATACGGGTGGGTTTCACTCTAGGTATGAGAGTGTGAGTAGATAAATTCAACTTAGAAAGGTTAAGTACAATAAAAGTCTCTTTTCCCTTCCATAAGGTCTTCCACTGAATTTTTCAGACACGAATTCCTACACACTTACCTGGATTGAGTGCTTTGATGACGCAAATATCGAATCACTGGCTTGTAACAACTGAACGACATTAGTCAGCGATGTGAAACCTGGCAGAGTTTAGACCGACAGGCGTTCGGCAATAAATCCTTATCTCAAGTACTTTTGAAAAAATGTTTACAGCTATGGAGAGCGGGAAACTGGCTCTGTTCACACTCTGTAATCACTTCTACATTTTACTCTCCACTTTCCCTCTGTTTTTCTTCGTCATAGTACACAGCGAACAAAATCAAGTATGGAAGTCACAGTCTGGAACACCTTTCAAAAGTCTCAAAATACTTTAGAGAGGCAACTTCAGTTTTGCAACACCATTCTCTGAAGTGCTTGAGACTCACTGCAATTCCCAAACGTCAAGAGTTTCTAAGGGTAACACTTCTAATGGTGTAGTGTGACCAAGAAGCTTGAAATTCCACTGTCACTCTGGGGAAAGAGAATCACAAAATGGGTTGGGTTGGAAGGGACCTCAAAGCCCAGCCAGTGCCACCCCCTGCCATGGGCAGGGACACCTCCCACTGCAACAGGGGGCTCCAAGCCCCATCCAACCTGGCCTGGAACACCTCCAGGGATGGGGCAGCCACCACTGCTCTGGGCACCCTGGGCCAGGGCCTCCCCACCCTCACAGCAAAACATTTCTCCCCAAGATCTCACCTCAATCTCCCCTCTTGCAGCTCAAAACCCTTCCCCCCCATCCCATCCCTGCACCCCCTGATCCAGAGCCCCTCCCCAGCTGTCCTGTAGGAAAACAGGACAGATTTTTTGAAACGTGCTAAATAGACTTCAAATTTTTAAAATAGCATCTTCCAAGGATCATAGAACGGTTTGGATTGCAAGGGACCATGAAGGTCACCTAGTCCACCCCCACTGCAGTGAGCAGGGATATCTTCATCCAGATCAAACTTGCTCTAATTCAAATTGAGAGATGCATGGCAGCCCTGGACACATTGCAATCTCTGTTCCGTGCCCGGAATAATTTCCCATGAAATTTCATTCAGACAGGGCAATTTACTGAATAAATTGCAGAATAAACAGACCTGTTTGGATAAGCTGTTATCTTGGCAATTGTCTTAGTGACCTGGCTCTCCACTTCTCCCTCCCATCAGATGCTGGCTGCCAGTCCAAGGGGTTTTTGTTGAAGACAATTGATAGCAAAGCCAACCCTCCTGGGAAAAAGAGGTCTCTAGAACAGCTACAGGTCTAGGGAGCTCCCTGTCCTGCCTGGTCACTGTCCTGTGTCACCTCCAAACAGCTCCTGAGGGATCTGTAAATGGTGCCAGCCAGTACATTGCATGCTCACGGACAGGGATGACCTTGCTGTATCTTATCCTGGAATACCAGTTCCAGCTTCACAAGCTATCAAGTGAAAAACATCAATACCATAAAATACACCATGATCTGCAGGAGATACTTCTGCCCTAACCAGCACAAAAAGGACAAGGAAAGCAGGATCTCAGGCCAGGATGTTCCTGCTTTGTTTATGGCACTATCCAAGTGTCATTACAAGCCTAAGGTTTTCTCACACCGCATCACAGAAAAGCTTTTGTTCAAAGATTGCAGCTATTAATGGAGATATTGAACACAGACAGCATTTTGCATCATTCCTTCTTCTAAGGATAAAGGTGGTTTGCCAGGGTAGAAGATTATACGGAATTAGATGGTGACACCAACAGAAAGCGTATTATGTGAGACTGGAAGTAGATGACTCGCCTTGGGCTCTTCCCTCCCCACCCCTCTATGTTCTTGCATGGTCAAAGGATAATGGCATAGAAATTTCAACTCTTAATTCAACTTGGAACTGCTCCCTTGAAGCTCTGCTTTGAACCAGAGAGACACCACTGCGGGAGGTGGCTGTCACAGCAAACTCTTCCTCTTGGCACTAATTAAAAAAACCCCAAAAGTACAAATCAGAGACTTTTAGTGAGCTACGTGTGAACTACGTACCTGGCTTTCACAGAAAGAAATGGGAGACTGGCTACTCAAAAATCCCGGAACGTTTTTAAAATATAGATATAAATTACCCAGGGAGAATCCCATCTTTTCCACCAGCCCCTTTGCTCTCCCCTCTCCAGCTCCTCCAGCCTGACCCCTCTTCAGGAGTTGAGCTGAATTCGGTGGTAGCTGGCCCAGGGTGCCCAGAGCAGTGGTGGCTGCCCCATCCCTGGAGGTGTTCCAGGCCAGGTTGGATGGGGCTTGGAGCCCCCTGATCCAGTGGGAGGTGTCCCTGCACATGGCAGGGGGTGGCACTGGATGGGCTTTGAGGTCCCTTCCAACCCAACCCATTCTGTGATTCGATGATTCTTTAAAAATACAGTATAAATGAAAGGAACTATTGATTAGGCAAGGTCATAGAAATTATTTAGGCAGTAGAGAGTAAGAATCCATTACAACTCAATGAAATACAATTTCATTATATATTTTTCCATTTTTATTCTTGTCCCTGTCAGATTCGGGCTAGAATCTTTCATAGAATTGGGTGCTTTAAAGAATATAAACATTATCAAGTTGTTTTATTCAGTTCTACAGCCAACAAAAGTCCTTTAGAGTGCTCATTTCATTGAATACTCAGGCAATTGTATCCCCAAAAGTTTTATTCCTGAGATCTTGTAATGGTTCTTTCTCATGAATTTTGTTTTACTACTTCATGGCCCTGGTGAGCTTGGAAATAGTGCAAAATCAGCCTTTCTTGGGGCATTCTGGCACTTTTTGAACCGAGCTGACCAAGGCCAGGATGCTCAGAAGAAAACAAAAATTAAAGAAAAACGTTTCTGTGAAGTTTAATGAAACTTTAAAACCCAAAAGCCTGGCTCCAGCTTGGTATCTTAACGAGCTTCCAAGGTTACTGCGCCCTTCCCGAATTTTTATGATTGAAAACAAAAAGAGAGAGAGAAAAAACCCATTCATTTTCCTAGGCGACAGATGAGAGCTCAGAAATATCTACCAGGCTTATTTTAAGAAAAGGACATGGAAATGTTTAACCAAACCCACTAATGAGGTTGCCACACACAAAAGCAGTGATTATAGGGGGTATTTACTTAAAGGTTTTGTAATCTCTCTACCTATGCACATTCTCCTCCTCTCATCGCCACACAGACACACAAGCGAAGACTCTAAACGTGGGCATAATGGAAACCCAGGTGAGGGGCCACGTGTTCAAACACAGCAGAATTTAAGGGTGTTTTGGTTTCTTTTCATATTTCTTCATGTTTGTGCACATGAGCCAAAATCCATGGTTCTGCACCTGGAGGCTGTGATTAATGGGGAGGGGAGTGCAGGGATAGGATGAGGGGGAACCGTTTGAAGCTGAAAGAGAGGAGATTGAGATGAGATCTTGCTGTGAGGGTGAGGAGGCCCTGGCCCAGGGTGCCCAGAGCAGTGGTGGCTGCCCCATCCCTGGAGGTGTTCCAGGCCAGGTTGGATGGGGCTTGGAGCCCCCTGATGCAGTGGGAGGTGTCCCTGCCCATGGCAGGGGGTGGCACTGGGTGGGCTTTGAGGTCCCTTCCAACCCAACCCATTCCATAATATCAACATGGTTATCACAGCATCACAAGGATGGAAAAGATCTTTGAGATCATCGAGTCCAACCTATGACCCAACACCTACACCTACTCATCATCAAAACCACGGCACTAAGTGCCTCATCCAGTCTCCTCTTAAACCCCTCCAGGGACGGTGACTCCACCACCTTCCCTGGCAGCGCATTCCAATGGCCGATAACCCTTTCAGTGAAGAATTTCAGTGAAGCCCGAGTGCTGGATGTTCATCCTTGCAGCACCACCCTACTGGATGGCTCTGTGAAGGACAGCGCTGCCTGCAGCTGGTGGCACATAGGGAACATAGGTCTTAATTTGTGCAAAATAACGAGTCATTCTCCTATTACTCCTTTAAAGAAGTACAGGTTTAAAGCCATCATCCCATTTGAATGCAGCTGAGGCAGTAAAAAAGGAAGTGCTAAGCTCTTATCTCTCTTATATTTATGCTTTTATGCCTGAATTTGAATGATATTAACACATCCCTAAGTGCCTCTGCCACTGTTTCCTCCCCTAAGTAATTGCTAACAGCACATAAATGCAGTGCAGGGATTTGGAGAATCTTTAGTGATGCTACCAATGCTGTCAGAGCCTCAGATAAATGAGGTGAGGAAGAGTGGTAGCATATAAAAACTCAACCAAAGCCAAGATAATACAAGACCATGACAATGTGAGCCACTTCATGGCACTGCCTATCAACTTTAACCTCGGAACCAGTGCCATCGGGCACAGGAAAGGTTTCGTACGGTCCCGGTGAGCTGTGCCAAGTTGGAGTGCACATCCGTGCTGTTTGCTACCTTCGCTGTGAAATATTAAAGTAAATCTGCTCTTTAAAAAATACTTCTTTATTGTTTTGTCAGGATTAAAACAGCAACAACAACAGGAAAGCGTGTATTAGCTCAAAACCAGTCAGTTAATAAGAGTACGGTGTTCTACAAAACGGACTAACTTTCAATTAAATGCATGTGGAAGTTTGTTTTCCTTGATTTAATTTGCAGAATTTTGCCTTTTGCAGGTAATAAGTTGAAAGGACTCTTTTCTATTTAATGTACCTGTGTACGTTTGGGTTGGCACCCAGCGAAAGCTGTCTTTAAACCGGATGGTTAAAAACTTCGCCCGTATAAATGTAATTTTAAAGTGGTCTTTACTTCGCCTCCAGTTAAAACACTCAAACATGCCAAAAGTCACACGGAAACCAGGAAAAAGTGGTAAATAAGTTTTGGCTGAACGACATCAATTAAAGCCTGGCTGGGTTCCAGCGTAGAAAGAAAAATAAATGCGAGTCATTATATTTTGGATTAGATAAGGTACACTGAGCCTGGACAGGTCAGGACAACGGACTAACGTGTTGCTGCTGTTTGGAGATGTGGTTGTGGAGAGCAAACACAGGAGTCTGCCAACCTGCCAGGCCCCGGCCACCAAAGTGCCACTCACAGACAGGGTCAACTCCTGTCTCTCACAGCCCTCCTGTACCTCATGGGGTGGATTGGGTTGGAAGGGACCTCAAAGCCCATCCAGTGCCACCCCCTGCCATGGGCAGGGACACCTCCCACTGGGTCAGGGGGCTCCAAGCCCCATCCAACCTGGCCTGGAACACCTCCAGGGATGGGGCAGCCACCACTGCTCTGGGCAACCTGGGCCAGGGCCTCCCCACCCCCACAGCAAAACATTTCTGCCCAACATCTCACCTCAATCTCCCCTCTTGCAGTTGAAAACCCTTCCCCCTCATCCCATCCCTGCACCCCCTGATCCAGAGCCCCTCCCCAGCTTTCCTGCAGCCCCTTTCAGCACTGGGAGCTGCTCTAAGGTCTCCCCAGAGCCTTCTCCTCTCCAGGCTGAACAACCCCAGCTCTCCCAGCCTGGCCTCGTACAGGAGCTGCTCCAGCCCTTGGATCATCTCCGTGGCCTCCTCTGGACTCGCTCCAACAGCTCCGGGTCCTTCCTGTGCTCAGGACTCCAGAACCGGACCCAGGGCTCCAGGTGGGGTCTCACAAAGAGGAGCAGAGGGGCAGAACCCCCTCCCTCCTTCTCTGCTCCCCCTGCTCTGGGTGCAGCCCAGGACACAAATCTTGGCACTTTTAGAACAACAACCCACCTACGATACAATAGGTGCAGTTTTCCTTCCCAACACCCAACTCCTTCCTCTCCCCTTGCCAATTTTCTCTCCTTAGTGGGCAAAATCCTGATGCAGGAAAATATACCTGGAGGGAGAGGCACACCTTAGAGCAGGACGAAACTAGACAGCACTGTCTGCTCGGGAATCACAGCCAGTTCCCTATCACATGACTTGATGGGGCAGGTCCATACCTGGGGCAGGTACATTCCTGGGACAGACGAAACTTGAGAGGTCTGGTGTTTGTCTCCCAGTCTCACTTTTTTTTTTCTGGCTGATCTGGATCTGGAATTATTCCAGGGTACGGCCACGGGCTTATCTGATCGGAGACAGCAGTGCGTGGCCTGGGTAAACAGCCACACTGGGCTTTGCCTTTGTTCCTTCTCCTCTCTGCTCGGCTCCTGCCCTGTCCTTCCCACAGGGCATGTGGACGGTGGCAGGAGAAACGTGAGCCACACAAACTGAGTTCCTGATCACGAGATGAGGGAAGCTGGGAGGTAGGGATCGCTTTTTATGTATTTCAGGTTCAGGAATTCTCCTTTCACAAACGATCCTGAAGCTCTGCTCATTGATATCAGGTCAGGGAGCATTTGCAACTATTATTATTATTTTCTTTTACTTTGCTTCTGAGTGGCTCAGAAGCAAAACAGCGTCGTTCCAAGCTGGAAAAATGGTAGATTTAGATGAGATATTTTATTCTGAGTAATCATTTACCCTTCAAAAAAATCACCTTAATTATTTTAAGAAGTTGTGAGAACATAGTGGTCCTTGAGAAATAGGTCCTGGACCTTAAACTGCCCACCTACAGCCTGCATTAGATCTCTCCTGCACATATTACAGCACATTAATGCAGGAGAATTAAGTGAAATTTTAAGCCAAAAGAGGGGAGATGTAGATCGTTATACAAGAAGGAGGTGCAAGAGGCTCTTAACTGCAGTGACACCTGCTCAGTGGCCCTTTTGCCTTGAAAGGATAACGTCAAAGAATATCAGTGGCCCCTCATCTGTTCAGAGCCAGGCTTAAAAGAAGATTCGTAAAGCCAAAGGTAATTGTTGAAGGCTGCGAAGAGAACTGTCTCCTCGCCCTGGTGGGCAGAGATCACCTCTGAGCAAACAGCCTCTCGCAGAATCACAAAATCCTTTGGGTTGGAAAAGACTTTCAAGATCATCGAGTCCAACTGTAAACCCAACATTGCCAAGTCCACCACTAAATTGTGTCCCTAAGTGCCACATCCGCACGGCTTTTAAACACCTTCAGGATGGGGACTCTACCGCTGGAGACACTGTTTGAAGGCATTTCTCTTTGCCATCAGGAGAACGGGGGGCACAGCAGTCTAAAGGTGGTTTGGGGAGGTGTTCTAAATCAGGGCCTTAAAAAGCAAAAGGCAGCTACTCAAAATGAACAGCAAACCCCACACATCTTTTGAGGCGTAAGAACGGGCAAAGAAGAGCTCCTGGGCTAGAGAGAGAGGATTAAGGCTAATTAAGGTAATTAAGGGGGCCTATGGGAAAGACGGAGAACAAATTTTTAGCAAGGCTTCTTATGACACGACAAAGAGTGTCAATTTTAAACTGAAGAGGGTAGATTTAGACTAGATATAAGGAAGAAATTTTTTACATGGAAGGTTGGGAAACCCTGACCTAGGTTGCCCAGGAAGATAGTGGACACCCTATCCCTGGAAACATCCGAGGTCAGGTTGGATGGGGCTCTGAGCAGCCTGGTCTGGTTAAAGATGTCCCAGCTCCTGCAGGGGGGTTGGACTGGATGACCTTCATGGTCTCTTCCAACCCAAAGCATGCTATGATTCTATTTGTCGTACGTGGTCTGTATCGTGTACGGATGCTGATTGGGGTAAAGAAAACACCGCTGTGCTAGACACGGCACCCTGATTCAACAACTCAACCTGTACCTGTAGGGCTTATTTTACTTAAGCAGAAAGCACCTTGAGGTGTCTGCTCCAAAGCACAGCTTGGCTGGTGGGTAGCCTTGTCCACACTGGGAACTCTTTGTCAGTAACTACATTGAGTTTCCTCAGCCAGGAAAAATCTCCTGCTGCAGAGGGAGCTGAGGTCGGACAGTCGCTTCTTTGTTCGTGTCCTTGCCTCAATACAGAGGTAAAGATGACTTAATAAAATGTTCTCTATGTACTCTATGTGTGTGGGAAGCAATTGGAGCCCATCAGACTGGAGTCACTATGACAGGACATCCAGGTAAAATAGTTCTGCTTCCCCTTTCTTGTTTGCCAGCAAAAAAAAAAAAGATAGCGGCATGTCCTGCCAGCTCTCTCCAAATTCCTCGTGAGGGAAAGGAGTGGAGCTGAAAGGGCTGATTGTGGCAGAGCCAGCAGGTGCAAGACCTTCCATGGGCAAAGCAGGGGTGAAGGAGGGAGAGGATGGGCAGAGCTGAAGGTCATTTCGTGGAGATCTAAGCCGTGGGTCCATTCTTCGTCATGCACACACGTTGCCTCGCTCAGCTCTAATAGCGTTTAGCAGGTCTAGGCACAGCCTTGAGTAGTGCCTCCTCCAGCCTAAAACACAGCTCTAAGAACAGAGCCACTCTTTGCCCTTGTGCAAAGCAAGCAGAGCCCCAGATGGATGTCAGCCAGCAGAGAATTGTGCTGGACACCACGTCGCAGCACGCAGGAATCCTCCATCCCTTGACAAAATCGAGCCAGACCTCACGTACTACAAGTCTAAACAATGCAACAAGCAACACCTTAAAAAAACCCCGAAGACCACAGTGCTTAATTCACAATGATCTGCATTGTCACCCGTGCTGTACGGATGGAGAACATTAAACAGCTTGTATGTGAGCACACAATTGCACAACACGCGGCACAGCCACCAGTGGGGCTGCGTGGGTTTTCGGAGAAGCATTAACCTTCAGGAAAAAATCACCTCAATCCCATTAAGAAGTCGTGAGAACTTGGTGGTTCTTGAGAAATAGGTCCTGGACCTTAAATTACCTACGTACAGCCTGCACCAGTCACTACTGCACGTACCACCTCACACTGGTGCAGGAGAATTAAGTAAAATATTAAGCTAAAAAGAAGGAGATTGAGGTGAGATCTGAGGGAGAAATGTTTTGCTGTGAGGGTGGGGAGGCCCTGGCCCAGGGTGCCCAGAGCAGTGGTGGCTGCCCCATCCCTGGAGGTGTTCGCGGCCAGGTTGGATGGGGCTTGGAGCCCCCTGATGCAGTGGGAGGTGTCCCTGCCCATGGCAGGGGGTGGCACTGGATGGGCTTTCAGGTCCCTTCCAACCCAAAGCACTTTATGAAATTCAGTGAACGAAGGGGGATGTAGAAGGAAGATGAAGTAATCATTTTTTGTTCTACATTGTGAAGAAAAGGGAAGGAAAGAAGGGAGCAACACGCTTGTATCACACCATATATGTCTAGAATCTTCACTAAGGCAAAAAAACCCCCGCTGACATAGATGTAAAAAGTTTGTAATGAGGTTTCATTAGTCAGAACCAGATGACAGGCTGTGGTTTGATTAGAGCCACGCCGAGAATAACTCCACTGGTGCTCACCAGGTTGGTTTCAATCACAGTTCAGGTGAAGGCATTTCACCTTCTATTAAACCCTGGCAATACAAATGTGCACATAAGCCGAGGGTAACTCATAGCCAGAAGGGAGGGATCCTTCCCAAACGCTCTGAATAGGTCTAAAAGCAGCCATCTGATCCCATCCTTCAACAGAAACCCAGAAAATAAGAAAGACAAAACCCTGAAGACTGGTAGCTGAGGAAAAGAGGGTTAATTCACTTTGGGAATGCGTGAGACAAGAGGTGCAAGCAGAGGAAAAAGCTTTATGTAAAGAGTTGGTTTCAAAGAGGAACTGCAGAGCTGATCCAAGGGCCCTGGAAGGCAATAGAAGGTCTTCTGTTGACTTCAATGGGGTTTGGATCGACTCTGGAAATGAAGGGGAAGGGCTCGAGCCTGGCACTCCGAGGCAGGTTGTGGGGAGGCTGGAATGCGGCTGCAAAGAGAGGGAGGGAAGCAAACAGGAGCAGAGCTGGAATTCGGGTGCAAAAGCTGCGTGGTTTTGTTTGCACGTCAGAGAAAAACAGCCTTCAGGCTGGCTTGGCCTGAAGCTTGGGGAAAAGGAAGCGGAGAAGAGCTGAAGGTAGGTTCTTATTTGGGTTGAACCTATGGACCTGGTGGCAGCCGCACGCGAAGCTGCCTTGAACGTGCTCCCAAGAGGAACACGATGCGGACGCTGCTGAGAGGCAGAGCTGCTGAGCTGCTTGCTGAAGCTGTCCCAGGGCCAGGTGGGGCAAAAGCAGAAGGAAACAAATGGAGATGTGGAAGAGGAAAATCCCCTCTCACCTGCTCATCTCTGTCTGTGGTAGCTATTGGGGTGTCCTCACTGTTGTGGATCTGTTGAGGGCAGGGGAAACAGGAACCCACGTTGCTTATACGCTCCTAAAAATCCCTGTTAGGTGCATCAGTAACTTTGCAAACTTGGCTCAAAGCAAACCTTAGGTCAAGGCAGAAGCAGAGAACTGATTCGAAGTCTGATTTTCATAGAATCAATTGGTTGGAAAAGGCCTTTGAGATCATTGAGTCCAACCATAACTGTGCCCTACTCGACCAGATCCCTGAACACCACAGAATCATTGAATCATTTGGTGGGAAAAGGCCTTTGAGATCAATTTTTTTTCTCCTGAGACCAGCGTAGCAGCCCAGCACACAACCAACACTTCAGTTTTCACTCTCAGTTTAAGCTCATCCAGGCAGGATTTGTGTAGAACCTCAGTGTAGGGATAAATTTCACCCTTTTCTACTTCCTTCTTTCAACCAAGCAGATGGCCCTTCAGTTAAAAACACTGATATTCCAGTTGATAATCTTGAGACAAACCCGTCGTCTGATTTTACAACAAATATGAAAAATGCTCAATTAGATATTGCCCAATTGTTAAAGGATTTCAAAACTAAGAAGCAGCTTTCCTGTCAGCTGGGACCTTGTAGATTCCTCTTTGACCACCTCCGGGGGAAGAAGCTACAATCAGACTATTACGGAATCACTGAAGCAAAGGGCAGAACCACCAAACGCTTCTCAACTCACGAAAGGAAACTACATCCCATTCCCTTTCAAGTCTGCCCAAGACCTTCACTGCCCCACACGACTTCAGGGTTGGGATGTTGTGTCTGTTCATAAAACCACTCTCCTTGACAGACTGTTTGAAAGGGCAGCTTGTTATGAATATTAGCTTAAGAGACCAGTGGGGTCAGGACATCATTTTCAAGCTCATTCTGCAGAGTCAATGAGCTGAGAAAATGCTTGGATAGAAGCCACTCATTTTTAAATCCAGTTGATCACTGTTATTTTTCTTAATTATTTTTGTAAGGCAAAGATGTAGTCCAAGAATGCATTGCTTATTTTCATGCAGGTAACATTTAAAATACTGACTTATCTTAATCTAATAAAGATTGAGCTTTATCTTTGCAGAACTAAAAAGATATCATCATAAATTAAATTACACAGCCCTCACTGCAACTGAAATCATCATCATAGACTCATGGGATGGGTTGGGTTGGAAGGGACCTCCAAGCCCATCCAGTGCCACCCCCTGCCATGGGCAGGGACACCTCCCACTGGGTCAGGGGGCTCCAAGCCCCATCCAACCTGGCCTGGAACACCTCCAGGGATGGGGCAGCCACCACTGCTCTGGGCAACCTGGGCCAGGGCCTCCCCACCCTCACAGCAAAACATTTCTCCCCAAGATCTCACCTCAATCTCCCCTCTTGCAGCTCAAACCCCCTTCCCGCTCGTCCTGTCCCTGCACTCCCTGATCCAGAGCCCCTCCCCAGCTTCCCTGTAGACCCCTTTAGGCACTGGGAGGCTGCTCTAAGGTCTCCTTGAGCCTTTTCATGTGTCCAAACCCTGCACAATGATGCTTCATGAACCCTTTACCTGAAGTGCTCTTTCATAACATGGGATGGCGACACGGTTTGGTGTGGAATGTGACTTTTCTTACAGAAAGGAAGCTCGCTCTGTCTCCAAGCTATAACGTCCCAAAGAAGTTGCTACCAAAAGCATTCTTGTCCCAGGAGTGTCATGTTGCAGCTCTGTCTGGGAAGGCTCAGCTTCCAGGGCGCTCGGTGGAGGCAGAAGGTCCATCTAGAGAGGTGTCCTTTGTTGGAGCACAGTGCTGGCTAAATTTACTGGTTTTATAACAGGAGATGGGAGATTAATATTGACTCAACTTTCTGCAGCTCACCAGACCTCCTGCATTCCAGTCCCACCACAGAGAAGAGGTTTGAGTGGCTCTGCAAGAGAGATGCTCTTTTCCTCTCTCTTCCTTCCACTAAATCCTGCTCCAGGGGCCCTCATACTCTTGCAGAGATCTTCCAAACCCAACATCACTCATGAAGAGCACGTTGTCTACGCTAGCACATCTCAGAGCAGGCTTGGAGGCCAGGCAACGCGTCTGGTCTACGACTTATCGTGAAGGAGCACTTTACGCTTTTCTATCCCCTGTAAAAACATCCTTTTTGCAGCAAGGCAGAGCATTCCCTTCAGCAGGGCAGAAGAAATTATTCATAAACCTCAAGTGTTGAGCTAAACAGCAAGACAAGCTGCACGTAGGGTTTGTGGGGGGGTCCAGCCCAGCAACTCTCCAAGCAACCAAAGCCAAAGCAACGTCCTCGGGCTCCACTGCTCTCACCAGGGATGGCAGGAACCTATTCTGTGCTCAGGCTCCATCATCTTCCCCACCGCAGAGCAAAGCAAAGGGACAAGAGCCTCTCTTACTTCTGTTCCACAGCATTTTACACCCAATTTAAAACCACTTTGCCTCACTGTGAATGGCTAAACAAAATAGACACACAGATAATCCAACCTTTTTTTTTTTCTAATCTACTATTAAATTTCCATTTCTACACCTGAGTTGATTATTGCCATCAGCATCGCACCTAAATTGTTATTAATTAGTACCATTCTACCCTTACAGGAAGCTCAGAGGTAAAGTCCCAGTCTACCCTGGAGCGTCTGGAGATTCAGCAAAACCTAAGGGGAAGTTTGAACTTACAATTTCAGATTTCAATGTTCAAAAAATCATTGGTTTTTAACACATATATGAGACAGAAAGAGTTATCCAATAGCAATGACACAGGAGGTGTGAACTTTGATTGATTACGATAGTAAAAATCCCCCTGTAAGTTTATATTGAAGTACTCTTCTATTTAAAAATGAAATATATATATTTATATTTATATATTTATATCTATATTTTTATATATTTATATATTTATATTTCTGTGCAAGGTGTATTGCTAATGTAAATTTACATTCATAAACTGCAGCATACAGCATTATCCATTCTAGTCTACGTACTCACCAATACCTGCTTTAACATATTTCAAGTTAAACTTTCACAAAGTGGCTCTATATTAATTGCTGGGGGCCTAAGAAGGGCATGGTACTATTTTATTACAACTGATTAAGTCAATATGACATGTTTCTAGCACACATTTTTAGACTATTATTTGACAGATATCACCTTGATTGCTCATTCATCTGCATCCCCTTCTATTTAGGCACAAAAACCTCAGGCAAACATTGCTAATAGAGATGGAGGGGGCAGCAAAGCACCCACTCAGTGTTTATCCTGCAGATATGATTCACAGATCCAGAATTCTATGAACATTTACCGGTGCTCTAAGCCCTTCCCTTCCGTACAAACTAAACAGCAAGAACCGAAACGCATCTTTAACACCAGCCCTGCATTCCTGTTTTACCCTAAACCTCTGGAAAACCTTGAGCCCCCATTGGTACCCACTGGTTCTATGGTGCCCACTGGTTCTATGGTAGCTTTTTACCAGCCAGACTATAAAACTGCAACATCAGGACTGCTCCAGTCTCCCAGTATTTATTTATTCATTTATTCATTTATTCATTTATTTATTTATTTATCTAGCCATTTATTTATTTAGCCATTTATCCATTTTATTTATTTATTTATCCATTTATTTATTTATCCATTTATATATTTAGCCATTTATATATTTAGCCATTTATATATTTAGCCATTTATTTATTTAACCATTTATTTAGCCATTTTATTTATTTATTTATCTATCTATTTATTTATCCATTTATTTATTTATTTATTTATCCATTCAGTCATTATTTCCCCTGATGAACAGTCGCAGGGACCTCATTTCAAAGCACTAATCGATATATCACCGTTCCGTGTGACATTAACTAAGCGGCAGGAACTTCCTCTTGCCGTAACGCTTCGTGGCTTGAAAATTGTGCAACACCTTTAGTAAACACTTCCTCCTATAGGAACAAGAATAAAGCTGAACAACTCACTCTGTCTCATTCAGTGCACAGGGCAGGACCGCCCAAAGCAGACAGCCTGGGAACCCAGAAGACCGAGACCACTGCCAGACGAGCGCGACCGAGATGGCCAAAACGCTTCTTGTTTCTGTTGTTTTGCTACATTTTCTCCAGCAAGGTACGGTTTTGGGGGGGGTGTTAATCCTTTATCAGTGGTTCCTATGGATAACCTTGTACAGCTTTTATGCCTTTTTAATTATTAACACGTAGATAAGTGACAAATGGGGAATTAAACCCACTGAAAACAACGATATTGCTGAAGTTAGGGACGTTTTTACTCTTTCTGTTCAAAATGATTATCTAAAATTCCCCAGTTAGGTGATTATTTAATTGTATGAAAACTGGATGCAGGTTCCCTAAAGACCCAGAACCGGTTAGTTTTGTGAGCCAATTAAGAAATTACTTTCCCTCCAAGTGAGTGGACAATTTATCCAACGTATTAACCTGACAGCATTCAGCCGTAAAAGAAGAGACTTTTATTTGAACTCAACTAATGACATGACCTGAATTAAAATAGTGAGCACCTTTATTACCTGTGTGATACTTCAGCTTATGAGTATTCACATGTCTTTAACACACCACACTTATTTGCCACATGCATAGTTTCTTTCTATTCAGGTCAGCAGGGAACAGATTTTTTCCAAGCTTGGCACGGACAAGCACGCGCACGCTTATAAACATAATCAGACATGTAATTTGTATTCAGGCAGGAATTATTATGATTTCATTAGTAGCATGGAATATCTAAAAATGTCTACGGTACCAGTGCTTTAAGTATTATATATTTTGTTTCTTGGCAAAAGCAAACCTTCATTGTCAATGGAATCCTCACTAATGGGGTTTTGTCCTCATTCAAGTACAAAACTATTTGTTCCTTGTTAGTACTTTTTCTCGCTGTTGTACGAGGCCCAAGGAATTTCTTTCCTCCTGAAAGCTCCCGAGTCAAGACAATACCTGAAGCAAGACAAAGCCAATATACTGAGTTGCTTAAAAAAACCCCTACCTCTAAGAAACTATTTGTTCCAGAACAAAATCAACCCATTTTCCTTCAAATGCTGCTTGTATCACCCTGTAGGACGAGGTTGGTTCTGAGTCTCCATTCAAATCCAGTCTAAACTTGAACCATCTGGGCTACAGCTGGCCTTGCAAAAAGAGGCTGCACCAGGGAGTGGACAGCTAAAACTGGAGCCCAGGACTCTGTTCAGAGAAGACTAAAATATCTCTGTGATCATTATGTAAGAACATACTTTAAGCTCATGGAGAGGCTAAATGGGCAAATCAAAAGAGGTGGTTTTTTTAAATAAACAGAATTAGTCGCTTAAAATAATATAAAACATCATTGAAAGTGACAGGAGCAAATTTGCTGACAGCATGTGCGTGGAGAGACACTGTGTGCAGTCTAAAGGCTTGGCTGATGTAAGATAACTACTTAGGACTTACTAATTTACACATCGTGCTTTTCTGTACAGCACCCAGTTTTCTTAGGAGACAACCAAAGTTCTTCTGCAATTATTTTTCAGAAGGGTTTAATCAAATAAAACAGTTATGAAGAGAGGATATTTAGATGAGATATTACAGTTGCCCAGAGCAGTGGTGGCTGCCCCATCCCTGGAGGTGTTCCAGGCCAGGTTGGATGGGGCTTGGAGCCCCCTGAGCCAGGGGGAGGTGTCCCTGCCCATGGCAGGGGGTGGCACTGGATGGGCTTGGAGGTCCCTTCCAACCCAAACCGTTCCATTATTCTGATATGAAGAATTAATCTGTTTATTTTATTGGAACAATTTGCATGAGGATGCGCTCTGTTGTTCCAGATATAGAAAACTACAGTAATTGGACGCCCCACTCTTGTGAAAATCTGGCCTTGAGGCAGACAGCTAAAATGGGAGCTGCACTCTCCCTTTATTATTTGTCTTTTTCTTTGTTTTCAAATATAGGCTCATGTGCTGAACGCTGAGCCCTCAAGAATTTGCCCATTCAGGTGAAATGACCTTTTGCAGGAGATTAAAGAGCTTAGGATGCATATAAAACCTGCTGTTGCCTTGGTGGAAACTCACACATGCCTTGTACTGCCCTGTTTTCTCAAGTGCTGTACAGCAGCTGCTATTATTAACTTCAAATGATGCACCGTGTGCTGACCCCTGCAAGTCAGGCACAAATTAACTTTTGCCAAGATTCATTCAGGCTCAGGAGCAGAAAATGTAAAGAAGCACTTTTCATCAGCACTGTATTGCCTCACTCTTTACAAGTAAGACCAGAAAAAAGGGTTGTGCAAGTTAAGGAAACATCTGGATTCCTTAACACCTTCAAGATTTTCCTGCTTTGCTGTGTATCTCCCAGTATTTTACCTAGCCTGATTAAATGCCTTAGAATCAGAGAATCACAGAATCGTTAAGGTTGGACAAGACCTCTCAGCTCATCCAGTCCAACCGTCAGCCCAACCCCACCGTGCCTGCTAAACCCTGTCCCAAAGTGCCACCTCTACACGTTCTTTGAACCCCTCCAAGGATGGAGTCTCCCGCACTGCCCTGGGCAGCCTGGTCCAAGGCTTCACCGCTCTTTCAGTAAAGACAATTTTCCTAACATCCAATCTGAACCTTCCCTGGTGCAACTTGAGCCCATCTCCTCCCATCCTATTACGTGTTGTATGGGAGGAGAGACCAATACTCCACTGACTACAGCCTCCTTTCAGATAGTCGTAGAAAGCAATAAGTTCTCCCCTCAGCCTCCTCTTCTCCAGGCTAACCTATCTTCTCCAGTCCTGCTGGCACCAGTACGTGAGCACCCTCAATCCACCTCACCAGTGCATATATTAAAGCCCTGTCACGAGTATTTATTGGAGAAGACCAACTGAAAATCTTTCCAAAGTAGAAATCCAGGCTCGGCTCAGACTTGCACTAAACTGTATGAGTTTATTTGCTTATTTAGAGTCAGTCTTAACTTTTATGTCATCATGTGATAAGATTTGGAGGTTACTGATTTCACAGAACCGTGTAACTCAGTTCATGTCATCTGCAAAATGTGAAGGCAAAGGTCACACCATGCGTAGCTGATCTGGCGTGTCGGGACTCGAAACCACGCATTGGTGCTGGGGAAAGAAATCCAAAGAGAATTGTGTGAAATATGTTGACATCTGGTGAGAGCCAGGTGCGTCAACTCATCTGAAATCCAGACCATAATGAACCTCAAGCTGGGTCATAGAGTGGGGTGATGGCTTAGCAGAGCAGCTGAGTAAACACCAGACCCAATGCAGACAGGAGAAGCGAGTGGTGATACAGATAAATGACTATACAGCCCAAAAGAATTGTTCTCGACAGACATGAAATATGGTGTTTAATAAGTTAATACCGTGTTTTCATAAATATACATCTGTTTCTCCCTAGGAAGCACAAGCAAGAAATTACCTGGGGTTGAGCAATATGAAATAGTTTATCCACGGAAATTGCACAACGTACATAAAAGAGATACAGAAAGGAACAAAAAGGTATTAAGAAAGATAACTATTTTTTACTGAGAGATGGGGAAGGTTTTCTGCAGGCTGAATATCCCTGGTTTTCCAGGATAAGAGGATTTGGAGCCAGGCACTTCATCTTGTAACTTGCAATGAAATAGAAAACCTGGAAGAGATCCCATGCCTGGTGAAGATGTGCAGTGAGGTACCTGTACGCCACCAGTGGGTCTGCTGTACCTGTATCGCCACAAAGATGCAGGCTTTACTCTTCACATTTTGAATAATCAATGGGTATTTTACATTTGAAGTAAATTCAACCAAATGCTCTCACACACTTCAAAAGAGTCATGAAAATGTTTGCTTTTAAGCATCCGCTTCAGCTCCTTTCCTGAATATGCAGGGAATGTGCTTATTATTGTAAAAATACATCTGCAAAGTTAAATTTGTTCCTCTAATTAAATAATACAAAACAAAGTGAGCTCCTGCTTATTCTGTAACTGCCAGAATACTTATTTTTAGTGGGAAAAGAATGCAATTGGCAACCCAAGAACAGCCAGTTCATAGTGAAGCCAGAAATTGTAGCAGTCCATATTCTAACACTTAAATCTGTTTGCAGACAGAATACGATGACACGCTGGAGTATGGAATCAAAGCCACTGGAGAGGAAGTTATATTGCACCTACGAAAAAATAAGTAGGTTCAGTTCAACTTTTTCCTTATGTGTTATTCCTCACCCTAAATGGTTCTGTTAGAGCTTTCGGGATATAAAGAAGGATTTAGGCTCTTGTAAGAGAGAGGTAGTTTGATAAATTCAGCCTTTCAACACCAATGAAAGAAGAAGAAGGGAGAGAAAGCATCACGTTAATATTTTGCCAATGTGAAATAACTACACAGGCGCAGGACGTTGCTGATTTACCTACACTGCTAACTCTGTTCTCCCATTTATTTCCTAAATGCCTAAATCCACTGAATATTTAAGGTTCTCGTATTATTTCACAAGTTTTCTGCGTCCATGCCTTATAGGTAGATGGGTTATATTTATTTGTTCTAGGCTGGTAGAAAATATAGAGAAGACCAAGAGAAATATCCATCAAACGGGGCTGTGTGGGCTCTGTATGCTTTCCAAAAATGGAAAACAGTAATAAGAAATGCAATAATCCTTAATAAATCAGCTTCCAGCACTCTCACCTTAACACTACTGCTGTTGGGCTTTGGGTAGTCTAATATACCCTGGAACTGACAAAATGCTTTATGGAAACCGAAGGCAAAGAGAGCTCACTTCCTTGGCTGGAGAGTTTAACGGCATCGAAACGGCTCATGCAGAGGAGATAGAGAAGGGGCAGGCTTCGTTATGAACAAAGCATACAAAGAAACCTCCAAACCTGTACGGAGCAACACAAAATAAAGCCCAGTTGTGATTTTCTCCTTGCTGGCTCCACCGTGATGTTTAACATGGGATCAAACAAGCCTGCTCTCACAGGTCCTTTTCTAATAGCTGTGTAAATACAATAGTGCTATAATCAGTTCAAGTTAAATATAGACTGTAATTAAATGCTTGTCCCTGTTTTAATCTAATCTAAATATTTGGAGGTAGGGGGAAGGGAAATCACACTGTACAAAATCCTACTCTTTAAAAAGAAATGGGATTGGGGCAGTTTGGGGCAGTTGCCCAGAGAGAAGTTGCTTTGCTAAAAGTACAGCATTAGCTTAAAGTTAAGCTCTGCTCAGTGCTCTGCAGCTTCGGAGTTTGAGTGCACAGAGCCTTCCATAGCAAATCATAAAAAGAAGAAACCCAAAGGCACCTTTGCCAGTGGTGCCAGAAATACAATAATTTATTCCATAGTCATGAATCCAAAGTCCAAGTCCAAAGGAGTCCAAAGTCCTCCTTTGTAGGTTCAAGAACACGTATGTATACAAGAACAGAGTTTAATTTAGACAGGAAGGAAAAGGTCCAACTAGAATGAATACAGAGATACGAACATGACCTAGCAAAGTTATGAGCAAAAAAATTACGTATTAACGTGATGTCTGCACAGAATCTGAGTGTGGACACATGTCCACATACATGTATGCATGGGCAGGGGAAACAGGTGAGGTAGCGTTTCCACTGACCTAGATCTTTGCTATTTATAATCAGTGAGGGGTGGGGGGAGGACTGGGGAAAGGACAGAATGGTTCGATTTCACACTCGCTCTGGAGTGATGGAAACGTCTACACAAAGGGGAGGCCAAAAAAAGGAATCAATACTGCACTTGTAATTATACGTTTACTCTCAGATCTACCAGGAGATTAGTTTATACCGAAGAAATAAGTAGAGTTTAATTGCTTTCTTATTTTAGAAATGTCTCTTTGTTTGAGTAGGGATTATGAACCGGCAGAATTCCCCACTCAGCAGCTTTGCTTCCCTAGATATTTGATAACAACATGAGTAATCATTTGAATTCTCCACATGCTTTGTGTGTTGTGTAATTCCCTCATTTCTAGATGACTACAATGTATTTTCAATAATGCTTGCACTTGACTCTTTGCAGGCATTTGTTAGCTAGAGACTACACAGAAACGGTTTATTCGGACGATGGTCAACAAATAACAACAAGTCCTCAGGTCAAGGTAATAACAAGATTTCCTTCCCTCGCGCTTGCTGTTTTGAGGTGTTCCTTACAGGATTCACGGGTCCATGAAATAAGAGCACATATCCTACAATCATAAAGGTTGGAAAAGACCTCTAAGCTCATCCCCTCCAACCGTCAGCCCAAGCCCACCATACCTGCTAAACCATGTCCTGAAGTGCCACCTCTACACGTTGTTTGAACCCCTCCAGGGATGGAGACTCCACCACTGCCCTGGTCCAAGGCTTCACCACTCTTCTGCTAAAGAAATTTAAGAAAAGACTTTAAGTCAAGGTTCTCAGCTCCGTAGAAGTCAGGAGTCCCTGTCCCTTCAGACGCATCCTAATTTCCAGAAGCTAATTCAGAGCTACACTGGTTTACACCTCTTGAGAATGAGACAAGGAGTTTGTCTTTGAAAAAAACAACCACTCTTTATCTCAATGGCTGATAAACACATTTTCTGAGCCAAATTTCTCTCTTCAGTCAGGAAAGGGAGTGGAGTCAGAGCCATCTCACTACTTTCTACCTTCTGACTTTGCCCTTTCTGCACAACTCCCTGACTCGCTTTTACACCCTAATCTCGGTGAGATTACAGATTCAGATAAAGACACATTTCCTCACTGGCTCACGTTACCACCCACGCTCACAGCAAATGCACTGCGTGTTACCCCAGGTGGATTCTCCGAGCCGTGACGGATCGGCTATTCAGATCCAGACACAAAGGAAATCACTGTAGAAGTTATTCTTTAATTAACTCATGCGCACTCATGGGTCGAATCTTCAACAAAGCTCTCACCTGAAGCTTTTTGGCAAAGGTCATCCTATGTGTTTTAATACCTGTAGTTTGACTACAAACCCTAATAGTCTTTGTCATGGAGTGATTAGCAGGGATTGGGGGATTTACAAGGAAAGAAATATGCGTAAATAACTCTGGGTTGTTTTTTCTGTGGAAAAAGATACCAATTCTGATTGCACCAATTACTTCCACACCCTGAATGGATCCTGTGAAAATCAAATAGAACTGTAGAATCACAGAACAGTTTGGCTTGGAAGGGACCTCCAAGCCCATCCAGTGCCACCCCCTGCCAGGGGCAGGGACACCTCCCACTGCATCAGGGGGCTCCAAGCCCCATCCAACCTGGCCTTGAACACCTCCAAGGATGGGGCAGCCACCACTGCTCTGGGCAATCTGGGCCAGCGCCTCCAAACCCTCATTGACAGGAATTTCTCTCTAAGATATCATCTCTAAGATATCATCTCAATTTCCCCTCTTTCAGCTTAAAACCATCGCCTTTCATCCTGTCTTGGCCAGCTCACTGCAGTCAGTGAGACATGGCTCAATTTGACAATGCATTTTTTCTTTCTAACCAGGATCACTGTTATTACGAAGGTTACATTCAAAACGATGCTGAATCCATAGCAAGCATCAGTGCTTGCAAAGGCTTGAGGTAAGACTGAAGTTTAGTTCCCAAAGGGAACAGAATGTGCATACTCTTTGAGGATAAATTTTCCAATTTAAACAGAATCAGGATGTAAATCATAGAATCACTTGGTTGGAAAAGACCTTTGAGATCATTAAGTGCAACCACACCTGTCCACTACTAACCCATATCCCTAAGCGCTCCACCTGCCCCCCTTTTAAACCCCTCCATGGTTGGTGACTCAACTGGGCAATCATACATTCCTAAACCCATTTCTTTTTGACTGACAGTCTCCTCCTCAGAGATTCCAGATCCTTTCATTGACTCAGCAGCTTTGATTTCTGCTTTTAAATTGTTGCACACACTGTCTGCACGTTGCCAAACTGCTCCATTGCGTCAGTGTGCGCAATGGTCTGTGCGCTCGGGCTAAATGCTGTTAGTGTGGCTACCTTGACTCACTCCCACAGATTCAGAGGGTCACAGTCTGACTCATTTTCTTAGTGGATATTTTGAAACCCGTGGTCAGAAGTACCTCATCGAACCCTTGGGAACTTCAGACAGAGACGAGCACGCGGTCTATAAGTACGAGAATCTCGAACAGAAGTCCATAAAAACCTGCGGTGTAGTCAACAACACCTGGGAATCGGATTCAAGTGATCCCATCAATGACATCTTCAAATCCAGCAACAGTCCAGAAGTAAGTACATACTTAAGCAACAATCCAGTAAGTGCACGTCAGAAAGGAAGCTGAGGTTGTAGGAGAACTCTCTGAGCTGCACAAGTCCCGCTTTACCCAGTGGCACCTCCAGAAAAGAAGTGATCGCTAACAGTGGCACAAAATCAAATCTTGAAGAACCAGTACAAAATCTCACAAGTCTGACGCTTCAGAGACACCACCTGAGTTAAGCCCTCCTGTATTAACTAATAGGAGTCCAGGTACCTCTATAAACTTAGTATCAAACTCACCATTCATAATTTTAATGTCTAGCCTGCCTTTCGTAATTTTATTATAAAATCAGGCAGTCGCATTCTAAATGACCTGGCTAAAGAAATACCCTCGTAACTAATACACGGGTTTGAAATTGGACTGGAAGAGGCTTTAGAAGTCATCTGAACATATCTTTTCTTTAGATGAAGGCATACCTGAAAGCAAAAAAGTATCTGGAAGTTTACATCGTTGCAGACAACACTTTGGTGAGTACTGGAAGGATTGTTTCTCATTTAACCAGCTCGAGGTGTTTCAAAGCACGGCTCATGGAATGGTTTGGGTTGGAAGGGAACTTAAAATCCATCCAGTTCCAACCCGTACCATGGGCAGGGACACCTCCCACTGCGTTGATTTTTAATAGGAGGCAGCAAGAACTCAGAAACGACCACGCAATGCCTATCATCTCCTGTACCCTACAAGTAGATACCACGTTTGAAATCTTGAAACGCGCTGTCTGATACAATAGAACATTGAAAAGATGCTAAAAAGTAGACCAGGTGGTTTGCAATGCAATCTTCTATGGGATATTTATTTTCTGGGAAATCATTTTCTTCACCTTTTCCTAACATATTACATTTCCTTTTTAGTATAAGAAGTATGACGAAGATGTTGAAACTGTCAGACAAAGGATATATGGGATAGTGAATTACATCAACACGGTAAGAGTAAATTCAGCAAAAGGAAATTGAAATAGAAGTGACTTATCATTGTTTTCTCGTGCAAGCATCGTGAATTTTCATTATTACATGCAGGAAAGAATGAAAACTGAACCTCATTGGAATTCATGAAATGAACAGATCTGTCCACATTATCCTGTTCTTTGCCTTCAGATATGAGATTTCTATAAAAGAAAGGTTTATGCTGTATTTTCTTAGCTCTTGTTAAAGTGAATGCTTGAAATCCTTCAAAAATAATCAAGTGCTTTTTAATTTCTTTTGGAAGTCCAAATTCCAAATTCCAAATTTTGGAAGTCCAAATGGAAGTCCATTTCTTTAAAAGTATTGCTGCACTTTTTAAGTATTTTAAAGCCAATTTTATAGTTGGTGCAAATGTAGGAGAAAACAAGTCTCCATGTTTCATTTGGGGTTTTTGTTGCAACTCCAAAATGTGGAAAAGCTTAAATGAGGCGCGGGGTGAACTATATTGCAAGGGAATACGTTGTGTCAGAAGCCTTCGTATCGTATTGCATTTTTACAGCGAACGCATCTCTCTGCTGCAGGTTTATAAAGCCTTAAATATCTATGTGGCTTTAATTGGGCTGGAAATCTGGACAGATGGTGATAAATGTGACCTGAGCCCCTCTGCAGGATTCACTCTGGACAAGTTCTCCAAGTGGCGTCTCTCAGATTTGTTGCGGAGGAAGAGAAACGACAACGCTCAGCTGATCACGTGTGTATCGGGCCATTCCCTGTTGGCGTTTCCATATACGTGCAAGGAATTTCTTCTTAAAAAATTGGTCACCAACCCATCAGAGATGCTGCTGGTCCAGATTTCATGCTGTCCAATCCCAAGTTGTTCAATTCTAGGACAAGGAAAGAAATGCAGGCTCTCTCTTCTTGCTTTTATGTCCTTCATGGAAAGCACCGCTAGGATTTCAATGCGAATCTTTCTACCTGAATACCTGCAAAAACACACCATGTGGACTTCTGCTGCATCTCAGTCAGTCTTTTTCCCTGCTCTGGTCCTAGAACAGATAAGAGTCCTGAGACTGCAGCGTAGTCTAAGAACCTGAGGAGCCACAGTGTGAAGTTTAACAGCTGGGAAACGCACGTTGCCAAAATAAACCAGCGCTCACTTGGCTGTTCTGGCTCACGATCAATGGCCCTGATTCATTCAAGCACTTTGCTATGTTTAGAGCACTTCATCAAGCTCTTTACACTCCACCAGAGCTTTGAGTCTGATGAATTGCAATGTAATTTAGGTAAAAATCTAAGATGAAAAGTGTGTTCGATCGATTTCTGATCTGCAGTGATCTTAAACACATCAGCAAATATTGTATTAAATTAGGGATGCAAACCACAGCTGGAAATGCACATGGAGTGAAGCCTTCAGCCTGGTCAACAAAGGAGTCTTGACTCCAGATCTGCTTCCTGGTCACATGCCTGCATTTCATTCTGTCCCTCCTCTTCCTCACAGGGGCTATGACTTTGAGGGGACAACGATCGGATTAGCCTTCCTAAAATCCATATGCAGTGACATATATTCTGCAGGTATTATTCAGGTCTGATTTATTTTTGTTTATTTTATTTTTTAAAGGCTTTTCTATGGTTTTTTTTATACCCAACCAACAAAGAACACTTATGAAAATGACTGGGTGTTCACTTTCAGTTCTCTATCAGTATTTTATTAGACTATACAAATTCAGTCAGGGATTTAATTAAAATGAAGTACCGAGGGTAAAGAAAGCTTCACAAAGCTACAAGAAAGCTGGGGAGAGGCTCATTATAAGGAAACGCAAGGACAGGACAAGGGGAAGGGTTTTAAGTTGAGAGAGGGGAGATTGAGATGAGATCTGGGGGAGAAATGTTTTGCTGTGAGGGTGGGGAGGCCCTGGCCCAGGGTGCCCAGAGCAGTGGTGGCTGCCCCATCCCTGGAGGTGTTCCAGGCCAGGTTGGATGGGACTTGGAGCCCCCTGATCCAGTGGGAGGTGTCCCTGCCCATGGCAGGGGGTGACACTGCATGGGCTTGGAGGTCCCTTCTGACTCAACCCATCCCATAATGCTATGATAATCCTTGTATAGCAGGAAGTATAATTTCACCTGAAGAAAACCTCTCCTATTTCTTAGCCACGTGGCTTCTCTGATTCTAAAACACTCCTAGAAATAACAGCCTGTTCTTATCTCTACAGGACCATAACAGAAACGAGATCGCTGTTGCAGCCACCATGGCGCACGAGATGGGACACAACCTCGGCATGAGTCACGACACTGACGCCTGCGCTTGTGGTGGTAAAGTTTGTATCATGACAGACACTGTCAGGTAGGAGCCTGGATAAAAAGGCAGGGGTTAACGAGCAGGGTAGTTAAGGATGGGATTTTAGATAAGATGCCAGGTTCCATAGTGAAGAAGTGATTATTTCCATCTTCCTAGATTATTTATATATTATACAAAAGTATTTTTTAATATATATATATATTTATTTATTTATATAAATATATTTATATATAATTATTTATATATTATACAAAAAGAAGGGGAAAATAAAAGAATTCCAGGCCTTTGTAAGATATTCCCAGACTGATACCATCCAAAAACCCCCCAAAACAAAGTCACTCAGTCACTGTTTGATAACATCAGCTTTGTGTGTGTGCTGGGGGCCTGCAAAATACACCATAAATCATTTCTCCCTGGCGATGAAGACGGCATTGAAACCACTGTGGTGTCTCAGAGGACAGAGCTTCCTCAAGATTTACTTCAAATATATTTTTGTTGACTACCCTGAAGATTTCTGCTGTGAAAACTGCACAAACTGCTTGCACCTGCAAACCCCCACCCATTTGATAGGAATTTAGTTCGGTTTTTACCTCTAGTTGGACAGCCCAGTGGAAAACTCCTAACGCTTGAATCACAGAACCACGAGGTTGGGAGAGACCTCTAAGATCACCGAGTCCAGCCATGCCTGTCTCCCCACTAAACCCTGTCCCTAAGGAACTCATCCACCCAATTTTTTAAACCCCTCCAGGGATGGCGACTCCACCCCCTCCCTGGGCAGCTGTGCCAATCCCTGACCACCCTTTCAGTGAAGCAATTCTTCCCAATGTCCAGTCTAAAAGCATCCAGGCCATCTGAAGCATCCAGGCACAAATTGTGTGGACCAGGCTTAAATCCTTGAGATGCAGGATTTATTATTTGCAGAGTTTACATTTAGTAGAGTAATTTTTTCCTGATATTATTGTTTCTACCTTTTTTTTCTTACTGTAAGCTGGAAATATGTATTTTAATAAGTACTGTGGCCATTTGGAAAAATTGTTGTGCTCAATAGTTGGGGGGTGGTCGCTTGGTTTGTGTCTGTTATAAAGGGTATTGCTTTTCCTTGCCTGTGCTGATCCCAACATAAATCTTCCTGCTTTTTCTATATAGTTCTATCGTCCCCAAGGAGTTCAGCTCTTGCAGCCTCCAAAGTTTTGAGAAATTCATGTTGAGCGACATGCCAAAATGCTTAATGAACCTCCCAGACGTGAGCAGCATCATAGCACCTCCATCCTGCGGAAACGGCTTTGTGGAAGAAGGAGAGGAATGCGACTGCGGGACTCCTGAGGTATCTGCATGACTGGGAATAAAATAATGCTTGGAAGAGGCAAAGAGCTTGATTCAGGCTTTACAGTAGCTGGTTTCTGCAGGAGCCAGTTTAAATATTTCTGTAGAAACCGCGGTCATCAAATTGCTGATCTGCAATGCGGTCACCCCTATAAAGTACACGCCAAGCGCTGAGAAAAGCGACTGCGTGGTTTGTCACGCTGTGTTGACTGAGGAACTGAGAATGGAGAGAAGCCACACATAAAAAACCATCTCAGCAGAAAGAAGCTGAGTTCCCTGCACAACTTCTATCAGTGCTTTCATAATCAAAGACACTCTGTGTTCTTTATGCGCTCGCTCACAACGGTTGCGGTGCCTTCTAGTGAAAATGGTGTTCAGAAAAGCAAAGTACGGGTCCAAGATATCCTTCCCTCCCTCAATACCCAAGTCCAGGGTTGATGGTTGAGAGAGCAGTGCAAGGGGGACCAAACTGCGCCCCTGCCAGAGCTCTGACCGCTAATTCTGTCACAGGAGTGCGTGAACGACTGCTGTGACCCCACAACGTGCACGCTGACGGCCGGCTCCACGTGTGCGCATGGGGAGTGCTGTGAGAACTGCCAAGTAAGACTCCTGTTCATCTCTGACTTCTCAGATTTTCTAGGGTACATTTTTTTTTTGCCTGGAGAAAGCAGTAGTAAGTCTTTCAGCAGTCGTCTTTACTTGTGATCACTAACATAGCCCTGCTCTGACAAATGTACTTTGTCCATCCCAAATCACAACACAACTATCAGCTCACCCCATCTTTCAACCTCCTGGAGAAATAAGCATTTTGATTACCCATTTCTATGCTGGAAAGAGAAGCTGAGACAAAACCAGGTAAAAATGTTGTCAGTTCACATAACCAAAATCATAGAATCATAGAAGTGTTTGGGTTGGAAGGGACCTCAAAGCCCACCCAGTGCCACCCCCTGCCATGGGCAGGGACACCTCCCACTGCATCAGGGGGCTCCAAGCCCCATCCAACCTGGCCGCGAACACCTCCAGGGATGGGGCAGCCACCACTGCTCTGGGCACCCTGGGCCAGGGCCTCCCCACCCTCACAGCAAAACATTTCTCCCTAAGATCTCATCTCAATCTCCTCTCTTTCAGCTCAAAACCTTTCTCTCTCATCCCATCCCTGCACCCCCTGATCCAGAGCCCCTCCCCAGCTTTTCTGCTGCCCCTTTCAGTGCTGGGAGCTGCTCTAAGGTCTCCCCAGAGATCTCTTTCCTTCAGGCTGAACAAGCCCAACTCTCCCAGCTTGGCCTTGTATGGGAGGTGCTCCAGCCCTTGGAACACCTTGGTGGCCTCCTCTTTAAATTAGAAACAGATCTGGCCCTTCATTCAACTTGTACAGCAAGGAGGAAATTTGAGCCCCTTAATTAGAGCTCTCCAGTTCAGAGCGATTGATAAATGGCAGGGAAGACACTGTTAACCACGGCATTGCTCTCCTTCCTCAGTATAAAGAGTCAGGAGCTGTTTGCCGAGCAGTCCAACACGACTGTGACCTGGCTGAGATGTGCACTGGCTTCTCTGCCAATTGCCCAGCGGATCGATTCCGTGTGAATGGATACCCCTGCAACTCTGGTGAAGGCTATTGCTACATGGGAAACTGCCCCACTCGAGAAAACCAGTGCAAAGCTGCTTTCGGACCACGTGAGTACCAGTTGACATTGAAAAATAAGGTGGTCTGAGTTAGAGGAGCGAGACAGAAGTAGGCTCTGTCTGCCAGCAAATCGACAAAGATGATAAATCATGACCAGAACATTCATATAAGTGAGTTCTGGTTTGTAGCATAACCTTAATAGTCATTATTATTTTTGTATTTACATGGTAGGTGGTTATCATCGTGTGAGGTGAAGGACAGAGCACACAAGGAAATGTAGTTCTACAGAAAGGAGAAGTGGGAAACGTATTCCTCTTTTGCAAAATGCTTCTAAGATAATTTTGGAATGGAGCTGAGGAGTATTTTTTAACTTGATAGGAAGTTGAAATATCTGTATTTCAAACTGATGTCCAAATATAGCACCCTTCAACGGTTCTGAAGGTGTGTGCTGGCTTACCCTCTTCCCAGTCCTAAACCACCTCCAGTTCTGTGTCCCTTCTCCTAGGCCAGGTCTATGGGAGGTTTGTACTGGACAGAGAGAGAACACGCAGGGTGTGTTCTGCTTTCTGTACACAATAACATGGCAGAACTGATGCGTGAATCATGGGATGGGTTGGGTTGGAAGGGACCTCAAAGCCCAGCCAGTGCCAACCCCTGCCATGGGCAGGGACACCTCCCACTGGATCAGGGGGCTCCAAGCCCCATCCAGCCTGGCCTGGAACACCTCCAGGGATGGGGCAGCCACCACTGCTCTGGGCAACCTGGGCCAGAGCCTCCTCAGCAAAACATTTCTTACCAATATCTCATCTCAATCTCCCCTCTTGCAGCTCCAAACCCTTCCCCTCGTCCCATCCCTGCACTCCCTGATCCAGAGCCCCTCCCCAGCTTTCCTGCAGCCCCTTTCAGCACTGGGAGCTGCTCTGAGGTCTCCCCAGAGTCTTCTCGTGCCAGAGAGAATCATTTAGGCCCAGGGGCAACTTCACCAGGAAATTTATCACCTAAATAGATAAAGGAAATGGAATATTGTCAGTTTTCATCGGCAGAGAAGCTAAACTGTTTGTATTTTCCTCTTTCCTAGATGCTACTGTAAGTGCAGCTTCCTGCTACCGGATGAACGAGAGAGGGGTATATTATGGATACTGCCGAAAAGAAAAAGGTAGTCACGTCCCGTGTAAAAAAAAGTAAGCACTGTCTTACAGAATTTGTTGGGAGTTGGGAAGAGAGATTATTCCAATTCCAATTAGGACACAGACGCAAAGAGCACGCAGGGTTTTGATGGCACCCGTGTTCATTTGTGCCGCCTCCTTGCTCAGTTTGAATATCGTAGTAAAGAGAACACTAAGATAACTGAGCTTAAGGTCAGTCTGAGAAAGAGTAAGTGTGCACATTTATAGGGGCAGGTCTGCTCGTGAGGATGACTCTGTGTGTGTGTGCAGGTAAGTGCAGGGAAGGGGTTTTTGAATCAGGAACCTGAACCTGAGGTGAATCTGAGAAGTTGAGGGCAGATCAGTTGAACGGTCATTTCTGCAAATCACTGCGGGCTCCCTGATTAAAGGAACTAAGAACCTGCCACCTTCTTCTCACAAACCCACCTCGAAAAACACCCATTTTTGCAGCTATTTCTTTTGAGTTCCTGTAGGGACACCCCAAATTCAAGCTGGAGGAGAAAGACTCAGGTAGTTTCATTGCCGTTGTTCCAGCAGCTCTTATTCTCTTTCCAGAGATATAATGTGTGGAAAGCTGTTCTGTACGGGTGGGAAGGAGATGCCTGAGGATGGAAGCTTGGTGTCTTTTGACTCCTGCAAAGCAAGTTTTCCTAGAAACGGAGAAACAGACCGAGGGATGATTCTTGATGGAACAAAGTGTGGGGAAGGGCAGGTTAGCAGACAAAAGCTTTTCTCCCTATTTTTTCTGCTCTTTCAGTCTTGCTACTTCCTTAGCTCTTTTGTCACCTAAGAGTGATTTTAAACAGGGAAGAGTGAACACCAAACTTTTGCTGATCTAATTTGCCCTAACTTCTGCCTTACACCTCTCACAAACCAGTAGCAAAGCAAACAGGAACTGCTGTCGTTCCCATTTCCTTATGCTTAATTGGAGCCTTATTATTGCCTGACACAAATACACGCAGCAGCAGCAAGGTAGAATCAGAGAATCATTAACGTTGGACAAGGCCTCTAAGATCATAGAATCATGGAAGGGTTTGGGTTGGAAGGGACCTCAAAGCCCACCCAGTGCCACCCCCTGCCATGGGCAGGGACACCTCCCACTGGGTCAGGGGGCTCCAAGCCCCATCCAACCTGGCCTGGAACACCTCCAGGGATGGGGCAGCCACCACTGCTCTGGGCACCCTGGGCCAGGGCCTCCCCACCCTCACAGCAAAACATTTCTCCCTCAGATCTCATCTCAATCTTCCCTCTTGCAGCTGAAAACCCTTCCCCTCATCCCACCCCTGCACTCCCTGATCCAGAGCCCCTCCCCAGCTTTCCTGCAGCCCCTTTCAGTCCTGGGAGCTGCTCTAAGGTCTCCCCAGAGCCTTCTCCTCTCCAGGCTGAACAACCCCAACTCTCTCAGCCTGTCCTCACACAAGAGGCGCTCCAGGCTTTGGATCATCTTCACGGTCCCCTCTGAACCTGTTCCAACCTTGCATCAAGTCCAACCTTGCATGAAGGGTTAAAAGCTCCTACATACGTACGTTACTATTTATAATTATTTCCCTAATGGATACGCAAGGCATCACCAAGTGCTGCATCCAATTTCTTTGCTATATATTTCTACTGGGAAAGGGAAAATGATGAAGGATTGGAGAGGACTGGAAAGCAGTGATGGCTGTACGTCTTCGTCACTCCCCTTTACTATAAAATACCCAAAGGTCAAAGGAAAAATTATATCCACATATCAAACTCCTCATTTGGGTTTAAGTGATTTGCAGACCTGTTTCTGTTCCTCTTTTCACTCTCCATCACTTTACACTACAATGTGCAAGCTCTGCACGTTCTAGAAGCTGTAAATCACTTTGCCCTGTACATTTCAGGTGTGCATCAAAGGAGAATGTGTCTACGCCGAAGATGTCTTTAGATCAACCAACTGCTCTGCCAAGTGTTCTGGACACGCTGTAAGATGTATTTGATGTTATTAACCTCAAGAAAGACCACAAAAATTATGCATATCAGCTACAGATCTTGTTGATGACAATATTTTAGTCAGTGGGACAGGAATTTGCAAAAATTGCGTAATTAGAAGCTTCCTATATTTTCATGAAAGGAAATCTGACCTGATTTTTGCTAAGGAGATCACAGGAGATGGACACAGACTGTGTGTCTGACCCAGATCCTGAGCCGTGGGACCACAGCTATTTATTTTCAGGTCATCTTCTCCTTTGGGAAGATAATTTTGCTTATCTGATTTGAGACCTACAGATGTAAAAAAGCAGCTCTGGTGCTTTTTGTCTTCTGCTGTAGCTTTGACTGCAGAAATACCTGCAAAAGGCACAGGACAGCAGACACGCAGACCTATCCCTTATGGTGCAAATCTGCTGCTCTCTGTGCTAAATTTTAGTCCAGGTGAGATGAAAGAGGGTTTTTCCAGACCCAAATTCCATGAGGTTTTCCAGACCAGAGCTACTGAAATTCTATGACACCAGCGTCGCTCACATTTCCAACCTGAAGACATTCCTGGCTTTGTGCTTCCCCAGGTGTGTGACCACGAGCTGCAATGCCAGTGCGAAGAAGGATGGGCACCACCAACGTGCGGCAGCTCGTCGGCGATCACCAGTGAGTGCGGTAGGGCCACACGCTGGCCGCTCATCCGCTGGCTGCAAGGAGCTGCTCTGCCTGCAGGACCAGCTCCAACGTGCTTCTTTGCAAATATTGCACATTTAGGGCTCCGATTTCTGTGCAGCCTTAAGGCGCTGCGGCTTGTATGAATGACTAGAGCAAGCTGGTTTTTCTTTCTAACCTGACAGGACTGATACACCCAGGAGATTATTTAGAGGAGCAGGCTTTTCCATCCTCCATCCTGAGATAACGAGCACTACGTATTAGCTCGCTGTCAAATTTGAGTAGAAGCAAGCTCCCAGAGGTCTTGCTGTGAAAGAAATGAACTTGCTCTCCCTCCTTATCATCTGCTTGGAGGTGGCTTTTAACTTATCTGCCTCTGAGGGGAAATATTGTGTGTACAGATCTCCACATGGTTGGGGGGAGGGGGCGGGATCAAGCTTTTGTTATTAAATATTTTTGTCCTCTCTCCACACTCACCAGGGCACCATCAGCTCTCAACACTGTAGCTGGGTTGGGGGTTTAGAATAGCTTTGTTGAAGGAAAATTGTGAAGGCTTGCTTGTACACAATGCTAAAGGCTTGCACACAGTGGGGGGTAACAGCCTGTGAGAAAGAGGAGAGGGGTGACAGTGAAATGAGCTCTGGGGATGGATGGGAAGAGCTGGGTTTGTTTAGCTCAGGGCATCATGGAATGGTTTGGGTTGGAAGGAATCTCAAAGCCCATCCAGTCCCATCCCTGCCATGGGCAGGGACACCTCCCACTGGGTCAGGGGGCTCCAAGCCCCATCCAACCTGGCCTGGAACACCTCCAGGGATGGGGCAGCCACCACTGCTCTGGGCACCCTGGGCCAGGGCCTCCCCACCCTCACAGCAAAACATTTCTCCCCCAGATCTCATCTCAATCTCCCCTCTTGCAGCTCAAAACCTTTCTCTCTCATCCCATCCCTGCACTCCCTGATCAAGAGCCCCTTCCCAGCTTTCCTACAGGCCCCCTTTAATAACCAAAAGTCTTCAAATATGGCAAAACCAGCAGGAATATATTCCTTTCCTTTGTGATTTTTGGCAGAAGAAGCCTAAGGCTTGAGCACTAGAGAGGACAAATAGGGTCTGGACTCTGTGAAAAAAATAATTTAGGCAATGGCTGTGATGGGAAACTGCTTTGTAATAGTGGATCTTTCAGTAAATAGCAGTTTGTGTTCTCTGTCCCTACAGGCTTTGCTATTGTTGCCGGTGTGCTGGTTGTCCTCGCTCTCTCAGCAACGGCTGCAGTGCTACTTATCCGTTCACGAGTGTTCAAGAAGAGGTAAAATGTTACTCCTGCCGATAAAAAAAAATCCCTAAAGCCATATAACTTCTGCACAGGTTTTAAGTTGGGGTTTTCAAAGAGAGTGGAAGGAATTAGACACTGGAAAACCAAAGGAGTTTGGCCATGGAATTAGTTGAGCTGTTTCAGAAATCCCATAGTTGGGAGAGAAGTGAAACTGTAGCTCTCAGGATTAATCCTAACTCATTAAAATAAGAGGGAGGGAGAAAGAAAGAAAGGATGGAGGTGGCTCCATAGCCCATCAATAGGAGTATGGCAGGCATCGACTTTAGCAAGTTGTTTCTCTTCAGTCGAGGTAAGATTTACAGTTATATGTAATGTTTCCATAGCTGCCCGACCCGAAGGGGACCCGGAGCCACAAACCAAGTCTTTGTGGATCAAGAACAAAGACACAGAGAACACCCTGTGTTGGCGGTACCTGCCCAGAAGGTAAGAGCGAGGAAGCACTGGGTCAGCTACAGAATCACTGAGGAAAGACCTCCAAGCTCATCCAGTCCCACCATCAGCCCAACACCACCATGACCACTAAACCATGTCCTAAAGTGTCACATCTACACGTTCTTTGAACCCCTCCAGGGATGGAGACTCCACCACCGCCCTGGGCAGCCTGGTCCAAGGCTTCACCACTCTTGTGATAAAGAAATGTTTCCTAATATCCAATCTAAACCTCCCCTGGCACCACTTGAGGCCATTTCCTCTCATCCCATCACTTGTTACACAGGAGAAGAGCCCAGCACCCGCCTCGTTACAACCTCCTTTCCAGGAGCTGTGGAGAGCAATGAGGTCTCCCCTCAGCCTCCTCCCTGGGACTGTAACCGAGGGCTCAAAACATCGAAACTCATCAGCCAAAGTGCTCAGCATTTCCAAGAGGGCTTCAAAATGCTTGCCTAGGGCTGGGAGGGCTCCCAGCATAAGGAGGGAGCAGGGAAAACACACGGCACTGGGTCCCTGAATAATCTATCTACAATAAAGATAATGCACAAGACAAGGGCTCCGTCCGATCCAACTGTTCCTTGTTTTCAGACGAACGATAAGAAGCTTCTCCTTCCCGTACCTCCACCACAGGAGAACAAACCACATCACCAGAGCGTAAGTACTTCTAGACAATATCTTTGCTCTCATTTGGCTTTGGGGGGGGGGGGGGACAGCGCACACCGTATCGTGCCATCGTGGAGACCCGTGATGATAATCTGACCCCAAAGGCTGGGGAAATCATTGCACTCCAGCTGAGGCCCTGGATGTCCTCTCAGGGCCAGATAGCACAAAGCATCCTAAACCTGCTTCTGAAATCAGGGTGGCCTTTCTCCCCTATTAATGCACCTTTTTAATTGAGAATACAAGCCTGCCCGGTCCCATGGGACCATCATTATGTATAGAGTCAATACAGCTCGTATTCTCTTCTTTCACAGCATGTCATAAGGCCAAAAGGTCCCCCTCCACCCGTTCCTTCTACCAAACCAGCCTCTTCTCACACAGAAGAGACTTTCGTAAGTATAACCCTGCAACTTCCCACATCTTTCATCTGAGCTGCAAATTGTTTCCAGACGCTAATTAGCATTTTCACTTTCTGACTGTGATTAAAAAAAGAAATCACAGCCCTTCAAACCCCATATTCCTTAGGGGAAGAGCGACCACAGGGATTTCAGGTGTAAACACAATGCAAACGATGAGCATCTTCGCTATTGCAGACACCTGTAGTGGTCGCTGTATTTTGAAGGTCTGGTAGTCTCTAAAGATCCCCCTGTGAGGGGATTTCCATCAATGTGCATAAATAAAATGTACAGTTTGATTTAAAAAATGGAAAATAGAAGAATACCAATATCTGCCATTAATAATCCCAAAGCATCCTACTTTGAATCCACGTTCCTCTCTCAAATAGTTACCATCTCGGCATTTGAGCACCCTGCCCACCTGATCCAAGGGTGCAGAAAGCATCTCATACCAGCAACATAATCGCATGGTCCTGCCTGCATACAGAACCATAGACCAGGACTAAATAATTTTAAAACTCCACACATTGGCTTGATTATAAAAATACAATTAAATCCCACTGTCTTTAGAGATGCTTTCCTCAACAACCACCTTGAGTAAGTGATCAGCTTCAGCTTCCTAAGCAGTTTATTTGAGCTTTGATGCTCGATACAGATGAATTCAACCTTTGAGAATAGCTCAGCGGTTTGCTGAAACAGATCTATACCCCTTGTGTATTTGTATTATTGTGCCTTCTTGTATGGGAACAGGTTATTCTAGTTCACCCGTAGCTTTTCCACTAGGAAAATGCTGTAGTAACCACATGAGATAAGAGCAGCAGCAGCTGGGGCTCTGCAGCTGCTCAGACAGGAAAATCCAATGACATTTCAACTACATTTTTTGTTCAAGGCACCGGAGAGAAAACCTACTCATCTGCCAGTGCCCAAAGGCAAACCTCCCCCTCCACCAAAGGTAACGAACATGAAAAGCAGTTCTTTCCCCGTGTAATTCCTTAAAACTGCACTGGGCACACTGTGATTTAACTCTTTCTTTTCCATGTAGGCTTTAAAACCTCCATTTAATCCCAGGGTATGAAGGACGTGAAGCAGGGCTGATCAAGACACCTGAAATTTCCAGGAACGATTTCTTTGTCCCTTGATCCCTCCACTTTTTGCAAAGGCAACCAAGATAAGTCTTCCTGTTCTCTTCAGAAACAAAGAACTGACCGAGAGTTGCTTTGAAAGGGAAATGTTGGTTTTCAAACAGTGAGGAACTCTTTGGTGATGACATCGAGGTACCGACCAAGAGAAAATCAGAGTCATAAGGTTGGAAGAGACCTTTGAGATCACGAAGCAGAATAGCTGCTTGCACTGAGTTGTAGATGGGAAGGAAGTTACAGAAGCTGCTGAACACAACTCCTAGGCCACCACCCTGCTGTGGTTGCACTGGTATGTCCTGCATCTCCACTCCATTTTTGGGTACCGACCTGAGAGGGGAAAGCAGGTCTACTGTATTTTTGTAAACGATAAACTTTTTTGCTACATTTCTGGGTCTTTGCCAGCCCTCTCTTCAGCACCAAACCAGACCTCCTCCTCTTTTTGCAAGTTCTGGAAAAAGAAAACTCCTTCCTGCCCTTTGGAGAAAAGCTTCTGATCTTAAGACCTGGACTAGCTTTGGAATAAAGAGATTACACAATGGAAAAGCATTGATTCTGGAAAGATCCTTTTGGATCGGACACTCTCATTAATCCTTAGGTTTCCGGTTAAACAAGATTTACCTACCTCCTGTTGAGGAGGTAGAACTGGAGACGTGCTCAACAGCAAAGCAAGCAGGAGTCGAACCGCTTGCTGCTTCCAAGCAGTCCCACAGCTCAGGGTGTGCCAGTCAGAAAAGTGCTCCAGCTGCCACCATTGCACTTGGACGAAGAAGTTTAGAAAAGCGCAGTCAACAAAATCCTTAATCATTTACTTCATTTGCCTCTCGGCTCCAGAAATATCTCCGTGTTTCTCCCTTCCAGGATATACACACCTTGGTGTTTTCCTTCAGTTGCTCGTGCACCAGGACATGTTATTGTAAAGTTGCTAACGAGAACTCGGCTGGGCACGGGGGTTGTTTTTGTGGGACGGCATCACAACGTGAGGCTTTGCATGCTGGTTTATTAACTGAGGGGTTCTTCATTTGCTCTGGGCCTGTTGGCATCAACCGTGTTGACGCTATCGACCTGTTGGCATGGATGTGTACGAGCCTGTTGGCATCGGTGTGCATAACACTGAGGGTCCTGGCACTGGTGCGGTTGTTACCATTGGCGCTGATACCATCCATGTGGTACCATGAATAATTTGAAGTGCACAGAAGTGTTTTTCAGGGAACAAAAATGTTACCAGGAAAAATAAGGGAGAGAGAGACAAAATTGCCCTGGACCCAAAGTACTCAAGATTTTACAGATGTTCCAGTTTGAACTGGATTTGGGTTTGGATCAGGATCAAAATCTGAATGCAGATCCCAATGGGTTACGCTGTGCCTCAGGCAGGCTGTTGCCAGCCCTTGGGCTTTGTGGCTTTGTAGAGAAGACCGCACGGCTGCCAAACTCCCAAAACAAGATCTGAGCCCTCGGGCCGGTATCACACGTGCCCTTGTGCCTTGACCTGTGCTCATTTCTGACCAAGGTCTGTTCAGACTTTTAAAACTCGCAGTGCTCAGAGGGGCTGAAACCGAATTTCACGAACCAGCTCACACTTGCTGAAATCCTGATCCACGTTGGATACCGAACACAGAATTGTACCGTTATTTTCCAAATGCAGAGCCTTGTTATTCACAGTGATCTCTGTGAGGCTGCAGAATCCATCACCTCTGCTACAGAGAGGCATAGGAAACTCCAACACTTTCTTTGGGCCAGGCTTGTTTTGACATTGCCAGTCAAGTAGTGACTTTTTGCTCTGCAAAACACAGCCATGATGAAATTGCAGTCTGCAGTTTGAGGAGTGAGGTGGGTTTTCTGCTTTAGGATAGATTTATTGGAAGAACAATGCTTTCTTCCAATTTGCTTCTTTATTCGAGTCAGCAAATCTATCTGTATTTGACTACGGTGTAAAAATTCAGAACTTATTTTTTATGAACTTTAATTAATGTATTTGTGTAATTAATGCATTTACATAATTAATGTATTTGCATGATTAATGTATTTACGTAATTAATGTGTTTACATAATTAACGTATTTACAAGGATTTCTGTATTAAAAGTATTCTATCTAACTGGAAGTTGTTGGTTTGGTTTTTAAAGATCATCATTTGCATATGAAACACATGACCATAGTGTAGAGTGGGGTCATTTATAATATTGCCAAATCTCTCAAACTCCCAATTTGGATCAACAAGACCGATCACGGGTATTGCCCCACTTTGCCAAAGTAGCCAGTAAAGCTGGATTAAATTTATAATAACAGTTGACGATATAATATATCACACTTCCCCTGCCTTAAAATCTCAAGTTGCACCAGGGGAGGTTTAGATCGGATATTAGGAAAAATGTCTTTCTTCGAAGAGTGGTGAAGCCTTGGACCAGGCTGCCCAGGGCAGTGGGGGAGTCTCCATCCCTGGAGGGGCTCAAAGAACGTGTAGAGGTGGCACTTTGGGACAGGGTTTAGCAGGCACGGTGGGGTTGGGATGATGGTTGGACTGGGTGAGCTTGGAGGTCTTTTCCAACCTTAATGATTCTGTGAGTCTATGGTTTCCAACATTTTGCCCTTTGTGAACACTCAAGAATTTTCCAAGGATACAGAGATTTGAAGCAAGCTGAAGTCTAGAGACTTGCTTTTTCTTCATTACCTTTCTAAGATTAAGCCCCCAAACCATGGAGCTTGGGCTTACTTTCTTGTGCAGAAACCCGTACGGGCTCAAATCTCCTGAATTCCTAAACACTCTTAGCAGGTAAAGTCTGCACCCCAGCACCCAAGTGGAGCGAGACCACGCATCCATCTTCAGCCATGACTTGCAGTACAAATCTAAGAAAAGCATAGATTAGTTGATGATTTATGGCTTTTCTTGACCCATCCACAGGGCAGGGGACAGCATCTCCTGTGCTGGAGCACACGCTCTGACTGTAGGTACAACCTATTGTTCCGTTATACAAACGTGACATCTACCGTTAAGAAGCCTCTACTGCAAGAGGAAAGGAAACCCAGTTCTCAAGAGCCTGCAGTTTGCAGCCCCAGAGAGCATCACCCACATCTTCCCCTCTGTGGTCTCAGGCTTTTCACTGGTTTGGTCCAGCTCTTCCCTTGCCCCTGGCTGGGGGACCCTTGCTCAGCAGGATCTGCCACCCACAGGGTAGAGCAGAGCTGCAAGCCCACCTGCTGGCAGCACACAGTAAGGCACGGCAGGGATTTTGGCACAGTGCAACCACCACCAGGGGTCTGACACCGCCTGAATTTGCATTTCCTATGCAGGAGCCACGTGCCAGACCCTTCTCTTGCTCCCAAGTCCAAACCCAAAGCAATTTATGACTGGTTTGGGGTTTTTTTAATGGGTGAACACTCCACTCCCGCATCTCCCCTCACTCCCTGGGGAAAAAAATAAATGTCTTTTTTTCTGCTTCTTTTCAATCTCAGAATTTACCACCTTCTTTCATCCCTCTCTTCCCTCTCTCCACCCATCTCTGAGGCTTGGTGCTACCACGAGAGAGAAGAACTTTCGCTCTTTGCACCCCTAAACCAATCTTTGCTGTTGAAGTTCTTGGTAATAAGGCACGCGCTGGATCATCGCAACAGACCAATTTCCTTAGGGGTTCCTCTGAATTGTCCACTTTGCTGTGCAAATTCACCACTGGCCATTAGAGGGCAATGGGACATGGAAAAGAACTTCCTCTCGCTTGCTATCGGGTGACAGCTGTCACCCCAAACGAATCAATTCTAGATTTACTGCATCCTCTGACCTTGGGTTATAGATTCGGGAGACATTAACAAGGATGGCATCAGCCAGGAAGAGCGAGGAGACCGGAGCACACTTGGGTTTTCAGACACTGAGGCACCAGACAACTAATAAATAGGTTAAAGCCAACCCCTCCAACATGACACCACGGGCTACACAGAGAGAGGCAGCCCTGATTGATCTGGGTTTTACTGATCAGAAAACAAAACCCTGTCCTACGAGCCCTTACTGAAACAAATAATAAATGCCACTTGTAAAGTGAAATGAAGAATTTTCTTCCCCTTTAGCCCCAGCTCGGCCCATTTCGGCAGCTAAAACCAAGCAGCTGGGTTCCCAAATCCCTTCCTCTCGACCCCAGGAAAAGGGAAATGAGAGGAAAAGGCTTGTGGGTTGGAAACAAAAGTTAAAATAGCTTTAACGGATAATTGTAATAATAAGGAAAATACTATTACTAAGAAAATAATTACAGACAAATATATGAAATTGTACTCCCACCCCTCGATGACTGCATCACCACAAACGCTGCCGAGTGGGCACGGGGGAGAAGGTGAGTGGCAGGAGGGAGATGGGCGTAGGAACGGGATTCAGGAAGGCATGGATCCAGGATCAGGGGCAGACAGACAGACGAGGTCTTCACTGGACATCAGCCATCAGAGAGTGAGACCCTTGGGATCTCTCGCTTTTATCCCTAGAATGACACATATGGGATGGAATCCTCCGTCGTCAGTTTGGGGTCACCTGTCCTGTCTCCCCCTCCCTGCAGGTGCCACTGTTTTCCTCCCCTTTCCCTTAAGACATTCCACCAGCTTACAGACAGCCTTGATTTCTGTAGGAATAAGGATAAGCAATGGATTTTCTGCATCCCAGAGTCCTGTTTTATCGCTGCTAGAGAGAAACATTGCCTGAAAAACACGCAGTCAACTTTTAGAAAATGAATTTACCCAGACAAGGCTGAGCTGAAGTTCTGATTCTACCTTAGCTCAAACCAGAACATTCTTTTACCTCCTTATGCCAGTAGATCTTTCATAGTAGCGCGTAAACCAATACCATCTTAATAAATAAATGAATAAAAGGCTGCAGGGTTGAATCCACTAGGAAAATTCATGGAAATATGGAAATATTCCTGGCTGAGAGACCCTAAGAATCCAGACCCTCGACTGGGTCCCAGTTCTACGGAAGAAACAGCTCTTGCTATGATGGCTGATAATCTCAGTAAATGTGAACCTCAGCCATCAGTGCTATTTACCAGTGGTTAAGAAGTGCCAGTCTTTAATCATCAGTTTATTGATAACTTCCTGAGTATGGCATTGTTGGATGCTTCTAATCTTCTGTTGCTGAGGAAATGGGAGGCCCTGAGACAGGAGCAGGGGTGGCTGTTGAGTTTCCAGCAATCGCCCCAGTCCCTCGATCACTTTAAAGCAATCTTTCGGAAAGTGGCACAGATATTAACAGGCTGTTAGTGAGATCCATAAATATTTCCACATAATGAGTGGCCCTGGCCTTTAGAAAAGGAGGGGGGAAAAAGTAGAGGCTGAAATATTGATAGATGTGTCTGAAAGGGCTATTAAAAAAGAGGAAGCACTTCCCATGGGATTGGTCTAAGCTACTGCACCCAGGAGCGTGGGCTAAGTTTGGTGACGTGGTTTAGTGGGGAGTCAGGCATGGTTGGACTCGATGATCTCAGAGGTCTCTTCCAACCTTATGATTCTATGAAAATAAATCCGAGTGCACAGCAAGATAAATAGAAAGAATAACACAACTTAAAGGTTTTGGAACTGGAGGGTTAAAGCTGCTGTGAAACTCTAGAGAACTTTCCCAGCGAGCCTCAGTACAGGTGAGGACAGAGCTCAGGTGCGCTTTGTGCTGCAGACACAGAAAAGATCTCCCTTTTACGTCTCTTCATGCACGGAGAGGGAAATGAGTTGCTCTCTGCTCTAGACTGGATCTATTTTTTCATGTCCTTGAATGCACTGGAATAATGTATTTTCCATGTCACTTTTTGCAGCTATCACTGAGACGCGTACCGTGGGTACGCCCTGTTAAAGTGCTGCGGTGAATCGCTAAGCATGTTTTATAAATTAGCTCACCCCAAAATCCCTGCCACCCAGCCCCGTTCAGTGAGGAAGCTTTGTAACAGTAGAAAACCCACGAGATGACTTGAACAGAGGAGAAAACAAAAAATACCCCCATAGCGAAGCCTCCCAGTAAAGGCACGGAGACAGATGAAGAGGATTCACTCCCTTCAGAGACGTCAACTGAGCGCCCACATGTTTTGCTGCGGGCATTTAATTCTGTTACAAGTCCACCCGTCTCCGTGCTCGATGCCTTCACTTCCTGACAAACACACCTGAGAAGAGCAAGAAAATGCCCATTCCTGGGTGACGTTGCTCACGGAGGCAGATTTCAAGGCAGAAATCCCTCTTGGATGCTCAGATGGTGCTACAGGACCTCCTTCCACCCCAGTGGTCAGTACGTCGCAGCTGCAATCAAGGTCTGGCTTTTCAGAAGAGCTCAGTATCTTCCACACCCGCAGCACGTTAAGCTCGCTCATCTGAAAACTCAATTCCACCCTTAAGTTCCTTTGCAAAATAAGGACATCAGCTCCTCTTTCCTCTCCCTATCTGCCTCATCTCTCAAATCTCAGAGGCCCTCTCTCGGCTCCACTGGCTGCAGAGGGGATGCCCAACTCCAGTTTGGGGCTCAGCCCACTGGGACCACCTACGCTCAATGCTGTTTGTGCCTTTCTAGATCCCGACTCTCTTTCCTGTGCATCCACAGTAGCCCATGCGAAGGGGTCTGTGTTGGTCTTTTGTGGGCTGAAACAGCAGGAATCGCCTGCCGTAACCACAAACAAGAGTTTATTAAGACCTCTGGTGGCACCACCTCTTGCCAGGCAATCCACTGACACAGCACTCCACTGTTTCCATCTCAAAGAAGGGAGATTGAGATGAGACCTTGTGTAGAAATGTTTTGCTGTGAGGGTGGGGAGGCCCTGGCCCAGGTTGCCCAGAGCAGTGGTGGCTGCCCCATCCCTGGAGGTGTTCCAGGCCAGGTTGGATGGGGCTTGGAGCTCCCTGACCGAGTGGGAAGTGTCCTTGCACATGGCAGGGGGTGGCACTGGATGGGCTTTGAGGTCCCTTCCAACCCAAGCCATCCCATGATCTTTGATCGACAAACCTATGCTGAAGCCCTGCAAAAGAGAATAAATAACCTGCTCAGGTCTGAGTACCCTGCAGCAGCCCAGCACCCTAAAAAGAGGAGAGGGAGAGAGAGACGGCACGACCCTGGCTCTGACTCATCTGGCAATCTCCAGACCTCCAGAGAAGCTGTAATTCGCTGTGAATTTTTCATGCTCGGAATCAGCTGTGTGCTGCAGGAACGCAGCCGAATGGAAAATCAACCTGAAATATTAATGATCCACTGCAGAGTGCAGGCAGGAAAAGATCTACAAATGAGGACAGAGAACCTTAGATGGCCTGGCAGAATTGCTCCCTTTTTTATCCAACAGACCGATGAGTTAAAATGAACAAGCGCTGTCCCAGCGGCGCCGGGATGGGAGCACCCTGGATTCCAGATTTTGGGGTGCTCAGCGGTTGGTCTGTGTGCCACGCTGGGAAGCCAGGTTAGAGAAACCTTCCAGGTTGTCACTGGGAGCTTCTTGGCCACGGCTTGGCCTGGGTTAGCCCACTGAGTGCCAAAAGCAGTCCCTTCCCAAGCACAGCACAAGTCACAAGGGCGGACAAAGCCCACTGAGAAGGGGAGGGGGATGTAATTGTGCACTTATCGATAGATCTCAGCAGCCATCTAGACATCACAAACCAGCAGACAGACTTCCCTCTCTCACTGATAAGACCTGACCCGAAGCTCTCTTAAATTTAAATTTAACCAGAGTGGAAACGCAAGACCTTTGTCAGTACCGAGCAAGAGCTCTAATTCATACCAACATCGTGATTTTTGTTCCCCTTGAATTATTACCTTACTGACTTCACACCTATTCCTTAATTCATGTCACTATTCCCTTGCCTTAAAAGCCACCCTGACACGGGGTTAGAGCCATTTACTTAACCACTGCCATCATTAGGAATGCTGCAATCAGAAGAACAGTGCCTTCTCTTTACATATTTAAAACGTGCCAAGCAGCGTGGACGTTTATGACATATACGCCAAATTATGCCCAATGGAAAATGGGGGGCGGGGAGGGGGGGGGGGATAAAAAAGCAGTTACGTATTTGCATCTTCTGAGCATCTGCAAAGCGCCCCATCGTGTGTAGGAGTAGCACAGAAGCTCCAATATTAGTTTAAAAAATTCATGGGCCAGCAGTTGCCTCTCTACAGCAGAAATAAACCCGTTAGCAAGTGTTGCTCAGCATGAAAAAAAAAGGTGGTAATATTTGGCCTGATGAGTTTATGCATCCTGTCTTGTTAGGGAAGTGACCCTGGGTAGAGGAAACTGTCTCAAAGTTGCACAGCATCTTTCCCTGGGACTGATTTTGACGTGTTTAGCAAACTGTATTTATGCAAACAGCATCTCAGGAGCCGCAGGAGGAGGCAGCTAGTGGGAGGCTTTGCAAAAGCTGGGGATTTGGACCACCCTTGCTCTGCGAAGTGAGAGCTGCTGGTGCTCAACCCTGCTGCGAAGCGTGGGCGGTGCAGCGGGTCCTGTCGCTGTGAGACTCGGAAGAACGAAAAACCCCAGCTGGCAATGCCAACATTGCTCATTTTCCAGCAAGCAGATCCTGTCCCCTTCAGCCAGGGTTCGCTTTCAAATCCACCCAATTTTGGAACAGGTCTACTGTAAGGCTTTGACTTGACCCATCTCTGTAACTGCAAAGGAGAAACCGGCACTGGTCCATTCTCCAGCAGGTTCTCCTCTCCCCGTGCAGGACTCTTTGCCCACATTACAGGGACTCAAATAAAACCAGCGCCCTCAAATCTCAATATATGTTTCGTTTTAAGAACATACTTAGTTCTTAGGAGAAAGACTTCTCATTCTTCAAGGCGTCGTTGGGTTCACTTGTTATCTTTTTTCTTGCCTTACAGAGCACCTGCAGAACCCAATTCAATCCCTGCTGAAGTCATAGAATCCTGGAATGTGTTGGAAGGGACCTCCAAGCCCATCCAGTGCCACCCCCTGCCATGGGCAGGGACACCTCCCACTGGCTCAGGGGGCTCCAAGCCCCATCCAACCTGGCCTTGGGCACCTCCAGGGATGGGGCAGCCACCACTGCTCTGGGCAACCTGGGCCAGGGCCTCCCCACCCTCACAGCAAAACATTTCTCCCCCAGATCTCATCTCAATCTCCCCTCTTTCAGCTCAAAACCGTGGAGCAGTGTGTCAGTACGCTGCCAGTTCAGAGAGGTGGTGGCATCAGAGATTTTAAGACTTTTTTTTTCTATTTTATTTTGTTTTAACTAAATTAGTTGATTTCTTTCTCCTGTTTCAAAAATAGTCCCCCCCCAATTTAAATTATTAATTTATCATCATTTTTCATGTCCTTTCAAGAGCCTTTCTAAAGAGGGGGTTGGCTGTATTTATTTTTCGCAGGAGTTTGTGTCCCCACCTGCTGCCATGTTTAATATAAATTTATTGTCTGTCCTTGTGGATTATATTATGCAGTCTGAGGTTGATGGACTTTTAAATAAAGTGAATATTGGAGACAGATTTGATAAAAGACATGCCACATCTAATGGTGTTTAATGAAAATAAAAGCTCTTGGGTTTGGTGTCCTGCCCATTAACTTAAGTGTGATTATATTTATTGTCAAGCAGGCAGCTTGACACAAACTTTGTCAGAAAATGAAATTTTTGTGTCACAGTGAAAACAGAAAACAGGATGGAATGCTTTGGTTTGGGGACAAACAGGTTTTGTGAAGGTCACAGTCAATTTATGGAAACATTGCCATTGACTACAGGAAAGCTGGGGAGGGGCTCTGGATCAGGGAGTGCAGGGATGGGATGAGAGGGAGTAGGTTTGAGCTGCAAGAGGGGAGATTGAGATGGGATCTTGTGTAGAAATGTTTTGCTGTGAGGGTGGGGAGGCCCTGGCCCAGGGTGCCCAGAGCAGTGGTGGCTGCCCCATCCCTGGAGGTGTTGCAGGCCAGGTTGGATGGGGCTTGGAGCCCCCTGACCCAGTGGGAGGTGTCCCTGCCCATGGCAGGGGGTGGCACTGGATGGGCTTGGAGGTCCGTTCTGATCCAACCCATTCCACAGTTCTATGAAGACCCAAGTCACGGGTATTCAGATGGATTTTGTAGTTAAACATTTAGATGTCTTTGAATAACTGGTCACAGTACACAGGTTGTAAGTTACTTCCAATTATGCAAACTACACATCAGCAGACACAATCTAAGGCCTCAAAGACTTCCCAAGGCTGCGCTGAACACTCCCTTACCCTCACCGTGCTCTGCCACCTTTAGAAGTCATGGTTGGGACGCTCACAAAGGATGACTGGCCATTGGAATGCGCTGCCCGGGGAGGTGGTGGAGTCACCGTCCCTGGAGGTGTTTAAGGAGAGACTGGATGAGGCTCTTAGTGCCGTGGTGTGGTTGACAAGTAGGAGTAGGTGTAGGTGTTGGGTCATAGGTTGGACTCGACGATCTCAAAGGTCTTTTTCAACCTTATGATACTGTGAAAAGAAAAAGGGTTGAGTGTAAGATTTCGGGACATATAAAGGCGCAATTTTCCAGGCTGCAGAGATGCTCCTGGTCTGAAGCCCACTTGGCTGGGGTTGGAGGCATTCACAGAATCACACAATCTTTAAGGTTGGAAAAGTCCTCTAAGATCATCTAGTCCAGTCGTCAGCCCACCGTGCCTGCTAAACCCTGTCCCAAAGTGCCACCTCTACCACTGTTCAGGTCATAGAACCCCCTCCTGAATCCTGCAGCTCATTTTCTACACACCTTTGTGATTCCAGAACCTAAAACCTCACATCTTGTGGTACCAAATCTACGCCACGGTCTGTCTGCACGCAGAGGGAAAGAGAGGAGAGAGATCAGGAGTAATCTCATCTCCCCCTCCCAAACCAGACATGGGCAGACAGTTGGCTCTGAGACAAAAGCTTCATTTTTCCTGTACAGCTTTAAATTCTGCACCTTTATGTTAAATTTAAAAGCCTTGGGTGCAGATAAGGTAACATCTCTCTGCAAGCACCTGAGGTAACCCCAGCTTGGGAGAGAACAACACAAGCTACAGCGTCCTAAGGACAGCTTTTGTCTCTGCACAAGCCAGCTCGCCGTCATCTCCTCATCCTACTGAGGGTGTCATTTCTAAGCAGGCAGCGCTGCCTCGCACGGAAGCCTTGTGAGACCTCGGTCCATCACGCTGGTGCTGCGAACCAACGGAGCGCATCATTCCCAAAGCCAGGGAACTCAACTTTTTAACCAAGCTACGCATGTCACAGCTCCAAATTCCCCATTCTGCACATCTGGTGAAAGCAGGAAGGTCACTATTTGCTGTCGCTTGCTTTTTGATTTGGATTTAGAGTTATTAACATCAGCCTCTGAGAAAAAAAACCCTTTGCTTTGCGAGAAAGAAATGCCAAGTTGGGTGTTTGCCTGGTGGTGTGTTCACCTGCGAGCACAGGACAAGAGGGTGCTTTTCAGTAAGGTCAGCTCTTTGGAGAATGCTGAGCTGCACAGTTGCAATGACCTTAAACCATCGGTTTAACAACCAACAACCCACCTATACTGACAATTAAAACAAGATATAAGTGGTATTTCCTTGTCTGGAAGAAAAGAATTCATGTCTCGCTGTGGGGCTGATCTAAAAATCACTTGAATCAGTAGAAAAGGCTGCAGTGAATATTTGATTGAAGACTGACAGCCAAGGAACTGAGCAACAGAGCAAGGAATGTTTTCTAATCAGTTACCCTAAGGAGTTGCAAATATTAATTTATTTTGTATTATATTAGTAAGATACCGGTAAGTGATCTTAATTGCAGGTATTAGTAAATATTATTAGCAAATATTATTAAATCAGTAAGGGTGCATTTAAATTAAAATACATAAAGTGATGTTCTTTTGATCTGCAGCACGGTCTTGCAAATATAAAACTCAAGCTGTAAATGCCACCATCTGGACCAAAGGGAAGAACACCGTGCAGGGCAGGAGGACACCCCGTGCCGTTGTTCTGAAGCCCAGGGCATTGTCTGCAGCGAGAGCCGAGCTCAGGGTGTCGCTCTGCAGGGAGCCAACCTTGGAGGCTTTGAAAGCGAGCGCAGAGGCTGCCTCGCGGTGACCCCAGTTTGTCAACGCACTTCAGGATGGGCTCAGCCCCAGAGCTCAGCACGTGCTTAAGTGCTCTGCAAAGGATAGAGAGATGTCCGCGGATACGATGGGGTTTTATCTGTGATGGCCTGTTGATAACAGCCTTTATTCAGGCTGCTCATCATCCCCAGGATGAGCCGGACAGCCTCACATCTTCCCAAAGACAAGTCAGCCTGAGATGAGCAGCGGGTCCCGCTGGCACAGCCCGCTGAGAGCCTCTGGTAAATGAAACTCCTGCTGTTATTCCAATCTAGGACTGCACATGCCAGTTTGGTTTGGCATAACAGGACTCACTCGATTACAGAACGTATTTCCTGGCTTGCATAACCTTGCTATGTTATTGTCTGCTTTGATAGAACTTCCTTCCACCTGTTCACTGATTGTGTCATCCGTGTTGGATGGGGCTTGGAGCCCCCTGATCCAGTGGGAGGTGTCCCTGCCCATGGCAGGGGGTGGCACTGGATGGGCTTGGAGGTCCCTTCCAACCCAACCTGTTCTAAGATTCTATGAAAGAGGAGCGTGAGCGGCTGAACAATCGTGGGATGAGGGGGTTGCTCCAGCAAAAGGTGCTTCCAGCAAGGACACCTGAAAATAGAAGTTTCACAGGCAGACTTACACCTCTCTCTTGGCAGCTGTTTCAACTTCTCCAGAAATAACACATCAGTCACAGCAGGAAGGAAAGGGCTCCAAACAGACGGGTTAGAAATATAGGGATTGTCAGTGCAGATCAAGTCTCAATCCTCGAAGGAGTTCGTAGCCAAAAATACTATAAAGATCAGGTCACTCAAAGAAAAATTAAATCCGGCAAGTTAGAAACCTGCAAAGCTGTGCACAGGGATAATGAGGGACCATTTCACTGCAAAGAATTACTCAACTTCCTGAAGCATTCGATTATCCTATATAACACAATCAATCACACTCAAGATAGCAAGTGCATTTAATTCACAGAGCAGCGAATCCTGCAGCTCTGCTACGGAGTATTTAAAATGCAGTGCTTTGTCTGACATGATGTTCCACCCACCCACCTCAGCGACACGTTCTCAGCCTCTCGGCAAGGTGGGAGCTGCTGCCTCAATCAAATTACCCAGCCTGTCTCATGCAATGGCCCAGCCCAGCATCTCCAGAAGCAGCAGGGAGCCCTGACAAGGAAAAAAACTCTTCCAGGGCGATCATCACACACAGTATGATAAGGTTGGATAAGACCTTTGAGATCATCGAGTCCAACCTATGACCCAACACCTACACCTACTCCTACTTGTCAACTACACCGTGGCACTAAGAGCCTCATCCAATCTCTCCTTAAACCCCTCCAGGGACAGTGACTCCACCACCTCCCCGGGCAGCGCATTCCAATGGCCAATCACCCTCTCAGTGAAGAACTTCTTCCTCATTCTGCAGCCGACACCCACGGGTTTGCATTCCAAGCAGCACTCCAAACTTAAAGGCTTCCTATCATTATAATTGCAGGTATGTTCGTTATTTAAAATAAATTCCCATTCTACAAGCAGCACTTGAGCTCTACAACATCTCGTGGCAAATCTCAAGAGAAGGAAAACTGATGCCTAATAAATCCTACACATCAAGAACTGGATCAAAGCTGGAGATGCTGAAGTGGAGAAACACAGGAGTCAATTCTCAGTACTTGACTGAAATGAGGAGATAGAATAATTGCTGTTATCCTACATCTGTAGCAAATAGCTGAGAGTGCGTCCTATAAATCTTAATCAGAAGTTTTGTCTTTAGTGAAGGAGGAGCTCACACACGCTTCTGGCAGCTCCAGGTGTGAAATGAAATGTTCCCTGTTTAAATCCAACACCTTAAGCCTTTTCATCAATCATAGAATCAGGGAATCACTGAACAGTTTGGATCAGAAGGGACCTCCAAGCCCACCCAGTGCCACCCCCTGCCATGGGCAGGGGCACCTCCCACTGGGCCAGGGGGCTCCAAGCCCCATCCAACCTGGCCTGGAACACCTCCAGGGATGGGGCAGCCACCACTGCTCTGGGCACCCTGGGCCAGTGCTTCGTGATCAATGAGAGTCCTTGCACATCAGGTATTGGGAATCACTCAGAGCAGCAGCTCCTTCACTTCAAAGAATTCATCTCTCTGAAATTTCTTACATCCTGTGTTAGCGCTGAAGATGTTTGTGCTGCCCAAAGGTGAGCAGGGTCACCCTCCATTGCCTCTTAAAAACAGCTTCACCATTTAAGCAAGATCTTTGAACAAGAAAGAGAGCAACGTACAACAAATAGGACAAAATTACAAAAGCCTTTCTTGTTGTCATAGAATTCAGGACTCGGGGTGAAATCTTTGATTATTTTACAGGATTACACGAGTATTATAAATGAAGAAACAAAATAATCAAGAGTCTCTTTAGCACCTCTAGGATAATATTCTTTCCAAGGCACCCAGGGAGAGACAGGATTTCAAGGCAATCTTGTCCTTCAGTAAAAAAAAATGACAATGTGACCTCAAGGCGTGCACCTCTTATGTTAACCTCCGTATCTGCTTTATTTTCAGAAAAGCTGATTCTGCAGAAACCTTTGTGGAAGCATTCCCAGCGGGCATTGTAGATTACACTGGGACAGCCGAAATGTCCTGCTGCCAAGACAGGCAATTAAGAAAAACTAACAGAAAAGGGGAAAAAAAAGCAGCATCGAGAAACTTCACGTCAACGTTAAAAATAATGGATGGATTAAATGGAACCGCACTCCAATTACTTCACGTGGAGAATTTATGGTACTTGATTTCACGGTGATGAAGAATTACTCAGATAAACACAGCAGGCTTATTTTCCTATAATATTTGTTTTGCTTTAGGCATTAATCAAAAGTGTGTGGACACTCGGCTGACGAATGGAAACATTTCCCAACAGTTTTATTTAAAAGACCCATTTAATTGGCGGTGATTTAACTGCAAACCTCTTTCAACCCAGCCACTTGCTTCTTTGCTTACAACGGGAAGGCAACCTGTAGCATAGGAATGCTCTGGAATGGCCTCCCTTGTCTCACAACTGCCTCCTGGCCTCTTAATTACTCCGGAATCTCACTAAACAGGGACCTCCAAGCATTTATCCAATGCATTTATCCAACAGGGCAGCACAGGGCTCGGACGCAGAAGCACATGACTCTACAGCAAAGAGTGTGTGGCTGGAACTAAGCCCCTTTCTGAACTCCATGCACTTTTCCATGCCTATGAAATGAGAAATTCCTTACCTGACTTCACTTTGTGGCAAAGGAGGTAAGGGTTGTACTCGTGGAAGGGTTGCAAAGGCAAAGCACTGGCTGAAAAACTGGCTGAAACTGGACATTGGGAAGAATTTCTTCACTGAAAGGGTAGTCAGGGGTTGGCACAGCTGCCCAGGGAGGGGGTGGAGTCGCCATCCCTGGAGGGGTGTAAAAGATAGGTGGATGAGTTTCCTAGGGACAGGGGAGACAGGCACGCTTGGACTCGATCTCAGAGGTCTCTTCCAACCTTCTGATTCTGTGATTCTATGAAAGTGTTGTCCCTGTTCACTGAAACTGCTTGGCAGGATGATTTGTTTTCAGTCCTAGCTGGCTTTTCCATGAACACACCCTTTTCCTTGGGCTCACTGATCTTCCAACCAAATCCTAACCTTGAAAACAGACTGAGGGCACTTTAGATTTAAATTGAAAGTTCTGAAGTCAGTGTAGATCTTAGCAGGGATCCAGCTTTTAATTAACCAGCATCTTATCTCACCCAACCTCAGACACCTTCATCTTATTGCATTTCTCTCACCCCATCGCAGCAACGCAGAGAGAGGGCAATGCACCAGCGGAACGGTGGCATCAGCATTTCTCCCTCATACTATTAGGACAAATGATGTCACATTTTCACAGTCTGACCTTCCTAAGCTTCTTACTATTCTCAAATAACATCTTCCTTCTCCAGAAGGAGGATGGGGGATGGGGGAAAAGAAAGGCACTGATGCCAAATCATGCATTAATGTAAAATACTCTGCTTTATAAATAGAGGAAGATATAGACATAAATTAATTCTGAATAATATCTCATAAATTGTGGATGTTTTTTCCCCCCTATTAAATTTTCTTTCTTCTGCATTGCAGCTGAATCCTTGCTAGAACTCATTCCATTGCTGCCTGCAATTCCAGGCAGCCCACTCCAGCTGTTCATTTAATTAATACTCTTAATGGAATTTAGAAACAATGCACTTTCATTAGAGGTCAGTTATGAACAACCAAGTATTAATTCTGAAAGACACACCAAAATACTTTAGAGTTCATGAATCAGCTGTTCTCTGTACTCCAGAAAGCTTAAGAACAGACAGCGAGATCTACAAAAATCAACTCCACGCGGGACCAGCTCGAAATACCCTGGGTTTGCTTTTGTGGCCCCAGCAGGGATAGCGATCTCTACCTTCTCTTTACAGTTCCTGGAGGCACTGGGATGAGAAATGCTATGAGCAGGTTCTCTTACATAGTTTCAGTGCAAAATTAACTTTATTTACTCAATACACCGGAAATAGGAGCATATTCTCTATTATCAAAGCCTCCCCATCTCCCTCTCAGCCAATTCACCAGCTACAAGAAATACAAACGGGGGTCAAGCACCAGCACCGGACACTGTCACATCTTCCCTGCGTGCACATGAGATGTGGAGCCAAGGAGCCCTCGGGAGCCAAGTTACTGTCATTCTGACCAGGGTAAAGCAAACCAGACAGAAAAGCCTCTGTCTTCTGTCTCCTTCACCATTTAAACTGGCATCAAGCCTAGAGGCGACCTGGCAAGGGACTGCTGCACATGGTAATTTGAAGAAGTCACCGAAAATGACACTCCCTGCCATACAGCAGTCACAGACCGATGAGAGAGCTGGGAAACGACCTTTCGTCTCCACACTCCGGGGGCAAAAAGCTCAGACAAACTTCAATCAGCACAAAGCAACACCTGCGCTGCCAACAGCAGAGGCAAAGACGTTCTGACAGCACAGGTTGAACCTCGCTGAGCAGCAACACGCGGGTCCCTTTCTTCCCCGTGTCACCGACAAATAGGTCTGCCCGGGCAGTCAGTGCACACACTTGGGACTGAGACACTCGGGTATTGAGAGCCAGATTGTCTGTCTGGCACTGCTGGATTTGCCGCTGCTCTTTGACAGGCTGAGAGAGTTGGGGTTGTTCAACCTGGAGAGGAGAAGGCCCTGGGGAGACCTTAGAGCAGCTCCCAGGGCTGAAATGGGCTGCAGGAAAGCTGGGGAGGGGCTCTGGATCAGGGGGTGCAGGGATGGGACAAGGGGAAGGGTTTTGAGCTGCAAGAGGGGAGATTGAGATGAGATCTTAGGGAGAAATGTTTTGCTGTGAGGGTGGGGAGGCCCTGGCCCAGGGTGCCCAGAGCAGTGGTGGCTGCCCCATCCCTGGAGGTGTTCCAGGCCAGGTTGGATGGGGCTTGGAGCCCCCTGATGCAGTGGGAGGTGTTATACTAGACATTTGTGAAGTAAGGGAATGTCACCTGAAGGGCAGCTGCTGTAGATGTGCTATATGGGCCACAACAAGAAATTTAGAAAATCTTTGCATTTCCCAAGTAAGGGTCTCCAAATCAGTAGGAGTGAAGAGTAATAAACTTCACTTATTGAGCTGGAACTATCTGAAATTATTAGACATCTCAATTGATAAATGACAAGCCAGCAAGGTCAAAGGCACATCCAACCCAACTGACAGCTATTTTCTCTCTCAGTCACAGGAACTTCTTGTCTTTAAACCAAAATAATCTGGGAAACAACCCAGCAATGACTCTTTATTCCAAGCTTCTTGTAGCTCCCTCCTCTATTTGCATGAAGTTAAACGGTGACACTTTCCTACTATGACTGCGGAGATGTTTATACATCGAACTGCGATTTAGACTGGCAAGGAAGCGAAACCAAATGTTGCAACACATGAGTAGGCCAGCACACAGCTCTGTCCTACTTTTGGCTACTCTTGACAAGCTCTTGAAGGTTGAGGAGATCTGTGTTAGACAGAAGGTCCAGCCTTATGCACAAAAAGAGATGAATAATAAGTATTGGCACGGTGGCAACACAAAGTCTCAGCTGCAGGAACAAAACTGTTGCGTATCGCAATGTTGTCAAATACATTAAATTATTCTGTAGAAGTTCTCTCACTTGTAAGCAATCTGGCAATTTGTTAGAAATCACCATGCAAAGCTGACCTAACACATGTTGAGACTGTGAAACCAGAGATAAGAATTAAGTTTAAAGACGGGAGGGATAAGCTGATTTTGCTATAAATTTGATTAAACCTATTGACTACACATCAACCTGCGAGTCCCCGTCACACGAACACGGGAGTATTTCACTACGCAAGGTAGTATCGGCTCCGAGATTGACTTCATTACGGCACTAAGCAGAAACAACCCATTTCTAACGAAGTTACAGTGGGTATCAGAAACAATTATACCCTGAAAGAGCTACACGTACCTAACGAGTTGGTTTTCCCAACGCTGGCTCAGCTACCCTGGCTTGGCACCGCGTTGTGCTGAGCAGACAACACTCCCTTTGTCTGCAGAGAAGCAGGAAAAACAATTACCCCTGCCTGGAAGGGAAATGGAGACAGAGCCTTAAAGATGAATTGAGCCACTGGGAAAAATAGATGCAACTCTGTGGAAGACAATGGCAGCGAGCCCGCAAACATCGACTGGGAATTTTGTTGCTGCTATCTTGGCCTTTTTAAAATTATTATTATTAAGAGATTAATGCCCTTTTGCTCTTACTGAGGAAATCGCTCAAAGACAGGCTTTCTCTGCAGAAATGAATAGCACTTTTTGAATATGTGGATGAATTAGACAACTTCCCATAGCGTTTGTCATTACTAAAGAGTTTGAAAAAGAGAAGAAATTCTTTGCAGTGGAGAACATTTAAACCGAGTGGGTTATGAGACAGATCACTCTCTGCTACAACTGAAGTCGTCTACATTGGAAGGTTACTCAGCTCAGACATCGGTTTAATTAAGGGGTCTGGCTTGCAAATTTTATGCACAGCTCTGACTCTTTGAGAGATGGTGCAGCAAAATATCAGGTGGAGACATCAACTGATTAACGCTCTGCTAATTTTAGCACACGGTAAATTGCGGTAAATACATCAGGGATATTTATAAAACAACGCATTCCAAACAAAAGGCTTAGTGGATTTACAGAGTAAACAGTACGAGGTGTGGGGAAAGGAGTTTATCAAACACAGAAACACTCGGGTAGGCTGGAACAATGAAGTTGCTCAACAGCAATGCTGAAAATGAAATTACGGCCAGAAATAAAAGCAATTTATATTCCTAGCTGGAACTGCAGCACAAATGTTCACTGTTCAGTTCTATGGAGCTTCTATTCAGATCTAGGGAGGAGCTTCTCACCCACCAGCAAAAGGAGTTTTTCTTTAGTTTGCCGCTGGCCCAGAGCTGAACCAGCATCGAAGTCAATGCAGCCGTTGGGTTTCCGTGTATTTAATATTAGAAATTGAAGAGCTCTTTAGCGGTGAGTAATGAAAAACCTAATTCAACAGGAGCAGGTCCTTTCAGTCAGCTTTCCGGTTGTGCCCTGCATTGCCTTTGATAGCAGGAGTAATAACTCTGCTCGTTTGAGGTTGTGTGTATTAATGTATACGCTTACTTGGCATTGGCAGCTGTTAAGTGGATAACAAATGGGTACAGCGTCTTTTAAACCGCTCATTGACAAAATGAGATGGGGAAGGTTCGCCGCTTCAGAACAGATGAAGAACATATAAAATCTTCAAGCAGTGCTGGTTTAGATTATTACTGCAATTTTATGGGCCAGTGAGAAGAAAAATGTCTATTTCTCATACCCTGCTACTCTGCATAGTAAATCAATAAATAATTAATAGAAGTTGTTTTAACTCCATCCTTAATGGATGGTTATCCTCTTATTAAACGAGTGCAAATTGAAAATCCAAGAATAGAAGAAAAAAATGGTCTTGAGTGAGTGTTACTTGTCCCAGAACTGCTGGGAAATAGGAAATACGATATGGGATTATTATTTGATGAAAATATTTGTTGTGAAATCCAAGCAGCTGTAGGAAGCATTGGAAAAAAGAGTTTGAACTCAAGATAGTTGACAGATAACCTGTAAATATGTGCTCACAGCCCAGAAAGACAGCTCTCTCCTGGGCTGCATCCAAAGCAGCGGGATGAGCAGGGTGAGGGGTAGGATGAGGGGGATGGGTTTTAAGCTGAGAGATGGAAGACTGAGATGAGATCTTGGGGAGAAATATTTTGCTGTGAGGGTGGGGAGGCCCTGGCCCAGGGTGCCCAGAGCAGTGGTGGCTGCCCCATCCCTGGAGGTGTTCCAGGCCAGGTTGGATGGGGCTTGGAGCCCCCTGATCCAGTGGGAGGTGTCCCTGCCCATGGCAGGGGGTGGCACTGGGTGGGCTTGGAGGTCCCTTCCAACCCAAACCATTCTATGATTCTATGATTCCTTTACTATTTACATTTGTTGTTTCAAGATCCTTTCTTAAATAACAGCTGGCTCTGATTCCTCACCTATCGTGTCAAAGAAAGTTTATTCCTTGCTGTTTTTCCTCTTTTTTAACCCAAGGGAGTTCTACAATCGTGCCCTAGTGAAAACATCATTATTAAACATCCCTAGTCCTTAACACGCATTTTATGGGGCATGAAAGTTGCATAAAGCAGTACAAGCAAAATTAATGTTTAACATGTTGATAACTTGGCTACGAAGAACATCAAACACTTAATCATGCGATTAATAATTATACCAAGCACATCATAAGATAGCACAGCATTTATAATATCTCCCCGAACTAAACGCACATCTCCCCTGTGCTCGCTCCTTTTATCTTCCATGTTTTTTAGGGCAAACCCCTTCCCTGTGCAGAGGTTTTGTGCGATGCCTATGGGTCGCTTCTGCTTCACTTTTCATCTACACTCACTGGGGTCCCCAGTCCATTCCAAGAGCTTTTTTTAGTACCAGTTCCTCTGCCGCCCAATTCTATTGAAATTAAGGATCTGCCATTCAGACGAACCAAGGAGCCGTGTGTTTAGGGGAGCCTGAAAGCACTGAAGATTTGCAGGAGAGCACCTAAATTCATACAACTAAGGCAGCTGCAGTCAGGAAGCATCACCTTATGGTTTTCCACATGGCTTATCCTGGAATAACACAGGTAATTCAATGGGAGGTGAGGACACAAGATCATGCCTGAGTGGAAGTATCACTCAGCGAAGACTCCCAGCACCTCAGTCACTCTGCACTTGGAGGTGTTGTAGGCTCTCTCAGCTACAGAAAGTGTCCTCTTAGAGCTAACAATGAAAACCCCATGCAGATGTGCACACGCCTCCTCCCCAGGGTTATAAACTGAACTGATTTTGTTAACTCTAACGGCTCCATGATTTTGCAAAATATCTGTTACTGGCTTGCATCAAGAGTTACCAACACTCCCTCTTATGTCCCAAACAAGTTCTGGTGGGAAGGTTCAATTTGAAAACACAACTGGACAGAGTAACAGGTCACACATGTTGATATGGTCATGGCAGAATAAAAAATATTCAATGCATTATTACAGTGCTCCAAAGATAAACTTGCTCAGGACACAAAAGAATTCAACTGATTCTGCGGAAGCCAATTCATTAAGTATTTCTGGAGGCCTTCCAAGTTTATCAGAATAGTCAGGACTAACAGTCGTTCAAAGGCAAACCCTGGCTGAAATTTTCAGATGTTATCACCGTTTACTTCCTTAACGAGACAATATTTGGCTGGAAAGTACACAAAGTCCCAGGCAGCCTGAACTTTTCTGCAAGTGGCTTTTAAATCGGTCGCTGTAAGAGCAACTGAATGTCAGTTCCCAGCAAACGCTCTGGGCAGGAGTTCCACGTGCACTGTGGGCCAGGCTGTAGCTGCAGAAATTGGTCTATGTCCTCAACTATGGTGATTTTCACTCCTGGAGACTCGGTTTCATGGGCTTGGCTCTCCAGGACACAGCACTGGTATAATTCAACATCGTGCCTGCAGAGCCCAACTGATGGGAGAGCAGCCAGACCTATCTTGTCTAATAATAACATGAAAAATCAGCGAGAAGGAAAAAAAGCCCCATAAACTCAGCTGTTTAGTAAATAGCTATTCTGGAAGCTGAGCTATAGCACAGTGGCTCTGCCAGTCCATAGCCAAGAGAAATCATTCCCAACTCTGCATCACAGGCGCATCATAACTTTATATATTGCATGTATTGTGCGGATTCCAGCAGGTATTTCACCTCGCTGAGCCACCAAATTCCTTCACATCACCTTTCCCGACCTATTTTCTTTAATGTACTCGGCTTCCTTTTGATCTTTAGGTTTGAGTAAATTCAAATTAATCCACTGGGCAGCAATTGAAAAGATAGCATTAAGACAAAGATAATTGTTCGTGCAGATCAAGCCCAAGGGTCAGGAACCAGGTTGGATCAGGCTGTGAGCAACCTGATCCAGTGCAAGGTGTTCCTGGGCAACCTGTGCCACAGCCTCACCACCTTCATAGGAAAACATTTCTCCCCAAGATTTCATCTCAGTCTCCCCTCTTTCAGCGGAAAACCTCATCCCATCCCTGCACCCCCTGATCCAGAGCCCCTCCCCAGCTTTCCTGCAGCCCCTTTCAGCCCTGGGAGCTGCTCTAAGGTCTCCCCAGAGCCTTCTCCTCTCCAGGCTGAACAACCCCAACTCTCCCAGCCTGGCCTCGTACAGGAGCTGCTCCAGCCCTTGGATCATCTCCGTGGCCTCCTCTGGCCTCACTCCAACAGCTCCAGGTCCTTCCTGTGCTCAGGACTCCAGAACTGGACCCAGGGCTCCAGGTGGGGTCTCACAGAGCAGAGCAGAGGGGCAGAGCCCCCTCCCTCACCCTGCTGGTCGTGTTTCTTTGGATGCAGCCCAGCATATATTGGTTTTCTGGGCTCACCTTGTCCTTTCAGCCCTCTCCTCGCTCAGATCAGCAGCTCCCAGGGCGGGATGAAAAATCACTATTTCTAATAGAGCTGGCAGAACTGTCTGCTAACTCCAGGTATAATCTGGGTATTTTTCTTCTCCCTGCTAGTTCGCTCAGCTCTAGTTTTTCTTATAATTCCAAATATGAACCTAAGAGGGAGGCCGAGTACATAAAACCCCTCAAGATTCTGGGATGAGGTTGTTGCTTAATTCCCATCTGGGCACCGTGTGTGCTCAGAACACATCTGCAAACGAGAAGCACTGCCTTCAAAGGAGTTTGAAATGTCAATCTGCAGTTCCTGCTGCACCTTGGCTTTGCCAAATGCAACTCAGAGGCAAAAGAGACTGAATTAACGTTCCATTATTGTCCATCCATTATTGGGGAAGCATCAACTGACCCGATGGAGCTTCAAAAGGGCTGATATGAACAGGTCCTGTGCCTTGGAACACAGAAACCCCTTAGTGGAGGGTATAACTGTAGCTGCAGCACACTAATTAGGAGAAAATTAGTCATTACTAGTTGATAATCTAATGAGGTCCTTAATATTGCATCTATCAGAATGGTATCTTCCGTAGGCGTATTCAGCCCAGTGGCCTCCAATACTGCAAACTGCTTTGCATGCCTTGCATTCATTAGAGAAACGGGCTTTAATTAATGAAGTTGCAGAATACGAAATGGAAAAAGAATTAGTCGTCCCACAGCAATAAAACCAACACAAACCTTGGCCAGCATGGCTCAAAGCTCCAGGTGAGTCCAGGTGCTTTGTTCTAATTGCATCCCTTAAACAGGTGCTACACAATGAAATAATTCATATTGATTTGGGGTCAAGCTGACCCCAAAGCTGGGGGCCCTGTGACACTGAAGTCACAGTGTGAAGCCTTAAAAGGGGAAATCTAAAGATAATGATTGTTGCAAGGTTCTGCCACCTTCTCGCTGCTCCACAGCACAAAGGCTCATTCATCTCCGTGCTTCATTTTCAAACCTTGGTGATTTGTGCTTCACGCGTGAGTAGTCAGAGGGCACAGAGGGGCCCACTTGTTGTTGTTGCTGCTTCTACAGTTGTTGCACAGCGACTGACACAGCTGCAAACTCGGATTCCTTTCTCATCCTCATCCCAAAACGATCTCTTTCCCTCCCAGTACCCTAAACTGAAAAGGCAGCTTTTCCATTCAGAAGCAATCGTAGAATTATTAAGGTTGGAAAAGACCTCTAAGCTCATCCAGTGCAACCACCAACCCAACCGCACCGTGCCTGCTAAACCGTGCTCTGAAATACCACGTCCACACCTTGAAGCCCTCTGGGGTGGAAATTCCACCACCACCCTGGGCAGCCTGGTCAGTGCTTCACCGCTATTTCAGCAAAGAAATTTTTCCTAATATCCAATCTAAACTTGAGGCCATTTCCTCCCATCACATCATTTATTAGTTGGGAGAAGAGACCTGAACCCAGCTCACCACAACCTCGTTAAGCAATACTTACACTGCCCCAGCTCTTGTGCAAGTTTTCCCAGATTAATTATTGCTATCAAATTACGTAGCTGATCCTTACCATTAAGTATAGAAGCCTAAATTTTTGCTGAAGGGCTCAAAGTCATTAAAGACAGCTTTTCTGTTCAATCCAGGCATACAGAATCTACATCGAGATATCAACTTCTGCCCTCCTGTGTTCCCATTACTGACATGCAACACGCAGTGCTCTGCAAGAAAAATTATGCTAATGAAGGTCTCTTACAATCACACTCAAGGCTTTTGTTCCTCCCCACCCTGGCTCCACAATCAGAAAAAAAAAAGGGGGGGTTAGAAGAAAAGTATCGGCATAATTTTCTAGCTGTTCTTTAGCTGCCACCTTTTTCATGTCATACTGCAACTTCCAGAAGAGCAAAAGTGAGAATAAAGTTAGTGTGTTGCATTTATAAAAGCAGAGAAACTTAAAAATGTTTGTCTTCTCATAGGACAGAAAGGTTATGGGGTGTAAGATATGTAATATTTTTTACTCTGCCCTTCCATGGGGCTTTCTGTTCCAATATGCTTCAGAACTTAGAATTATGTCCCAGTTTGCTCTCTAAATGTCATTTTTACTGCATTCAAGCGCTGGAAGGTGTTCAATTCAGGAAAATAATCAAAGGAAGTACTTACAGTCATCTCTAGCAGAAGATAAAGTCCGCAACCGAGTCCTCAAAGACAGACCGGTTTGCCCACGGGAAGCTAATGGGACTCTGCAGGGGAACAAAGGTCCCTCTGGACAGCAATCCAAGCACGTCCCCATTCAAGTGACAGAAAGGCATGGCCAGAACCGGCCTTTGATTAAGAAACAGCCATCCCATCTGGCTTTGGTTTATTATTTATCCCAGCATCAGCATAGCAGCATCTCTCTCTGCAGCTCAAATCCGGCTCCGCTATTCTGCATCGAGCAGCGGGAAGAGGTACCGGAATCGTAGAATCATAGAATGGGTTTGGGTTGGAAGTGACCTTTAAAGGTCATCTGGTCCAACCTCCTGCAGTGAGCAGGGACGTCTTCGACCAGATCAGGTTGCTCAGAGCCCCATCCAACCTAAACCTGAATGTTTCAAGGGATGGAGCATCCACCACCTGTCTGGGCAACCTCTGCCAGTGTTCCACCATCCTCATCATAAAACATTTCTTCCTTATATCCAGTCTTTCGGTTTAAAACCATTACCCCTTGTCCTACACCACAGCACCTGTAAGAATCTGTTCCCATCATTCTTGTAGGTCCTCAAACTACTGGGAGGCTGCTCTAAGGTCTCCCCGGAGCCTTCTCTTCTCCATGCTGGACAACCCCAGCTCTCTCAGACTTCCAACTGACCCCATGAGAGAATCAGTAATGCTCAAATAAAACAGGTTAAGCCATTTCACACACTGACACGAGGTCACCACAGCTTCCCTGTGCACGAGCACACTTATTGTGCCCAGGTTCAGGGCACCCAGGTACAGATTTATTGGCCCATCACAAGGTCGCTAGAAATCCAGCCACCTCTTGCAGCTTGTTGACGAGACAGGGACATTCCCCAGGTGAGACACCGGGGGCGTGGGACACAATCCAGATTTTCTCTAATGGATAAAAAGTGGTTTGTGATTAGAAGGGGAACGCTACATAGATTGTGCAAAAACTCCCTGTGGAAAAATGTATTTTCTTCCGACAAGGAGTCCGACTTGGACACCGGATGGAATTGGATTTCCAGAACTGCCACCTATGTGCAGAATGACCCTGAGTAAATCTTTTGACTTCTTTCTGCCTCAGTTCCCTTCCTTTTCTGATCTCTGCCCGTCGGCTCCACTTCAGCCATAAGCGCTCAAGCGTAAACACAGAATGGGTTGGGTTGGAAGGGACCTTAAAGACCATCCAGTTCCAAATGCCTCTCCTTTACGCTATTTTCGCACGGCCCAGGGTACAAACACAAGCCCCATTTTATATGGAAAACAGAAATCTGTAAGGTTTCCACCTCACTTCAAAGCAAGCTGCTAGGGAACATGACTATTCCCAACTGCTTTACCAACATCCTGAGGGATAAATTTTGTCCCAAGGTAAAGTGTGGTGAATTAAGGTTAATTCCAACGAATTACACCAATGTATAATTGGGCTTCGACTTGAGGAGCTCCAGGTTAGTTTTACCCTAAGATGCATCGGGCATAATTCCGCTGAGGTCAGCATAATTAGAGTCTTTTAAAAATAGCACAAGGATGCAAGAGACACCCCCTGAGGTTGTAAAAAGCACAGGAAATTAGAGAATTCAGAACTATATCTTAATGTACGGATCCTGGGGGGATAGAATTAAAATGAAGGCAAGGCCTGCTGGGCAGATGGGAGACAAGCAAGAAGTGGCATTGGGGCATAGATCTGCCAATTCAGGGCAAATGCATTTATAGAGGTAGACAGAGCAACTCCACGAAGTTGGTGGAGCAGCTCCTGTTGGACAGCAACGCAACCGAGCTCTGAATCCGGCCACCGGTTCTGTTGCTGACGGCTCCTGTTATCAGATAACACAGTTTGGTTTTCCCTCTCCGCATCACCATCAGCTTTCAGCTTCCTTCCTTTCGCGTCTCTCTGCTGGATTTCTGAATCCCAGTCCATGCTGCATTAGCAAATACGCATTATTGGGCTATAAATATTCTCGACACACGGGGCACGGGAGGGTTTTGTGCTGGAGAGAATGGCATTTTGACAAGACTGTCTGTAGAGGCACTTTAACATTTCTTAGAATTGCCATTTGAGAGGCATTTGTATTTTTTTTTTTTCTTAGTACAAAGGAGGGGGAGGAAGGCAAAAACAACTGCAGCGCTGTTGATTGTGGGCATAATCTGCAGGCTGATGTCAGATCTGCTCATGCTGACCTAGATGTCCCAATGGACTTTCTAATTCACGCTGCAGATACTGCAGAGATATGGGTGGGGTTTCCTATATGGGGAAAAAAACCTACGGTAGAATAAAGAGATTTAAAGATATAAGCACACCACTGCCCAGCTAATGGGTCTGCTGTGAAGACATTTATTTAAATCAGACTAGTATTATGCAGATTAATTTTAAAAATCAACTACTTTTTTTACTTCTGTTTGATATGATTCACAATACATCGGTAGCATTTAGCAAACAAGAAATGCAAATGTGGTAACGAAACTCCATCCATCCACCTTCTGCTACAAGAAACAGAACCCAACTTTCCCACAGTGTTTTCAGTTCTAATATATATAATATATATTTAGTAGGGGGTTTGTTTGCTTATGCAGCCATGCTGGGTGTGAGCATAGCCCTAAAGCTGGCAGTTCAGCCTGTCAGACACTAAAGTTTATGCTCTCTCCAAAATATCCTTCTAGCCCAGGCATGGCAACTTCGGAGAGTGATTATTCTGCAGGTGTTCTTGCATCTTGGCAATTTTTTCCCTATTCTAAGGTAGGAAATGCATGGAGCACACGGTGCCTGCAGTGCAAAGCATCCCCTTGTACAAATGTTTTTCAGCATCTCGTGTGGTTTCTCGGTGGTCCCAGCTTCACAGTACAACTGCCAACACCCCTAACCCAGACTGTCTAGGTCGAGTCTAATTGTAAGTCCTTTAAATGTGAGTAGAGTTGGCAAAATGAGCTTATTCCTACAGGTTTTCAACGGAACGTTGGGCAGAGATGAAAGATCACATTAGAATGTCTACATGGAGACTGGCTCCAGGCACAAGCACAACCCATATGGGACCCTGTAGACCCCACACAAAGGCACAACCCGTATGGGACCCTGTAGACCCCACACAAAGGCACAGCCGTGATGACAATGAAAGAGAAACAAGCTTCCTTAGCCAAAATCCTGCATTTTTTCACATAGTCATTATTCTATTTCCTAAAGTGTCCTACAGAAGCTGAACACAGCTCCCAGATTCCTTCAGCAAGACTGGAATAGCTCTTCAAGACCTTTGGCAAAACAAACCAAAACTCAGTCTTGTCTACGTAAAAGCAGAGGCACCTTCTACACAGTGTACAGGCTGCTGGTACTTCTCCCAAGGAACAAGTGATAGGACAGGAGGAAACAGCCTCAAGTTGCACCAGATTAGATATTAGGAAATATTCCTTCACTGAAAGAGTTCTCAGGCACTGGAACGGCTGTGGGAGGTGGTGGAGTCACCACCCCTGGAGGGATCTAGAAGACAACTAGACAAAATGCTCAGGGATCTGGTTTAGTAGTGGATAGGTACAGTTGGACTCAATGACCTCAAAGGTCTTTTCCAACCAAACGCTTCTATGATTCTATTAAATTTAACTTCACAAAATTGAAACGTCTCAAAGCTAAAACTGATTTGGGGGCAACTTCTCCTTTTTCATTTTATGGCAGCATTGTTTGCGGGCCTTAAATTTCTTCCCCCTCCAAGCTTACCTCCATTCCATACAAAGCACACATTCGTATCTCTTCTTATCCTCAAATTTCATGGGCTGAGTAAGCTGGAACAAGACCAGCACAGCTTTCCATGGAATACCATGTCCATCCCCCCGATTTACTTCGTAGCCCTTTAATGAACCTTTTCCATTTGGTCTATGGAGAGAGAAGTGAAAGCAGCAGACCATGAGTATCAGTTACCGCGGGGCACGACGCAGAATTTCCCCGCGTCAGTCCCATCGGATTCATAAGGCACTGAACGACCTTTTGGAAACTTGACAAACACATTGCCAGGAAAGATATGAGTAGATAAGCAGAGTTTGTACCTTCTTAACTTGGCCAATAGTTCCCATCTCTCATTCCCTGGACTGGTGTCCCAGCCAGGACCGTGCATCTCCTTTTCCATTTCCACTGGCACCGCTCCCCAGGGGATCAGCACTGATTTGCACCAATGCAAAGCAGAAATAGAACGCTGCCCTCAGAACATCAGCATCCAGCACCGAGCTTGGGTTTCATTTCACCAGACAAACAGAACACAGCTCGCTGACACTCGGGACCGATTCAAGCCCACGAGAATTTCTTGACAGGGTTGTGCAGCGTTAATAACAGCCCAGTGCTAATTATAATAACTAATGGGCTGACACCACATTGCCTTTGTGTTCCAGTTAAATTGTGCCACCACTTTGGCTTTCAGCACGTGTAAACGCAGGCTGTATTTGGGGGTTTTTTTTGAAAACAAAATGCAAGCAAAGAAACCAAGTCCACACTAAGATACAACGAGCTAAAAAAATACAGAAGAAATACCACTAGCAAATCCCAAATATCATCTAATGAAAAAAATACTTTAAAGCAACAGAATAACCTTACAAACTCCAGCAAGGTAGGAGTGCTGCTGTTTGCTGTATTTTATTGTGACAGAGGCTTTTTCTTCTTCCACTGCAGAAGAAAGATCCAGCTGGAGTGATGCAGCAGGTACAAAACATGGTCAGAATAAACCAGGCTGCGTTCCCTTTTTGCCCTCAGACAAGGCAGATCAGAAAGAGCTTAGCAATTATTGCAATTAATGGAGCTGAAGTGATCACTCACTGCCTCTAGGACTGAACTGGGTTTATTTATGATGCCTGGATCTCCAGAGCCTTATGGAGTGCTGTTCTATTCCTTTTTAGCTAAGTAATTTTAATTAAAAGCTACATCACGTTTGTTTTAATGCAGCTGACCACTGATTTTGTGTGCATAAGTCAAAAACACTGGGTGGCCAGATGAAAAAAGAATATGCTTGCTTTCCCCCCCTCCCCGAGGTTCAGCTAAATCCCAACTTCGCCAAGCGAAATTATTTCTAAAAACTGCAATGCAATGTCCCAACCATCCCCATGTCCTAATCCAGTGTGCAAATTGCCATCAAAAACATATGGCAGGAACAGATGGGAGGGAGCTTCCTGTCAGCCACAGGAGAGAGGGGGGGAAAACCCTGAAGATAAGAAAACAAAAACACTTATTGACAATTTACGCTTACGAACCACCTAAAGAAAATAGGGAATGAGCGAGAAGACATCCATATACGGGGGTGTGAGCAGAAGGTACAACTGCATATAACACGAGAGGGTAGATGTACCCAGTGAACAGGGCTGAGAGACCCAGTCGCAAGGAGACTGGGAGTTCTCTTGCACAGTGCAGAATTCCGGATTTCACCTGAAGCACACAGGTCGCTTACCTGCAGCGTTAGCTTCGACTAAAGCAACATGATGCTTACACTAACGAAACAAGCTGCCTCCAATCTTGATGATTTTCCCCCTCTACTCAACCACGTAAGACCCCACCTGAAGTCCTGTGTCCAGTTCCAGAATCCCTAACATAAGGAGACGGAGCTGTTGGAACGGGTCCAGACAAGGCCACGGAGATGATCCGAGGGTTGGAGAACCTCTGCTATGAGGGGGCTGAGAGAGTTGGGGTTGTTCAGCCTGGAGAAGAGAAGGCTCCAGGGGGACCCATAGAGCAGCTCCCAGGACTGAAAGGGGCTGCAGGAAAGCTGGGGAGGGGCTTTTACAGGGGGCTGGGGATATAGAATGAGGAGTAATGGCTTTAAATTGGAAGGAAGGAGATTTAGATGAGACATTACAAAGAAATTCTTCATAATGAGGGTGGTGAGACTGTGGAAATGTTGCCCAGAGCAGTGGTGGCTGCCCCATCCCTGGAGGTGTTCAAGGTCAGGTTGGATGGGGCTTGGAGCCCCCTGATCCAGTGGGAGGTGTCCCTGCCCATGGCAGGGGTTGGCACTGGGTGGGCTTTAAGGTTCCTTCCAACCTAAACCATTCTATGATTCTATGCTGTGATTCTTATGTGTTTTCCACATTACATTTCTTTTTCTGGTTCTTAACTTCAGTTCCATGAAAAATTTAAGGCTCCTCTTGGCAGATGTATTATCCCTTACGTTGGCTGATACTGTGAAAACTACCAAGCGTGAGATGAGGATCCATTAGGCCAAAACTCGTCACGGAACAAACTAAATTATGCAAAACCTCAGGAAAACCCCTCTGTGCTCTGCACAGGACAAGTGCCAGATCTCAAGGACACCGTTTCGGACCACTGCTGCCTCTCCAGGAGGTCTGACAATGATCTCAGGGACAGAGAAAGAGTCAATTCTGATACAATGAGAAAGAAGGTGACTTACACAAGTGCCAGGGTTGGGAATGAACTCGAGATTCTCTTATAGTTGGAAGTCACTGAGTTATACTGCTCAGTCACTGAGTTATACTGCCTCAAATTCATTTCTTTGCACACCCAAATTAGCAAAACCCCCGTTGGATCCAAGAATTGCTCTATTTTTTAACAATAAGTACATCTTACACACATATGACACACTCCCTCCAGTTGTACCACAAAGGAAAAATAAGGTTTAAGATCTTTTACCCGGGAGTTTTTCCATGCTTTGTCTCTTCATTTTGGCAGCTCTCATCCGAGAGAGCATTACATCACCTGGCTGGATCCTTTAGCCATCAGTATGGGAGCAAGCACATCATAGATCTGAAAGCCTGCAATACCTCCTTGCAGCGCCTCTGAATATGCAGTCTCTTCCCTCAGACTGAAATTAATAGCCTTATTGGCAGGATGACTCAGGGAGCTGTAGTTAGGCTTGTCTCGTCTCCCTGCATTTGCAATGAGATTTCCCTGATTTATTTTATCTGCAGTAATTAAGGCAGCCTTCTCCCTCACTGCCACTACACTGCGAAGGTTTAAAAATAACACAAGAAACAGCAGTAGGCTAGACGAAGGGACCAGCAAGAAAATTGCTCTGGGTGGTTAAAATTTCACCTTAATACATAAAGAGCAATTCCTGCTGCGTTAGGAGCCCCGCTTGCCTGTAAGACCGCACGGCAGAGCTCGCTGCGCTGGGGCAAGGAGGATGGATAGAGCCCAACCTTGCAAGTGGAAGGTGCGTAGGCACCGTCGTGTTGGGCTGTTGGTGGACTTGATAATCTCAGAGGTCTTTTCCAACCGTAAGGATTCGAGGCACCAGCCCCAAGCAGCATTACTTTTACTTTGGGGTAGCCGTCCCCAGCATCGTTTTAGACGAGGCTGCAGTGCCAGGCAATACCAAAGATTTAGCCCTTCACGCGACAATCGCAATATCAACAAGAAAACTTCAAGGTGTCTTCTAAAAAGAGACACTCCTAGGTTGTCATTTCTGCAGTGTTACAAGAGGTTTGTGTTTGTAAAGGAAGAGCCGCTCCCTCCCTCCGAGGCAGCTTCACGCTGGGAAACCAGGGTGGGTTGTGCAGCAGCCACCGATTTGCTTTGTGCTTTGGGGAAAATCCCTTTCTCATCTTTGCAACCCTGTTTGGAATACGAAACGCAGCAGGAGCACGATCAAGCTGCTTTCCTCCTCTGCAGACACACCCAGTCGGATAAAAGCGCTCAGGCGCTGCGTCCACTGCACACAACCTGGCAGGAGAAAGGACCTGCTTCACCTGAGACCAGCCCTGGGACAGCAAGCGCACAAAGCTCCCCTCCACAGACTTCTCCAAAGGGAAAACACTGCAAGCACCCCAACCAGAGAGCACTACAGGGGTGCTATTTTGCACTGCTCTTAAATTCAGTAGTAATTTTAACCCTTCACATGCTTTCTGGGCCAAGGTGCTACACGCAATTCAGATGGGCTCGGAGCTCCAACGCTACACATTATAGAATCATGGGATGGGTTGGGTTGGAAGGGACCTCCAAGCCCAGCCAGTGCCACCCCCTGCCATGGGCAGGGACACCTCCCACTGGATCAGGGGGCTCCAAGCCCCATCCAACCTGGCCTGGAACACCTCCAGGGATGGGGCAGCCACCACTGCTCTGGGCACCCTGGGCCAGGGCCTCCCCACCCTCACAGCAAAACATTTCTTCCTAAAATCTCATCTCAATCTCCTCTCTTTCAGCTGAAAACCCTTCCCCCTTATCCTATTACTACATTCCTGCACCGCAGCCTTGGCAAAGCTCTGCAGGGCTGTATCTCACAAGGAGGACAAGACACTTTTCTACCCATTTTGCCTTGGAGATAGGCTCAGGATTTATTTCTCTCATAGTCTTTTTCCCATTACCTCCTGCTTCTACTACTTTCTTCACTCTGAAAACTATTTCAGGCACTTAACAACTTAGCTAATTACGGGCAAGAACCACACGCAATCTCTTGTGCTAATGAAGGGGGTTGTAATTTTCTGGAACTCTGCTGTGAATGCTGCAGTATCTGCTCCAGGTTAAAAAAAAAAACCCTTCCTGGATAAGCACCGATTGAAACGCACGTGCTTAACACTGCAAGTCAAGGTCAGGGAGAATGTAATAAAAATATAATCACTGGGAACAAAACAATAAGGACAAAACAGAGCAGGTAGACTCACAAAAGCGTTGCCTCTTAGAGCCTGCTCCGCCTGACTGATATTTCGTATCCCAGAATAAATCACATTCCATTATCCAAGGGGAAACGGCACTTACAGTGCTTGGCTTAATGTTCATACTGACTTCCCAGATAGACCCAAAGTGTCTCCAGGAAAGAAATCATTTATCAGGTTCACTGCAAACTCCTCCACTCTGTGGAACTGATTCTTCACTGCTCTGCAGCTTGCGTTGTCATTTACACCAAAGCTATGTGCCATTGTGCTCATCGAGTTCCCCATCCAGAGCCCCTCCCCAGCTTTCCTGCAGCCCCTTTCAGTACTGGGAGCTGCTCTAAGGTCTCCCCAGAGCCTTTTCCAAGGCAGATTTGTCTGAAAGGAAATGCCCATCTTCATAGAATTAAGTTTGGTGCCTGAAGGTCCGTCTCTCCAGAACAGAATTGGCGAGTCAGGTGCACAAGAGGAGTTTGACCCTGGCTTGACCATTCCTCTGCGTCCAGAATGGTTGTTTTTATCTATGCATGGAAATTCAAAGCCCACGCTTTTACTCTAAATGCTCACTGCATCCATACAGCAGAAAGCAGTCAGGACCTAAAATAGGCAATGGATAATGAATAACTGAGAGAAATTATTTCAATGAAAGGGTTCATAACAAGGAGCTCTGGGTTGTATTTCATTAGTCATCAACCAAATATGGATTAAGTAGCGGCAAACTCAAAGACGCCCAGTGTGTCATCAAGCAATCGCAGAGGCTGCCAGAGCATTGCTATTACCCTTTCATTATAGTAATTAGTTTGATACAGAGAATAATTCAATAACTGCACGAGCATCACAACCATGGAAGGTAAGTAGTTGCCTCTTCTCTTTCTCCTCTTTCGTTTTGCTCTACGAGCATCTTTGCTTGGCAATTTATAGATGAACGAGGCCACAGTTATTGTGATGTAAGGACAGGTTTTGTTCACGTTTTGTTTGATTTGCAGTACCTCTCTCACACGATTTGCCATCTCGCAGAGACACAGATCCAGCTACAGCATCTTCTAACCACTAAAGCCGATGCCTCTGGCAGCTTCCCCATCCCTTTCACCTTAACGGAGCCCAGACAACGCTAAGAATTTGGTGAGCAGAGTACCAGAACCAGGGGATTTAAGGTCAGCCCACGGACAGGGGGAGCAGAGGATGCAGGTGCTTAAAGACTCACACTGCGAGTTTTCAGTGAAAACAACACAAATACACCTTGGGCACTTCTTATTTACTGCTTCCCATCACAAAAGAGTTCTCTGCGGGTATAAACCGACAAAAGTCCCTTGTGCTCAGCAGAGCTGCACAATTGACTCCACTCAAAGCAACACTTGTCTATATTTAGCCACTACAAGAAGCACAAGCAGTAGGTAAGGCAGCTGGGAGATTTATACCCAGCCATCCACAAAGCATCATACAATTTTTATAGCATCGATCCAAGGCTCTCAGTCCCCTTTAGTTCCCTTCTCCCGTGCTCACTGAATTCTTCCGGGCTTTATAGTGTTTTTAATTTGTAGGCACAAACGCTTTCCATGAGAGTTGTATCACGTGGATTAACATTTCCTAACATCACTAATGATGAAGTGTAGCGCGGACTCAAACTCAGGGGAGCGACAGCCTCAAGTCTCCATTTCAAATTCCCATTACAAACCTTCAATTAGCTTCCTGGAATGTTTTTCTTCCTCCCAACCCTGATGAATAGCAGGACTTAGCCCACTTACTGAAAAATATGTCATTGTAGCTTACACAACTCTGAAACCTCTGATGGCAGCATTAATCTTTGCGCGCACCAGAGACGGAAATCTAACGATGAACAAATCTGCTGAAGAGCAGAGCAGACACACCAGGCTATGAGAAGGTACCTCTTAAATCAAAGGAATTACAGGCCCAGATCTTATGATCTAAGGTAAACTTTCAAATCCCATTGACTTAAAGGGCACTGGAAAGGCAGTCTCCACTTTTTAAAAGTAACTTTATGAAAGGCTGATGGGTAATCATAGGATCATGGGTTGGGTTGGAAGGGACCTCACAGCCCATCCAGTGCCACCCCCTGCTATGGGCAGGGACACCTCCCACTGGATCAGGGGGCTCCAAGCCCCATCCAACCTGGCCTGGAACACCTGCAGGGATGGGGCAGCCACCACTGCTCTGGGCACCCTGGGCCAGGGCCTCCCCACCCTCACAGCAAAACATTTCTCCCCAAGATCTCAGCTCAATCTCCCCTCTTGCAGCTCAAAACCCTTCCCCTCTTCCCATCCCTGCACTCCCTGATCCAGAGCCCCTCCCCAGCTTTCCTGCAGCCCCTTTCAGCACTGGGAGCTGCTCTAAGGTCTCCCCAGAGCCTTCTCCTCTCCAGGCTGAACAACCCCACCTCTCCCAGCCTGGCCTCATTTCTGGCTCACGTCGACCTTCTCATCCAGCAGCACCCCAAGTCCTTCTCTGCAATAAACAAGCAACTCTCCGTTGCTGGTGCTGTGGAGTTCACACAGCAATGCTTTGTTTAAATAGGAACTAAGCAGTAGCCAGAAGGTGGTGGTTGATACGTAGAGCTCAGGACCATGCCTGTATTTTGTCCAAGTGCAATATTAGTGTTAATTGGCACAGCTACATTGACTTTAATTGCACAGTGCCAATTAACTCTAGCTGATGTTGGGGTACCCGCGTGCTGGGATCCAAGCAGATGAAAGAAATAAGAATTAGGGTTCTCTGATCTGCATTTGAAAATAGGTCTTTTGGATTAAGACTTCAAACTTAGAAGATGAAGGTTCATGGGATAAAGTGACATTGAACTCATTAAAAGGCAAGATTTGTGCCTCCAATTTAAACTCATACATTTGAAAAATGGCTTTGTTTATATTTAGGACTAAAGTAAATCAAGGGATAAAGATATCCATGGCATTTTGCTGTGCTTCTTTTCCCCAGCCAAACAAAATTACACCTTAAAGCCATATTTATTTACCGTATATGCTTATCTACAGTATCTATTTATTATAACAATTACATTAGAGCTTATAAAGCAGCAAATCCAGTGCATTATTAAAGCCTACAGGTCTGCAGTTCCCATAGGCAAACACCACCCCAACATACACTGCAGAGACATCCGTTTGGGTTGTCACCAGACTTGGGAACTAGAAGGAACCCTACGCGTTAGCAGCCTTCCCTCACATTGATGAGAGAGGAAGCCTGAAAAACAGGGCACAAAAGAGATCTCCAACAGCGCTGCCAGGTAAGATGCAACACCAAGGCTTCCATTAAGAAATATGTGCTATAATTGCCAGCTCACGTCCAGCTTTTCATCCACTAGGACCCCCAGATCCTTCTCTGCAGGGCTGCTCTCAGGATCCTGGGCTATACGTGCATCACACGCAACACAACTGATGACAAACGTTAATGCATTTTTCTTAGCCATTTTGCCTTTTAAATAAAACTGTTTGTTACACGGCCCTACCCAACAGCCTCACAGACATTTTGTCTCTCTTCCGTGGAATGCAGGAGCCAGAGTTTATCTTCCATGATAAGGTTCTTCATCTTACACGATATCTTTAGGTTCAAAAAACCTAAAGAGAACAGAATGTGTTTGAAAAGCAAAACAAAAGCAGATTAAGCCTTTACGGGTTGGGTTTTTTTTCCCTTCAAAGTATGATTTGACCTAAAGGGCACAGGTTTACAGTGAATTGCAGTAGGGTATTGCATGAGCCAGCCAATGAGAACCCTTCTAACAGAGCGTTTGAACCGAGCCCTTTGCTCCTTCTGTTTCAGAGCACCTCCAAGAATCCACCATTCCAATCCCCTAATGGAACAGCCTGTCACATTTTACCAGGAAATTAGATTGATTGCATTTGCTTTGTTTTAATGAGCTCTCAGATGTGATAAAGCGATCTAAAAAGCCTACCTAAACATTTATAATTCATTCGTAGTGCACACACATATCCAGCAGCCCCAGAGCTGTGTAGATTTATAAATACAGAGAGAAATCAATGTATGGAATGAAGATTGACAACACGTTCAGCCCTTCACATCTGATCACAATAAGAAAAGCACTACAATTACTTCTTCTTGAAGGGGATCAGCATCTATTCCTTAAATATATAGTTATTGCTGTCACATCCTGCTTTTTGCAGCGCTCAGGAGAGCATGGAAGAGTTATCACGTGCTTCATCCTTCAATTTTAAATCTATGTCCACCTTTGACTATTGTTAGAGCTTTTATAAACATAAATACAGACCCACAGTGGGCAAATAGATCTATTATTCTTCAGTGAAAATAGCAGTAAAGGATTAAACAATGGGCTTTGGGACAGATCTCTACAGCAGTAGTGAACATGTGCCAAAAATAAATCACAAATAAATGGGTTAATTTATGGCAGCATATGCAGCTTTCCCTCCTTTATGCTAATTTAATCAATACAGACACATTTGAGATTTTTTTTTTTTCCAATTATCAGATCATCAGCAAAATGCCCAGGAAAAGCCACGCGATGTTCATTTTATCTGAAGGAAATGGCCACAAGTAAAACAAAATATTGCACTGTAGATCCTTATGGTGCCAGACCTGAAGGAGGATGAGTGAATACGTACGGGCACAGAGGGCAGCAGACAGAAGGAGGTGATTCAGTATCGCTGCACTTTAACCTGGGGGGGAGTCTGTTTTCTTTCTTTGAGGAGCCGTCTCCATTACTGATCAAATTAGTAAATTCCATTAAGTATTTCCAACTGCTGTTGAACTAGGAATGATGAGGTTAATCATAGATAGCCTGGCTTCACCAAGACAGCCAGGATTAGCAAGAGGAGCACCAGCTCACCTATTTCTCTGAACGGCCCCACACCAATTCACCAATACCCCAAGTTCCTGCATCTGCTTTGACTCAAAGTTACAGCTGAATGATACCTAATTCTGCCCCAGTTCTTCTTTACTGGTACAAATACAGACACTGGCACAGACACAACTGCACAGGTGAAAATCAGAATCATGGAATGCTGGTTTGGTTTGGGAGAGACCTAAAAAATCAGCCTCTTCCAACCCCCCTGCCATGGGCAGGGACACCTCCCACTGGGTCAGGGGGCTCCAAGCCCCATCCAACCTGGCCTGGAACACCTCCAGGGATGGGGCAGCCACCACTGCTCTGGGCAACCTGGGCCAGGGCCTCCCCACCCTCACAGCAAAACATTTCTCCCCAAGATCTCATCTCAATCTCCCCTCTCTCAACGGAAAACCCTTCCCCTCATCCCATCCCTGCACCCCCTGATCCAGAGCCCCTCCCCAGCTTTCCTGCAGCCCCTTTCAGCACTGGGAGCTGCTCTAAGGTCTCCCCAGAGCCTTCTCCTCTCCAGGCTGAACAACCCCAGCTCTCCCAGCCTGTCCTCGTACAGGAGCTGCTCCAGCCCTCAGACCATCGTCATGGCCTCCTGTGCACTCTAACAGATCCACATCCTTTAAGCCAATCTTTAGAACTTCAGCCATGCCATGGTCACTCCCTACGTCTCTATCAGTAAATAAAAGGTAGTTTCCTCCCCAGTGAAAGAACACAAGCTTCCTCACATCTGCTGCCGGGTAAGCGTGCGCACAGAACAGCTGACACTACAGATTTACCCCACATAACCTGCATGTGCACATCAACCCAAAGCCCCTGAGGCCTGGGAAGATAAAGCATTAATGCATGGGATCCTCACTCAGAGCCTGCAGCGGGGACGCGTGCCCCTATCAATTATACATCCCCAGCACCAAGCAGGCACCAAATGCAGAGGTTTCTCATGCATCCACGCGGAGCATCTGCACGCAGATTTGCTGCCTACAGGGGACTGAAGGCCAGAGCAGCATTTTCTACCTGAGCAATCTCACTTCACCTATGGAAACATGCCCTGCTGCTGTAAAACATAAATGTTTTAGTGCATAAATGAGTGGGAGCTCTAGAAAGAGGCAGTCACGCAACATGTCAGAGCCACTTAATCCACATTGGCCTGCCTTTACCCTAGGAAAACACACTTGACTTTTAAGTGTCAGAATTTGCGGGTTTCAATGTATTTGCATGCTTTCCCAAGTCTGACTTGCGTAAACCGGACTCTTGAGTTGAGCAAACCCTAAGGGACAAATCCCACTCAGGTATCCACACATGCAGCCTTCTTTGTCAGAGAGCTGGGGTACCTGATGGCAACGAAGGGATTATGAGTTTAGGGAAGAGCTACTTGTGTTCTACGGATGAGGAACTGGCACGAGAAAATGATGTAGGGAAAACCAAGGCTCAGAATAAGCCAAAGTCATCACTGATTCAGCTACAGAGCCAAGAACATAGACTTGGCAAGAAGACCCAGATCTATACAAGGAGGAGACCTTCCAAGTCAAATTTCCATTTGTGTTATTAATAAAAAACCTCTTAGGAAACAACTAGAAGAAAAATTGATTCCATTCTCTAGCAGAGTAAAATCTAATCAAGTTATACAAGGTGACATCTCCAAAAGCCAAGGATTTGATTATGAGGATGGGTGTTTAATTAAAAGGCTGGGTGCCACGTCTGTAAAGCTACAGCTCAAGGAAGATGCTTCTGAGAAGACCTTTGTGGTCCAAATAACCTTTGTTGACCCTTCTTCCTGGACAAGCACAAACTGAAAATGGTGGGAAAGGACAGTGTGTTTAGAAATCTCTTGACTTTGTTTCCATTTATAAATTGTCAGAAATCTCAACTCATAAACCAAGTTGAGCAAGTGAGCAGGACCTGGTTTGTTTGTTTAATTCATAGCGATTCCTACAGGAACACCTCCAGGGACGGGGCACCAATGGACTTCTCCAGGCAACCTGTCCAGTGCCTCAGCACCCTCAAAGGAAAACATTTCTCCCCAAGATCTCAGCTCAATCTCCCCTCTTGCAGCTGAAAACCCTTCCCCTCATCCCATCCCTGCACTCCCTGATCCAGAGCCCCTCCCCAGCTTTCCTGCAGCCCCTTTCAGCACTGGGAGCTGCTCTAAGGTCTCCCCAGAGCCTTCTCCTCTCCAGGTTGATACATCAGAAGCTTGCACAGACACCTTGCCAGATATTATTATGGTGTAGAAAGCTCAACTGAGTTCATTAAATCCGTGTGCACTGCTGAATAAAAGTTGATACAAACCACGAAAGCCACCTCTACCTGCCCTTCCTCACACTCATTATGCTTCTTTTCTCTCTGCTGGTCAGCACAAAGGCAAACGGTTTTGCAGTATCACAACATAGTGATACCCACAGGTCAGAAGACAGCGTGATGGAGGGATGCAAAGTAAAAAGCAGCAAGTGACAAAGCCATTAGAAAACACAGGTTTATGATGGCTTTATTTCCCACCACTCTGCATCCAACGCTCCCAGAAAAGCACGCCGTGGTTTGGTGAGATCAGGAATAATTACGGTAAAGACATCTTCCAGTTTCCAACTTGAAAGAAGGAGAATCAGACCTATTTTATCCTCCCACCCACACTAAGAAAAATTATAAACTCACCAGGATTGTGAATTTGCCTTGATTTGCACACTTAGTAAGTACACCCGCGTGGCCCCTGCAGTGCCTTGTCAGTACAAAAGGAAGCGGAAAAGAGGATAAAGTGAAAGATGGGAAGCACCTCACAACAGCAAGAGCAGCATTAGGACCAGGTTTGCTCAGGGTTGCCTACTGTGAATGGGCATCTGATCCCTCAGGATAAGAAATCAAAGGCAGCCAAGCGTGGCACCAGACGTATCCCTGCCAGCTGTAAAGCCTTACGCTTTAATCAGACTTCCCAAAAGACTGCTTTTCCATTGGAAAACTACAAACCCTTTGATCAAAAAAACCACAACCAGCAGAGAGAGTCCTAAGGAAAGAGCTGGGAGCTAACTCAGCCATGCATCATCTCTGACATCGTGATGTAAATAAGACATCCCCTGGAGAGCTAATGAGGATGTGATTTTATCATGTGCAGACACACGAGTGAGCCTGTTAGGGATCCGGGAATGACTGTCCCCAGGCCAGGCTGATGCTAATGCAGGGAGCATTCCTCACCAACTGCAGTTTCTCTGATGGTCCCCCCAACCGTCGAGACTCAAAGCAACATTTCCTCTGGAACTAAACCACCAGAACAGTTTTCAATTAGAAATGAGCTTTAATTATGGTAGCAGAATGCATCTTTCATCCTTATTCACAAGGCGAGCGCATCCTTTCGAGATGGACAAGGCAAGCGGTTCGTGGCTGCCCTCGAAGAGCACTGTTTTGTTCACGGTACATGACACGGCGTTGTCATTCGAAGATACGAGAGGCACTCAGCACGCTCCTCTTTGATCTCAAGCAAGCACTAGACCTAGGAAGTGGAAATAATAATCCTGCCTCAGTAAGCAATTTAGGACCTTCTGATCTGGGCTCGGGAAGGAGCACCTGTGGTTCGAAGCAAAAATCATCCTTTTGATGGGTTTTTATTTCAAACAACAGAAAATACTTTCTTTGAAATATTCCCATTCTCAATGGGAAGAGGACACGGTCTCAAGCTTCACCAGGGGAGGTTTAGGCTTGATATTAGGAAAAAATTCTTCACTGAAAGGGTGATTGGCCATTGGAATGCGCTGCCCGGGGAGGTGGTGGAGTCACCATCCCTGGAGGTGTTTAAGGAGAGACTGGACGAGGCTCTTAGTGCCGTGGTTTAGATGATGAGTAGGTGTTGGGTCATAGGTTGGACTCGATCTCAGAGGTCTTTTCCAACCTTGTGATGCTGTAATATCCTGTTCCTTAACACAAGGATGCTCCTCAGTATTTTAAAAGCCTAATTTAAACAAAATGACACATTTGGAGAAATGAGTAAGGAAAGCGACTTTTGATTAAAAAACCACTTTGAAACAAAATTTTCTATTCAATGTCAGCTGAAGTTTTCATATTCTGAAGCTACTGAAGCAACAAGCCCCAAAACCAAGGTATGGGTAGCACCGCTGTGAACTCCCAAAGCAGTTCCCACCGTCTGTTTCCCAATCTCAATTAAAGGACTTCAGGAGCCGGTACTTGAGTACCTTCGTATCATTTAATCCTTTAAACACTTTATATGATTAACAGGCACATCTTAGTCTAGGAAAACATAATCCGCAACGTTCACGGAAACAAACAGTAACAGCATTGATGCAACCATGCAAAGTAAAATGGAATTAGGAAGTAATTGGCTGTAGTTCAACATTTATAATTGTTTGAATGAATACATTATGAATACAATGCATAATCAAATCCAAAGCACCTATTATTTAGCTTGAAAATTAACTACAGAAACATCTTTTAAACCATTAATACTTTGCAGCAGCCGGACTCAGACGATGAAGCCAACCTTCCTCTCTAAATTTTATTTCAATACAGTGGGGTGTTACAGCGTGTTTGCTTTTTTTTGGTTCTTTTAAAAGCCATGTAATTGCTTAAGACTCATCATTTGTGCCCAAGTGGTAATTAAATCAGTTTTGAAAACAACCATGCTATAAACAACATTTTCTTTCATTACAGCCCCTGATCATAACAGTGAGGAAGGTTTTGTTCTCATTCTGTCTTCTCCTTGCTCACATTTCAGACATTGCTTAAAATACCTTGGATTTCCTTAACAGCCCATGCTTTCCCGGCAAATCACTGGCTATACCACGGAATCATGGAATGGGTTGGATCGGAAGGGACCTCAAAGCCCATCCAGTGCCACCCCCTGCCATGGGCAGGGACACCTCCCACTGGGTCAGGGGGCTCCAAGCCCCATCCAACCTGGCCTGGAACACCTCCAGGGATGGGGCAGCCACCACTGCTCTGGGCACCCTGGGTCAGGGCCTCCCCACCTCACAGTAAGGAGTTTTTTCCTGGCTCTATGAACGAAATACAACTGGAAGAGGGCACAAAATGTGCTGCTGAAGGGACAGAGTTGAAGGCGCTACTGGGTCTGCTAACGCTGCAGAGATAGATCGGGGTGACAAAATGAACAAGTGCCGAGAAGAGAAAAGTGCCATGTCATCACTTTTCAGTCCCACGTATAAAGGTGAAATTGGAGTATCAATGTTTGTGACCATGTATCCACCGTGTTCCTTCCCATATATTCTGAACTTCGAGACCCCCATTCCCTCTCACACCTGGTCACCAAATCTCTCTCTAGAGGCATCGCTTGTGACATTAAACTTTGTGAGCTCTACTATGCAAAGGTCAGCAAATGTAACCGATTCTTCCTCATACGTTAAAATATTGTAGATTCTAATTATTATTTGGGGAGAGTGGTGTTTTCCTTTTCAGATGATGCAATGAAATAAATCATTGTAGCATGTCTCCACAGTGAAAAATACTATAATTTAGCTGGTTTTGCGAATCCTGATTTAATTATCTTAAGTGACTCATCGTAACTGAGAGCATCCATGGATCTCACCTTCCTAAATCCCTTTGGTGTTTTCAGAAATCCTCAAAGGATGAGTCACTTGTCTAAATCCATCTCCTGTTCTTCTGCAGGCTTCCACTATGATCACAAGCACAGGAGGTCTTCGTCACAGGACTTCGATAGAGCTAAGATACTTGATATCATAGAATCGCTTGGCTGGAAAAGACCTTTGACATCATCAAGTCCAACCACACCTGTCCACTACTAACCCATATCCCTAAGTGCTTCATCTATCCACCTTTAAAACACCTCCAGGGATGGTGACTTAACCACCCTCCCCGTGCTTCCAGATCAAGGTATGGGAGGCAGCAGGATCTGTCCTTCCCTTGGACAAGGCTTGAATTTAACACCAGGCTATGCTGGCAGAGGGAGGAGGCAATGCCTACAAGTACTGAACAAGGACAGCACCAATCCCAAGAGAGTAGGTGGCTGCAGCAGGGAACAGGACATCTATTTGGAGAAGAGATGCAGAATTTAGCAGGCAACTCAAAGAGCAAGCTGTGAATTTTGAAAGTTTATTCAACTCATATTTAGAACGATAGACTCATAGAATGGTTGGAAGGGACTTAAAGCCTATCCAGTGCCACCCCCTGCCATGGGCAGGGACACCTCCCACTGCATCAGGGGGCTCCAAGCCCCATCCAACCTGGCCTGGAACACCTCCAGGGATGGGGCTTCTATGACTTCTCTGGGCAAAGTTAGAGATTTAACCACCTCTATCTCAGCTCTGGAGCTAGGCAGTCACGTAATGTCCAGAAGAAGGAAACTTTGTTTTAACCTTCTAATTACAACAAATAAAGAAGTCACAATTAATTTAAAAGAATATGCAAAGCAGATTTACCACAGGGTGCTCTCCATAACCATTAGCATCCCAGAACAGGGATTTAGCCAAGGCTAATGCACAATTACTGTGCATGTTACCTGCCTCACCGCCGTGCTGGGAAACAAAACCAGTTTATAGATGACATAACAAATCACCTCTTAAGGACACAGCACCACACCTCTCTTCACAAAACACCATAGGCTGCCTCTGCTTTTCTTCTTAATCAGCAATTCTGCTTCGGTAGCTTTGGCTCCTCATGCATTTTTAAATTTGTCTTTCTCCTTCTGTGCCCCATGTCTCCAAAATCACTTTCCAAATTAACAAGTGCATTAATTAAATTGTTATTATGACTTCAGAATTCTTTTTTTTTTTAAATATTTACTCAGGCATATAAAGCCAGAAGATTATTTGGGGCCACTAAACAACCACCTCAAGTCTCTTCACACTGCTTTCTCTTCCCTAAATCTCATTATACACGAGCCAAAGAGATGCATTTTCAGGAGGTGTGAACCGGTGCTACCCTGCAGCAAAGCAAAAGGGTAACAATCTACAGACACTAAAAATAATCGTTGCTTGGAAGCAGCTTCCATTTGCTCACCTAAGTTTACGCTTTTCCACTGTTTGAGTAGCTTAATGGATTGCAAAGGAAAATCTGGGTGACTTAACTTGGGCACACGCTGCTGTTCTTCGGGTTTCAGTGGGACATGAAGTTAAGCCCAGGCTCGTTCGATTCAGCCAGCTCTCAAAGCTGTGTAATTTCCCTGTGCTGCTGCTGCTGGGAGAATGAGTCATGCAAGAAGAGAACTCATCTTCCCATGTCTTCACTTCTTCAAGCTGGATATGAAAGGTTTTTCTTTTTAATTAAGGAAAAAAGAGCAGTTTACCTTGCAAGATCACAGAGCTCTAAAATATTCACCTTTGATTTTTTTCCCCCCCCTCTTTATTTGCCAGAAGAAACAGGAGAACATTCAGGATTAAGTTACATCCCTTGTTACTTACAACTCAAGGCTTAAAAACACATCACCGATCCACAACCATGCTTAACCTTTCCTAAGGGCTTTGCAAAGAACTGGCCAAACGTTGATGAATTTTGCTTTACAGCAGACCTGGATTACCCAAGGAAAAAGGCAAGAAGAGAAAAGTAAGCTTATTCGAGAGCACAGTGCACGTAAAAACGATTTCTCCCAACCCTCAAGATTTATATTAAGGATGCTCTTTCCTGCTGCTCACGCAGCAGATGTTACTGGTGCTCAAACACATAACTGGGGTCAGATGAGTCTCCCTGCAAGCCTGAGTTTCAGCTTTGGTCTCACCCTATTAACGGGCAGGCGTCATTCTGAAAATACAGACACATTAAAGGCTTGCCTTTTTCCCTTGATTATTAACCATGTGGGAGGACCGGCAGTGTGTAACTGGCTTATTGATTTACAGGGGTTCCAGGGCAGCTCTGAGCCAGCTGCGTTCGCCTCCACTCCTGCACTGTGCAAGCCTTTATCAGAGCAAATTAAATACCACCCCTGCTGTAACGTACAGGCTGCTGTGCTTGCACAGCCCTTGATTCTTGGCTGATACCCATCACTTGGCCTGGCAAAAATAAAAGCAAGATCTGCTACAGCATCAGCTGAGCAGCCAAGGCTCTATAGCTAAGGGCAAAAACAAGTCACATCCTCTGTGACTGGGAAAAGGGACTTCAAATACGCCTTCAGCAGCACGTTACAAATTTGCTCTTTGCCAGGCTCTTGTCCTTCACAAATGAGAGTTGAAAAGAGCTAAGAGATATCCAGATGCCCTGAAATAAATACACCAAGCAAATGAGTAGCCTCAATGAAACAGATTCACTTAAATCAATGACTCTAATACTATGATCAGGTTTTATGTACAATAATGAATGTGGTTAAAAACGCAAAAAAACCCAATCAACTGCTGCATCACTGCACTAATAAGAACCATCATCATCAATCCCAAATTGTCCTCATGAAAAATAAATATGATCTTTACCACCAATCTTGCATGCCAAACAGAGAGCTGATAAAGCCCATGGGAGTAGGGATTTCAGCAGGGGGGGTTGTGCAGGACCGCCAGTTTATGAGTGATGCGCTGAGATTTGCATAGTGACAGCTTGTTTGGGCAAGGCAGCGTTTCACCGCTGTCACACCTGGAGTGTCTGCCAGCCACCAGGTACCATCCATATCCATAAAAGACAAGACCTCAAATGTTTATAAACTGAAGAAATTAGATGAACACAGCAGGAGGAATCAAAACACCACACATCACATCATGATGAAGCCCTGAGCTGAACTCGGGTTCCAGCTCCCAAAGTCTGTGTGTGCTTGAAAGCCTGTTATGTAAAACAAAACAGTCAGTAAAACCAGAAAAACAGCTGCAGGTGTGTTTCACAAAGCTGATCCTGGTAGGTTCCATCTACATCATCACCGTCTTTCCCAAAAGTAACATTTTTCTATATCACCTACAGGAAAACTGGGGAGGGGCTCTTGATCAGGGATTGCAGGGATGGGATGAGGGGAAGGGTTTTGAGCTGAAAGAGGGGAGACTGAGGTGAGATCTGGGGGAGAAATGTTTTGCTGTGAGGGTGGGGAGGCCCTGGCCCAGGTTGCCCAGAGCAGTGGTGGCTGCCCCATCCCTGGAGGTGTTCCAGGCCAGGTTGGATGGGGCTTGGAGCCCCCTGACCCAGTGGGAGGTGTCCCTGCCCATGGCAGGGGGTGGCACTGGATGGGCTTTGAGGTCCCTTCCAACCCAACCACTCTGTGATTCTGCACCACTTTGTAAAAGATTAATGGCCTTCCTCAGCCATTCTCACTAGAATTCCTGGGGTGGCGACACTGGCATTTATTAAAGGTTTGAAGAGCTCATTTCAGCTTTATATTTTGTGTGAGTGAGGATTTTAATGCAAGAAAAAAGTGTTATTGGAGCAGTCTCGCTGCGGCACCTTGACTCCCTGGTTGGGTACCCACAGGACTGGCAGAGGCTCTACATTACAGGAGCCACTGGTGGTAAGAAACAGGTACTGCTGATCCCTGGTTACCGATGAGCAGCTTGTTGGTGGTGTGACAACAGCTATAGCACCTCTTCCTGCACTGCCAGCTCCGTATTGCACATTTGGAGCATTATAAGCTTGGAGAAACCTCTCTGCTCCCTTTCGGTCCAGCACCAGGCTGTACCCTGAACACCAGCTCCTGCTGAAAGGCGTCTTGAGGTACAAAATTAGCCCCTTGGCCTCAAACCAGTCTTGAAATGGGTAAATGCTTTAATCCACAAAAGCCACTACAATAATTGGTGCCTTTGTGTTAGTGGAGAGCACACAGGTCAAGCCAGTCACCTCCTGTTGTCCTCCTAAAGGTCATCCAGGAACAAGGCTGCTGGGGAACCTCACTCCCTGCCTGAAAACAGAGATACTGTCACCCCAAAACCCTTCGTCTTCGCCAGCTTTCAGCCACGCCTGCCCTTCGGGTGCCCCAAATAAAGGGGAAGATGCAACTCTTGTCCATTATCTACATATTACACTGAGAACTGGAGTTGCTTTAAAGCTGACTAAGACCAAAACACTGCTGAAACACATTCAGAACAAACTCACGTCTTCTAGCTGAAGTTACCAGGCAATTTACACACAGAGATACATCTTGTTGCTATTATTTATAGAAGTACAAAGACCTCACAGATGGATACTGCAAGAAATCATTTCCCCCAGTCTCCTAACAAACCCACCCCATCCCATGCGCACACGTGGACACTCCCTGCCGTGCCGAGGTTTTTCAGTGACAGTAACCTCAGTTACCTTCAGCAGTGGCTCATATGAGCCTAGAAGATCAAATATTTTTTTTTTTCCCAGTTGATGCATTGATCCCAGCAGAATTCTGGTAAAATTAGAATGATTCTATCTACAGATGGTAAGTAGCCAGTTAAAGATAAGCTTTTTTGTCTCCGACAAATATATCAGTTCCTAGATCATGGCCTGATTCAATATATCGAGTGGCTCTATGATACATCTCTTCAGGCTGGCAGCAAAAAAGATCCATGCCCTGCTACCTAGCTCATGCGTTAATTTGCATCATTCCACACTATCAAAGCACTATTATTTCAGCTGAATATTCATGGATGCTTTGCTCCACATTAAACATACTCCATTGTCAACTGGAAAAGCGTACCTTACCAGAAAACAAATGCATTTCTGTTCTAGAAGGAAGGCTACAGATACTAAAACCAGCTTTTAAATTGGCAAGGTATCATACAAATCCACAGAGCTTGGTCTTGAGGCAATGCTCATCGCTGAACAAGACAAACCAGACGCTGCTCCCCACCCAGAAAGCCATAAAGTCAGAAGCAAAAGTCAGAGCAATCTCCCCCGAGCCAGATTTGAACACCTGCAGGTTTAGAAAAACCCACATCTGAAGCTCGATGAGGAGTTCAGATGTTCGTGTTTACATTCCAGCACACCCTTTGAGTGTCAGCTAAAGGTAAAATTTCACCTGGCTGCTTCTGCAAAGCAGCTGGCAAAATGTAGGACTCCATGTCCAGCATGGGATTGCGCCTCAGAACGTTCCGGTGGGTGCGGGTCTCTTCTCCCAAGTAAGAAGTGATGGGATGAGAGGGAACAGCCTCAAGTTGTGCCAGGGGGAGTTTTAAACTGGAGATTAGGAAACATTACCTCTCTGAAAGGGCTGTCAAGCACTGGCAGAGGCTGCCTAGGGCAGTGGTGGAATCTCCACCCCTTAAAAGCCATGTGGATGTGGTGCATGTGGACGTGGTGGTCTTGGGTTTATAGTTGGACTCAATGATCCTACAAGTCTTTTCCAACCTAAGTGATTCTGTGAACTTATTCACTATCACATGGAGACGTGACACTGTTTGACGGGGGGGCGGGCGGAAAACCAATCTATTTTTGAAAATCTAGCAAAGAAATCACTGTGACAAACCACGAGGGAAAAAATCTTCCATGGAATATAATTGCATTTTTCACACAAAGCCTATTTTCAAGCAATAAGCTCTCTGCTTTGATAGCCGAGTTTGAAGTGGAAATTGTCTAGTGACAAAAATGGTTTAATACAGGCAGAAGATTTCTGTCTCTCCTACTAATAATGCACAGATGCAATGAGTGGAAGCTACGAACCCAACGTAAACGTGTTGAAGAATCAAGGAATGAACATTTTGAGAGCTCTTTGTCACTGCGAGAATAACATCCTTAAGACTACTTTGTAGCTCTTGCACCGTCTGAAACAGGATGTACGATGGTCCTGCATAAAGTTTAGGTCAGGAATTTTGCATTTACCAAGGTAAAAACAGGCACACGGAGAGTTCTGGAGTAAGAAGTACTTTATATATCACTGTAGAGGGGTTGTGTAAAACAACCTAGCTCAACGCGCAGTGAACTTAAGAGCTGAAGTCTCACTGGACACCACCACCACTTTAAAGAGAAGATTTTCAAAGATGCAGAGAGATTTCAAACGTTTTCCACTGAAAGCCAACGAAGGCAGGGAGAGAGAGAGAAAAAATTAAGTTCTTATAGGTACAAATACCAACCAAGGGAGAACAAAGCATCAAATCATTACCTGAGGCAAATGTGCCTTTGAAAATCCCTTTTGTATCTACACGACATCAGTAACTTTAAAGTGAAATAACTCATGAAAACTTTATCTCTCATCTGACGTAAAGGTTTGGCCTTGCTGAAGAGAAGAAAATAACTACAAAGGAAGCAAGAGGCAGTCTCATGCATAACCCTGCTTTTCATATACGATTGCTAACTTGGTTACACCAATACCCATCTCAATGCAAAAAAAGGCCCAGAGACACTGGAATGCCAAATGAGGTCACAAAAATGATGCTGAATTCAAAGTAGCTTTTATACGAGGCCCAACACAAAAAAAAAAGAAATGAGATTGACTCCATAGCTCTGGAACCAAGGGCGGGAGAGGAGAGAAAGAGATGGGAATAGACCATGTTCTGACAAGGCTCAGCTCCATCACTGCACTCAAGAGCGAATGGGCGCGTGTTCCAATTGAGATGTTTTCTTACCCTTGGTAAGATGTGCCAGAGTAAACAATGAGTTCACATCAAGTTTCTTGTGAAACTAAAGAAATCCTCAAAGGAAACATTTCAATTATTGACTGAGGCTGATGGTGAAGAGATCCCAAAGATCCTTACCTGTGCTTGAAGGAACCCATTTTTCATTGGGAGAAGATGTGAAAGCAAAGCCAACAGAGATCCTCAGCAGCCTTTCAGAAAACACACTCCAGGATTGCTTTGAATGTTGGTAGCATCACACGCGGCTGGGTGTCAGCTCCAAAGGGAGCTGTTGTAAAGGTGATCGGAGTCGATTTTCTTAATTTACTAAATAAAGTTACAGGCATGGTCTTGCTTTTTTGTGTCAGATCTCCTATAATTCTAACACATTTTATTACATCAGGTTTCGTTCAGCTGTATCATGTCAGCAAGAAGAAATTTTCATTTTATTTCTAAGCACGTAAGAATATGGGAGTTATCCTGCACTAATCAACCCCCAAACCTACACATGACAGGTTTTAACATGAATTTTAAAGGATCCCATTTTGTTTTCCAGAAAATAAGCCCATTTGTGTTAGTTAATAGGTATTGTTTTGTCAGCTCTCAAATGGGTGTGAGATTTAGCTGGGCAAGATGCCAAGCACTGATGCTTCCAGGCAAACGCATCTATTTAGCACAGAGATGAAGAACTGACTGATGCCCCTGAACTCTGCTCTTGGGGGTTTTTTTTAATTGTTATATTTAGGCTCCTTCAAAACCAACTTCAAGTTTGTCTCTGTGTTCTTCCTCCAGATTCAAGACAGAAAAGTGAACTCTGTTCACACCGTGTAAAACTGCTGTGACAGATTGGAGTAGCAGAGCGAGGGAATTGCCATTTGGAGCTGTAAAGTCACATTTATTTTCAGCTGACTCCGACCTTTCCGCAGTTAAGCCCTTTTTCTTCTGTTTATAATACGCAATGCTGAGCTTTTCTTATCAATAATGCAAAAGGTGCGAGGAAAGCAGAAGCTGGCCAAGGATAGCCAAACCCTGATGAAGTAAATCTGCAGGTTTACTGCTCCTCCGACACTCGCGCACCACCTTTTACAGCTATTTCAGGGTAATGTGCCAAAATGTATTAAAAAATTCTTCATAGTTTAGTGAGAAGATGTACTGAGGCTGGACAGAGCAAGCCCTAAATTGAGAGTAATTAGCATAAGTAGAAAAGCAGAAGTGGGAAGGGCTAGAGTTTCACTTAAGATCTTTTCCAAATCCACTTCTTACAATGGTGGGACAAGTAGTGTGCAATCAATGTCATCTCCTAAATGTCCTTATCAGGGTTCAACAATTGTGCTGGAGTAAAAGCAAGAGCTTCCATTCATAAATATCACCACTAAGAGGGTCCAGTTACAAAGATCATAGATTTTCAGCCTGCACAGACATCAAAACTTCCATCCCAGCTCAGAATACCGAGGAACAAAGCTGATCTCAGCAGGAAGAAGGAAAGTACCAGAACCCAACAGCGCTTGGATGACAGGTTCCTTTTGGAAATTCAGACTGAAAAAAAATAAAGGAGAACTTGCTAATATGCTTTTAAGTTGGGTTTGGCCAAATTATTCTGGTTTAAGTTGTCAGCTGAGGTTAATTTCTCAAATCTGTTAAGAAATAACTGCTTTGTTAGATTCACATCCCATCTTGCAGGAGAACATCTTTATAACAAGCTCTTGGAAAATGGGTTTAGCAAAAAATCCACGTGCTTTACGTTCAGTTACAGTAAATGATTTTTTTTATCCTCTAGCACAAGCAAAGTTCTCCCCTCATATGAACAAGATTCGAGATCCACGGGGATACATAATGTTGATGGCACTGGACAGTGCGTGTATAAAGCTGTTTTCAATAAGAGCTCTGCATACGCAGTAGCTCCTGCCCTCTCTTAACTCAGATTCTCCACTCACAAAGCTTTTATAAAGCTGCAGGGAGCTTCACATTTCTCAACAAAGGGCAGTTTAACCTTCATTAAGAAAGGGCCATGCTGTTTACTTTCCAGAGTAAAGTCATGTTTCCTCTAAGGCCACTGCTTAAATAATGAATGACAACCGCGTTTGTCAGGGAGGGAGGTTAAAATATCGCAATCAGCTATATTACTCTAAAAAAATTCTTGCTTGAATGAAGAAATTTGTACACTGGCTCAATTCTGCCAGCGCAGATTTCTGCATTCCTCACCCTCACAATCAATTATCTGATTGCAACGCCCTTGGCTCAACCATTGCTGGACATGGGACTCCTCAACTCAGCGCTAAGCGGCCCCTCATTGATTACGTGTGTGTCGTTATTCCCCGGAGCCGTGGTGGGATGTTCAGCCACCACAGACCCTGGACACTTGCCCTGGAGACTTGAACAGCCATTTGAACTAAGACAGTAGCAAAGGTGAAGCTGATAAATTGAATGGTGATAACTCAACGGGGTCCCAATGTGCTCTACGTATGGATAGCAAAGCCATTCAGATTGATCAATTACGTATTTTAAAGTGACATAACCCCTACCTGCCTTCAAAATAGAGCATGACCAGGGAAGGGCAATAAAGCTGGTGAAGGGCTTAGAGCACAAGTCTTACGAAGAGCAGCTGAGGGAGCTGGGGACGTTCAATCTGGAGGAAAAACTGAGAGGAGACCTCATGGCTCTCTGCAGCTCCTGAAAGGAGGTTGTGGTGAGGTGGGGGTTGGTCTCTTCTCCCTGGTGGCCAGTGCCAGGACAAGGGGAAATGGCCCCAAGATGCACCAGGGGGGATTTAGGTTGGATATTGCGAGGAATTTCTTCACTGAAAGGGTTGTCACGCACTGGCAGGGGCTGCCCAGGGAGGTGGTTGAGTCCCCATCCCTGGAGGGGTTTGACAGATGAGTGGGTGTTGTATTTGAGGACACAGTCCAGTGGCAGACTTGGCAGGGCTGGATCGATGGTTGGACTGGGTGATCTTAAAGGTCTTTTCCAACCAAAACTATTCTGTGATTCCATGTCAGGAAGCAGGTTTTCCTGCAAGCAAATCACCATACAGATATTTCTCAAAGGACTTGTTCCACTTTTTGCCGCAGCAGCAGAGTGACCACAGTCAGAGCAAGGGTATTGGACTGACTGGAGCGCCGCGTTGATCAATATGGTAATTCCTATCTGGCTGCTCACTTTACCCAAGGTGAGCGCTAATGGGTCCACACAGCATTTTTTGATATCTTGAAGTGACAGATATTGTGGATCATCAATTCAATACTTTTATCAGGAGTGCCGGTGAAACAAATGCTTTCAAGAACAAATAACCAGCTGCTGCCTGCCAGGAAATAATCTAAATGTAAAACAGGAAGGAAATTAAAAGAAAAATAATCTCCCTTACATTAATTTTTATATGTATTTACATGATGACCTATGTATTATAGAATCATGGAATGGTTTGGGGTGTAAGGGACCCTAAAGCTCATCCAGTTCCAGCCCTCTCCCACCAAGGGCAGGGACACCTCCCACTGAATATAAAAAGTATAAAGATTTAAAAAAAAAAAATGCATAAGCATAGTACCAATTGCCCTAAGTTTGTCCTGTCAATTTATATTACTAATGAAAAATGATGCACATATTTGGACAATGAGCATTTATGCACAGCTGATAGAGGGCTTGATCCTGAATAACTCAGTGAACACGAGTTATTGACACAAAATTTCAGTGGACCTAGAAATTACTAAGGGATATTCCTACGGTTAAGCAGTTGCAGGACTTGGCTCAGTGTAAGGAACTGATTTAGAGCTGATTAAAGTCAATAGAAATATTCACATGGCTTTGGCAGGGTTCAAATGGAACGTTAAGGCAGATGCCCGTACCGAGATAGCTCCGACACTTTCCCACAACTTTGTCATTTCTTAAGAGTAGGGAGGGATGATGCTGAAACAGAATTAATACTTTTCATGGTACTTTGATTCCCAATTATTGCTTCCCAGTTATTGAGTTGAATGAATAGGTTTGTGGAAGGTGTATGCACGAATGCAGAGCAAGATGAGCAATACTGAAGCACACGCATCGTTATTAAAAATTTTATTGAAGTTGTTCACCCATATTTATGGAATATTACCAATATGAAAAGACACCACACCATCAGTACTGCAAGGCAGCACTGGGTAACCTCTTCCATACATAAATATATAAATGTCTGTGTGTGTCCAAACTCACCTACTGCACTGAAGTTGCAGCACCTGAGTAAGCATACGCGAAACATGAAAAGCATTTTTGGACACTTCAGGGAGATAATGGGATGTGAAGCGGGAACAAGGACTTGGGAAGCCTGTATTGATTTAGGTTGGCTATCTTTGGGAGTCATCCGTGTAATGCGATTACCGGATTAATAGCTACATTATTTTTCGCATTGGTATGAAGTCTCCATACATTATGGAAGTCACATGAGAGGCAAAGAAAGGCTATGGTCCATTATAATGTGCTTAGACCTTAATGCTCCAGGACACTATTAGCTACAGCCACTCAATCTCGTTAGCAAGGGAACTCATGACAATATCTTCCCTGAATGATGCCACCCTTTCCTCATCTCCCTCAGGTTCCCCATTATCATTTTACAACCCTTTCCATGTCATCTCTAGATCTCGATTGCTGAAGCTAACTGGATGGAAAGGAGCCCAAGATGATGGCTTGACAGATGGTAAGAAATGGAAATAGAACAAATAAGTCACATTACAAGAAAGAAAAGAAAAAAATATATATATTTTTAGCCACTTCAGGAAACAGAGTTCTTAGAATAAAATCACAGGATCATTAAGGTTGGAAGAGACCTCTAAGCTCATCCATTCCAACCATCAGCCCAGCCCCATTGTGCCTGCTAAACCCTGTCTCCAAGTGCCACGGCCACCTGCTCTTTGAACCCCTCCAGGGAACAGACAGGAACCTCCAGACAAGAGTATGAGATCTTACAATAGATTTAAGCAGAATATACATCTCCTCTGGCACCTAATAGACAATACCATTCCAAACGCCCTTAGATGTGCTTCCAACCTACAATCTGTACGAACACAGCATTTTCATTTCTGTTGTGTAGCATGAGAAGAACCAGTCACATAAAAACCCATCAAACACAGCAATGTTCCCCAGTTCCCTCGGAACGGCCACAACATTCCAGACCCGGTCATTGGACTCTATCAAACCCAATATAAAGTATTCCCAGAGCATTATAGGGATGTCCTGCAGGTGTTGGAGAAAGCAGCTCTGAACAGAGCTAATAGAATGCTTTGGGCATTACATCACCTTCACTCTGTCCTTGAAGGTCACCGACTGTCACTCAATGAGCACGGCTTGTGTTCTCATTAACTAAATTCTGTTCCTCAGGCCAGATGACTATAGATTATCACCTTGCAGAGCAGACTTCGGCTCGATTTCTACTTCCTTCAGCTTTTTCATCTCCTGGAGGAATTTTTCCTCGCTACCCCTTGAGAGTGTGCAAATAGGCTCCCAAAACATGTGGCAGAAACCCCATAATATTCTCTCACCTTCCAATGAGAAATGTCTCACTGATGCCTCAGCTGAAAAACCTTTGCAAATCATTATTTCAGCCCTCAGGAAATCTCCACTGCTGGGTATTCCACCACATGGTTTGTTAAAAGCATCTTCTTGATGAGAAAATACAATACTAATATCTACAATTTTACCTGATTATTTGAAATATCTGGGATTCAGCAAGGGTAGGAGATTTCTCTCTTGTAGAGTTCTCATGAGAAGTAGAGTGAGTCCCAGAGGAGGCCACGGAGATGATCCGAGGGCTGGAGCAGCTCCTGTACGAGGCCAGGCTGGGAGAGTTGGGGTTGTTCAGCCTGGAGAGGAGAAGGCTCTGGGGAGACCTTAGAGCAGCTCCCAGGGCTGAAAGGGGTTCCAGGAAAGCTGGGGAGGGGCTCTGGATCAGGGAGTGCAGGGATGGGATGGGGGGAAGGGGTTTGAGCTGCAAGAAGGGAGATTGAGATGAGATCTTGGGGAGAAATGTTTTGCTGTGAGGGTGGGGAGGCCCTGGCCCAGGGTGCCCAGAGCAGTGGTGGCTGCCCCATCCCTGGAGGTGTTCCAGGCCAGGTTGGATGGGGCTTGGAGCCCCCTGATCCAGTGGGAGGTGTCCCTGCCCATGGCAGGGGGTGGCACTGGGTGGGCTTGGAGGTCCCTTCCAACCCAACCCATCCCATGATTCTATTAAAACTGTTGCCATAAAGAGTTATTCAACGATTCCTCAAAGAACTCCTTTTCCATACAGCAAATGAAAAATCAGTGTAAAGACATGACTAAAAGTCTGAGAATTTTAAAACTTGCTAAATAAGAGTCAAATTTCACCCAGCCATCCCATTTATAGCTGCCTTTTCCTTTACCAAGAGGCCACTGCAGTGACGCTGACTTGGTGTTTTTTCAGAAAACATTAACTTTAAAAAAAAAATCCACCAACAAAAAAATCCCAGCGCTGATTAATTCATCACACTCCTAATTCCACTACAGAGATTTTCAGTCATACACCTATGATACATGGCTGAGAAAAAATATAGAGTCAGCAGAGAAAGAGGCTTGGATGCAAAATGTGTTGTACAGAGGTTTGTACAAGTCCTTTTTTGAGGACTGCTACAAAACCAAATGTAAAATCATTAATAACAAGCTGAAAGGGCAGGGTCTACATCAGAGGAGGAAGATGAATTATATTTTACAGGCACAAAAGAATAAACATACAGCTTCAGTTTGAAGAGATTTCTTTATTTGGAGGGGAACTACAAAAAATTCAACAACTTCATAGCAAAGAGTCAGAGCAAGAATCTTCTTGAAACATCGGAGCAGAGGTTTTGGGGACAAAATGCTACAGCAAGGTGGCTGTCCTGGAGAAACGAGTTTGTGTGGGAGTGCTGTAAAAAAGCCACACACACGTGCACACAGAAAATACGAGATCATGCTACTAAGGGCTTTTGAAATCACTGCCCTGATGAGCAGGCAGAGCACGAAGATGCACTACGTTGAAACAAAGGACTATTTTGAGCAGGAGGATGTTGATGTCTGGTACTGGTGCTGTACCCAAGCGGACCTAGCTTGCCATCCAGGTGATGACAGACACGGCAGAGCCTTGGGTAGCTGCTCACAGCCTCCCTTCCGCCTCCTTCGTAGCATCTAACACATTTCTGCTTCCAGCTCCTTCTACACCCAGCGCGATGTGCTGCGAGAAGGATTGATAGAGTGCCATCTACTGTTATCGTTTAAACTTTTCCTACAGTTGCATAAAATAAAACTAAAATCAGGGAAGAGCCCCAAAGCAAGAATAAGTCCATCTAGAGCAGCTCCACAAAGGCATCCAACAGGCAGCTCAGCACGCAGATGACCGTATCCTCCAATGAACTCCAAAGCAAGTCCAAGGCCAGGTTGGACGAAGCTTTGAGCAACCTGATCCAGTGAAAGGTTTCCCGCCCCATGAAACGGGAGTGGAACAGGATGGGCTTTAAGGTCCTTTGCAACCCAAGCCATTCCATGATTCCAAACTGGGAACAGGTCTCAGGGCTGCCCGAATCATCAGTCCTTCATTAACTACACAGTTGTGTCCCCATCACTAAACAGCATCTCTTGCTGAGATGCAAAGAGAAAGGAACAAGACACCCTTGAACTAGAAAGGCCCATTCTCTAATACATACCAAGCCACCAACACACCTCCAAAACCCTACGCACGTGATGCAGACGGTGATAGATGTTTGATATGGCTTTCAAACAGGGACAAATTTCCAATGGCTCAGTGCCCTTGGTTTCCAGGCACCAGTCAAACCCAGCAGCAGAGCCCATCACCAGGTATCGTACAAACCGCCCAAGACAGACCGCTCGTACAACAGCTGCTTATGCTCTTTTGGAGCTTTGATGCCAGACAAAGCTTGCATAATTTCCATCCGCTGTCTGGTCCCTCACTTTACCTCCTTTGCTCCCACTTAGGGACAAAACAGAGGAGAGGTTTAGTCATAACCAGTTAAGCACTTAGAGCAATGATGAGCCGTCCTACCAAAAATGGACATCTTGGCCCAACATGAACCGCTTTCTGCATACAAGGGGATTAGAAGCCACGCATGAAGACACCATTCTCCACCGCTCCTTATTAAAGCTGCTTCGTGTCTTGCTCAGACGTGCTCCATTTAATTAAATGAGAGCTAAATGATGCTCTGCTGCCAGCATCAATCTGAAAGCGATTTGCTCGGCAAGATACACAGATAAGACTCTGAATACAGAACGTCACAATTTTCGTTGTCATAACTGTGTTGACAAAATGCATCCATTCCGAGGAAAACAGATTTGTTAAGTATGAGACAATCCACACCGGCAGGACATCCAACACTCCACCAGGACTTACTCTGTCTCGAAGAAGAGAGGAAAACAGGGTTAAGGCTCCCAGAGATTTGAGAAGGCTAACTGGGAATTTGGCTTTAATTCTGTATATCGATTTGTGCATTAATGTACCATTACCTCCACAATATGATAGGCAAAATCTAGGCAATCCTCAAATTTATTGCTGCTGCCTTTTTTTTTTTTTTTTAATCTTGCTAAATCACTCTTATTGTTCTTTGCATCTCCAGAGATACCTAAGGAAACACTGCCAAGTCAGTCATTAAGTCTTCCAGGCAGGAAAGGGTTAACTATGCAAAAAGCACGTTTTTTTTCCTTATTATGTTATAAATCTGAATAACCTTAAATGTTTTGTTCTTCAGGGTCCCTTGCCATTAATTCCAGCTTTGCTACAAAATGCTCAAGAATTCTGAAAATCAAGGAGCTGCACCTCTAAGGAAACCATGGGAGGTGTTGATGGGAAGTTTGGAAAGGAATGGATTCCTTATTCCTCAAGTAGCATTTCAGAAATCCCACTGACATGACAGAGCAGCCACACACAAGAAAAATACTTGGACTTAAAATCCAAAAAGGAAGTTGCAAAGGTTTCACTGTATAAAGTAGAGAGGTATCTACATCAGGACGGATCTACACCACCTGATATTGGAGCCGACAGAAAATTGGGAAGACTTTCATCCATCTTTTCAACAGGGTTAAATTTTGCTAGCAAATATTAATTATAGAACCACAGAATGGCTTGGAAGGGACCTCCAAGCCCACCCAGTGCCACCCCCTGCCATGGGCAGGGACACCTCCCACTGGATCAGGGGGCTCCAAGCCCCATCCAACCTGGCCTGGAACACCTCCAGGGATGGGGCAGCCACCACTGCTCTGGGCACCCTGGGCCAAAGCCTCCCCACCCTCACAGCAAAACATTTCTCCCCAAGATCTCATCTCAATCTCCCCTCTCTCAGCTCAAAACCCTTCCCCCCATCCCATCCCTGCACCCCCTGATCCAGAGCCCCTCCCCAGCTTTCCTGCAGCCCCTTTCAGCACTGGGAGCTGCTCTAAGGTCTCCCCAGAGCCTTCTCCTCTCCAGGCTGAACAACCCCAACTCTCCCAGCCTGGCCTCGTACAGGAGCTGCTCCAGCCCTCGGATCATCTCCGTGGCCTCCTCTGGACTCGCTCCAACAGCTCCAGGTCCTTCCTGCGCTCAGGACTCCAGAACTGGACACAGAACTCCGGGTTATTTGAGTGGTTTCACACACTACTACGGTCCCGTCTGCCACCATCAGTGCAAGAATACCTTACGTAAAGCAGATAACAAAGCATTTCAGTGGCAGCAGATTTCGGTTGGTGCTTCCTGTGCACTTAAGATCTACATTTATTCCTGCAATCCACACATCATTGTCCTGACAAAGCCAGTCAGGGACTTCATGCCTTTCATCTTCCCCTTTCCATGCTCTATCCTAGAAACACTTCTGCAAACAAACAGCGTCTCCTCACAGCTACTGCAGTTTTCAGGTAACCTCAACATAAGTTTTCCTTCGGGTAAAAACCTCTGCCCTTTGGTTTTTTTCTAGAACACAGCGATTTCAGCGCAGGGAAGAACCAGTTGGCTGACACACAGCAACTCAAGGGTTACAGATGGATGCAGCATTTCCTTGGGGCGGGCTGGTGAGGTTGCACCAATGCACAGGCAATCAGAACAGTGTCCCCAAAAAAAGGGCTGCACAAACTATTGATGCATTGCAGATAAAATGTAGATCAGCCGAGCTGGTTTGGCAGCGAGCCTGTTGGAGTAGCGAGCAGGAGTTCTGTCTCTAGGGTGGAAACACATATGTTCCTCTGCTTCTCCTCCTTTCCTTGTCCCACATGGCCAACACTTCTTTAAATATCAAAGCTTGGCTTTAGAAAGTACTTGTGTAAGTAATCATTTTACGGCGCTTGGACTTTTTGGATATTCAATCCAGCTCTCCTTCCTCATTAATGTAAATACTGTCTTTAGAAGAGATAATCATTTAATTAGGCAACAGTCCTATATACTTAATTGTCCATTTGACCATTTACATAGCAGCTAATCGTGTACTTTAGGATACGCATAAAAGCACCTATGGGCACACACAGGGAACCAAGACAAAGGAGTACAAGGGACACTGCAGCCCCTCCAAGGTCCCAGGTCAAACACAGCCTGAACCTGCTGGCACCAAAATCAGAGGCAAAATTTACTGTTATTAATAGGAAGGTTACAGGAACCAGGTAGAACAGGTAACATGACTCACACCAGATTTTCCATATGGTCTCTGGACCACATTGCCTCCCTGTCCAGAGCAAATACAAAGCAAACACAGATTCAGAGAGTGCAGGGACAGGACAAGAGGGAAAGGATTTAAGCTGAGAGAGGGGAGATGAGATTAAATCTGGGGGAGAAATGTTTTGCTGTGAGGGTGGGGAGGCCCTGGCCCAGGGTGCCCAGAGCAGTGGTGGCTGCCCCATCCCTGGAGGTGTTCCAGGCCAGGTTGGATGGGGCTTGGAGCCCCCTGACCCAGTGGGAGGTGTCCCTGCCCATGGCAGGGGGTGGCACTGGGTGGGCTTGGAAGTCCCTTCCCACCCAAACCATTTTATGGTTCTGTGGCTTTTGACGAAAACAGCTCGTAGCATCTCCTGGAGCCCTGTTGGCCCCAGGGAATACTGCTGCAACTCCACAGCACCTGGCATCAGCAAACAGCTTAGCATCAAGTCAGGACCCACTTACATTTGTATAAATGCGACTGAAGGAGGTTTATTCACACATCTTTGGCGCAGAGTAATTTCTTTCCGAATGCACTTTGCTTTCCTAACATGTAGGCTTGAGTAGAGCTTGAAAGTTTAATTTCATGGGCTTCTCAGCATCATTTCCACCCCAGTTTTGAAAACCCCAAGGGATCTAAATATTCAAAATCCTGCTGCCTTCGAAGGAGAGCACTGTCCTTCAAGTCTCTGGATTCAGATCTGAATGTAGTGGAGAGATTTTAAGGCTGGTGCAATGTTTCATATTAGTATTTTAGTCTTAGCTTTATGGGGTTTTATTCTTATTTACAACTTAAGCTTCCTATGTGATTTTCCTACTTTTCTTGATCAGAAACACACGAAGCCTCGGTAGTTTTGCAAAATTTCATATTTAAGAAAATTTAGTTTTCTGTGGAAAGCATTGATGTTCCCTGCTCTTCTCCAATAAATCTGATTAAATTCTGAATCCAGATCCCACCTTGAGAGGTCAGCTCTGCATTTCATATGTAGCATCACCATGTGCCGAAACAAAACTGGCAATCTGAAAATAAATCTCCTTTTCACTTGCAGCCAGAAATGTTTTCTCAGTGAAAAAAATCCTACTCTTTCCTCACTTTACACTTGTTTTTCTGCCTCATGAAAGCAAACGAGAAAGACTGAGAATCTGAGAAAAAAAAAAACAACAAACCTACCACTTAAAATACATCTATTTTGTGACTTTTGTCAGACCTATTGTTTCAGGCACTCTGCAAAGTCAGAATTAAAAGCACTGGGATTTCAAAGATTAGGGAGGAACTGGAAAGCCTGAAGAGTTCTGAATTTGGCAATGAGTGATGGTGGGGAGAGTTTTTGCTTAGTGTTTAAATCCCACATTCTGCACCACCAGTCAATAATGGCAGCAGAAGTGTTTGCTAGCGCTTAATTTTTTGGATTTATTGGAGTTCTAACTCGTATTTTGCATGCAGAGGATTCACAGCAACGGACCCATCCTGCTGCTACACCTTCGTAAGCTCAGCAGCAGCCTTGCCTCATTAAAAGCTTCGGAATTCAGCTCCACGAACGCTGTGCTCCCTGGATTTGATTCTATTTGTGTCGTGTTCCAGCTCAAGTTCACTTTGAAAATGTGAAGATTGCAATGCCAACCCTTCTGTCTGCCTTTTCCTGTAGTCTATGCAACACCTCGTGCCAGATCCCCTTATCCGCTGCCATAAAGTATAATTCCAGCGTTATTTATGTGAAGTCCTTGACACCAGCCAACTTGATACTAAGCTTTCTTGCCGTGTTCAAGCCACCAGCCCGAGATCAGATTTAAGGCAAAAAAAAACCCAACCCAGCCCCACGCATCAGCAAAATGAGCTTTCTTTGAAATCACTTTCAACTGGCTGAACATCAGCTTGTTGTAAAAGCAATCAATAAAACCCTATCTCCCCATCCTGGCATCCACAGGGTAATAAAATGTTGCATCCAGCAGAGATGCAACAGAACTGTAGAGTCATGCTGCTGCAATACATTAACTTACACAGCAGCCTGACACAACCTCTCTTTAAAAACTCCCTTTTACCCAAAGACTGTTTCTATCCATGGCATGAAAGTCTTGCCTCCTAATTGCAGTGGTCCGACGAGCTTCTCCAAGTGAGGATGGTTTAGTGGCCAAGCCTTGAGATGCTCCTGCTACAGCAGAGCTCCAGCTGCCCTCTGCACCGGGCACCACACAGCACTGAAGACTCAATTCTCATCACAAGGTCTTTTTCACCCCTAAACTGCTGAGATAGGACCTTGCCTTCAACAAAGGAAGAAAGGCCACAAACAGACAGGTCAAAACTACAATGTTGATGGGTGGGAGGAGGAGATTAGGAGGTGCATTTCACAGATAAAGACTAAAGCCCACAGCCAGAAAAGTGCTTTGCCTCTGAATTGCCTCTGATCTCTTGAGTTGGGTAATCAGAGAGTTCCTGCCCCAAAATGCAGAACTCTAGGGACCACAGTCACATCCAAAGCCATAGAAGACCTGAAATCTCCCTGGAATTAAAGCAAAACAGTTAACTTTTTCCTTAGCTCCAGCCGGTCGCCTCTCCAGGCCAAGATAAGGAGCAAGGAACCAGACTGAGTTTTATAAACCTGGATTTAAGTTGCTCAGGATCACAGAGGGAGTTCCTAGCAGAGTGCTACCCGATAGCTTAATTCCAGTGCTGCCCATTTCAGGGATGTGATGTACTCCAAACCTTTGCTTCGTAGCCAAGAATCCCAATTACTGACCATTTTGGGGGGGGGGGGCTGTGGGGGGGAGGAATAAAAGCCTAGCCTTCATTCCTGGACTTCAATTCTGTGCAAAGGCTTGAGCAATCTGATGCACAGGGCAGGTTAGGGAAAGCTGGCATTCATCCTTCAGGAACACAGTCACGAGTACCGCTAGAAAATTGATATTTTATGAGGACTTAGAGGAACAAAGGCAGAATGGCAGGGGTTAAATGAGTTTTGAGAAGGCTGTATTAGTGCTCACCTGTCCCTATCCTCTCTCCATCTCTTTCCAGGCTTGTTATCTCTTCTCTGTGACTGCCTTTCAGCGGTTTTGTACCATAGCCAAGCACAAGCATATGGCACATTTCAGCTGGGGGGGCCGGGGGGAGAAGATGCTGAGATGCTGTGTCACAAGGGTTGGGAGTGCTCAGCTTCAGGCCTGGATTTTGTGCCCTGCAAACTGGGAACTCAGCAGGAGAATGGCAAGAAACAGCAGCAGCTGGAGTATTTCCAGTGCCAGCGTGGTTCTTCAAACACATCTACGAGGCTGTATTTATTCTCTTGGCTCCCCAAATTAACCTCCTGCCCTGGCGACGAGTGAGCAGAGGGAAGGGCAGCGCAGCTCCTGTCTGACCTGTGCCAGGGGCTCGTTTGTGACAAGGAACAGGGGAAAACGAGGGCATGGGATAGACACCTCTGTATCTCATCCAGCATTGGCTGCCCAGTGTAGAATCTCAGCATGCACAAGACAACCGCAGTCCATTGCTGGTATTAAACGTTATTAAACATCCACTCCCCTGCTGGAGCAGGGAGAGAGCTGAGAGGACATTGATTATAGCAGACAGATACTGCCCACGTTTGAGGATGGCCCAGAGGCAGGTTAATTGGCTATAAGCTATTGAAACCCAGCACTGGCTCCTCACAAGAGATGGTTCTTACTTTGCACCAGCTGAGGTTATTCCCCAGTGAAACACACTGGCTGGGAGCAGCTGGGGTGTACCTGTGCCTATTAACACTGCTGGAAATCAGTCCTTAAAATACACCTGGTCAATAACATTGGGTTGGGTTTGACTCAGACTCTTCCTTATCAGTGACTGACTGCAAAATACGGAAAATATTTATATGTAATATATATAATTCATTATATATTTCTATAATGATAATATACAATAATATCTAATAATGTGTAATATCATATAATATTACATATTTTATTATATATATATATAATATTTATATGAAAAATATTTGTGCCAGACTTGTGTTAGTAAATACACTACTGTCAGTTCCCATAGAAAGAAATTTTCCTCCTAAGATTCTCCCCCGCCCTATTTTTCAGGGAGTTTAGATCTCTTTCCCAAACCACATAAATTCCCTACTCATATTTTAGACTTCCTCACAAATGATTTCTGGCTTTTCAGAAGAACACAAGCGCAGCTGAAAATCTGGTTTTGAAATACGCGTCTCAGGGTCTCTCACCAGCTTCTTGTACCAGCACCAACACATTCTGGCCCAGATCATCTCAAAGGTGACCAAATCAACTTAAGAAAAAGGTATTCTGGGAATACCCAGGGTATTCCTCTCCAGGGAAAGCAAGGCCTGTAAAAAGTCTCAGGGCAGTATTTTTCCACCATCATTTTGCAGGCCAAAGACTCTCCTCTTGCTCTTTTTTGTGCATCTGCAGTATCACAAGAAGCCGCCCTCAATCAAAGCAGGGCCACGTTGGAACTGTTGATCTCCACCGTTATCACGCCAGCCCTTTGCAAGGCACCTCATTGCAAAGCCAGAGGGCAAAGCACAAGATCTGGCATTCACAACCTTAAAAATACACAAACACAACACATTGACCATTGCTAGCACGCAACTGGAGTTACTCAGACCATCGGAGTTACTCAAACCATCGCTCAATTCCACATCCAATGTCTTGAGGCAGCCAGCTCTCTCAATACCATTTAACCACTTAGTTCTCCGATCACATGACTTGATTTTTCCATTTTAAAGGGTTTTGACGAAATGTTTGGGGTAAAACTCAAAACACCTGCATGGTTAGGTCCCTATTCAGCGTTGCACCTGCACACAGATAAACCTTTTTGCCTAAAGAAACATCTGCTACCAAGCCCAGGGTAATCTTTCTTAGTAGTGAAAATATTCCGTGTGTTAGGTAGAAAAATTGTTCTGAAGGGAGCTGTTTAGCCACCCAAAAAGCAATATCAAAATGAAAACAGAGAGCAAATTGCAGAAAAGCAATACAACTCTGCTACTTAAAATATACAGTATTCAATTTTGTGTTCAGGATAACAACCACAAGAAATAAAGCCACTCAAATTCCCTTAATTCTGATCCAACCCAATCCCATCGTGTGAAGAACACCCGTTTAAACGTAGCGAAGGTGGTCCTGCAACCCAGCCTACACAATTTCTATCAACGCAGGCTCAGGTTGACAAGGAGACAATACTACCATTACCCTGAATCGTACTGAGCTGAAATCCTTCAGAACAAAGGATTACAACAAAGGATTGGGGTTCCTTCCGGGAAAGCCACCCTTTGTGTGTCATATAACCACCCTGACAACTGGTTTTCCCTTTTGAAATACAATTATTCTGCCCTGTCACACACGAGGCATAATGAATATTCATAGCAGGCGCTCAGAGCTCTGGTGAAGAGGTATTATTGCCGTATCATAATCAGTTCTGCAATTCCCTGGAGTAAAGATGGAATTTCACATCATTCCAATAACCAACCTTATAAAGCCTTGTCCAGCTTTATTACGGAACAGCGCTTTCCCTTCACCTCAGCCTCTGTTTTAACAGCTTGAAACCAGACGCTTGACATGGTTTGGTTCGCTCCTACCACAAGGTTGAGACACGATGGGTTCAGATACCATTCAAATCACTGCGGTTCAGGGGCTGGTTTCCACTTTCTGCTGCAGGTGTGAAGAATCAGCCCCACAGATGCTGCTAATTATAAGACTAAATAAGTGAATTTCACATTAAAGTCTGAGCCAGCCTCTCCGTTTCCTTGTTCACAAAGTACAGATAAGAACTCCTGCTGCAGGAGCCAGGAGTAAAAATTCCTTTTCCAGAACACGTCTCCCCACCTCATTTTTACTCCAATCTTTGAGCCTGTGATGACAGCTTAGAGGTCTCTCTGCTTCGTGTTAACGTGCCCAGGCAACACTTGAGAACAAGCCTGGGAGCTGCCAGATCAATACTCAGCTGGCACAAACTGGTGCTGCTCCGTGCGTCGCTGGGCCAGTGACACCAGTTGTGGATCGCCTCCTGCCACCAACACAACTACTTTCAAAGGGCAGGAAGCCCCCAAATGACACTTTAGGCGGTGCTGAGCAGCAAACCTTCTTTCTAACAAAGGATACAACCTGCTAGACATGCCCATATTGAAGTTGTCCTCCACACAGAAAGGGATTTGAAGTCACAGATACCCACGTTTACAGGGGCACAGCTGCTCCCTTTCACAGCTTCACCCTCCCGTGCATGGATTAACCTGCTCCTGCTCTCCTGAAAGGCAGGCAGCTCAGGATTGCAGTTGGATACCTTTGCAATAGTGCCAAAAATACCTCTTGCTGAACCAGACAGGTGCAAAAGCCTTGCCAGTTTGGCTGTCTTATACACATTACACGACCTATGACCTTCTAAATTTGGAGATGCTCCTATTTCAGCCGCCTTCAAAAACTCTATAGATTCATGGAAACAACTTCCTCACTGCCTGCTTCATAAAAATTGAATGACAAGCTATCCCGAGGCAAAGAGGGAGGTGAGGAAGAGGAGCTGGGAGCTGCCTGTTGAGTAGCCCTAGAAACGCTCCTGGTTGCTCTGCTCAGGCTTTGAGTCAAGCAGCTCCACTGGGAAGGCAGGGACCGGTGAGTCAGAAGTGTGGGCTGTGCTGCGTTAGCAAAACCGAGCTCTGAGCAGAACAACAATGGATTTTCACTCCTCTTCCTTCCTGTACCCAATTACAGCACCAAAGGGAAACCCACTGCGCCTGCCCTTCTCCCAGTACCCCTCAGGCCAGACACTCGCTCAGCGCTGTTCCAAGCAAGATGCCTCCTGCAGAATTATTTCATTACCTTCTTAGACAACTGATAACATCTCCCTCCAGAATCAGAACACTCCTAACAAGTGAACGTCTCAAAAACCCCTCCAGGGGTGCAGAGAGAGTAAATAAACTCAATAGAGAGGAAGAGAGTCAGTGTCGCGCATCACGGGGTCTCCGAGAACATCACTGAGCTGCAGTTCACAAGAGCAATAAAAGAAGCAGACACTTTCTGGCTTCGAACGAGCAGTGCAAAGACTGGAAGAGTGGTTTTCTCCAACTCACCTCTCTGTATCTGGTCGGCTCACAAGTCCACGCTCTTCAGTAACACCAGCTCTGAAGATACTGGAAACCCCATGAGGCTGGACTTAACACTGGGCCCTTGAAGAGACTGTAACTTACTCTTCTGCCTCCAGGCAACCAGTAATGCAATGGAAGTAACTACTTCAGAGAAGCAAAGATAGTACTAGTTATCCATTTTTAAGCCTTTTCTATCCACACAAAGGGAAACCTTCAGGGAAACTGCTGATTCTTCAAAGCTGACCCAAGGTATGACTAAAAGGAAGCCAGGTCAAACCAATTAGGACAGTGTTCCTCCCCTACCTTTCCTTGTTTGGAAATTAAGGGGCAATTAAAGCCTTAAAAAGCTCTTTATTAATCCCAGGTGGGTGGGAGGGAGGAGCAGCTGAAATCATTAGGCTCCAACGCAGATATATTAATTTGTAGCAGCTGAGGCTCAAGCCCTGGGTTACTGCAGTTCCTAAAACACTCGAAACAGATGAACTGGCTGTGTTGCAACTTGTCTTCAGAGCTACAAACCTGTTTCCTCTGCAAAATGAAATGAATCCAGGCAGATCAATCAGCAGAACATTTTCTGTCAAACCAGTAACAACTTCATCTGCAGTTTATCTGGCTGCAGCCATCGTTGAATAAATTACCAACCTGGAGCTTAAATGCAATGTTTGCCTCTCTACCCATTTAATTAAAGGCATCTTATATTTTGCAAGCTAGATTTTGACAGCTCTAGTAGCGAATGCCTTCCAGATGGAGGCATGCCTTACCAGCTCCAAACAGGGTGCCAGGGTGGCCAACACAGCACCCAGAGCCTGCTGAAAGAGAAAGTTTTCTTAACTATCACATCGCCTGCGATCAAAGATAACAATATTTCATTGCAGAAAGGTGCCGGATTGCCAGATTGCAGCCCCTGGAGAGGATGAGGGGAAAGCACAAGGAGAGGCAGAGAGGGGCTGTAGGAACTGTAGGGGCTTAGGAGAGCGATGAGGATGGGGAAGGGGCTGGAGCACAAGCCCTGTGAGCAGCGACTGAGGGAGCTGGGGTTGTTCAGCGTGGAGAAGAGGAGGCTCAGGGGAGACCTTATTGCTCTCTACAACCACCTGAAAGGAGGCTGTAGTCAGGCAGGGGTTGGTCTCTTCTCTCAGGTGACCGGTGACAGAACGAGAGGACACGGTCTCAGGCTTCACCAGGGGAGGTTTAGGCTTGACATTAGGAAGAAGTTCTTTACTGAGAGGGTGATTGACCATTGGAATGCGCTGCCCGGGGAGGTGGTGGAGTCACCGTCCCTGGAGGTGTTTAAGGAGAGTTTGGATGAGGCTCTTAGTGCCGTGGTTTAGATGACGAGTAGGAGTAGGTGTTGGGTCATAGGTTGGACTCGATGATCTCAAAGGTCCTTTCCAACCTTGTGATACTGTGACACTGTGAACAGGTTGCCATCCCCTTTCCCTGTCACCCTGCACACTTTGGAAATGGGAAACAATGTTTGAGCCTGAAGGGTGGAAGGGAAGGTATTTCAGTGTTTGTATTTGCTTCTCACCACCCAAACCTATTTTAATTGGCAATAAAGTACATTAATTATCCCTGAGTCGAGTCTGGTTCACTCAGTGCAGTGATTGGTCAATGATCTTCCCATCCTGATGTCTATCTCTGAGTATTTTTGTCTTATTTTTTATCTTATAACTTCTCCCAAGTAACAAATGACAGAACAAGAGGAAACAGCCCCAAGTTGCACCGAGGGAGGTTCAGATTGAATATTGGAAAAATTGTCTTTATTGAGAGAGTGGTGAAGCACTGGACCAGGCATGGGGTGGAGTCTCCACCCCTGGAGGGGTTCAAAGAACCTGCAGACGTGGCACTTTGGGACAGGGTTTAGCAGGCACGGTGGGGTTAATCTGATGGTTGCGCTTGGATGATCTTAGAGGTCTTTTCTAGCCTTAATGATTCCATGATTTTGTCCCCTTGCCCTGTTGCTGGTGCGCAGTCAGCAGCGAGCGAAGGGCTGCAGTGACCCTTCATCTCACACCTCCTCTTCCTCTGTTCACCGTTTGTTATCTGGCACTAGTTAAGATTTCTAGGAAGGTCTTTCATGTGATTAGTGGTTTGCAAACCGCTTTGGACGAGAACATTGCGGCGGGGTTGATCAGTTTAATGCCCACGTCATTTCCAAAATGAATTGAAAAGCACATTAATCCTCTTTTATCATGGGTTGCTTGCAAGCTGCCAGTTCCAATACCCTGTTTATGAGGCCTTTGCTAATTTATACCAGATATAAACAAACCCATTGAATTTAGTAGGTAGTGGAATGCACATCAATCTGTTTTACTTGTGTTATTAATAAAACCCTCTTAGGCACTTCAGGATCACCAGAATTGGATAAATCATCCCTTTATTTCCTCATATTTTTAGAATCAACATTGAGTGTACAACTGAAGGACACTTTAAGATGTTTATTTCTAGTCTGAGTTTTATCTAATGGTCTTAAAAACAATTATAAAGCAATTACATTATCAACTGCTCTGGAATTTGGGATCTTGTAGCGGCTCATCCCCTCTCACCCCCTACTCCCATATCTCATTACATTACAATACATTAGTGCTGGCAAAGAGTTCTTGGAGAACTTACATCCCATTTGGGTGTCTGGCAGGGCTCAAATCTTCAGAAAACCCAGCACTAGTGAAGAAAGTTGGAAAACAAATTTGGCTCTTCCTGCATGGTCTCTTACTGATGCGTTAAATCCGATCCAGTGGGAAGTGTCCCTGCCCATGGCAGGGGGTGGCACTGGCTGGGCTTTGAGGTCCCTTCCAACCCAAACCATGATTCTACGATGATGCTATGAACACCTCAGTGAAACCAAGACCTGGCCCATGGTGGAAAAGTGAACAGATCCCTGCTGTGGATACACGGAACGTCTATCGCATGAAGTCAAGGTGTTCTCCTCTTGATGGTGTTCTTCTTTTGCCTGTACATTTTTCTTAGGTTTTATATTTAGTCTCTGGCTGCTTCATGCCTGATTTACTCTGATATTTATAGACGCTGTTACACAGATAATCTGGGAGAGAAAAAGCCAAAAGAAGATATTTAAAAAACCAAAAGCCCAAAGAGGTTCCATTTAAGAGTGCTCTTAAAATCCTTGAGTTCTACCCCAAATAAAAGGATGAAGGAACAAATAAGTGCATTAAGGCATAGTTGGGGATAAAAAGATACCACTTGGGCTTTTATAACAAAATGTTACAATAAAAGTGTAACATTGGGAAATAATTTGCCTTCAGGCTGATGTATTTCAACTGCTTCAATAAGCAATTAAGTTGAGGTGGGTGAAGTTTTATGTGTCTAATAAGAAAGGGTGGTTTTCTGGCACCGTTAAGCTCTGGAGACTTAGATGAGTTTTCTATAAAGAACATAGACATTGTGAAAAGCTTTGCACCAAATTCTACACAGGACATAATATGCATTTCAATATACGCGTTCAAATGGCCTATTTATGGGATTTTGATAGAATCTGTTTGCACTTTGGTTGTTCTTTCGGGTTGGGTATGACAAAAGAATCTATAGGCCTTCTAAGAAAAACTGATGTCATATTTTTCTTGATATCTTTTCTGCATTTCCATATATTTTATTCTCATAATTGCACATATAGCCGTGCGACCCCAAATCAGATCAGGATCCCACTAAGACAGAGTCATCGTGCAGATATTTCATTATATTATTTTTCCTCATCTTCAGGAAAGCTGGGGAGAGGCTCTTGATCACGGGCTGCAAGGACAGGATGAGGAAAGCTGCTCTAAGGTCTCCTTGGAGCCTTCTTCAGGCTGAACAACCCCAACTCTCTCAGCCTGTGCTCATAGCAGAGATGCTCCAGCCCTTGGATAATCTCCGTGGTATAAATGGCTGTGATGCTGACTTTGGAGCTACCAGGTAGCAGAAATCAGTGCAAAGCTTCCCCTCTATGTGGCTGCTGAGCATCAGTTTCCTCAGTGCTGAATTTCTTTCCTCAAGCGCGGTGCTGTTCGAGATTGATGCTGGGATCCAGGAGGTACCGGTGGAGCGTGGCTGAGAGCACACTGGGTAAATTGCCTGTAAGAGCAAGGAGAAAAGCCAGTTATCAGTCATTTCTCATCTCCTTTGTGGGCATTAACAATGCTAACAGGGCTGATGGCTTCCTGCCTGTCCAGTAGCAGCAAAGCAGTGAGGTATCAAAGGGAAAATCTAGGTCACAAATAACCTTCACTTATGCCTTTTCTCTGGGAGTGTTTGAACAGGAGGTGTAGGTATGTTCCTTTATCTGGGGAACTCTACCTGTGAAAAATAAAGTCCTTGTAAAGTCTCTAGAACACCAGCTTTACAGCTTCTTTACAAAATGAGGACACCTGATTCTCCTCCCTTTCTTTTCTGGTTCAAAGAACACCAGTTTTTATTAAGCCTGCACAAGTTGGGATAGTATCGGTTTGCAGGAAAACAGCAGAGGATTGGAAATTCTAGTGGTTTCTTAAGAACAATTCAAGTGCAGCACAAATACCACTCAGTCTTTCAAGTGTTGAGTAATGCTGGTTGTTTTATCTGACTTCAATGAAGATACAGTCACTGGAAGAATAAAGAGCCAGAATATGCATTTCTGCCTTCATAGGACTTTGGAAACTTCTAGGGGGGGTTCAATCATTTATATTTCAGCAGCAATTATGTTCCCAGAGCCAGTAAAAATTATTTGGCAGATATCTGGCAGATCAGCACAATTGTACATCTAAAGTCCATACATCAAATCACAGCGAAAAAAGAGTAATGAGATTTCTAACACAGAATATTCCAGCTTCACAGAACACAAAGTCATCAGGATGGACTCCACTGCTGAGCAAAAGAAAAAGTAATCTGCATAAAGCAACGCAGTTTTAAGTTTTATTCCTTTTAAAATTTCAGGAACAACACAGTTACTCATGTTTGACAGCATTAAACCAGTGTCTAAGACTTGGATTTCTTACGGATATTTTTCTTATTCTGTTAAATATTCAGCGTTGTGCGTACACCAAAAAGATATGGTTTGCAGCAAAAGGTTGCCCAGAGCAGTGGTGGCTGCCCCATCCCTGGAGGTGTTCCAGGCCAGGTTGGATGGGGCTTGGAGCCCCCTGACCCAGTGGGAGGTGTCCCTGCCCATGGCAGGGGGTGGCACTGGGTGGGCTTTGAGGTCCCTTCCAACCCAACCCATTCTGTGATTTATTCCTACCTACACCACGCCTTTTCTCTACAGCACTCCATGACACCTATAAAAAGTATTCAGCATTATTAGTACACTCCATCAGCTCCAAATCTGCGCTAAACGGGCTGTTTAGGTGCAGAACTGGCAAACGCCGCAGCGGTTTTGCAGAGAGTGATGTACAGGAAACATTAAGCTTGTTCGGCTGTTACAGCATCGCTGCCTACTGACACCGCACCGAAATCCATGAGCTCAGGATCTCACCCTTGGCTCAAACTTACAATCACGCCACTTCAACACTCGTGAATAAAGCACACGGTGTTGCTCCACATGCTTGGACATGGAAGATCATTATCCCCCAGGGAAAGGAAGAAGCAATAGATGTTTTATACGGATGAAAAAGCATGGAACGCAAATGCCTCCTGGGGCCACTGTCACCTCGCTGAAGCTCAGCACCTCAGGCTTTGAGCTTTAACTCAAAGCATGGTCTAGACCTGCTTATTTAATATTTGCAGCAGCCTGGTTCTTTTTTTCACCCTGCTTTTCTGCTGACTTTTACCTCGTTACGTTACTCTGTATTCAGCCTTGCAGCTCCCCACCTCGATACCTTCCTACAAATCAAGTTGTGCATCCACAACCAGAGCTATATTTAGCAACACGCCCAGGGTTGTTCTTCATCCTGCAGTTCAAAAGGTTTATTTTCCCTTCCTGGAAATCGTGTCCTGGCTCTGAAGATTTATCAGACCTGAGTCACCCAGAAGACGCTTATCACGTCGCTGCGCTCTCTGCGGAGATGCTCGGGGTGACAGTGGTCCAGCCTATGCAAAGCTTCGGTGATAACTCTTCACAAATATCAGTGTCTGAGTCAGCATCCTCTGGAAAACAGCTACAAAATTCACTTTGACTTCACAGGGGTAAAAAGTGAATCTTTGAGTAACGTTACTCATTCAGCACCATTATTTTTTTGTTCCTCACCTCTTAATCCAATGACCTTTGTTATTAATCTCTTGTTGCTGAGACAGGAAACACTTGTGGTATTTAGAACTATCATTTTTGGCATTTCATTTGAGAGTTAACGCCCAGAGGCACCGTTCGCCCCTCAATATACACAATTTTCTGCTCCTCACCGTTCTTTCTCAAGGGCTTTTACTTCCTCTGCATCAGACACAGCTCAATCAAGTGGCAGCTTATTGGAAAATCTGATATCAAAAGCCTTCAAGTGATTTGTAAAAAAAAACCACCCTGTACTTTGTCTTCTGTTTCTTGCCCACTCGCATTCAACCTCCCACTCCAGACAACAACTCCACTCTGGTTTTCTCCTGCTGCCAACAGCTCATTGCACCCCGCTTACGCTGCAGCGGCGAGGCAGCACGTGGGCTGGTTCTGCTATAGCTGAAGTGGTCGAGCACGTGATTTTTATGCTTGCAGAGCTATCCAGAGGTTTAGTTAAGCTGGGACAGCACCACGTCTTCGTATCCCGCATCTTTACATTGATAGTGATCACTCTGGGGGAAGAACAATCATTTTACTACACTAAATTGAGGTTGTTGGCCCCTAATTGCCTTCCTCTCTGAAGTTTGCTCCACTGACCTCCCCAGCTCCTCCTGCTGCTCAGCCAGAAAACGTTTCCTTTGCAAAACAAGTAGATAGCTCGTGTGACAAGGTTTATCATTTAAAAAAACCTCATTTCATTGCTTCTTTGATGGAAAATAGTCACATTTCTATTACCCCTTCTGTCTGTCAAAGACCATTAGCTAGGAATCTCATCATAATTCCTTGCCTGGTCCATGAAATGAATTTCTTTTTATGGTCCTGTAGCCTGAACATCTCTATTGTGGTTACGTGAGACAAAGAAAAACCATTTTTAATAATTTCTCTCCTTCTTCAGCGCAAGTGTGTGAAATTCTGCTACATCCATTCCTTTTGCTTCCTGAACATTCCCAGTTTACATGAGCTGGAGGGGAATTTTGCAGCCAGGTCTCTGTTCAGACCTCAGGGCTTTGCTGCATCTGGAACAGGGGCAGAGACTCCAAGGAGCAAGCTCCCACTGCTTGTGATCTGAGTAACCAGCTCTCCCACATGGGTATGGATTATATTACCATGGTCCTTAGGTCCTAGAGGATTTGCCTCACCTGTCAACACCCCAATTTCTCAGGAATAAGAGGGTTTGTGTGACCAGTTTCAGCTGGATTTTTCAAAGATGCCAAGCACTGCTCCCAAAGGCGCTATATATATATAAATATATAATATATATATTTAACCAAGAAGCACATTGAACACACTCTTATTCCTGTTGATATTTGAGGAGGTCTCATAAGACACATCAGAAAACTGTTGGCCCCCTTAAATATCACTTTGGACCCCAGATATCTGAGGTTTTTTTTGAAAAAAATTCTCAAGACGCCAAGAAGAACTGTTACACCGAACTCTCAGCCGATGGTAAAGCCTCCGAAGGAAAACCCTTATTAAGCTATTTGAAAACTAGAAATCAATAGCACTTCCTGCCTTGCTTAGCTATCTCATTTATTTTGCTGTAATTTTCTTGAGCACTACCAGCCCCATCACTTCTAATCACATCTCCAGCCCGAAGCACTCCAGGAGTTTTAACTGGGAAGACAAGGTTATCTTAAACCACGTGCCCAATTCTGTAGCTGCTTCAGCGTTATTCAATGACGACCCCATCACTCGCATCGCTTGCTGTACACACGGCTGGTTTGTCAAAGGCCATCTGCCCACACCCTGGAAAAGTGCTTCTGGCTCCAGGAATCTGTGCTGCACACTTGAGGTACCTCAGACATCCGGTTGTTCCGTTTGATTGTAGCATGCAAGTAAGTACGTAACGAGGCAGGACATGAGGATTTTGCTCTCTTGAACTGGTTCTTTACGATGAGCAAGCAGAAAGATCATCCTTGCTGTGCTCTTACAGATGTGCAGTGAGCTACATACCTTTCGCTTTGGTAGCTGGAATCCCACAGAAGATGAGATGCAGAAGCACTTCAATGGGAGTTTGCCGGTGGCACCAAGCAGTGTGGCACGGTTGACACACTGGAGGGAAGTGGTGCCATCCAGAGAGACCTGGGCAAGCTGGACAGGAGGGACCAAAGAGTTATATAGTGTGCTGCAACAGGTTGCCCAGAGCAGTGGTGGCTGCCCCATCCCTGGAGGTGTTCCAGGCCAGGTTGGATGGGGCTTGGAGCCCCCTGACCCAGTGGGAGGTGTCCCTGCCCATGGCAGGGGGTGGCAGTGGATGGGCTTGGAGGTCCCTTCCAACCCAGACCTTTCCATGATTCTCCCCTTGGGTTTTTGCACAAGCTGGGTGGTAGCACTGCTTGTTTCCGTAGAGAATCTGAAATAGAGTAGTCTTAAGTCCAGAGCTTTTGAGGAAGACTTGGGACATGGGATCTGTGTAAGCCAACTACAGTGCTTGCAATTCATACGCTTTACAGCACAATTCTGCCTACCAGGTACCAGGCTCCACACAGCAGGGACTGAAAACAGTCACCAGACTTCAAGAAGGGTTTTTCCATTGACGAGAGCCTTTCTCAAGTCTGCTTTACATGCTGAATTCCACACATCATAAGACTTCAAGAACCATCTGCACCAGAATTAAAGACGTGATGTCCAGTCGCGTTCCAGTTTATTTTCCAACCGAGGGCTTTCAGAACCTCATCGTTCCTGCATGTGTGTTTATGGAATTTGGAGTTGTAAGCTTGTAAACAGACTCGGATGGCTCTGGGTGTTATTGCTGTCTGTCCTGAGACTGTTACAGTGGCCAGAGAACAGGCAGCCTGCTATGCCAAGCCCCAGATCCTCATACAAATAGAGTTAAAACCCCACTCCCCTGTTTGATTTAAATCAGAACTGCATTCACAAGACCTTTGATTTACATGGAGGTAGGAGGAAATGAAGGAAGAAATCAAAATATGGTCCAACCCCACCCAACTACTACAGCTTAGAATCCTCCAGTCCCTATTGCCATCTCCAGAAGCTGTCAAGTCCACATGAGTAATCGGTTTCAATTCTCCTTCACAGCACTTGTTAAATTCCACATTGTGCTGCCAACACCTCTGCACGACAGCAACACAAACTCCCTCGAACGGCTCACGCCTGACATTTTCTAGCAGATCTTTTAATTAGCAAGGGGCAAGGCTGTTCACCACGCACAGTTTGTTTCTGTTGTTTCATTATTGACATGGTATCTGCTCGCCACGGTGAAGCATCTTTCAGAACTGTGATTAAAATACATGAGCTGACTTGCCCTTCTTTCTCTTCCCCAGAGTTACCCTGCTGTCTAGTGGTTCCCCCCTGTTTATAAATGCCGTTCATCGTTCTTGCAGAAAGGAAGATCAAATCTACTCAGAAACAAAACTAATCCATATTGCATTCTGGCAGCATGGATTTATTTCATCAAACGCTTATTTTTATGTCAACACTCCAGTCCACATGAGACCCTGCTTCGGTCTGAGTCATCCAGGGCGTCTTGGCGCTATTTGAAGAAGAACTGAGCTTTTCACTTGAGGTTTGATTGCCTGTAGTGCATGGGGAAGCAGGAAGCCGTCGCTGTTTGGACTAGAGAATCTGGGACTTCGAAGGCTTCATTTCTACCTCAGCATAAATTAAGGGCTACGTGTTATAGCTCCACTTTGTAATTAGAAATACACTGCAGCTCAAACCAAATACAGTTACTAAAATGGACTGTGTTACATTACCTGTCCTGTCTTCAGTGTTAACAGGTTCTTCCAGAAGAGCAGGCATTGCCGAGTCCCTTGCAGAGGTGGAGGATTATGCATCACCTGCAGTTAATCTGAAGAAGTTCCACGCTCTGAAATTCCAGAACACTCAGAACAACTCAATATTTCCTATTTTCACAAGGAGAAAAGTCCCAGTTGCACAAATTACCTGTGGAAAATGGTCCAGTAATGAATTCCCCTGGATTCTCTCCGCATTTGACCTCAGTTTGCAGGTAGAGGACAGAAAAAGATAACTAAATCACTGAACAGCATCCAGATACAGGGCACTGGTGGAGATAAACATCACAACAGAACGCTGCCGATTTGCCCCAATAGAATGAATTCAAATAAGCAAGGAAACAGCCCTATCTTACCACTTACCCCTTAGACTGCTGACTGAAAGCTTCTTTTACTCCACATATCATTAACCTAAGTACATAAAGGCCTTTCCTGGGGGAAGAAGCATTTGTTTGCCGAGAAGTAGCAGAAACAGGCAGAAAAGATCAATTTTACACTTCAAGATTTATAAATGAATTAAAGAAATCCTTCCTGAAGGCCATGTCAAATAAAGACATCAACTGTAAGTCAGCTGAAGCAAGCCACGAACTAAAAATAGCCTCCTTTATGAATTCATGTATTTAACTGAGCATTCAGCTGCTGCTGTCGGTGCCGAATGTGACACGCGCTTTCCTGAGGAATAAAGAAATATCAAGACGGCACTTCCGCTTGGTGTTTCGAGCAATATTGCAGCAGCCTGTTTTAAGTATAATATGTATTTTCTTGGCTAATGAAAGAGGTCTGGTCCTTCAAGCCCCATGCGAGAAAAGTACTTTTGACCCTTGAGTTTTGAACAGTGCTTCAAGTCAGGCACCGAATTCTGCAACCAATGCCCAAGCCAAGGCAGATGAGTGTTCAAACATGAAATACCCACACCTGGCTGTAGCTGGATTCCCTTGCAGATCCAAAAAGGCAGGTGCCTAGACATGGCTAGTGTTAATTTATTACCCATTTCTTACACTGGAAACTCATTTGAGAGCCAAGACCAGCACCTACACATGAACACTTTGCATATGGTGAGCCGGACAAACCGAAAGAAACAACTCATCCATCCTTGGCGTCAGCATGATCAGGAAAAACTGATGGATGATCCACAAATAAGAAAACATCATTTATCATCTTGCCTGAAGCCTGAAATTCTTAGCTTTTTCTGTAGCCACTAATCTTTCCTGACAAGAAGCTTTTGATCAACTGCTTAGACAACAAAAGCCCTAGTTTGCAGTGCCAGCAGTAAAGCTGCCGGTTCTGGAGGATGAACACTTCCAAACCCTCCCATACGATATCCTGTCTGAGATGGGGTAGGATGAGGGGGATGATATGAAGCTGAAAGAGGGGAGATTGAGATGAGACCTCATGGAGAAATGTTTTGCTGTGAGGGTGGGGAGGCCCTGGCCCAGGGTGCCCAGAGCAGTGGTGGCTGCCCCATCCCTGGAGGTGTTCCAGGCCAGGTTGGATGGGGCTTGGAGCCCCCTGATCCAGTGGGAGGTGTCCCTGCCCATGGCAGGGGGTGGCAGTGGATGGGCTTGGAGGACCCTTCCAACCCAAACCATCCCATGATTCTGCGATTTCCTGAAGATTATCTTATACTAAAGAAAATTAATAAATCTCTGGACATACAGGTTCCTTGTGTGTGCCAAGCATCTGTTTAGGGATCATTTACTTTTAGATGACTGCGAGTCACAGGCAGGACTCATTTTAGATCTGAATAACCACCCCTTATCTCCCATGGCTGCTCCTTCCAGGATATTGAGCAGGAAGCCAAGCCAATTGCTCCTGCAAGAAGTTACTGCAAGGAGATGCAGAGCAGGTAAAAAGGAAGCATTTTTAGATAAATCAAAGTGCTATTCAACCTGCAGGATGTCTCACCCGAGGTGAGCACCAGGGGCTGAGAACATAAGGCATCTTCATGGAGGTATCAGCAGTCTTAAACTTCACAGCTGCTCTGTCAGGGCAATAGCGAGACAAAGCTGTGGGAAAGTTTGGATCCGGTCTCAAATCCAGTGGCTTTGTGCTTACTCAGACCCAGCCTTGTCACCCCTCATTTGCTGAAGCCTCGTCAGACACCGCTGTGGCTACATTAGCACATTTTCCGAGGCTTACGGCTCCCACCAGCGGGGCACAGCCAGTCCCTGCTTGCAGGCTGATAGCCCCCAGCAGTACAGATGAGTTAAAGCCAAGCCCCTTCTCAAGCTACAGCTGGAAGTCACCCTCCCCCGGCCAAAAGGGCAGAAGCTCATTAAAATATACTAACAAGGTCTTCTTACTTCATCTTTCATCTAGGACTGAAGTCGCTTCTGTTTTCTCAGTTTCCCTTAGAGTCCTGCCTGGGAAAGTATCAGATTGATTATTGTACCCTTCTTCCACCTTCTTTCAGCTTCTTAATGTTTGATTTCTCTCTTGGTAAAGAGAGAAAAAGCCAAGTTAAAGCAGACAGCAGGCGTTTCCCCCGTGACCTGTGAAAGCAAGCTTAATTAACACTTGGAAATCCCTCACACATCTCAAAATGGCTCAGCACTGGTGGACAGGCTGCTGCTCACAGCTGCCTCCAGCACAGCCTCGTGAGCTGATTGTTACAGCTGAAATTAGTATTAATGTGTCTGCAAATAACAGCGTCCCTTGGAGTCAAGGCAGCGCTCTCAGCGCGTTTGTTAGGGCTAACAGAGTTAGAAGGACAGGAAGCCTCAGGTCGGGGAAGGGAAACAACGACAGACGTCTCTGGGTCCTGCTGCGAAATCAGAAGTGGTATTGATCGACTCTTCAGCCTTGAAGAATTCCCATACCCTCAGTGTTTGGCAGGATGAGATATTCCTCAAAATCTTAAGCTCTGCCGTCCTCAGTTCTCCTGCTACAAAAATCAGAGGTGACCCTTAGCCACTGCCTAGGGGCTCTGGATCAGGGAGGGCAGGGATGGGACAACAGGGAATGGTTTTAAGTTGAAAGAGAGGAGATTGAGATGAGATCTGGGGGAGAAATGTTTTGCTGTGAGGGTGAGGAGGCCCTGGCCCAGGGTGCCCAGAGCAGTGGTGGCTGCCCCATCCCTGGAGGTGTTCCAGGCCAGGTTGGATGGGGCTTGGAGCCCCCTGATCCAGTGGGAGGTGTCCCTGCTCATGGCAGGGGGTGGCACTGGCTGGGCTTGGAGGTCCCTTCCAACCCAAACCATTGCACGATTCCCAGCACTGCTGAAGCGGTGGCCACTGTTTTTCCCATGATAACCTACAAGGCTATGAACGTCACCAGGTTAGAGACCAGGCTATATATTTCAAATCAGACTTTAACATTTACACACTAAAAATCAGCCACAGATTACCCAGATGCACCAGCTCACCCAAACACCCCCAGGCACAAAGACAGCTCCTTCCTTGCTAGCAAACCCCTCAGGTTTGCTTCAGAACTGGCTGCCTCTTAATTTGCACATCACTGCCTGAAAATTCAGGCTGCTTTAAGGCACCGCAGCTGCTCTCAGGCAACAAACACAGAGGATCCCCTTAGAAAAGCTCAGCCACACTTACTGAGTATGCAGCATCCCTGAGAAAAATCCCAAAGCTCCTGAAACCACAAAAATGAAGAAGATGTTACCTTTGCAGGGGAATTAGATACCCCAAGAGCAAGATATGGCTGAGTGAGATGGGCTGGGAAGGAGGACTGGGCAGGAATAAATGCAGGTGGTAACGCAGGATGGGCCACAGGTGCTGGTACTGGGTTAGAGATAAACCCCTCAGCTGCTAAAAGTTGATGTACTTTGTTTGAAGATAGGATTGCAGTTTTTTTCTATTGACAGGGTTATCAAAAGCAAACTATAAAGAATATCAAACGCTCCCTATGAACACTCAGAAATTGCTTTAAAATGCAAATGTCCTTGATACAGGCAAAGAGTTAGGATTTAAATTATGGTCCTAGAGCACGTTTTTTCCAAGGTCAGAAGTCCATTTATGATCTGAACCTCCTCAAAAGCAAGCTTTGTTCTCTTCTCCATCTCTAATCACCTTTTTTAAGCTTTCATGGCTCAGTCAAAACACATTGTATTTTAAGCCAGCCCAAACGAGAGAGGGGATAGAAAAAGCTCCATTCAGGAAGTGGCATTCATGCAAATAAATAAATAGAGGAGCTTGCTGCTAACTTTCAGGTTTATTTCTTTTTGATTAGTTTGGAAAACAAAATAAACACAGTATGTGCAAAGCAATACAGGCTTTGTAAGTCTCCTTCCATTCCAGTGGGGCAGTAAAGTGTGTCACGTTTTCCTTTGTTGTATTGCTTTTTCACGGACTTAAAACCTGGATACAATAAACAGATCCACTCAGAACTCAAAGCTGGATCTTGGCAGACAAGAAAGATGGGTTTGGTGCTAAAATAAAGGATTTTGGCTGCTGCATAAAGAGCAGTGCAGACAGAATAGGAGGTGAACGTGTCTTTAGCCTGATTTGCGTTCCCACTGGCCCGAAAAGTTTTCTAAGTTGCATTTTCCAGGTGCTGAATAGAGTTTTGCAGAATTGATCCATCATGGGATAGAAACCTAAGGCTTCTCCACAGAATTGGGAAGAGGCTGAGTCTTTAAGAACACTCAAATTCAACTGGGAATATAAATTAAGTGCAAGGAGCACTACAGGCTTTGTGGCAAACTTCACATTACTGTTCCCAGAGTGGCTGCTCTGGCCTTAAACTGAGCCACCAGTACATTCAAAACCCACTAGGGACTAAATTTGGGCTTTTTATCTACAGCAATCAAAGAAGTGCATCTCCATACACAGTCCCCAACTCCCTGCATCTCTTCTGCTTTTGATATCCTCTCCATTTCTCCTCTCCATCTCCAGAAAGAGGTTATAAGCCTCGCCCCCTTTGCCAGCAAAGGTGTTGCTGTGGCCTCTAATTGTCAGGGATAAAGGCATTTCTTAGAAAGTCCCTGGGCTCTCATTCCACCTTTCCAGTTGGATTTGTGTGGGTTGAAATCAGGTTCTTCAGATTATTCTAATTTCTGGTCTTTTTCCGACAGTGACTTGCGGATTTGTCCATCGTAAAGGCGGCAGCGGGGCGGTGAATGGCATTAATAGAAGCAAATGATTTTACAAGCTTCAAAAAGTGCCATAAATCCAACCCTTAAAGTGACATTTTCGTCGCAGTCAGAGTGCAGTTACAGCTGGGAAAGCGACTGGAAAAATGAATCCTTTTCCCTCAATAGGTTTGCTCACAAAGGATGAAATTAATACCTCCAGTCCAGTATCTCTCGACAAAGGGCTGAGTGAGGGTTTGTAATTTGCGGTTCTTAAATCGTCACCCGCTATTCAACGGCTCTGTCGTTACCGGGCTCACGTTGTAGTTGGTGCTCAGCAAACACGGACCAGCCTTTGGGCAAACTCAACACCTGTGAACCCAGACCCACCACCAAGTGCCTGTGGGTGACATGGAACCATGGAATGGGTTGGGTGGGAAGGGTCCTCCAAGCCCATCCAGTGCCACCCCCTGCCATGGGCAGGGACACCTCCCACTGCATCAGGGGGCTCCAAGCCCCATCCAACCTGGCCTTGAACACCTCCAGGGATGGGGCAGCCACCACTGCTCTGGGCACCCTGGGCCAGGGCCTCCCCACCCTCACAGCAAAACATTTCTCCCTCAGACCTCACCTCAGTCTCCCCTCTTGCAGCTCAAAACCATTTTCCCTTGTCCTTTCCTAAACACGATTTAAGGTGCTGGTAGACTCGGGGAAAGGGCCCCATGGAAATGAAGTGGCAGCGTGGGTCAGCGCACGTGTCGCCGTAGCACGGCACAGAGATCAGTCAGCAGGTGCTTTAGCAGGAGGGAACAGTTTGATTTTGTGTCTCCTGAACAGGAGCAAGACTTTGATGTCTAACTCTTGAATATTCTGCTTACAACTCAATTTTCAAGCTGTCTCGTGTGTACCAATAGACTTCTAACTCCTTTTTATTTGTCTCCTGAATTCAGACAAGTCAAGAGGTGGGAAATAAATTGCTGAAACATCCTTGCAGCTTGAAAGCTGTAGCATTTTTACCTTCAACTTCATTTCGTGAAGACAATAAATACTTCCCTGTTCCCTTCAAGCCTCTTTTGAAAAGCAAGACGGATGCTCCAATAATCACTGGTATGATGTTAGTCATCGGGAAAGCTAATGTTTTTCTCCCTGTTATAATTGCTGAAACATCAGGGGACAAATGGCTAATTGGGAGGTTTTTACCAAATAGAAGAAAGCACTAAGTGGCTGCGTGTCGATTAAACCTCTAATTCCATCTGAAAGCTTGTTAACAAAGCTGATTCTGAATAGCAAAGAAAGGGAACTATGAAATTAAGAAATAGAAATTCAGCAGGAGATTGACGGCGTGAGGAGTCTGGTTTGGAAATCACAGCCTCCTGCAGCCTGGCTATGGCTTCCAGCAATTTAGCGCTGGTGACGGGACTTTTCTCAAGCTCCTGGACCCAAAATATCTTACAGATACGATGGAGTGTTGCAACCAGAACAGCTGATGCACAAGAAGGGGATCTGCCTCACGCGGGGTCGAATAATAAGCAATGTCCAAGCACCAGATGCCGTCTACTCCGTGTAGGAACTTTCCGTGTTCCACCACACGCTCACATTTCTTCTGTTCTGGATTTACAGCACAGCTTTTCTTGTCCCTTTGCTTCACAAGCGCCCGTATTCCAGCGGTGTCAAACGCAGGTGGTTTGTGAAGCTTTGTGATCAGAAGAGCTCCGAAAACAGCCCAGGAAAACCCCACCGTCGCCAAAGGGAACGAGCGGGAAAGCTGCATTGCCTTCCGACGCATCCCCGCAGTGTCCACTGCTCCCCGGCTGCAGGGAAGCCGAGCTCCACCGCGATCTCCTTGTTTGTGCCTTTACAAAGCACCATCGGGAGCTCTAGTTTGACCTTCAAGATCTTACCGCGATTGGGACCGAGGTAAACAGCTGCTTTGATTGAACGTCAGTCTTTCCCATTAGATTTTCCAAGCGAGGAACGCATGGACTAAGCAATCCTTCTCTGTAGAGTTCAAGGAGCCTCTGCCCCAGCCTCCTGTCTTAGAAAATCACAGGTATTTTTGCACACAAAGGAAATCCAAGCACCACAAAGCCTGACACAAACACTTTGTATTTCTATACCAGTTGGAATCCATTGCCTGTAGAAAGCTCTTTTCAGTTGGAAGCCTAAAACACAAAGCTACAGATGAACAGGTTTCATATTTTCTCTTTTATAATGTGTGATATAGAAAAAAATAGATGCAAGCTCCAAAGTACAGAGCACATTTTTTTCCATGCTAGTTTTGAACTCACGCTCCCTTTTTGTTCCTGACAGTAATCCCTGTATTTTCAACAACCAGAGCCAAAATTAGGTTGTATATTTTGCAAGCACATTTATTTTTTTGTGCTTTATATGCTCCCCCTGCTGAAAAATGAGTCCTACTTGCATTAATATTTATGAAAAATCTCTTCCTGATGTCAGAAGCACCTGGACCAAGCACAGGGTTTCTTGACAAAAGAGGTTTGCATTTATCCGTTATCCTTTGCAAATAGATGACCTAAATAACTTAAAGTGTATTATAGTGTTTGCACCACACCGAACCCAACAGAAACAGAGAATTCCTCTACACATGAGCCTATATAATGAGAAGGGATATTAAAATGGGAACATTGATTCCGATTAACATTTAGTACCAAATAAAACGTTAGATTACCAAAGGATACAGACTCTCATGTGCAAAGCTGACAATTAATTTACCTTGGCAAAGAGCTGTATGAGAACTGGAACTGGGATTTGCAAACAATCTCGTATTTTGACTTCATATTTTCACTTTGTTACCAGGCATGAATCGATGAAGCAAAATTTTAAAACAGGCAAATTGTGTAGGAGCTGCTTTAACTCTTCATTATATTTATAATAGAAAAGAAAATGCATTTTGAACAGAAAATATGGAACGTTCTATCCTGAATGTTTTATTCATTCATTTTTACGTACACAGGCTTTCAGAGAAGTTGGGTTTCTGAGTAAGCAGCTTTTCAGGATAACGAGCGAATATGGAGGTGAAGTCTGAGAAGAAAACATCCCATAAAGCCCTGTGTGATTTTTTCAAAATGATCATTTAAGAAGGAAATCACAGAATCTTGGAATGATTTGGGTTGGAAGGGACCTCCAAGCCCATCCAGTGCCACCCCCTGCCATGGGCAGGGACACCTCCCACTGGTTCAGGGGGCTCCAAGCCCCATCCAACCTGGCCTGGAACACCTCCAGGGATGGGGCAGCCACCACTGCTCTGGGCACCCTGGGCCAGGGCCTCCCCAGCCTGGACCTCATCCTGTCACGGGATTTGCTGGTAATTCCCAAATCCAGCCAACTCAGGCGCACGGTTTCTGTCTGCTCCTGAAGGGAGGGTGGGAGGAGGCTTGAGTGCCTGATCAATATTCTTAGTCATAGCTGGGTTATTTAATTATCTGGGGATGGGTTTGCTTTAAAGCAGATTTTTCAACTCAGGCTATTAGAAAGCTTTTCCTATAAATATCCCTGCTGCTCATGCAGACCCAAGGGAGGGGCCCTGCGCTCTCGTAATCTAATTTGTGGGAGTGGGAGTTCAGCAAAGAAATGCATCTGAGCAGGAAGCTTTTCAGCCTGAAAGCCACCTTGAAGCCCTCCAACGCTCTGAAGTCTCCATTTAGTCCCAGCCTACAGGGAAGGTGCCTCCTTTCCCAGGCTCCTCCGGTGAGCCGTGAGAGCGCTGATCCATCTCCCCTTGGGAACGGGGCCTCCAGCACAAGGTTGCCTGGAAGGCTGTCAAGAGCCACTTTGGCTAATTGCAATCCTGGCTTAAAAGCATCGAGGGTGCAAAGCACCAGCAGCCTAATGGAGAACCAAAGGTTAATGCCCAATTACACAAAAGCATTTAATCTTACCGAAAAGGAGAGGTGCTTTTATTTTATTTCATTTTTTATTATTTTATTTTTTATTATTTTTATTATATTATTATATTATTATATTATTTTTATTATTTTATTCATTATTTTATTTTTATTTTATTATTGTATTATATTAGTTTTATTATTTTATTATTTTTATTCTTATTTATTCTTATTTTATTGTTTTATTATTTTATTATTTTTATTAATTTTTTATTCTTATTTTATTCTTATTTTATTGTTTTACTATTTTATTATTTTTATTATTTTATTTTTTATTCTTATTTTATTGTTTTATTATTTTATTATTTTTATTATTTATTATTCTATTTTATTTATTTATTTCCCTTTAAAAAAGGGGGGAAAAAAAAAAAAAAAATCTGCTCCACAACCAAGTAACAGCACATTAAAAAGGAAACACCCTGGTTTTTCCCCAGCTCCTGTGTTGCCTGGCAGATGCCACTGCTCTCTCCGCAGTGTCCTTGGTGCCGTTACGGCCGCGTCTCCCATCACAGGGCACGCCGATGCAGCCCGAGCAGACATTGCCTCACCGGGCTCTGCCCTGAGCTCAGGGGGTCCCTGTGGAGCCTGGCAGGCTCTGTCTCCAAAACCAAAATCAAACAGCGATCAGCCACACGGCTACAGCACAGGGGACACTCAACTATTTTGATTAATGAGAGCTGATGCACAGCCAAGCCCCGCTTTCTCACCGAACGAGGCACAATAAAGACAACTCGGTGCCAACGACGCGTCAGGGCAGGAGGGGGAATGGAAATAATACATCAGCTCCGCAGCAACGCTCGGAGAGGGCGGCACGGCTACAGAGCGGGCGAGACCTTTAATAACAGAAAGGTTTCCCTGGGCAGGAGGGGGTTGCTTTTGTGACAGCCCACGCCAGGGCGGTGGCAGGGAGCCGAGGGAAGGTTGTTCCTGAGCGAGGGCTGATGGATGATGAACGACGCTGGCCGTGGCCGGCAGCTCTTTTGGGGACGTGCCACCAGGCTGGGCAGTGACGTCTGGGCTGCAGTAGCAGCTTGGCTGCTGCTCTCCTGAAGGAGTTTCATGGCTGCAGAGCCCGGTCCAAAATTTTAGACTCACCGAGACGCCTCACGGAAATCGGTCCATGTGGGCTTCATCTTCATAAAACTGGGAAGCCCTTGCAACCGGGATAGATTTGCGAAACCAAAGCTGATTTGCACCAACTGAGCATCTGCTCCCTCCAGCAGATCTGCCCTTCAGAGGAACCACGCAAATTGATGCTTCAGGGAAGCTGACCCTAAAGTCATAGGGGGTTTTGGAGGTGACAGTCATTCCCTGGTATAAGGGCACCGGTCTGTCTTCTACATTCATCTTAAAACCTTACCTGCTGTGCCCATCTGCTCCAGACATCGAGATCAATATTGTCAGTGAATAGCACTGAGATTTGCACACAAAACAGTGCAGTCAATCAAAAAGTTTGTAGAATCGGTTTTTCCCCACCCTTTGGCTGTTCCAGTGCCCGGAGGGCGTCAGCAACAGCTGAAAGCCCTGACCTCTCACTTCTGCACAGCTGTTGTTACAATGCGAGTGGTCTTGTTCCCCTCCCAAAGGGACAGAGAGCGATCGCATCGAGGCACCGCTTAAGCGACGCTGGGCAGGCGGGACCTCAGAGCCAGAGGTGGGAGGAACAGCTCTCTCAGACCCCCTTGTTCTCAATTATTTAGTGAATGATGAGGCCCCAGCAGCACAGTCTGATGAAAAAGACAATAAAGTCTGAAGAAAGAAAAAAATCCACATGGTGCTCAGCACCTGGTGCCGTAGGAGATGCAGATGGTCCTGCGCAAGCTGGACTGAAAAAGGGAGACAAACATTCTGTTGCCATGAATCATAGGATGGTTTGGGTCGGAAGGGACCTCAAAGCCCATCCAGTGTCACCACCTGCCATGAGCAGGGACACCTCCCACTGGATCAGGGGGCTCCAAGCCCCATCCAACCTGGCCTGGAACACCTCCAGGGATGGGGCAGCCACCACTGCTCTGGGCACCCTGGGCCAGGGCCTCCCCACCCTCACAGCAAAACATTTCTTCCTAAATCCTCACCTCAGTCTCCCCTCTTTCAGCAGAAAACCATTCCCCCTCGTCCCATCCCTGCACCCCCTGATCCAGAGCCCCTCCCCAGCTTTCCTGCAGCCCCTTTCAGCCCTGGGAGCTGCTCTAAGGTCTCCCCAGAGCCTTCTCCTCTCCGGGCTGAACAACCCCAGCTCTCTCAGACTCGTATGGAAGGTGCTCCAGACCTCAAATCATCTTTGTGGCCCCCTCTGGACCCACTCGAGCAGACGTGTCCCCTCTTCCTATGCTGAGGAATTCAATCTTGTGCCTGTTCCATGCTCTCCCCTCATTGATTTGTGCCCCTGTGCACTTACAAGCAGACAAAGTTTATCTGAACCATTTCCAGCCCTGGAGCCTTCCCACAGCTGGGTTTTTCGTTGTGGTCAGCACGCTGCAGATGACTAAGACATTTCTGATTAATGGGAGGGGGTAGAGTCTTCTCAGGAAAGCAATAAAACACCGAGCCAGGAAAGCAAGTTTTGGCCTGACAGGTGCTGTAATATTTCAAGTGGTGATAATCTACAGGAATGAGATATTGTAAACCTGTGATGGGCTATGAAAAGAACTCATTATAAAAGCAAGTAGGATTCAGCGCTTTCCAGGGCTTCTCGAGTCCAACGCTGCCTAAACCACTTCTCCTCCTGGCAGGTCTCTAAGGAGACAATTTCTATTACCCACAGTTTGCAGGTAGGGGATTTAGGTTTATCCCAAAGAGCACGTTGAGCAGAATAGAGAATGAAATCACAGTCTCCTTAACCAGAGCCTGGTTTTCCTAAAGACTAAGCCATCCATCTTTTGACAGGTGCCTGCAGAGAAAGCAGAAGGTGAGCAAGCTGTAGGGAAACTTTACATCCTTTCCTGCATCTCCTTTGACCCTTCATACCCAGGACGCGAGCAGCGCATCACAGGGCTGGTGGGAAGATGCCCTCTCTCTGGTCCATCAGCTGCATCCCCTGGTCACCAAAGCCCAAAGTGTGAGCAGGGACTGGCACCAAGACTGAGGTTCTGCAGGACGGTGTGCGATGATCCTGATTCCCTGTTTCACGGCTGGTGTAACAGAGCTAAACCAGAGCTGCCTTCAGGCAAAACACAAGCAATTATTGGCTCAGAATCCACTGGGTCTGATCCTCATCTGCAGTAATATTTTACACCTGCCTTGCTTCTGACTCCTTTTAGAGTTTGCCAGAAGAAAGAAAAATCCAATAGATGCTGTTGGTACATGCATACCTCATCCTGTCTTTTCCGCATGTCTGAAATTAATATTACCCAGCTAAAAGCCAGAGGTTGCATTCCCCTTGAAGATCTTGGCAGTTACCGTGCTTGCCATTACTGAAACATCACTTTTACCAATAGATTTCTCATCAAGACCCTCCCTGCGATGCCGTATCGACTGCTGAGCAGGCAGAGAGGCCGGGAAGCAGCTGCGCTCCTCGTCTCGGTCCCCACGGCCACGGAGCCTTTATTAGGTTGGATCGGAGAGGCCGTTGATAAGCGATGTCCAGGAGCCAGGCAGCCCCTCGGCTGATCACACCGGGCATCAATAACGCTGTTTTAGCAGCACAGCTGCCACTTCCCCTGAGCAGTTTTGGGGGGAGAAGCTGGAGGTCAGCTGGGCTCTTTTCCTCTGTGGTGCTGTCAGGGGTCAGTTTCTACGAGGGCACGAGGCTGAGGGCACGCAGGGCAGTATTTCCCAGCGGGCAGTCACTGGAACAAAGGAGGAGCCTGCAGTTTCAGATGAAAAGAGGAACTGAAGCAGTTTGCTTAAAGAAAAAAAAAAAGGACACTTTTGTGGATTGTCTGGTTCTAGAGGTGTAAAAGGTAACAGCAGAGCCATTACACCCCCAGAGAAACACGCAAGCCACCAACACCTGCCGATGGGAACAGACTGCCCGCTACCTCACTGTGATCTCATATTCCTTTATTTTTAGGCTTTCGATTTGAAACAGTTCAGAGAGAGACGACCGCAGGAAGCAGATCGCTTGGGGTTTTCTAAAATCCTGACTTCTTCAGTAGCCACAAAAGGCACCCACAGCGTCTCAGCAGCCACCTTCATCCTGGACCAGACCCACGTAAAAAACGTGATGCTGGTTGTGTCCTTTGCCCTCCCAGCTCCTCTCTGAGCCCATGGAGCACCCAGCACTGCTCCGTGTCTGGAAAATAGCAGAATGAATCCACGAGGAAGAACAGGGTGACTCTGTCATCTATATATAGCCCCTAAGTGGTGCCAAGGCAAATGTAGGTTACTGTACCATGTGAATCATCCGGCTTTGAAGAGCAAGGATGAAAACAAGGCATGTGAGAAGGGGGTGGGGGTAGAAATGGTTATAAAATTCTGCCTTGATTGACTACAAGCTCCGGTTTGCCAACAGCCTCTAGACAGGAGTATGTAGCGTGTGATGCGCCTGTTTCCACTATGTTGGAGAGGATCTGCCTGTAATTCCCAAGCATTGTGCCAGCGAAATACTGTAAATATGCCAGCACTGACAAAAGAAATCAGAACAGCTTATCTGGTTGAGTATCTATGGCTGATTCCCTGTAACACAGATGGAAGTGTTTCCTAATGGGCTGGGCACGAGACACGTAAAGCTCATTTCTTTCCTACTTCTCATTCTTCGCGTAGCTCCACCTCTGTGGCTCTGGAAGGGGCTTCGAGATAGTGACCCTCCCTATAAATCTCATAGAATCAATTGGCTGAAAAGGCCTTTGAGACAATCCAACTGTATCACTCTGACACTGGGCTGCATCCAAAGCAGCGTGACCAGAGGGTCAAGGGAAGGGATTCTACCCCTCTGCTCTGCTCTCATGAGGGATTGCAGGAAAAAGGACAAGGTGGAACAGTTTTCAGCTAAAAGAGGGGAGACTAAGGTGAGATCTTGGGGAGAAATGTTTTGCTGTGAGGGTGGGGAGGCCCTGGCCCACGTTGCCCAGAGCAGTGGTGGCTGCCCCATCCCTGGAGGTGTTCCAGGCCAGGTTGGATGGGGCTTGGAGCCCCCTGACCCAGTGGGAGGTGTCCCTGCCCATGGCAGGGGGTGGCACTGGGTGGTCCCTTCCAACCAGAATGACTCTATCAAAAATGCAACAGAAGAAGGTAAGTACCATGAGTAATTAGTGCTGTTGGGTACCAGCCACACCAAGAAACAGACCCAGAAATTATGTGCAACTTGGTATTTTAGGTTAAATCCCCCCTACTGCAAAGGGGCAGCATCTGCCAGAGCCCTCATAGAGGTCTCACTAACACAACGCGATGCACAGGGTGTCTGTTCTCTTCCAGATGTTTGCAACTGAGGTGGTGCAGTGGGTTACTGTGACTCTTGCTGAGAGTTTGGGGCTGGCAGTAGCTCCTCTTGGTGCTCTTTTAATTGGCAGAGTCAGTAACACATCAATATTTGTGCGTTCTCCTTGGTCCTCAAAGTGTGATGTTTTTCACACTTAGCAATAGCATAGAGGCCCCCCGCGCTCTGAGCATCACTGTAAAGGTAGGAGAGAAAGACAGCATACAGAGTTAGCAAAAAAAAAAGGTGGTGTAAATAGAGAGGAGAGTTTCTTGGAGGGAGGCAGGGACGATATTTTAGTGCCAATACGCCAAAGCAATATAGTAGAGAATCAGAAGAAAAGAAAAAGGTCATTGCATGAGCAAGTAACAGGCCCTGCCAGGAGCATCACTGAGTCTTCAGAGAGGTAAAACAGAAAGGTCTGCCCCCTTTCCTGCAAGAAAACACGCACCGAAAATCAACCAAGAGGCAGAAACTAGGACACAGGCTTCCTCTTCAGTAACTTGTCATATGCGGAGGAGAAAGGGTAGAGCAGAGCCTCGCTAACATGCGGGGTCACCAGGCTCTTAGTGCCATGCGGTCCCCATGGCAGCCTTCCCACTCACTGTGCTGCCAGGGCTCTCTCCTGGGTCTGCAGCGGAGAGGTGTGTGTCCCGTGGACGTTTCGTTGCCTGGGGTTGGTACACGGCCACGTCACTCAGGGGACAGAGTGTGGTCCTCAAAGCATCACTGATTTAAAGCTCTTCCCCTGGATTTTGGGATTGTCTCCCTAACACAGAACTGAAGGGACATGCCAGGAGAAAGGACAGATTGTAGCTGGGATAAAGCACATCTGGGCTAAAACCACTCCCTGGGAGAAAGAGCTAGCTCATACTTTGATATCACAGCCCATGAAGCAAGGTACTCACAGATAGCAAAGGAGATTTTTGCTCCCTGCGGGACTCCAGGATGTAGGAAACCCTGTGGCTTTTGGCATTTTCCTTGCCAGCTACCCTTCAGCTTTCCAGGCTCCGACCTTTAAGCATCAATCACCCACACTAATGTTTAAGATAATTCTATTCCTGCTTACATCAAGGAAGTTACACCATTAATGTTGCCAGGTCCAAGGACTCGATCAGCATTGGCTCTGCAGAACTGAAGCCATCTCTTGCAGCTGGTGCTAAATCCAAACTGTTATTAATCCCATTTATCTTTGGTCTGTAGGGTCACTGCAGAAGGGAACTGTAAAATGCTAATGGCCAGAAACCCGATGGGGAACCATCAATAGAAAGGCAAAAGGTCTGATGAGTCCAATTCAACCACCAGGAAAAAAAAAAAAAAGACCTTTATGGTTATTCATATCACCTGCTTTTCCTGGACTATTTTAGCCTTTAATTGTCTCTCACATTAATTTCCATGCGTATTAACAGCAGCTCCGCCATTAAGCATGGTCGTCTTTTGTGTTTGGAAGACTTGGCACCCTGTGCGTGCGTTCTCCTTGGTGGGGTTGTCTATGGAGGGGAGGAAGAAATGCAGACTTGTGGTCTGCAATGTGATAGTGTAGGAATAAAAGCTCTCTGGGGCACGTTGTGTGCATGAGGCAACAGCACTCAGCACCTGGTTTTGCATTAAAAAAAAAAATCACCCTCTTCAGCCCTTTGAGTCAGGGAACAAATGACTAACATACACATTTGTTTTTCCTAACTTTTTATGAAATTAAAGTCCTAAAGAATTCTGTACAACAAAAAAAGTGCCTTGTTCAGCCTGGAGAAGAGAAAGCTTTAGGGAAACCTTAGAGAAGACTTCCAGTACCAGGAGGGGCTGCAGGAAAGCTGGGGAGGGGCTCTGGATCAGGGAGTGCAGGGATGGGATGAGGGGAAGGGTTTGGAGCTGCAAGAGGGGAGACTGAGATGAGATCTGAGGGAGAAATGTTTTGCTGTGAGGGTGGGGAGGCCCTGGCCCAGGGTGCCCAGAGCAGTGGTGGCTGCCCCATCCCTGCAGGTGTTCCAGGCCAGGTTGGATGGGGCTTGGAGCCCCCTGATCCAGTGGGAGGTGTCCCTGCCCATGGCAGGGGGTGGCACTGGATGGGCTCTGAGGTCCCTTCCAACCCAACCCATCCCATGATTCTATAATATTCTCATACAGCTCTACGCCCATTTTTCACTTGAAAAAAGAAAACCCAAACATTAGCCTTACACATTAGGCAAAAAATGTAACGTAATGAAATATTTTGGTAATAACCTGGAATAGAGATCTTAAATATTCGTGGAAAGTTGCTACCCATTAAATATTGGTGGAAAATAGACAGTGAACATCAATAAATTTATACCCAAGAAATACAAATCAGGGGAAGCAATGAGTATTTGTGCAGTCGAGTTGGATGTATTTCATGATAGAGACATCCAGATCTTTCTGTCCATGTCTTGTTACCAGAGAATTATTCCACATCTATAAATACGTGGCGATACCTGCCAGCAAGGGCAGCAGGACTGCGAAGGCACAATACAATCACTCTGAAGAGTTGTAACACCACCGCGCATGGGAAAATTGTGTTTCCAGTCTAACAACTGCTGTAATGAATCATGCCTAGCGTTGCATCCGAGATTTCCAGCCCCAAGAGCATCTCCATCTGCCATCTGAGCCAGAGGGAAGGCTCCTCTCCCTTGATCCTTCAATAGGCTGAGCCCTCCGGGACCGCTCTTAGGGCAAGCGGCACAACCAGCACCGCCAGGAGGGCACAAACCGATGAGCAGTTGTAATCACACGAGCTCTTTTTGCTAGCTCCCTCCTTGTAGCTGTTACTTACTAACCCCTCCCTGACAATTCCTACCCTCTACAGAACACCTCTCCATTTTTATTTTCATTATTCCAGCTCTGATCATCTTTGTTGTTGGATTTCAGTGCACAATAAAGTAAAATAATTCAGCCTTATCAGCCTAACACGGCCAGGTAGATGGAGCATCCCTCACTTGTTAGGATGTTAAAAAAACCCCAATGAAGCCACATATTTTCCAGTCCCCACAAGCGTCTCAGAAACAAGGTTTTCTCATGGATAAAAATGCATAAAATAACCGCATAGTAGCTCCCATGTCCTCACTTCAAAACTAAATGTCTTAAAAATAAAAGAATCTATTTTTGTATCTGTCTTTCAGAACATGTTCTCTGCATTCCATATAAATGCTATCCATTAACATTAATTATTCTTCAAGCCCATTATCACTTAGACATCCATTATCATCCCGGAACATCCTCCACACCTCTCTCCCCGTTGTCTGATTCACACGGCTAAGGTGTGCAAGCAGCAACACTCAGTTTTCAGTTCACAAGTTTTTCACAGCTTCTTAAGGATAAAAATGTATAAAATCCCCCCCCCCCCCCGAGATCAGGAATTTAAGAACATGTTGTGTCCCCCCCCACACACCTCTGCACGCAGCTGCCTTTCTTCTGAACTCAGCATTTCCCCGGCACTACCATGTTCACAAACTGCGCATCAAGGATTTCCCAGTTTCTGTCTAGTTTTCTGAAGGTGGAACATTAAAAAAAGCCTCGAAAGCAGTCTGGTGGAGAGCACACTGATGAAACGAACACTTGGACATGTTTAATTCATCAAGCAGTAGTTGAAGTTTTTTGGAAGGAGAAGCTCTGGCACAGCCTGGCTTGCTGACTCACACCAGTCTGGCTGAAGAGCATTCCAGCTCAAACCTGCGGAGAGGAGAATGGGAGAGGGCAAGGAGCAGCCCAAACACCCACCCACAGTGACAGCAGCTACTGCAGGGGCTGCCCCCCACCAGAATGCGCTTCATAGCATCATGGAATGCGTTGGGTTGGAAGGGACCTCCAAGCCCACCCAGTGCCACCCCCTCCCACTGGATCAGGGGGCTCCAAGCCCCATCCAACCTGGCCGCGAACACCTCCAGGGATGGGGCAGCCACCACTGCTCTGGGCACCCTGGGCCAGGGCCTCCCCACCCTCACAGCAAAACATTTCTCCCCAAGATCTCAGCTCAATCTCCCCTCTTTCAACTTAAAACCATCCCCCTCATCCTATCCATGCACTTCCTCCCCAGCTTTCCCTCAGGCCCCTTTCAGTACCAGACGCTTGTCACGTCACTTATCCTCAGAGGTGCCTGTCAAGTGCCTGAGTTATGGGTGCACAGCTAAGGGAAACGTCTCGTCTGTGAAATGCATCTCTAATCACACTCTACGAGCAACCGTGCCTTTTAAATACCCTGAAGTAGAGAGAAAAAAAAATGAACACAGTATTCCAAGAGACAAGTGTGCTGCTCTGCTGGTAATAAAAGGAAGAAGAAAGCAAGGCAGTGATTTTAAGGACTTTCCCAGGACCGTGGTACACTGTAAAGTCCCACCCATCGTGTTTCAGGGACTGGCAGTCTCTCCCACACCACAGGAGTGCAGTGGTTTGCCGTGTAGAATAGAGATGCAGGATGCGATGATAAAACGGGCACCGGCTCCCATGGAGCAGGAGCTCAACCAGCACAGGGGCTGTTACCACCCCCACTTCATTTATTGCTGCCGGACTCACTCACGTTATTTATTTAGAAATAAAAATTTAAGAAGCACATCTTTTTTTCCTTGACCTCTGGAACCTATTGATTACTGCCCTGTAAAATTAATTAGGCTGCACTTATACTTAAAGAACACCCCTCTGCTACTGCCAAGCAGCATTTGAAGGTTATTTTGAGGCCCCACACTCACAGATATCACTTATAGCTTTCCCAAATGAACCTCCCTCCACTTCTTTTCCTATTGCTTTCCAAACATCTCCAACCTAATTAAAAGACATTTCTCACTACTATTCAAGGATGCTAAAAATGGCAAATGAAAATAAGATCTGGCATGAAGAACGTTTCCTTTTTGTGTTTGAAAGGAGGTAATGTAGTTCCTGTGGGTGAAAAATAACAATCTGAAAAGAATCCAACTCTTTCTGCAGAGAAGAAAAAAAGAAGTTCTTGGCATTCATATTCATATCCACATGAGGACGGGCTAAGAGAGTTGGGCTTGTACAGCCTGGAGAGGAGAAGGCTCTGGGGAGACCTTAGAGCAGCTCCCAGTGCTGAAAGGGGCTGCAGGAAAGCTGGGGAGGGGCTCTGAATCAGGGAGTGCAGGGATGGGATGAGGGGAAGGGGTTTGAGCTGCAAGAGGGGAGACTGAGATGAGATCTTGTGTAGAAATGTTTTGCTGTGAGGGTGGGGAGGCCCTGGCCCAGGGTGCCCAGAGCAGTGGTGGCTGCCCCATCCCTGGAGGTGTTCCAGGCCAGGTTGGATGGGGCTTTAAGGTCCCTTCCAAACCAAACCTTTCTGTGATTCCATGATATTTTAATGCTCAGAGTTCCCAGCCTTAGTCTACAAGGTCTGTGTGGATACACACAGGATCCCTCAGCACAACCTCCCATCGAAGGCTGCAGTTGTTGTCTCCACAGGGCAGGCGGTCCCAGCACCGGCACCCAGGGATTCGCTGGCGCTGCACTTGGAGAAGACAACCACTGCATCAAGGGCAGAGGTAACATTTGAAATGGTGCCACCTGTCACCTTTTCCTCTTGGAAAAGAATGAAGGAAAGTGCCAAGAATCATCAGGAAAGAGGTTTGGGATTTCTCCAGACAATAAATAAGTATTATTAATCTATTTCTATAAACCGGTTTCAGTGCAAAATACAAGTTGTACAAGCGTGTTGGTCACAAATGGGGAACCAAAGGCAGCAGACACACGCTTTGAGTGCAAAACCAATTGACCTGACCAACACAAAATGCTAATAAGGCTTCTTTTGGAAAAGGCAGAATGCTTTGGCGTTAATCCCAGACTTATTTCTCCTTGAGACCAGCCTGTATCAGGACAAAGCATCGGCGAAGCCAGACGACTGATGAGAATCATTAGCTTTTCATTACAGCCTTTCATCTTGACAGAAAATTTCATATCGCGTCTTTTGATGTAATGACCTGTTCAAACAATTAGCTGAAACAATCAAAACCAGGGATTAGAAGAGGTGGGTTTGGATTATAATGGAAACACACCAAAACCTCGGTTCCACAAATTTCTTCCCCTCCTTCTTACAAAAGTTCCCCAAACCGCTAAACTCCAACTTTTAATATTGCTATAATTAGGGTTAGCAAAGACATGGAGAACATTAAGATCTAATAAATGCACCACAGAAGAGTAAACAAATTACTTTGTTGGATGCTGCGTGGTGGAGTTATTAACTCAGCAGCCTCAGGGGCAGCGATGCACCACTGGGAATGCAGGATAACAGAGCAGCAGTTTCTTGGGGCCAGCTTGAAGCTGTACTGAACGAGTACTTTAGGCATAGATTTTACTCTACACGAAGAGATAAGATATTGACTGAGATGTCTGTTCACCCCTTCTTCCCATGGGAGCAGTGGAGATGATGTAATAATGTTACTAAAGTATTCCGGAGAAAAACTTCTTGTTTTTTTAAATACAGGCTTTATTTTACCCAGTCAGTGTATCTTGCGGTCGTTTTTGCTGTTCCCAGTGCTTCTCAGCTCATGACAATCTGTAACTGCCTGCTTATGGTTCTACAAGCAAGTTACACAAGAGGCAGCACCTCTGATCCAGCCAGTGTAGGAAAGCAATATTGAAGAGATGACAGAGAAGTGGCATTTGATCCCAAGGAAAATCGCTGGGGTTGTCAACATGTCTAATAAATCCAACAATATCTTAAATATTTTCTTTTAGTTTATATTGAACATATATATTTTTTATATTGAACATATATATTTTTTATATTGAACATATATATTTTTTATATTGAACATATATATTTATATTGAACATATATATTTATATTGAACATAGCAATCTTTGCTGAACAGCTTAGTCACATACATCTTTGTAGCATGTATAGCAGTCAAACCATGTGGTTGCTTTCCCTCCAAGTCAACTCAGTTCACAGAGAAAGGTCAGATAAGTGAGCAGAGGGGAACCAGAAGGCCATTCCCCCTCTGCCATCACTCTGGGCGCGGATGCCTTGATGAACCCAGCAGGAGCTCAGCATACAAAACAATGGCAGGTTCCAGCCCATAAAATTCTGTTTTAATAACACCACTCTAAGTTATCCTTGGTTTATTGAAAGGCACTTAATCACCAGAACGGACAGCATGGCAGCCAGTTCTGCAAACCCCACTCAGAGAGAGTAAAATTGACTTTGTTGTAGGAGTTTGAGATGAGACCAAGGTAGAACTTGAGAAGTTTCGTACATGAGTTGTTCCCATTACCGAAAGATGATAAAAACATCTCCCTTTTATCTGGTAATTCTCATCAGTGGATCTCAAATGCATTGCCACGAAGATCGTTTCATTAGTTTCATTATCTCCATATTCATTAGTCAGGAACAGAAGCACGGAAAGATGAAATGCTGCCGCCACAGTTCCCCAGTGAACAAGTGGCAGAGGTGGGAAGAGGGGCTAAATTTGGAGACCACACAAACCACGCTGCCTCATTACTTGATTAAAGGTTTTGTTAACAAGAAACACAGTTATTGAAATCAGAGCTGCTCATAAAAGTTCAAAGTCCCACAGGAGAGAAAGCAAGCTCAGTCACCCCATGCCACGCACATAAAACACACGCCACAGATTGCATCTATTTCACACAAATAATGCTTATATCACAAATGGAAGGAAGTGCAAAATTAGGCCAAATTACAGCCCATGATGGGTGCTGCAATCAAGCAGCTGCAGAGTGCAGGGACCACTTCTCCCTAGTAGATAAAATACATGGAAGACGAGACCAATCTCTGCACACGCAACCAGACAGAGGTTTCTTCCACCTTCGGCAGCATCTGGTGGGGAAGGGTGGTTCTGGGTGCTGATGCAGTGCTGCAGGCCATAAAACTGACCATAATTTGCTATATTCAGCAGGGTTGGTTGCCCTGGGCTGGTGCACCCAGCACTGGGGCCACCAGATGGTGGCTCCGGGAGGCTCCCTGCATCCCACACCCACCCACCCACCCCATGGCACGATTGTGCTCAGAGCCGGTGAGTCAGGCCCCCATGAGCACACAGCAAACAGGCACTCGGTCTTCTCGGTGCTGAATGAGTAATGAGTGGGAGTGGAGAGCAAGTGGCGGCATTAGGGAGTGCGATCGGAATGGGAGAAAAGGGCTGTGGTAGAAATAATAGGGAAGCAAGCTGGAGAATGTAAACCACGTGCTGTGTCCAGGATAAGGTCTTCATCTAAGCCTCCTTAAAGAGGAAAATCATTCTCCTCCCGTTCTCATTAGGGGCTGATCAGGACATGCCTTTGCCCTCCATATCGTTGGCTCACCAGGCTTCCACACTCTTGGAAGAAGCCGCCTGGGCAGGAGGCTGCTCTCATTTGCACCGGTGCCACTGACGTTAGCAGCCAGCCCTTGGGAGTTTGACCTCTTCCCGCTGCCGCTCTGCAGTGTATCAGTCCTGGCAAGGACATAAGTTTACTCCCAACTTTCCCTGGGATGAGCAGGAAGAATCTATTCTGATCCCCAATGCCAAGGTCAGATCCATTTGTAACTCCTTTTTTTGCACAGTGTGATGCATCGCACCTCTGCCTAAGAGTGGTGAAGCATTGGAAGAGGCTGCCCAGGGCGGTGGTGGAGTCTCCGTCCCATGAGGGGCTCAAAGAACGTGTAGAGGTGGCACTTCAGGACATGGTTTAGTAAGCACAGTAGTGTTGGGCTGATGAACTTAGAGGTCTTTTCCAACCTTAATGATTCTATGATTCCTGAAGAGCGAGCGTGTCGTCACTTGCTCTGGGATGTTGTATTAACACCTCTAACAAAATAGTGTGTAAAGATTGATTGCCCAAGTGACGCTCATACCGGAATAGATAATTCACTTAGAAAAAGCTTTTGAACCGGAGGGAAAGCTAGTTAAGGAGTCTGATGTACAACAGTGTGAGATCTGTCATATCAGAGGTGAGTTTTGTTGATGGAAAGGATCATTAAAATCCCAATGAAATCTCACTAGCTGCCCAAGCATGACCTTAGGGAAACTCCTGCTCAATTCCACTCGAGGGAAAAGCTGTGTAAGGCAGCAGCCTGGTCCGTGTCTGCCGTCCGGCAGACTTGGGCAATCAATACCACCCTGAGGACAAACTAGAGGAAATGGAGATCAAGGATGAGCCATGGATGAGAAAAGGTGAGAAACGTTATCACAGTCAGGCTGGGTGGAGTTTTCTATAAAATGGGATCACAGCACAATCTCTATTTCGTGTCATGAAATTATAACTATTGGACACAGCTAAAATACGACTGGACTTTACGGGGCGCTAAGAAAGAACAGCAGCATCTACAGAATTGGTGTTGTTTCTGCCATTAACAGGAGAGGATATTGCAGTGAAATAGGAAAAAAATCTATAGGAAAACACGTGAGTCATTGGAATGAGTTTGTGGCAATCTTGACTGCTGGAATAACGATGGAGAGGTCGCTGCAATGCAGAGACATTGGGGAAACGGAGGCATTGATGTAAAGGGAGCAGATCAGAAGAAATGAGATTATTAGATAAAGCTTCCTCTCATTCCTCACAAAGATGAAATAAGTCCCATTGGCTACATAAATCATTTCTTCATAGAGTTATAGAATGTTTTGGATTGCAAAGGACATCAAAGCCCCCCTAGTTCCACCCCCCTACCATGGGCAGGGACACCTTCCACTGGATTAGGTTGCTCAAAGCCCCATCCAATCTTGTATTGAACACCTCATGATAGAGGATGAGCTATACAAATACTCACAAAGCAGAAATGCTGGAGACTCAAAGCAGTGAGAAATCTACAGGACTAATGAATGTAAATATTTCAAGGAATATCAAATTACATTTTATGCTGGCAAATTTAGAAAAGCACATTTTTGATGACGTCTCCTTCCATTCCAAATGGAAAACAAGCTTCTGTCTTATCTCAAACTTGGAGTCACTGATATAATCAAGTGTACAACCATCCAGAACAGTCATTGATTTTTTCCTTTAAGAAAGCACTAAAAATTACCTTTGCTTTTTCCATTTCTAAATCACATTATGGAACATTTCAGAACTGCCACAGGGAGCTCCCTATAAACATCTCTCTTCTCTTTCATCCCTTCAGGATGGATGCTATTCCTCATCTGTCCTGCACGCACATTCTCTACACTTTGACTTTTTCTTGGTACAAACTGACACCCTTGCTTTAAAACTTACTTAAAAACTTCTGAATTTTACTCCAGCTGAGGGCGTTAAGACAGAAAGAAAGATTTGTAGCTCCTGCTTAATCAAGACTTCAAAGAGGCTACATATATTTTTTACAATATAATGAGTTTGCAAAATACATCTTACTGAAATTATTGATTTTCCTACTGTGAGTGTCTGCATGATTCGATTTGATTTGTATTTATTGCTTCCCTCCTAATCAGCTTATAGTTATTTTTACTAAAAATATTCTTCAGATGTTATAAGACTGGAGAAATTGAACTGACATTCCAGCCAAAAGGCAGCTCAGATTTTTATGTGTAGCTTTAAAAACATAAGGAATATCTTACAAAGCAAGCCCTTCCCTATAGTTCCTTATCCAATTCAAGCAGAGATCACGACCTTGATATAGAGTTCACCTTTCTGTCATGAAAACCATAGGGAAATCGTCTCGGACCACAGGGAGTTTCAAAAGATGATGCAGTAAAACACAACTCTGTTGCATTTTGTGACCACATACAAGAAAGTTCACTCAGATGCTACAAAGAGCTGCCCGTATTTAACAAAGGGTCTCATACAATTTTAACATTTGCAAGTTGCCATGTGGTTCTCATCCAGTAACATGTGACACGCTGTTGGAGGAACACCCGAATCTCCCATTCCTTTTGTCCAGAAAGCTAAGGCAGGTCATAGCAAGGAGTCGTAAGAGATGAAATGCCACCACACTATCACAATGCAAAGAAAAGCAGAACAACCAGGCTGCCCAGGCTCCTTTGAGCTCCTTGGCCAAACTGAGAATTCCTACCCTGCAATTCTCATATTTTTCACCCATAAACCCTTCACACAGGGCAAGTTCTCCAAGGACAACTACTTTATTGCTGTAGAACATTCTTACCTGAAAAACCTCTACAGCTCTGTTCAGCATTTCCTGCAGAGATCTACATCAGAAAAATAAACTGTCTTTAGCCATACCATTTGAATAATAACTGACCCCTCAGTGATCAAAGTAGTCTTATGCAAGGTAGACTCTTCCTTTAGCACTAATTAAAGAGAAAAATAAGGAGTCATGGTAGTTATATAGAGCCGTTACCGAGCTACAGCCTTTCATTGGCTTTCTCTATGCAAATCAATTAAACATCCAGCATGAGAGCAATTAACCTAGATACCAATTAGACTAGCAGGGAGAACATGTTTCCTTGTATCAGGGCTTTTATTTTAGAAATAAGAATCATTCATATTTAAGTGCACTTTTTTGCCTCTGTCGAAAACAAGTCAATAAAAGACAGAAAAATATCCCAGGGAAGAAGCAGGATGCAGCTGTTGCTTTTTGAGTAATAAGTGCTAAAGGAAAGCTGAGAGGAAAAGCATGGTGAGAGTAAACAGAGGAGATGATAAACACAAATGTAAATGGAGGAGCCAAGCCCACAAATAAATTAGTAGCAGCTGCCATACATCGTCTAGGAACTGCCTGCAGAGTTAGGCCCATGCATTACAAGTATAATGACTTTTTGCTCTTGGATTAAATAAATAAAACCTTGTAGAACAGACTTTCCAGGGATGTGGTCAAGTCTCTGTCCCTGAAGGTGTTCAAAGAGCATGCAGAGGTGGCACTTCATGATATGGTTTAGCAGGAGCGATGGGGTTGGGCTGGTGGTTGGACTGGATGAGCTTAGAGGTCTTCTCCAACCTTAGTGATTCTGTGACTGTGGGGTTTGTTCCTGGTTAAAGCAAGTGTAGGCATATCTGCAATTAGTGGAGCAACGCTGGTTCGTATTCGCTTTTCATTTGCCCAAGAGCTTTCCATCTCCCAGCCTAGATGCTACGCAGGGCTCTACGTAGCATCATTTAGACGTCGTCATTTAGACGACGAGCAGTTTGTTCTGGTAAAATCCACTGAGTTTCAAGTGGTGGCTCAGACACAGGATATTCCAAGCCGGCCAGACCAGAGAGGTATTTTGAAAAAAAAAACAATCCTAAATGTAGGTCTGGTTTGCACATCAGCCCTGTGGTTGAGACGGGATTCTTGGCAAGACCTCCCGGTCCGTGTGCTGCCACTATATAGAAAAATGGGACTTCCATCCAAATAAAGCCTCTAACTGCTAGCGTGATGTGTGTGTTGTGATAACCAATGTCAAAATTAGCCTTGCTGTGGTTAACTTTCTCTGATTTCCAGGCTGCAGAGGTTTTTCTCCATTTTTCCTTGGAAGCAGCACTCTAGAAATAGTTTTGCCCTACGGCAGTGCCATCATACGATATGTACGACTCCAGGAAAAGTGATCATAAAAGGAAGCATTGTGGCCACTTTTCAAAGTGATATTTTTAGAAAGGGAGGTTTAGGAAAAAAAAAAAAAAAACACAACCCTCTCAAAACGAGGTAGGAAGAGCTATTTTTGATTGCTTTATCACTAAAAGATTGCTATCCTGACCTGTGCTATTTTCTGGATGACAACTTTCAGGAGAGTTCAGTTTGAAACATCAGAAAAGACACGTAGGAAAAATGACCAGTGAGCCATAAAACCAAGCAGAGTGTAGAAGCACCAAGGGAACAAAGCCATGTTACTTCCTTTGCTTTTCATCTAAGCCAATTAAATTTGAGGTTTGCTTTGCCTGGGCTGATTCTGAGTCTGGTCTATTGTGTGCCTGAATCAGCCAGTCCTACAAAAGGCAGAATTGGGTGATTTAATATCTTGAATACAGACAAATTCCCCAAAGGAGACCAGAAAATCTGAAAGCAACCATTTCTTAACCATTGATCCTGCCATCCTGCTAATCCTACAATTCAAAGTTACGCATTTTCTCAGCAGCATACAATTCCTGTTAGATTTATGGCTTTTAAAAGACATCTCATGTGAAATTCAGCGTGTAGTTCAGCATGGGATCAAGAAACTCTGATTCGACTTTAAACCAAAAAGGGAAAGCAATTAAAGCTGAAGGACCTCAGTTGGGATGTCCGGACCTGATGCTATTCCAACTGCCTGCACATACTCATATCGTGTAACCCCCAACAACTCCAGTTCTCTCTGAAAAAACTGATTCGCAACAACCCACTGAAACTGGCTTTAAGCCATGTAAACTCTACAAGTCTGAATTATTTTTTTTTATTCAGAAATAAATCGGTATTTTCAGTCTCACCAAAAGCTGTGTTGGGTATTCAGTGGTGTTGGAAAGCCACCTGAAGCATCAGGACACTCTCCACACAGACTTGTGCTGCACATGGCTGAGGGGAGACTTCACCGCTCTTCACAACTACCTCAAACGAGGTTATAGCAATGTGGGTGTTGGTCTCTCCTCCCAAGTAACAAGTGACAGGATGTGAGGAAATGGCCTCAAGTTGCACCAGGGGAGGTTTAGATTTGATATCAGGAAAAATTTCTTTACTGAAAGAGTGGTGAAGCCTTGGACCAGGTTGCCCAGGGCAGTGGTGGAGGGTTCAAAGAACATGTAGACGTGGCATGTCATGGTGGTGTTAGGCTGACAGTTGGACTGGGGGAGCTGAGAGGTCTTTTCCAATTTTAATGATTCTATAATTCTATGAAAACATTGTGTTATAGAAGTTACAAAATGAGTGTGCAATGCAGTGCTTTAAAAACATAAGGAAACCACCACTGAAAATTGTCGGCGGTACGGTAAATGTTTAGCTTTTAAAATGCCTGAGGTACACTTGTAGCTATGAAATCATTCTTGGTATCGACATTGAAGGAAACTTGTGCCTGTACGTTCTTCTTGCAGCAAATAAATCCAGGAAAGTGAACAGCAGCAATGAGCTCACGGATGATCTGTTGGAATTTGCAAGAAATTTCCATTTGCTGGTAAATTGAAGGCAAATCCTGCTTTAGGTCTCTGCTTTCAGAAATCTATCATCTTCAAATGCAACACAAAGCATTTCTGCATGAAGAAAATAATGCAAGTGTCTGGAAATGCTTGATTTAAGGTCCTGAATTACAACCAGTGGTTGAGTGGGAATGATGAAAAGCGGGATGTGTTAGGAAAATGTTATTGTGTTAGAGTTGAGAAAGTCCAGTTTAGAACAGAGAGAAAATGAATATATAAATTTTAGAAAAGAACAAGCATTGCTGAGTAGGACCTTTGCGTTTTATGCTGTGACATGGTATAAGAAAGCCAGGCATAGCTGCATTAGTCAGGCTGCCAGCGAATCTGAGACAGACAGAGGTGAAATGCTCATGGTTCCATCCCCCCCCCCCCCTTCACTACGTCCCCTTTCCTTCATTGTACCATGCATCTCCAAATGATGCTGAAGATAATTTATAACTGATCACGATAACCCTTCATTAAACCCTCACAGAATCAGGTATTTCAAATCTCAAGTTATGCAGAGAAACAAAAGAAGTAAATCCTTTTAAAAGTTTGGCTTCCCATGAAGCTGGGCGCCAGCCCTGCTCGTTCACGCTATGGCCCAATCCTGCAGCGTGCTGTGCACTCCTTCCATGTGTGCCAATCTTCTTGGCTGCCTTAGGAATTAAGGTCCTAAAGTCTTCTTGAAGAAGCATTCAGTGCCATACAGGACCGGCCCTTAGTGCATAAACCCAAGTGTTTTCTTCCATAGCTGTTACTGTGTAAATATTAATAGGACCTACGCTCAACAGGACCAAAATGTTCATTCTTGCTCTCTTGGCTCTGCTGGAACGAGGCCAATTTACATCAGCTGATTACCTGGGCCATTATTAATTATAAATTTAAGGTGACCAAATAGGTTCTAGGGCATTAAGACCTTCAGCTGTCACAAATTGATGTAACTTCCTCATCTTGAAGACTCACACCCATTTACACGACTCTAAGGTGTGGAACACAAAAATGGCCCAAATTCTGATTTCCTCACTCCGACAAAATACCTTCTGATGTTACTGTTTGCCCTCCTTGTGTGGATATCACTAAGACCTATTCAGGCTTAAATTGCTTAAGCTTAAACCAGGTTTATATTAAAAGTAGGCAGCCCCTTACCAAGAGAAACCCCTTTAAGCTGATAAATAACTTTTTCAATAGTTCCAACCAGCTGCATTGTATTATCTATAAAGCTGTCTTCATTCGACTGTCTCTCTGTAACGTAAAAATACCCACACAACCTCCTCTTTTCTCATCCCATTCTGTAATATTTTAAAAGATATTCGAGTTAATTCACTATCATCAGATAAATTTTAAACTCCTGTATCTGGAAGCAGGCAGGCTGTTGTGCAACTCCACCTTCTGTATTTTCTTTCCTTTCTTTGTTTTAAGGAAGCTGCAGAGCTCAGTCTCATCCTCCTGTCGCATTTCTCTAATGTAGGTTTGTCAATAGTGCATAATCAAGATTAAAATCAATGCCGCTGCTTTTCAGCTCTGTGGGAGTGCCTGTTCCTTCCCTCCTTCTGCTTCAAAGCCTGAGACATCAGGTTGCCGTTTGCTCTGAAGTGGCAAAGCTCGTTTCTTAAACTTTGAAGCCAAAAGTTCTCTGTAAGCAGAAATATTAGTCTGCATTTCAACATCTCCAAAGTGGATACTGAGAGAAAGGAAAAAGGGATTAGTTGCTCAACAGAAATAAGGCAGCATTTTAGATGGATTTCCCTGAGTCATCCTAACCTTCAGATCACCTTCAGGACAAAGTAGCTGGAGTACCGGCCGCCTGCATCTGGTTATAGATCACAAACCAACACTGCAAGAATGTGTTTTAAATTAGAACACTGTATTTTATTTCAGAATGATTTCTGTGTGCGCTTGACAATGCCTCTGTGAATGCAAACTTTTGCTCGTCTAAATACCCTGATTTTTAGGGGATTCAATATGTATTAAAAAAAATATTGTACTCTGTAAAAGTTTGCCTTGCTCGACTATCAATATTAAATAAACAAGTCAAAAATTATCACTGCTTGATTATAAAGCAACAATTTATTTTGCATGCTGGGTAAATGGATTTAAAACCATGCAGCAAGGTATTTGAGGAAAGGGAGTTCTATTACAAAGTTCAGCATGCCCCTCCTTACTTTGCTGTTTAACACCATTCCCTTGTTTTCAGAAGATTAAAAGGATAATAAAAACTCCCAAGCACCTCTGTTAACCATATGTTTTCTTTTCCAGTCAGTTTTCCATACATATAAAAACATGATCTGCCCCCTCCCCCGCTCAGTCTTGTCTTAACAGGGAAAAAAGCAGTGATAAACCAGATCGTAACATTTCTCTTGCCCTAAAAGGAAATGAAATGCAATGCCATAATAGACAACAATTTTGGTTTGACTTCCACTTAAATCCAAAGGGATGCTTTTTGCCTATGGAGAAAACTTTAGCAAAATTAATGGAAGAGAGTGAGAATCTGTGATTGCTTCAATTATAATAAACCTTTTCCCTCTGATTGTCGTATAAAACTCCAGAGAGGTTAAACAGCGGATCTAACTGCCTGTGTTGGCAACTACGATTCAGCAGATACCTTGGATAATTCTGACTTCTCCGCTGACTGCAGTGCTGCAGTCCTATGACAGCATCATATTAATGAGCCAGCAGAGGTACTTTGTGTTTTGCAAAGTTTAACCCTGTCCCTCAGACTTCCCTAACTCTCCACGAGGAAGACACAGCAGCATCCCACCCAGGAACCGTGCACATCCCAGGGTAAAGCAAGAAGGCAATTTTTGAGGAGGCTTTTGCCCAGTAACAAGATCACCTATTTAAAAATTCACAGACTGCTGAGCACAGACAGACACGCGTTTTCAGCACCTTTCAGAACCAGGAGTTAAAATCTCCCCCTCTCAGCATTCCTCCGCTTTGCAATGGGAGCTGGAACAGGGCTTTTTCTAGCACCAGCAGGTTTTGGTGGTTTTTTTTTTTTCCTTTGCAGCTTACTAATCAGTTGCCTGCGTAGCTGTAATCTATCCAAGAGGAGTCCAAAGTCTGGATGTTAGCGAGTCACTGTAATGCAACCCAAGTATTGTACCATGTAAACACTGTTTCATACAAGGTTTCAAAGAAGGAGAATTTGTTTCCAAGCAATGCACTAAGCTTTACATTAAAATGTAAGGGTGGGAGGAAAAGAGAGGAGGAAAGGGAGGAGAAGAATAATCAAGATCAAGGATTATGAATGCCGGGGGTCTTTCAAACTCTTGTTTACTGCCCGACTGCTCTAGCGCTGCAACTGCTGCATCCAGCCTCCTCCTGCAGACCCCCCCCCCCCCTTTCTGCGCCTGAGCTCCAGCCCGAAGCCTTTGCAGGGAGCAATCCCTGCCGCAAAGCAGCCCGGAGAACTCACCCAGCCTCCGCTTTTGACCTTCAAATGTCAGACGCTGCCTGGGGAAGGGGGGGATGCGGGATGGGGGAGATGCAGCTTGGACCCCTCTGCCCCCCTACTCCTTGCTCAGCCCCAGGACCGCGCGGTGCAGGGCGGCCCCCGCGGGCGCTGCCCGTGGTGCTGAAGCCCCGCTGCCACCGCCCTGGTGTCCCCCGGTGACCCCCCGTGTCCCCCTCCGGTGTCCCCCTCGTGTCACCCCGGTGTTAGCCCAGGCCCTACCCTGCGGGCTCTGCCGCGTGCTGCTCCGCCACCCCCGGCTCCGCCATGGCCGCTGCGAGAGGGGGGCTGGCGGGCGGGTGGGGAGGGCGGAGAAGAGAGAGGAAAGAGAAAAAAGAGAGTGAAAATAGAAAAGAGAGAATGGGAGAAAGGGAGAATGGAAAGAGAGGGGGGGAAAGGAAAAGAAAAAAGAAACGAAAACGAATAAAGAAAAAAAAGGAAAGAGAAGGAAAGGGAAGGGAAAGAAAGAAAAAAGGAGGAAAAGGGAGGAAAATAAAAGGAAAATAAAGGAAAAGGAAGGAAAATAAATGAAAATAAAGAAAAATAAAGGAAAATAAAGAAAAAGAAAGGAAAAGAAGAGGAAAGAAAGGGAAAGAATGGGAAAGAGGGAAAGAAAGAAAGGAAAATCAAGAGGGTGATGGCCTATGAAAGGGGAGGGGAGCAGGAAGCAGGGGCAAGAGGAAAAGAGCAGCGGAAAGGGGGAGGAGGGGGGAGAGAGAAGGGAAGGAGGGAGAGGGGCAAGGGGGGAGGGGATAGGGGATAGGGAAGGAGAAATGGAAAAGGGTGTGAAAGGGAACAGGGGAAGCAAGGGGAAGGGGGGGATAGGGAGGGGCGGGGGGATGGGGGCATTGGGCGCTGGGGATCCAGGAAGGGAAGGGTGAACAGGGGCGGGGGGGGACACGGATGGGTGTTGGGGTCCGGGAAGGGAGCAGGGGAGAGGGGCAAGGGGGAAGAGGATAGGGATGGGGGCTGGAGGAGCAGTGAGAAGGGGTAAAGGCAGGGAAGAGAGCAGGGGAAGCAAGAGGAAGAGGGGCTTAGGGAAGGGGCTTGGGGGTCCGGGAAAGGAAGGGTGAGCCAGGGCAGAGGGGGGCACCAGGGCCTGGGGTCCGGGAAGGGAAGGGTGAGGAGGAGGCGTGGCAGGGAGGTGGGGCGGGTTTAGGGCTGGGGGGATGCCGCCCCCCGCACACGTGTGCGTTCCGGGGATAAAAGGGGCAGCGGCGGCTGTAGCCTCGCCGCCCGCCCAGTGCCCCAACCATGAGCTACACCATGGAGCCCTTGGGCAACCCTTCGTACCGCAGGGTGACCGAGACCCGGGCCACCTACAGCCGCTCCAGCGCCTCCCCGTCCAGCGGGTTCCGCTCGCAGTCGTGGTCGAGGGGCTCGGGCAGCACCGTGTCCTCCTCCTACAAACGCACCAACCTCGGTCCTCCTCGGGCCACCTACGGCTCCACGGTGCTGAGCTCCGCCGAGAGCCTGGACGTCAGCCAGTCCTCGCTGCTGAACGGCGCGGCGGAGCTGAAGCTGAGCCGTTCCAACGAGAAAGAGCAGCTCCAGGGGCTGAACGACCGCTTCGCGGGGTACATCGAGAAGGTGCACTACCTGGAGCAGCAGAACAAGGAGATCGAGGCGGAGCTGGCGGCTCTGCGGCAGAAACACGCCGGGAGGGCTCAGCTGAGCGACGCCTACGAGCAGGAGCTGCGGGAGCTGCGAGGAGCCCTGGAGCAGGTGAGCCACGAGAAGGCGCAGATCCAGCTGGACTCGGAGCACATCGAGGAGGACATCCAGCGCCTGCGGGAGCGCTTCGAGGATGAGGCGAGGCTGCGAGACGAGACGGAGGCCACCATCCGCGCCCTGCGCAAGGAGATGGAGGAGGCATCGCTGATGAGGCAGGAGCTGGACAAGAAGGTGCAGTCGCTGCAGGACGAGGTGGCCTTCCTGCGGGGCAACCACGAGGAGGAGGTGGCCGAGCTGCTAGCCCAGCTCCAGGCGTCCCACGCCACCGTGGAGAGGAAGGACTACCTGAAGACCGACCTGACCACGGCGCTGAAGGAGATCCGAGCCCAGCTGGAGTGCCAGTCCGACCACAACATGCACCAGGCTGAGGAGTGGTTCAAGTGCCGCTATGCCAAGCTGACGGAGGCTGCCGAGCAGAACAAGGAGGCCATTCGCTCCGCCAAGGAGGAGATCGCCGAGTACCGCCGGCAGCTGCAGTCCAAGAGCATCGAGCTGGAGTCGGTGCGAGGCACCAAAGAATCCCTGGAGAGGCAGCTCAGCGACATCGAGGAGCGCCACAATAACGACCTCACCACCTACCAGGTATCGGGGAGGTGTCCCGGGATGTGCTGAGCCCAGGGGGGGGGGGGCACCTGGGTACCACCTGGGTACCGGCTTGGCTGAGGTGGGGGCACCTTGGTACTCGTTTGCACTGTGAGAGAAGCACCTGGGTACCGGTTTGGTGGGCGGGCAAGGGAAATGAGGGGGAACATCTGGGTACCAGCTTGGCTGGGGGAGGGGGGCACCTTAATACTGGTTTGGAAATGGAGAGTGAGGAGGCACCTGGGTACCGGTTTGGCACTGGGAGGGAGCACCTGGCTACCAGCTGGGGCAGGGTGGAAACACCTGGGTACCAGCTGGGGTGGGAGGAAACACTTGAACACTCGCTCAGCATATGGGGTTGCTGGCTGCTGCAGAGTTGTGGCATGTCAGGAGGGTGATGAGCCAGGTGGATCCCTGCTCTGATCCTCACGCTGCCTCACAAGGAAATGAGTTTGTGAAAGTGCCTTTTGAGAACTTTTCCTGCTGTGTCTCTGCACAAAGCCTGTGTCTGTGTCACCGAGGGTTTCTGTGTCTCTGTTGCAGGACACGATTCATCAGCTGGAGAACGAGCTCAGAGGAACAAAGTGGGAAATGGCACGCCACTTGAGGGAATACCAGGACCTCCTCAATGTCAAGATGGCCCTGGATATTGAAATTGCTGCATACAGGTACAGTAGGATCACTGCAGATAGATCCGGAATTTTAATAGCACTGCAGAAGCTGCTGGCTTGGGAAGCTTTACCACAGATAAATATCTGCCGGCAGTGAACACAAGTAAAATCAGAGCGTGACTAAACTACTGTCTCAAAAGCTGTACACACCATGGAGCATTTGCAGTAAGAACCCAGAGGTCATTAGGGACCAGCTCTGGGGATGGGTGGCAAAGCTCCCAGCACGCTCAGCGGGAGCAGGACAGCATGACTCAGTGCAGTGGCGGCTGGGTGCCGCATTCTGCCCTTGTTTACCAAAGTAGAAAATGCAGCAAAAGATAAGTTTATTTTTAATTCCTATTTGCTTTGCATATGCCAAGCAAGTGGTGCTTGTCACTTGAATCCCTTTTATCACTTGAGAGAGACAGTGCACTTGCTTGATCATGGTTGCCAGCGGTGTGATCTGCTTGTCACACTTTTGCTTTTCTTGCTCAACTTTTCTTTAAAGGCTTCCACTCTAATCTGGAGCAGGAACATTGCTTGCTATTGCCATCACCTGGCAGGTTTTTTTAGTCTCCCTTGCATCACTTTAGAACTCTCACTGGAGAAATGCTGATTTTTCTGGGTCACAGGCTTAGATGAAAAACATGCATTTGAATATAAGAACAGTAAAACCAAAACAAAAACATCTCCAGATCTCCTTCAATTCCTGAGGCTGTTCAAACACACACATATCCTCGAGCCTATAGCTGTTTGTTACCAAAGTGAACTGAAACAAAGTCTCTTTAGCTGCACAGGAAAGGTGGATGCCCAAACTACTGAACTGGCTTTGAGTATCTCAGCCACAATATTCGATCTGAGTCTGTTGGCTGCATCAAATTTTCAGCTCACTTTAGCTATAATGCATCCTGTGATGTTAATTATTCTGCCTTACTCTGTGCTAATTTATGCCATACTAAAGTTTTTCATGTTAAAGATGAATTGCAGCTGGTCAGGCAAAGGTGTTACACTTGCCACGTGCAAACCAAGCTGGAAGCCGTTTGCTGAATACGAATTTCACAAAAGACCTGATACAAGAAAAGATGAACTGGGGCCGTGAGCGATGGATTGTGCCATTCAGCTCTAACATATTCCATATAGAAATTGGTTTCACCCTGCTGATGGGGAAATAGGATTCTAATAGCTGTCTCTTACATTGGGTTTCCATGCTGATTTTTTTTTTTCCTTCTCCCAATTCCTTTAGGAAGCTACTGGAGGGCGAAGAGACCAGATTCAGTGCCTTCTCTGGAAGCATTACTGGACCCATATTCACACACAGACAACCATCTGTCACAATAGCATCCACTAAAATTCAGAAAACAAAAATTGAACCACCAAAGCTGAAGGTCCAGCACAAGTTTGTAGAAGAAATCATTGAAGAGACAAAGGTAGAGGATGAAAAGTCTGAAATGGAAGACGCCCTGGCAGCTATTGCAGAAGAAATGGCAGCCAAGGCCCAGCAAGAAGAACAGGAGGAAGAAAAAGCAGAAGCAGCTGCAGAGGAAGAAGCTGTTTCCGAGAAGGCAGCTGCAGAAAAAGCTGAGGAAGAAGAGAAGGAGGAAGAGGAAGCAGAGGAGGAAGAAGCTGCAAAATCTGACGCAGCCGAAGAAGGAGGTTCTGAAAAAGAAGAAATTGAGGAAAAGGAAGAAGGGGAGGAGGCTGAGGAAGAGAGGGGAGAAGCTGAGGCCAAGGGCAAAGCTGAAGAGGTAGCAGCAAAGGTAGAGAAGGTCAAAACACCTCCCTCGAAGTCACCCCCTAAATCTCCTCCTAAATCCCCTGTAACGGAGCCAGCCAAGGCTGTCCAGAAAGAAGCAGCTGCAGAAGCAGGAAAAGAACAGAAAGTGGAGAAACCTAGTGAGAAAGCAGCATCTCCGGAGAAGCCAGCAACACCAAAGGTAACTTCTCCAGAGAAGCCTGCGACCCCAGAAAAGCCTGCAACCCCGGAGAAAGCTGCTACCCCAGAGAAAGCAGTGACCCCGGAAAAGCCGGCAACGCCAGAGAAGCCCCGTTCCCCGGAAAAGCCAGCTTCCCCGGAAAAGCCCCGTTCCCCAGAAAAGCCAGCAACCCCAGAAAAGCCAGTGACTCCGGAGAAGCCCCGTTCTCCTGAGAAGCCGGCCTCCCCAGTCAAAGATGAAAAGGCTGTGGTGGAGGAGACCATCACTGTCAAAAAGGTAACAAAAATTAGTGCAGAGGTAGAGAAGGAGTCCAGGAAAGAAGACATTGCAGTGAATGGTGAGGTGGAGGAGAAAAAGCAAGAGGAGGAATCTAAAGAGAAGGAGGTTGAGGAGGAAGACAAGGGAGTTGTCACCAACGGCCTAGATGTGAGCCCAATTGATGATAAGGGTGAGAAAATTGTAGTAACCAAAAAAGCAGAGAAAATCACTAGTGAAGGCGGGGACAGTACGACCACGTATATCACAAAGTCGGTGACGGTCACTCAGAAGGTAGAGGAACATGAAGAAAGCTTTGAGGAGAAACTAGTTTCCACCAAGAAAGTGGAGAAAGTTACTTCACATGCTGTAGTAAAAGAGATTAAAGAGACCGAATAAAATAAACCATAGCTAAATTAAATTCAAGAGCTTGGGTTGGTGCAAAAGGTTAAGCCATATGACAGCTGCAAAATGCATGTGAGTGACGGCTTCAAAGCAGAACGGGTTCTCTCATGGAGGCTCCAGACACACAGTATTTTACTTTTTTGTGCAATATAGGGGAGGGGGGGGGAATGCATGCAGGCTCAAGATGTACTCCCTCCACAGAGCTTGGGGATCTAAAAAAATACTACTACTACTAGTGCATGAGATGAAATGTGCAAAGGAAGCTTTTGAATTTCCTGAGCTGTTGGAGGGACATGTCTGAGGAACGACTTAAGATGTATTATGCAAAGAACCAACTGAGCCAAAACCAAACAGAAAAAAAGTAATAGAATATTCATGAGAACCAGAACTCTCCTAGCCTTAAAAAAAAAAAAAAAAAAAAAAAAAAAAAAGCTACTTATAAATAATTATGTTTACCTCACTGGTGCAATTAGGGTGGACTTTTGCTCATGGGAGAACCTAGTCGACATGCACAGTACGCAACCTTTTGTTGTTTGATGTAAAAGTCACAGCAGTTCTTGCTCAATAAAGGTCAATACTGAAAATACAATTTGTCTGGTGGCTTCTTTCCGACTCACATCCTCCCCTGGAGTTCAATACTCTGTCCAGAACAGGAACACAGTTGCATGGGTGGGTTGAAAAGTTGCTTGAGTCTTTTCTTGGAAACTTAGAATTTGAAGTGGATGTGATGAACAAGTTTCCTGTAATATAACACAAACACTTTGAGCTGGTGTCAGCTAAAGCTGAAGAGCTGGATCTCATGCTTTACAAAGAGGAGTCTGAATCCAGTTCCCTGGCCTTTAGGTACAGGTGTTGCAATTGGTTTTGCTAGCAATGGGGCGGTCTCTAAGCTGTGTGCTGCTAACATCACATATCTGAACGATCCTACTTGTATAAAGAGTTAAACTCCATTGCAAGTATAATTTTCCTCCCTGCACACTGCTCTCAATGTGTAAGGAAATGGTCATTTCCAGATCATTCCTTGATTTTTTTTTTACTTTTATTTCTTTTTCCTGTGAAGACAGCCTGTCTGTGAACCTCAACTGGTCTTGGTCTCTTCTCTAACACTGGTTTGTCACTTAACTTGGCAAAGACCCGTTAAGTGATCTCAACCAAGACACTTCATGTTCACCAAAATGGTGTAGCTTCTGATTATTTTTTTCCCCTCCTACCCTAATTTTATAGGAACATCCTGTCTTAAATCTGTATGGGGATTCTCTGTCCCCAGTAATCACTCTGCCTCTCAACACAAAATTCCAAAAGCAAGAGCAAATAAATTCCTGGAAGAAAGAAACTGTCCCAGAGATGATACTGATATGTATCAAAAAATATTCCTAACTCATTTTTTGTACGTTCTTCCATCTGACAATAGCTGTGGAAATGAGGCCGGGCAGGGCTCAGATTACACCTAGTGTGACTGACAAATAAAAGCACACTAAAGCATTTTTAAATTTCCAAGAGAAAAGCCAACGCCCATACCTACTGCAGCTTCCAGGTTGGTTTTATTAAGAAGGAAGCCAATTAAAGGGCCTCAACTCCAATCTGGAGAATTGTGTTTTATTACAGGATTAATATTGTCTTTATTTCTGTCATGTTTAAAAGGAAAATGAAGAATGCTGCTACTGCCCTACCTCCCATAACCAGCAGGGATACACAAATCATTTCTAATCCTGGGTTCAGTACATGAATTATCCTGAAATCTGTTGTCTAATTGAATGTCTGATCAAAATCTATGATTTGCACATGCTTTTCAATTCTTTACGCTATCAACAATTGAAGATCAAGTAGTTTTTAATTGAAGGGGTTCTGCACGTTCTTCACTGGAGAAGAAGTTAGGAGTCCACAGCAGATAACAAATCTGAGTGTCTTTGTGTAGCAAAGTAATGAATGTTTCTCCTGCTGATACCAATAATGGAAATCTGTGCTCAACAGCTTGCTGGCTGAGTGACGTTTAATTAAAGCAGAATTAGCAAATTAAATGGCAGCTTCTCTTTAGCAAGCTTATTTGCTAACGTTACATGAATATGTGACACAAAAATAACTGTACCTTAATGAATAAGAAGTAAAGTAGCCCCGTTGCACTCACCTACAGTCCGTAATGTTAAAATGTAGAAATGCCCAGTGATTTGTGAGCATTAAAGTTATTTTTCTCTTGGGTCTAATCAAAATTTCCAAGAGAACTCCACTACTAAATCCAAAAACTAAATCACAGACCAACATTTAACATAAAACTGTTTATGGGATCCTATGTAAGTTCTAGACTCTGTTGAAGTGTCAGAAACTGCAAAGCCAGCGGGCTACCTCCCCTCAGAATACAAAGTCAGGCAACTTCATCATGAAGACAAAGAAGGCTCACCTTGTAGACTGAATTAAACACTGATGTCAGTGGGAGACCCAAGAACATGCTAACGTGTGCTTACACAGGTGCAGGTGGCATCCCAGACTGGCTTGCTGTTTTTCATGTCATGCTTTCTTTTCAGTTCTGGTAGAATACAGGGACAAGGACCTAGAGATTATTATTGGTGTTGCTTTGATTCTGCTTGCGCATTGGCGTTCTAACCAGGATTGCTGTTTCTTGTGCAAGGGGGCCGTAACAACGCTTCTGCCCAGGGCACATGGACTGTCCTGAATGGTTTTCAAAAGTCACTGCATAGCCTGCATGGGAGGCAAACTCCTGGGCTACCCAATGGCGTGGTGTATTTCAAAATATCCTCATTTCCCTGCACCTTTTTCTCCCAAAACATATCCCAGCCTTTAGTTGTTACTCGCAACTGCATTTCTTCCCTTTGCTCTAAGACGAAAATGTGTGAGTTTAGTCTGTCTCCCTCTGCAAATGTTTCCATCAAATCCTAAGAGGAATAAGCAACTGGTTAACACATTTCTAAATATTTATAAAACTATAAGAACCGATTAATAGTTAATGTTGCCAAGAGGTTTTGTCTACTGACATCTGCAATCAAACCGTTTCAAAAGATAGCATAATTCCAGGGCAGAGATGCATAAATTGTATGTTATTTGCCTGTTCTGCACCAATTACTTTCTCAGTCTGTGCATAACCAGTGAAGGGATTAATTACTTTCAGACACAGAAGTTCATTAACATGAAAGACTCCAGGAAGGGAAAAACAATAATTAAAGGAAGTTACTGCGAAGCTCCATGGGTCTTATCTAAGGTGGGCTGTCAAGACCCCCGAGACTTCAGGAGCTGGAGGGCTCTATACCAAGCAAGGTCTTTTTACCGTACCGGCTTGTGGAGATGCTACAATTAAGAGATTTTCAGCAACCCAGAACTGAAATCCAGGCAGAAACAAACTGGGAAGTGTTACAGAACACAAATAGGTTGCATTTGCCAGGGAGCTGAGTCAGGCACTGGAATTTTCTCCAGGCATCAGTGTCTGTGCTTTTCCCATTCACATGTGGGCTTTCTTCTTTTTCCGTTCGGGATTAAACTACCCTTAACTCATCTAGGAAGGCAGCACATGATTAATTGCCAAGTATTTATTTACTAGAAGGTAAATTCCTAGAATCTGGATATTACAAGTTTTGCTCTTGCTGAGTGCAAGGGGAATATATGTATACATGTATCTTGAGAAAAGCATTCAGGACCTCCTTGTATTTGTCTTCCCTGTGGTGAGACCTCAGCCTGATCCAGACCGAGACAGCAAGAGAAAATTCTGGGGACAGGCTCGCAGCTTCACTTGCAGCTGCAACTTGGGTTAAAGTTTCTATCCTGTCTCCCTCTGCCTGCTTTTACTGCATTGCGTCAAAGCAAGCTCCTGGATTTTCAAGGGTAAAACAAGTGTTGCCAGCAGGATCCCCACAACCCTGAGAGCATCCCAGCATCAACACACGCTTCAATTTCGTAGCCATCAGTTTACCTTAGCAGCAAGGCAGGACTTGAGGGGGACAAGCCAGGCTGGACGGTCGCTGCAGCTTGTCACTCTCTGCAGCTCAGTGCCATGGCTGTGACTCACACATTTCCTACAGAGTCGTGAAAGCTCTCCTCTAGCTGCAATACATTAAAATAACATAAGGAGTGGGAATTGGACCAAGAGACACTGCAAGGAGAAATGTGTGTGCCTGTTTGAGAGCATCCCTAGCAGCCTGGTTGCAACACTTTGGAGAGCTGCAAGCCGTGCTGCTTCCCAGAAATTAAAGGGATACAAAGGACTGAACGAAAAAGGAGTTTATCCTTAAAAAAAGACATTAAAAAGGACGCAAAAATCAGATGTTGGATAGTTAAAAGGAGCTCAAAATGCTTGGACAAAGGCAGGATGGGGCAGTTGGTTCAATATGTGCCAGTGGCTTGGCTTTAACAGCTGTGATGAGTTCTGTCTGGTGGATAACGTGGTTTTCCCAAACCTTTCTCCCAGCTGGAATGCCATGCTCAGCATTTTCTAATAAGGGACTTCAGTGAATTGCCAAGTACCTTCTCTTGGACTCAGTACTCGGCTGTTTGAACCAAGGGTGTCACATACCGAAAGGAGCAGGTCTCCTGCAATCCATCAATGGCTTTTAAATAGCTGAGCAAACGGCACGGTCGAGCCTCTGGCCCACAGTTCTGCATGCACCCCCACCACTTTCCTGGAGACAGAAAATAAAATCTGCTTTGTAAGAACAAGTCTGCATAAACACAGGTAGAAAAATCTCCATTAAAAGCAGAAGGGAAATGTGAAAAGACTTAAAAGAGATGCTCTTGAAGAAAGGGAGAATTTGTTTGTCTCTGGTTTGCAAAACCCCCCAAAAAGGGGGCAGAAATTAAGCATTTAGAAATGATACTGGAACTCCCTGAACAGGAGTTACTGGAATTATTACACATGTGTACAATCTCTGTTTCATGAATGGCTTTACCAAAGCTTCTTTTTCCTGGGAATGTGGACCAGAATTAAGTGCTTCCCTCATCCATCATCATCTTCTTTGCAAGTTTTGCAACACTGAAAAGGGAGATGCTTTTGGAACTCCCCTACAATTCGTACGTAAAGAAAATTTGTTTGAAAAATGTATTTCCTTTCTCTCTGAATGGAGCCAACAAGGAAAATCAATGCAAATCAATTAATACCACAAAGTCAGTGTACAAAATTAAAAGTTACCCCAAAAAGCCCACCTAGCTAAATGTGCCTGCAAATGTTTTTGTGCATCCATATAATGCCTGTCTTACTGTGGGTTTCCAGGAGTTTAGTTTATTTTGAATGGTTTAATTTGCAGCATTAGTTTAGTACTTGCCTTTAGCAAAGGTTTGATTTTATGTTTCAACTTGAGCTTATTGAAAACTAATACCCTGTGGCCGCGGGACACCGACATTGCTTTCAGAATCACCTGGGTTTGCTGCTGTTGGAGCTGATCCTGTTCTGTCTCCCATAACAGATCAGACCTTTTAACTCACATTCTAAAGTTTAAAAGGCCCTGAGCCTCTTCAGTCCATAGTGGATTGATGCAAGACAGCACCCTGGAAAGGCAACTCCAAGAAGCACAGAGAACTCCTCCCCACAGCTCATTTAATACACAGCTATTGTTCCCCGTCTACACCCACGCTCACTCCCCCTTTCAGCACTGACCTATCAGCCACCAAACAACTTCCTACCAACATTTCACAGCCATGTTTGCATTTTCCTGCTTTATTTGTTTGTCAAAAATTCCTCCTTTTTCCAAAATGCACGAGGAAGGTCACATTTGTGTGCATAGAACCACCCGGTGAGACCCATCGCACCGCTAACAGCCCATCCCAACACCTGTTTATTTTTACCATTGTAAGATTTCCACATGAAATTTTACAGCCTGTCAAGAGATTTTTTTCCCCTCTTTCAAGTGTCCCCCCAGCGTATCAGGCAAAGATAGAAATCAGTATCCGATATCCCGCTATGCAGGATTGAAAGATGAGCAACACACCATTTCATGTGAACCTTTTCCGTGCATCAGTGACTCACAACACACACAAACAATCTGTGTAAGCATTTCAGTAACTTTATTGACTAGCTTTATTGCACATACTTATTGAAGCCTCCATTATTTTACCCACCCAAGGTTTCCATGATTATTTTAAATGCACGTTAAAGATAACTTTCATTCCCATGACTTATTTTTTTTTTTCCCCCCCGTTCTAAATTAAGGTTCTGAATCACCCAAGAAAGACAAAACCCCTGAATTCATACGTGGAGACCATGCGGCGTTCAGGGAGCAAGCCAGTGGGTGCTCTGCAAGCAAACTGATACTCTGCACAGAGAGAAACATCATAGATCATTAACTTTAAACCTCAGTGGTCACTGAATTAAATATGTGAGACTGCAATTTTAGCTCAGTCAATCATTGTTTATTCTGTTGACCTGATGAGAAAGCTAGACTGCCTTGGAACTCAAGCCTTCTTCTTCACTTCACTCTCTTCCTTTCCTGCTGCTTCTTTCTCTTCCTTCTCCTCCTCACCAGCTTCCTCAGCAGCCTCCTGAGACTCCTCCCCTTCTTCAGCTGCTGTTTCTTCTGCTTCTCCTTCCTCTTCCTCACCTTCTTTGGCTTCTTCAGATTCTTCCTTCGCACCTTTGAAAGAAAGAGACATTTCACATCTACGCGCTGTTCCTCATCCCAGCTTAAGAGGAACCACCAAACCCACACCCTTCCACCCCACATGTTGGGATGGTAGCCAGGTAAGCACGATGGCACTGGCAACCAATTTTTCATGAAAGCAGTGAGATTTACCTCAGAATTGCATGGGACAGCAACAATATCACACAGCCACCTTCTAGACTTTAGAGGGAGTGAGACACTTCCTACATCTTTTCCATGCCACAGCCTTGAAAATATCAACTGTGGACTCATTGCTTTAAGCCTTCTCCAAATATTTGAACTGAAAAAGGAATCTTGCCCTTTCTCTCCTATTGGCTCTTTAGCTGCCATTTCTTTGTAATTAATCTTTACACTAAAAGTCCTAGAATAGTTCAATGGTAATCAATGCATTTCAAATATATTTAGGTTAAATTCTTTAGGGCTATACAAAATTAAGTTTGGAAAAGCAACTTCCTTTTACATTTACTTTAAAATGTGAGTTTGGTAAATAAATTATGGGGTAGCAAGGAGGTGGCATATGTTTTGTTTGAACAAGAAAACCACCTAGACCTCAGGCAACAGACATTGCTGTCCACTGAACCCAACAGCTACATCCGCAGACACCAGCTGATGTTCCTGTTATCACAGGCTACTCTCTGGGAATTACTATTTAGGTCAGGATGTTCTTGTTCCTTCTTTTTGAGGATGTCTGTAATAGCCAACACTCTTTGCAGCCATATGAATATAGCATGACATTCTGTTAAAGTGCTATCATTCTTGGTTTTGGAAGCTAGAATGGGAAAAGAAACCAGCCAGTGATTTCCAATGGAGTAGAGCAAGTGCTACAAGCTGCCTGATATTGAAAGTTTACTGTATCTTTCATTCAATATTCAGGTCTCCCTGCTTAAATGCTGTGTGCTTAATCCCACAATCCTTTGCTTGTGTAAGCAGACAATGAGAGAGGGCTAATGATTAGACATCAGGATTTCTGGTTTTTACCCCATATGATGATCTAGATGATCTTTAAGGCCCCTTCCAACCCAAACTATTCTGTGATTCTATGAGCAGGGTGAAGCATGAGAGGACTTAGAAAGTAACTCTAAGTACCTTCCTCCTCTTCTTCAGCCTCTTCACCTCCTGCTTCTTCCTCACCTTCCTCTTTCTCTTCCTCCTCACCTTCTTCTGCAGGGGCTGCCTTGGCTTCTCCCGCTTTAGCAGCCTCAACTGTTTCCTCTATTTCAATCTGCTCTTCCTGGACGTGGCTGGAATAGTACGTGGGGAAGGCACGGGTTGTCATCAAGTAGGAGCTGGACTGGAGACCACTGTAAGCAGACCTGCCAAAAGTGGGGGCAGTCTGGGTGTAGCCACTGGTGATGCTTCCAACACTGGTGAAACTGAGTCGGGTTTCTTCACCTTCCAGAAGCTTCCTAGCAGAGAAAAAAAAAACAAGCAGAAATGACTTAGTTATGCAGCAGTAGGGTTCAGCAGATTTAGCCACGGACCAAGACACTATAATGCTTTCAGCAGTGTAAAAACTATCCCATAATGAGTAAAAATGTGGCAATGCCACCCTATCTTGGAATAATTTAAAAATTTCAGAGGTACCTGTTACGGGTGAATTAATACTTCTCCTTGTTAGAAGAAATAATGGGGGAAAAAACCTCTAGGAATAGGTCCCTGTGCCATATGAAGAGAAAGGTTTATTTCAGTAGCCTGCAGGGCTGCATAGAACAATGCAGCCATAACAATTTCACATTATGTTTAGTTATTAGGCAAGGTTTATAACCACTTTCTCAATAATCCCCCTTGCGGCACTCAAAAATTCTGCTTTGGCATTTGCCCTTTCTAACAGTATTTGAGACAAAACATTCAACAGCTATTTAGCAGCAATCCTGCTGTAAAATATTTGCTTTGCAGGAGACTGCAGCAGAGTCAAACAAAGCCTGTTCTTCAGAGGATTTCCAATTTTTAGAACACAAAGTTCCATTTACACAAAGTCTCTTCACTACGCACAGACTGAGTATTCTGCTTTAAGCAATATTTTACCTCAAATATACTGCTTCTTCTAAGAACAAGAAAATGAAGAAGACCTGATGAAACTGACATCTATCTATAAAAACCTCTGCTGGAGAAACAATAGAACTGACTCTCTTGAATAGAGAAGAGGAATCCAATCAGGGTTCTGACTTTTTAAAACATCCCCCTACCATACCTATATGCTGCAATTTCGATGTCCAGGGCCATTTTCACGTTGAGCAGATCCTGATATTCCTTCAGGTACCGAGCCATTTCACTCTTTGTGGTTCTCAGCTCGTTCTCTAATTTGTTGATTGTATCCTGTTGGAAGTAAAACATTGACAGTGTAAAATTCCTAAAGCTCCCATGTCTAGCAAGAACACCTTGCAAGGAATTTCTCTAATCTTATTAATTTAACCTTGCTCTAGCAGACAAGTGAACCAAATCCCACCTTCCCTGACAGGTTTTTTCCACACCTTGATATTCCATCCCCCCTCAAGAGCCCAGTTTTCTGCTACCCAAGGACCAAAGGAGGCATGAAATCTGCGTGGTGCTTCATTTTGGTTTTAGCATCGAAGTGCATTTTCTAGCTTTAGCCGAAGGATCTCTGTTTTATAAAGGTATAGAGGCTTTCTGAGTGTACAGATGCCTCGCGCATTATAGCTCTGCAGCATTTTGTGCCATAATTTCAGGACACCTTTGCGGTTCGGCTGTGAGGCATCACTGTAGAATTCAAGCAATGCCCCCCTTCCCAGAACACCCCCCAACTCCCTCCCCACCTGCAGGGCAGAGATGTCAGCGCTCTGCTTCTCTTCCAGCTCCTGCAGCTGCTTCTCCAGCGCCTCGTTCATCCCGCGGGTGGCTTCGATCTCCAACGTCTTGGCTTTGAGGAGGCGGCGGCTTTCGGACACCTCATCCTTGGCAGCTCGGACAGCATCGGTGTTCTTGGCAGCGCTCTCGCTGAGGACGGTGAAGCGGCTTCGGAACCACTCCTCGGCGTTCTGCATGTTGCGAGCCGCCAGCTTCTCGTACTGCGCGCGGATGTCGCGCAGGGCAGCGGAGAGGTCGGGTTTGGCCGACACGTCCATCTCCACGGAGAGATGCGCGTACTGGATCTGCGCCTGCAGCTCGGCCAGCTCCTCTTCGTGCACCTTCTTGAGGAAGGCCAGCTCATCCAGCAGGCTGTCCACACGCTTCTCCAGCTCTGCCCGCGCCAGCGCCGCCTCATCCGCGCCCTTGCGCACCTCCAGCAGCCGAGCCTCCGCATCCTCGCGGCTCAGCACCTCCTCTTCGTACCTGGCTTGAAGCCCGCGCAGGGTCTCCTCCAAGCTCTCCCTCTCGCCCTGCAGCGCCTGCTTCTCGCTCGTCGCCTCCTCGGCTGCCAAGCGCAGCTCGCGGATCTCCTGCTCGTAGAGAGCTCGGAATCGCGAGGGCTCGGCGTGTTTCTGCCTCAGCACCAGCAGCTCAGCCTCCAGCACCTTATTCTGCTGCTCCAGCTCGTGCACCCGCTCGATGAAGCAAGCGAAGCGGTCGTTGAGGTCCTGCAGCTGCGCCCGCTCCTGGCTGCGGATGGACTTAAGGTCGTTGCTGATGGCGGCCACCTGGCTGAGGTCCAGGCTGTCCACCGAGTGCAGGAGGGAGCCCGAGGCGCTGGACGTGGCGTAGCTGCGCCGAACGGACACGGAGGAGACGGGAGCGGAGAGGCTGGAGTAGGCAGAGCGCGCAGAGCTGTACCCGCCGCCGCTGCGCATCCCCGAGACGTGCAGGCGCGGGCTCTCGCCGTAGCGCCGCTTGTAGGAGGGGAAGAACGGGTCGTAGCCGTACGAGCTCATGGTTGCGGAGATTGCGGAAACAACGCCAACTCTGCGCACCGGCAGCGCCAGAGCGCCCCTATTTATCGGCGGGAAAAAAGGGCGCGCGCAGCCGCCGGGAGGAGCCGCGCCAGGGGGCGGGAAGGGGAGGGGAGCGGAGGGGAGGGTGAGGAGGGAAAAGGAGGGGGCTTGGCGTGGGGTTGGTCTGGGCACAGCTCACAGCGCTTTCCCTTCAGGTGCCCCCTCACCTCTCAGGTGCCCCTTTGCTTCTCAGGTGCCCCCATCGCCTCGGGTACTTCTCATCTCAAGTGCCTCCCTTGTGGTCTCCCCCTCGCCTCAGGTGCCAGCTTCGCCTCAGGTGCCCCTCTCATGGTCTCCCCCTCACCTCTCAGGTGTCCCCCTCACCTCTGCTGTCCCTCTTCTGGTGTCCCTTTCACCTCTGCTGTCCCCCCCTCTCCCCCACCTCAAGTGCCCATCTCACCTCAGGTGTCCCCCCTCACCTCAGGTGGGCACCTTGCCTCTCAGCATCCATCTCACCTCTCAGGCACCCCCCCTCGCCTCAGGTGCCCACCTTGCCTCTCAGCATCCATCTCACCTCTCAGGTGCCCCCCTCACCTCAGGTACCCACTTTGCTGCAGGCCTCCCCCTCACCTCAGGTTCTCCCCTCACCTCTCTGGTGTCCCCCTCGCCTCTGGTGCCCCCCTCACCTAACGTGTCCCCCTCGCCTCAGTTCTCCCCCTCACCTCAGGTGCCCCCCTTTGCCTCTTAGATGCCCCCGTCACCTCATACTGTCCTCACCTCAGATGCCCTCTTGCCTCAGGTGCCCCCCTCACCTCTCAGATGCTCCCCTTGCTCTCAGTTTCCCCCTTTGCCTTCCAGGTGCCCCCCTTCGCCTCTTAGATGCCCCCTCACCTCTCAGGTGCCTACCTCCCCACAGGTGCCCCCTTTGCTGCAGGCACCCACCTCGTCTCGCCCTGCCTTCACCCCAGATGCCCCCTTGTCTCTCAGGTGACCCCCTCGCCTCACTCAGCTCTCACCGCAAGTTTCCCCCTTGCCTCTCAGGTGTCTCCCTTACCTCAGGCGCCAACCTTGCCTCAGGTTCCCCCTTGCCTCAGAGCCCACCTCCCTGCAGGAGGCCCAGTGCCTCAGTGAAGCTGGGGTGCACACCTTGTGCCTCAGAACCATCCCACTCCACGCACGATTTTTATCCTTCAATCTGCAGTTTTCCCAAGGCATTTGTGCTCTTCCAAGTTCCCGCTGCCCTCCCCGTGCCCTTTGTTGCAAGTGGTCCCTGACAACCAGGTAACGACAGGAATGAAGAAAGAAATGCAGGGCATGGGTCACAGAATATATTAAAATCTAGTCCTCCAGCTTTGCTTCCTCTGCTCCTTGGAAATCTCCAGAGGCAAATCTGAGAGTTGCATCCCAGGGACTGGATGTCTGGGCTGACACAGAGACTGAAACTGCGCTGCAGCTGCTGCTGACCTGGGTTATTGGCCACTGGTTGGTTGACATAAACCAGCATTCATGCAGTAGAGACTTATCAGAAATAATCTAGGCTCGTACTGAGCACAGACTTCCTTGGATGCTCAAAATGCAATGGTAAGTGGTCTCTCTGAGCCAGAAGGGCAAATTTGTTACAAGACAATCTCTTCAAAGTTGTCTTGAGGAAGGAATAAACGAAGGCATGGGTTGGGGGACGTTTAGTCAGTGAGAGAGACCACAAAATATTTAGTTGCTTCCTAAAGAAAGGGGGGAAACTTAGTAATATACATAAATTACTCTGCACGGCTGTCACTAATTGCACTGGTACTTAAGTATTCTGGCACAAAGATGGGTTTGCTTAATACAAGTCATCTACTAAAGGCAAAGCAGGGTTGATTAATCATGTTTCCTACTGTAATCTAGTGATCTAAACCAGAACATTACCTGTTGTGTGGTATCAGTTCCACAGGTTTGAGGGTACTTGAGTATGAGCCATATTAAGCTGTAAAGGGCAGTGGCCTGTCAGAGGTACAAAGCTGCAGCCTCTTTTCATCGGAGCTCATGCTGGATGGAGTTAACTGCACTGGGAGCTGGTAAAGGCTTACGCACCGCTGTAACGCAGGAGAGCTAACAAGAGACCTTATTTTGAAGATCTAAAATGTCCCCATGAAGATCAATGGAATCGCTCTCAATTTACAAGCACAGCAAGAAGTCAAAATGTTATTCAAAGCTCCTGATGTAGATTTCAGCGGCATTCACGCATGTTAGAACAGCTATCAATTATTTAGGCACTGAATACACCAGGGACGGTAGCACAGGTGTAGTTTCACGTGCTTATGCATTTTAGCTTCAACAGCTAAAATGAGTTTGACTTTTGCCCAAAAAAGATGGTTTGTGTAGGTTGCAGAGCACCCAGGGAGGGAATGAGCAACATGGGCATTGCAGCAGATAGAAAGATTCACAGCTGGCTTGTTAGAGATTCAGGGAGCTTTTTAACACAAATTGTTGTGCGATAGTCCAGTAATGCAGACTGACTGACCTTGTTTCATGCTGATAGATTTATGCTGATCTCCCCTACATTCAACTTAAGCATAAGATTTAATTATTAATGGTATCATTTATTATGCCATATATAAATAAATGAATATATCTCACCTTCTAAAAATAATTCTACTTCATATCCCAGGAAAATAAGCTTTGTAATTGCAGGCTGTTAATATTCTTTCTCATATTTTTTTTTAGAGAGGGAAAATGAGTGGAAAACCCCTTCCTCTCTGCCAGCAGCGTGTGCCAGGAAGATGGGATCTGCAGACATCCCTGCAGTGTTGAGTTTCAGTGTGACTCAGAGGTAAGGATGAAGCTTTGTTACTACAAGGAAAAGCAAGCTACTACTGAAGGCATCCCACTTCAGAAACTCATGTTTCCAGGTGCAAAGCAGCGCCAAGACTGTTTTCCCCATTGCCTTTGTCTCCCTTTTATCGTTTCTTGCCATAATGCAGAGTCTAATCCAGCCCCTTGGTATCTTATTGTTAGAAAAAATCACTGAAGTAGCAGAACACAGAGGAGCAGGATAAATAGTGGCTCCCAAGCACGATTAAATGGTCTGTGCCATTAGTCTCACCTTTGTTTAAGGCTGCATTGAGAAAAGCAGGCAGGCAAGCACTAGAGAGGAGCTGAGTCACCCAGCAGCTTTGCATTGTGTCCATCTGCTGAAGGTAAAGCTGCTCTCTTGCTTTTTCAGTTAAGTGTATCACGATTCCATCTAACACAGACTTTAAACATAAGAATCCCACGTGCAGGTTCAGTCGTCGAAAACCTCCCCTAGGCTGGCTGGCTTGAATAATTCAAATTATCATGATGGGTGATACAGAAGTAAGAGTAGTGATGGGATGAAATGGCAGCTGTGCAGTCACAAGCTGCTGCTGCATAAGCAAAATAAAGCAGCTCCCTGACAACGCATTCCTGTTGGCACATTTTTGCCCAGCTACATATTATGTGATTAACATGTATTTAATCTATGAAGAGCATTTACTCAAGGGAGAGTTTAGGACAAAGAGGGGAGATTGAGATGAGATCTTAGGAAGAAATGTTTTGCTGTGAGGATGGGGAGGCCCTGGCCCAGGGTGCCCAGAGCAGTGGTGGCTGCCCCATCCCTGGAGGTGTTCCAGGCCAGGCTGGATGGGGCTTGGAGCCCCCTGATCCAGTGGGAGGTGTCCCTGCCCATGGCAGGGAGTGGCACTGGGTGGAATTTAAGGTCCCTTCCAACCCAACCCACTGCGTGCTTCTATGATTCTATGATTCCATGTCTAAGCCCTATGCTAGGGCCTCCCCAAGCATCAAGAAGTTGCTTGAATGCAACCAGAGTCAGTAAAAATTCCCCTACGCTGCAAAACACTTGAAGTCTAGTGGAGTCTGACTTTTTTTTTAATCAAAGCTTTCCCCAGCAGAAAGTTTAACAGGTACATTTGGGGATGAGGTGGATGGCAGAATGAAGTCTGCATTTTCTGCTCCTGGTCTGATTTCAGAGGCATAAAAAGAGCTGTGCCTGCTTAGTTTGTACTCACACAGAAATTGAGCAATCCTTAGTCAGAAAAACAAAAATATTTTACTTTTTTTATTATTGTTTCTCTTCCATAAAGGCAGAGCTCAAAAAGTGGGGAATCAGGCACTCCCACTGTTGAAAATATTGCATAGCTCTGATGTATTGTGCAGCATCATATTTTTCATACGATGTATAAAATGAGGTAAGATAGAGCTGATCCTGTGCTCTCAAACCAGGCAGCTGAGAGATGCTGCACAGAGTAAAGTATGATTAAGCATTTTCCTTTCCCAGTGTTCTGTAATTGTTAATTCAAATTACTGCAAATTCAAAAATCAACAGTGGCACTGTGTTTTATGGATGGATTGATTTTTATTTGTAAGATTGATCAGAGCAGCTCCGAAGGAGAAAGGGAAGAGCTGGAACAGGTCCAGTGTAGCAGTCAACACTTTGTGCCAATATCTAGGGAATGCAGCAGAGCACACCCGTGCTCTTACAGGTCCTTTTATTGATCTTACCTCAGAGAGGTGTGCTGCAAAAGCTGAAAAAGAGAATTCTCATGGAAGCCCCTGGGAACTACCTCTGAGAGAAGTCTGGTTCACAATTCTGAAGTTGCCTCTCTATGTTTATGGTTACTTCTTTCTTTAAAACTTCTAGGAGAGGGGGAACCCTGAAGAACTTTCTTTGGCGTTTATTCTCATGTGTGCTGGAGTTTCTGCATCTCTCTGGGTTCTTTTTATGTTTTGACCCTATGCTGAACCCACTTGAAAATTGCTGTTGTATGTTACTAACACTCTACCACTCGGAAATATTTTCAAAGTCACAAGCAAGAGCAGTGGGTCCTTTTTTTTTCCCCTTGTCCTGAAGGTAGGAGCTCAGATCTTATATTTATGTCTGAAATTAAATCAAAATCTCTGAACGAATTGAATTGAAATGTGCAAGTGAAAATACTCTGTTCTACTTAGAGTCTCTTAATCCTGATGCATTTTTCTTTTATGAATTGGAATGAAATGGGAATCATAGAATAGTTAAGGTTGGAAAAGACCGCTAACATCATCCAGTCCAACCATGTCCCAAAGCACCACATCTTCATGTCCTTCAAACAACTCCAGGGATGGAGACTCCACCGCTGCCCGGGACAGCCTCTTCCTATGCTTTGTCAATCTTTCAGTAAAGAAATTTTTCCTAATACCCAAACTAAACCTCCCGTGGTGCAGCGTGAGGCCATTTCCTCTCATCCCATCACTTGTTGTTTGGGAGAAGAGACCAACGCCCACTTCATCTGAGAACTCCTTTCAGGGAGCTGCAGAGAGCAATGAGGTCTCTCCTCAGCCTCCTTTTCTCTAGAATTAACAGCCCCAGGTCCCTCAGCCACTCCTCATAAGACTTGCTCTATTGCATTTTAGGAAGTCTTTTTCCTATTTTCCAAACAGCCCTTTTAATGTGTGACAATGCTAACATGAGTTGTCAAAGCCCATGCGGTTTATGTCTGCAAGGACTGAAATACAGTATCTAGAATGCACAGAAAAAATGCTAATAAGTGCTTAATTTATTTCCTTTGAATGGCTATTTGCTTTGTTTGTGCCATATATAGGAAGTGCCTGAGCAGCTTCCATTATTTCATTATTGCTTAAACCAATTCTGTTTTGCTGCACACAGTAACGCTAATTTGCTCACTTTGAGTTTGTTCTGTCTCTTGATTACAAGAGCTAGAGGAACCAGCCAGCCACTTCTTTCATCTGAGCTCTATCAACGAATGCTTAATTAGAAGATTCATTAGCTTTGTTTACTCTGTGGATCAGAACTCCAAACTAGGCCACAAAATCTGATGCCAGATTCCTCCTTGCACTTTCAAAGGTTAGTTCTTACCTCCCAGAATCAATTAAATAGATGTTCTGCTTTTGTTTTATTCCAGCTATTAAACATAAACAAACAGGTTCCTGGACAAATAAAGCTCCCTTACCTTGCCAGCTGCAGAGCAATGAACGTGATTTGAAAAAGCCCGCTCAGCCTACTGTGAAAGAGATCATTTACTCATTTGCAAAGTCTCATTGTTCCGAATGGGTCTTCTACAATGTCAGAATATGGGCTTGGACTCCAGAGACCATGGCACTGTTGGCTTCCCTGAAGCTCTGCCATCTACGGCTGCTGGATAACCTGAGCTTCAACTTTTCCTTTTGTCTCTTTGTGAGTGATCTTACCTGTCTTAAAACTGTCACCAGAAAAGTGGTGGTTTATGATGCCATAAAATACGAAAGAATAATTGTGACAGTTCTCAGCTGAATCAGCTTCTGAAGAGTTGCAACAGAGATCCCTTTTTCGCCTCCCTCACATGATATGTTGAGTTATAGAACACAATTCTTACTCTGTATTCATTAGTATCAACCCATCAGTCTTAACAGTTGTAACATCCCATTTACACTGGATTGCACAAGACTGGAATCAGTCAGGTGGGTCAGTTGATACGGCACAGGCACATCGTGTAGGCTTCCCATAGAAGTAACGTGCTGGGGTTGGAAGAAAGCAATAAACTCAATGTCTGTCTTTACCTTGCCGGCATTTGTAACACCTACCATGTTTTTTTTTTCCATTCCAGTGGCTTATTTAAGTCAATCCTTATGTTTTTTACTTTTGTCTTGGTAAACTTTTCAACCACATTAAAATGTTCTTCCCAATGTGGTTGCAATAGTTCTCAGTATTCAGTGCTTCTGAATTGCTGTTCTTACCCAATTCCTTCTCAAAGGAATGTTACACTGAAGTGAAAGCGTTGTTTCGACTGACTGAGAGCACAGTGCTCTGCCTGCATATTTAATATATAGCAAGCATAATGATTCAAGTGGAATTTTCACATGCCCATAACTGCCCAATTCCCATTGAATCCCAAAGGAATTTGGACTCAAAACTCCTTCAAAAAATTACAGCTTGTTACAATTGTTAGTGCAGAAAGAGTTGAGTCTTTATCTGTAGGGGCAGCTGAATGTACATCCCTACAAATCTTCATTGCCCTGTGCCATTATACGGTAGTGTTTCCTACTCAGGGTCTGTTAGATTGGATATTAGGCAAAAGTATTCTACTGAAAGAGCGGTGAAGCCTTGGTCCAGGCTGCCCAGGGCAGCGGTGGAGTCTCCATCCCTGGAGGGGTTCAAAAAATGTGTAGATGTGGCACTTTGGGACAGGGTTTAGCAGGCAAGGTGGGGTTGAGCTGACGGCTGGACTGAATGAGATGAGGGGTCTTTTCCAACCTTAATGATTCTGTGATTCTATGTGAAGCAATGGGCTCGGTTAAAGACTTGAGACAACGCCATCAGTACAGTGAACTCCCTGAATGCTAAGGAACAAAAGCAAAGTGAGCCCTGCGCCTTGGTACGCCCCGAAGAGTTCCTCTGGGGAACCAACTCTGTGACTACTGCAAAGTTTTAAATGCTCAGTGAAAAAGCTATGTATGCGGAGCTTTTTTGAGGGATATGTGCTGTAGGAATGTGTGCAACTGCACTGATAATAATAGTAGAAATTTAATATCCATTATGTTTTTGAAGTTGAATACTCATACTAGCAGCAATATCAGGTGGCAAGCAGTGTGAATATTTCCCTGCTTTCCCATTTCTGCTGACCACATTATGGCTGAAGTTGGTTTTGATACAGGGGCTAGAGAGAGGAGACTGCATTTACAATACAGTTGAGAGCATATGAGAGGCTCATCGTCCAGTCAGAGACGCTTTCCTTCCAAAAACTTTCCACTATGAATGACAATAAAGGTAAAATGTGTGAAAAAGAGTATTTGTTTGTGGACTGCATGCACAACTAAAAGACAGAGAGATTTTATACCTGTGCTCTACAGGGAACTTAAGCACAGTCTGAATTTCTGATTATCTGGATATGTTCTTCCTTTGACCACAACATCTAGATGAACAACTGAGGAATATTTTCCCTATATCTTCATTATTCTTTAAACTTTTGAGAGATTTTTCTCCTCATGCAGCAATAAAATTTACGTGGGCTGCACACAAAGCCTCCTCTGCCTTTTAGGATGTGTATAATCTTCCCCCGTGCATATGTGCAAGCATTTCCTAGCAAGACCTAAGCATCCCATTATTTAATAGGCTGGCATGTACTGCTGACCATAAAACACAGGAGGAAAGTAAGCAATAAAGCTGTCTGTCTGTTGTACTGCAGTGTGTTGGTTAAGTTTCGCAGCGTCAAGCTGAAGTTGCCCAGCTCTGCAGTGTATGAATAAAAATCACTGAACTTCTGCAGCCAGGGCTTCTCATTTCCTACCTCAGACCTTCCTGCACGCATCACATTCTTGCTGTTGTATTCGAGGAGGACAGTCAAGGATTCATGCAGAACAGTACAGAATACAGAATGCAGCCCAGCCCCCTGGTTTTGTGCTAATATAACTTAATTGAAACACTCACAGAGGTCTGCAGGGGTTTAATCTCTGGCACTGCTCCTCCTAGAGAGAAAATGGCTTTGCACCACTCTCATGCATAGATTAAATTATAAACTATGCAGCCTGATTGAGGGGCTTTCATGGCATATTTTAGCTGTGAGAATTCAAGGGTTTTCTCGATACAAGAACTTGCTTTTCTTGTTTTTTCTTTTTATTTTTGCATTTTTTGAGGGAAATAGAAATATAATTTCCACTAAAACTACTGTTGGGATTTTTTTCTTTTTTTCCTTTTCCTTTTTTTTTAATGTTTGAGCGAAGGTTGCTCCAAACCGGAACCCTGACACTGAGTCGTGGGCAGATCTTGTGGTCTTTCATTGCTAAATAATAAAAAAGATTGAATTTTTCCAGCTTTGAGTTCTGGCAAGCTCCTTGTCTCATGTCACTAGATCTGAACAGCTATAATGTTATGTGACAGCCATTGCCTTCTATGATCAGAAAGCCTAAAATACAGTTAATCCCATAGTGTGGGAGAATCAGCTCAGCCTGGGAATAGTCTGTGTTTTGTTCTTAGTAGCAAGAACATGATCGGTGCTTCAGGGAGCCCTGTGCAGGTATTGAGCAACACCTTCTGCCTTTGGGCATTCTGTCATGCTCACAACAGAAGGCAAGTCTCGGTTAGATCAGGATCTACCATACTCACTCCTTTAACATTTCTCCTACCCCGTTCTGTGCCTTGTGGTGAAAACTGAAACGTTGAGCAAGATTTAGCTCTTCCAGACATTTTGTTTGCATAGTCTAAGCATTTGCAAAATGTTTACATGAATAAATGTTTACTGATACTTTTCAGTTGGCTTAATCATCATAATCATACCTTTCCTATTTATTAAACGTATGTTCACTAACTCTTTTCACAATCTTACCCTCTGTATAAGCCTATGCCTTGCAGGTGTTTCCTCTGTAGTTACCTGACACCAAGAGGAGTTTGGTGCTTATGTTTTGCTGGAGATCTGGACCTTAAGGACTTTCAATTTTAGTATTTTCAACCCTTGCGTTATCACTATCTTAGACCCTTTAAAAGCCCTCAGGTTAGCAGAAACCTGTTGCATCGATTTGGCTTTTGTATAAGAGAAATCAATGTATTCTTGAAATAACAACTTCAGAGCGCTTAGCATCTCAAAATAACCATCTCAGTGTGGTTATTTGGCATTGCCAGAAGCTACTCAGTCATTTGGTTTATTTCAAAATCTCAAAGGGTTGCAGTGGCTATGGAGCAGATGGTTATGAGCGGTATCTTCCAAGTGATTGTCTGCTTCCTGGCTGGCAGCACAACTGGGAAATCTGGACTTGCACTGGCCCCGGTAAATAACCAACAGGGCTTAGGGAGATAATTTGGTTTACCTAGCTGTTCCATTGCAATTGTGATGAGATTCCTGCAGCAGCTGAAAGGAGTGCAGTTTCTATTATAAAAATGAGATAAATCTTCAAGGGTCTGCTGACTCACAAACACAGCCATCAGAACTGACTCAAAATGATATTAACTTTGCTTTTCAAGGAAAATAACCTGGCCATTTATTATGAGGTAGGATAAAGCACTTGAGATCATGCTGTAGGGAATAGCTTTGAGTAGACAGGGAATTAGGAAAGATGCAGTAGCCAGATATATCCTTTTATCTCTCACTTTTTTTGCTTCTGTTGATACAATCCATAAGAGGATGTTTGTGAAGCTATAAGAAGCATATTTCAAATACTGTGGCCAAACTGAAAGGTCGTGTTGCACCTTCCAATACAACAGCCTGTGCTTAAGGGCTAACAGAGATGGACAGTAGCATAAAAGCTGTTTGCAGTGAAGGATTTTATGGGTGGATTGTCCCTGCCTCCTGCTTTGTGCCTGGTTGCAGATGGGATGACCTGTGGGAAAGCAGAGAAAGCTCCCTGACCTGCAGCACATCAGTGTGATGGTTTTATGTGCTCAGCAATGCTCCTTTTCTGGTGTACGGGTATCAAAATGACGAAATGGATGGGAACATGAAATGACCAAAAGAAAAGAGACTGTAGCAAAGGCTTCCCAAGTGTGTAATTCACTAAACCATCAAACCAGGCTTTTGGGCCAGTTTGAGATGCTACACTTACACCAGTTCATGCATTATAAATCCAACCAAGATTATCTCTTCCAGTTCTGCGCTTTGAACTAGAATTCCTGAAAATTTTCAGTTGGTAAGGGACAAAGCCATAGGATAAAGCACTGTTAATCTCTTGGTGTTACTGCTCCACATACTGTGACATAAGGAGAGCGTGTTGCATCTCTCAGGGGCACCTCTGCAGTGGTACGAGTCGTGTATGTGCTGTCACTGTGTTTAGAGGAATAATCCTGTGTGCATGCATTCCTGTTGTATTGTTGGGAAGTGTTTTCTTTATGTTCATGTGCTAAAAAGCACTCTCATATCACAAGAAAAACAGATCTAAGCAGAGTCCAGAAACACAGACCAAAAATGGTTGTAGTCAGATTTAAGGAAGCCCTTGTGTGTAATCTCAGGCACGTCAGGTGCTCCTGCTGAAACGCATTTGCAGCTCCTTTGCTCTGGAAAGCAACAGCTTAGAGGCTGAGTCTTCAGTGCCTCAAATTTCTAGCTAATACTTTTTCTTTCCAGCTTTTACTTGCCTAATTACATTACAAGTGCTTACGAGCAGCTCTCGCTCTGAATTTATATACATACAGTGTCTGGCTGGGGCTCTACAACATGCGGCAGCATCAATAAAAATAAAGCAGAGGAGTAGCACTTCTTGATCAATTAAGCCAGTGGTTTGTCATCATGAGGAGGAATATGCTTTAAAAGATTTCAGTGAAGATGTTTGTACAAGCTCTATGGTTCAATTGTGCTTTTGAAGTGCTGGGGAAGAGATTTCAAGATAGCTTTTTATAACTTTACTTCTGGAGGGGCTACATGCAGTGTGGTTTTAATCTTTCTTTTTCTTTTGACTGTGTACATGAAGACAATTGTCACATTATCTGCAATGTCTAGAGACATGTATAACCTTCTACAAGGCTGGGATGCTCCTTCTGTTTTATTTATTCAAATGATTTGGGAGCGTGACACTGCTCGTTTCCCCTAATCCGGGTGAAGGAGAAGTGACACGAGCTGAGATGTTCCTGTTGCTACTGTAGGCTCTGAGCAACCTGATCTGGTTGAAGATGTCCTTGCTCACTGCAAGGGGGTTGTACTGGATAAATTTCATAATCCCTTCTAATCCAAACCATTCTATGATTCTATTGATCTTTAAATCTGGTAACATCTGAAGTTTGGGTTAAGATCAGTAAATCTGGAGATCAGATGCTCAGAAACCTGAATAGATGCTGCGAGTCTGCAGATTGTGCTGAAGAGAGAAGCCTTTCTGGCAGTTTGCAGCCCTGGAAACGGCTGCTCCTGCAGCACCGCACAGCCAGGAGGAAGCAAATGCCATTGCTCCTGGGCACAGCACAGTCGGAGAGGGGTGAAGGTGCATTTTTGGGCTATCTCCTCACAGTGTAACACTGTGGGATTGCTGAGGGGGCGGAAAGAGAAAAGGAAGAAGTATTTCTAATAGTAACACAGCCTGATGAATAAGATGGAAGGAAACTGAGTTCAATGCCCCCCGAGGTTTGATGCTGCTGTGTTCAGAGAGGAGAAAGAAAACGCATTGTAGATTTCATTTAGGCTGGCCAAGAATGTACAACTGCATCCAGGGATTGCCTTGAGGGGCAGAGTTACTACCCATACAGCCTGACCTACATCATTCCTTCAGGAGGCTTGCCATGCCTCAGAGCAGCCTGCAGTGGGCTGAGAAATGCTGGGCACAGTGGGAAAGGAAGGGTGAGCTCTGGATTTGCAGTTCCCTGGAGGAAGACTGCAGTAGTTTGGTGTTCCATGTACTCCTCCAGCACCTCCTGCTGGGAATTTATCCCCCTGGAGCTGCAATTTACAGGGAGATGGGAGAGCAAAAAGGGAGCAGAAGCTTTTTATTCTGGATTTTTCAGGGAAGGAGTTGGAATTAGCCTGCACAAAGCCCAGGACTGATGTGGCAGGGAAAGTCACAGAGGCAGGAGCAGCCCAAGAGAAAAACCTAAGTGAAGTTTCTCTGCATCCTTAGGGAAGGATGAGATACGGTGAGGGGGGATTTGACCTTTTGCAAATGGAAAAAGAGGGAGCAAACCCTTTCATCAGCCCTTGGCAGTGTCCTCTGCCTGTCACCACAGGACAGGACCCTGTGCTGCGATCCCTGTACTGGGAAATTATGGATTGATAGAGGCTTGCTGTAAAAAGAGAGGGGAAGGAAGATGGAGAAGGGATTGCCTGACTAGCTGCTGTCAAACAGAGCTCAGAGAAAGCATTACTTAGTCTGCCTCTTCCCTCCTCCCTACGGGAAGCTGCTGCTCCTGCAGCAGGTCCAGTTCCTGGCAAAAGTTCAACACTGCACCAACTTTCAAACAGAGAGAAGAAGGGAGAGAGAGAGGAGGAGAGCCCTGCATAGAGGAGGAGCTACCATGTCCCGGGCTCCCTTGGCTAGAAGCCCAACTGCTGCAAGCAAGGAAAGGATCGGAAAGAGCAAGTATCCACTTTCCCACTAAGCAGCAATGCCTGCTTTGCCTTGGCTTTCATAAAATTAACAAGTTTTCAGTGGCCTTATGACCTCTAGACCCCACGCCAAGAGGTAGCATTTGTGGCTTATGCTACATAAAACTCTCCTCAAAGTAGCCAAAAATGACGCAAAAAAATGGGGTGATTAGGGTTTCCATGGGATCAGAACAATTTTCTCCCAGGGAAGGTTTGTTTTTCACCTAAGTGCTCTGAGAGAAGGGAAGAAGTAAAAATTTGGTGGAGGGAGGAGCAAAAAGTCCACTTACGCACCCAGAAAAATCAACAACACCCAAGAGGAAGGTGTTAAATAAGGAATGGAAAGGTAGGATGGACTCAGGTAGGAGGACATCAAGACAAGCCTAGCAAACGGCTTCCCTTGCTCCACTGCATTGTCTGCCAGCCGCTGGCTTGCAAGGCAGTGTTTGAGGACAACAAGAGCTTCTCTCCTCAGGAACTGGATCCACTTCTGCAGTGGGGAGAGCCCAGTTTCCCACTGGTCAACATGAGGGGATCAGGTTCTCTGCCTGCCTTTGCAGCTCTTGGGAGACTGTCAAAACAAAGCACGAGATTCCTTTCCCACGTGTGCCTTTGTATGCACGTCCTGGAGAGCAGCTCCAGTTGTGTGGGTCTGGGCACTAAGTGCTATTTGGCCCTTCTTTTTCCTCTAGGACGGTTATCAAAGTCAGTGGTATGTGGCATCTGCTGCTCCCAGGGAGCAGGAGGTGAATACAGCAGAGTGGGAGTGAATGGCATCGCTGCAGCTTTGAGGGAGGGTGACGGCCTCTCTGGATTGCAGAGATCGCAGCTTTGCTGATGCTCTGAGGAAATGGGCTCCATGGGTGCTCTGGAAAGGCAATGGCTATGGAAGGAGCTGCAGCTCCCGCAGATATTTGCAGGGAGATTTGGGGGCAGGAGGAGAGCATCTCTCCACGGGGGGGGGGTCTGGCTTGGGTGCCGTCTCTCTCCTGCAGCCACTGCTCATGGTCCTGTGCTGGCATCCAGGGAAGGGCGGTGGCTGCTGACATGCTCCCTTTTTGCCGCAGAAGGATGCTGAGTCACTCCTGCAGCGCCTGCTCCTCCTCTTGAACTTCCCAGCCTTTTCGAATCTCCCGCAGTGAAACTGGTAGAGACAGCTCAGACTCCTCTTTTCTTCTAGCCTGACTTTTTTCTCTTTTCTCTCTCTCATTTCCCCCCTTTAAGGTCCCAATCAAACGAAGACATTGCTTTAGAATAAAAATTTATGGCTGTAGCTACCCTAAGGTGATGCTGAATCTGTTTCTCCTTTGGTGATGGATCTTCGTGTTCCTCTAGAGAGCAGCAATAACATTTGATGAATACAGTGAATGCTGCAGCAATTTTCTTCTAAAGAAGCCCTCCTGGGCATTGAATCAGCAATAATTATCCATCGAGCAGACGTTTCTTGGAAGAAGGGTTGGGGCGGGGGAAACATGATATTTTTGTGTCTTTTGCTGGAATAAGCAGCAATAAAGCACTCTGTACCTCTCCTTTCCACTGCTCGCTGTACAAGCAATTCCTTTAACCGCTTCTTCCTCAGCGATTGCTGCCGAACATCTCAGTAGTGCTCTCCAAAATCTCCCATCCTGCAGCTTTGGGGAGGATGCTCTGCAGGAAAATAAATGAAGGATTAATACCAGGGCAGGACTGTGCCTGTTTCACAGAGGCAGGGGCTTGGGGAAAAATGAGTGCTGACTGCACACTGGTGCTGGCATAGAAATAAAATTCCACCAGCATTTTGCTGTTTGTCCTCTCTAAACATCAGTGGCAATTAACACAGAATCCTAGGATGTCCTGAGTTGGAAGGGACCCACAAGGATCATTGAGTCCAACTCCTATCCCTGCATAGGACAACCCCAAAATTTACACGTCTGCAAAACCAGATAGGGATTTATTAAATTTATGAAATGTTCTCCTGAAAATCAAAGTATTGATGTAAGCAAGCTTTCTTGGCAGTGGATAATGATTCATAGCTTCATGTCTTACAGATCTATATTATTATATCTTATAATCTTAATTATTACAGAGATGTTAGCACTGCATTTTTTCTTTAAGATTAACCCATACTTCCCATTTTAAAATCCCATTTTCATTTGCTCAGAACTTTAATATTAAAAAGGAAAACCAAACCCTAACTGTTGCTTTGGAAGCTCTTTTGCCTTCCCATATTTTAAAGCAGAGTCATGAAATTTAGTAACGGTGGGCATTATTTCACAGCTCTATCTTGTTTCACTATGATGTATTAGGATGAAGGCTTTTAATTAAGTGATCATGCGCAGTTTTTTCCAGAACACTTGTAGATTTATACAGCAAATTACAGTTTATATCTTAATATACTTTTTTATCCTATCCCTATAGTGTTTAACCCCATGTGCTGTTTACAGCATGCAATCCAAATTCTACATTCTAAAACCTTTATATGTTTTTTTCCCCATCGTGATCACTCTGTAATAAATTCTAAATTCCATAAAATGGGGAAATATATGCAAGAAGGAACAATTTACCATGTAACAAAACACTGAAAATCGGTTCCTCCTGCAAGTCTTAGGACAAACCAAGGCTAATTATGGCCAGTCCCATGATAGACTGAGTCCTAATCCTAACTTGCCTGCGAACATGACTTTCGGGGAGAATTTATTGGAAGAATAAGAACTTACAAACTCATTTCTGAGCTCTGAAATCCTGCCTTCTCATGAGCTGCTGGATAACGCAGGAAGACCTTTTCCTTTTTCTCAGCCTGTGTTCCAGAATCTGCTCACAAACTTATTGTTTCCTTCTCCCAGTCTGTTTTTAGCTCAGCTGCATCTTTAGTATGCAGATGTTGCATAATGGATAAGTTATTTTTCTTGTAGAAGGACAAGAGGGTTGGAATGAAGGCTTGAGATTAGGAAATCTTTTTTGTCGAGTCCTGCAATTTTGATAGAGTTATTTATATAGACAGAAGCATCAATCTGTCTGCCTGCAACATCAGTTACGTCAGGCTTCGAGATTTCATTTGAATAGCTTTAAGGGGATTACTCAAGTTAATAAAGACTGTGTGTAGGAAGACTGCTGGTCTTCCCTTCTCCGTGTGCCTCTGTCTTCCTCCCACACCTCCCATCAAAGTCTCTGAGGCTGGTAAACTGCTTTAGAACAGTTGGAACTGATGCCTATGAGTCTTCTCTGGTAGCTGCTGGGAGATCGTTCCTAATGCACTTTGTGTAGCTACAAAAGGAGTATTAAAGACTGCGCTCTTGAAATGCAATAGTTTATCAAAGAAACAGAATTAAAGGATGGAGGAAGATAAAGAGGAGAGGAAGCATCAAAGGTTTTCCAGGGATTTAATTTCAATATGTGTTTCTAAATATTTGATTGACTAATAATAGAGTAAAGCATTGTCTCATTCTGGTGCTTTTAATCTACAGATCTCACGATGCATCACAAATACTAATCAGTTAGCTTCAAAGGACATTTGGATTGTCCTACCTAAATATTAGTTAAAGAATGTTTAAGTGGTACTGGCAATGTTTTCTAAAGACAGCCCTATTGCATTTGCTCATTATAAAGCCCACAGGCACCTAATGGCTTCTCATGAGTCACTCCAAAATTACAGCACTGCAAAGTGAAACCAAAATAAGGACATTTTTGTTGTCTTATGTTAATACATTTGATTATTGATTCTGGTTACAGATCTGATCACTGTCTTTCCAAATGGAAAATTTAGCAGTGTCTTTCCTGCAGTCTGTCAATGTTTGAAATGATTATGTGCAAAATGAAGACTCTTATTTCCCCAGGCTAGGACACCAGATACATAAACCCATCCTATTAAAGGAGTAATTTACTTAACAAGGCACAAAATTGGCTTGCCATCCCATGAATAATTGGAATAACTATGTGCCATCTGAGCCCTTGCTGCAGCCACTAATGCAGATTGAGGTTCACAAGGTTTGGCCGCACCGCATCTTAAAAGTGCTCGCATGTACAAACTGAACTGCTGTGTGAGATGGGGGATTACAGATGGACCTGGTCAAAATCTGAACCTGCCCAGTGCACTTGTGTGGCAAAACATGCAGGTGTGAAGAGGGGATGAGCAGGAGGCAGAACAGGCTATGTTTATTCTAGCCTTGATCACTCCAACTTAGAGAAACCTTTATATCCTGTTGGCATCCGCGTGTGTAACGTCTTTTGTTGTGGAACCATTATATAGGAGAGGGGCTGTATGTGCCCTTTAACACCCTGGCCTTCACGCTTTATGGAATCATAGGATTGGAAATGAGACAAGAACATAGAAATGGTAACTTTTCATTACGTGAATCTTTAATTTCAATAATAAAAAGCAGCTCCATTTTCCATAAGCCATAAATCCATTATTATGGTCAGAAAGGAAAGAGAATACCGAGGTTACTTGAGGTGTGGCTCACTCCCACCCTAGCTCTTTATCAGGTTTATATTGCCTAGCTTAATATCATAAAGTGTTTAGAACATGGTCCTCAGTATCATTTAATCCATGTCTGGATTTCATCCGGGTTACTTCACCCTGTGAAACATTCATCTCCCCATCTCACGCCACTGCAGCCCACACATCAGAGATCCACTCTCTAGTAGAAGCATTTAAAAATGATTCCCCTCCTGTGTTTGGATCTGATGGGTTTAATTGCAGTGCTCCAGCTGCATGAGATAATAAACCCGCTCCAACAGGTCTATCCTGTGCTGAAGACTCCAGAGCAGGAGAACAATGAAACAATATAAGAAATATGAACAATATTTAGGCACGAGTCTGACTTTAGGAAGTAATGCAAATATGTTAATGAACACTTTTCATGAAACATGAACCAGCCGCCTCCCTCTTCTGTAGCAGCTGAATCTCACAAAACTTTAGGATATGCATCTCTGTAATGGCACAGCATTCCCCATATTCCCTGTATTCCCACATATTTATGGACTTCCTAAGACTTGTAGCACACTTTTATGCATTCTTTTGAATCCCACAGTGCATCTTGTAGCAACTTTGTACTTCTGAAGATCTTTGTCGTAAGGCCTGTAAGTGATTTTTTTGAGGATGTCTATGGGAGAGCAGGAATATGAATTTAGTTAAATTGTGACCCCAGAAATACCCTGTTCTTGTGATAAATAACTAATGGCTCTAAAAAATGGGAGAAGGCAAACGGGGGCATTGATGCATTCATCATGGAGACAAAGTAAGTGCATTTAACTGTTTTTATAGATGGTGTCATCCATTGCCCCAAATTCTGCATCTTTGCTTACGCCCCTTCTATTACTGCCTGAAACAACAGCCCATAATAAAGCAGGTTGCTAAAGAGCATGTAGATTATATTATACGTGCAGCTGCTGCAACATTTTTAATTCAATTTGTTAAGGGATATAGACATCAGCTCTATTAAATTATCTGCCTGTGAGAAATGTAGGATAGGAAGGACCATTAGCAAATGCCATATGTTAACGTCAGCCTTGTCCACACCATAATATAAGTTATGAACAAAGGCGTAGACCCATTTGTAGTTACCTTATATGGAATAGGGTCATCACATCCATTGTTCATCCAAGTTGAGGGATGAGGTTTGGGCGAGGGAAAGAGGACACAGCCAGATGCAAAGCTCTGTGACGGATACGCCTGGTTACAGCATGAACAATGGCTGAGGAGAGAGGATCATGCTGAGCTTGCTGCTGCGAATTTACTCAAAATTTAATGAACCCAATCTGCCACCTTTGCATCCAGCAGGAATTTTGCCATGGACTGGCAAGGCGGCAGAATAAGGCCCGGTGTCAGACATCGGGTAATGTCATTAGTGCATGGGTTTGCTGTTATTCACTTTAAGAGATGCAAAGCCGCCATTAACAACACTCGCACATGCTCTTGTCACTGCTTCGCAGAAGGTAAGCTAGCATTACAACATTTTATCCTCTGCTCTAAAATGACTGCTGTACCACTACACCTTGAGAAATACCCATCAGATGTCAAGACTTTCAGTTCACTTCTCCCACGCAGTGGCCTAATTACTTCTCTACCTTCCTGCCCAGAAAGTAAAACACAGTCAAAGGGTTCTGAGGCTCCTCTAATTAGTCGTTTCCTTCTGAAAGCTGGGAATAAAATACAGATTTTTTTTTACCAGCAGACCCTTGTTCTAGCTATTTGATTGTAATGTTTCCTTCAGAAGCTTTTTATTGGAGTTTTTCAGACTGGTTTAGACTATTTCTTTTCAGACTACCTTATCTTGCTTGTCTTTTATGATGCGTTCAGTGTCTCACACTATGGTTTCCTGGCTCAGGACTAGACTTCAATGTACCTCCATAGTAGAAATAGAATCATAAGGTTGGAAGAGACCTCTGAGATCACCGAGTCCAACCGTGCCTGTCTCCCTACTAAAACATGTCCCTAAGAAACTCATCTACAAGACAGAAGGAAGCTGTCTAGAACATAATTACTTGCAGTCTTTCTAGTAACTGGGAGTCATATTTAAGGTTAAATTTCATTCTAGGTAATCACGAAGGCCAATCTGATTAGTTGTGTTTGCACACGGAAGTTGTCTTTGATATTAGATTATTGTTGCTTTGTCGCTATCAATTTTTTTGCCAGTGTTCATTGATTAAGTGCGCTGCTCCAGGAATGAACAAACAAATAGATAAATAGAATCAAGCCTGCAGTCCTGCAGCTGATCAATGGGCTGGTGTTTAAAAGGCTATAGATCACATTACAAGGGCAACTGCTACTGCGGGTTCAGCAGATATGGCTGCAAGCTGTGATTTTGCATGCAAATGTAATTTAAAAATAAAACAGTGTCTCCCCACATCTCAGCACTCTGATTTCAAAAAATGGCCTGTTTGCTCAATTACATTTGTTTAAACACGTTTTTATCTGATGAGGCTGGCACGACCAGAAATGTGTTTCTGCTTTTCTTACTATTCCGCTCTTTGCACAAAGCAGAAAGAATTTTACATCCTAAAAGTCTGCTTTAGCCCATCATCACTGATCAATATCACTGGACACTGTGCCTTAATAGATGTTGACAAAGCAATTAACTCTCATTTTTCTGCCTGATTCCCGTCCTGAAGGGACTAGGTGGAAGCAGAGGTGACTCATTGCAGTTGTGACGGAGATGAGCAATTCCATGGATCTTTTACCATGCCATAATCATGATTTCTTCCCTTTCATTTGATGTGCAGAAGTGGGCATTTCATTTTTGTAAATATGTCTCGTTTGTCACATATTGACATCATTATACGTGGCATTTTGACATTCTAATTGTATACTCAAGGGTCCTTCCAGTGTCAAGGTGATACTAAAAAGCCAAGAATGAAACAGGTTTGTGAAGGTTTGGCAGGAAGAACTGTACAAACGGACAATTCCCACAGAGATAATGTCTTAAATTGACAAGGTAAGTAAATAATGGAAGAAGTTTTGCTTGAAATTGCACAGTGCAGTAAAGAAGACCAGTCTGAACCTGGGTGTTATTTCCAATTATTCATTAACTGATGCTATTTTCCCTCGTTACAACCCCACTTAATAATATGTAAGTAGTATAGTATAGTATTTTATAGTAGTACATAAGAAAGCAGAGTCCAGTGCTGACTGATATCTTGCCCCTAAGTGTTTAACTCCATTTTTATCCGCAGCATGTCCTAATATGTACCCTAAAGTAGCTGAAGAAATCAGGACTCTTTTTATTTATTTTTATGCATGTTAATTAGGTCCTCAGACAAACCTGCTGGAATCTGTTAGAGGTACTGGGAGCCTTGCCAACTATTCCACCCAGTTCAGAAGAATGTTTACATCCCTAGATTCTTAGTAAGTCAGCAGGAGACTTGCTGTGGGATGGGGGACATCTCTGTGCACCCTCATCCTCCTGTGGAAGGGTCAATGCTTAGAAAATTCTGATCTGTCACGCCAGTGCTTCTAAGTCAGTAATAGCAGCAACTGAGGTCCACAGACATTGAACTACACTTGTATTTTACATATCTGTTTAGTATATACTGTGTTTTAGTCCTCGGTGATGCTCATTTCTGCATCCCTAAGTGTCCTTACTTACTCTTTTCCACACCTCGCGCTTCCTTTAGGTTGCTCTGTCACATCCATGACAAATGTGTTCCTTTGAAATGCAAAACAGTGACAGAAACTGTTGTGTGGAGAGAATTCTGAGCAGAGTCCTTAGCTGTGATGAACCTCTATTGTAATAGCAGGTGGGTTATTAAACATGAAAGGAAATGCTTTTGAGGAAGAGAGGGTTGTCTTTTTCTTACCAGGCTGCTAATGTTCTCAACCGCGACAGCTTTGAACCATCACGTTCCAGTGTACGTTACATTTCAGCCTGAACTTTTTATAGATCCTGTGATTTTTAAAGGAAGGGGACATCTGCCCGTAGACCACAAAGCCACTGTAAGTAAGGTTATAAAACATCACATGATAAATCAAGAATCATCCCATAGGATTTCATTTTTTAGTACCAAGTCGCTATTATCCAAATCCTGCTCGCTTTACTCCTATTTTAGCCAAAGAGTGTTTTGTAAGGATAGGTTCAAGAGAGATTTTGCCTTTTATCTTTTACAAGATCATTTTTGTTGAGCTTAGTTGTGGTGTGTCTGCAGAAGTGTCTGTGACTTGTCTAGCGATCAACAGTGACAGCAGAACATGACACTGTTGTGCGTTGGCAGGTAACAGCAAACAAATTGACCTTATGTATCACCCTTGTCAATAAACCAAGCAACTCTATTCTTCTGAAAATAATTGCTATCTCTTTCCAGCTTTCTCTCCTCTCCCTGTCCCCTCACCTTTTTTTTTCTGTAGGTGGTACCAATGGTGTGCAGTGTAGAGATTTCCCTGCCCATGGCAGGGGATTGCATATAGATGAGCTTTAAGGTTCCTTCCAATCCAAACCATTCCATGATTCAATGATTTCAGTTTTAATTTATACAGTCTTCACATACCAAGCTACAGCTCCTCCAGTTTGAATGCTTATTCTAAGGACAAGAAGCCAATAGTCCAGCAGTGTTTTAGTACCTCACCTAACCTTGGAGTATCTTAGGGCAGAATATTTTGCCTTTAGCTGTCCTTTATTCCTCTACAAAAGGCTTAGAGGAAAGAGGATGATTTATTTTGTGCAATGCAGATTCACCCTTTCTGTACCACAACGTCTGTTTTATGATACTTGTCCTATATGCTGTACATTCCTTTTTGCACCAGTCACCCCAGTACACTATCTGACCTCTTCCTTAATGGCTCCCATGTTAAATCGAAATGCCAATTGTCAAGTAATTTCTCTAGGGTTTTTTGTTTTCCCTTTAGAACAAGGATACGTAAGGAAAAGGCTAAAATGCCTAAGAGCCTGCATATCTGAGACTTCAGGAGTCTAGGAATGAAAGGCATCTATAATATTATTCTGAAAATACTAGGCAGACAACACACCCAGTAAGTAGGATCAGAGGTATCTGGGCTCTCTTTTTCATGCCAGTACCCTTGTGCTTCTTGCTAGCTTGATTTACAGTGCCTTAAATGAATTATTACCTGAGCTTCACTGATCTTAAAAGAACACCCATGCGTCATCTTGCTTTGACAGAGCAGCTAATCACATCCAGGAGAATCAACAGATATGTAGTCATAAATTCTGGCATTTAAACTTCAGATAAGGATTGGAGGTGAAAAACTGGGTTGGGAGCCAAGTAGATGCTGAGATGCTGTAGCTTGCAAAATACGTCCTAGGTATTTGGGCAGAAATTGGGAAGTCACAAGGTCAAAGTGTGCATTAGTTGTTTGTTCCTACCCTCATCACTTGTTTGCACTCCCAAAGCTTATTAAAGAAACTAGGAATGTTGATCTCTAGGTCTCTTTCCTCCAAACATTATGTTTATGCTCAGATAGACCCCTTTCACATTCTGCTTGCTAGTGAAGAGACCAGAATTTCCAGGGGTCAACTCCACACTGTTCTCATGCTGGATGCTCAGAGGTGAATTATCTTGTACTGGAAGCCAGCTTTTCAAGTATCCAATCAACTGAAATGGAACACAACAAGGGCCTCAAGCAGAACATCTTTAGCCAGCAGAATTTAAGGATGTCAACAGTAGAAAGAAACCAATTTCTGGTCCCTTTAGCTTTGTCCAGTCTGGTCTAGAGGGGAAGCACCAGTAACAGAGAGACACTGAGGAAGGAGTAAAGCAAGATGAAAGAAAAACAAGCTTATCTTTGCTTTCTTCTTATAAATCACTCATAAAAGCTGCAAGGAATTAGGAAAGCTTCACAGAAATCCTCTTTTTACCAGCTTGAAGACCTGGGACCAAAGTTCTGAGCTCTAAGTTTATATTGATCAGTACCAAATAACTCCCTGCAAACAGTCTTCAACTCTGAGTCAATCTGGACCCTGATTTTTCTGTCTGTGAATTGTAAAGGATCTATATACGCAAAAATCAATGTGTTTGTGTAGCCTGGATTGCGCCCCTTAAGAAACCCTCAGTTATTTTGTTTCCTTACTATCCCAGCCTACAACATCAAGCCAGTAGTTTCTATTACTAGATGACAGGTTTGCTTTTATCGGCACAGTTATTGAGAAAGGTATCTGTAAATATAGATATAAAAATTGTACAGCAGTATATTTATCTATGTCTTTATACCCACTGGTGATTCCTCTGGCTTAACTGAATTGGTGCAAAATCACCTGAGTGTAAAAAGAGAATCAGAACTCTCTGCCTAGCAGAAAGCACTGTACTTCATTTCATTCTAATCGAAGCGAGAAGGACTCAGTGCATCAGCTGCCAGCAGTGAGACAGCAGATATCACCCTTCCGAGCTGCTGCAGACAAGCGAGAGCACTGAAAACCTACTGACAGTTTTATTTCTGTTAATGGGAGGTTTAGGCATTGATGTGAATACAAAAAAGTGTGGTTTTCTCCATTAGGTAGCTGTGCCTGGCTTATGCATAAGGGTCAATGTCACTCTTGTTTGTGTTTTCACAGAGCATCTGTTTTTCTTCTTCCCTGTACAACTGGACTTTTTCTGAAAGGAACGTTTGTGTTTTCCTCTACGCTGTACTACATTCTGTCTTGATTTTCTTTTCTTTCCTGCAGCCTCCGGCAATTAGACTGTTAATAGAGTTACTTGTGATGAGGGATGGGAGGAGGGCAGAAATCGAGGCTCTGAAACAGAACAGCAAGCCACAGGGTTCTGCAGCGCATCCCGCTTGTCCACACTGCAGAATCATTAATAAAGTCCCATAGGTTTCTCACCGCATGCTCTCAGGCTCAGAATCTGGGCTGCCCTTCACAAGGGAGTAAGGATAATGCTGCTTCGGCTCTTCCCGGATACAAATAGGTCTGACCTCTGGGACTGCTCTAATTTATTGCCTGCAGCAGCTCTCTTGCAAGCCAGTGACAGACAGCCCAGAATAGATGAACTACAGAATAGGTGTCTGGGTTCCCTCAGATCCTTGCACAGTAGCTTTATCCAGTAGGCACGAACAACAATCAAAGATAATATCTGTGTATAATAGCTTGATTTGTTTCATAATCTGATGCAGGCAAAATTTTGATCTTGGAAAGAAGTTCAGAAAATGTTTCTCTGCTCTATCTTCAGCAAAGTTCCACCTTTCCTTCATTCTTCTGACTGAAGAATTTTGTTTCTTGAATTTCACCTGGATTTATAAATCTTCCATCAAAAGTTTATTCAAAGCCTGTAAGAGAATTTGTGTGGAATCTGGGCCTCGGTTTACCATGAACCCAAATGTATTTGGGAAACTTGCTCTGTCATGCTTGCCTTGGATCGGATCTTCGTGATGAAGAGCCAAGATTTAAGATTCTCAGGCAGGAGTTTGCAAGCCCTGTTCTTGCACCAAACACTTCCTATGTGAAAAACAACAAACTAAAATATTCCTTACACATATACATGCATATATATATATTTGTTTTGAGGGAAGAGGATGTCTAAGGAACACAGATCACTTATATCCAAAGTTTCTAGCTTAAATACTGCCCAGTTTCATGCATGGGGGTTTGTTTGAGGCAGTTTGCTCTAAAAAGGGTTAAGCTTTGTGCTTGTCGACAGCATTGCAGCAAAGGGGATGAAGTAAGCTTGAAGGGCAGAAATGATGTACTGCATCTTTAACAGGGTGTGTCCAATCCACTTGCTGCAGTCTCTGCTGCAGTGAGGTTTACATTGGGCTCTGACAGCCTGGTTTGTTACCCCCCCCCCCTTCTTTAATGATAATTGGAGACAGCAATCATATTCAGACACCATACTTGTATGGCTGATGGTCTGAAACCACCAATTAGCACATGAAGGATGGGAAACTGTACAGCACATATCCCAGCTTAGTCACCCAGGATTTGACATCGTCCAGAAAACTTTTTCACTGATTCTGTGCTTCAGTGATTTAAAAGGTTCTTTAGCCAGAGATTTCAGTAACATGTTACCCTGTTAGGGACTTCACAGTCTTCCAACACTTTCTGCAGCAGTTGCTGAATCAATCTGGCACTTGGGAAAAGGAGATTATTAGGCTGTTGGATTTTTAACAGTCCCTTAAACTCATTTTATGTGTCATCATAAAAGATGCTGGCTTTTAAAAGTACTGAGAAGCAGATTTTAGGGGATTAAAAGACAGAAGTGACTTTGACATTGTATACTCTGTCTTCACAACCGCAGTGTTCGCTATCCTGTGCCGGGCAATCATCGATGCTTTAGTTATACACAGCTTTCTTCTCTTTATATATAAAAAAATCCATCCATAACAGGAAAATCACCTTTAAAACTTGTGAATCTGTGTAATATGGACTTGGTAAACAGTGTTTGCAGTTCTTTTTGCACAAAAAGAAGCTGTCTTAGCCTATCCTGTAATTTGTTACTCAAAGTGCTGCTATAAGAAGAGTTCCAATGTCACCAAATGTACTTGCTGTTTCATGCTCAAATCTCATCCATTTTAATTGAAGTTTTGATCATAATATGCCTTCAAGACATAATTTTTCTGAGAAACTGAAACACTGGCAGATGTTTTGTTAACCTGAATCCAAAGGTAATATTTAACCAAACCAAAATTATAATTTAGTATATTGGTTTAATAGCAACTTGCACATTCTTACATATTGATTCTGCCAGCTCATGTGTATGAATGGGCTCCTGCAGAATATGCGGAGTCCAGACAAAACTGATCAGGCTTACTGCTCATATTAAGGACTAATTGCAAGATCAGCCTTTGTAATCATAACATGGCAGACTTGATTTCTGCTTGTTTGTGAGGTGTTCACTGCACTTTTGGCACTGGAAATGAGCTGTTCAGCTTCCTCTGATGGCATGAGAATTCACAATTCTAAACCTGTGGAGACTTCAGAGAAGGTTGCATAAAACTGTGGGCAAAGGGCATTTCACTTAAAATTATAGAGCATATATATTTTCAAAGAAAGCGCAGAGCAAGACTTCAGAGCTCACTGAGTGCTGTTAGAGAGCAAACTGGTTTAGACGAGGCTACAGAACACTGAAACGCTGCTGATTCATCTGAATCTTTACTTTCTCTGATGGGAGCTGCAGTGCCACCAAGTGCCAGTAAGAAAGCAGCTCTGCCTGATGGACACAACTTCCAATGGGTCTTTTTCAGCGAATGCCGTGATCTGCAGCGGGTGGAATCAGAGCTAAAATAATCTCTGAAACACAGAAATATGAAGGCTTGAAGTTAGAATTTACAGCATGGTTTCTTCCAGAGCCTTACTTACTGCAACTTTGCTATTAATAACAAATTTAGCTGCATTCTCAGCTTAAATTTGATGACTGAATGATAGAAATACTGATTCAGTAGTTAATATCCCAGATGTAGGTCCTGCAGCACAGTTCAGATCAAAAAGTCCCAAAGGCGTTGTTTGTGATCTTGTCCATTTCCTCACAAGCCAGAAATTCTGCAGGACTGTGAAGGGGTGGCCTGAAAGCCAATGTGAAGTTGCTGGGCTGGATTTTGCATATGGGGAAAGAGCTGGAAAGGATTTATTCTGTCAGACTCTGAAATGCTAGTTGTGCAGGTGACAGGAAAAGAAAGGAGGAAGGATAGCAGTGTGAAATTGTGGCAGCCTGAAAGCTGTTCTGGATAAGACAATACATCACACGAGCACATTAATCTTATGTAATCAGAGAAGCAACCTTGCCAGAACTGACGTAAATAGAGAGCTGGAACATTTTTCGATATCTACTCTTCTTGATTCTCAATGGACTGTATCTGCCAGGACTCACTGTGCTGGTATTTTTTTTTCTATACCACTCAAGGTGATCCAATTTTGTCCTGTATTCTTTCTGCTGTGTTATGAGAAGGGAATAATGCCTGGCTTTTAGACATAAACTCTTGCTGTTCTCATTAGCAGAGCTTTACTGACTTGCACCATCTCTGGCAGTGTGTTATCATTTCGGGTCTTTATTGAGTCTCTGATTTCTTTTGAAAAGAATTTGGGTGATTTTATGTTGGTTAATTATACTGTACTCCTACAGCATCTCTGTTAATATGATTGGAATACTTGTATAAGAAATTAAAGCTGTTGACTGCAATTTAAGTACACAGCCTTGAGTCTTTCACAGAAGATCCCTCTCAGAATGGGGACGCCAGCCCAGTGAAAAATTATTCCCTATGGTTTATTTTCTAATTGCTGCTTGCACAAGAATCTCACTGGCAATTCCTAAGTAGACAAAAAAGTAGCCAAGGGATAGATAGGGCTTTATGAATTTTCTTTTCTATCTTAGAAGAAAGAACGCAGAGTCTCTTAGCCCAGGCAAGATGCTCGAGCGCCTCACCAGGAGATCAGCCTGTTCCCTGTAGTGCTGAAACAAACATCTCCACCTTCCTAGGGCTGGGGATGGCTTCATCAAATTGCAGATCAAGTCTGCTTCTGCCTTCCCTTCTATGAAACAATCCATTGAACCTCTGAATCAGCCATCCCATCTGGTACTCACTGAAACCAGAAAGAGCTGAATCACCACATGGAAAGCACCAGAGCTGATCCCTTAATTGATGGATTTGTATCTTAAGATGTGAGAAACATCCAAAGGCCTGAGCGGTGTCAGCGTGGCATTGCAGGCAGCAGAGTGATGCTGATTCACAGGAGCAGAGAGCCAGCATTCTGGTTTGCTTTCTAATGCAGACTTTGAACTCATAATTACAGATCACACACCCGCACACAGAAGAAATGTGTGTGTTTTCTCTTAAGATTAAAGGCTCCATCCTTTTTGTGCAGTTTTGTGGGGTTTTTTTCCATTTCTTAAGTAGTGTAATTTATATCTGAAGACTGAACTAACGTTCCAGGCTGAAGGCTTTCATCTCCCTATTTCTGCTACAACAAAGGCTCGTGCAAGAATGTGGGTCTGATTCTGGTATCCCACAGCACTTAAAACTCCATCCTGAAACTGGTGTTGGACCAAGCACTTCCGCTTACTCTGATAAGTCTTGGATGACAGTAAAGCAATGATATAATGAAGTCTTCCTGCCTTTCTTTCAGTACAGTTTTGGTGAACAAACTAGTTAATGTTTTTAGACTGCTGTGTTAAAAATACGTATTATTTGGGCTGAATTGCTCGTATTGACAATCTGTTCCTCTCTGTTGTCTATACTAAACTCACTAATTAAAATCCAGACGAACAGGAAGAGAGAGGGGAAGCTTTTTCTTACCTACTACACAGAGTTACCAGTTGCCAGCAAGTAACTTTATTTTCTTTTGCTTGGTTGGTTGATTCTGCTTTGCTACAGGCAGTGCATGTATTTCCAAATGCTTCGCAACAGTGATCTGACGTCAGTCCAGGCACATTCCTGAGCAACAGAAGTAAGAGTGCCATGTCAATGTGTCCTCCTTGTGAGCAAGCTACGTTCTGCTATTGCAGAGAAAGAGTGTATCTTGGATGCCCTGGCTGCGTGGAGAAGGGAAAACATGAGGCTTAGCCTGGCTAGAGAGGAGGGTTATAAACTGTGCTGGCGGTGGGTGCATGGAGCACAGATGTGAGCACAGTAATAGATGTTTCCTCACAGGAATAAGTGACTGCTTGTCACCTGTGGCAACTTCTGTGCACAGCAGAGCAGCGGAGCCACTGTCTTCCACAGAGCAAAATACTATTCCCTGCAAGACAGTGGTTCCCAGTTCCCACAGGGCCTGTGGAGTGATCAGATGCAGTGAGTTATCATTCCTGGTTCTTCTGGGCTCCCAGAGTTACTCAGAATTGAAGTTGCATAAAAAATATATACGACATCTTCAAAATTAAATGGGGTTGGCATAGACTACAGAGGGAAGCCTGCAGCGGGTATTTGTTATATATACAGGGTTTTTAAAACCAGTGACCAGTTAATAAGTTTTAAAATTTTGGACTGCCATTTATGGCTTTGAAAAGTGAAGATGCTTTGTGTTGCAGTTCATGTGCACATCTATAGAGAATTCTTACAGAGCATGACTCTGCAAATGCTGTTTTTGTTCTCGCACAGCAAATACTGAGAGCATCACTGAATGACAATTTTATCTCATCTTGTGTCTCTATGCAGAAGGAATTAGTTTTTCCTGTAGAAGATGATTAAATCTCATGTTTTCTGTTGATGTTTGAGGCAGACAAGGACTTCAGTCCGAGATAATTTTGCCGTAGCTGAAATGCCACACGCTGACTCTTCAGCTGTGCGAAGTGCTCCTTCTTCATGGATTTATGCGGAGCTGTTTTCATCTGCTTTTCTTTTGCTGCTGGCCAAGGAACCAGCCCAGTGGTCCCAAATATCACAAACTGTGCTGCAGCCTGGCCATAAAGTGGTCCAGGGGTGGTACCATCCTGTTACCACCTCCCACAGGCTGCGGTGGTCCCTGCTCAGTCTGGACTAACGCTGTGGTTTTCCATGCCGATCTCTTAGTGGCATCTAGCGTTCCACGCGTGTAATAGCTTCTTCCCACAGATGTTTGGGCCTGCAGTAACCTTGAGAACTTCCCCTGAGATAAAGCATTTGTAGATCTCTTTTTATGCACAATATCCACTCCCACAGGAGGGCTGTAGGCTTAGAAGAGAAACGATTTCTAATGCCTTCCTTCTCCCTACATCCCAGTGCTTGCCTTTGATTTCGGTATTTAGTGCATCTCTTCTTAAACTTTGATATATTTGTCATTAATTCTCACTGCGAGGGATTTAAGATCTCCACAGCCCTCACTGCTAATCCTCATTTCCCCACAGCAGAGACTTTTCCATCCCAGTAGAGTTGTAGAAAGTTTTGCTGTTCTGGAGGGATGTAACAATCTAATGGATTGTTTGTTTGAGCAAAACTCACACCAGGGGAGCACTGGGACAACAACGAGGGTGTCTGAAAATGTTATCAGCAGAAAGTCTGTGTTCAAACTCTCTATGCCTTCTGGATGGGAAAGGGGAGAGGAAAAAGGCAGTGCGTGAACAGCTGTGAGGAGCAAGTTGTAAGTTAAGAGGTATCTCAAGGGTTAATGCCAGATGTCTTCAGACACCCAGACTATACTGTTCACAGGTGTTCTTTATTTTGTCTGTTCCACCCCATTCCTGCAAGCAGTGAGAACCAAGCAGGCTTTGCTTCTTTTTCTTCTCTTTTTTGGTCTCCTTTCTAAAAGAAAAAACCCTCTCCGTTCAATATATTATATTATGTGACTGAGGCACTGCACAGGGCCAGCGTGCTCTCGGGAAGGGTTGCATATGCAAAACTTTGAGCGTCACCTAAACTTTGACTTCTAGGATGAAGGGGTTCCCAGGAGGAGATGTATTCTACCTCTGGAAAATCAAAACTGAAAAAGCCATTAGAATAAATTTCCTTTGCTAACGAAATCCTGTTTCAAGCCAGAGAACCGATATACACGAGGGCATTTAAAGCTCTGAAGACAGTCTCTTATCAGCACCACTGCATGCATCAGGCAGTACCCTAGAAAAAGTGATTATCGTATTGGTATTGTTTCTCAGTTTTGGTTCTCCATATTGTGAATGTCTCTTTCCTCCCTTTCCAATGGGAGAAAAGGGAAATAAGAAAGTGGTAGAAAAACATTAGAAAGATAAAACTATAAAAAAGAGTCAGTATTAGATGAATGGGGAAATTATTAAGGCTACTAATATATCATTGATCTGATCATTTATTCCTATGCAGAATGGACTGAGTCATAAGAAGCATACAGTCTTTTGGTTTTTTTATTCTAAAGCGTGCACCATGTAATAAAACCTTGTGTTTTTTCAGAGCATTTCCTATAACAATCTCTAAGCTTATGCGAATAAATCAAGTCCAGTAAGTAAACACAGGGGCTTTGTCTTCATCAAGGATGCACAGAATGTGCTGTACCCAGAACCCCTAAGTTATAAATTAGTACTTCTGAAGAGTGGCATATGACCAGCAATTGTTTGCAATAAAATAAAGCACATTCACATCTTTATAACTAAGATCTGAGTTAGTGGAGACCAATCTGAGCCACAAATTATTTATCTGGGTATTAGATTGGGTGACTCCTTGTGTGCATTTATTGTTTATGAGTAGGTCTAGAAACTGCAGCATTTACTTTTCTTTTGAGCTCATCAGTTCTGAGATCTTGATTTGATTTTTCTTTTTATCTTACTATTTGAGAAATAATTGCTTGTGACAGTAGGGACAAGCAGGCATCAAACCCCTGTAAGATCAGAGTCAGATCCTTCCGCGTTGCTGCTCTCTGTCCATCTGAATCTACATATCCCCATCACCAAGCAAATGCCTGCAAATTCTTTTCTCAGGAAGCAACCTCTGAAATAAGGCAAAAAGTTACTGTTTTTATCAAACACATCCGGACCCTTAGGAAAGAACACTCTAACCCTGCATGTAACAGGCTTCCAATTTAAACAGGTGTTTTTAGCTTTCTGGTATCCTGACTGCCAAAACCAGAGGCTTGGGTTTGTAGTCATACTTTTCTTATAGACTTCCCAGGAGCAGCAGAAGAAAGAGTACTACTTTCAAGAAAGGATCTATTGATTGCAGTCAACTGAAGACAACTCCTAAGAATTATTGGAAGCTCATTTCCAGCCTTGGAAATTCTGATTAAATCTGGCCACACTACCCCCTGCTGAGGACACTTTCGGGAACAAGCTCTTCAGACATTAAAGATGTAAGAGATACATTAAATATAAAACAGTCGATATCCACCATTCAGCTGTGATGGATAGGCACCACAGGCACTGCAAGAGGGCTTCTACTAATAGGCACTTTGGAATTAGCCAGTGGTTCCTAATGAAAATGCCTGCCAGCGTTTTCTCCTTTAATCTTTCACATAATCTCAAAAAAAAAGGGAGGAGCAGGGTTACTGGCACAAAACTAAAATACAGATTCTGAGTTGGCGAGTCTCTTGGTAGGTGTTGGTTTATTGCAGTTGTGCCATAGCAGCACCCACAGAGGGTTGTCATGTACAACAGAGAGAAGCAGGAATAAGAAAACCCAGCCTGGGTTCATAATGGTGTAAATAGGCAGAGTTTCTGTCTAAAACACTAAACTGCTGGCTGGAGCAAAACATATCCTTCATTGATCAACACATGCTGTTACACCAAGAAATGTGCTGAAATCTTCACTTTCTATCTCTTTTTAGTCCTAAAACAAACTGCACCACAGCTTTCCTTGCTGTTCCATGCTTTGTAAATATAAAGTAATTATGTATTCAGTAACCTTTTCCTTTATCCTTTAGTCTTTCGCAATGAAATGCCTCTTCCAGGTAGCTGAAGAATGCCACAATAGCAGCAATAACTAAGTTTATTCTCCTATCAGGAAATTAACTGAGCTCTGTTGTATCTCACTGATTATAAAACCGGTTTAATTTTCCATAGTAAATAGGAACAATATAACATAATAAACCCCACAGTATGCTGGCACTGAAATTCAGTATTTTATCAGCAGTACGTTCCTACAAAACATTTGTCTCCACAATAATTATTCAGTCAGATAGCACCAAGGAGGGCTGGCGTATTCATGGCATTAATGGTGTCATACACCAGATACTGCCCTGGGGACACTTTTTTTTCTGTTCCAGATCTAGCAGAACTCTATGCTGTTTTTTCACAGTTCCAAACCATTCGTGAAGCTGCTTTATGCAATTGCTTACACAGAAAACAGTTATTAGAAAGTGTGTAAAGAGTTTTTTAAATATAGTTAGGAACAAGGGGCTGAATATATAATCCCTATGACCATTCAGTTCCGTAGAAACCAACAACCAGATGACAGAAATGGCATCACTATTACAGCTTTTCCATAGACAAATATTAGTTTGAGAGAGAGGAGTTGATTTCAGTTCACCAATTGTGAGTGATCTGTCTTCAATTTACAAATAGAGTTCTTCCTCCAGTATCAAATGATCTTTTACTGTAATAAAATAGCAAAATAAACTGATTAAAATTGAGTGTGGGAATTTGGAATCCCTAGGTTATTTACCAGGATCTGAAAATTTTTGTAACTCAAAGACTGAAAAAAAAAAAAAAAGAGATTTTGCTTTTCCCATCACAGGAATTAACCACAGGCTATGGTTTTAAACAGCAATGCCACCTCAGCTCTTCTTCCTCATGCATTTAAGTGTCCTTCTACAAGCTAGTAAATCAGTTCCTTTAAGCCCATTTTCTGTATTGCCTGGGGCTCGTTCTTTAGGCTGATTTACTCTGAAGAATGGAAAGAAAATAGCGTCAGTATTTTTGAATGAAAAGTGACTTCCTGTGTTCTTTTCATCATTCTTAATTTCTAAAACTCAAGCTGAGGAGTTTTAGATAAGCCGGGGTCTGCTTGATACAGGGCTCAGACACACACACAGCTTTCCACTGTAAGAATGAGTTGCTAATGGTCATTTCTGGTGGAAGTTTCTGACTTGTTTTGGTCACCTATCGAAGAAATCAGGTACGTGCCCCTCTGGCAATGAATCAGAACCTCAGTTCATGCCAGTCCTCGGAGAAACACTGATACTGGGAAAGCTGCTCCTTTACCGCAGCTGGCTTTGTGTTCTGCTGTTTCCTTAAATCTGCTGACCCTGCTCATATGGTTTCACATCAGGCCTCATCACACCTAGAATTGTAGAATCACAGCAACATTCAGATCAGAAAAGAGCTCTAAGCTCATCCAGTCCAACCTCCAGCCCAACCCTACCGTGCCTGCTAAACCCTGTCCCAAAGTACCACATCTACACGTTCTTTGAACCCCTCCAGGGGTGGAGACTCCCCCACTGCCCTGGGCAGCCTGGTCCAAGGCTTCACCACTCTTCCAAGAAAGACATTTTTCCTAACATCCAATCTGAACCTCTCCTGCCACAACCTGAGGCCAGTTCCTCTTATCTGATCACTGACCTCCTCGGATCCATTGTTGATAGGACAAGGCAACAGAGATCTTTATCTTACTTCACGGATTTTGTAATGAAAGCTTGAAATACTAAAGTTCTAATTCAAGCAGACTTTCCCATTCTGTTATTCCCTAGAACCAAACAAATTCTACAGAAATTTTGATTATGAGATTTTAGCCAAGGCCACTAACTTTCATCAAAATGCAGCAGTCTTTCAGACACCTCTGCCTTCTGCTCTTTTCAAAAGAACCTCGAAAGCAAGATAAAACAATTTAATATCCAGCTGTTGGGAAGGGGTTTGGCATCATGACTTGAAATATATCAGTCCGATGATCTACAACTGAAATTAATGTCACAGCCCTTTTTGGCATCACTGAGACCAACATCTGGTGCATGAAATGTGAAAAGCAAGCCAAACCATTTCTTTCAATGAGGCTGTGCTGATTTACATCTGTTGAGGATCACGACCACTGAATGAGTAACTAATATGAATAATAAAGCCTGGCTTCCAGCAGTAATTCATTCATGAGCTGAAGAGCTGAATTTGCTGCTGGCCCATGAGGCTCTTTCTCAGGGCATGTGGTAGCAATAAATGGACTCAACTGAAATATAGATGATGAAGATAGTTAAAAGCAATTTTGAAGAAGATCTCTGAATGCTTTGCGACTTGAGGTGTCATTTCCCATCGTGTTTAATTTCAGGAATATTGGATTTGGGACTTAACAGTACCTACAGGAGTAAGGTATTGGGCCTTCTCACATTGAATTGGTGCAGATAAGTAAATGAATGCATGCATCACACTGGCATTTGCAGCATTGAACATACTCCTCAGTGTTGCAGAAGTGGTGTTACACCTTGCAATTTCTAATGAGGCAAATATCCTGCTGAGCTTTGCAACTCGTGCAAAAGTTGATTGAATGATTGATGCTTTGATTTGCATGGATAGAATTCATGCCTGAGCAAAGGGAGAGATCACCATCTGGATAAAATGCAGACTAGATGGGAAGAATCTTCTGCCTTTCCTTAAAAAGAAACAGATGGAGGAGGAGTAGAGAAGCCAAGCTTTGAAATTTTAATAAACCCAGACATAAAAATACAAAGCTATTAAAATGGAAACACCAACTAAGTGATTCCTCAGAACCTGTTCATCTGACTTACAGCTACATCAAGGCAGAAATTTTCAAAGCTGCCTAAGGGTTGTTGTAGTCCCCATTCCTGTTTAATTGAAAAGGAGTCGGGTTTCAGGAGTCAGGTGGCTTTCGAAATATTTGCACAAAGTCATGAAACAGAAATGATTATATTTCATCCAGTGAAAGCATCCAGTGGGAGGTGTCCCTGCCCATGGTAGTGGGGTTGGAACTGGATAATCTTTAAGGTCCCTTCCAACCCAATCCATTCCATGATTCTATGATTCATCTAAAATTTTTCTTGAAATTCCTCTACTCCATCCGACGAAGGCCTGTGTGTTCTTCAGTTGTTGCAGTCCTTACTGGGAACACAGGAGGGCACCAAAATTACGTTTCTCGAACTCCAGTTACACTATAAGAACTACAGTCGCTCGTACTTCAGAAGTGTTCTTAAACCATGGGTTTCTTTCTAATGCCTCTGTTAACTTCACATTTTGAAATGCTGAGTTTCCATAAAGGCTCTGCTTCAGTCTGATAATTTGCAGATGTGCTGTTCTTTCAATTACAAAGTATAAGACCCAGGAGTAATATGACTTTTTCAAGGCACTAAAAATGTGAATGAACCTGAATCAGCCAAGTTCTCTCCAGCCTTGATCTGTTATATGACCTCAGCATTGAGGTTGTGATGTGGTATTTGTATAAACCGAGTTAATATCTGATATAGCCTCAATTAGAACTTAATTATCTGCCCTGCTCCTGTTTGGGCCAGAGCAGAACTGGGTCCAGACTGTTCACCATCAATGACCCTGGTTAAACACTTAAAGAGACAAGGAAAAAAATGTATTGGGTAATGTTATAGAACTAAATTAAAGGCTTTCAGAAATAAACCCTACTTTCAGCATTAGCTGACATTGCTTCCTTCACTTCCCTACCATTTGCAAATCATTATCTTTAATGAATCATTCACCAGCTTTCCCTACTTCAGTAATAGCACCAGCTACACGAGTTCCTACTTGTCTATCTTTCGTGCTTTGCTCTGGTTTGCATTTGCTGCCAAGAATTTGCTTTTTCCTGGGTTGGAAAGCACTGGTGCTGCTCAGCCAGCTTAACTACAAAATCAAGAATCTGATAGTAAAATCAAGGTTCTAGGCTGCCAGTCAGACTCTTGATTAGAGAACATCCAGCCCAAGGCCTTTGCAGCCAGAATACAGGTGGTCTTCCAAAGAATGTTTTTTTTATTTAACAATCTGGCATCAGGTCTAAGCATGTTCCCTAGTTGCTCTCTTCTCATCTACAAGAAAGCACTGAAATTAGGTTTTATTTCTGAATGCCTTTTATTTAGTTTTATAACATTACCAAATACATTTTTTCTTTCTTTCTTTCTTTTAATGCTTCAAGGCCAGGTTGGATGATGCTATGAGCAACCTGATCCAGTGGGAGGTGTCCCTGCCAATGGCAGGGGGATCGGAACTGGATGATCTTTAAGGTCCTTTCCAATCCCAACCATTCTATGATTCTAAGATACCACAGATCAAGCTGTTTCTTCTCTTTTATTTGGGATGATGCTACAGAACGCAGTGCCTAAGTGTAAGCAAAATGGAAAAAGAGAAATCTGTCTTTAACCAGAAAAGAAAGAGATGTTTTTCTCAGGAGAGTCATTTTAACTAACTTGGGATCTTAGCACACACATAGCCCCTTGAATGGCAGTGAGGAATGTTCAGCTCGAAGCCCTGAAACTTTTACAAGACTAACACTTCAGGCACACTAAAGAAACCCTCCAGGGGTGGACAGAGTGTTCCCTGTGGAGGAAGGAATGCAGGGTGATGCAAAAGAAGCTTGTTTTGCCATGTGATGCAAAAGGGCCACAGAAAAAGCATCCCATTTGCAGCAAGGACTGTTTTTTAATCCAGGCGATCCAAGATCAGAGCAGAGAGGTCTTAGAGCAACCACCGCCCTGTTTAATTGGCTTGACAGCCTGGTTACATCGCTCTTTGTGTTAAGGTCTCAAAGCACTTTGCAATGTTAATCTTCCATAAAAAAAGCCTGGGTGAATCTTCCAGAGTAACAGGATTTGCAAAATATTTAAATATTTGCTCTTCAGACAAGATTGGCTGCTCACACCCTGTGGTGAAGGGATGGGCTCTCTGTGAGCCCTCAGCTCCTACAAAACACCCCAAGGACGACTTTGAGTGGCACTAAGTCTTTAGCTAGAGGAACTGTAGCTTTTTGTGCATAGGAACACTGACTTCAGAAATGTGCCAGTACAACATCTGATCACGGCTTTTATCATATTTTATGAATAACAACTCAGTTAACCTGTTCCAAATTGTGAATAGTTTCATTTTCTCCTTATAACTTGCTCTATATATTGATGTATTCTGTGTTGAAGCTTCAGGTGTCATTTAAGTATTGAAAGAGCCTACATTTGTCTTTAACCTCTAAACCAAAGTGTTCTCCCGTTTAGTGGTTGGGATGTACACATCCGAACGGAGCTGGGAGCATCTCAGTCATGTCACGAGCAGCCCTTGGGAGGAGATCAAAATATCATTTTAGAGCAGGGTTTGGCTCTCCAGTGGAACCTGGGCATAACATCACTGCACATCACAGCCAGATGAGTAACACGCTGTGGATGTAACAGATTCATGGGTCATGCATTCTTGACAGATGACAGATCTTCGTGTATTGTTACAAAACCAGCACATTATTCAATGATACTGTGGCTAATGGTGACATCAAGTGTCCTGATGTTTCAAATTCTGTCCTGCAAAGAACAAGCTTATTTGTTAGAGCAAATTACCAGTAATTAATTCTTATTTATATTACTCTGCCACTTAGCGGCGCCAGTGAAGATCAAGGCAAGTTAAACTTATTAGAAACACAGGTGGGAAGAGTCTGCAGTATGGAAAGCTGTTCTGAACATGCAAGAAGACCGGGAATCACGGAGAGATTAAGTGATCTGCCCTGGGCACCACAACAGCAGAGCAATATTTCTACCCCTAGCGCTTCTCACTTCTAATGTGAGGTAATAAAAAGGATGACCTCCCTGGATTTTCATCCGTTACTGCCATTAAACAGGTGGTTAGGTTTTAAAATCTTCCGAATGGTCATAGTTTTGGTTGCGTTCCATGGGAAATGGGCTATACAGCAAAGATCAGGCACTAAAGAAAATCTGATCCAGTTGCTAATAGCCCGAGAGAGATGATGAGAACCTGGATCTCCTCAGTTTGGACCTAATGCTTTGTAAAGAATCTGCCACTGTGATTTGCAATGGTGCTGCTTAATTAAGGGCACAAGTAGTAGGTGTTACTGAATATCCCTCTCCCAGATAATTTGCCATGTCGCAGATGACATAACTACAAAAGCCAGCAAGTCTGGTTCGGGATGGAACATTGGGCTGGCATGGCAGGATCCACACACAGCTTTTGTCTCCATATCACCGGTCTGAAATACTTTCCCAAGTCCTGGTTCACAACACTCAAGTCAAGTGGAGGTTTACGTCATCAAGAGCCAGGTCAGTCTTACAAACAAGAACATTACGTCTTTTGCAAAGTGAAGTCCTATGACCTGTGAAGTGAAGGACTTGGTGTTGCTGGTGGATGAGACTTTCAACATGAGCTGGCAATGTGTGTGTGCTGCCCAGAAAGCCAACCGTGTCCTGGGCTGCATCCAAAGCAGTGGGACCAGCAGGGCAAGGGAGGGGATTCTTTCCCTCTTCTTCGTTCTGGTGAGACCCCACCTGGAGCCCTGGGTCCAGTTCTGGAGTCCTGAGCACAGGAAGGAACATGTATCTGTTGGAGTGAGGGCGGGGGAGGCCACGGAGATGATCCAAGGGCTGGAGCAGCTCCTGTACGAGGCCAGGCTGGGAGAGTTGGGGTTGTTCAGCCTGGAGAGGAGAAGGCTCCGGGGAGACCTTAGAGCAGCTCCCAGTAATGAAAAGGGCTGCAGGAAAGCTGGGGAGGGGCTCTGGATGAGGGGGTGCAACCTAAAAGCAGGGAGATTGACATGGGATCTTAGGAGGTCACGTTTTCCTGTGAAGGTGGGGAGACCCTGCTCCAGGTTGCCCAGAGCAGTGGTGGCTGCCCCATCCCTGGAGGTGTTCCAGGCCAGGTTGGATGGGGCTTGGAGCCCCCTGACCCAGTGGGAGGTGTCCCTGCCCATGGCAGGGGAGTGAGACTGGATGGGTTCCTTTTCCCGCCCCCCTTTCTTCCGTTTCCCCTCCTTTTCTTCCTTTATCCCCCTTTTAGTCCTTTCTTCTCTTTTTCTCTTTCCCCACCTTTCCCTCCCCTTTCCTCCTTTTCCCCCTTTTATTCCTTTCCCCCCTTTTTTCTCTTTTTTTTCCCCTTTTCCTTCCCCCCTTTTCCTTTTTTCTCTCCTTCCCTGCCTTTATTTCCCCCCTTTTTTCCCTACTTTCCCCCTATTCCACCTCCTTTAATTTTCTCTGACCATTTTTCGAGACGCTAGAAGTACTTTTTAAAAAACCCTTCGGTTTTCTTACTTATTAATGAATTAACTTGTAACCCCCCCGTGTTTATGGCAAAGCAAGAACGGATCACACAGCAGCATGCTGAGTTACAGCGCTGGAAAACACGAATTTTGAGCTTTTTCCTCGTTTTCCCGCCTGCCCCCCCCCCCCCCCCCCGCGCTTCCCTCCCCTCAGGGCTCGGCTCCCTGGGGCGGGGCGGAGGGCTGGGAGCAGGTGATCCCCTCCCTCCCTTCTTCCCTCCCTCTCTCCTCTCCTCCTGCTCTCGGCTCTGTGGCGAGGGGGGAAGGCAGGAAAGTTGGGAGCTGCCGGGAAGTTTGGAGCATGGCGGAGCGGCGCCGGGGGGGGACGGCGGGCGAGAGGCCGCGCTGAGCGCGAGCCCAGCCCCGCGGGGCGAGCCCGGCATGGCCCGCTGGATCCCCACCAAGCGGGAGAAGTACGGGGTGGGTGAGTGCCAGCACGGACACCCCTCGCCTCCCTTTTTTCCTCTCTTTTTCCCCCCTTCCCCCCCTTTTCGTCCTATTCCCCGCTCTTTCCTCCTCTCTTTCCCCCTTTCCCCCTCCTTTGCTCCCCCCTTCCCCCACTTTCCTCCCCGATCCTCCTTTCCTCTCCCCTTTTTTCTACTTTTTTCCCTTCCCCATCCCTCCTTTCCCCCTATTTCTTCCTTTTTTCCTCCCTTTTCTGCCGTGTTCCTCCTGTCCCCCTTTTTCCAGTTCCCCCTTTTTCTTATTCCCCCCTTTCCCTATTCCCCCCTTTTCCTCTTATCCACCTCCCCTTTTACCCCTGATTCCCTCCTTTCCTCCCTGTTCTCCCCCCTTTTCCTCCCTGTTCTCCCCCCTTTTCCTCCCTGTTCTCCCCCCATTTCCTCCCTGTTTTCCCCCTTTTCCCCTTATTTCGCCACCTTTTCTCCCTGTCCCTCCTCTGTCCTCTCCTTTTTCCCCCTTCCCTCCCCTTCCCTTTTCCTTCCTTTCCTCTCCCCTCCCCGGGAGCCTCCTCTCCCCTCCAGTATCCCAGCACTCTGCTTCCCAGCTCTGCTGCTGCCGAGCCCCCGCTTTCGTTCATTCACTTCCCCGGTCCCAGAGCCATTCCTTGTCCTTTGCACACCCTCGAGTCGTTTCTCCTCTGCACACTTTCTTAATTCTCTTCTTTTCCCATTCTGTGCTCTCTCCTGCATCCAGGTTTCAGCAGTGAATATTCCCTCTTTGAACCCTTAGGAATGGAGGCAGCGGTGTGTGTCCAGTTCCCACCCTGGGAGCTTTGGGTCTCTGGAATCCTGCGTGTTCGGGACTGACCTTTGTAATTTTGTCTGTCCAGCATGTTTGACTGTGAAGAGTGCTCTAAGATAGCAGCAAAAAAGATGTGGATAGAGAAAGGCTTGACAGGATAAGTTGATTGTAGTGAGCAAATTCCAGACTGTGGGTGACACCTTTGCAGAGAGGGGGAATCTTGACATAGAGTGAGGAATGGTGAAAGCTTGACTGACGCCTTGTACCTTTTGCCCTGTCCTCGTCTTGATGTTTGAAAGGAGATGGTTGAATGCTGGCTCACTTTTCTCAAGGAGGAACATAACCAACGGTGTCTTTGATCGGTTCCTCTTCACAGTGTGACAGATTGAAACCCACAGTTTTGAGGTTGCTGGTGAGAGCTGGGTGGAGAACAGCAGGCAGGAAACCACCAGTGCTAGGAACAATTTCTGATAGTTTATTTCACTGAAGAGTGTTCTTCTGGTCCCCTTGTGTTCCACAGTGGGCTTCTTGACGTGAGAAAAGTGTTTAATTTCATGCTTGCAAAGTGTCAATTGCCCTGACTCCCATGATGTTGTTCATTCAAGTTCAATTCAGGATGTTAAAGGTGAAGAACCTCATCCTGCACGTTTTTTCACAGAATGAACCTGAAATATGTTACCCGTTTGATTTCAAAAGTGTCATTGCGGCGAGGCAGCCCACTTCTTACAGGACTGTGGCTTGAGCTTCCGAGATATTAAGCGCAGCATAACCTTATCTAGTTTCTGCTCCGGTAACTGGGAGGGTGTGGAGTGTTGTACGCCCTGAACTTTGTTTCCTTCTGTGTAGGTAACAGCCCAGGCTATTTATTTATGGAAACCTATGTGTATGGCTCTGTGAGATTACTCTGAGCACCAGGATTTCAAAAATGTTGGCATTATAATCAAGTAAACTCTGTAATGCTAGTATGATTGGCAGTGCTGGATTATGGCGGAGTGTTTTAAAGCACACCTTTGAGCAAGCCTCTTCTACCTCAAGAATGGCCTTGGGCAGTAGGATGAATCAGACACTCCTCTGGCTTCCTTTTTATTAGCTTCCGGGGTGAGTTTTTGTGCTGGCTCGAGCCAACTGCTGATTATGACAGCTCCTCTGCCAGAAAGGGCACCGGATCATGAGTAAGCAGGGTGGAGGGAAAAGCTGCCTCTTCCCTTACGTTAGCAATCAAAAAGTGTTGCCGGTGGGAAGCATCCCTTTAATTCTGTGCGAGAAAGGTATTTATTCCCATTGTAGGCAAACACATGGAGCAAACTGATACCGTCTGTCGTGCTTCAGCTCTTGCGTTTAATTTGTAAGCAGACCGATAGAGTTAATCCTCAGGCAGCAAAGAGAATTGTTTATGCAGTGAGCAGCGTTATCGGGCAGTGTTTGATATGTGCCATTAATGGAATCGTAATTGTGTCAATTTGATGTTTGCAGACTTGCGCATTCCCTGCCTACAGCTGCATCCTGTGCTGTGTTCGAGCGTTGCGCTCAGGTACCTGTGCTCGTTCAGTTGAAGCTTACTTTGAAGAAGTAGATGGGGACTGGAATCCCCAGCATAAGAAGGATATGGAACTGTTGGAATGGGTCCAGAGATGGGCTATGAAGCTGGAGCATCTCCCGTACGAGGACAGGCTGAGAGAGCTGGGGTTGTTAAGCCTGGAGAAGAGAAGGCTCCGAGGAGACCTTAGAGCAGCCTCCCAGGACTGAAAGGGACTTCAGGAAAGCTGGGGGGGACACTTCTTATTAGGGTGAGCACGAGGGTGCTTTAAATTGAAAGAGAGAAGTTTTAGATGAGACATTAGGAAGAAATTCTTCACAATGAATGTGGGGAGGCCCTGGCCCAGGTTGCCCAGAGCAGTGGTGGCTGCCCCATCCCTGGAGGTGTTCCAGGCCAGGTTGGATGGGGCTTGGAGCCCCCTGATCCAGTGGGAGATGTCCCTGCCCATGGCAGGGGTGGAACTGGATGGGCTTTGAGCTCCCTTCTGACCCAAACCATTCCAGGATTCTATGACTGAGAGGAACGCGTGAGCTAGTTGGGCTGTTAATCTGGCTGCTAACCTGTTAGTACTAATTATGAAGGTGGCTGTAATGAGGCTGATGCCAGCAGTTTGTATGATCCAGGCCATTAGATGGTGACAACTTCCACTCACTGGTATCATGGGTAGGGTGACAGTTGTGAAGTGTTCATTATTTCAGAAGGAACACACATATTGTGGCTGTTACTCATCTGTGCTTTGGAAAATGATATAGACCTACTTCCATTTATTTTAGACACAACCCTGTAAATCATATCCATGCAGTGAGAAATTCCAAGAAGTAAATAGTGTGATTCAGTGTCACTTGTCTGATTTTTACATTTCAGTTCAGAAGGGTTTCTGTCTTGCATTATTCCACAGATTTGTTGATTATGGGTTTAAACTGATTTGCTGCTTTCTTGTTCTATCCTCATCTGGTTAAATGTGGAGACTGGTACTGTTGGCATGGATGATGCAGATGGCATATGGGCTGAGTTTGAGATGGCAGAGAGCAGAGAGTGCAAGACTGGGAACTGTAGTGTTTTTAGAGGAGTGTACGTGAGAGACACGTGCTTTACAGTTTCACACTTGCTATGAGTTTTCAACCCAGTAGCAGATGGGGTTTTGGAAGCTTCAGGCTTGCAAAGGGACAAAAAGGCTGCTGAGCATCTGATGGGCAACATCTTGCCTCTTTAAGCAGCAGGATTTTTGGGGTCTTGCAGAGCTTCACCTCTGATTTGGAAAGGAAGGATGTTATCTAGTGCATCGTCCTTGAATGCTGGTCGGGTTTTGGGCCAAACTAACTGAAATAACCTACTCCAGGTGAAGTGCTTCTCTTGAACCAGTGGTGACATTGGCAGGATGTCTTTCATGCAGACTCTTTTCTGACAAAAGAGCATGCTCTGAAGGACAGAATAACTGAATGACTACCCTGAATTTAAAATTATTAACTTGGGACATGAAGAGTCAATAATGTAATTATTTTCTCTTTCTGCTGACAGTAACATTCTTGCATTAAGTTTAACCTAAGAGTTACACTTCTGTTGTAAAAGCACTTCTTCCATTGATCATCACCTCTTCTTAACGTGTAAGTGCCCTGTGTGGGCTGGAGGAGACTGTATTAATGGTGTCAGTACCACATAGGAGAGAATCTGTGGAATCATAAGCTATTCTATTCCGGTATAAATCCAGGCTGCTGTCAGACCGAGCAATTGAACCTCTTTTTCTGATCCTGAAGACAATAGCAGTGTGGTGAGCCAGGTCAGGGAACTCACCCAGCGCAAAACCAGTTCAGAAATGAGAAGTGCAGAGTTTTCAGCCAGAACAGTTTCCAGGTGACTGTAGTTGTCACACATACTTTATATGTCAGCTTTGACTGCAACGTCAAGTGTTCGTTTATAATTATGTAGTTTGATCTGTACATGTACCTGTTATTCAGCCTATCCACAAATTGGGGCTTCCAGAATAAGAGATTTTAACTGAAATTTTATTGGAAGAGCTCTGAGTACTGATGTCCAGAATAGCTTGCATTTTGGTGAGAGTATTGACTTGTACCCGGATGCACTGGTAATGAAATGTGATTTTTACCCTTCATTTTGGGGTAGTGGCCGTTCCATAGAGCTTGTATGGTAGGACTGGGGAAGGACCAGACAGATACCATGGCTGTGAGTTTTGATCTATCCTCTTTTATATTGTTGGTGGGGTTTTTTTCTTTCTGAATAGATTTTTTGGGGTAAACTGACAGGTAATTATCCCTAATAGTTATTGGTGGCCTTTTAAACCCATTACATTTTTCCCTGCTGGAGGGTTGGGAGCGTAAGACCATTCTTGTCGTGAAGGAGTATTTACTTTGTAGAAATACCATGTGGTGGTTGAGTTACAATCAGCTGCGTCATGTCTTAGGAATGGCAGTAATTTTTCAAATGTAAACCAGTGCCTGCCAGCTACATTTGTGATTTATGTGAGCAGAAATGCAAAGGATCAGAGAGGAAGAGAGGGGGCTGCAGAATTAGATTTTCTTGCTAATGGTTTGATTTGTGGCAACTCCTGATGCGCCGGGCTGTCAGCTCTTGGCTTCATGTTCAAACTTCATACATCTTATGCAAAATTGTCTCAAAATATAGTCTTGATCAAAGGAGTTTCATGATACTTCTAGTAGCACAGCATGTCAAATCAGAGCAAAATTGGTATTTGTTTCAACTCACTGCTTGCCCTGCGCCTACCGCTCTTGCAGAACACTTTTAACACGAAGCTTAGGTCCACCGTTGTGCAGAGGTTCCTGACAAGGGCTCTAGAAGACTGGAAGAGCCTATTCCCACTGCAGACATGACTGCCTTAATGTCTGTTGAGAGACACAACCTATAACTACTTTATCCCCCCTCCCGCACTTGCTTTATTACGAATCGCGTCTAAAAATTGTTGTGGTGATGGCAATATCAACAAAACCTCCAACAGGGAAAAGTAAAACCTTGGCATTGTTGACAGCAAAAAAATTTGAACCTTTACAGTAGTGTACAGCTCATTTTTTCCAATTTAGTTCTCTGATTTTTATTGCTGCGTCTACGGTTCATTTGATGTGAAAGCTGACTGTTCTATTTCTTGCTTCCGTAGCTCTTTCTATGTTTTGTTAATCCATATTTGCCTGAGTGCCTTCCCTTACTTTTGGTGATTGCTACTCTGCTCCTTAAGTAGTTCCCTGTGAAACTAATCCTGTGGACTTCAAAGGCATTGCTGACAGGAACAAGACTTGTAACCTCTCCTTTACTTATTTGTACTTTGAAAAGCAGTATTTCTAGAACTACCTTGTGACTTCTGGATGCTTTAGCTCTTGGGGGTCCACCTTGAAACATCACCAGCAGTCCTGATGTTTAAAAACTACCACAGAATCATGGAATCATTTGGGTTGGAAGGGCCCTCAAAGCCCATCCAGTGCCACCCCCTGCCATGGGCAGGGACACCTCCCACTGGATCAGGGGGCTCCAAGCCCCATCCCACCTGGCCTTGAGCACCTCCAGGGATGGGGCAGCCACCACTTCCCTGTGCCAGGGCCTATCATACAGTTCATTTTACTAACGATCTGACCCCTTTATGGAGGCTCCCAATCCTCTCTTGAGGCATCCAAAACTGCTAGTCACCTTCTAGAGTTTTGGATGAGGTGTCTACTGCTGATTAAATATGGGCCTGATTGTTCAGAGGTGTCAGGGCTGTAAGAACCAGCTCCCGCTAGAGCTGGGTGTGCCAACCAGTTCTGAATTTCCCACCGTTCTTTCACATATTCTTGCTTTAGGACTGTATTTGCTAGCTCAAATGCCAATAGAAACTATGGAAATCAAAACAAAATAGTTCATAAACTGAAAAAACTTAATAGCGTATTCATCAAGAACCAGTAAATTTATATTGATCTTTCCCTGTCATGCAAAAGTTGAAGAATGTGCACCCCTTCTACATGCAAGCCCACTACAGCTCCTTTAATTGAAACCCAACTCCTTTTTTTTTTCACACTATTTGACTTGCACTTGACTTGACTAATAAGACATTTCTTTCAATGAGTGTTTTTAGGGAAAAAAAATCCTATTTATGCTGTCACGTTAAAGACATAACCATGGCCAAGCTTGAAACTACCTTAGTCCAAAGTCATAAATGCATTTATCCCATTGCTACCAGACTGAGACTATGTTTTCAGGTCCAATGCATTTAATTTATGATTGAATGCCTAAAATACTGGAATGAATCTTGGTGTGTTTGCCAGGAAACATGTGCTAGTAAAACTGGAACGTAAATATAAGTTACTAAACAGCTTTCTAGGTGGCCAGTTCATGGTTGCTTTCAAAACCAGAAGATGTTAGAGTTGGCCCAGTTGCTTAAGTGATAAAAATATCTTTTTGGTACGGTACAGACTGTACCTCGTAGGAGGATCTCCCAGGAATAGAGGGGGGAGCACTGTTTAAAGGATGAATTGCTCTGGCAGCCTCTTGAAGCTTTCAGATAGGTGTCTGGCACCTTGTCAGAGTATATCTAAAAAAAGTAGTGGTTGTTCTGTGGAAATTGTTCTTTGACCACTTCTAATATCCTCAAACTTTTGGAGGTGTTGCTGCAATAAAACTGGATCTCATTCTGGAAAAGTGCTGAATCTGGACAAAAAGTTCATTGAGATACAATAGAGATAATAATAGTTTTCTGCTCTTGGGGGAGCTTGGTACTTTGATCCTCCATAATAATAAAACTTTTAATTAGCTCTAAAGTTCTCATACTGTTTCAGAATATTATGGGAAAATAGTAGTCAATTAGCTCTGAAAGACCTTCTTTTCCCTGTGTTTCCCCCTTTTCCCTGTGTTTCCCCCTTTTCCCTGTTTTTCCCCTGTTTTTCGCTTTTTCCTTTTCCCTTTCGAGAGTAACTAGCTTAAATATTAGAGACCTGATTCTTGCAGCACTTCCATTCTCATTGCTCGGATGATGTAGTGGGGGCTTCAAGCTGAGAGATGCAGCTTAATGGCAAAGAATAAAGTAGCTCTAAGAAGTGAAGGGAAAGCTGCAGTGCATGGTACCTGATTCCAAATCGTTTCTCTCCTTGTGCAGTTTAATTAAAACTGATCTGCTTACTGCAAATTTGGGAGCAGCTTGTCCTTCATTCTTCTTGACAGCAAAGGTATCAATATTCTTGTTTGGATTTTTTACTTCCAGAGTAAGACCTGTAGTTCCCAGCCAAGATTTTCCGTTCCTAATTTCAACACTATTGCTCTGTTTGCCGTTTGTTTGTTATCTGGGATAGGTGGCAAGATAAAAATGCTTTGGAATTAAAGGTCTTTGGAAATGCAAAACTATCTGTTTCATTGCGCAATGCAAGTTCTCTGACTGGAGCTGGTGTCGTTTTGCAAACGTGAATCGATGAAACCACAGGCTTTGGTTATTGAAGAGTGATCTGTGATGAAGCCTGTGTTGGCTGAAGGTGCGGAGGCCGATACAAAACCCTGTGGTTATGAATATTATCAGTGCTCTTTGTGTTAGCCCCGCCAGGCGGAGTTAGCTCAAGCGCTGGTTTCTGTAGAGGTGCTCTCCACTAGAGGTAAAGAGCTTCTTGGCAGCTTATCCCGAGTTTCTTAAAAGCCACACTGTGAATTGTTCTTGTGCAAACTGTGGGAGAGCTTGTCTGTCTCCTCCTGAGCACGTGGATGGAAAGAGGAAGGAGTTGGGAGGCCTGAGAACGCTTGTATAAAGATTTACGGCTGTAATTCTGGTGGGTTATGTTTGCAGCTGGTGAAATGGGATCCCTTAGTTTTATATTCTCTGTCTGGGTCTGTCAGCTTGAGTTTAGTGTTGGTACGTGTAGGTGTGATGCTAGCGAGAAGACAATGCTGAGTGTTAACTCGGGTGAACTTTACCGTGAAGACTAGCCTGTAGGCACAGTTGGACTCCATGCTTAAGTGTTTTTTTTACTCATTAGACCTCCTCTCATCTCTCCACCCTCACTCCCTCTGAAAGTAATGCATACAGCAAAACTCATTAGACAGTAACGCTTACAGTTCTGTACAGTAGTATTTCCAAGTTTTCTTTCTGCTTCCTTTGATGTTCTGCCCAGTAAGAACTAGGACAGTAATTTAAAGCCAGTGGCAAATTCACTTAATTCTTTTGAAAGTGCCACACGCTTTCAAGTTGGGAATTAGCTGAGTAGTCCAATTTATCAAGCGATGGGTTTGGTTTTTTGCTTTTACACGTCTGCTTGAAAAGTTCATTGTAGAAGTTACTCTTGTACTTAATGTGTGCAAACACCAGTTTCACATTTGCAGGCTTGGAGGAAAAAAAAGTCATTGCAGATAGGCTTGGTAAAATTCAGTTGTGACTGTGTGCATGTTGTGAGTGAGCATCTTCACAGGCCGTAAGAAACATTCAAAATTAGAGGTTATTTTTGTGAAAACTGGATTTCAAACTTCTGGTAGGTACATTCAGTTGTTAAAACTAGAATGTACGTACCACAGTACCCAGAAGGTTGTAGATATGAACTCCTCCTTTTGTAGGTGACAACCCAGAGAGTGGTTATGTGCCTATTTCCTTCCAAGTCTCCTTCTCCAAATGAGAAGATGCTTAATATTTTAAGTTCATAGAATTCCCATTATATCAGTAGGCTGACCTGAATACAAACCAGGTTCTGATTCAGCCGAAGCCAGTTGCAAACTGTTCATTTCTGTGGTCATATGAGGGTTGAAACAGTGTTACGGGGTTAGAAACATTACTCTAAAGAGCAAGGCTGAATTAATGTGTTTTGGGGAGAATACTAAATCGTTTGGGCTAGATGTTACTGCTCAGATTTCAAAGAGGTAGGATAAAGCTGCAGGGCTTGGAAGATGCGTATCTCACAGTAGTACCAAGCACTCTTTAACCTAGTAAGATCTGTAAACCACCTGTCAGTATGGTATCTCGTTCTTGTAGCCCGGCCAGCAGATGAAACGGAGTCTTGTCTTGTATCGTGCCTGTTGAGAAGGTCACTGTGTCACAGTGAAAGCAGGTGAATGTATAGCTTAGTAAAGGACTTAAGTATTTAAACACACGAGGGAGAAGTGTTTTGTGAAAACAGAGCTGGTAGAAGATGCAGCTTTGATAGCACCGAGATCTGAGGTTTCTCTGTAGTACTGTAATAACAACATCAGCGGCTGTTGCTGCACCTTTCCTGCCTGAGTCAACTTTGTGCTGCTTGGAACTGAGCACCACTGAGACAGGAATGGCAATTTGGTGTCCCTGGCTTCTTTTCTTCTGTGTCAACTAAAGGAAGGTTGTTGTGATGATACTGCAAGGTCTTCCAGCAGCTCGGTTGAGAACCATAAGTCAAGGGCCACCTTCCAGACCCAACAAGCACGTGTTGCCATCCTTTTGCACTTGGAAGCTGCTTTTGGCACGTGAGTTCCAAGCTGGGTACTCCTTCGTCTGTTCATTCCACTTGAGCGCTGACATGCTCTTGCATGTTGTATAGTTTGAGTCAGCCAAACCTGAAACAGACTGTAGCCTTACAAACTGTTTTACGCTGTGGCTAACACCTTATTGTTTTATTTTCCCATTTGATGTTTGATCACTGTTAGGTGGGCACCATTCTCGCTGACCACAGGAAGTAGAGGGAGGCTGGTAATGCAGTGGGAACAAAAGCCATTCCTCTAAACCACAGCCTAGGGAGTCTTCACCTTAAATGGTTGGTGTGGAAAGACCTATCAAGGCAACCTGGTCAAGAAACAAGCAATAGGATGAGAGGAAACGGCCTCGGATTGTGCCAGAGGAGGTTTAGGCTAGGTATTAGGAAATACTGCGTCACTGAAAGAGTTGTCAGGCACTGGCATGGGCTGCCCAGGGAAGTACTGGAGTCACCATCCCTGGTGTGGATGTGGTACTCAGTAGTGGAGTTGGCAGTGGTTGGTTTATGGTTGAATTCGATGATCTTAAAGGTATTTTCCAACCCAAATGATTCTGTGATTCTGTGCTATTCTTTACAAAAGCATGAATCTTCAAGAAGAGAGGCTAGGCTATTTTTTTTTTCCATCTATCAATTTGCAAAAGAGACATTTCATGGTGTCCCAAGGAGACTGGAATTGTATGTCTAATTAAAGGAAAACCTTTTTTTTTGACCAGGCACTGGGTTAAGTTGGGTGTAGTGTAGTGCATTCAGGAGCAGGCTGGCTGCTACACTGCTAGTCCTGATTTATTCCTCCACTGGCTCACAGCACTCCCTCTTCCTCGAGACATAAGCTGAGACAGCTAATGTAGATTAATTCTTTATCTGAGCTTAAAATCCCTGAGGGCCTTTTAGAGTGAAAATAATAAAAGGAAGTAGAGAGCCTAGTGAAGAAAATTACACCACTCACAATTTGCGTGTGCGTGTACCCATATGTAAAATTAATGTGTACTTGCTGTTACATCCTGTGACTCGGCTGGGTGTTAATTCTGGTCCGTGTTTTCAGGAAAATGGATTAGAAAATTAGTGCATGTGTAAAACCAGCAGAGCTTTAAACTCTACATTGAGATGGGCAGAGGAGAATCGGTGGGAGATTGGGAGTGTAACTGTTGAGGTCAGAGTGGGTTATTGCAAACCCTAGAAGCTCTGGATTGAGCTGATTTTTAAGTCCGTGGGTGAAGTTGGATTTTGCCCCCAGTGCCTGTCTAAATGGATTTGGAGAGACTTGTTTTCGGGTGGTTTTCCTGCTGTAGGTTTTCTATGCCATTGATTTCCAGAGCGCAGTTGTGAGGAGGAGACAGAGGAGCTGCGACTTCAAAGTTCTTTCATCTGGGTAAAATGTGGAGCTACTTTAAAATGTACTTTCAGTGGCAGAAAGAGAGAGATGTCAAGATTTTTCCAAGAGTGTATCTGCTCGTATACAGCAAAACCTGGGTCAGAACACCATTGTGCTGTAACCAATGCACTGTGGCCTCGCTCTGCTACCCACTGGCACAGAATTAAGTCCAGAAAATTTACTGCTCATCAAGGAAATTGACTCCAGAGTCTCATCTGTATAACAGAGGGTTTCTGTGTGGTTCAGATCAGAGGCAGCTTGGCTGCTTTGTGCTTGCTTATAGAGAGACTGCGATGACTTTATTACTGGTATCCAGATCAGTGTGTGTTTAGGATTCGTATCTCTGTCCTGTATTGCAGCATAGATGCAGTCTGAGAACAGAATCTCTTTTATTTTCATACAGCTACTGTGCTATAAACACTTTGCAGTGAACAGTTAAGAGGAAGATGACTAATGGGAATTCTGTAGAGATGAAAAGTTGGAGATTATTTCTTTTTCCTTGATAATCAGGATGTCTCTTGCTTCAGCAGTTCTGAATAATCTCCGTTTGCCTTTACCAAGACGCTCTAATTAAAGTACACGGGCTAATTTGTCATTAGATCTGCCACTTGCTCCAGAGCATTGCTGTGGAGCTGGCTGTGGTTTTAGTCTGTGGAGTTTAAAGCCATGAGAGACCATTAGATCATCTCGCTGAAACACTTGGGTAACGCTGCTGGACCCATCTGTATTCCCAGGGGATGAGGCTGTTAAATTGTATTTTGTAAAACAGTCCAGGCTTTAAGAGATTAAACCACTGATCCAAGCATCAGTCACTGATGGAGAGAGAGACCAAAATTTGATGATAGCATGACTGAAAGAGAAAATTTTCCTGCAGGAAAGCTGGCCCTGGCCCGGGTTGCCCAGAGCAGTGGTGGCTGCCCCATCCCTGGAGGTGTTCCAGGCCAGGTTGGATGGGGCTTGGAGCTCCCTGATCCAGTGGGAGGTGTCCCTGCCCATGGCAAGGGAGTGGGACTGAATGAACTTTTAAGGTCCCAGAAAGGCCATGCCAGATACTCCTACATAGGCAGGCTGTGTAATTTGTCATTTGATTTAATATTAATTTTTAAAATAACCCACCTTACATTGTTTTAAGGATAAGTAAAAGTCCTTCCAGGTATATTCCTGTTTGTGAGGTCAGCCTGAAACAATAAGTATACAAGATGTTAAAGGTTCACCTCTACCTCCTCAAATGCTTGACTCTGAAGCCTAATGATGGCTCTTGATTAATGCATTTCCATCTGTGTAATCCTGTTATTCTGGATTCTTTGCGTTCAAAATGCTCAGCAGTCACTTGGAACTTTGTAGAATTGAAACTGAATGTCAGCATCAACTAATTTAAGAGCAGTAGGTTTTGTTCCTAACAGTCAGTTAATGTGTGTGTGTGTCTCAGTGTGGAACCACGACTGACTTCTTTTTTTATTTTTTGAAGTAGTCTGACATACAAATCTTTAATTATTCTAGTCTCCATTTTTCAGACACGAATTCCTGGGAAGTTACAAGAACGTTTTTGCTCAAACATCAAAAAGCCTTTGTTCCTATTAAGAATTAATTCTTTGGGCAGTTCCTTGTTTTTGAAATAAAGCCACTGGTTTTCTTTGGTTATATCTTGGCAACAGAGAGCAAACCAGCCTTCTCCAAAAGGGGCTGTCCAGGATAAATGCCATTTCTTAATTCAGGGTTGTTGCAGCATAAAAGCACATACTTCTGTTTCCGTACAGTAGTTTTTGACTCTTCAGTTGAAAGATGTAATGAGACCAAGTCTGGTTATTGCAACAGCACTGAATGCGACTCTTTGTTCAGAGGAAGCAAGGCACAGCCCTCTCCTATCAGATAGTGGGGAGAGCAGGCTGTGGAGAAGTGGAACATGGTATTTGGATGCCATTATCGTGTCTTTGTAATGGGCGGAGGGGTGGTTATTTTGAGCCAAGTTAGAGATAACGGATCTTGCAGTGGCTGTGTTTTTCAGGCCAATAATCCACTTTTCGGATGCATTGAAACAAGTTATTGAGGGAGGGATTCCATTTCATTCTGCTTTGAATCATAGAATCACCTGGTTGGAAAAGACTTTTGAATTACACACAAAATAATATGTGACAGTTTCTGCCTCATTCACTTTGGCTTCAGACATTTTAGCTGAGCTTTGCTTTTAGAACAGTCTTGACAATGGGTTACAGTCTTGTGGTTAAAATGGGTCTAGAAATTAATATTGGAGTTTCATCTTTGAATGTGCTGCAGATGAACAGAATGATGTTCAGCTTTTTCTGCCCTCAGTTTCTCTGCAAAAGAGAACAGTTGCTGCCTTTCTCACTGTGTTAGGGCAGGAGAACACTTGTTCAGATGTGCAGAAGCTCTCTAAAGCCAGATCAGAATGTGGCATTGGAGCTGACTGCACTATTACCCTCCTTCCAAACGAATGTCGGTGGTGGGCACTGCAAAAATAAGCCCAACGCTGCTTTCATGGAAACATGTGCCACATCTCCCACTGGTTTCACTGGCTCCATGAGTTGCTGACAGACCTCTTCTTCCCCTCTAAGGCTTCTCATAGGACTCTTGGACAGAGTAAGGCTTTGTGGTTCTTCAAAGTTTTTTTTATGTAATGTAATTGTGTTTCTTCTCATGGCACTGAGACATCTCTACCATTTCCAGTGCCACTGCTTGATGTTTTGCAGATCAGGAGTGTGTACTGTGATTAATCTTGTGTCCTCATGCAACTGGAGGGAGCGATACAACTAAACCTGCTCTTCCCATCATAACACTGCCTTGTGCCAGCCCACATCAAACCATCTGTCTTCTCAGAAACTTCCAGCTCACCATTAGCTATCGAAGCCCTGAATACCCTCGAAAGCCCAGGCTATCTCAGGTTTCCTTTGCCATTTGTGCAGTCCTTGTTCCTGGTGATGACTGTTGCGTGATGCTTCAGAACACAGCAGCGTATCCCCGACATCCAGGTGCCCGCCCAGTTGCGCAATGCCTTCTGAGTTCCTTCTTGATCCATTTTGAGGGATCACCTTCTGCCCTAAAGCATGAAAATTGCTTCTGCTTATCTTCACCCACGTTACTCTGGCTGTTGTCATCGGTCATGAAGTTATCTGTTGCCCTTTTCAAACCAGCCTGTGCTGACTCCTCTGACCTTCCCTCCTCATGAATTCCACAGGCTGGATGCACTGTTGAAAAAACCCATTTCTTAAACTTTCTACTAATCAAAATGAGGGACTGTAAATTGAATATGACACGTGGCCTCTAGTTATGCTGAAAGAATATGATTGTAAAAACAAACCCAGTATCTTCTCCTTATGGAGCATGTTTTCCACCTGTGCCTCTTTGCTTGGCTTCAATTTGCTCGACTTCAGTGCTGCCTTTTATCCAGGATGATAAAAAGAATGGGATCACCATTCTAAAGTGAATTTCAAAGGGCAAAATCTCAACTGAAGTTTAACTTGAAGCAAAAAGACTTAACTTCAGATATTCCTGCAAATTTGAGGACAAAAGTCTCTTTTTTTTTTTTTCCTTCTTCCTTTCTGTCAGGATTTTATATAAAGGGTTTTTATTTTTTCATGCTATGACCATGTTTGTTATGTGCAGCTTCCTTTTTCTTTTAAGTCTGAAAGAGGTCAGATTAAATACACACAGTGAAAAGCGGCTCAGCGCTTCGAGTGACTGCGGACGGGTGCTTTCGGACAGGGCTGGCTTCAAGCAGCAGGAAGCCTCAGTTGCAACCAGTAAAGCTCCCAGGGAAAATATGCCAGCAATTTGTCTTTTATAACCTTGTGCATAACCATTGGGCAGGAGATTTTATATACAGTGACCCTGTGTTCTCAATTAATTCAATCTGGCAAAGCAAGATACTACAAGTCTTGCCGTTTTTTTGATGTAGAAGCGCGTTCCTTTAGCTCGTAAATACTGCGCACCGGGATCTGAAGCCTTTCTGGTAGAGCAAGGAAAGGGAAGGAAAAGGGGACTGCAGTGCTTAGTTCTGTTTTGTGGCTGTTGTGTTCTTTGGTGAGAGGAAGGGGACTGCAGTGTTCAGTTCTCCCTCTTCTTGTGGCTGTTGTGCTCTTTGGGTTTGAATCAACTGTCTGTGTTCCCAAAAGAAAGGCTTGTCTGATGCCGCCCACCTTTCTGTTATGCACTTGGTGCTGCTCCGACTGCTTTTGTCTGAAGCCAGAGCAGCATTTTATGGAAAAAACGCAGACTGGTATTTATATAATGTCTGTTTGTCCCAAAGGAACCCAAAGCACTTAGAAATTGTGTGTAGGAATCGCTGTACATACATGCATTTCTGAACAGCAGCTGTTTCTCACAGTGAGCGCAGACTTGGAACAGGAATCCCAAACAGTGTTTTAAAACAAAAAGTAGGACCCATCCAGCTGCAGCCACAGGAGGAAAAATCAGTGGACAGAATGTAATCAGCCAAGTTAGAAATTGGCTAAAATGTTCTGCTTTAAGTCTTGTCATGGTGTTGACAGTGCATTAGGATTGTTGATGTCTGTGGAGCGCTTGATGCCTGGTGTTCACCTGAGGAGTGGCTCGTGGAGTCATAGAACCATGGAATGGGTTGGGTTGGAAGGGACATTAAAGCCCATCCAATGCCACCCCCTGCCATGGGCAGGGACACCTCCCACTGGATCAGGGGGCTCCAAGCCCCATCCAACCTGGCCTTGAACACCTCCAGGGATGGGGCAGCCACCACTTGTCTGACTCCTCCTGTGCAGCGCAGCATCCCCATAGGCTGTTACGAGCCAACAGTTCAGCCATGCCTCTACAGAAACTTGGATTGGTTTATCCATCCACGCTGCTTCCTGCTGCACCTTGGGGAGATGAGGAGATGTCCCATCCAAGTAACGGCTTGGAACATCCCTGTGTAACATCAGTGATTTGGCAGGCTCACTGCGACAGAAGGCAGGGCCACAGGGAGTTTTGGATCAGGCACTGCACTTTTATGCTGACTTTTGCAAATCCTTGCAGAATTATTTTCTATATCTGGCAGAACAGTTTCTTTTTAAGCTAATCAAATACAATATTATTGTAACTCTGTCCTGTTATAATATCGGTGGCTGTTGAAAGGATATAGTTCTTAATGGATTACTCTGATCTACTCCTGCATACATTCGTGTTTGTCTTTGCCCGTAAACATTATATGACTTTATACGGCAACATGCACTTGCAGCCCAGAAAGCCAGCTGTATCTTGGGCTGCATCAGAAGTGGGACCAGCAGGGCGAGGGAGGGAGCTCTGCCCCTCTAGTCTGCTCTCACGAGACCTTACCTGGAGCCCTGTGTCGAGTTCTGGAGTCCTGAGCACAGGAAGGACCTGGAGCTGTTGGAGCGAGTCCAGAGGAGGCCACGGAGACCTTAGAGCAGCTCCCAGGGCTGAAAGGGGCTGCAGGAAAGCTGGGGAGGGGCTCTGGATCAGGGAGTGCAGGGATGGGATGAGGGGGAATGGTTTTGAGCTGCAAGAGGGGAGATTGAGATGAGACCTTGTGTAGAAATGTTTTGCTGTGAGGGTGGGGAGGCCCTGGCCCAGGGTGCCCAGAGCAGTGGTGGCTGCCCCATCCCTGGAGGTGTTCCAGGCCAGGTTGGATGGGGCTTGGAGCCCCCTGACCCAGTGGGAGGTGTCCCTGCCCATGGCAGGGGGTGGCACTGGATGGGCTTGGAGGTCCCTTCCAACCCAAATGATTCCACGATTCTACAGTTCTATTGACTTTTCTGCAAAGATGTGGATAGGATTTTTACTTTCGGGCCTCTTTGGGGCCTGTAGGGAGTCTAAACTGAATATCCATATCATCAGTCAGTTTGAATATCCTGGTTTACAACATTTCAGTGGGGAGGGAGAGGAAACTGGATGTCGAAGCGGCTCATGCCTTGGGAGCTGAAGTCCAGTGACGTTGCCGTAACCCTCTGGAGGACGGTGGAATAGACTCGGTACGTACTCTGTGTGCAGGCACGGAAGTTACAGTAGGCATGAATTAGGGCCACCGTAAGCAGCATAAGGAAATAGGTGTCTGTTAGTGATCAGGGTCTATTTCAGATGTTGCAGGGAATTCACAGCACTTGCCTCCTTCTCTTGGATTATTTATAGTTCCAATATTTTAAAGAAAGCTGGTGTATGTGAGAATTTCCGGTGTGGTGAGCCACAGTCATTTGTTGATGCTGGATCCTTGCCAGGAGGCAATATACCTCATCCTGACGGAAATGATAGGCATTTGATGTGAATTTCCTGACGGAGGAGCTCAATTTTTTAAAATTTATTTAATTTTCAGAGAGAGTTCTTCAAATACAAACCTTCTGAAGTCTGAAGGATTTTCCCAAAGCCCCCTGAAAATGTTTGCATGATTTATTTGCCTCCTTAAAAATAAACATTGTGCTTCCTTCACTCACACATTTCCTCAGGGAACAGATTTGGATGCATAAATGAGACACTTGTGTGTGAGAAAATTGCATTGCTGCATTTAAGATGCGATCTGTGCTCAAACTAGTGTTTTAAATAAAGAAATAAATAAGATAATCTCGTCTTGGTAGAGAAGTGGTGTGTTCTAACTTAGTTGATCAGTTCCTTGTGCCATAGCAAAACATTTTGCTGACTGCTTTATGTCTTTTTTACTCGCAGTGATCTGAAAGCAAATTCAGATTAAGCTTCCTCACCTTGGGAAGCCTCCAGCAGCTCTAAGGAGGGCTCTGCTTTGCCCAGGGAGATGGTGCTCCTCAAGGAAGTTCCAGAGAAAAGGCAGTTTAGAAGCATGGCCTTCTGGGCTTAATCCTATTCCTGCTGGAAATCCGATAAGCGTTCAGATTAGCTTTGTCTTTGGTAGGGATTAAAATTGCAGAGAATCTCAAGTTTTCGTGGTAAGATTCATTCTTGTTTGGAAACAGCCTTTAGTAGTGAATTGTCTGAAGCATTTGCTGTAGAATAGAGGCATTTTCTATTATGACATCCAATTTACATTGTTTTGCCAGGTTTTGTGAGTGCTACAGTGCAGTTACTCCTGTGAAACACTAATAAAAAATGACAATTACCTAATTGATCCATAACCTCTGCCTGGGGTGATGGTGACCTTTGCTGGAGAGGCTGTCAGTCAACTGGGAAGATGCGGCTTCTTTATATAGTGTCACAGATCTGGGTTCTTAAAGGTAAAAGCAAACTTTGTTGGCTGTTAGTGTTTCTTATCCTTGTAGGAACTGATGATGGAATCTGGAAATGGATAAACTACGTACCTTTCAGGTGTATTGTGTATACACAATAGTTTAGTCACTTTATAGTGCTTATTGCAAGCCATATTTTGCCTTTGACAGGTGCTGTGACTCCACATTTCAAAATATGATTATTTCACGGCTCTCCTGATTGCGTTTTTCATTCCTCTCTCTCCCTCTCTTCCCCTTTTTAGCAATCTACAATTACGATGCTGCCCAAGATGTGGAGCTCTCCTTGCAAGTTGGTGATACCGTTCACATTTTGGAGATGTATGAAGGTAGGTTGCAGATCACTTCCAAGTGTTTTGCAGTGGGTTTTGAAAGTAAATATAACAAATCAAGTTTTTTCTTAAATAGTACGAATTTCAGATCTGGATTTGCAACTTCTGATAAGCCCAAAAGCGCAGAGCTTGCCATGTAATGTTTGCTGTATGCACTTGACTTTTAAATGGTGTTAAAAATATGTGGAATACAGGAGCAGCAATCACATCTGTGCTGTTCCTGGCAGAGGTTTGCCAAAGTAGGATTTCATTTGCATCTCAAGGCAGCACTGCAAGAAATGCTTACTTCTGGCTACTTTCACACTGTCTCTGTTTACTTTGGCTTCTCCTTCTGCTGGGCTAATCGTTTGTATAGTGATGTGATGAATTGATCCAGCTGAAAAATGATAATTTAAAAAAAAAAGGAGCTTTTAACCTGAATTAGCCATTTGATCTGAGACAGCCAAGGTAGTGGATGAAAGAAAAGGAGAAGAAGACAGGTCTAAATGTTTGAAAGTAATGTTTGTTTAAGCACTAATACCACAAACTGGCATTATGTGTTTTAAAATGCCTCCAGATATGGAGCTTCCATGGCCTCTTTAGGCGGTTTCTCTCAGTACTTTAATGGGAAGGCCAGGTTGGATGGGGCTTGGAGCCTCCTCATCCAGTGGGAGGTGTCCCTGCCCATGGCAGGGAGTGGAAATGGATGGTCTTTAAAGTCCCTTCCAACCCAAACCACTGTATGATTCTATGAAAATATGTACCTTAATGTACAACATCTTGCAGAAAGAAAAATACCTGTTCTAAACAAGATAAAAATTACTCTCGTGTTTCAAATCTACTTATTAAACTGGACTGTTTAAACTGGAAATTTCAACATTAGGAATGGAGCACAGCCATCTAATTATTTTAAAGAATATACTGCTCACTACTTCATTTGGAAGCCTCTCCAAACTCTAAATACTCTTTCCAAAGTATGAATTCGATCGTTTTCACGAGCAGTATCAGCTGGAAGAAGACTCAGCGTACAAAATCTCTTCAGTATCTCTGCTGGGAACAGCGAGCTGCTTGTTTAGCAATTTGTTCGCAGCCAATTGTTCTCTTTACCCTTCTTGTTGACCTTGACACTGAAAACAGCCAGCCGGTTCCTACATGCTAAAGCAGATTATGTTGCTGATGTGTGTTTTTACACCGATGTGTGTGATAGTGAGGAGTGTGTTTGACCGGGGGTGGGGAGGAATGGGGAAAAAAATCCATATGGAATAGTACTAGTTTACCAACTGGTTTTGCAAAAGACAGAAGGAAGTGGGAGTGTCAGGGATTGCCCTCATGAAGAGGATGCATCTTCTGCATCCCAAAACACTAGGATTCTTCTTTCTCTTGTTTTAAAGCGGCATCCTTGTTCAGTCCTACTCCTTGGTCCGTGATCAACTGTTTAACAGTCAAGAGTAGGAAAAGAATACCCAAATTACGGCCCTTTTTTAACTGAAGTGTCCCAGTTTGGAAATTCAGCCTGAGAGGATTTGTTGTCAATTGTTTGAGACAGCAAATGTGTTTTGTTTTCATAAACTTGAGCCATCCTTGTTTGTGACCGAGGCACCTAGGAATTTCTGCAGTGCAAGTAAATACTTTTCCCGGAAAGACCGGCCAAAAATTGGGGCCAGACATTTGTGAATCTAAAGGAAAAGCTGCAGATTGTCTCTGAGATGGTAACTCTGCTGTGGGTCTGATCTTATTTCCCATAAATTCATCTTAAAATTCTCATGTTCTGTTTACTTGGCAGGAAATTCTCATATCTTATTGTATCTACTTTTCTTTCTTTTGGGACACCAGCTTTCAGCTTTTTCCAGACATCTGTGGGTTGCGTTTTTGAGAATTAGTGTTCTCACAAGAAGCTTTTTCTGTTTCTTCTCATGCTAATGATGTATGCTTACAAATACAGCTCCAATCTGAAAGAAGAGGGGGTTTTGTTCCACTAATCGGTGTTCTTATCTAGATACACAAGTCTCAATTCAGAAAAAGGTTCCATTTAACCAGGGCGTTGGCTTTGCTAGAAGAAAAGCTCAGATGCCTTATAAAGTCCTTTTTTCAGTTGCTGTAAGTTATACCTATAGCTCCTGGCTGAGCGCGTTCCTTGGGCTATTGGTAACCTTCTTTAGGGAATTAAGTGGGAGTTTTTAAGGGTTGTCCAGAGGCTCTCATGTAATGGTAATAGGTGTTTGGAAAATATTGCTCATTGCTATTGTTCCCTACCTTAGGATACGCAGGAGCATCTTTTGTGCTTTACCAGAAGGTTCTTAGGACTGTTGCACCCCAGTTCACTTTCTGCTCTGCCGGTCATGTAGAACGTGCGTCCTTTCTCCTGGTTGGAGAACATTCCTCAACTGTATTCACTGGAAAACTCTTTCTGTTCTGCATGTGGGGTTTTGGCTGTAAGAATCGAAGTGCACGGTTTGTTCCTTGACAGCGAGGCAGCAAGGCTGAAGCTTATGCTAGGTTTTGGTGGTAACAGTGAGTGTTATCTGACTCTCAACTCACTGAATAGCTTTGAGACACAACACTGATACAGCTAAGAGACAGAGGGAGGTATGCGAGATGCAAAGAGCAATAAAGTGAATTAAAGGGCAAGCCAGAAGGTGTGGATGCAGTTTGGTGCAGGCCTCTGTGCTATGCAAACTTCTGATATTGTAGAGTCTCTCAGATTCTGAAGGGTGGGGAGGCCCTGGCCCAGGTTGCCCAGAGCAGTGGTGGCTGCCCCATCCCTGGAGGTGTTCAAGGCCAGGTTGGATGGGGCTTGGAGCCCCCTGATCCAGTGGGAGGTGTCCCTGCCCATGGCAGGGAGGTGGAATTTGATGATCTTTAAGATCTCTTCCAACCCAAACTATTCCATGATTCTATTTTAGCTGGGCTTTAAGCATGCCTTGAAGCAGCATGGTGTATTTATTACATGTGAGAGTCTGGAGGACACCAGTTTTCTTAGACTTGCCTTCCCTTTAAAACAAATACATATATAGCCTCTGCAAAGCATGCTTTTGTTTAGGTGTCTTGGTCGTGATGCACTCCTGTAATCTGCAAAGCAAGGTATTTTTTTCCTCCTTTCTCTGGTTGCAGAAGGCCATGAGGGTTTTGTACAAAATTACTTTTCCAGTTGATAATAAGATAAACACTGTGTTGTTTGCCAAATATTGTCAAGAGTGGGCATATGCTGCAAAATCCAAGAAGGAAAATGCTTTGAAGGCCGCTTCAGTGTAGGATTTACACTCTGGGAATCTGGCCTTGAGTACTCAGCTGGGAGGATACATTTCTGTTTAGGGGAATCTTTCCTGATCTGTAGTATATGTTGTTATTTCATGGGAGCTGTGGGAAATAGCCAGCCTGTGGATAGAAGGAATGTTTGCCCACATGCTGTGATTCCAACCAGTTTCTTCTGTTGATGCAAATAGGTTTTGCATGGAATTTGTTCCTAGTTTCAATCTTTTTATCTTTCCTCTGACCAGCGTAGGTAAATGAAGCAATCCCTTTTTATTTCACTACAGTGCAGTGGTGTTTGTTGTAGTAGCGAGACAGTGGAAGAGGAACAAAGGCCTTGTGGTTAAGCACGTGACTTGGGATTGCATCGCTGTGTTTAACTTTTACTCATCTGAACTATTGTAATTTGAATAATTTTTCTTCGTTTTTCTGATCTTTTATGTTCTGCATAAAATGCATTTATTAAAATATAAAATTGAGTACCTGTGTTGCGGCAAAAAAAATCCCAAACCAAAATCTTGGACATTTCTTTGCAAGACTCAATCTGCAACCTTCATATTCTTAATCAGACTTGAATTTGAAGGAGTGTCATAGCTGAAATTTGCCATGTCATCTTCAACTGAAAAGCCTTTCTCTGTTGAGCACATTTCTGCTTGGAGAAAATACTGAAGAGAAACATTTAAACATCCTATTGTTCCTCTGAAGCTTTAGGCAGATTTGTTTTTTCTTTAAAGAAGAAATCAAGTAATCAATTGACCACTGCCATTCCTTTTAAAATGGATAAGAGTATTGAAAATTGGAGCAGAACTCTGAAAAAAATTGCATGAGATGCTTGCTGAAATAGTTTTGCATAATAATATACAACATGCTTTTATGCAATGATTGCGAAATATTTCACAGGGTTATGGTTAATGCCAAGAGACCATTTCAAACACGAGGAAGCTGTGGTGTAGGGCTGAGAGACTGCAAAAATATTGATCTAAAATTCCATGAGCTTTGTATCACTCCGTAATTAACTTGTACTTGACTATTCAATTAATTACAACTTGGGTAAAAATAGAACCTAAATCTTCTCATGCCTAATCCAGTACTTTATCCATTGGTCCATGATCAATGTATAATCTCATCTTCATCCTGTGGCAGGAATGGAATTTCTTCTTTCCTCCTGATTTACTACTGGAATATTGGGGATTATGTGGTCAAGACAATTCACCTTCTCATTGCTGAAGAAAGGGACCAAAACTATTCTTTAAAAAAAAAAAGACCAAACACAACTTTGCACACAGACAAAACCCCAACAAAACATAAAAACCCAACCTAAGCTCTAAATTATACTTTATGTTGTCTAAGATCCATAACTCTTCCTTGAACCTTCTTTGCTAAATATATAAATCTTTTGGGAAAAATAAAAAATAGAAGAAAAATTAAAAAATAGAAGAAAAATTAAAAAAAGGAAAAGAAAACCCACCACCCTCCCCTTCTCTCTTCTTTGCCTGATTATTCCCTTAAATCCCTTCGCCTTCTTGATGCTGCTGCCTCTGCCAGTCAGCTGAGTGTAATAGTCTTGGATCAGTGATATCTCTGTTGATAGCGCTGAACATCATTCCTGCATTATAGACCATAATTTTTGCCCTTCGTGTTTGCTGAGAGGAAGGGCCAAGATTTTTCTCCTAAAGTTCTACGTGCATTGAAATGAAGAGTCAAAACCCGGCGCTTTAGGAACATCATTAACTGAGAGTTGGGATCGCAGAAGTCGCAGAGAAACTGGATGATCTTTAAGGTCCCTTCCAACCCAAATCATTCCTTGTTTCTATGATTCTGTGTCTCTGTCTCACTTGTGGAATAACTGTAGCGGTAGTTCTGCACTGTGTATATTGCTTGTACGCTTTATGGAACGGGGATTTTCACTTTTGGAGTGTGTAGCATGGCACGGTCTGCTTTTCCATTGAACTCTGTCAGTGCATCCCAAATGGATCTGTAGAGTAGAGGTGAGGGTATCACTCCGTGGCAGGCAGAGCCACCCTTCTGCCCTGCTTCTAGGAACCCAACCTCCTACAAACAGCACAGAGGCGTCTTCGCAATAGTAGGTCTCCAATGAGCAAGATCAGTAGCCCCTTGATCCAGTGGGAGGTTTCCCTGTCCATGGCAGGGGGTTGGAACTGGATGGACTATAAGGTCTTTTCCAACCCAAACCATTCCATGATTCTGTGATTCATGTGATAGAAATGTAGTGAGAAGGACCATGTGTATTTAAATGCTGTAGACAGGAAGGCAATAATTATTTTTGTTTTCCTTTCAGGCTGGTACCGAGGATACACGCTCCGAAACAAATCTAAGAAGGTATGACCTCACTTTTCAGTAACTCTGATTTTTATTTTACACCTTACCAGACCCCATCTGGAGCCATAATCCGTTCTGCTTCTGCTGTATTTCTTGGTTTAATATTGTGCAGGTCTCCTGGCCACTATGTCCTTTTCCTTAGTGGTGGGAATAAATGCCCATGAGCTAAATTTGTTGGAACTGTTAACTGGTTACTTCTTCATGTGTGTTGTCAACTAACAAAACTGACTGTTGCGTATCCACACACACGAGCTTTCTGCTTGCATGGGTGGGGAGGCCCTGGCCCAGGGTGCCCAGAGCAGTGGTGGCTGCCCCATCCCTGAAGGTGTTCCAGGCCAGGTTGGATGGGGCTTGGAGCCCCCTGATCCAGTGGGAGGTGTCCCTGCCTTTGGTGGAGAGGTTAGAACTGGATGATGGTCCAGTTAGAACTGGATAGTCCCTTCCAACCCAAACCATTCTGTGATTCTCACAGTCTTGGACCAGTACACATCCAGCATTAGTGCTGGTAATGGTAAGAGTGGAGTTTTGAATTGACTTGGAGAGTATTTAAAAAATGAGGCACGCATGGATCTCAGCCAAGATCTTGAGGTTTGTGAAACCAATTTGAAAACTACGTGGAAATCTGGTTTCCCATAGGAATCCTGGCGCCTCTCATGTGGTCACCTCCTTCACAGTGTCCATTTTTCAGGCATAAAGGGGAATGATAAGAAAATAGAGGAGGATTGCAGCACTCCTGGAAGGTTTCTTTTAAATAATGGGAAGTTGGGACTGGTGAATTCCTGCAAATCCTGCCGTGTGTCGGGAGCTTTCCTGGAGAACCGCAAATGGCTCCAAGAATATTTTGTGGCGGGGGCAGATAAGAATGACTGATAGTTTACAAGAGTTACAACATTTCAAATAGGAGGATGAGTGTCATTACTGGGAAACAAGGGATTGACTTCTCTGGAGGATTAATATCAGTTATAGCGCTCAAGCGTGCAACTTGGTGCTCCTTGCTCTCTCTTTTCCTGTGATACCAGAACTGGTGGACTTAACTCTGTTACAGATGAAGTGTAAATATTGGTCACAGTTACTGCTCTGCTGGTCATGCTCTTCCCCCCTTCCCCTGCTTCCTGTTGAATGCATATTTGTCCTGCTTTATCTTATGGTGTGATTTATTTATTTCATTTCTGTGTTTATTTTTTAGGGCATTTTCCCAGAAACATATATCCATTTAAAAGAAGCAATCGTAAAGGACCGGGGGTAGGTTGGAGCTTCTTGAGATGTACTTTTGGTTGCAAGAACAATGGAATACTTTATAATTTCAAAGGGGGAAAAAAAGACAGTTATAATAAAAGAAAAAGGAGACTGAAATAGTGGTGCTTGTAATAAAAGCTACTGATCTTTTTGTGCAGCAGGGCGTACCGTGCTTCTGGAGCTGCAGAACTTTGTTTTTCAGAGTCTTGTAGGTACCAAAACACTTGTAGGCATAGGTGCAGGAGAATGCTATGTGTAATAATAAGAATGCTCTGCTGGAGGAGTTGGTAGCGAGGCAGGTCAGTCAAGTTACACTCAGCTCCTCTGGGGACTCCTGCAAGTCATAACACACTCCTGCTCGCAGCCAAGCAGCCAGCAGGAGCGTGGATTCCTTCCTGTCTTGGAAAACATTTAAGGAAATGACTCCTCATTTGATTCTTAGAGCTGATTCTGTGATTGTTATAGTGAGAGGAAAACAGCAGATGCTTTACAAAGTACTGGCTTTTTCTTCTCTCTTATTTTTTAAATTGCTGTGGCCAAGTTAACTGTTGCAAGTGGTGATTCTTCCGAACTTAATTTCTGTCTGTTCAGCACTGTGTTTCTGGAATAGATCAGCTGGAAATAACAAGACTGAAAGAAATTTGAAACACGTTTGCATTAAAAACAGACAATGAACGTGCACGTGTGTGTTGGGAGAATGAATTGAACAATTTGCATTGTGAGCGAATGGTGTGAATATCTGAAATTTCTGTTTACACGTTTATCAAAAAGGGGTGTTTTACTACTAAGTTTCAATCTTGAGTAGCACCTATTTTCTATTTTCTTCTGTTTTTTATATTCTAGGCAACATGAAACAGTGATTCCAAGTGAATTGCCCCTTGGACAAGAACTCACTTCCACCCTGAGGGAGTGGGCAGTTATCTGGCACAAGCTGTATGTGGTAGGTGTTCCTCAGTGGTTGCTGTCTCATTAAATGACCTCAGATGAGCTGAGACCGGGCTTTTTGCGGCACTTTAAGACTTTGAATAGAACGTTATGCAGAATTGTAAAACTGTCATTATTGTAAAATTGGTCTGGAAAGGCTTAAAATGTTCTGCTCTCCACTGAGCAGAGTGTGTGGTCACAGACAGAGCTGTGGTTTAGTCCATGCTACAGTGTTCACAGTGCTTGAATAATTGTGTGATGACACAGCACTGATGAAGCATTGCCTGGCACAGGTCGCGCTCAGCACGCTGTCGGCTGGTTGGGCCTGAGTGTGAGTCAGTTCACTCTGAAAATAAGGGTTCCTGCCTTGCCTGTGGTGCATCTGTCCTGGGTGAGGGCAAAACATCTCAGCGGTGTGAGAAAGCTGCGCGAGAAACCATGGTGATGCTTTAACAGAACGTTTAACGGGTGTGAACCCTCTTTTTATGGAAGTATTGCAGGTACTTAATAGGATCATAGGATAATTAAAGTTGAAAAACACCTCTTAGATCATCCAGTCAATAGCTGATCCTCACCACAGAGTGCCTACAGCTCACGTAGGCAACATGGACAAAGAAGGGGAAGGGAATTTGGGCCATGTGTGATGGGGAGAAGATCTAACTTGTCTGAAGTCACATCATATATTTAGTTCTTAGTAGGACCCTGTTTTTTCACCTGACCCTACAATAGTCACCTCAGGAAAGTCAGAAGCCAAAGTAATGCATGGATTTGGAGGTTTTGCTCAGGTAGAGGCGTTCTTGCTCAAAGAAACACGACTGGGGTTCACAATGAGTTGCCTTCTTTTCAAGGTCAGTATTAAGGCACATCAAAGAGTCCAGCTTGGTTATTCTTTGGTTAGTACTGAGTTCAGCCTGCATAGTGTGTGCTCTGAGACTTTAATCAGAATGCCTCTAAATTAGCTTTAACCATTCGATTTAACCAGAGCAAGCTTTCCTATTGAAAATTTCACCAGGCCACAAGTGCATTTTGTTCGTGCGCCACGAAACCACAAGAATTTGTTCCACCCTCTTAATTTAATGAGAAGCCGTATGTGACGTTATTACTGTGTGAAAAGAGAGTTTTGTTCCTGGCTTTTTTTTTTTTTTTTTCAGACCAGCTTTAGGATCTGACCCTCAGAATCTCTTTTTCTTGACAGCAGGAATCTTTCATGTGCCCGTGCTTAACCAATATAAGCCTTAAAATAGTCTTGGAAAATGTTGTGCCTTGAAATGGATCTGAGTTTATTTTATTTTCCCCTGCAGTATGCATAAAAAGAATAAAAAATCTGAAGGAGGAAAGAGGTATTTGAGGAGAAGAAGGAAATACAGGGGATTTGTTCTTTTTCTTTGGCAGCATTACATTTCACTGCTTGAGTTTCTGTGTTTTTCAGCAAGTGTTGCACCAGTGGGTATATCTCATAATTATGAGTATTTTATACCATTCACGATCTTTGCAGAGACCAGAATGGGGAAATAATTTAAATGAGTCTCTCCTGCTGCTATGTGGGAGTAGTTGGGGTTCATGGTTAAACATTAACAGCTTGGATATAGAGATGTGGCGTTAGTCAGCTGCTGCCTGAGTGCCCCAGCAGTAGAGCATTGGCCAGTTCCCACTAGCTGCTGGCTGACAAGTAGTCAAAAACCTCTTGACAGTCATTTTGGAGCTACACAACCATGAACTTTGTCACGGGATGTTAAATTTTAATGTCCTTTGATTTCATAGAATCATAGAATGGTTTGGGTTGGAAGGGACCTCAAAGCCCATCCAGTTCCAACCCCTCCCACTGGATCAGGGTGCGCAAAGCCCCATCCAGCCTGGCTTTGAGCACTACCAGGGATGGGGCAGCCACCACTGCTCTGGGCAACCTGGGCCAGGGCCTCCCCACCCTCATTGTGAGGAATTTCTTCCTAATGTGCAATCTAAGGAGACCCTGAATCTTGAGACATTATAACCTTAGCAGTGCAAAGGACTGGAGAATTTGTTCCATGGGTCTGATCTTGTTGTGTCAAATAGTGCCACTTTGTCAGATATCTTTAGTTCAATACAACCTGTCAAATGAGTTCATTGCAGAAGGCTTACTGAGCTCATTGTTTTCACACTATCACTGGCTTAAAATTGTCCTTTTTTTCCTGTAGGATAACAAGACAACGCAGTTTCGGCATGTCCAGCAGCTGACTTACAGCCTGATAGAATGGCGGTCTCAGATACTGTCAGGGACCCTTCCCAAGGATGAGTTAGCTGAGCTCAAGAAGAAAGTCACAGCTAAGATAGACTACGGCAACAGGTAAACTCCAAACTACATCTTGAGGGCAAGGGAGAATCCCAAATCCCAAATCCCAGTAAATGCTCTAGATGGTTATTACTACAAACCAGTGTAAATGGCCACACGAGGGGAGCACTGAATTACGCTTACATTTTCCTTGGAAGGGGGATAATGACAGCTTTCAGTCCCCATCACAATGTGACTTGCCTGGCAGGTGGGCACGTAGCAGTTGGTTCTTCATATGCCAGTGGTCTCTTTGCTTTGGCAGGAAATCTTACCTGTCTTAATTCTGCATAAATGCTGGCACATGGTGGCATTTCCCATGGAGCACAATTTGTGCCTGGCTCGCTGGAGCCAGGATTTGGATGCTGGTGATGAAATAAATTGCTTTATCAGCACCTGACTAATACATTTCTGTGGGCCACCAAAAGTTCACCTTTCATTGATTTGTACAGAACAGGGATTGTCTCCAGAACTCATTTATCTGCCTGTCAGACTTGATTCAGGTCAAATAAGTCAATTAAGAAGAAAGCTTATGGCAAAGAATAGTAATTGGCCATAACCCATAAGCTCGGTAGGTGTACATACCATTTTTTCAAAAGAAACCTTTAAGCAAGATCAAAGGAGATGTCATCTTAGAATTAAGTTACCTGAGTAATTATTTTTCCCTTTAATGGGAAAATGGGGGATAAGTATTTCAAGACAGGAAAACCAGCGATGTGATTATTTTAATAAACGGAGCTGGTGTGCATTGGATGCCTCAGTGCAGTCCACAGGTTGATCTGCGGTTTGTGCTCTTCCAGTCACCTCTGCTGCTTACGTACTGTGTTGTTTCCTTTGTCTTCTGACCGGCACCCTCTTCAGGATCCTAGGTTTGGATCTGGTGGTACGGGATGACAATGGGAACATCTTGGACCCAGATGAAACCAGCACAATCTCTCTCTTTAAGGCCCATGAAACTGCATCCAAAAGGATTGATGAAAGGATCCAGGAAGAGAAGGTACATCTCTTGCCACTGGCTTTGTCCTCTTCAAATAAGTAGTACCCACTGCATTTTCATATTCCCTTTAAGGATGTTGTGCTACTTTGGCAACAGAATAAATCCTTCTATGTTAGTTTTTAATGGAAGTACTCTCCTCCTTTGCAGTCCCTACAACAGAATTTGGACCTCCGAGGGCAGCCAGTATTCAACACAACACATACGTACAGCCTGTACGTAAACTTCAAGAATTTTGTCTGCAATATTGGAGAGGATGCAGAGCTGTTAATGAGCCTCTATGATCCTGATCTCTCCAAATTCATCAGGTAGGAGGTTTTTTTGTAGATGCATAAGCAATTTAGTCATAGAATCATTAAGGTCGGAAAAGACCTTAATGGTCATCCAGTCTAACCATCAGCCCAACATCACCATGCCTGCTGGGCCAATGCTTCACCACTCTTTCACTAAAGAAATTTTTCCTAATATCCAGTCTAAACATTTCCTGGCACAACTTGAGGCCATTTCCTCTCGTCCCATCCCTTGTTACTTGGGGGAAGAGCCCAGCACCCACCTCACCACAACCTCCTCTCCAGGACCTGCAGAGCGCGATGAGGTTTCCCCTCAGCCTCCTCTTCTCCAGACTAAACAGCCCCAGGTCCTCCAGCCACTCCCAGAACCCCTCGGCTCCAGCCCCTTCCCCAGCTCCGTTCCCTTCTCTGGATTTGCTCCAGCCTCTCAATGTCCTTCTTGTAGTGGGGGCCCCAAAACTCAACCCAGGATTCGTTACAATGGTTATTCTGAAGAAGCCTATGGAGGTTAGAAAGGAAGATCCAGCAGACAAGTGTTTCAGTTCTCTTGTTTGCTGGCCCAATGGTGATTTGAAAGGGGATTATTTCATGTGAGATAGGAAGCCAAGGTTCTGAGCTCATGCACTCAATTTATTGAAGCTGGGCATTTCTGTGATACAGATACACAAGTCAAAATCCCAGATTGTCTCTTTATGTTCTTAAATCCTCCTGCTGTTGTCGCTAGGCTTGATGCATTTGATTAATTGCTTCCTGTTCATTCATGTGTTTGCATGATGTTTGCTGTCAGGTCAGTACCAGTTCACAGCTTGCATCTTGTACTGGTAGAAGATATGAAAGACTTTATCAAGGAAGCTTGTCAGGCACCCTCTATCTCCATCACTGAACTTAATTCTGACTACGTATCCACACCCCATACGTAGGGAACTAACTTGAGAGTCACCATTCACATCACACCTGCCTTTTGCCTTCGGTAAAAGGAGTCACTTCAAAATTGCCTTTGGATAGAGGATTTTGGCAGAGTCTTTCAAATAAAAGATCAAAATGCTTCTGGGTTTTTGTCAGGTAACAGGAATGTCAGATCTTGATTTATTTGGTTTTTTCTTTCCTTCATTTGCAGTGAAAATTACCTGGTTCGTTGGGGCAGTAATGGGATGCCTAAAGAGATTGAGAAACTAAATAACCTTCATGCAGTCTTTACCGTAAGTTAGTGTATTTATGCCCTGGAAACTCTCCCCTCATGCTGCAGATATCCAAGTTTTGAGTTCTTTCCCTCTCCCCTCTTTCCCCAAGAGCAGGGAGGGGTCAGGTCATTTACTCTCCTCTCAGTGCTGTTGCTGGGATGTGTTATCCAAGAGGAATGGGGTGTTTAGAAATTGCTGTGTGGAAATCGCTAGTGTTTTTGTAGTCTTGTTTTGTTGGGGTTTTTTTCCCCTAGGGCTAAAAAATAATAATTTGTTATTATAATTCTTTAAGAAATAGTAAATTCCTTTTATATGTGCGTACAATCTAACAAAAAAGCTTTACTCTCTCTGTTCTCTTCCATTCATAAAGTAGATTGATATTATTTTATTTTAAATGATTTCTAGGATTTAAGCAGTTCTGACTTGATCAGACCGAAAATCAGCTTGGTGTGTCAGATTGTGAGGGTTGGCCATATGGAGCTGAAAGATGGGAAGAAACACACTTGTGGACTCCGGAGGCCCTTTGGTGTGGCAGGTATGGCAAATTCAGTCGATGGTGGAAAGAACGCGGCCCAGGGGCGGGGAATTGGGCGATACATGCTATGTCAGCAAAGCCTTCTGACTTCTTAGTGTCAGCTTCTCTGGCTTCAGGATAGGGGTGCTAATAACGAACTGGCCCCACCAAGGTGCTGGGTCCCACTTGGTTTTTATCAGAGGGGAGGGGATACCTTAAAGGGGCTACAGGAAAGCTGGGGAGGAGCTCTTGATCAGGAGTGCAGGGATAGGATGAGGGGGAAGGGTTTTCAGCTGCAAGAGGGGAGACTGAGATGAGATCTTGTGTAGAAATGTTTTGCTGTGAGGGTGGGGAGGCCCTGGCCCAGGGTGCCCAGAGCAGTGGTGGCTGCCCCATCCCTGGAGGTGTTCCAGGCCAGGTTGGATGGGGCTTGGAGCCCCCTGACCCAGTGGGAGGTGTCCCTGCCCGTGGAAGGGGGGGGGGCGTGGAACAGGAGGGGCTTTGAGGTCCCTTCCTACCCGAAACATTCTATAGTTCGCTGCTGTGGGTACTTTCTAAAAAGTTAAGAGAAGGGGTGCTCTCTATTTCTGTCATGACAGGCATTGGCCCAAAGTAAGCGATTGTGTCCATTCTGGTAGGGGAAAGCTCTCTGTCTTCTTTATCAACTTGGCAAAACTGTGCGATGAACTTGTGTCATTGCAGTGATGGACATAACTGATATCATACATGGAAAGGTCGACGATGAGGAGAAGCAACATTTTATTCCTTTTCAGCAGTAAGTACTGGACTTCAGAGTTCATCACATCCCTGGCTTATTTAAAGCAGTTGTCCTTTGGAGAAGGACAAATTTGTCTGGGAGCCTGGCAGTGCACCAAGGTCTCTACAAATAGATTAGCTTATGGCAGCAGTCAGCTCTTTGAAGGAAGAGATTTTTGTCAGTGCTCTGAAGCCTTTGTTCCCCTTGGTTTACATGTCTGTACAAGAGGCTGAATTGCTTAGGGAGTTCTGGCGATGCAGCTGAAATTGCAATGTACCGGTATCATCTGAGGTAAGAAAAGCACAGTGTAATGTTGGGGGATGTGACCTTCAAAACTGGGTTGAGAGGCAAGATTTTCAGAAATGCTTGAGCACAGAGAAGACAGCTTCTCCTTGTCACTGTTGCCCAGTTCCCTTTTTATTGCCTGCCTCTTAACTTTCCGAATTACCTTGTAAGGGTGAGTCAGAGGACAATAGGAAAGGGGATTTCTCCATCTTTATGGGAAGGAAATTCAAGCCCAAATGCGTTTTGTGTTTCTGTATTTCTATTCTGCTCTCCAATTGCGTGCTTTTCCAGCACATTACAGTAAATAAACCGAAGCTTGTTTGGGTAGAGTGAGTCGTGTTGTTAACAGTCCTCAGTGCAGCCATCCCTTTGGTGGAGCTGTATGTTATTACAAGGTGTTTTCAGGGGAGATTGTGTGAGGTTATGGGTTTTTTTAACCCCTATCCTTTCAGGACATGAAAGGCTGCAAAGAAGGATGGCTTTTCCTTCACAGAATAATGTTAGCTGCTACCTTTTCTTTTTTGTTGTTGTTTTTTTCCCCACTTTTCTTCTGTTCTAATGAGGCTGAGTTGAGATCCAAATCCAAACACCTCTGCAAGGATGGGGGAACCTGTGGAGATGTTGTTTTGTACATCCTTTGGTTCATTATTGATGATGTGGGTACAGGAGTTAAGTCGGGTTGAAGATCCAAAGCTCAATAGCTGTGTTTGTGGCTCAGGATAGGTTCATTACTCGTAATCTCACAGCAGTTGTTAGTTATGTTAACTTATCACTTGTTAATCTATGTAGTCTCTTGGGGACAGCTTGGGGACACACCTGGAGGCTCAACTCATCTGATAGGTGCTGAGCTGTGCCTGTGGGGGTTTGTTCTCACAGATCTGCAAGATGATGGCAAACAGGACCAAAGCAGAGCTAGCTGAGATAGTTGTCATGAAAGCTGTTTCAGTATGATACAGATGTAGTCCTGGAGTCTTTAGGTCACTGTGCTGCATTTCCTGGATTAAATATATTTCCACTGGGTTTGTGCAGGTGAAGAAGGAAAAAATGTTCCCACGGGATCCTTTTGAAAATATATATTTCTTTGGAAACCAGTCAGCTGTTGGCCAGGCGTCTTCTTGCAAAGCACGTTTGATGTTATTCTCTCTAATTCCCAGTCCCTATTGTTGTTCTCTTCAGGATTGCCATGGAAACATACATTAGACAGCGACAGCTAATCATGTCCCCACTGATAACTTCCCATGTGATCGGAGAGAATGAGCCCCTCACTTCTGTCTTCAACAAAGTCATCGCCGCAAAGGAAGTGAATCATAAAGGGCAAGGTACAGCGGCTGGGCGAGAAGCTAATGTAAAAACCTGGCACGGGGAAGGGTTCCCCTTGCTTACAAAGGAAAATAAATGGCTTGTGAAAGTCCAGAGATCAAAGCTTTCTGGAGTTTGCTACCTTCCCTCAGCCAAACGTATGTAATGGCTGTCACCCCAGCACCCTGGGAGCTAAAAAAAGAGAAAAAACAGGAGCTGTTCATGCTTGTGTTCAAAGAACATCTCTAGCTGATGGCTTATTTGCTAGCAACGTAATATTTTTAAGATAAAGCTGTTTCTATGGACATAGAATATTTTGAAGTGAACAGTATTGATTGTGTATTCTAAATGGCTTTGGGATTAAACTGCCTTGTTGAAGATTCTTCTGTTCTCGCTTGTGTGTCTGCCCTTCACTCACATAGACTGGTGGGATTCATCTCAAAGTTCAGAATATCTGCTTGCCCAGGAAGGTCTATTCAGCACTAGGGAGATGGAGAACAGGGCAAGTGAGAACCAACTTGGGGTATTTGAGGCATTGTTGCATTGATCACATGAAGAAACGGTTTTGTTAAGCATAGTCTAGATTTTGTGGATTTTGTGCTTTTTTTTTCTGTAAACAAGTGTCACCTTTCTTTCCTTAGGTCTTTGGGTCTCTCTGAAACTTCTTCCTGGTGATCTAGCACAGGTTCAAAAGGACTTTTCCCATCTTGTAGACAGATCGACTGCTGTCGCTCGCAAAATGGGATTCCCTGAGATAATCCTTCCTGGTAGGTCCCATGTGCCTCTATGCTTCCAGGGAGTGAAAAAAACAGAATTCTAGATTTTCTGCTGTGAACAGGTTTGTTTTAAAGCTATCTGAAAACTTGTTTTTATTTTTCTTGAGTTTTCCAGCTGATCTTTTCACTTTTTTGATAAAAAATAAAACATCATCTTTCTTTCTTATACTGAAAAAATGATAATGTGCTTTTTGGAAGTGAATTTCTATTTAGTCAGATGCATTTTTGTAGCATATAGGCTCGACCCTGCTCTATTTAATCCATTCAAAGTGGATTTAGTCCTTTAGAGCTCATTATATTGAAAAAAAAGTTACATAAACACAGAGGTTCACGAAAAGGAGAATGGTACAGTTGAAAAGATTCTGAGATGAAAATGCAATGATGTGGTGTTTGGTGTTGTTAATTAGCTGGTATCAGTAAAGGCTAAGAAGAAGTTGAGGATGACAGAATACCAAAGGATGTTAAATGTTAACCTGTAAAACTGCTTGTATGAGAAAAACAACTCATGAAGTGCTGTGAATTCTAGGAGATGTTCGAAATGATATCTACGTCACCCTGGTACAAGGGGAGTTTGACAAGGGGAAGAAGAAGACTCCCAAGAATGTAGAAGTCACCATGTCCGTACATGATGAAGATGGGAATCTCCAAGAGGTAGGATGGCCTTTGCAGGAGGTGCCAAGGCTGCTGTGTGTGCTAGGTGATCGCTCCCTAGGATCTGATTTATCGACTCTGTGCAAGAACCACATGATAACAAACAAAAGACCTGATAAATGATCTCAGTGACCAAATTCAAATACTCACTGATATTTTTTTTTTTTTAATTAATAAGAGATGTGAGCGAATCTTTAAAGATCTGTAAAGCTTTCAAAGTGGTGTCATGCATTGAGTTCCCTTGACTGTGAAGCGTAGACTTCGGGTAACTCTGACAGTTAAATGCTTCAAAAGCTTCTGACCCAAGATACTTCTGGCTTTCATTCTAGACCTTACCTTTTCCTCCCCCTCCTCCCCCTCTTGTCTTTTTGTCCAAAGAAAGCTATCCATCCTGGTGCTGGCTATGAAGGTGTCTCCGAATACAAGTCTGTTGTCTATTACCAAGTCAAGCAACCTTGCTGGTATGAGACTGTAAAGGTAGGAGTGTGTAATTTACAATCTTGTTTCCTTAGTGGAGAAAACAGAATTAATTTAAAATCAGTCGGTGCATCGGTTACAGAATGTCCTGTAAATTGACTGGACATGGAGAATGCTGGTGCTGCATTTTTCATTGTGTTATGTGCAGGTGTGCATTGCAATAGAAGAAGTCAGTCGTTGCCATTTAAGATTCACTTTCCGTCATCGGTCGTCACAGGAATGTAAGTATCAGAAAAGAAGATCGGCAGGAGTTCTGTACTCTTCCTACTCTCACTGAGATTTTCTGAGTGTCCACTCAAGGAGTAGCGCTTGCATTTCATCTTATTTCCAGCATTGTGGATTTTCTTGCAAGCAAAGAAAAATAATTCAAACTTTTTACAGCCTTAAAGTTTTGGTGCTGGTTTTGTTCTAAAACTGGAATTGGGAAGCAGCTTGTTACCCCCCTCAAAAGACATTTCTGAGTACTTATTGCTGCTTTGGCTTCTCAGTGTATGGTATTGCTTTTAATTTATTTCAAGGTCTGCATAAAATTCAGTGCAGGGTCCAGTGGGTTTCTGATGGTTTTTCTATAGGAGGGTTTCTAATGAGGTTGATGAAAAGCTAATGAGAAAGTTAAAGCCAGGAGTTACATCAAACAGCTTCAGAGCGCTGAAACAAGATCAATAATGTGAGACGAAGCCCTTGAAGGACTCTCAAAAAAACTGTCACAGTTCATGGGGCATGCGATGACAAAATTCCACATCCCTATCTCACAAGCAGATTTGCTAAATCTCAACCAAAATATCTATACAATTCTGTATGGCCATGTAGCAGCACAATTAATCATTAAAATTCTGTGACAAGAAATGCTTTTGTGTTGCGTTACCACGTGATGCTATTAAATAAAGAAGCAGCTACACATAGTTAGAGAGCTGTGTTACGGATAGTATGGGCATAAATTAGACATTTCCTAATAATGATTTTTCTTTCTGTTTGCAGCTCGGGATAAGTCTGAGAGAGCTTTTGGCATGGGCTTTGTGAAGTTGATGAATGCAGATGGAACAACGCTGCAAGATGGCAAACACAATTTGATTGTTTATAAGGTAGCTTGGGCCATTAGAGTCTTCACTTGTCACTCTTCAAAAAAACTCTCTTGGCTGACGTTTTTCCATCCAGGGATAGAGACTCCACCACTGCCCTGGGCAGCCTGGTCCAATGCTTCACCACTCTCTCACTAAAGAAATTGTTCCTAATATCCAGTTTAAACCTCTCCTGGCCCAACTTGAGGCCGTTTCCTCTTGTCCTGTCGCTTGTTACTTGAGAGGAGAGCCCAGCACCCACCTCTCTACAACGTCCTCTCCAGGAGCTGCACAGAGCCATGAGGTCTCCCCTCAGCCTCCTCTTCTCCAGCCTAAACAGCCCCAGGTTCCTCAGCCACCCCCAGAACCCCTGCGCTCCAGCCCCTTCCCCAGCTTCATTCTCCTTCTCTGGATGTGCTCCAGCCCCTCAAGGTCTTTATTGTACTGAGGAGCCCAAAACACAGGATTCAAGGAGCAGCGTCACCAGGACCAAATACAGGGGCACAATGCCTTCCCTGCTCCTGCTGGCCACACCGTTATTGACACAAGCCAGGGTGCTGTTGGCCTCCTTGGCCACTTGTGCACACTGCTGGCTCATGTTCATCATCCAGCTAGACAGCGTCCCACAAACAGACCTGGTGAGCGCCTGCTTTGGAGGATCTGTGTGTGATGGGAAGAGAAACCGATGCCTTTTATCAGAGTAAGAGGAAGAAGTTAAAGCATTGCGGTAGGAAGCTATGAAGTGAGAGGAGGGGGGGAAAACCTTCCTGAACTGTGTGACTTGAATTGCTGTTGGTAGTACAGGCAGCTTCTGTTCCCTAAAGTTAGAGGTCCAAAGAGACCATGTGAGCAAACTACTCTAGACATGAAAAGGTGTTTAAAGCCCTCTCTGACTGTTGCTGTGTTGAAGTGTGTCTGCAGAGGAGAACTCCAAGAGGTCAGATGGGGTGTGTTCAGTGTGAGATAACCCTTGTCTTTTCGGTGTTCAACCAACAGGGTGATAACAAGAAAATGGAAGATGCTAAATGCTATTTAACTCTTCCTTGTACCAAAACGGAGATAGAGGAGAAGGAAGCCCCCTCTGGGAAAAACCTGCACCATCTAGCCAACTTCACCCCCACTAAAGACAGCACAAAAGACAGCTTCCAGATTGCCACTTTGATCTGCTCCACCAAACTCACCCAGAACGGTAGGTCTTGGTTAGCAGCTTAGCCCTATCCTGCTCTGTATTTGTAGTAAAGAGAGCACTTCCTTTACACAATTTTTTTTGTGAGTGGGGATAGTGTTTTGGCTTTAATCCTGCTGTTTTATTGTGTCAGTGGCAGCCCAATCCCAGCATTATTGGCATCATGTTGCCAGCACAAACTACAGAGATGTTTATGCAGCCACTAGAGACCGTGTCGCATGAATATTTTATCCAAACCACCAATGTTAAATCGAACAGGTTCGTCGGCATGTGTAGAAATGGCACCCCTCAGTGACATCGTACAAGTGTTTTCAGAATCATAAAAGTTTAAGGTCAATTATCTTCTTTCCTCTGCCTGTTAAGAATGTAACAATTAGAACTGAACCCTTTGGGATGCTGTTATGCATTAACTCTGCTTTGCATGCTGCCAAAGTGAAGAAGAATGTACATATGTGAATGAACACAGGACATGCAGGTAAATCATGTGAGCTTTCCAGTAGCTCTGGAAGGCATTCCCTACTCTCTGACTTTGGGAAAGAAGCACGGGGAAATGGCACCAGCTGTGGCTCCATCAAAGTGTACTTGGAGATGGGCATGAGCTGTTCTGCTCGCAGTTTGAGCTTGGCCAGTTAGCTTAAATTAAATGCCATACTGATACATCCGTGTGCGTAAGGGCTGAATCTGACTTTGATTATCTCGTATGATGTGCAGGCCAAGCACGTTTGGATCTTTCTGCCCTCCTGGAGAAATCTCTGTTTCTGAATGTGGCATTCTCTGTCAAGGCTCTGAAGTTTCACGTGTACTCTTAGATCTGAAGGCAGTGAATTAATTTAATTTCAGAACAGAGATGGTAATTCATTAACATAAAAGTTGTCTGTGAAACCTGCCAGGCTCCTTTTGAAAGCCTCAAGTGTAATTTGTAACTAAACTTGAGGACCTGGCATGTTCCAGAACTGTGATGAACACCTCTGCAGCTTGATGTCACTTGTGATTTCAATTTTAACTTTAAGAACCATCTCCAAGAGGCTGCTCTAAAGTGAACACAAGCTTTAGTAAGGAAGGACATGCACTCTAATAAAATTCCTAGCTTGAAACAGCATCTCTTGAGTGAATGAGAAGCCTGCAAAATTGCCTACAAAATGCCTTGCGTTATCAAATTACACCAAGCTTTCCATTCATAGCAAAACTTTACTTTGTTGCCAAGACAAAAGAACCACCTCAAGGTAATATTCTCCACATCAGTGTGACTTTTCCTTGTAAGCTGATTCTAAAAATAACCTTTTGTTCTGTATTGTGCTGCAGCCATTAAGTCAGCCGTGGTGCTGTGATGTTTCCTAATTGCTGATGTTCTGTCCTTGCTAGTTGACCTGCTGGGTTTGTTGAACTGGCGTTCTAACTCGCAGAACATAGCTCACAACCTAAGGAAGCTGATGGAGGTGGATGGAGGAGAAATTGTGAAGGTATGCATAGAGATTTGAGTCTTCTTTGTGATGCAAACACTTGTGTCTGTGCTGGATGTTCACCTTGAAGGGCTGTAATTGTGTGGTACCCAAAAGCTGTCTGTGTAGACTAGGAGGGCTCTTCAAGCTGCTGAGCAGCAGGAGAACAGAAGGTGAACTTTGCCCTGAGAGCTCTCATCAGTGGAATTCACCAGAATTACTGAAGTTAAATGTTACCAGGATCAGGGAGATAGTGGTGGCTTTATTTTCTCCTGTGTCCTTTTATAGAGTCAAAGCCTAGCTTTTAATTTTCAATAGTGGCTCTGGGCTTCCTTGTTGTGGAACAGAGTGTAGAGCACCCCAAAGACCTTATGGTCAGAGTACCAGGGGGAATAGACCTGAAACGGGGTGGAAGCACCACAGAAAATAGTCTGCTGAAGGATTTAGGAGGTAAAACTCCCTGTGGTTCCTTGTGTGGGTCTTCTGGGATTATTCAAGGTTTACTTTACTGCTGAACAACTGAGATAAATGCTGTGTCATTGCAAACCAAGTGTCCTGCCTTAGGACAGGCTGTGTGGTTGATTTGGCCCAGTGCAAGCTTAAACTGCATGGGCAGAATAAAGTGTATTCAGTAGGTGTCTTTGGTAGATAAAAAAGCAATAGAACAGAAAAAATGGGACCATTTAGAGCTGGTAAGATCAGATCCTCCTTGCCATATGGAGGGAGAATAGCACGATGATCATGATAAAGATGTGAATGAATACAAGACTAAAATCTCTTTAAAAATATCCTTTCCTGGACAGCTCAACTGGACTAGGCTGGGAGGGGATAAATGACCCAAAAGTGTAGGCTGCTCTGCAGGGTTTCAGAAGTAGTTGTCTTTTCCCACCCTTTTTACTATTTTTTATTCCCCTCTAGTTTTTGCAAGACACCCTCGATGCACTTTTCAACATAATGATGGAAATGTCAGAAAATGAAACCTATGACTTCCTTGTATTTGATGCACTGGTGAGTTAATCCTTCTTTTGTTTATTTAGAGCACTTGTTCAGTTACATTTTCAGTCTCTTCCTGGTGCTTCCTTTAGAGGAGCGATTGGTAATTTGCTGCTCTGAAAAATAAATGATGTTTAAACACTTCTTAAGGCATTTTCAAGAGCTAGGACTGAGCTTTTTAGTAACCACAGTGAAAACCTTAATAAACGCTTGCATAATTTATAGCTGTTTCTTCAGATAACTTCTTGCATTAAGGCAATTTACAGAAGAGAAAAGCTATATTATCTGTCTGAAGTGCAAAGTGAAACGACCCCTTCAGGGTCACGGTGGTGGAGGATTTGTGTCAGTGGTGGGAATAGAGCTTGTGCACCCTAAATCCTCACCCACTACTTAGGCGGGGGGGTGATTGTTCCTCTGAACCTTTATTAGAAGGGTTGTAATGACTGAGTAAAAGACTTCACAGGGAGTTTTCTACTGCTTAGTGCAGGTATGAAAGTTACTGGCTCTGTTGTGCAGTTCAGTAACAAAGCTGCTCGTGCTGATCAACAAACATGGACTGGACAGCTCAGGGAGAAACGCAGTTGGATGTATCCAGCTGACACCGGTTGCAGGAGTTAATAGGGGGCACAGAATGTCTGGCCTGTGATACACGTCTGAGTGTTTGCAATGAGTATAAATTGTCAGCATCTTACGAGAGTTGGGGTTGTTCAGCCTGGAGAGGGGAAGGCTCTGGGGAGACCCTAGAGCAGCTCCCAGTGCTGAAAGGGGCTGCAGGAAAGCTGGGGAGGGGCTCTGGATCAGGGAGTGCAGGGATGGGATGAGGGGAAGAGTTTTAAGCTGCAAAAGGGGGGATTGAGATGAGATATTGGTAAGAAATGTTTTGCTGAGGAGGCCCTGGCCCAGGGTGCCCAGAGCAGTGGTGGCTGCCCCATCCCTGGAGGCGTTCCAGGCCAGGTTGGATGAGGCTTGGAGCCCCCTGATCCAGTGGGAGGTGTCCCTGCCCATGGCAGGGGGTGGCACTGGATGGGCTTGGAGGTCCCTTCCAACCCAAAATATTGCACAATTATATGACTATCACTATCTGTAGTGATAATGCACTACAACCAAACAAAAACTATGACCCAGCAAAATAACTGTTACGCAATTAGAGACTGAGCTTCGTTCGAGTGAGTTGGAGGTTATTCTGTTCTGAACATCTGTTTCCTTTTGAATTTTATGCAGGTATTTATTATTTCCTTGATTGGAGACATCAAGTTCCAGCATTTCAACCCTGTACTTGAAACTTATATTTACAAGCACTTCAGTGCAACCCTGGCATACGTGTGAGTATTGGTAACAACAAACCCACAGGCTGTCATTCAGACAGTGTCTCCCTGATAGTTACAGTAAACTATCCTCACGTGGTAAAGGCAGCACAGAGCAGACCAGAGTGTTCCACTCAGGAGAGAAAGTAACCCTACAGTTATTCTTACCATTGAAAGGGTAAAGAGAGGCTTTTTTCTGTAAGGAAAAAACACCGCTCTCATGGAAATTCGTGTGTCAGACTTTGTGACTGAATCTTTTTTAATCTGTGGTTCTCTGTGGGTGTGTTGGTGCTGTAAAAGCATCTTCATGTCTTTCAGCCTGGCTTCCTATCAAGCACAGGTCCGTGGGGTCGGGCAGGATACGTCTCTCCCTTCTCATTTTTGTGTGCTTTGGCTTAGTTTTGCTGCAAAAAGACTGGTGGGGAGAGGGGTTGGTGGTTATGGGTGTATGCAGAAGGCAGTGGAAAATGTGGGAAGTTGTTTTGGGGAGGTGGTAGAAATTGAGGAAGGAACACAAATTCATAACAGTTACTATCTGGTAGATAAAACAGTTCTATGAGCAGCAATGTCTTGCCAGGGTCTGCCTTAACCTTTTCAATCCATACGTCCCCAAATGTACGTTGAGCAGAAGAAAGTCTTAAATAGTTTGTATATGTTGTACTCTGTGTTACGGTTTTAAGGGTCACAGGGAGCAGAAGTAGAATGAAACGTAGCTGAACTAAACGAGTGACATTGTGGTTGATGGTAGCAGAGAGAAGAATGGTGTTCACCTCGTTGTCTGCCTGCAACCAGACAGGTCAAGCAGGCAATAGCCTTCAGGAAAGGACTAAATGAATGATGGGGTTTAAATATGCAGATTACATGAGCTTACATTTCCATAGTGAAAGTTCTTCACATTTGCATTTGTGGGTATGGATGGTGGGATTAATTCTGTTTCTGTGGAGCATTTTTATCTGTGGGACTCAAAGCAGTTTTCAATATTCAGCTCACAATCATTAGTCCTGTTGAGGAAAAAGGTGATATGCAGACTTCATTTAGGTACATGCGAAAACATAAACCTTTCAGGCTGCCTGCTGACTTCGTGTGCTTAAAGGTAGAGCATGTGTTGGGGTGCTATAGCTACTCATGGCTTACAGGCCCAAGGATGCCCAGGGAGTTGGTGGAGAAGCCAGGAATAACACCCGCATCTCCTTGACTTTCCATCTCCTTGATCTGGGCCCCTTGACCCGAAAGTCGTTACCCTCATTATAATTGGAAACTGAGAAGTTAAAACTGAGGCCAATAGGGAGAGCAAAACCAGGAACCAAACTCCTTTTCCCCTCTAAAAATCTCTTCTTCATTTTACTGGTGACTTCCTAGTCCTGAGCATTCAGCCTCTTTTGACAGCTGTCAGCCTAAAGATAATTCTCTGAGGAAACACAATTCCATAAAGCTCTGAAGTCCCCATCTCCTGGATTGCTTTCTTCTTCCCTGCCCTGACTGCAGAATCACGGCTTGTGTATGATTTCCTTTCCTTCTTCCTTGTAACCTGTGGAAGAATCATCATTCTTATTTCTCTGCTCTATAAATAAACTCCTTTGGCTGATTAATGCGCACGCTGTGTCTCTGCTTTGTTCCGTTGCCTTTCTTTCCAGCTTAGCTTGAGAGTGTGATATTTGCATAATGCCAAGTGGACTGTGATATTCTACAGCGTCCTTCTTGTGCTCCTCATGCCAGAATTTGACAAAGCAGGGAGTTGGATGCCGGCAGTTTTGGCAAACAGAGAGCAAGCAAGTGCAAAAGCTGTTGCGTACTTGGCTATCGCTCGCGCACCACTTTGGGCGCAGTATAACGAAGAGAAGAGGATTTTGCCTGAATATTGGCTCCTGTAGCGCTCACCAAAGATCCTGATCTTCTGATTCAGCAGAGATTAGGTAGCAAATACTCGTAATGTGTGTATGCAGCCTCTGTCCACACTCCCCAAAGCATGCAGTATTACTTCGGAAGAACTTTGTGCTCCACGCCTGAGGTTGCCAACACATGGAGAGGTGTCAGTCTACCTTCAGTAGTAATGGAGTTTCCAGCTTCCTGAACACTTCATTTTAGGGAAAAAGAAAGGAAGCTGGCATTTGTAGACAAATCTGTAGACTTTTCTGAGTGTTCGCGAACTGGTTATGAAAATCTGGCATCCCACGAAGCCAAAGATTTCAGAAGGAAGTAGGCTGTAAAGAGGAACCCCTGCTTGTTACCTATTTATTAGTCTGTAGTTCCTCTCTGGAATAAGGAAGCTGGACTTACACAGAAACTTAACCGTGTCTATATTTATTCTCCTTTTTGTTTTATTTCCAAAGGAAACTCACCAAAGTACTGAACTGTTACGTGGGAAACGCTGATGACTCCAGCAAGACAGAATTGCTGTTTGCTGCTCTGAAAGCTTTGAAGTACCTGTTCCGATTCATTGTTCAGTCGCGGATATTGTACCTGAGGTGAGGCCAAGGTCATTGCCATCCTCTTGACTCCTTTAGTTGGAGTGTGCAGTTTTGGGCCTCAACAGTATAAAAAATTATCTAAATCTAGAGGAGAGTGCCCAGACGAGGACATGAGGTTGGAGGAGGGTTTAGAGGAGAAGCTGAAGTCACTTGGTCTGTTCAGCCTGGAGAAGAGGAGACTGAGCGGAGACCTCCTCACGGTGTGCAGCTTCTTTGCAAGGGAAGGAGGAGGAGCAGGTGCTCAGCTCTTCTCTCTGGTGACCAATGATAGGACCAGAGGGAATGGCAGGAAGATGTACTGGGGAGTTAGATGCAATGGCAGTTTAGAAAGTGCAGCTTTTCCCTTATAACAGATTTCAGCAGGAAATGACTGCAGAATCCCTGATGCCATTTTTACACTCATGTCTTTGTAGGAGGAGATTACTTTATGATGTTGTTCCACAGGATAAAATTGTCTTTCAGCTGCTCTGACACTTAGCCCAGATTTATGTGTGTAACTGGCTCTTTCTGTTCTTTGTAGGTTTTATGGAAAAAGTGAAGATGGGGATGAATTTAATGATGCCATACGCAAGCTCTTCCTCTCCTTCAACGTCCTCATGGACCGGCCTTTAGAGGAGGCTGTCAAGATTAAGGTATGCGTAATTCACAGGGAGAGGTTATGTCTTTTATTAGATCAACCGATGCAGTCGGGGGCGGAGAGAGGCAGAAAACAAGCTTTGAGGCATGTAAAACCCATTCAGATGAGTCACACCACCTCTGAATGTCTGTTTTAACGAACTGTGTGTGGCAGGAAGGAATATTTAAACCCCAAAGTTTATCAAATAAAGATGAGAGCTGTGGCTTTGCTGAAAACCCCTCAGCACCTGCTAGGATGAAAGCTAACAGCCAGTGAAGATGTCATCTACTGCAGTGTGGGAGACACCTCAACCGGTAACACCAGACTTGAGGGTAATGAAGAAAGAAATGTTAAACCAGTGCAAAACTGGGAATGAAAGTAATGAAAAAACAAATGGTTTCTAGTGTCTTAGATTTTATACTTGCTTGGTGTTTTGTTGTCAGCTGGATTATGAACCTTCTGTTTATGCTCTGAGGAGGGGCAGAGCAGCCCTGCAATGAGGCTGCTAAAGGGAATGAGGCATTCAGATTGCTTGCTTTATTTCAGTTCTTCAAGCCAACATGCTTTACTCTGTTTGAGGGAAAGTCTAATTAGCAGTCGGGTAATTTAAAGCCCAACTTTGATCCTCATCTAGTCAGAATACGTACCAGCAGCAGCCACAGAACATCAGAGACACCTTTAGTTGCTGTTGCATCTGGTTATCTGGATGCTACCTTTATAAAAGTCATACTAGTACCAAGATAACTTATACTGTTTATGTGGAAACACTAAATTATGCAGAACACAGAGTAATTTAACTAACTGGTGCCTTTCACGTCAGGCTGTAAGGAGCTTAATCCCTGAAACTGCAGGATGTTTGCAAAAACTAAAGAAATTGGCTCTAGATCCTTCCTCCTTCACCTTTTCCGCTCCGCGCTGCAGATGTGTGGTTGCTTGAGGCTCTTTGGATGCATAAGTTTGATCTTAAGCCAGTTCTCTACAGGTGTCTGCATATTTGCTCTTGACAAAAACCTAGATATACTGTGTGAGTTGCAGGCAATGTTGTTGAGACTTTACACCCTTTTAGAATGAACTAGTTAGTCTAACTCAGTTTCCATCTGTGTTTCCTGTCCTTGTGTCTGTTTTTCTTGCAGGGTGCAGCTTTAAAGTATTTGCCAAGCATCATAAATGATGTCAAACTTGTGTTTGACCCTGTTGAGCTCAGGTAACCGTGTCAAGTTTGTTTGTCCTCTAAACCCAGCTTGTCTGATGGGAAGGATTTTGGACGCTTTCCTAAAAACAGCCATTCTGGTTATGACATGACGATGCACGTACTGTGCACGCGTTGGAGGAAGCGCTTGCAGGGCTTGAAAAGAAGTCAGTTTAGTTCAAAGGAATGCATACATCTCAACTGCTCTTTCTTAGGAGCTTTGAGACTCTACTGAAAACCAACATTCGAGGAGTGGGGAGCAGTACGTTAAAAGATTGCACAAGTTCTTAATGATCACTTCTGAAATTAACCAAAATCTAGGAGGAAGGCATAGCCTTGGTCAGGAAAACAGAAGTAGTATGTGTTCAGGTAATCCACAGGATTTGAAAAGCTGGGGAGAGGCTCGTGATCAGGGAGTGCAGGGATAGGACGAGGGGGAAAGGTTTTAGGCTGAAAGAGAGGAGGCTGAGATGAGATCTTAGGAAGAAATGTTTTGCTGTGAAGTTGGGGTTGCCCAGAGCAGTGGTGGCTGCCCCATCCCTGGAGGTGTTCCAGGCCAGGTTGGATGGGGCTTGGAGCCCCCTGCTCCAGTGGGAGGTGTCCCTGCCCATGGCAGGGGGTGGCACTGGATGGGCTTGAAAGTCCTTTCCAACCCAAACCATTCTATGATCCTGTGATTCTATGGATTTCTGTTCTATGGTGCTGATAGCTTTGCCCAGAACCTCCCAGCCACGCTGACACAAATAATGTGTTTGTAAACAGTAGACAGACAGCAAATGTACATGGAATTTAATTTAATGAATCTGAGGTTGAAATGAGTCATCGCTCTTGATGAAAGGGGCATCTGGAAGGATGCACTCTTGCTGTTGTATATAGCAGCGTCTCAGGTTCCAGCAGTGATCTGCTGAAGCTTGGCAAAATTCTGCTTTCATTTTATATGAAAATAAGTTTGATTACCCTCTGCTGGCAGTAGAGGCCAGATACTCTTGCCTGTTTATAAGCTTTTACAATATATCTAGTGTGTCTTAGGAGTATGCAAGCTTCATTTTAAGAATTTTAAACCTGCAATTTCTGAATACTGTTCAGTTTTAGTGAAAGTCCTGTGTTAAATTTCTTGAAAATAAGTTAGAGGTCACAAATGTAAAAGTGTAGGCTGGAATCACATTGGGTGAAAACGCTGACCATCTGCTTGCTTTGCGGTTTGCACACTAGTGTCCTCTTCAGCAAGTTTATCCAAAGCATTCCCGACAACCAGCTAGTTCGACAGAAGCTAAACTGCATGACCAAGATAGTCGAGAGTGATCTGTTTAAACAATCTGGTAAGTAGCAAAAAGAAGTCTCTGGGTTCTGCATGAGGCCACACACCCTTAAAAACAAAAATTCAAGTTCCTTGTCCTTTGCATCAGTGATAGTCAACTGTTAAATCCATCTTTAGAAATATTGATCCTGATCCAATGTGCTGATTTAGAAAGAGGCAGAAAGTGAGAGTGCGCTGTTTGATGCAATACATATGATTCCAGACTGTTTATGACATTCGCTAGACTACTATTGATAATTCCAGGGAATTTAAGCATGTTTTGGTGTCCAAAGATAAAGTTATGAGCAGAAAGTTACAGTGTGGTACCCGCATATGCTGAATGCTGAAGAACATCCTGAGAACTACAAGGTGTGGTGGTCTTTTTCATCTTTTAGAATGCAGAGATGCTCTTCTGCCGCTGCTCATAGATCAACTAAGTGGCCAACTGGATGACAATTCAAACAAGCCCGACCACGAGGCCTGCTCACAGCTACTTAGCAGCGTTCTTGAAGTCCTGGATCGGAAAGATGTGGTGAGCATGAACTATCAAGGGTGCAAACAAAGGTTAATTCTTCTTTTGAGAAGTTGTGGCAAAGAAATGTTCTCAACTTATGCTTTAAGGAAGTGCTGATGTTTACAGAAATTGTGTAGTTCTTTGAATCTCTGCACATGAAGTAGCTGTGTCTAAAAAGGTGCCATGAAAGGTTGATTGAGAGTTTATCACTACAGTACAAAAGACAGTTTCTTTCCTTTCTAGGAACCAGAGTGTTATTGCCAGCTACTTTGGTGGCTTGTTGAATTATTTGGAGCAAGTCATAAAAATATTTGATTTCTTGTTTTCTCCGCTGTGGAAAAGGGACAGGGATCATTATTCAGTTAGAAGAATACAGTTGCTCACCTCATTAATCATAGGAATTGATTCTACGTTGCTGTGAAAAGAATAGTTTGAACTGAAGAGCTGTTGAGTTTAGCTGTGCCGGGATGAGCTAATGAAGCTGCATCGGATCAATTATTACCAAGTGTATACATGTACCATTTGAATGGATTGCTTATGTGTTTTAAACCTCCTTTTTTGCATCCTCTAATATCAGTTAACCACTGTCAGGGCAGTTTTCCCACACAGGGAGCACTCTGTAGAGCAGGGTGCGTTAAGAATTGTCTCAGATTTTCCTTATTGAATATCCCCAGGGACCCACTGCTGCCCACATCCAGCTGATCATGGAACGCCTGCTGAGGAGAATAAACCGCACGGTGATTGGAATGAGCAGACAGTCTCCACACATTGTGAGAGCCTTTTGCTTCCTTCAGTTATTGCTTTCCCATTTGTTATAGTGGAATTTATTCTCCTGGGAGATTTGAGTGTGTAGCAGCGGTTTATGAAGTCATCTTTCTGCTTCCTGCAGGGCTTCTGTGCACAAGGGCACAGAAAACCACCAAAAGCCATGTTTTAGTGGTTTTCTGTGCCCTTGTGCACAGAGAATTTCATTTCGGTGCAGTTTCTAATGCACAAGGAGTCTTTGCTGAGAAAATGCTCTTTTATCACCTTGACTGAGTAGAATTAAGCGCTGAAGGGGCATTTCTGACTGCTGTGTGGCATCTTAGAAGTGTAAGCAAGTTGGTAGGTTTTAATTTACCATGTACAGAAAGATGGAAAATCAAGAACTGGGCATATATAGCAATTCTTGATAACTAAGGTGAAGTTAATGCTATTACCAGTGTGTCAGCCGTGAGAATTATAGTTGGCCACAGCAAATTTGAAAATCATAGAATCGTGATTGGAAAAGACCCTTAAGGTACATTGAAGTGATTCTTATATATTCCTTTGTCTTGTGGATGTGTTTTTCTTGCAAACTGTGATCCCTGGGGAGAAAGAAAGCTTTACCCAGAGCTCCTGTTGAAATATAGGAAGTCCTGAGTGGCTTGGGGTGGAGGTTTAAAAATTCACATAGGCTGATATCAGGACATAGACGAGCGGGATTTAATTGGTGATACTTGGAAGGGAAGCCCAGGGCGGCGGTGGAGTCTCCATCCCTAGAGGTGTTCAGAGAACATGTAGATGGGGGACTGGGTTTAGCAGGCACGGTGGGGTTGGGCTGGTGCTTGATCTGGATGATCTTAGAGATATTTTCCAACTTCAATGATTCTATGATACTGGATTAAGCAGAACTCTGACTGCATATCACAGAATCACAGAATCATCAGGCTGGAAGAGACCTCTGAGATCGAGTCCACACTTCGAACTTAACAGTGTTTTATACAGGAAAATAATCAATTGTTTTGTTTTTCCTCTTTCAGGGTATTTTTGTGGCCTGCATGACAGCCATCCTGAGGCAGATGGGTGATTTCCATTACAACCATTACGTCAATACTTTCAAAACCAGGCAGGACATTATTGTAAGTCAGCCTGGCTGGAGGAGTAGATCAGTCCATAAAGAATTGCACCCTGTTTCTGAGAGGTCATTTCAAGCTCTACTGTATTCAGTTTGGAGTGACTCTCCTGCACTCATCAGCAGTGACTTATGGGCACCTAATGCCTCAGCTGCTGGGGATATATTCACATCACCCCTGCTGGGTTTGCACAGTGGATGGTGCTGACTCAGAAGAGCATTTGTAACATTGAATAAAAACACATTTAATGACTATTTAAGTCTTTCAGGAACCAGAAGAGTGAGTGAAGATGAAAAGGAAAAGTGTTTTCCCCTTTCTTGCTCTCACTGTATCTCTTTATGATCCTATTTCTTTTTTTCTACTGCTTTTTGATTTATTCTCCTCCTTGAGATTTGAATTAAGCATTGTTTTAGTGGCCAGCAATGCAAATAGTTCCCTCTGTATTAAAAACAGTCATGTCCCCAAAGACTTTCAGGATGAAACCAGGTGAAACATTAAGTTTTGGTTTTGTTTTGGGCTTTTTTTGAGGCCCTTAGAATTAACAGCTCTGTCCAGATTTTTCCCCAGACTGCCCAGAACTTGTCAGAACCGAACCCAATATTTACGCAAACCTCTGAGGCACTACAGAGCAACTGCTCTGGCTTCTTTGTCCCCATGCTTCTTGTTGTGCAACTTGGTAGTGGTTGCTTATTGAAATGCTGACTGGAGAAGAGCCTGGAGATGTATTTTTCCTATAAAGGCTCGATCAGAAACCACAAGAAGGTGCTTGTAATTCGTTTTGGATGGCAGGGTGATCTCCCTTTCCCTTTGCAGTAGGAATTAGTTGCGATCTGTTGAGCAACGTAGCCACCTACAGGACACACACACGTCTTTCACTTCTGCATCTAAGGCTGCATAGTCCAAAGAGAGCACTCATCATCTCCATTTAGAATCACTTTTTATATCACCCAAGTAATTTTTTATGAAGGAAATAAACCCAAAATTAAGTGGATTCAGGCATTCTGCTCATGTTCATCAAGCTAACGAGTAAAAGGTTTTCGGCAGGGTTGTGTAGAAATGCTGTGTCTGGGGAAGAAGGGTGCTAGGAAGACAAATCTGATGGATTTCAGAAAAAGATGGATTCAAGGCAGAATTGAAACAAATTTTACATTGAGTGGGCCTAAATTTGGAATTCTTTCTTTTTCCTGAAGAGCAGTTGAGCTCATAAACCATCGTAGCTGAAGTTCATGGTAAGGTTAAACAGGTACCCAAAGGCTTGCCTGAAATGGAAACGTCAGCCTGAAGCTCGGCTTGCAAGTTAAGGATGTCTTGTTTCACCACATAGTTCTACATCTTTGAGACTGTTGCTTTCATATTTCCACGTGTATACAGAAAGATTCTACATGAAGATGTATTGAGAGGGTGCTTTATGTTATAATTAACACCGTCATATAAAACCTGCAAACCATTGAAACATGCTGATCAAAATTAACAATTTGTAATTGTAAGTTTTACAAATTATAAGACCACATTTCTGCTGGTGTAGTAGTCATTAATACCAATAGAGCTTGGCATTTTGTTTTACTGCAATAATTGTTTTTATTTTTGTTATTTATTGTTGGGGTTTATTTGCTTTGGTGTTTTCAGCCCTGGTGCTGCATCATTACTTGGTTGGTTTAACACTGTTATAAGTTAATTCATATCTTCAAGGTGCCCTTTGTCAAGTCCAAACCTTTCCATCAAGCTCTGATTTAATAATGCCTAAAGGGTTTTTACTGAGGCAGCACCAAATGCCCATTTCTCTCTCTATACTGATGTCGCTTGCCAATTCTTTAGAGCAAACTGTTCAGCTCAACAGAATTTTTTTGGTGATCTTTGCAAGATGGTGATTTCTGTTGTGTCCTTCATTGTGTTCCTCTCATTTTTGAATGCTAATGCACTGTCATTGTAGAGAATAGAATCCATTTAAATGCTCGTAGGTAGCATTTTTATCTGTAGAAACCACAATATAAAGATCAATATTCTGGTTATGAGCTTTTTCTCCTCATCTCTCTTCTTTTTCCTTTTCTTTTTCAATTATCCTACAATTCAGCTTTGCCTTGCCCAAGTCTTAAGGTGTGACACAGCTTTGTTTGGAGCAGTTTAGGCTTTGTGCCTGCAGTAACGTTCTAAACCTTGTGTCTGATAGCGTGTTTGCTGCCTCTGTTTAACTGTGCTGCCTAAACTGGACCAGAAAACACTTAACTATTTGACAAAGTGAAAATACATTATAATTTCCATCTTTACAGAAGATACTGCATAGGGCTGTTACACGGTCATCATTCAGACATTTGGAAACAAGTCCTTGAATATTGATTTTTGCTTTTTAGTCTAGCTCGTGCACCAGAACTCCCTACAACCCAGCTTAATTCAAAACAGTAAAGGCAGATTCAATTAAAACAGATCAGCATATTCTGTGGAATTATTTCTTGTTCTGTAACTGAATGAATGAGATGTCAGAAATGATTTAGGTATTGGAATATACCCACACACTAAGAGATCCTTCTCAGGAGGTACAGTGTATTGATTGCTAATCATTGCCGTCATTAATCAGTTGCATATATTTGCATTTCCCTATATTTTCATATTCGACCTGATGGGCTGTGGTTTTTCTTCCTCCGACAGGACTTCCTGATGGAAACGTTCATTATGTTTAAGGATCTGATTGGAAAAAATGTCTATGCATCTGACTGGATGGTTATGAATATGATGCAGAGCAGGTACGTGGTTGCTGCTATTTTAAGTTGTGCTGCTGCTTTGGAGCCCTTCTGGTTCTGAAAGGAGAGTGACGTGCACAGGCAGGCTTGCAAATCACTAGAGTTACGTGGGCTTCTTTACAGATTTTAGTAAATTGTAGTGTCTGCACATTTGTGTTGACAGCACTGGAAATGTTTCTTCTCCTGCCCAAAGGCACACAAACCGTGCAGCCTTTGATCCAGTCGTTTATTGGCTGGAGAGTGCGGCATAAATCAGAGAAGCCTTTTTTGATTTCGGTTCTGGAGAGGAATCACATGGCAAACATAAAGCTACAGCTGGACACAAGCGTGGTCTAAGGTTTGGTGTAAACTAGAACTACTCAGGCTTTTATTTCATCCACCTCCAGTCAAGGTTTCTTTTGCTCAGAAACAGAGGAACCACTTTCATGGAGTGTCCCTCTACTAGGAAATAGGTAAAATAGCTTTATAGAGAAATGCTTGTCTTGTTTGGGAGCATCTGTTCTTGTCTCTTAGGCTTACGTGTAGGAGTTGTAAATTCAGAACTGTGACATCACTTTTTCAAGAGCCACCTTTTAGTTGATGATTTTATCTGTTCCAGGGTTTTCCTGCGGGCGGTGAACCAATTTACCTCTGTACTGAACCGTTTCTTTCTGGATCAAGCAAATTTTGAACTCCAGGTAACAGTTCCATTGTTCTTGGGTTTTCTTATGGACCCCAGTCCTGAAAGGCTGGAAGAACAAACAAATCCCACTGTAAACAGATTTGTTGGAATGGAACGTACCCATTGAAAATGTCCATGATCTTGTGTAGAAAAGCAGCTGACTGCAAAGCAGTTTAGGATTACACAACTTTGGTTAGCGCGGCAATAAGTTGCAAGCAAATACAATGTCTGCAGGCTTTACACGGTCAAATTGAGCCGCATGCTGGCTATAGCTCATTTGTGCCTGACTAGTTGAGAACAAAATCCTGTATGGGAACCCACCATCACTTCCTTTAGTTGGGAAGAATGAGCTAAAAAGGGTGAGAATTTTGCTGTCAAAGAGTTTAGAGCACAAGTCTTATGAGGAGCAGCTGAGGGAGCTGGGGGTGTTCAGCCTGGGGAAGAGGAGGCTGAGGGGAGACCTCATGGCTCTCTGCAGCTCCTGAAAGGAGGTTGTGGTGAGGTGGGGATTGGTCTCTTCTCCCTGGTGGCCAGTGCCAGGACAAGGGGAAATGGCCCCAAGATGCACCAGGGGGGATTTAGGTTGGATATTGAGAGGAATTTCTTTACTGAAAGGGTTGTCAAGCACTGGTAGAGGCTGCCCAGGGGAGGCTGAGTCACCGTCCTTGGAGGTGTTTAATGGAGTAGGTGTCATACCTGGGGACACGGTCTGGTGGCAGACTCAGCAGGGCTAGATTCATAGTTGGACTTGATGATCCTAAAGGTCTTTTCCAACTGAAACCATTCTATGATTCTGTGATTTTAAGTTGCTGTGTACTTCTGGCTTGTCTGCTAGGGTCATGGACTCATCCACTGGCATCCTCATTAACATTTACCTGGGAGACCATGGCATTTGGGGCACATCTGGGGCTGTGTAGCTCTGCTCATTGTTGCTTTTCCTTTGCCTTCTCCTATTTTGGACTTGTTTCTCTTCCACAGCTCTGGAATAACTATTTCCATTTGGCAGTGGCCTTTCTCACTCACGAATCCCTCCAGCTGGAGACCTTCTCTCAAGCCAAACGCAACAAAATTATCAAGAAGTGAGTTTACATTTTAAAAGTTGCCAGGCTTTCTTGATTTTAAGAAGTTTCATTTGTACTGTTCTAGACATCCCCTGTATGATCTTAGGACGAGTAAAAACGTGCCAGGGAGGCACTTGGTTAATGATTGATGACAAAGGCATGACTGGGACAGATGTCAGATCTCTACATTGTGGATGCCTAAGTCTGATCAGGCAGACCTTGAGCTGTTTGAGCTCAATTTAAGCCCCTTGCCAAAAGATTCCTTTCCACTGTAAGGTCTGTAATAGAAGGCTTGAGATAGTTCCCAAAGCAATGCCTTCTGCAATTCCTCAGCTGTTATGTAAGGTAGACAAGCAAGAATCCTAAAAGCCCTGCAACTTATTAGTCCCCTCTCTTTGTTTCTTTCTGTTTTGAAAGCAAGAGCACCTTATCAACCCAGAAGTAGTAATTTTGAGTAACTCGGGGAAATTCACAAAGGCAATGAACAGCTTTTACTTCTGCATTTAGCTGGAATCAAGTGCCTAAATATCTTTGTAGATCTTGACGTAGCGTTTTGTTAGGGCATACGTAGTTAATGTTTGCCATCTTTATTCTGCCATGATGAGGACTTTAACGAGCTTGGTAATTAAATATTCTTCCATTCTCTTGATGTCAGCAGTTAAAGCTTTAGGGAAAAAATAACAAATGCAATAAAATTCTGGTAGATCTGCATGAAGCAGCAGGAGTGCAGCTTTATTCTGCGCTCGGGGAGCCTGCAGTCTCTGCCACAGTGGCACATGGCCGTTCTCTTCCTCTGCACGTTGGGCAGTGTTGCTGGGGAAGGTAAGGAATAAAAAAAGATTAGGTGAACGTCTCGCAGAAGGCGGTTAATATTGAGGAACTTCTTGGTAGACCCTTAGTAGGGAAGATCACCTGTGAGAGCCCTTGGTATTAGTGCCCTGCATATCCAGGTTTGTGTGTGGTGTTGCTTTTAAGGAGGATATAAGAGATTTTGTGGTTTTGCCATTAAATTTCTCCAGCAGCTTTGCAAATGTAATTTTACTGCATAGGCCTTTTTCATCTTCTTATTTCTAATACTTTTTTCTAGGTATGGGGACATGAGGAAAGAAATTGGCTTCAAAATAAGGGATATGTGGTATAATCTGGGTGAGTTCCAGCTGAAGAATTACTTTTATTCAAGCTCTCAAGCTGGGTTTCAAATCCTTTATTTCCTTATAAAAGCTGCTCATGTTTAATATGGGAAAATACACTTAATGTTCAGCTGTCCCAGAGCCCAAAATCTCTTTTCCTTTTTCTGCAAATAACTTACAAAAGCTGATGTTTTCTCCCATCAGCTACTGAGATAATGTCTTAGATTCCTTATAAAGGATGTTCTGTGAAGGACAAGAGTAGAATTTTCCAGAGAACCTTTGTGATATGCAGCAAGCATTCAATTAATTTCAATTATTTTCTTGGACTCTTCCTGAATTTTCAAACAGTAACATGTTAAATCTGCTTTAAGTATCCATTATCCTCATAGAATATGCATGTGTTTTATGGTCTTTACTTTATGTGAATGATATTTGATATCCAAATCCTGCCTTCAAGCAGCCATGTCCCATTAGGGTGTATCTGACTTCGACTTTCTTGCAGGTCCCCACAAAATAAAATTCATTCCAGCAATGGTTGGCCCAATCCTGGAGGTAACGCTGGTCCCAGAGCCTGAGCTACGGAAAGCTACCATTCCAATCTTCTTTGATATGATGCAGTGCGAGTTCAACTTCAGTGGGAACAGAAACTTCCATATGGTAGGGGAGCCTGGTGTCTTCAGTGCAGATGTTCCGCTGTGTGCACTGGGCAAGGAGGAGAAAGGAACATTTGAAGAAAACCAAAGCAAATAAAAGAAACGCCACACAAAAACATTGTGCTGAACACTTTGGGAGCGTATTGGTAAAGGGTTTTGTAGGAGCCAGGACTCCTCGGTTCTTTCCCTGACTACACCTCTGCATGAATTTGATAATTAATGAGCTCCTCTGTTTGTTTTCCTGTCTTTCTGCATTTGAAGATTTGTGAATACCCACATATAAATTGTGAAGCAAAGTAGTGTCTACTTGCATTTAGTACAGTATAAATTCCCCCCTGGCAAATTTTTGGCTGTAAATGTGACTTACCATAAAGAAAATTGCTGGACAGTTAAGTGTTAGGACTACATAGGTGTTTACATAGCGAGTAATCCCTCATTAACGTCAAATTTGAGAAACACATTCATGATGCCACCATTACGGAAAGGAGAAGAGCGAGAAAAAGGAGATAAAGTAATTTGCTTGATGCTACGTAAGTAAAGAGATGGAGTAGGAAACAAGACTCAGATGCTTGATTTCTCCAGAAGATACCTTTTATTGCTACTGAGAAAGCACCAGAAAGTAAGGAAGGAAAAAGAGGATCTTTGCTTTTGCCCTGAGGTTCAGTTTTCAGTAGTTTCTTTGGACTTATTCTTCCAGCCCTTTCCTCTGGGGATATCAGACATTAACATCTCAACTGGCAGGCAGGGGACACTGTAGCTACGCTGTAGACAGTCTTCTCCCTGGAGATAGGTGGGAGCCATCCATCCAAAAGGCAGCCACCTTGGCGTTTCAGACTGTTGTCAGATGTGACGTGCACCTCCCAAAGCACCATCCTCGCACCAGCTTAGACCCCAGCTTCAGTGCACATAGGGGATCTTTCTTCCCTTGGGGTCATCACTCTGGTGAGGTTGGCCTCAGGGGTTTTTGGAATCAGTAGAAGGAAACAGGATGTGTGTGGCATGGATTTTCCATTCCAGTAGTATTTATGTGCACAGCTGGCATAATTATAACTGAGCCTTGGTACCTGCTTGCATGTAACAAGACACATCTTCATGGCTACACAGATAATCACACAGGACTTGGGGCTTGCAGCATAAGACAGTGCTTTAATTAGGAATCACAAGTTGTTTATGATGGTCAGACTTGCCCTTAACTGGTGGTAGGAGTTCAGTTTATTCAGGGTGAATGAATGACCATTGGCATCTGCAAGCTGACTGCTAAGACGCTTCTTTGCCCGAGCAAAACCAGACTTCTGGATGGGTGAAGGAGACTCAGAATCATAGAATGGTTTGGGTTGAAAGGGACCTCAAAGCCCGTCCAGTTCCACCCCGTGCCATGGGCAGAGACACCTCCCACTGGATCAGGGGGCTCCAAGCCCCATCCAACCTGGCCTGGAACACCTCCAGGGATGGGGCAGCCACCACTGCTCTGGGCACCCTGGGCCAGGGCCTCCCCACCCTCACAGCAAAACATTTCTTCCTAAGGTCTCAATCTCCTCTCTTTCATCTTAAGAGAAGGGAAAGCCTTACCACAGAGCATGACTTCCCAACGACTGTAGGATGAGAGAGGGAGGGCTTCCATTTCCTTGCTCCAATCTTATCATCTTGGCTTCTTACCATTTTTATTCTGCTCCTGCAATGAAAGCATCCCACAGCTTGGCTTGTGAAACCAGCATCTGGTGGCAGGGCAGTTCAGAAACAACAGCCACAAGCACTGCTGATGTTCAGACCGTACTCTTGAGAGTTGCTGTCTGTTTGATTGTGGGTTTTTGCCTTTTCAGTTTGAAAATGAGTTGATAACCAAGCTGGACCAGGAAGTGGAGGGTGGCCGAGGGGATGAACAGTACAAGATTTTGCTGGAGAAACTGTAAGTTTTATAAAGAAAAGCAGGCTGTGTTTTACAGCTTAGTTGGCTGGTTTTCTAATGCAAATAAATGCTAATTCATTGCTCCAGTGAAGAATAGGAAGACAGTGCAGTTGGCTGGGATTTTAATTCTATAAGGGTGTTTGGAGACTGATTGCCTTAAAATGATGCTTTTATTCTGCAGCACCAACTTGCACAACAAAACGGGGAGGTGAAAGCTGAGAGGCAGTTGCCGAACTGGCCAGGGGTTGTACATAGGGAAGACCTGGAGAACAGCAGGCTCAGGGTTAAAGCAAAATCAGAGCCTTCTTTTAGTAGCAAGAGTAGAAGCCAGATTTTTGATCAACAAGGCAGGTTCTGACCTACCTGAGTTGGGCATCTTGGGTCTGTGGGTGCAGGGGGCTGCTCTGCGCTGAGAGGCTCTGTTTGGGAGACGTACGTCACTCCGTTAGCGGAGTGGCTTTTTGGGTCAATTATACTGAAGTTTTACTTAATGCTGTTCAGAACTGTAACTGAGTGTTCCTTCCCTATCGGTTTATCCCTGCAGCCTCCTGGAGCACTGTCGGAAGCATAAATACCTGTCTGCTTCTGGAGAGTTCTTTGCTTTGCTGGTGAGCAGCCTGCTGGAGAACCTGCTGGACTACAGGACAATCATGCACGATGAAAGCAAGGAGAACCGCATGAGCTGCACAGTCAACGTGCTGGTAGGAGGGAAGCTGGGTTTGGATACAGTTGCTGCTTTGCTGAGCTGGCTTTTGTGGATTCTGAAGGGTTGGGGGGTTTTTGTAGGATTTTAAGTCATTCTTTATGCCATTTCTGGTTAATGATGGGTCTAAATCAGGCAACCAGCTACTGACACATGTACAATCCAAAATCAAGTCAAGTCTTTGTCTGTGTGGTAATTTGAAGCCCTGAAATACAAGCAGGAAGGGTGAGCAGCTGATAGTTTAGACAACGTGAGCTTAAGTCCCTCTTTCATTACAAAGAGCCTGTGTAACTCTGGACAAGTGACATTGTCTATATCAGTACCCCTTTTTTAGAGGGAGTAGTAGTCTCAGCTTATGTTAAAGGCATAGTTGCAGGGATAAATCCACCTAAATGAGCAAAATGACATCAAAGGTCTTTGAAATATTGAAAACTGATGCTCAGGTTCCTTGTCCAGAGATGATTATGCAAATCCATGGTGCTTTACACTGTAAAAGTTTGCCTTTTTTTTTCTCTTCCTGGCAGAATTTTTATAAGGAGAAGAAACGAGAGGACATTTATATCAGGTAGGCTGTTTCCTTCCATAAACCTGTATAGAAGCCTTTATTTCTCTCGGTGTTCTGCACACTGAAACAGGAGTCCTTCACATCCAGTAAAAGCTGCTTTTTGTTTATTTAGGTATCTCTACAAACTCCGGGACCTGCACACAGACTGTGAGAACTTCACAGAGGCAGCCTACACTCTCCTTCTCCATGCAGAGCTGCTCCAGGTACGACATGAAACCCAATTTGAGTTTCCATTGTCAGGGTACAGATTTTAAATGAAGTGCAATCAGCTTGGAATAAACAATTCACATTTTCTTTCTTTTTTCTTTACTGTGATTTTTGCATTACCTGGGTTCTGCAGTCATTAAGGGCCTTCACAATTGTGCATTTTGCACAGCAGCTAAATGATAAAAGCAAAAATGTTCTTGGCATCAGTTTGTTTCGTACTGGGAGAAAATGTCCATGTTTGGGGTCATAGTACAGTTTTTTCCACTTCTGTGTGAACAGTGTAAAATGCATTAGCCTAAGCCACCTCAATTTGGTTTTAAGTCAACCTCTTCCTGTTGTCCACAGATTAATAAACCATATGTGTTCAGTTAGTGTCTCGGCATAAGACATTAAGCCAAAAACATACTAGTTTTGTAGATACAATTAAACTTGTATTAACATTTTAAAGTTCAAGCTGTACAAGTGTGTACAAGTTCAGCTGTATTTTTAAACTGATTTAAAATGAACTTTTAATGTAGAAAAAACATTGCACATAAATGAAGCTTCTGGATGCTTAAATGGGCAAAGGGAGAGCATCATCGCATGCTTTTCTGAGCAGCTGGCTGGAATGGTTTAAGAAGTTGCTCCTTACTGGCTGCTTGTTCTTGCTAAGATGCAGTGTTTCTGAGTGCATTCCTACTTTACATTGTTCAGCCAACTCAGTTTATATCGCTGCAAACCTTCCTCACTCTCCCTTTCACTGGTGATGGCTTTATCTCCTTGCAGAAGGTCTGACCACTGTTGTGAACCTGAAAACGTTCCAGTTCTTTCAACTTTCCCTTTTTTCCCCTCTGTACCAGTGGTCCGAGAAGCCCTGTGTCCCTCACCTCCTGCAGAGGGACAGCTACTACGTCTACTCACAACAGGAGCTCAAGGAAAAGCTCTACCAAGAAATCATATCCTTCTTTGACAGGGGCAAAGTGAGTGTCTGCAGGGTTCCTACAGTTCACTGGTAGATGCTTGGTTCGATGAATGTGGCTGGCAGAGGCTGCTTCAACAACTACTGATAAAAGCAGATGTGATTCCATAACAGGAATTTGATGCTTAGGTCTGGCCTTTTAACAGAGGCCGCTGTGCTGGCATGGGGTATCTGTTTGTCCTGGTGATATTTGAATACTTCTATTTCCTTGTTGGTTGAAGAGTATCTGAAAGATTAACCCTGTTGAAGATACTGGGTAGATGAGAAAACCATAGGTGTTTTCCCTTCTTTTCCTGGGTTTAGTGGCTTTTGTCAGGCTGCATGGTTTGTCCAGCTGATGCTGAATTCCTGTTGGCTGTGCTTTGGATGAGTGGTTCTACCAGGGCTGAAAAAGCATACCCAAAGAGGGTGCAGGGGGTGAAGTGTTGATGTAGGAGACCACCTGGGCTTCCCCCGTTTGCTGTTTGGACGTGTCGTTCCACCTCTTTGTGCCTCAGTTTTCCCTATCAGGAGTAACAATAGAAACCTTGCTTAGTAAACCACTTCCCGATCTACAAACCAAAAAGAGCTCTGTGACTGTAAAAGTCACTGCAAAAACGTACTGCATGGAGTCTAAAGGAAAGTTGGCAGTGCTTTAAAGTACTGCCTGAATGAAAATCAGCTGAATTTTTTGTTTACCTATCTTTCGTAATGAATGCCTTTAACTGAGTCTTTTATTTTGCATGTGCTCTTCTTCCTCTCCCTGCCTGTCTTCACCCTCCATGGAGATGTGGGAAAAAGCCATTCAACTCAGCAAAGAATTGGCTGACATGTATGAAAACAAGGTCTTTGATTACGAGGGACTTGGCAATCTCCTGGTAAGAAGTTCTTTCTCCATTTTCTGCTGCTGACTGCTTGAATTAATATTGTTGAGCAGGATAAGCCCAAAATACACTTATGTTAAACAAACCGACATAACTCCCATGGTTATGTAAAACCTAATATTCATATTTTTTTAAAAAATATGTGGGTTTGACCTTGTAATTAGCAAGACAACATCGTGTGCAGATGTTGAGCATTCTTAGTGGTAATCAAATACATAAAATTTGCATGGTGTGTTTTCAGGCTTCATAAATCGCACCACCTTGTTATTTCTGTGATAAAACTACTGCATATGAACACAGAGCTATGGAATCATCTTGGTTCTCAATTATGTTAGTGGTTAAAAATGTAACCAGATGGTCTTTATGTTCTTTCATATGAGAATCATCTGCCCAGCTTTATTTCTGCCAGTTCTCTGACATTTGTCACCATTTGTGTCTGCTCAGTTTCAGAACATATTTATTTGTAATTTGTGTTGCAGTACTTAAGGATTCCAACTGTCCTCTTGGAATCCTAAAAACCATGGCATTGCTCTCATGTCTGCAGACCAGGAAATGAAGTTGATTCTGGCCCGGAGAAACCAAATATTTAACCAAGTAAATGGATAAGAATGAGATACTCTATCAAAAGACAATTGTATTCTGTAGGAGGGAGCTAATAGATCAGGAATTGCCACTGGGAATGTGAGCTTGTAGCTCCTTGAACGCTCCAGAATGAAAATGCTGGTGAATTCTTTTTTTTTTTTTTCAGAAAAAAAGAGCAACTTTTTATGAGAATATTATGAAGGCGATGAGACCTCAACCAGAGTATTTTGCTGTTGGATACTATGGTCAGGGCTTCCCCTCTTTCCTCCGGGTAAGGATTCTTCAGCACAAGTTCTGGATCGGTGGGTACTCCGGAAGCCACGACTTTGGCAGAGCTTCCAAGAAAATTCAGATGTCAAACTCGTTTTTCTTTGAATCATAGAATGGTTTGATTTGGAAGGGACCATGACAGTTGTCCGCTCCAACCCCTCTGCAGCGAGCAAGGACATCTTCAATCAGATCAGGTTGCTCAGAGACCCATCCAACCTGACCTTTGTTTTATCGGCTTTAATAGAGTTATTGTGTTGTACCAGGGTTTGTTAGATGATCAGTTTGTTCTTATGTGGACTTAAATAGAATCTACCTTTTGTACTTGTGCCCTGTCCACTTACTAAGAAACATTTTCTAATATTTAGCTTGTAAAGAATTTATCCCGTTGCTTTTCAGCCTGAATCAACCTAATTTTCAGGACAAGAATCATTTCAGTGCTCAAGCACATGAGTCTGTCCCACCCAGAGAATTAAAATGCAAAGGTGCTTCCTGTTTGGGATCACTGCTAAGCATTGCTGGATCTACGCTAGCTATAATACAAGAATGCAGCCAAAATGAGTCAGATGGACAGGGTGCAGCATACTAGAAAATATTCCTAACTATTATCTAAAATTAAGGGACATTTACATGTTCAGACTGGAGTTGTTTGAGGTCGTTGGCCTCAAATGGAAGCCAAGCTTAATAAAAACCAAAAATGTTAACTTAGGACTGTGGAACTGGATGGCATGGAAGACTTTCACCTCCAACTTGTGGTTTTGAATCCAGTCCTTCCAGAAACCACCAGTGCTTGGTGGCCAGTTTGGAAAAATAGTTAGCCATGGTCTTCAGTAAAGTCTGTAGTGTGGAACTACTGTCGCTGTTGGTTTTGTTAGTGGCAGCTGAGGAGAGTCAGGAGTGGAATGGGGGTAAAACTCGTGTCTCTGTGCATAGAGAGGTCCCTTGGTTAACTCATACCGTGAGTGGTCTGGCAAGGAGCATGCAGTTCCCTGCATTGAAGAACTTTTTGGGACGTGTTTGCTTGTTTAAAATCAGTCCCCTGACTGAGATTTCAAGTGTTGAATGTGAGAGTTCTTAGAGCGCTGGGAAGCACGAGCAGGTTAAATAACACCTGTGTGTGGAACAGTGAATTCTCTGGACAAATGTGAGGGTGCCATTGCAGAGCCCTCCAGAGAGGTGCTGTGTCGTCCCTCCACCCTGTGTTTCTTCTCTCATATGCTCCGACTGTTAAACTACAAGACAACCCTTCATATAAAGCGGATCTCTGGAGCTTCTCTGTGTGTTTGGAAAGCTCTTTCTCATTGCTTTGTTTGGTGTTAATTCTCTTTTTCTTCTGCTCCCCACAGAATAAGATCTTTATTTACCGCGGCAAAGAGTATGAACGAAGGGAGGACTTCAATTTGAAGCTGCTGACCCAGTTTCCCAGTGCTGAGAAGATGACCAGCACTGCCCCTCCGGGAGAAGAGATCAAGTCTTCTCCTAAACAGTGTATCTTTTGGTTCTAATACGTTTTGCACATTCAAGATGTGCCTCTTCCCTTGAGTGGGTAAACAGCAATAACGAGCAAGGAGCTTACTGCTCCAGGGGGACTTGGAAGGCAGGCATTGGCCATGAAAATAAGACTCTACAGAATTGTAATAGTGAACTTAAACATACTGGAAAAAAGAGAGATATTTTGGTATTGTCGGAGTTAAATGAGTTGCTGTTAGGAAGAAACCTTAACAGATTGCAGGCTGGGATTTTTCATACCTTCTTCTCAAGCAGGTGGTGCTGACTGAGGGGAAACTTCATCGCGGTTTACTGCTTCCTCACAAAGAAAGAAGAGGAGCAAGCGCTGAGCTCTCCTCTCCGGTGACCGATGACAGGACCCAAGGGAAGGGCAGGAAGATGTGCTGGGGAGGGTTAAGTTGGACATTAGGAAAAGGTTCTTAATCCAGAGGGTGGTGGAGCACTGGAACAGCTCCCCAGGGAAGCAGCCTGACAATATTCCAGAAACATTTGGCCAACGCCTTCAGCCCCACAGAGTGAGTGTTGGGGTGTCCTGTGCAGGGACAGGAGCTGGACCCAATGATCCTTGTGGGTCTTTTCCACCTCAGGTCGTTCTGTCATTCTGTGATCTAGTGTATGTGTGGTCCAGTTTGGTATTTTGAGGTGAAAGAGGTGAAATACGGGCAGTGAAGTGGAATGTAAAGAAGGTGGAAATATGTTCTTTTCTTGCTTGCAGTTAACTAGAATCTAGGAAGTGGCTGGCGTTGAGGTCACTTTAAGAAGCATGGAGTGATGATGTCGATGAAGGTTGTTCGGTCAATAGTCCTTTTTTCTTTATGCTGGTGGAACTCCAAATTGTGTGCCACTGCGCACCACCAGGCTTGAGCCCCTCTTTCTCACACGTGTGAGCGTGACCAAGTGCAGCCTGTTGAAGATGCTTCAGATTCTTGGCTGTGACTTCCAGTTAATAGCAGGAGCGCTCCTGGAAGATGGATATCGGTATAAACCAAGTTATTGGGCTTCTGGCCTGTGTTAGACAAGGCAGAATAGAGAATCTGATGGTCCGTTTTGGCCTTAAAAATCTGTATATGAAGGCACAACTCAAGCAGTGATACCAGATGCTTCCCTTGCAATAAGCCTGCCAAGCACTAAATCCACATAGGAAATTAAAATTCATTCAAGACCAAACTTGGTATCAAAAGTGCCTCTTCTGTTGCTGCTTTGTTTCAGCTACTTCCTTTGCATCTGTTTGTGTTTGTTCTAATGTTTTTGGCTCAAGATGAACCTGAACTGCAAAATTTTGGATCCAGATCTGAACTCTTCCAAAAGTTTGGGGGTGTTTGGTTCCGGGTCTTTGGCATAGCCCCATTGTAAAGGGGAACAGCTGCAGAGCTTGGATTTGGTACAGGTTCTTCTCAAACCCTTACGAACACCTTCGGAAAAGATGAGGAGTAGGAGTGCCCAGATCACCGTGTTGTATTAGGCTGGACTGGATGGCTCTGTAGTTTGTTTTCATTTCATGCTTTTTTAACTTCCTTTGTATCAAGCTCTTTTTAACTTTTGCTTAGAATATGTTCCCGTGCTCTTTTATGATAAAATACCTCGTTCTTCCTTTGGTTGTTTCATAATCGTGTACTGGAGATATTAATTGGGCTGTATGCAGTCTCAGGTTAGTTTTCCACCAGTTCTGAGCTAGAAGCTCTACAGCGTGCTTAGCGTGGCATGAAGCCCAAGCTAATAAGCTCTCTTGAGAGAAGGAATATATTAGCTTGGGCTCAGTGCTTGATCTGCCGTGGCTGTGCGGGTTCGGGTTCAGATTTGGCTGGAATCCAGCTGGCTTTTCAATGCGGGCAGAATGACCTTGCCTTTACTTTCAAAATGCTGTTTAGAACCACTCTCAGTGAAATAAAGGATGTATGGGGCTACCCAACCCACTGGTAAAACAGTGCCACTGAAGAGTGCAATTTGCTTAAATAATCTATTAATATGAGTTGATTTGTTTAAGTTTTACTCTTCCATACGGGTTTTGACTTCTGTAAAGCCTTCAGTGCAGTCCTTAAAAATAAACTCTGGAGGAACAACATTGTACGCTGCTATGCTTGGCGTTATTAACTCCTTTTTAACTTTTCATCGTGGTTCACAGGTGCCAAAGCTGAAGGTGCAGTAGATATTCATGGATTAAAACCAGCCTGCTTTCTTCCATTAGCTTTATTGATCAGAGAATTGGGAGGGAGGGGCAGCTTCACTGTACTAGGTCTGACAAATGGCGATGGGGTAGGGAGAAGAGACAGATGCAGAACCGAGTACAGAATCTTGTTTTCTTGTTCCCAAAGTAGGAGTCAGTAGCATCCAGTCTTCCTAAGGGAGTTTTGATAGCTGAAAGTATTCACACAGCCCTTATCTTTTGGGACTTTTAGTTCATGAGTAGCATACAGACTACAAGAAGCAGTAGAACACCTTTGATTGCTGATGAACTAGTAAGTATTTTCCTTGAAACATGGCAAAAGCACAGGGAACTGTTGAGAAGTCTGACACTTGATGCAAACAGGAAGGGTATTTCTTACCCTCTCTTATTTTCCCAAAAGGATTCATGGTTTTCCATCCTTAACTATAGCTCCTCAGATGTGCAATGCTTTATTGTGAAGCCTGTGATGAACCTGCCACCTAATTATAAAGATAAACCGGTTCCTGAACAGATTTTAAAGTAATTTCTTTCCTCCTTCTGTGTTTTTCTCAGCTGGTCTAGGCACGAGGTGGAGTGAGTTTGTGTCTTGTGTGAATGTGTTTCACAGTCCAGTTTGAGCTGGGTTGGTTTTGCGAGGGGAAGAGAAGAACAGTTACATAAGGAGGGCAGGAGGTGAGAAATTCACCATTTTCTCTGCTTCATTCCAGCTACTACAGAGCAAACGAGGTGCAGCAGTTCACACACTCCCGACCAGTCAGGAAAGGAGAGAAAGATCCAGACAATGAGTTTGCAGTGAGTCCTTTGCTTTCGGTATCACCTGGCTTGGGTGTCTGTGCTATGAGAAGATGGTTCTATGCATTCATTTATTATGTCGTGGCATTTTGAACAGCGCCCTCGCAATGTTTTTTTTTTTTTTCTCTACCTGTCACAATGGAATTTTTCTATAAAAATGTAGGAAAAGCAAAGCATTGCAACCTTTAATTAGACCAGTATGATAATGCCAAGGGGCTCTGTAGTTGATGTTGTAATGCTCAAAATCCTTAATCTTGTATCCATAAATATTGTTCTGTCGTAACTGCAGCTTCCTACAGAGTGCACTGTGTGTCCTGTAGATGGTGAATGATGTAGCCAACCGTAAGGAGGCCAGCTTCTAACCATGGAGCATCAGTTCAGCTTCAGGCCAGCTTCTAAGACTTACAGCGGCGAGTGAGCCTTGGATGTTGTGTCGGGGCATGTTTCTTCACTGCCAGTGAGGTGTACTGTTGCTCATGTGTAGGGCTGGGCTATGTTGTATTTAACTCTGACTAAGTGTGCTGCCAGGAGCGGTCTCCATGGAAGATAACAGCCTACTGCTGCTAATGCTGATGCATTTAAATAGCAGAGATGGTATTTGTTGCAAAAATACTGGGTTCCGTCCCAGTTAGTGAAGGTGAAAGTCATTGTGTAAATCCTGCCAGCCTGGTTCCAGGCTCTACAGCAGAAGAGAATTGAATTGCAAAACCAATATTTTCCTTACATCTTGGATTTTTTTCCTCCTCTGACCAGAATATGTGGATAGAAAGGACAACCTACACGACAGCATATTCATTTCCAGGCATCCTCAAGTGGTTTGAAGTCAAACAGATTACAGCGGTGAGTTCAGCGTACAGGCTGGGTCTCATCACCTCCAATCTTTGCTGGAGTAAAGAGCCTTGCAGCAGTTAGAACCACTAGTGCTTCCACTGTGGGACGTGGCACACCAATAAATTCTCCTGCACATGGAAGCAAATCTTTGTCATCTTTGTTGTGCTGGTCTTTTTATGCCATTCTGTAGACAGTTCTACCCAAGGCAGTAAAGTTCTGTGTTGAGGCTTGGGAGAGTGGCTACTTGTGTAAAATACTCCACAGACAGTAGCCACGTCCTAAACTGTTGCTCCATCAGATTCAGGTGTAGAATCATTCTTGCAGTCATCTCTGAATGGCAAGATAGCTAGGACAAGGGACACAAAATCCTGGTGGGAACTGCTGAGCTGCCATTCATATATGAGGAGTTACTGTACTTCGTATTCAGTGGAGGCGAAGGTTTATTCTGTTTCTTCTTTCCATCAGGAAGAGATCAGCCCCTTGGAGAACGCCATAGAAACGATGGAGCTAACCAACGAGAAAATCAGCAACATAGTCCAGCAGCATGTCTGGGACCGGAGTCTTCCTGTGCATCCTCTGTCTATGCTCCTGAACGGGATTGTGGACCCAGCAGTCATGGGGGGATACACCAACTATGAAAAGGTCCTTTTCACATTTATCTGTTGAATTGTGCAGGGTTGAAGCCTTGGATTTGAAGCATGGGATGTTCTAGTTCAGTTTTCAGCTACTGATGATCTTAGAGGTCTTTTCCAGCATTAATAATTCTGTTACTCAGACAGCACGTTCTGTAGCTCAATCTGTGTGTTCAGAGCTCAAAGAAGAGGAGGAAAGAACCAAGATTTCCACTAAACCACAAGGTGGAAGACCCCCACGTCTTTAGTGTTTGGTTTTAGTGCTGCGCGTTGCCTGGGATGAATGATCCAGTTCTTTTGGGCCTCGTTTACAGGGGTGATAATAACATGATCCTACCTCGTGGGGGCATTGAGGGGCTTGGTCAGCCCGGTGAACGGTGCAAATAACAAAGAAAAGCAAAAGAGCTGACGTTTCTCTGTTGTAGTAACGTGGAATGGTAAGGCGAGTGAGGATTTCTCTTTCAAGCAGATAATCTGGCTTTGGAGTCTTGCAGCACAGAGCACAGATTTCAGGAAAAAAAAGCAGCATTTCCTATCCAGTTTTATTCAGTTAAACAGTGTACAACCTTCATTTTTCACAATATTCAACTGAAGTTGTTTATTCCCAGTATCTAATGACTGTATTCCCAGCACAAAATATATTTCTTATATCCATAAACTGAATGGATGGTGTTAAAACAGATCTAATTCTCAGATGTGTTCCAACCACACGACGTGCAAAAGTTAAATGGGAGAGGGTCTGATTTATCTAGGGTCTCACTGCTGATTCCAGAGGTGCTGCATACCTTGCAAGGGCTGAACGTGGCCCTAAATCCTCCCATTTTATGAATTAAGGTTGACATAAAGTTTAGAATTACGAAAATGGGAAAGCAGTTAAAACTAGGAAACACAAAGTATGTGTGACCACATCTGGAAATACTCATTTCTGGTTCATATTTTCCTACTTCAACTGGAGATCAGCGCAGAACATTTGGCTTTTGTGGGCGGCTAAAATCTTGAGTTTTAATTGTTTCATTGTAGCCAAAAGGCAAAGTCTGCGTTTTTAACGTGTGCTTTCTTCTTGCAATAATTAAACACTTTCAAGAAGGATCCGCTGGGACCTACCCGGCAGTGCTTTCACAGGCTCACCTCCTCTTGACATCCGCCTTCTTCGGAGTCGTACCACTAGGGCTATAAACACTTGTACACACAGTCCAGTTAATGGAACACAGAACTAAGAACAGCTTCAAACAGATCAGAGACGTGTTTGAAAACCAAATGAGAAATTATTAGGATTTTTATCTAGGCAAAAGAAAAATTGAATTCTTCGGACCAGGAATTACAATACATTTAGTAGGCATGTTGATGTTGGGCTGATGGTTGGACTGGATGATGTTAGAGGTCTTTTCCATGACTGTATGATTTCAGTGCAATGCACTGTTAGCATGTACCATGAATTGGCACAATGTTAAGGCTTAGGTCCAAGAAAATGTCCTTGTGTTTGTTTAACTTCAAACTGATACCAGATTCCGTTGATGAAGGGTAAACACATCAGAATTGTAGACTAAAAGGGCTTTGTTGGATCACACTGTGAGTCAAACTGTCAAGACAGTCCTTTATTCTACTGAATCTTCATAGAATCATGGAAAGGTTTGGGTTGGCAGGGACCTCAAAGCCCATCCAGTTCCATCCCCTTGCCATGGGCAGGGACACCTCCCACTGGGTCAGGGGGCTCCAAGCCCCATCCAACCTGGCCTGGAACACCTCCAGGGATGGGGCAGCCACCACTGCTGTGGGCAACCTGTGCCAGGGCCTCCCCACCCTCATAGCGAAGGATTTCTTCCTAAGGTCTCATCTAAATCTCCCATTTTTTCAGCTTGAAACCATTCCCTCTCGTTCTATCCCTGAGCTTCTTCGTAACAAGCCCCATGTGAAAATGTTGTACTTAAGGGCTGAAATCAGAGCACTTAAGGGAATTGTACCCAGGGAATGCCACGTTGGTCTTCCTCCAGCTGGGATGGTTTGTGTGTCATTTTGTGCTGACAGTCATGGAATGCTAAAAGGGGAAGAGTGAGAACGTAGAGGCTCGATCTGCCGCTCGCATTTGAGCAATGAGTAATCAACCTTAATTAGTCCTATCAATACTGTTTAATGAGGAGGGAGTTGAAATTGAAGAAAACCCTTCCAATGATGTAATTTTGGTTTTTTAAGTATCAGTGTTAACTGAAAAAATAGTAAAATCTGGGAATTTTTTTTACAGAAAAGTCTCTTTTCTTCCCAATTCTCAACAAATGGTTCTTTATCCCTCAGTTTTGTGTCAGGGAGATATTAAAAACAAACTTTACTATGAGGAATAATGCCAATTAATTGCTTTTAAAGTACAGGAATCTTTCACTCAGAGTTAGCTGTGAGAGCAATGTCGTGTCTATATCTTTTCTCTTTACTTTCAGGCCTTTTTCACAGAGAAGTATCTTCAAGAACATCCTGAAGATCAAGATAAAGTTGAACTGCTTAAACAACTGATTGCTCTACAGGTATCATATTGGGAAAGACATTGATTTAAGTCCTTTGAGTGTAGCTGAGATGTGTAACATGCATTAAAAAATACCTGCCTGGAAGAGAAGGGCTGATTTGTCCTTCTGTAGCTTAATTCTGCTCTCCTCTCAGATGCCGTTGTTGGCAGAAGGGATTAGGATCCATGGCCAGAAGCTGACGGAGCAGCTGAAGCCTCTGCATGACAGACTGACAGCCTGTTTCAAGGAGCTGAAGAAGAAGGTGGAGAAGCAGTACGGTGTGATAACTTTGGTAAGTGTACCTGGTTTTTAGGGTTTTGCCTTAAAAGAGCACAACTCTGCCCTTTCCCATTAGGAGGTGGTGTTACGTGGCTTAAAACATGTTTGGTTGGATTAAAACAATGTTTGTCTGCAGCCTCCCTCCCTCACCGAAAGGAAACAGAGCAGGTCGGGCTCCGTGGTGTTGCCCTACATCATGTCCTCCACGCTGAGACGTCTCTCTGTCACATCTGTGGCATCTTCTGTGGTCTCTACGTCTTCCACGTCATCTGATAGCACCTCCTCCAGACCGGGCTCGGACGGGTTAGTAACCAGCTTTCACGTGTGATTTACAAACATGGGGAGATGCCTTTGATGGGATTAGTTACTCTTAAAATGAAGATTTATTCCATACACAACAGTAACACCTTTGCATTTAGAACTTAAAATGGAAGCCAATGTTGTTATTCCATGGGAGTTTGAAGCACAGCTAGGAATGGTTCTGGGAATTGAACCCATGACTCTGGAGTCCCAGTTATCTGCACGATAAGGGAGCTGGAGGCAGTGTGTTTCACGTGCACATGATACCTGTTTCCCAGGAATGCTGGAAAACACAGATGTAAGATACTACAAGGCAATTTGATTTGATGTGATCTGCAAAGAGGTGCAAAGTCCTATGGTATTTGTTCCACCTCCCTGTTTGCAGCTGCATCGATGGCATCAAAAGGAGCTGCCACACATGGAAACATTCCTTGATGTTACTTCTCTGGTTTGCTCCATGATAACCAGGGAATCTTGGTGACTGCTCCGAGGTCCCAGCAGTCTCAAGACCAGGGTTCAGCATCAAGTGCAGGTCTGGCTCCCTCTGCAAGTACATCACGCTTTATCTTGTACCTAAGGCACAAGACTTAAAATGAGATAACAAATCACACTGAAAATTCCATTTTTACAACTCAGATTTTTCACAATAATCATAGAATGGTTTTGGTTGAAAGGGACCTCAAAGCCCAACCAGTTCCAACCCCCTGCCGTGGGCAGGGACACCTCCCACTGGATCTCTTATGCAAACCTCGATCACAGCTGTTTAACCAATGCTGCTTTAAATGGCTGGTGGACTAATGTTTCTGGTTTTTCACTCTTCTGGTTTGGGCCACAGATCTATTCTGGAGCCTCTCTTGGAGAGAAGAATATCAACGCCTTCCAGAGCCGAGGAACCACCCGTGAAAGATGATGGCGATAACCGGATTAGCAAACTCAAGCGGAAGGAGTGGAGTATTAGCAAGTCTCAGGTTATTGTGGAGAAGGAGCCAGAAACGGAACTGAACTCCAAAATGGTAAAAAAAAAAAAAGTTAAAATAATAATAATAATAATAGCAATAATAAAATCCACAGCAGGAGATTTTAATGTTTCCATTGCTTCTAGCCGTGCTTGTCATTGGGAACTTCATTAAATAGTGGGAGGGGTTCAAATACCAAAAGCCTTGGTCATCTGAGTAATTCCTACTGTTTTATTTGGAAAACTTGTGTCACAGACTGAACTGAAGCTTGGCTTAAGGTGCAAACTGGAAGCATGAGACACTGATGTTTCATCTAGGTGCTTAGAGCCCTCATTCCTTGTAGGAGCAGAGGACTGTGTGGTGCACTCAGCACCATATAGGATTGTTCTGTTTTTGTTGGAGCAAGCAGATTCTGTCATCCCACTCGGAAATCCAGCTGGTGAGCCAGATGTTCAGCCACTATCAGTCAGCATCACTGCACAAATCAAATGTACTGCAAGGTGAAGACCAGTTTGATAGATCAGGGAGTTGAAAAAAGATGGGCTGGGAGTCAGGTCACAAGCTTGGGGCTTTGAAAAACTGGTTTTCCCAGTCTGCACTTGGCTCTGGGCCTCGGTGAGGGCAGGAGTGTTCGCTCCTTGAGCAAATTATTTGCAAAAGAGGAATAAAAGAGAATTTATACCCACACAGGAGTGTGGTAAGGAGGCATATATTGGAGACTGTTGGGCATTCAAGTTGACAATGGGATTCAGAACGATCACCTAATACAAATGGGTAATTTTCAGCCCAAAAATAGAGTTGTGTGACCTTGGAGTATTACCCTGATTTATAGTAACGCTGTCACACTGTCAGAGAGTACGTGAGAATTAGACACCCGAGTGTTTAAGCTGGTGACTCAATTTGCTGATTTGACTTAACACAGGCTGTGTAAGTAATAAGAAAACACGAGTTCTTTTCTTTCCCTTTCCCTCCCAAGATCTCAGCAAAATCTGGCAGGAACAGGTTATGTTGCTATGTATTTGGGAATTCTCATCACATCCGAGGGATGCTGCCAGCACTTGGTGTCTGCAGAATATTTGTAAAAAGGGGAAGAGTGGTTCTAGAATTGTGGCATTTGGTATCGAAGGGCTTTCTGGTCAAGAGGAAAGTCTGGGGCTGTAAATATCAGTGGTTCGGGACACCTGACCCTCCGCCTCTGGAAGAGCTGACGATGAATTCCATGGGTTTAACCCACAAACTGGGATGTCAGCTGCTGATCGCTTTATTAAATAAAACAAGAGGGAGAAGATCGAGGAGAAAGTCCATTTGTATCAACCGGTTTGCTAGTCTGTCCAAGCCTTTGCGGCGCAGAGAGCGAGAGATGCAAACCAGAACACCCGCCCTCCCTTCTCCCCCCAGATCTCCAAGGGCAAATCACACGTGTGATCAGCTTACCGAAGCGAGCGAGCGGTTAAGGGTTATTTTCATGCTAAGGAACGTTGCAAAGTACAGAGAAAGCTGGTTTTATAGCTGCTCTGTTCCAAGGCTGCGTAGTGCAGCGCAGGAATTGGACAGACTGATTTTATGCAGCTCTTGACTAAGCTGTTTGGGACCTAGAAAGCCAGAGGGAACCAAAGGCTTGCTGTGTGTTCAGCAGCTTTGGTCTTTTATAAGTTTTATATTGACTGTACCCCAGTGTGTGGTCCCTTCTGCACGGTGGGAAATAACAAACTGCGTAAGGATGGAGAACTGGGCTCTAAAAGAGCACAGTGAGTTTAGTTACACGTGTGACAGCCTTCTCTGTAAAGCAATAAACTTATGTTTAAAAGGACCATAATATTCGTGCACTGGACGCTCGGGACCATATTCAGATGGCCTCGTGATTTGAGTGAAGAACGCAAAGGACATGTGTGACACTGGAAGGAACTTGAACATTATCTCCTGAGTCCCAGATGTGAGGGATTTGCTCTGTAGAGCCTGAAGCACAGCCCGAAGGAGCTGGGTGGTACTCAGACTCCTGACTTGCACCCAAAATTTCATCTTCTTTTCTTTTTGGAAAGACACTTCCTCCCTCAACATTTGAAATGCTTGTCAAATGCAGCAGTATTTCAGCTTGACACCTTCCTTTATCGCTTAATGTGCTGCGGTCGTTAAAAACAGTTTATTATTGCTGCCCAGTTAGTGAGGACCCACAGAAAACAGAATGTGTCATAGGAGCACAGCGCTTGCCTTTTGGCATGGCTCAGCCCGTGCAGGGGCTTCACTCTTACGTTTCACCTGAATGCACCTTTCTCTCCTACGCGTGGTTTTCTGGAGCGCGTTGATGCCTTGGTGACAGGTCTGATCCTCTGGTACGTGTGCAGCAACCCTGCTGACTTCTGATTCTGTTTTCTCTTTGTTTCAACCAGGGCACGTCAGGAAAAGCACAAAGGCCAAAGAGTCTTCAATTAGGAGACAACAGACTGACTTTGCTTCAGAGTTCGTCGCTTCAGCAAGCAACGCCTGGCAGCCCACCACCCATCACCCCCAAAACCCCAAGAACCCAAAGTAAGTTATTACAAAAAGTTGTAGAAGTTGCTCTGCAGCTTGGAAACTCAAGCGTTAAATGTGACGCCTGAAAGAGATAGAATTTATCTTCGAGAATTAGCAAAATGAATAATTTGTGCCGTTACGTTCCCAGTAAATTCTGTAATTAATTCTGAAGCAACATATAAATATTATTATATATAATTATTATATATATATTATTATACATTATTATATACATAAATATACATATATATTATTATACATTATTATATATATAAATGTATAATAGGTAAAAATACAACTGTGGTGTCACCACTGACAACTTCCTTGCTTGCTGTTGCATTTCTCACTCTGCTGCTCCCTTTTTAGAGGAACAGAAGTTCATTTGTAGGATATAAATTCAAAATCCAGTGTAGATAATAAACTACAACAGCATAAAACTGTTGTGAGAGGATTAAAACCAAAAAATATGTATTGAGAGGACACACACAACCAGAAACACAAATAAATACAGGAACACTATTTGAAGAAAGATCTGCCAAAGGAATGTGAAACCTCACTCTTCCACTTAGCAAGCGGTTTTAATTGACATCAGAAGCAGGACAACTTCCCAGGAATTCTTCTGAAGTTTGGGTACTTATCTACTCCATCAACTGGAGTTAAAATCAAAGTGAATTCTCAGGTTGAGGCCCAGGCTGAAAGGAAACCCCACTGAACATTGCAGATGTGATAATGGATTCCTTTCTCTGCTCTCTCAGGCATGCATTTTTCACATAAGCTTAGGTTCATTTGATGAAGATAGAACTCTTCTGGGCATTGTGAACTTAAGGGACCTACAGCTGTGGCTCTGCTTTGACACATCCACTCAGGTGTAGCTGCTGAAGTAGAGGACTTAGCAGATAGAAAGGATAAGATATTAAATGAATTTCCCTTAAAATTCTACGTAGTCAATCCCATTTCACATTCCTTTTAGAATCATAGAATGGTTTGGTTGGAAGGGACGTCAAAGCCCATCCAGTGCCACCCCCTGCCATGGGCAGGGACACCTCCCACTGGGTCAGGGGGCTCCAAGCCCCATCCAACCTGGCCTGGAACACCTCCAGGGATGGGGCAGCCACCACTGCTCTGGGCAACCTGGACCAGGGCCTCCCCACCCTCATAGTGAAGAATTTCTTCCAAATGTCTCATCTAAATCTCCCGTCTTTCAGCTTAAAACCATGACCCCTCATCCTGTCACTACAGGATGTTTTCTGCCTACTTTAATGTCTTTTCTCGTTATTGTTGTTGTTTCTAGGTTTTCCCTCCTTGCAAAGCGATGGCTTGGTGACTGCTGGCTTAGCGAGCACCCCGCCTCCACCTCCGCCCAAGAGCAAACCCTATGAGAATAGCAACCCGCGGAATTCTGGGGAGGTAAGGAAATGAGAGCTGACGGCTTTTTGGAAAACAGCTTTTGAAAAAGAGACACCAACGGAATTTTCCAAGCTGCTTCTAGGGTGGTGCTACTTGAGACTTGTCTAATCGTTTTACTGGTACACTCCCTGAAACCACAAAGGAATCAAAAGTTTTTCGCTTCAAGAGGCAGCTATCAAATGCAATCCCTTCCTTTTTTTTTTTTAAGTGGGAGTTGTGTTGTCCTTGGGTAGGCAAACTGTATGTGGGGGTGGGAAGTTCTGTTGAAAACAAACAAGCACGATGATTGAAAAGTTTCAAAACATAATCAATGTAAATTAGCACAGGAATCCGGTCCTGAAAAGGATGAGAGGAAAAACCACACATTTTCAGAAAGGATAAATGTTTGCTTTTGAGTCCTCAGCTCAGAAACATCTAGTTTTGTATTATTAGTCATTTAAAACACCCTGTGTTATATCACCATCTTAGCCACAATCTTTTTCTCAATTTCCTGAAGTTGATTTCTTTCCAGGAATGTCAAATTGCCACTTTTTTTTATGCTCTATCACTACTGTTTGTCTTATATTATGAGATTCTAAATGGCTTGCAGATACTTAACATGCAAATTCTCTGGTCATTGCGTTAGAATTATTTAATCTGCCCCTGAAATCTAGGTTCTTCTGATACAAGATTAATTGTTTACCGATGCACAGCAACAGAAAGCATCCTTTTGTAACTGGGCAAGGGATGGAAGTCTTCCGCAGCTCAGTTTGCGAAGAGGATTTACGAATACCTTAGTGAGATGAACTGGATTTTGACCAAAAAGAATTCTAAGAGTGATCACACTTAAAGTATGTTCCCTCTGACAGCATAACAGGCAATCAATTTTGTTGCAGAGAGAGTTGGGGCACTGGCACAAAGCTTTGGAGCTTGGGATCGATAGGAGGTTTTCTACTTTGCCCTTCGTTTGGTCAGAACGGACTGCACTTCTGAAAAGGGGCAGTAGAGCTGCTGTAGGTGGCGTGAAGAGCAGAAATATGCCAGCTCTAGGGATGCTGTGGGAGTCACAGGTTGAAGAGGATTAATAAAAAAGCCTCCTTCCCTTGAGTCTAGTAAGGAAACTAATTACTAACATGTCCTGGCTTGCAGCATTGACCTTGGCTTGAAGTCAAATGAAAAGGATTTGAAGGGCTGTAAAGAGAGGCTGTAAAAGTATATTATGAAGGGGTTTTGTTCCTTTGTTTTTGTAAAGTTGACTCTGTCCTCCTTCAGTTAAAGTGGGCCTGAAGTCTTGGCCATTTTGGCTAAGGAACTGGTGAGCCACACAAGCTTCCTGTTCTCCTGGACTTCGTTTGTTCACAGGATGCATCTTAAAACAAGCAGAGAGCCAACCTGAAAGAACCCACTAGTGCAGCTTGCTGCAAGAGAAGAGATGCCCTATGAGCTTCTGCGCCAGGCAGGAAGGGCCCTGTCTTGCTTTCGTAGAATCATAGGGTGGTTTGTGTTGGAAGAGACCTTAAAGCTCATCCAGTTCCAACCCCTCTTCCATGGGCTGGGACACCTCCTACTGAATCAGGTTGCTCATAGCCTCATCCAGCCTGGTCTTGAACACCTCCAGAACTTTACTGGCTACAGTTTCGTGGAGCTGGTTGTACCATTCTGATTTGGAAGCATTTTACATCCTTTTGGCCCCTACTTGGTGCAACTCATAGACAGCAAGATAAAAATGGTTGATTTTTGAAACCTTAAGGTTTATTGCCATTTTACTGATAAAGATGGGGTTTCTGACTCAAAGTCAGGCTGCAGCAACTCAAGTATGTCCACAACCAAAGTGTATTCTAGCAACTAAAATGCATCTGCTTCTCTTACCTCCTGAGGATGTCTCCTTCTTTGACCCTGTCATCAATTGCATGTTGTGCTAAGGGGCTGAGCTCAAAGAGTTGGTCCTGAAACAGCCATCAAGTAGTACAGGACTTTATGGTTTTCTTGTTTGGCAAAGCAAAATGTCTTAACTTGCCAGTCATGGTTTGTTTTTCTGTGTGTTTTTGGTTTATCTCCTCAGGTTGCTCCACCGCTACCCAGCAGACGTGAAGCCAAACCTCCCCCTCCGCCCCCCAAAACCAGAAAATCCAGTGTTGTCTCTTCAGAGCAAGGATTGCAGTGAGAACCATTGCTTGCTGGTGACATGGCAAGCACCTAGAGTGAAACAGCTGCTTTCTTTTTACTGACATACTGGGATTCTCTCATCCTAAAGACTGGAGACCTCACCTGCCATTCCATTTCGCTCCTCTTGGAGCTGACTTTGGGAAATACCAAAAGGAACTGTTGTTGTGACTGTATTCCCAACCTCTGGTTTACCTTTCCGGTACTGAGACACTAATCATGTAGCAGGGAAGTCGCCCTCCTGGAATTCTTGTCTGTCTTAGTCTTGTCTGTCCAGAAGTTCTTCACCGATGCCATTTCAGCAGCTCATTCCTGGTGTAAACTGGTCGTGGTAGTGACTGATACTGGTATTTCAAACAAGATGAGCCACACCAGTATGAGATGTGTCCTACGGGATTTTCATCTCATTTCAGCCTCACAGTCGTACCGGCGCACCGACCCCTCCTCCAGCACCGGTGGAGCAGCCGAGCCCTGATGTGCACGAAGTGAAACAGCTCGTAGCCATTCCTCAGTTGTGAAATGTCAGCTCTTGAGATGTCAGGTGCTGGGGTGTGATGCACAGTCTCCTAAGGTTCTTGATTGCAGGCAGAGACCTGGGCATTGTTAGCAGAATAAGAAGGCTTTTTTTTCTGCTCATCATCATCTGTATTTAGGATGAAGTGCAGACCTTCTGCCTCACACGTCTCTGCTCGAGTAGTGGCAGTTCCTCGCTCCCAATGGAGAGTTCAGGTTTACCAGTACTTTGTCACGATATCACTGCTGATTCTGCTTTTAACACAACGAGCAGTTGATATCTCTCCCTGAATTATGTTACCTACTTGGTTTGCGCTCGCATCTGGGACTTGGAACAATATTTCATTTTTGTGCTTTTTAATAGGGTGTGAAAAAAATGCTTCTCTCCCATGGTTGTGTGAGAAGAATAGAAGCTTAGTTGATACCAGGAGGTTTGAGAGGATGGAGTGTGCAAAACCAGTTACACATCCTGACCTCTGAAATGAGGTCTGATCATTACTGTAGCCTTTACTTAACTGGACAAACTCACACAAATACAAATAGTTCTCATCATCTTCTTTTTCCTGCACCCGCTTGTACTTGTACTTTGGTTTATCACCTCCCTTGATGTAGTTTTTAACAGTCACTAGACCTTACAGAGCCATTTAGATCTTGGGCTGCTTGTGAAAGACCTGACAATTAACCAGCTTCCTGTTCCTTGGATTACTCCAGCTCTCTACAGCTTTTCTTTCCTTGGAGAGTGGATTCTCTATTTATTTTCCTTCTATTCTTTATTCACTGCTCTGTTTGGATGTCAGCATCAGTCTTTCTATTTGTATAGAGAAAAAAATGACGTGATCTTAGTGTTTACTGTTTTTAAACTCGTGTGATCCATGCAGGAAAAAAAGGCTGTTAGAATTGCCTGTCCTCTCAGTTACATAGTGACCAAAAATTCAACACAAATATCGTTGTTATTTATGGACCGGGCGGGCCTCAGACACAGCATTCCTGAGCTGCCGCTGGAATCTTGCTGGTTAAAGCAAGACCATCACCATTTGTGGTTAATACTCCTATGTTGGTACAATCCATTTTGCACCTTCGAGGGCTTCTTGTCTGGGAGCTCTATTAGAGCTGCACCCTGAGGACTTGCAGGTTTACAGGGAGCACGTGCAGCTAAGACAATGCAGTTTCAAATTCTCTCGCAGTGCCTTTCTACTCTTAGAAGATGTAGATGACACCAGAGAGAGTTCCAGCAGCTCTTTTTGTGCTGTATGGAGCAGGATTGCCCTAAACTGCCTGTCAGAAGGACGTCACTATTTTCTTGTCAAGCTGCATAACTGACATTTTCTATATACACCCCCTAAATTTCCTTATAGACCCCCTAAAGTTGCAGCTGCAAAGCCACTGAAGTTTGGGGTTGTCTTGATTTGTAAGAATTAACCTCTTCTCGCGTTCAGGCAGAATGTTTTGCCCTGCTGTTCTGCCTCTGTCCAGACTATTTATAACACAGCTTTTATCGTGGCTGTTATTTCTCACTGGTGTTTTCCAGGGAACGGATAAAACCTCGCTCATCGCTGTTGTTCCCTTTCACTATGGAACTCAGCAAATGCGGGAGTTTGCCTGCAAAGTTCAGATCCGAACTTGTTGGAAAGCTCAGACTTGTCATAAAGAGGGACCGGATGAGGCATTTGGATCCAGGTACAAAGCTTCTGTTGGTTGGTTACAGCTTGGTGCCTGCTTATTTGTCATCACTATTGATGAAGATTCCATCATGGGCCCTCTCTCTAGGACATAACTGTGATTTAGCTTCTGATTATCTGGTGGAAGTTGGGGAAACCCAGTAAAAGCCCCGCTGATCACAGGAGTGAATACAAATCCTGTTGGGCTGGGGTTTTCTGCACTGTTACGCTGCTCGTGACTTACATGGGTTTCATTACCATACTGAAAAATTGAAGGTCATTAATGAAATCTATTCTCAAGAAAGCCTTTTTCAGGGCAAAACACACACACTGAATCCCTAGGGTGTTTTTTGTTCAGACTGAAGTAGTCTCTCCTTTCGCTCTTATACTTTCCTTTGGCTTTGGTGTGACTCTAGTTAAAGAAACCCGCAGGAGCTGCATGTGCTTTGCTGCCCGCGTGGCTCTCAAGCAGATTGCTTCCCCCAAAGGGTTGTATGGGATTCACATCACAAAACGGGTTGGAGCCACTCTGGAAGCTGTGCTGCAGTCACATCACATCGCCCGCAGCCCCGTTTGCACAGCGCGCATGCAGCTGTCTGCCGCGCTGCTGCCTTCTCCGGGGACATCTCCGAAACCTTTGTGGACAACTTGACCATGGCTCACCCTCTCTCTCTGGTGCATTGTAGGACTTGTCAGCTCCGTGTTATGTCCTTGGACATAGATGCTGCTTGACTTGAAAACCACAGGGTTTTCTTGTCTTTCATTTTCTGTCCACTTCTTGCTCCTTTTGTAACCACCATCATCCTTCTGCTGCACGCAGAAGGAACCGAAAGATTCTCCGAAACTCCTCACTCAAACAAGAACTTTTTATCTTTCACTTCAGGCAGAACAGCAGGATGTGGTCTGAATTGTAGAAAAGTCCATATTAACACCACCTGTTGTTAATTCAGTGCCTTTCTCCCTGCTGCATCTGCCCATTCCCTCGTTCTTGGGTGCATTTCCTTTCCAGTGCGGGTTCGCTTTTAACTCCTTTGGTAAATCAGCAGAAACGAAGGAGAGTTTGCAGGGATCCCAGCTCATAGTTTGTCTGTAGTGGGTTGATAAACCACCTGTCTGGTTTGGGTATTTTGGTTCCAAGTGACTTGTGGGTCTGATTTCCCTACCTGTTTGATCTGCTTTAATAACCTGAATTCCTAGATGTACCTCACCAGGTGGTTTTTTTTCCTGGAGGATGCAATCAATCCATGCAATAAAACCTCACTGGAGCAAGTCTGACCTTGGGAAGAATTTTTCAGCTGATTTTTAATGACCCTTTACAGAATGCTCTTTGACTTGACAAGTCTTGGTTCTGACTGTTCTTTTTGCAGTTTTGCAGGCGAGGTTGATGAACAGAGTACTTAATTAAGTGGTTAATTAATTACCTTCTCTTTTCTTTCCTTGGATCGGGTGGCTGCCAGTCATTAGGAATACGAGCTGTTGTCTTCCTTGTATCCTGATCCTAGGTGCTAATATCCCGACTCACTGGGAGAGTCAGGCGAGCAAGCAAGGTGGTGGCTGAGCCCCATCCCAGTGGATCTGAAGCGGTGGCTGAAACAGACTTCCCAGTTGTATTTTGATCTCTGGCTTTTACCAGCTCCTTAAAAAGCAGTGAAGACGATATCTTCCTGTCTGTTCTGCTTTGCAATTGCACTGTCTGACCTGGAAGGTTCCTTAAAGTTTATCCTGGTGTGCTGTCCACACCATTCCAGCTTTTCTTCCAGCTGCCTTTGTTGCCTGGCCTGTTGGAGACTGTTGCAGCTCAGGCATCACCCTCACTGGAAGGAAAGGAACAGCTGATGCCTAAGGACCACAGAGCGAGATTTCCCTCCCCAAGATGTTTTGGGCGTCATCTTTGGCAAATTTTCTATGCCAGAAAGGGGGCTTAAGGCTAAGGGATTTTGGCCTGGAGTCTGAAGTGCTGTCAGCTCTTCCTGCTTCCCCCTTCTCTCCTTTTGACAAACTGACTCACCAACAGGAATAACTCTGTATGTGGTGTGTGAGGAGTTCTGTTCTCAGCTGATACAATTCAGCATCCTTTGCGTAGAGGTACGAGATAGAATTTCTGCACTGTGCCTGAATGGTTCAGGGCTTCGTGCCAGTTTTAGAAAGAAGCATTGTCTTCTAAATGTCAGATTTTTAAAGGCACTTGGGCATTTAAGTGTGCAAATAAGCCTGGGGCTTGACTGATTTTAATTAAGTGGAATTAAGTGCCCACACTCTTACGAGAAATCCCACCAGACCCTTCATTCTAAGTGTTGTGCTCTTTGCGACGGTACCTACTTGACTTAAGTTCTGAGATTTGATTTTCAGAGACAATTTAGGGTCTCACCACTTAGTTTCAAAATGAGAATTATCTTTCCATGTTAATTAGATGCTTGGGGAAACGTCATCTGATGTCTTTTAAGCTAGAGGGTTAAAAATGGGAGTAGAAGAGCCCAAAATGATATTACCGCTTTGCCCGAAATGATGTTGTCTCTTTACCCCAAATTAAAGCAAACAGCAGCGTTTCCACCCAGTTCCTAGTTTTGAATAAAACAAATCTCTAAGTTGAATATCCAGTCTGCAGAGAAGACAAAATCTAATCCTATTTCATGGCCGTGCTGTTCAAAGCTGGTGTTAAATTTCAAATCTTAGAGGGTTTGTTTGGTTTTTTTTTCCTTTGGAGAAATGTGCTCAACACTTGTTTTCTGGAGCTTTTAATTAAAATTTGTCACACTGTGATAAATTCCTTTAAAAATGTTCCAGGCTCTAATCCACATCAGGGGAAGAGAGAAACAGACAGCTTTCCATTTTGGTGGATTATTGGATTAGAAAAGGACAGCGATTCCAGTGAGAACGGCTCTGTGATCTGCAGTGGCAGAAAACACTGTAATGTGTAGTGGTGGGTTTTGAGAACCTGCATCTGTCTAATAACCTTCACACTCTGCAGCCCAGCGTGTTCCACAGATTAACAGTGAGTTAGAGTTGTGATAGCAGCTCAGATTTTCTCTCCTTATTTATTTTTTAATTGTAAATGGAAATAATAAGTTTAAGATGTCTGTAATTTAATCTTTTTTTTTATATAGTGAAAACATTCCAGACCCATCACTGCTACTTTGTTTTCATTGAAAAGTTCTCAATTTTATATTTACAGCTGCAGGTCAAATTGTGTAGTGGACCAGGGTGAGCTTTTCCTAGGGCTGCATCAGAAAGAAAAAGTAAATAATGTGATTTCATTGACTGAAAAGCCCCTCTTTTGCCATGTAAAAAGCACATGAGGTGCTTACTCTTGATTTTGCTCCTGTTAACATCAAAGCACCTTTAGGACTGTGTGCTTGGGCACAAAGGGGAGCTTAATAAAAGGTGAAAAGCCTGCGTTTCTGCTGTATTGGTCAGACTGTTCTGATCTGAGGCTGTGATTAAGATTCCTGGACGTGCACGGCTGCGTAATTCGAACCTGTTTTTCGCATCCATGATCTGCAGTTCTTGTGTGTTTTAAGCAGAGGTGCAGGTCCTCAGCACCTCTGACGTTCCGCTCCGGGGCGTGTGGTGTTAATCAATGTCGGGTTTCGTCCTTGTTGTTTTAAAGGTTTGACGTGATAAACCTTGGGACGTGTTTGTCCTGAATTCAGGACAATAAGGATGTTGTGTAACGTGGGTTTAGGAGTGTTTGGAGATCCTGGATGCGATGGTTTCATTATAAACCCCACCTCTGCAGACTGCAAATACCTTTTTTTCCTCTTTCTTTTAGTCCCATGTAATTGAATCAGGAGAAAACCAACAGTTTTTAAACCAGCTCTGAAGAAGGAGCTGAGCTTGGGAGAGTCTGCATCTCTGGCCATATGATTCACTAAGTCTGTAAAGCAAGGTGTATAGATTTTCATGGTTTTTTTAAAATGTATTAACTATTGTAAAGTTTGTAAATACCTTTTTAAAATAAATGTAGTTTTTATGAGTGAACCAGTAAAAAAAACCAGCGTATGGAAGTGTTTCCTACAGGAACTACTGAACAGAGAGTGGAATTGCATTCCAACAGTAAGTTTATTCTTGATTTTTAACAAAGCTGTAGCACTGTTTAACCCGGAGATCAGCCAGTGCCTTTGTCCAGGTGTTGTCTGTGCGGGTGAAACTAAAGCTGTCACGTCCAGGTTTTCATTGCAGGAGCAAAGCAGACCCTGCTACTCAGCTGGAACATGTTTGGTTTTACATAGAAACGAGTAATCTACACAATAATGATCATCTACTGTTTAAATGCAGCTTCAGAGTATTTATTCACATAATGCAGTGGAGTCTGTTTGAATAGGAATTGTTTTTAACACAGCTTTGAAATTTTCTTCTGGGTCCATTGTTAAATCTTCCTCCGTCTTGCTTCTCCTTCGATCAGGCTTTCCTGTAAACACACATCGTATATTTGGTTTTTTTAAAGAGAAGAAATAACTGGTGAGGAAATTTTAAAGCCTGGTTAGATGCTAAAATATTCATGTTGTGCTCTCCATTGGAAGGAGGATTGGAGTGACACGAATCTGACCCGACACGATCTCTCTGCTGCCCGCCCATGGATCTGATGGTGTGGGATAATGTAACTGGCACTTAGAATGGCCCTTTTCATCCCAAAACGCGTGACCAACGTTACATCTGTCAGTGGCTCCACCATGGTTCTTGGAGCACAACCCACAGCTGTTGAGCACTGCACTCCCACAGCAGCTCAGGACGATAAGCGTGACCTCACACGAGGTGTCGGGATATCGGATGTCTCTGGGAGCTCAAGCAGCTGGCCAGGAGAGCGGAGACACTAAAGCTGTGCTTGCTCAAACATTATGGGGTGGCACAGGTGTCCTGTTACCATTCTCCGTGCACCTTAGTGTTCCTCTGCCACATCCTGCTGGGTCTTGTCTCCTACTGGAATATTTATTATATTCAATATAATGTATTGTTGCGTCTGAGCCGAAAGCCTGAGGTGTTTGGGATAAAAGTGCTCTCTGGATAGGTTATTTTTTAACCCTTTGGCATCCTAGTTAGGTGTGGTTTTGTTTGTCCTCACTACCAGCTTCTCTAGGAAACGATAAAGATGATGTGAGAAGTTTTTCTACGGGGTGGACCATTTCCAGATGCCTCCCCTTTCATTGCGTAATATTCCTGTAGCTACTCCAGGAACACGTTAATGCTGGAAACGCTGCATCTGGAAAAGGTTTAATTTGTTTTCAGTGTTATTGAGCAGCTAGAATTAAGAAGGACACATGGATCAGGCTGTGCTACAGGAATAAGAAATGCAAACTGGGTGGTTGATGCAGAAGTTTTTACACTTATGTGCAAGATTACCAGCAGTTTCTGAGCAACCCTAAGAGTTTGGTTGGGGGCAGCTCTGCAAAGGAAGGCTGAATTTCCCTCATTGAACAAAAGGGATTAAGGATTCATTTCAAACATCCTGATATTTATTCTTGTATTTTTTCCAGCCTAACATTAAAAAGAAGTCTAAGCGTATTAACTGTCTCTTGCTGGCTCTTCATAGTGTTACTGGAAGCCAGGATCACAGGCAAAGATCCCATTTAATGTCCAGTACAAATATGATTAAAGATGACCTAAACAAAAATGGACTTTAAGTAATTTCTGCATGAAAACCCAAAGGAATTCAGACTCTGACCTGTCTGTGTTACTCTTATTGAGTTTGTAGCCTTTATTCCGGCCAGGTTGCTCAACGAAAGGCTAGAAATTTTTGCTCTTGGCTTCAAAAATAAAGTAGAGGTTGAGCGTTCCAACTTTTAGGACAGCACAGAGACGCTTCCTGGAAAGTGGTGACCATCTGGCCTGATCAAGGTGTTGCTATATTAATTAAAGAGCATATTTTTGCTTGAAGAGTATTCTTTGCGTGGCAGTTAGTTTGTATGTGAAGCCTCTGCTGTCATTGCGTTAGAGCATCTAATGGAAAATACATTTCCCAGTCTGGGGACCTTGGGAGCAGCAGCTTCCATATGGCTTGATCCTTCAGCTGGCAGAGCGCGCCTTTGAAGTTAAGCATCTGTGAATGCTGCATGGATCTGTATTAAGGTAGAGTGTGTTTGACTTCATTTTGCTTTTAATTCAGTCAGTAGTGACACCGCTACAACGATGTCGTCCTGTCCCAGGACTGCAGCTCTGAGCTACTTGAGGATGATGTTGGTTATAAGGGCAGAGCCACACATGAACTCAACTTCTGTGCTGCCTCCTCCACCACCTTTTTTTTCTCTTCTCTCCATGCACATTCCCAGCCTGGACCAGTCCCCTACTTTTCCCACAGTGATAAAAGAAAAAGCACGTTACTTACCACGGCTTCCTTGAGATCACTCAGCCTGGAATGCTGAGAGGAGCCTGGACATTCGGTCTTCGGCATCTCCCCTAATTTCTCCATTTCATTCGCAATCTGAATTGGGAAGCAACACAGCCTTCGTGAAAGGAGGTTTTTTCTGCTAAAGCAACTTGCCCCAAGTTACAGGTGAAGATGAAACCAGTGCACTACACAACGTAAAGTTGCCTCTTTTCCAGGTGCTGTACTGGAAAATCAGGATACTGGAACTGCTCTTCTGAGGGGCTACACGTGAATTATTTGCAAGGATGGGAAAAATACTCGTGGCCAGATCCTTCTCGGTCATTTAATTGCTCACCATCTGCTTGGTTACCACATTCCCGGTGAGGTGGATCAGTGTCCTGAACCAGCCCATCAGAGCATCAGGTGACATTTAGGGAGAGGATGGAATCAGGTTTAACCTGGAACTCAAACTTCCACTTCTCCTTTAGAGCAGATGGCCCAAGTCTGCAATGGAGATGCTGCTCTTCCTGCAAGGCTGTCAGATGTCCTCCTACCCTAACGCAAACTGATTTCCAATTGCGACTTTAAACCCTCTGTGTGTCTGCCCAGAGGTTTGTATGCTTGGGGGGAAAGGACAGACGCCACAGTAAAGCCTATTCATCTCAATTTCCTTGCATCCTCTCCAGATAGGGTTTCCTAGCCAAAACACCACGGTGGGTTTGCAGGACCTACCTCTTGGAAGGATTCCACCAGGTTTTCGGCGTTCCTTTTCCCCCCTGGCTGAAGGCCGAAAGACCAGTGTTGAGCCAAGCAGATTCCCATAGACACGACAAAGACGAGAACGCTGATGAAGATCTTCCTGGACTTCACCATTCTGTGAGAGAGAACAGAACATCTTTCTGATTGCAATGACATTTCAGCTCCATTTTTATCTTAGAGAATTACGAAAACGTTGCATTTCTCGATCTCCAGATTTTCTGCATCCCAGAGGCACTGAGCTTTTTTGTGAGCCACAGCTGGATTTTGAGCCTCTCAAAGCATGGCTTAGCTCGTTATAAAGAGGTTTGACATCTCAAGCATTTGGATGAAGATCTCAATTAGGATTTTTGAACACCCTTTCTGAATTTTAGGAATGTCTGGACCTCAAAGGTTCCATGACAGTCCCTATTGAAATTTGACAGATGTGTTCGGCTTAGCTGGTTTCTGTTCTGATGTCCCTGCTCCTTAAAAAGTGCTCGTTGCAGTCCCTGCTAATGCAAGTTTCTTTGCTCACAAGCATCTGTAAGCACTGAATAAATAAAAAGGGAATCTGGGATGTTGTTCAAGCACGTTACCTGCCTGCTGAGAGGCTGCAGAGCAACTCCAACTCTTCTGCGTTTGAAAATGTCCTGCAAGGATGCTTGGTCGCCTCACTTTTTATACACAGCCACCCCGACACCCAGCCTTTCACAGCAGGTCTGCAATTTTGTTCTTAAAATTGCTGTAATGCAGAAGTAAAGCACATAATTGGAACACCCCGGGTGTAGTGATTAAATTCAGCTGTTTTCTCTAAAAGCCATAAAAGTAACAGCTTTTCTTTTAAAAGGCTGTAAATCTGACAGTCAAATCCAGCCGCGGAAAATAACACGATCTCTTCTTTCAGCGGCTTCTAGCTTTTAAATAAAAGTTCTTCGGGGCTCACAGGGCTTGAAATAGGTGAAGAATTCAACTTTGTATATTAGGCATGAAGGAAAAAAGTCCTTTGGAGCTTAACCAAGAGCCTGTGGTTGCACAAGTGCACAGAGCATTTTTGTGAGCTCTTTGGAAATCCTTCCTTAATGTTTCAATTAAGGTGCTTTGATATCCTTTGCTCTATAAAAAAGTAGTATTGAACTACTCAAATAGACAAGTTTGTGAGGTTGTAAACGTGCTTTGTTGTCACCATGGAGTCTCTTTCATGAATAGGACTCCCAGACTCTGCTATTATTATATATATATTATATATGTGTGTGTGTGTGTGCTTGTTCTTCATTCTTGAGAGTTTGTGCATTGCAGTTTTATAAAGGAGCCCACAGCTATTTGCATGCAGGAGTCAAATTCAGTAATTTTGACTGCAGAAAACAGATTTTTGTATCCACTTGGCAGCTATTTTGACTTGCTACGCACTGGTTTATGTGTAATTGGATGCATCGTGTTCAGTGTTCTTCAAACATCCTCTCTACCTGCTCCCACGACCTCTTTGGGATTAATGGATTAAAAGTAATTTAATAAGTAAATGATTTAAGGAGGCTTTAGTGACTCTGAAAGAGTAATTCTTCCTGCTTTAGTGCTCCTCCTACTCACGGCAAGAGCAGCCACCGCTTAACGTCTGCTGATAAACTGATCAAGTTGTGGAAATAGTTCATTTCAGGGAGAGAAATGTTACTTTAGAAGTGAGATTTTCCTGTACCAGTGTTAAGACTCCTTCCACCCCTGATGAGCACAGCAAAAATTCAGGTTATTTAAAGGCAAACAGGAACATTTCTTCATCCTGAAGGGATGATGCTTAAAGAGAGAAAGGGGCCTCTTATTAACCAGCTCTTTTAAGCTAGGTCTAACGACAGCCAACCCTTAACATCTTCAACAACCGCATCTCTCCACAGGTTTACGTTACAGCTATTTGAGCTGTTCCATGGCTTCTCTTAAGCTCCATAAAGGAGTTGGAAGGCTGAGAAGACATTACAGCCGGTTTTGCTTGCCTACAAATACTTTTAGGGCCCTCTGTAAAGGAACCCAATAGATTATCATAGAATTATGGAATGGTTTGGGTTGGAAAGGACCACAAAGCCCATCCAGTTCCAACCTCTTACAGGGATACCTGTCTATCCCAGTTTGCCCTCAGGATGCTCTGCCAGCACTCACACAGATGAGCTGTGTTTGTACTATCATTGTGTACCACGGAGTTTATTGGACTGAAATCACGAGCACTTGATAGACCAACGCCAAGGAAAGGTTGGTTTGGTTTTTTTCAGAAGTGCCTTATTGAGACCCAGTCCAGCTGGTTCTGCTCTGTGATGATCATCTCTAACACGGAAGAAGTGCTGTAATCAGCGCACGTACCTGTGTAAATTGTGGTTAATGACCTTTCCAACTATTTTATTGAGCAAATATGAAGAGTGAGGATAAATAAGAGCTGAAAAGTGTTGCAATGAATGACAAGTCAAAACCAACCCATGGTGGTTCTCAACCTGAACATATCAGGCACGGCAGTGATCCGTACACTGAACGCAAGGTACGCTTATTTTCTGAGCAGGTGAGTTTTGTGCTTGAAAACCATGCTTTCTGCCCTCATGCAAATCGCCTGCTCGGAAGCAAAGGCGTCTAAAATTCAGTCTTCTCAAAGTCTTCAAGCAGGGATCGCTCCTGGCTCACACCAGGTGGTTCTTTCCATAAAGCACTGGTTGCAGATCCAGGCTGAGGTGACAGCCAAGGTCTCGCTAAAGGCAAACTCATCCTCAGCTACAATTTTTGGGTACAAGGAGCTATCGAAGTCGTGTTCTTGTCTAATGTGCTTTCTTTGAGATTAAAATACAATCTCAAAATAAAACAACCAAGACACTTTTGTATTTCACACTTTTATTAATGCAATTTAAATTAGGCCAGAACCCGCAATTTCTGAACAGGCCGCTTTGGGCTATTCGTACAGTTTTGTCATAGCAAAAGAGGTACCTTAAAGTCATCGGTGAATGAACGATGCCACATGCCGTGATTATTCAAAACATAGTGCTTCAGTGAAAGTTCAAATATATTTTATACACAGTGATTATGAAAATAGATTTTTTCCATACAATATACTTCTGCCAGCTAAAAAATATGATAAAGAAAAATAATTCATTTGTTTCTCTAGCCCTAGGAATCTTCTTCTACTGCAACACAGACATCACTCTCAACGAAAGCGATGAGAAAGGACTCCAAACCCACACAGAAACGTTTCCCTTGACTCTATTGGTGCATTTCACCAAGGACAGGGTGCCATCCCAGAGCCAGATCAAGAGGCTTGGGAGCCTGGAGGAAATAAAATCCCAACTCTGAACCACACGGCTGTGGGATTTTGAGTCCCAGAGGTTCGTGTCATAGGCCTGAGTCCACCCCACTTGAAAACAGGGGAGAATCCTGCCATTCCCCTGACATAAATCACATCCTTGACCTAAACTGATCTTTCCACGTGGATGGCAAAGCAGCATTTTTTTTGTAACAGCTACAGAGACACCAAGACTTCTGCTCAGAGGGCAGGAAATCTGCACTGCGAGTTGAAGCCAACCACTGGAGCAACCACGGAACTCCAGTCGCTGATAGCGTCGCCTTCTTTAGGCTTTAGGGTTCCGAACCTCCAGGAACAGCTGTGTTTCCTTAGACTCAAGGTCAGTTTTAACTTTGGGCTATTTTAAGTAAGCATCTGAGGTAAGAGTTCTTGCTGCACCTTTTTTGTCTTTTTTGGTATAGATTCTTCCCATGCTTTTTGATTGTGTAGAAGGTAAATGTTCTGTTAGATGAGAGCGAGATTGATCCTACAGTAGAAACAGCGGATTAAGCTTTTACAGCCACTTGAACAGGCCCAAAGTGGAACACTTAAGATCTGGCTGGGAAAAGGGTTATGCCCATGTTTTCAAGGATTTGGTGTACAGATTTGCATAGTACATTAGGGGAAATAAATAGGTGCCACATATTCATCTACTGGAGTAATCACAGAATGGTTTGAGTTGGAAGGGACCTTAAAGCCCACCCAGTGCCACCCCCTGCCATGGGCAGGGACACCTCCCACTGGATCAGGGGGCTCAAAGCTTCATCGAGCCTGGGATAATGGGAGGATGCAGCACGTGCTGTGGCCCCACTGCTTATCTCTACTTTAGTGACAGTATTGTATTTTCCTATATCTGTTTAATTCCCCACAAAGAATGACAAAATAAAAGGTACTTCAGTTAGCAGGGATTAGGACATGGGAAAGCAGGAGAATTTTTCTTACTAGCTGTGATTGATAGTGCAATTTCACAGTAATTTGGAAAGGATTAAATAAGACATCCAACTTCTGAAGAGGGAAGTTTTAGTTATAACTAAATCCGCTGTGTAGGCAGATCCCTGCAGCGGGAGCAGCTTCCACTGCTCGTTTCAGAAGATGATAAAGCTGTTTTACACCTGCATTCAACCCACTACAAGGCAAAATATTACTTATGATGACAGATAACTACAGTTTTCACCCCAGAAGAGAGTACCTGAAAACATCCTGTGGATATTGTCTAAACCACATCCGTCATGGAATACACTGTGCATGGATGAAGAAATTAACGGTAAATACGCCAGCCTGACTGTAAACCTGAACTTTGTTGCTACTATACATGAATAACATTTCCTATTCATATTGCAGCTACAGATTTAATAAATAGAATTGCATATATTGTGCTTTATAAATTAAAATGCATTCCAAAGTGAGGCAACGCTAAACAATGAATCTACGTAACCTTCCCCTCCAAACCAGCCACGCGTCCTGGTTCTGGAACCAGCCCGCTCCCTCGCTCTGTTCTGCCTAGTAAACAAAAGCTCCCTCCCCAAAAAGCAATCAAAGAAGAGTTTACTTAGGCACTACTGCAAACGTACGTTGTCTAATAACCATTACTTCTAACTTAATAAGGGGAGGAGGTGAAGAGAGTCACACTAAATGGTTTGATTCCTTCCTCTTCGGCAAATTCTCTTTCCTATCTGACGCTTTGAGACATGTGCAAAGGTGTCAGCATCTCTTCAAAGATAGCTCCTTTTACGTTAGATCCCCTCAAGTTGGCTTCTTGTAGATCACAACCTGACAGATCACAGTTCTAAAGGGTAAAAGAAAAATATGTGTTAATGGAATATACTTCAAATTAGGTCACAGCTTCACCTTAACTGCATTTACACAGAAACCATAGAAACTTCCATAAATTTCAGTGTGAACTCCTAGTCTATCACTCTGGAATTTCAGTTTCTTCTTGTAAGAGAGTAGTTCCTTTAATTGAATTTTTAAGTTGTTACACTCTTTATATCAGTTTTTCTTCCAGGAGTTACTAACGCTCGCTCAACAAAGCCAGAAAGAAGCGGCCTCTTGCAATCTCACCAGACATCGCTCTGAACGCTTCCCTAGCACCTGTGGAAGACCAGCACGTGCACGGCTTGCAAGATGAACCACTTTTGTCCTTCTATCTAATACAGACAGCAGTGTATCACCTGCCACCAGTCAGGTAGGGTTCAATACTGTACGAATGATGTCCCAGCCTAACAAAAATGCCCACAAACCCATGCAACTGCATTTCTCTTCAGTTCTTTGGTGATGGCAAACTAAGAGTTAGGTTTAACACTATTTCTATGCATCGCTTTTCAGAGGATACAAGCCCTTCGGTGGCTCTCAGGTCCTGGCAAATCCCAGACTTTAGGCAGTTCCCTGCATCCAGTTTGAAGCTGGAGAACTCATCCAAAGGCCAGCAATCCCCCAGATTTTATCAGTTAGTGTATAAAATAACTCGTAACTCACTTCCAGATCGGTTCCTGCCAAAGTTGCTCCTCTAAGGTTACAGTTTTTCAATTTTGCATTTTTCAGCGTTGCAACTCTTAGATTAATTCCTGTCATCTGGCTGCCTTCCATGTCAACACCTTTCAGGTTCGCACCTAAAACACATACAGGGGAGTTTTATGAGGAAAACCAGTCAGAAACACAGTAGCTCCAGACTGCTTCACAGCAGAACTTGGAATGTAATGAACAGAACAAGAGGACGTCGTCTCAGGCTTCATCAGGGGAAGTTTAAGCTCGATATTAGGAAAAAATTCTTCACTGAAAGGGTGATTGGCCATTGGAATGCGCTGCCAGGGGAGGTGGTGGAGTCACCGTCCCTGGAGGTGTTTAAGGAGAGACCGGATGAGGCACTTAGTACCGTGGTTTAGATGATGAGTAGGTGTTGGTGTTGGGTCATAGGTTGGGTGTTGGGTCATAGGTTGGACAAGATGATCTCAAAGTCTTTTCCAACCTTGTGATACTGTGATTACACAGTGGCACACTCAATCCAGTACTTGTGGCCTCTTCTCATGAAAACCTGGATTGTACAAACCACAGCTGAACCCTTCCCATGCCAGATGGACGGGCTGAGTTTCCACAGAGTGTTTGACAGGCAAAAACTTCTTACCTTCCAAATTAGCTTTAAGGCCTGATGGATCTTCAAAATTGCACCCTTTTAGAGATGCTCCTTCTGCGTTGGAACACAGCATCTTCACCCCTTGAAGGTTTGCACACTGATAAACATGACAGATTCATGGAAGTGCAAAGATGAAGAAAACCAAAAATGATCAGTGTATCGTTTTAATTTCTATTTGGAAGTGAATCCTATTAAAGCACAACAGTGAGGCAGCGTAAGAACTTGTTGTACTATTACTTCTCTATCAGGAACACACATAGTTCTCTCCCTCCACCCTTTTGTTACTTAAGGCAGCTTCAAAAAGCTTTTGAAGCGATCCAGCTACAACGATTGCAGAAAATAATGAACAACTACATGGTTTACACTCACCTGCTTGTTCCAATTCCTCTTCCCTTAAAACCATAGAATCATGGGATGGTTTGGGTTGGAATGGACCTCAAAGCCCACCCAGTGCCACCCCTGCCATGGGCAGGGACACCTCCCATTGGGTCAGGGGGCTCCAAGCCCCATCCAACCTGGCCTGGAACACCTCCAGGGATGGGGCAGCCACCACTGCTCTGGGCACCCTGGGCCAGGGCCTCCCCACCCTCACAGCAAAACATTTCTCCCTGAGATCTCATCTCAACCTTCCCTCCTGCAGCTCAAAACCCTTCCCCTCATCCCACCCCTGCACCCCCTGATCCAGAGCCCCTCCCCAGCTTCCCTGCAGCCCCTTTCAGCCCTGGGAGCTGCTCTAAGGTCTCCCCAGAGCCTTCTCCTCTCCAGGCTGAACAACCCCAGCTCTCCCAGCCTGGCCTTGTACAGGAGGTGCTCCAGCCCTTAGATCATCTCCGTGGCCTCCTCTGGACTCGCTCCAACAGACCCATGGACAGCCCAGACTTTCCAAGATGCAACAGTTCTTACGTCAAGCACGGATCCGGAGAGGTCAGCTCTTTCCAGATTGGCACAGCACAGGTTGGCGTGCGCGAGGTTGCATCGGCTTAGGTTTGCCATCTTGAAGTTTATGTATCGAAGGTCTAGACGCGAGAGATCTGCTCCACTGAAATTGAGACCCTAAAAACCAAAATGATAAACCCCCAAAAGTTACAGAAGTGGCTTGGAACAGAAAACAGTTCAGAGAATCGTGTATATATAAAAGTATATATAAATATACACATATAGATACATTCAGACATACGAGACCAACTATTCTACTATATAAGACTAATGAATTGTAAATGCAAAGCTGTTGAGCATCACCCATGGTTATGCTAATGTATTTTACATTTAAATGGAACAGCTTCACAAATTGCTCCTCCAGGAAACCTTCAGCCTACAGAAGGAAAGCAGCCCCAATAGGACACTTGAATTTCACGTTAAGGTCACTCTTGCCACGGCTTGGAATCAAAACTCAATGAAAACGCAGGGGGGAATCACGAGTTGTTTGAATTTCATTGATTTCAATGCTGCAGGATATTTCATCCCCAGACACCGATACTACAGCTCAAGACAAAGCCTGCACTTTCGCACCTGACATCGCAGCTCGGACTTGGTTGGGGTTGCCAGCAGGAACCGAACAAACTCCTTTCGAGATATTGGGGAATGATCCTCCGCTGGCTGTGAATTCTGTTGAGAGAGTTGTTTAAAAGCTAAATACAGACAGGACTACATTATGTATCACCTGGAAGAACAGGACAAGTGCATTCACGTATTAAAGAAAACAAGTTACCTTAATAGCTATTTCTAGGTGTTCGATCAGCGAATCGATACCGAAAAACCTGGCTTCTTCCAAAACACCTAAGAAGACAAAGCAGTGTTTGTTATTTACAGGGAGCTGACAAACAAGAGAGTGCTTCTTCCCTTCAAATGCAAAGGCAGCTTATAGCCACTCTAAGACTGCGCCAGAGTTTGGGATAATCCATCCGTAATACTGGAGAAGCATCAATTCAATCAATTTTCTCTATTCTTTATACATTTTATGCATTTTAGCTACACCGACAAGGGTGCACAGATCACTTGTTGAAGTTTAGAGTCTCAAAGAAAATGCATAAAGTAATAAACCCGATATCAGATGTAGCAGTCGGCTTGCTTGCAGCTCAAAGGAAAAAAAAAATAACACAGAAAAGATGTCTCCAATACCAATATGAGGTTAAAGACACCAAATTCATGATTACAGCCACATATTAATCCAGTAGGGAGGATTTGTAACACTCTCAAAATAAATAAGCTTCAATAGTTTCATTAAACCAAGCACACAGAATTGCAATATTTGAGAATAAATTCACCAAAGAAACATCCCAAACGTTTGGGCGAGCACAGAAAAATCCCACTGACTTTACCATGTTTGCCTAAGGGTGAAGTTTAACTTCTAAAGAGTAATAATTTAGGAGATGTCATACAGGTAATACCTACCTAGCAAATTAATGCCATCATTTACAATGAGCTGTCCGTGCCGCAAATAGTTCAAAATTGGCTCAAAATACTCGGGACTGCGGTCAATTAGGAATGCTCCTCTATGATCTTGCTTATTTCCCCAAGCATCTGTTTCCACAACATATATATATAATTAAATTTGATATATTAATAGAAGAGCATTTGCTTCAATTTCAGATCTTTACTACAGAAGGGTCCTGGATTATGAAATATTCCACCCGAAAGGAAGTTTCTTGGAGGAAAGGAAGGAAAATAAAATAAAGGGGGGGGAATCACTTTAAAATGAACTCACTCCTGCTATAAATACCTAAAACATTTTATCACACGCATAACAATCGTTGTCAGAATCAAAGCAGCATTGGGTTTCCTAAAGGCTGTCTTTCACAGTGTTTGCTCATTGATTCTGTTGACAAAACCGAGCAAGATACAACAATAAGGTGAAAATCCAAAATCAATTAAAGACACAAAAATATTAACTATGGATGGAAGTTATATTTTTAGTTTTTTGAGATGAGAAACATTACATGGACAACAGAGAAATAAACAATTATTAAAGAAACTATTATATGTTCTGGTTTTGATTCTTTAAGGTCATAGAATGGTTTTGGGGTGGAAGGAACCTTAAAGATCAGCCTCTTCCAACCCCCTGCCATGGGCAGGGACACCTCCCACTGGCTCAGGGGGTTCCAAGCCCCATCCAACCTGGCCTGGAACACCTCCAGGGATGGGGCAGCCACCACTGCTCTGGGCAACCTCACAGGAGAACATTTCTCCCTAAGATCTCATCTCAATCTCCCCTCTTTCAACTTAAAAAGATCCTTTGATATTTTAACATAGGAACAACAATCTTGACTCAATTCTGCTGATTTGTTAGCTTAAAAAAATCAAGTTTATTTCAATATACTGACCTTTATCTTTAAACATGTGGGCCAACATGCTGTCAGGTTCTTTATTAACCAAAGTGCTCCTACAAAACAAGGGCAGTGCAATTTTATTTTTACGATGGAATGTTTTCCTCGGGAGAGAAAGCCGCTGGCTCTCGTGCATTTTCTTGCTCGGTGTGTGCTCTGCATTCCAACAGCGACAATGCTGGGCTGAATTAATTTCATAGAGTGTGATAACCAAATGCATTTCTGAAATATCGTATTTTAAATACAAAGCACTTGGTTAACTGAAATATTCCCAGGATTCCTGTTTTACTTCACACACAGAAAGCAGCAGAAGGCAAAGACCTCCTACTCCACAGTAAGTTGTGTTTCCAGCTCTTTTGAAGGAGTATCTCAAGCCTCACCAACAGAATGGACCCCGGCATCGGCTACAACTACCGAAATCAAGTTCTTTAAGAGCAAAACCAACCAGATGCGTTTTTACCGTGTCGTGGTGAAGTATCGGCCTCCAACATTGAGCGTTAACCAGTCTGTGTGCGACCCTGTTAGCTCTTCATGAGGTCTTCCATCAGTCTGAGGATCTACAAGATGAGAAAGACATGGTAATTGTCAGAAAAACTTACTATTTCTGAATCCTCCACGTGATGAGAGGTATCTTCTGAAAACACCAGGAAATTTAGATTTACATTGAAGCAACCTCAAACTTCTTTTCATTAAACAGAAGGTTAAATGTAAGAATTAGAGACTTACCAATGAATGGTTCCCCTTCACAGACAAACAGAACATCATCATCCCTGAAAGGGGCAGGGGAAGAGAAGGAGAAAGGAAAAATAAAAGGATTAATCATAATTTTTGCGACAGTGGGACTCCCATGAATGAGTTTTGGGTAAATGTTCGTCAGCTGCCATCAGTCACAACTTCAGTTTCTGATTTTTATCTTAATTTTGCAGGTTGTAAGACAACCGACTCGACTAGAGATGTTACCTGTATCAACCAGGTAGGGATCTCTTGTTACTCAACTAATTTAGTTTTGTGAAACAGTTGCTTTACTCCCCGCTCTTGGAGCGTTCTGTGAAGCCAAAGCCATGCTGGAGTTTGTCTCCTATTTAAGAAAACCTCATCCAAGCGTTGACCAGAATGGTGGGATTTTCCTGGGACCATACATTGCACTGAATCACAGAATCGTTCGGGTTGGAAACGACCTTTAAGATCATCAACTGTAAAGCCAACATTACCGAGTCCACTACTAAACTCTGTCCCCTGAATGCCACATCTCCAGGTCTTTTCAATTGCTCCAGGGATGGTGACTCAGCTACTTCCTTCATCCTGTTCCAATGTCTCACATCCCTTTCAGTGAAGAAATTTTTCCTAATATCCAGTCTAAACCCCATGGGAGGACGTTAAAAGCTATAAACCACAATGAATCATAGAATGGGTTGGATCGGAAGGGACCTCAACGCCCATCCAGTGCCACCCCCTGCCATGGGCAGGGACACCTCCCACTGGAGCAGGGGGCTCCAAGCCCCATCCAACCTCGCCTTGAGCGCCTCCAGGGATGGGGCAGCCACCACTGCTCTGGGCAAGAAGTTCTGATTCACCAGGACAGAAATGCTCTGAAGGTCAAAAGAGAGAATCGTTCTTCCTTGAGGCATGGAAGCACCTTTGGGCACCCTGGTGGGTAACCATGAAATCTATTTTTAAGGAAAAGCCTGGTTATTGATTAATGGCAGAGGAGTAATAGGCTAATCAATCTCTCAGTCCACACCCAGGACTTGACTTGTATTGGATAACCCTTACCTAATCAAAGCGATATCATCGATGAGTCCACCTTTCCCATTGTAAACGCTGGTCGCTTTTATTCCAAGCTTGCTGCTCGCCACTGACAGCAGATCCGATAAAGTCCCATAGACAGCCACGACCTGCGGGGGAGAGAGGCAGCTACAGACGCCGTGGTTGGAGGTTTAATCACGACTGTTTGGTGCGGCTGTGCAGTTTGGCACAACAGACACTGAACACCCTGCAGGATCCCATCCAAACGCTTCACGGGACCTGCACAGGACCTGATACTGACGATCTCAAAGGTCTTTTCCAACCAAACGAGTCTATGATATCCCGCAGGATCCAACCCACGCTTCCCAGAGCGCAGACAGGACCCGCACCGGACCTGACATCCCACAGGATCCGATCCCCACACTTCCCACGACCTGCACAGGACCTGACATCCCTCAGGATCCAACCCACACGCTTCCCAGGGTATGGACAGGATCTGATATCCCACGGGATCCCATCCAGCACCATCACAGAACCCAGTATCCCATAGGATTCCATCCAGGACACAGACAGGACCTGCACAGGACCCGATATCCCACAAGATTCAACCCACACGCTTCCCAGGGCATGGGCAGGACCTCTACAGGACCTGATATCCCACAGGATCCAACCCACACACTTCCCAGCGTGCAGACAGGACCCGATATCCCACAGGATCCCAGCCAGGACACAGCCAGGGCCTGCACAGGACCCAGTACCGCACAGGATCCTTCCCAGGGCGCAGACAGGACCTGATATCCTGCGGGATCCAATCCAGGGGTGCGGACAGGACCTGCGCAGGACCTGATATCCCCCAGGATCCCCTCCAAATGCTTCCCAGGACGCAGACAGGACGCGCACAGGACCCGATATCCCGCAGGATCCAACCCACAGGATTCCCACGGTGTGGACAGGGCCCGATATCCCACAGGGTCCCATCCAGCACCTTCACAGGACCCGATATCCCGCAGGATCCAACCCCTACGCTTCCCTGGGCACAGACAGGACCCGTTATCCTGCAGGATCCAACCCACACCATTCCCAAGGAGCGGACGGGACCCGCTGTCCCCCAGAACCGCATCCAAATGCTTCCCAGGACCCAACCAGGACCCGCACAGGACCCGCTATTCCCCAGGACCCAACCCACACGATTCCTAGGGCGCAGACAGGACCCGCTACCCCGCAGGATCCCACCCACACGCTTCCCAGGCGCCGCCATCCCGCAGGATCCCTCCCACGCGCTCCCCGGGGCCGCTCACCTTGCCGTTGCGGGGGCTGCCGTTCACGAACAGCGTGACCCGCCTCATGCTGCGGCCGCGCCGGGACCCGCTCCTCCCGCCGAACCCGGAAGGCAGCGGCCGCTGAGCGACGCGAGCCTCAACCAATCACGGCTACGCCGCCCCCAGGGCGTTGCCCAATAAAAAAAGCGCTCCGGGAATGAGGCGGGTCGTGGAGCGGGGTGGGCGGGGCAACGCTGGTGGGGGGCGGTGCCGGTAGCAAATCAAGAGAGGAATATAGGTCTTCATTTGCATAAAGCTCGATCTGAAGCAGATTCTGATTGGTTGTAGCTCTTGGCGCTCTTGATTGGTTTCTGCCTGTCACGTGGGCGCGGTTGTTTGAATGGTCTGGGTTTATTTCCGAGCTTGGGTAACGGTTGGGATCCCTCCGCGTGTCAAATAGTCCCCCCCCTCCCGTGAAACGTCTCCCCCTCCGGTGAAGAGGAGCGGCACGGGACGGGCTTCCGTGAGCCCCGTTCTTCCAGTGTAGCTTTGGCTGCCCTGCGTGGTGGCTGGCGGGCGCAAGGAGCGGGCGAGAGGGGCGGGGGCGCGGAGGGATACACGGGAGTGGGATACACGGGAGTGCGGCACGGTTTGAATGTCGGCGGCGGGCAGGGCGGGCGTGAGGGCGGCGGTGAGGGCGAGCGCGGCCTGGGCGGCTGGAGGGGTGCGCGGCGGTGGGGGCAGTGTAATAAAGGGAGGACGCTGGTGAAGGGTGTGAAGGAGAGGGGAGGGGCGCTGGCTTTGGGGGGCGAGAAGGGAGGGGGGGGGTCGCTGGTGGGGGGGGAGAAGGGGGGGCGCTGGTGGGGGGGAGAAGAGGGAGCGACGGGGGGGGCGCTGGTGGGGGGGAGAAGGGGGCGCGAGAAGGGAGAGGGGGCGAAAAGAGTGGGGGAGGGCACTGGTGGGGGGGCGAGAAGTGGGGGGAGGGCACTGGTGGGGGGGCGAGAAGTGGGGGGAGGGCACCGGTGGGGGGGAGAGAATTGGGGGGGAGGACACCGGTGGGGGGGGAGAGAATGGGGGGGGAGGGCACCGGTGGGGGGGGGGTGAGAAGGGGGGGCACCGGTGGGGGGCGTCGAGGGGAGGGGGGGCATTGTTGGGGGTGTCAGGAGGAGGAGGGGGGGCATTGGTGAGGACGGGGAAGTGGGGGGCAGTGGTGAGGGGTGTCAAGGACAGGGTCACGTTGGCAGGGGGTGTCAAGGAAGGGATGCAGTGGAGGGGGGGCACTGGTGAGAGATGGGATGGAGCAGGGAGTGGTGCAGTGGGGCGGCACTGGTCAGGGGTGCGATGGGGGATGCCTTGGTGAGAGGTGTAAAGGGGGGCACTGGTGCCAGGTGCAATGGATGGGGAGCAGTGGAGGGGGGGGTGTGCAGTGGTGAGCGGTGCGATAGAGTGGGTGGGTGGTGAGGGATGGAAAGTGACTGAGGAGGGGGCGATGGGGAGAGGCACTGATGAAGGGGGTAATGGGGTGCCCCAGTGAGGGGCCTAAAGGAGGGGGGGTGATGGCAAGGGGTGTAAAGGAGGGGGGAAAAGACGGAAAGGTGTCTGAGGGGTTGGGGGGTGTTGGTGCCTGGAGAGAGGGGAAGCAGCCAGAGTCACACAGGGATCCCTCGCGTAACCATGTAAAGTTTTTGTAACTGGCTGGGGCTGGGCCTCAGCTGCCAGCGTGGGCTGAAAAAAGGGACAAACCTCCCCAAAATGGTGTCTGCAGGCTTTAAGTTTAATTTGTGTTGTGTGAAATACAGGAAAATGCATGGCTGTGTGGAAGCAAGAGCTTCAGAGTGACCTCACTGCCTGCTTAACCTAAAATCCAAAAAAACTGAATGCAAATAATCAATAAATTCTCCAATCAGGATCAAACTGCTGATGCTTGGAGCAAAACGATCACGATGCGATTGCACTCAACGTGGTTTATACTAAGATGAAGTTTAAGTTTGGTAAAGAGTGAAAGCATTTCAGAAGGTGTTTCCTTACTAGAGAAGCACTTCCATTCCACGTTTATATCGCTCTGCGTTTTCTTTTATAGTGCCAGCCCTTCGTGTCTATCGTGGAGGCACAACTGTCCCTTTCCACCACACTGTGAAACACCTCAATCCAGGAAAAACTTGGGAGACCAGTAGCAAGCTCTTGCTCTTCCCAAATCCCTATGAAAATCTCTTTTTCTTTTTGATAGGTACCTGTAATTTCAGGAGAAAAAAACCTGACTGAATGCTTCTCAAAATAAGCCACTAACAATGCACAGACAATCCAAGAATAAAAATGCTCCCTTGGAATTTAAAGAAAATGAGAGCGGATTCACCGAAGAGCTGCAAGAGGCCTCTTTCCCTGGTCTGCCAAAAGACCAGAAGATTTGCAAAGCTACTAAATCAAAAGGCGTAAAGGCATCCAAGAAGGAGAATTTAAATTATGGGAACCCGATGCAGGTGCAAAAACGCACCCTAGAATACAGCAAAGGCCTCGAGGAGGAATTGTACCGCAAAGAGGAGGATGCTGTCGGCTTTTTTGATGTGCTGAAAGGGGATGTGGTTGGTGAATCTCCCTTGCCTTTGAATGATAAGGAGAACTTGTCAGGAAGCAGGCCTGTTTCTTTGAGGGATGAATGCTCCTTGACACCCAATAAGGATGGAGCGGAAGAAGAATCAGATTGTGGAATAGCAGAGAAGCAGAGGAAAAGAGCTGTTGATTTTGCAGCTGTAACAATTGCTGAATTTGGGATTACTCAAGACAGTTTTACTAAAGGGTCTATAGGTAAGACTGGAGTGGCTCTTGGCTTGCTCACAGGGACATCTGGAGGTCATCTAGTCCAACCTTGTATCAGAAGCTTCAATTTAGGTCAGATTCAGGTTGTTTGGCTGAGTTTGGGTGTGTCCAAGGATGGGACTATGGTAGTGCGTGGCATAACCCTGTTTAAGGTTTTCCTTAGTTCCTCAGTTCCACAAAGGATGAGTAAAACAAATTCTTCAAGAATTGGTAGGCAATTCCTTAAATAGCAGTTGGAAAAGTAAGAGAAAGACAGCACTAGGTGTATGGTTTCGATATTGTTAACTTGCTTTTAGGCAGTTAATTTCCTTTTGCTTGGGAAGGTTTCTTAAGCTGAGCAGCTGACTTTGGCTGTTTTCATAAGTAGCATAAATCACTTCTTTTAAAAGAGAAAAAATATTACCATTTTAAAGCTTTAGGTATTCTTAAAGTCTTTTTTCTTTCCTCCTGTCCCCGTTTCAGGGTGGTCTCCAACTTTATTAAAATTTAGACGAAGATCAACAATCGGAGTACGAGGGTCGCCAGAAAATAATGCCCTTATTCAGTATCTCGCCCGACGGAGAAGCAACAAGCCAAAAGAGGCAATTACTCAGGTAAGAGTCTTTCTCAAATACCCGATGTGACCAGTTAGTTCCCACCAGGAATCAACATGCACTGGCAGAAAGCAAAGGCAAGTTTCAGCCAGAATTCAGAAGGTGTAACCACACCAGTACTTGAAGGGGGCCTACAAGAAAGCTGGGGAGGGGCTCTGGATCAGGGGGTGCAGGGATGGGATGAGGGGAAGGGTTTTGAGCTGAAAGAGGGGAGATTGAGATGAGATCTGGGGGAGAAATGTTTTGCTATGAGGGTGGGGAGGCCCTGGCCCAGGGTGCCCAGAGCAGTGGTGGCTGCCCCATCCCTGGAGGTGTTCCAGGCCAGGTTGGATGGGGCTTGGAGCCCCCTGACCCAGTGGGAGGGGTCCCTGCCCATGGCAGGGGGTGGTACTGGATGGGCTTTGAGGTCCTGTTCTATGATTCTGGGCTTCTAAACCATGGTCTTTTGTTGGCTTCCCTTGGATGCTTTAATTTAGGATAAGGGGATTTTAAAGGTCTTGTGTAGAGCCTGGAGTCTTTCTCCATGTCTGGCTTGCTCAGGTCTTTGAGCTTTTGTTTACCGTAGCTCACCTGCATTTGCAGTGCTTGATTTTTGGCCAATTAAACCATTGATGGTTCAAAGTGAAGTAAATACCAGCATAAGTGACTTGGGTTTTGATCAGATGTGTTCTTAACTGACCTCAGAAAACTAATTCTGGTTATGATCTAGAGGGGCAGATTACGGAAAGCAGCGAAACTCAACAGAATTCTTGATACAGTTACTTTTTTTGCAGGTTTTTACCATACAAGTAGAATCACAGCCAGATTAAATACAAGATTTGCTGCTTCTGAGTTTGTTTTACACCAAAGTACAAATACAAAGTAGCCAAGCTCCTGTTAAAGAAATGCCTCATGAGGTGAATTCTGTTTTAGCAGGTTAGGCCTTTTAAGCAGGAAGGTGTCAGGTCACTGAAGGACAAGATAGATGCTTTTCAAGCGTCTTTTTCATCAGTACGAGAAGCTGAAGGGGAGCCTGACTCCTTTGGACCATCACAAGTGGAGGGTGCTTCCCAGGAAGCAGGCTGCTGTAAGTTGGTTATACTGATTTACCTTAAACATTAGGTCTTCCTTTAGGCCAAAAAGTACAAAATTACAAACACTATTAAAAAACAACAAAATGGTGTTTGTATAAGTGTTGGCACAGGTTTTTTGGTGGTTGGTTTGAGGTTTTTGGTTTGTTTTAGTACATCCTGAATAGCAGTTTCTCAGAGTAACCCCCAAAGAAGAGACTACTATTTTTTTGTGACCATTCTCTTAGTTTTACTTTCTAAATTTATACTCCTTAAATTACTTTTCACTAAGCATGAATGTTTTCACACTTGTTCCTCGAAACTGAGAATGGCTTTGGCTTTTGTAACTGTTATCCCTTGATTGTGATGTGCAGGGTTTTGCTTTATAACTTTTAAGTGGGGTAGCTTTAGAAATCCAGTTGCATTAAGTTTTGTGATAACATCCTTATTTCTGAATGAAAATAGTAAGTATTTGGAAAAGCAAGTTGGGGCAGTGCTGTGATAGCGGTGAGAAGGTGATTGTGTAGAACAAACTGCAATTCTTCTGTTATTGGTGGGCTTAATGACATTTTTGTGAAAAGAATAACTTTGTTTTGAAGATTTGGTAATGCTATTTTTGAAATAAAATTAAAAAATGCGTGCATGTTCTTCCTGGCTAGAAGTTACTTGACTTTTGGAATCTCACCAGCCTTTTGGTGAAAAAAACCAAAGAGCATTCGTTGAAAAATCTAAAGTCTGTGTTTTTGTGGTTTGTTGGTTGGTTTCTGTTCTGTTTTCAGTTAATGCAACTCAGAACAAAGTACCTTCTACAAAAGAGCAGAACCTGGAGCGATGGAGTGAAGCATTCAGGCCAGATCGCAGTGGGGCTGATCTGAAAGAAAACTTACCCCAAAATCTGACCAATGGCAGTAAGTCTGACACCAAGGTTTGCGCCATCCTGTCTTCTCACCGAGGTGTGACTATCACTGAACCTGCTGCTGCTGTTTCGGAGGTACAGAGGTGTGGGCAAAGAATGGGGAGAAAACAAATAGCACAGCAAACCTCCCTGGTCGTAGGAAGTAGTGAAATTCTTACAAGTCAAGGGAAGCAAAATCTGGCACGGACACTGATCCATTGGGGCTGAGAGTGGGTATAACCAAACCCTGCTGGCTCTTCAGAGGCCGTGCTCAGCTTCCTTTCACATCCAAACGTTCAGCCATCAGGTGTCAAATATTTTCTACTCTATTAAACAACTCTTTATTCTGTGGAGGACTGAGAAACCTCAGTATTATTCCTCTGTGTTGATTGCAGTTGGTAGCTGGGATGCCGACCAATAATCACTAGATAACACTTTGAAAAGTCTCCTTCATGGACATTACAAATGAGCAGTGAGGTCAGAGGCAGTTCTATGCCAAGTACTTCACAAAACCCCATCAGATTGTATCTTTATTTCTTTATCATGTTGTGTGGATGTGTATATAAATAGACATTATATAAATGCGTAACCTTTTCTTTAGGAACAGGTTTATGAGCAACACAATCCTATTGAGTCACTGGAGGCTGCTCTAATTGAAGATATCTTGGAAACAGGCCGTGGTAAGAGGATTCATCGCATTATAATCTTTATATTCTTATTTTAAAGTAAGATATTGGTAAATAAATGTTTCACAAGCAGTTATCCCCTGTCTGTCATCTTGTCTGTAATTTATAATGCGCTAGAAACCTGATATAACTTTGCCATAAAGGCTGTATTTCCAGTACAAAAAATTACTGTAAATAATGGGCTATTGATGCGCTGCTGCAGAGGAGGCTCGAGTCCCAGTTTAACAACTTGTGCAGTGTAGCATTAAACATGATTTTGCATAAGCCCAATTCATAGGAGGGAAATAGCCTTTATGAGAGGCACTGAAATATTTGGAAGGTGGAGTAAGGCCTCTTGAGTGGCGTGTTAGCAGTTTGTGACACAGGCTGGAAAAAAAACCCGGTTAGAGTTTCCATTAATTTTCTTGGGCTGTTTTTAGGGTAAAGTATACTTGTGTAATTCATGCAACTTTATGTGGATGAGACAGAAATCCTTAGGGAAAATTGAGATGAGATCTTAAAAAGAAAAATGAGGGTGGGGAGTCCCTGGCATGATTTGCCCAGAGCAGTGGTGGCTGCCCCATCCCTGGAGGTGTTCCAGGCCAGGTTGGATGGGGCTTGGAGCCCCCTGAGCCAGTGGGAGGTGTCGCTGCCCACGGCAGGGGGAGGCACTGGATGAGCTTGAAGGTCTCTTCCAACCCAACCCATTCTATGATGATTCTATGGTTCATGCAATGCTCCCTATTTACTATTGTATATTTTGTAAATTTCTCAAAATATGAAATATTTTGAGAATGTGGTACAATAATAGAAGACATCTAGAAACAAATGGATTTTTGAGGTGCTGGATGCTGTCATTGCAAAGCATTGTATCGAGATGTGCGTGTTTATCATTCATGTTAATGATGAAATCTTCCCAATTTTACTTCAATCTTTAACTGTCATTTCTGTCGACTTGCTCGAAAGATTTCAGTTCTGACCATGTAACTGAAGACATCGAAAGTAAAAAGAAAGTTAGTTTTGTGGAAGAAGTGAGCCTGGAGATATTTGATGAAAGCAAACCACCCAGCACACCAGTGCAGACAAGAAATATTTCATTAAATGAACATATCCAGAGTGGCTCCCTCCTGCGATCTGTGTTGAAGAAAACCCCAGTGAAGCAACTGATGGGCAGCATGAAGGTTGGTTAACTGACTGATATGGGGGTACTGACACGAGGATGAGCTTCTGCAGCTATTATTGAGCTGCCAGAAGGTGAATCTTGGTTGCTTTTTGACTAATTGACGTTGCATCGAAAATAACTTAGTGCTATCGATGCATCTCCTTGCTGTTTGGTCATGGAAGCTTTGTTTGAAGCTCTCGTGTTACAACAAGACCCATATGTATGTTGTTGGATTTTATTCATTTAGAAAACAAGTAGATTTTTTTTTTTTTTAACATTAGGACTGATAATTAAATGTTCCTTACAGAAGAAGTTATTTTTACTTTTGATTTGAACAAGGGCAATGTTTAAATGTAATTAAATAGATGATTGTATCACTTAAATTTGATAGGAACGCTCAAAGTTTGCAGTTGACAGAGGAGGAGATGAATCTCCTCCGGTCTCCAGTTGCGCAGAGATCTTGGAGGTGCTACAACCAGGTCAGATTTCCCCTTTTTAAGTAGCCAGAGTATTATGTAGAATCATAAGGATTTGCCTCTCTGCTAAATATGAAGAATTATATACTTTAACCACCACCGAAGTAGCTCATGCATAGCATCCTACTGCGTGAAGTGGAAAATAAGGTTGCCAAGGAAAATAACACCTGTTATAAAGAAATCCCACACCAAAACTTCAGAAAGCCTCAAATACCAGAATAGAACCACCTGTTTTTCAATAAATTTTACACTTAAATTGAACTTATGGAACAACTCATTGTTTCTAGGCTTCTGTCTTCTTTCTTCCTTAAATCTTGATACTGTAATAGAGCTGTCGTGAAAATTCAGGACAGGTAAAGGTGGAATTTGATGTTGGGCTGAGGGTGTGTGGTTTTTAAGAGAATGTTAAGACCCATAAAAGAACCTTGAAAAGTGTCTTTCCTATGAAAGTTCTGTTTTAAATTCATTCAGCAGTCTGTGTTTTATTACAACAGCGAAAACTGGAAGCGATAGCTCTGAGAAGCCAAAGAAAAGAGTTACTTTTGGAGAAGTTCTAAGCCCAGAAATATTTGACGAAACCTTGCCCGCAAACACTCCATTGCGCAAAGGCGCGACGCCGGTCCGTCATCCTGGCTTACAAAGCAATAGCCCTTTTGCAAGGCCAAGTCTCGTCGACTTGAAGTCTTTCAAACCATTAGCCCAACCGAAATTTGATTGCGATGATGTAAGTTTTTTGATGGTGTTGGGTTTATTTTTTCAACTATAAACACAGCCTCTTATTCTCTGTGAATGTTCATTTTTTGATTTACTTGTTTCCCCAATCTGCTTGACTTTGAAAAGAAATGTCTGAAATATTAAAATATGGTCTGCTTGAAGCTTTAAAATGACATTGAGAACTCTTGCTTAATTAATTCTAAATACTAACTTGGCCTGCACAGCTGTGTTTAGAGTTGAGTACTGGTGTCACATGGAATGTTTGTGCCTTGGCTTATTCAAATACTTTTGATAGTGTAGTTCTTTTTGCCATATGTAGCAAATGAGCTGCCACATTCCTTAAGGAAAAAAAATAGTTGCCTTGCTGTTCGAAACACTACTGGACAAGGTATTTTTCACACTGTATCTGGTACCAAAACAATTAACTTGTTTTGTTTAAAGGACTGTGCTGAGCCTCTTCAAGACTCAGTGGAGAGTTCTCTGGTTGCAGAAGACCTCTTACCTGTTGAAAATGCAGAAGGTAACCCCACCTTGTGTTTTTGTTGTTAGATAATGCATCTATCTATCTGAAAACTGAGAGATGCCACAGGAGTGTTTTGTTTTTATACAGGGGATGTATTTCAGTTGTGCTAAAATTGAAATGCCCTTGCTTTCTTCAGGTCTGTGCAGTAGCTGCAGTGTTTAAGTTAACTGGATATATTGGCAATTGTGGTATTTTCTCTGAAAGTGGTTGATCTAATTACTGTTTTAAGTAATTTGCCTTGCTGTCTTGATTCTGATACTGTAATTTTGATGTTTTTATCATAGCAAGTAAGAAAACGAGGAAAAAGAGGGTTGTGCATTTGTGTAGTTATCTCTGAAAACTGTGTGAGTGCTAATTATTTTGTTACCAAATCCTCACCAGGTTTTTTTGGCTCTGTTTTATAAAGCATGCCCTTAAGTTCTTTTATCAGTTTGCCATGTTTGATAGTCCTTCACGCAGAAAACATTACTCAGGGCTAAGACAAGTCAACACGCTGTGCATAACGTTAGAAATTATGGGATAACTTCCTCAAAGTGTGATTACATCCTTGTCAAAACTGAGTCAATTTTCTTCTTTTCTTGTATATAATAGCAGAAACTGACAAGTCTGATATGATAACACCTTGTTCTTCTGCTGAAGAGAAGGTAAGTTTTAGTGATGATATTTGGTTTGGGTTTTTTACCTACTTCTGTCAGAATTGTTGTCTTTTATACCCTCTGCTTTCACAGCCTCAGGTCTCTGCCTGTGGGTTGGAACTGGATGATCTTTAAGATCCCTTTCAGCCCAAACCATTCTATGATTCTATATATCCAGGTGTATGGAAATATCTCATGTTAATGCAGGTGACGGTTTTAAGGAAATCTCATTTTTGAATGAAAGTGGTTTTCCAATTATTAAAAACATATTTGGTTACAGCCTGATACTCACATTTACTGTTTCTGTTGAATTTTCCAGGAACATTCCCAAATAGTCTGACAAAATTTAGAGGAGGTTTGTTCATAGACTTTTATTCATAGGATCAGGAGCTTTGCTCAGGGGAATCTAGAAGTTATATGAGGAGAATGGAAACAGTATTCTGTCTGGGGATTCTATTTGATTTAATTTCTCTGAAATAAAGGAACGTGATAGAGGCTGGAAAAGACAAACTTATTCTGCAACCTGCATCAGTATCTCTGAGAAACACGATTGTGTTCCCAAGTCCAGTGCCAAAGACCTTCAGTCTTGTTAACCCTCCTGTTTGCCAGCCATAAAGCAGACAGAGTCTCATACCTGTAGCACATCTGGTTGCTGGAATTTTAAGGTGGATTTTTGACTGTTGGGCTGTGCTGTGTTATAAAACATAAGGGCAAGGATATACATGTGCCTGTACTCGTGTGCCAACAACTTGAAATTCATATTCCCAACAGTGTAGCACCATTTCAGAGGGGACTGGTTGCGCCATCTCAAATGCCATAGATGCTAAGGATGCTGAAGAGACTAAAAATCCAAGAAAGAACAGGTCTCAAAGACAAAAGAATGCACCAGCATCTGCTGCCAAAAAGCCACAAGTAAGTGACAGCCTGCTGCTGGTGTTGCACACTGCCTCTGTCCTAGTGTCTCTTCTTTCCTGTGTGTTTCATGTGATTATTTTGATCTTTGCAGTGAAGACTTACTAAAGGGTGTTATGTTTCCTGGTGCTGCCAATATTCTCTTTGTCACGGGATAATTGTAGGGTAAACAGGATGCTTTATGGAGGTGAAGGGTGGTGGTGGTCAATTTTCAGACTTCGGGGACAGAAAATGAGTTTGAGGTTCTTTACCAAGCGTATGCAGGAGCACTAATTTGAACTTGCCCGTGGACTCTGCTGCTGAAGTACTGTAAAGGTCTGAGGCTTCTGAAGGACTTCTGCTGTCACGTATTGGAAGGGAAAAGCATATTCATTTTCAAACTAAGCATGACTGAAGAATCTGTAGGTTTCACCTGAAAGGTTAGTTTCTTTGAGTTCTAGATTTGGCTAAATGAAACAAATAGCAGAGCTCATGTTTGAGAAGTAAGTCTCCTTTGCTTTGTGTTTCTGGATTGATTTGTACGTGGCAGAACACTGATTTTAGGGGCAACAATTGTTGTCCGTCAAAATCTGTTAATGGTATCACTTATTTGCTGGAAAATATTGTACAGGATCATTTTAATTGTATCTTCTCAATCTTTTCAGAAAGCAAAACGTGCAACGTATGGGAAAAGAAGAAAGAAAAAAGTAAAAAAATCTTTATACGGGGAAAGAGAAATGGCTTCGAAGAAACCTCTTCTCAGCCCTATTCCTGAAATTCCAGAGGTTTTCTCTTCTGCCTCAACTCCAAACTCACCAAAGGCAAATGCATTTTTTTCAGGTAAGGTGGTTTTTCAGTTTTATTTTGCCTTGCTCTTTCTGTTCCTTCTAATTGTTTATTTCAACAGGTACATATAATAACAAGCAATGTGGGTGTTTAAGTTTATGTGCCTTGTATACACATCTTTTAATTGCTTCTGTAATAGCAGAGTAATAATGTCCAATAGATAAACTTAACTTTTGTTGGGACTCCAGTTTAAAGCTGGCAGGAAAAAAAGTGCCTCTCTACTTTGAATATTATTGTTATTTTCATAGTCTTTAAAAATAGTAGGTATGGGCATGAATAGTTAAGAGATGTGCAGTAGCTTTCTAGTTTCTTTGACGCTAGTTATATGGAATGGTTGTTTTAGAAGGTTACTTCTAAATGCTATAAATCTTTTGTTGTAATATTTACAGAAGGATTCTGCGCATCAGAAGTAGAGTCAAGCAACCACGTGTTCATTCTAACTGAGATCTCGTATTTTTAGGTGATATCAAATCTGAGAACACTTGCAAGGATGTTCAACAGAAGCCTGTTGTTGAAAGAAGGAGAGGGAAGAGAATCGGTGTGGTTCCTGCGTGTTTAGGCTCTAAGGACCTGGGTGCTCTAGAAGCAGAGAGCTCCAGTGATGCGGCATTTCAGGTGGCAGGTGGGGATCTGAAGCCCCTCTCTGATGCTGATCATGAGGTAACTGATACGCGTAAGGATACTGCTAGAAAATAAGTCAGAGCTGTGATTGATATTGGATCAAAAAGGTTTTCGGGGAAGAAAAAACCCTAAGAGCGATTAAACATCGGAACAGGCTGCCTCAAGAGGCCATGGAACCTCCATCCTTGGAAGGAGGCATTCAGAGCTGAACAAGGCCTTGAGCAGCATAAATTTGGCCCGGCATGGGAGCAGATTCCAATGTGTGGGATTTTGATTGGTTGGGATTTTTTTGCTAAGTACTAGACTTGGTGTGTAAGAGTAGCAGTTGTTCAGTTGTCAGCTGTCTGAAACCAGTTTTTTGTGGATTATCTTTATCTTTTGCCTCCATTTAAAAAAAAAAAAACAACAAACACCTTTTTTTTTTTTCAGCTTTCAGACATTGTGCCAGATGCAAAGTGTGTTTTTGATACATCTGAGTATTTCCAACAAGGTACAGAGACTGCATGTGTAAAAGAAGCCGAAGAAAGTAGTTCCTTGATGGAAAATGAGAAATTACAAGGAAATCTAGATAAGGCAGAGCAGTTCACCAGGCTAGAATTCCTGGAAAATCAGGACACCAGTGTACATGAGGGTGCCCGAGGGTGTCCACAAGAAGATTCTGTAAGAGGTAGCCCAGCAAGAAAAAGAAGAAGAAGTAGCAGTGCCATCTATTTCCCTCCTGTTGAAAAATTGGAAACAACTGGAAACAATCTTCCAATTTCTCCTTTTAACATTGAAGAAGTCTTATCTGCTCCTCAGCGACAAAATGACTCCTTAGAGCCTTGTAAAAGAAAGAAAGATAACAGTGGTGACAAGAAAGTGAGGCGCAGCATGAGGTTCCATAAAGCTGCAGAAGCTGAAGGGCTTGCATGGATTCAGGTACCCAGTGAGATTCCAAAGGACCCTCCCCTATCTTCTATCGGCAAAATCAGGAGAAAAATAAGCACACCCATCCTTAGAGAATCTGAGAATATTCACCATGGAGAACAAAATCCGGTTCAGTTCGTAGCCTCGAGGAAGGAGAACAATGACTCTTTTGAACTTGCGGCTGGTCCTTGCAAAAGGTGGAGGAGGAAAACCATGTGCTTACCCACACCGCAAGAAACAAGAACTTTGTCTCAAACCCGGAGAAGGAGCATGACAAATTCTGTATATAGGAAGGACAAAAATAACGAAAAACACTCTGAAGAAGTAGAAATACCTCTTGAAAGTAACATTTAGAGAGGTTTCAGCTACCTCTGAGTTTTATAAAGTGAAGGTCAGTATGGGATTCTTATGTTATCTCCAATGCTGTTTTCTTCTCTCTCCTCTTCTTTCCTTCCTTATTATTTCCTTATTCATTTTCTGGATAGCTTAGAACTCATTTTCTTTGTCTCGATGCCTAAAATGCTCGAGGATCAGAACTGTGTGGAAGACCTACCTTGGCTCAGAGCATTGGTAGGCAGTCATGGCAGGTGATAAGGACGATAAAAAATGATTCTTCCATGCCGACATCACCTTTTTATTGTACTCCACATCCTTGCTTACTCATTTTCATACTTAGTGCTGTCTACAGAACCATAGCAATTATAACACTGCTAATATTATAAAAACATCAGTAGTTCAAAAGTATGGTAACAAGTTACTTTTTAGACAACTGGGAATTGATTCTAATCCATATTTTGCTGATGCAGCTCTTTCCTTGTTTTGAAAGAAGAGATTGCAAGCTGAAGATGTTCTTACATTCTTGGAGTTTCTTTGTAGATAAAAAGTCAGTTTGTCTTCAGTAGTTAAACCACGATATTGGAAAGTACGTCCTTTCAGCTAGAATTATTTGAAGTGTTGACGTTTCTCACGTGCTTGATGGTTCCTTGTGAATTGCTTTTGAAATCTGCATGGATTTTTTTGCAGATTTCAAAAAAAAAAAAATCCTAAAAAACCCTTTTAAGATTCTCTGCAAATCAAAGAAATAACTTCTGGTCTGATGGGGAGAGGAGTAAAAGGTGGAGAAGGTGGTACAGTCCTTTGCTTCACCTTCTGGGCATGAGCAGGTGTAGAGTTCCTATAAGTAAGACTGAATTTCGTGTTAGAGTTAATGAATTCTGCCTCTCTACTGTGAAGTTTGGTCATTTATTTTTAATTTTTTTTTAAAAAAAGCTTTTAAGTCTTTATTGTGTATAACATGGATTTTAAAATGTTAAACTGGCTAAGGAGAGTGAAGCATTCATGACCCAGTAAAGCTGTGCTTCGTTTCTGGAAGTTTCTTCGTGTGTGTGTCTTAAATCCAGTGCATGTTGTTCAGTAGCTGAGCTGTCATCTTGCTCTTCTCATTTTCTTAGTGTGAACAATGTACTAAACCGTGATGGCTGTAGGTGGTCCACTCAAACATACGCTGTTGCTTTCATTTGTCATACTGTTCCGTTTCAGCCCTAGTGAAATACCTGTGCCAGTTTGAAGGAAAGAGTTTGCTGTTGGAAATGATCTTTTCTGTGACTTGTTTTTAACATTATTGATGTGGAATAAAATATTTTATGTACTTGGCTGTTTTTATAAAGCTTAACAGCAAACAGAACTGTTTCACTTTGACGAATATTTTACTTTTCTCTACAGACATCAGTTTTTCCCAAGACAAGAACTCCTAAGGCAACTTGAAAGGAACTTCACAGCTTAAATGCTGTTCATCTTTTGCTGCTTTACAAACATCACTGAAGTTATCCTTGGTGTTTTATTTGGGTTTTTGCTTTTGTGTCACAATGAAAACGCTGGATTTGGAAGCAGAATAGCCATAGTTGCTTGGGTGGAATTTCATTGCGATAGTGGCGTGTCGGCTTACCAGGAGAGGGCAGCCTGGCATGAGATTTTATGGTTGTGACTGAATCTGAAAATAATACCATACTATACAAAGTCTTTGAAGAGATACGAGCTAAGGTTTAAAATCTAAACCTCCTTCAGATTAAAATTAATAGCTGCTACTTCTAACCTTCAAAAAAAATCAAACTAGCAACTGAGTTGCACCCTGAAATTACTCTGGAAAAGTGAAATGCCTATGCACTGTGTTTCAGATATGACTCTTTTTGAAAATCACATTGTATTTTAAACACTGTAGAGCACTACAGCTGCAGCTGAGATGTTGGTGTTTGCATAACAGCTCTTAGATAGCAAATCAAGCAGTAAGAGAAACCTTTGGAGACTGTGGGTGTCGGATACTGAATGCCAGACTTGAATAGTTGGGTCAAGCAAAGAGTTGTCCTGGAGGAAGAGGCAATGAAAAAACGGTATGTATGGTGCTTGAGGACTTGATATCAAGATGCTGCGTAGACCATGCTGTTTGTGATGTTGCTGTTCCGTGCATCAACCACAGCAGCACTCAGAGTTCTCCCTTGAGGTTTCTGTAGTAGATAGGCTAAGTGCACTTCAGATGTGAAGTGTAAGTAAAATTAGAGAAGAAAACAAAGCTTGGATTTTTCCTCCTAGCAGAGCTTGGTTGAAAAACGTTAGGAATTACATGTAGATGCTTGGTGGCAGTTTCCTTGAGCGTGAGGTTGGAACCTACAGAGACACAAAGAAGCTGCAGTTAACAGGGCTTAATCTGGAGAGGACTAGAGAGAACTAAGTGGACAGTAATAATCTGTTCTCAGTATCTGTACTGAATGGGTCAGAAACCGTGTGTTTAAATTAGAGAAAAATGTCTCTGTTCAAGACTAAGAAAAAGTTCCAGCAGCAGAGCTGAACATGGGAATGCATTGCCTCGGGAAGTTGTGGAATCTCCATCACTGGTGGCTTTTAAGAACAGATTAAACAAATATCTGTCAGGAATGACATATGATCCTTCCTAGGGGCAAGGGTAGGGCCTGCATGGCCTCGTGAGGTCTCTTCTGGCTGTGTTTTCTGATGACTAGAGATGAGGCTTGCAGGAGGTGATTTGGGACTTGCCTCACAGTTAAGACCCAAGATAGAATCTGCCTTGGAATAGGGAGCTGGAGAATTTCTAACGCTGGGGATTGCTTAGCATGGGAAGGAACTGGGGAATTTGGGAGAAGGCTCTTCATGCAAGGCTAGAAAATCATCTTAGTGCTTTAAACATTCAGATCTCCCATCTTGCTGCTCTTCTGAGGAACAGTCTGTCTAGAGCCCTGAAGGAGTGTAACCCACAGCGTGGTGGCTAAGCTGCCGTACAGACAGGGTGAGCCCTTCTAAAATTGAGTTAACGGTAATTCTTGAATGACCAGCAACTTCACTAACCCTGTTCAATCCACAGAAGAACCTTCTGAAGGGGTCTTTCGTCTTCATTGCCATGTAGAGGTGTAGGCATTGAAATGAAGGTGTGTTGTCTAATTGTAGACAGGTCTTGAGTCAAGATACTTTGAGTTTGTGATTCTAGGTTTCAGCTGCTGATTACACGCTGTCTGGAATAGAATTTATTGGTGTTCTGTCACATTAGGTTGATTCAGTCACTAACACAGCCCACAGTTTTATTCACAACAACCACTGGACAGAAGGATGGCCAGCGTCAGCAGTGTAGAACTGAGCCGTGTGTTGGTTTGATGGGTGAGCATCACTGCGCGGTTTGTTGGACTGGGGACTCAACTGGCATGCTCTTCCAGTGGGAAGGCTGGCCTCTAGCCATCATTTCAGGTCACTGGTTCAACTGGTTTTGTGCCCTACTGAGCTCCATATCAGTCTGTATTGTCATAGAATGGCTTGGGTTGGAAGGGACCTTCAGGATCACCCAGTTCCAACCCCCTGCCACGTGCAAGGACACCTTCTGCTGTGTCAGGTTTTTATATAAATCTGGTATTATAGTGGCATCTGAATCAATCCACAGTGCTGGCCATTCTCTTTCGCCTCTCATTTCTCTCCCTACTCTTCTCCTGGGAGGCGTTTTCTCTCCTTAGAGGGTTGTTACCAAGATCGCTTGTGTTTCAGGTACTTCAGTAACGCTAAGTGCTGTGTTGTAAGGACTTTAAACGGCTTTGCGTGTGGTAATAGCTGGCACTAAGTGTGTATTGCTGGATAATTGCATTTAGCAGATTGCCATGTAATTATCGTGCTCTGACTGACGAAGAGGACAAGTGGTGGGGCCTAGAAAGACTGATTATTTTGCCTCTCTGTAATTATGATGTCGTTAATAAGTAAGAGTAATTACATATTGCTTTTGTGCTGTCCTATGAAGTGGAGTCTGGATACAGTTTGAGGTAGCTGAAGGATTGTTGTACAGCTGGAATTGTCTTCGCTTAGATTTGTTTAATGTTTGTGAACTGAAAATGCAAACAACAACAATTCTTACACTTGGAATTCTTCAGGAAGATTTAAAGGGAAAAGATTAGTGTTTTCCAGGAATTATTTTATGCCAATATTTTGCTATAACAAATAGGCACATAAGTTACAAAAGTGGGAACGATTTGACTAAGTTTTCTCACATGTGAGTTAACAAATGTAAAAGCTTCTTTCAACCTGACCCTGGTGTTAAGCAGGGGAAAGAAAATAAGAATAGTAGATGCCTTTTTATTACTTCAAAATATTCAATTGTAAGTAAGGCTTCATCCAGCCTTCAACTTATTTCTCGGCTTCTGACTAACTGGGCAATAGAAGGGGATACTGGAACACGTGTTGTTTATAAATGTCATATTGTGTATTCGGCTCCAATAGCTGCTGGTTAGAAATGCACTCAACTATTTCCTCTAGCACTCCTATAGTTCCTGTAGACCTGGAAAGGCTTTAATGATGAATTGATCTATGCACAAGGAAGCAAACAGAAAAGCATTGTTAGATCTTTGTATAAGGAAATGGAGAGAGAAGGGGGAAAAAAAAGCCCTTGGAGCGTGCCAAGTGTAGCTTAAGCACACAGGAACAGGAGCGGGCAGTGAAAGTTTTACTTTCGAACTGCTAACACGTAGGTGAGCAGTGGAAATGCATCTCAAACTGTGAAGTGTAGTCAGGCTCCGCTCTGAGGCCAGGCTGGCAGTTGGGGTCGTTCAGCCTGGAGAAGAGAGGGCTCTGGGGAGACCTTAGAGCAGCTCCCAGTAATTAAAGGAGCTACAAAAAAGCTTGGGAGGGACGTTTTCCAGGGGCCTGGAGTGATAGGATGAAGGGGAATGGCTTAAAATTGGAAGGGGGAAGATCTAGATTAGACATTAGGAAGAAATTCTTCACATTGAGGGTGGGGAGGCCCTGGCCCAGGGTGCCCAGAGCAGTGGTGGCTGCCCCATCCCTGGAGGTGTTCCAGGCCAGGTTGGATGGGGCTTGGAGCCCCCTGGTCCAGTGGGAGGTATCCCTGCCCACGGCAGGGGGTGGCACTGGGTGGCTTTTGAGGTCCCTTCCAACCCACACCATTCTATGATTATAGGATTTGACTTAATTAAACATTTCTGGTAGAATGTTTTTGCCACTACAACCAGACAGGCTCCATTCCTTTGCGCGTTCACCCCTGGAAGGTCCATATAAAAGTCATAGTGGAAGAACAAATTCCCTGGGGAGATTTATGTTAGGTGTCCCTGCCCATGGCAGGGGGTGGCACTGGATGAGCTTGAAGGTCCTTTCCAACCCAAACCATTCTGTGATTCCTTCAGATGGCACTTTTTTTTTTTTTTTAAATCAGGAGGTAAACTGCAAATCCAAGTGTTTAAACTCAAAATAAGGTAAGGTCCAATTTCACTGTGTCCCAGTGGAAAAGACAAAGTTGTGCCTGGGCCTTACAGACCAGAAGGCTAATGTATTATTTTTGTAATTAATTCCTCTAAATTGTGCATAACAGAGCAATTAACTACTTTACCCAAGCTTTGGAGGAGGGAGGGGAGAAGAAGAAAAACCTGTGTGCGCTGGGAATGAGAGCATGGAACATATTCCCTAACTGAATCCTGAAAAACCTGGTGTTAGTCTTGGGTTGTTTCCAGTGACCCCCTGACTCCCATCTTCCTGCCCCCCGCGCGGCTCTGGAGCTGGTCAACCATTTCTGTTTTTGGAAGGGAGAGGAGACAGATATAATGAATGGCTTTTATTGTGTAATATTTCAAACCCTTTCTTTTTGACTGCGTTCGGATGGGATGGAAAATGTTCTTACCCTGCGCCGCAGCCAAAGTAAACAAAAGATATTCCCTAAACCTGGATGTGTGTTTCACTCAAACTGGCAGTAGTTTGAGCTCTACTCTTAAACAAGAATTCAGTTTGACAATTTTTAGGGCTTGTTCAGCTGAATCTAACGGCCAAAGAAAATACTTGGGGAAAAAATTAAATAATACACATATTTACAGCTTGCAGGTGGCGTTAATTTTTGTGGTCCTGAGTACTGAGTTTTAAGAATTCCTGTTTGTTGGGCTATGTCATGGATTTAAAAAAAAAATATTCTTAATTGTCCTTTTTTTAAGAAATAAAATAGGTTTTTATGAGAATAGTCACTCTGAAGGAAAATACATTTTATGAAGCTCCCTGTTGGGTGATAAATAGTTGTGATTCAAGGCTTTAAAAGTTTAGGGTCTACCAAGAAACTGAAAATTCTGCAAACACAAGACCCAGCAAACTTTGCAGTAAAACCTCCTGACAGAAGCCTGCTTGGGCCTGGCTTCCAGCTCCACTGAAGTTTGGGTTAAACGGCTTCTTTACGGTGTAGGCTTACTGCTGGGTTTTAGCACTGCCAACCAGTTCACTGAAAAACCTTGCACCGCATATTTCATGTTGTGCAACGTGTTTTATACCCTGAACAACCATATTTCAGGGAGACTTTATCGCTGTCTACAACTCCCTGAAAGGAGGCTGGATGTTGGTCTCTTCTCCCAAGTGACAGTGATAGGATGAGAGGAAATGGCCTCAAGTTGCACCAGGGGGGGTTTAGATTGGACATCACGAAAAAGTTCTTCACGGGAAGGATTATCAGGCACTGACACAGCTGCCCAGGGAGGTGGTTGAGTCTCCATCCCTGGAGGGGTTTAAACCATGGTTAGATGAGGTGTTCAGGGATCTGGTCTAGTAGCAGACAGGTATGGTTGGACCTGATGATCTCAAAGGTCTTTTCCAACCAAATGATTCTATATTTATTATTATTAATAATAATAATAATAACTCTTAATGTAGTCATCTACACCCAAAGGCCTTTAACAGTTGTAACATTGAAGGACTAAAACTAAACTGTCAAATCAAACCATGCCTGGGCAAACCCCATCCTGTAGACACATCTTTTATTCCTCATGGTCCCACCCTAGAAGCAAAAATCCCTTTGAAAAAATAACATGCAAAACTCTTAATATTTTTAAGTAGATAAATAATGGGGTTTACATGATTATTATTAAATCATTAGGGATTATAATCAAGGTGTCTCAAAGTCTGGAGAGAAGTTGCAAGGGCAAATAGTGATCGTTCCTCAAAAGCCCCGATGTAGTGAACTAAACTAGGAATCAAAAAACTGGGCTTTTTATTCCCTCTATGGTTTAATTTTAGTTTTGTGCTGTTCTTGAATTAAGTTGTTACTCAGTTTCCTTGCTCTTTCTTTCATTTATTTGCCAGCAGTTGTAACAGGGTGAAAAAAATATGGATCTCATATCCCCATCTATTAAATCAACGGAGTTATCCTGAAGATCCTTCTGAAGCCACGCTTCGCTCTGTCATAAATAACCTGCCTGTGGCATACAAATGTTTGGACAAACAAATGCACTTAGTTCCATGGTGAGAAGGTCAGTGACGCTGAGTTTTGGTAGTAAATAATATTCACTAATGCGAATCTATTAAGGTTGTGAGGGAATTCAGGTTTGAACTGCGACTGGGATATGTTGAGTATCCTCGAGTGTGCTATCAAGGAAAAGGTAATCGTGTGGGTACGTGTATGAATGATGAATAAAAAGGTCATTTTACTCTCCCCTCCAGAAAATAATCATCAGTACCACGGTGTGTTTTGCAAGGAAAGCTTTGTAAGGTTTATGTAAGAAGTAGGTAATGTATATGTGGCTTATCTTAACGCCAAGCATTGCGTAGTACAAGCTATGGACTATAAGCCTCAAATGTTCACTTTACATTTGTCTTTTCCATCTCTCCCACTGCTCCCTTCTCACAGTAGGGATCTCTTGTACCTTGCTGAGTTTTCCTGTGTTCCACTGCCTCGGGTTCAGAGCGTGCTGCCTCCCGCTCTGCCTCGCTTACCTTGCTGCCCTCTTCCCAGCACTTCTTCCTTGTGCTTCATACACTGATTTGTGTTATTGCCAGTCACAAGTTGGATCACAGAGGGATGATCCCAACAGGGAAGCAAAGTGATGAGTAGCGCAGAGAACGTATCCATACCCAAGTTATAGTGAGTTACTCAAATCAAAGCGCTGCTGCCAGGAGCTTTTCCTGGCGTAGCACCTCTTCATAGAGCTACAAAAGCCTTGGTCACCTCCAGGTCAATGGCATTAAGTGCCTTGGAATGGCACCTCTTCGTAGAGTTACAGAAAATGATAAAGCAGAATTAACGGTGTGGTTTCATACTGACACAGAGAATAGCCAAAGCCTTAAATAGTTCCTTTTTTTATTAGCCAAGAACATCTCTGCTTCTGAAAATGCCCTTTTTTTCTTATTCCACTGCAGGTGAGCAAGGGCCAGGGACTTGGGGTGGTAGTCGAGAACTCTTAAACTAAATCCTAAAATTTTCCTTTTCCATATTTTTATCCTGCTTTTCTTCTGCTTTCAGTACTGAATGCAGCGCAACCAGTACGACTGTGCCAAAAGCTGTTTAAACAATATTAAGATGTTTTCTTCAAACTTCTCCCTAGGAAGATACTCTTTTTCGAGAGGAATGTTTTCCCTGGAGCATTACATCATGAATTGGTTCAGTTCTTGGAGTAAGAAATTGGACCAAATGGTGGAGAAGGTCTCCAGGGGAAACATACTTATGCTGTTAAGTATTCCCACCAGAAAGCTTAGAAACCGCTTACATATTACCATTCTGTCCACATTTAGCCTTTCACCTTACTGCAGCTGAACAGAGGGAAGGAGGGGGGGGGTAGACTTTTTTAAGGAAACTTGAACCTTCTTTGTTTTTGTCATTACACTTTTCCCCGCTTTTATTGTATTTTGTGAACTCTGGCAATGGAACGTCTCATTTTTGACAGCGATGCTACATAAAGATGCGTTTGTTTTGTATGCAAACTGTTAATGAAATCTTCATTATGAAAGCTTCCTTGGTAACTCTTGATTTAGGGATTTATTTTTTTTTTGAGGAGAAGACCAGAGGATGGAGGGATTTGGGTGGATTAATGGGACAGCAGCCATGTGAACAAGGTCTGAGCTGTACCCATATTGGGTTTCCTCTTGTGTATGGGCTGGTTCCCCATCAAAGATGGAGGCACTTGATATGGTTTCCTGTATCAAATGGAAATTTTGGAATGAGGACAAGTATAGTCCTTTGAATTTAGTAGTGCAGATCAATGGATTTTTTTTTTATTTAATATGGTAGTTCTGCTCTGTAGAATTATTCTTTGAAAGCTGATAAGCTCGCGATGTCACAAAGGTCGGCATTTTGTGTTATGGACAGTTCAGGACCTAAAAACATGTTCCAGGTGCAAGTTGGATTGGGAAAGTTTTGAATTGTTCATCTTGAGTTCACGCAATTACCTTACGGGATATAAAATGAAAATACATACCAGTGTAAGAACAATTTCCTGGACAACCATGTCCCAGGGCAAGACCTTAGTGGTTTGTCAGCGGCTTGAACTTGGACCACGGAGCTGACTTAGAAAGCAGCCACTTCCGAATCGTGTTCCCACCGGTATTCTGGGCAAACCGTGTTCTGCTGCCCCAGGTTGGTTTGGTGGGCAAAGAGAGGATTTTTATATCCCAAATCTTTTGTTTGGCACTTTCGATCACCCTTTAGAAAAATGAAAACAAGCAAAGGCTTAACTGCATTTCCTTTTCTCACTCAAAGTGTGTGAAACTCCACAATTATAAGAGACTGAAGAGAAGGTCAAGCCCTCCAGATGCTTTCTTTCTCCCTGTTTGATATCAAATCTCTCTAAAAGGTGGGGGTTTTAGAGAAAAAAAACTCACTGGCAGACTTTAACTGTTCATAACAAAGAAGGAACATCGAACTGGTTGAGCTGCTGATGGACTGGAGCTAAAATTGGTGCAAGGCTTCTGCCAAAACGTATTTAAATTATGTAATGATGTTAAATACAAACTAATTACACTGTGCGTATTATTGCTGCGTTTGGGTTATGAAATCAAGAAGACAGTCTTCTCAAGCACACCATAATCAGTGGGAAAACTCCTGTTGGCTGCAGTGAGCTGTAGATGAGAGCATAGAAGTAGTGCTGTTGTATTCCAACAGGGAAAAAGGCAGGACTGTAGGATCAGCACTCAGACCTGTTGTCCGGAACCCCGACGCAACCATCTATCTAGAGGTTTGATTTCTGTCATAGAACAAATGCCACAAAGTCGGTAACGCTGCAGCCTTCTTGACACTGGCAATTCCCAATGCTTTGGGAGCCCCTAATGCAGATGGGATGTTTGGTCTGCAACACTTATTCCATTTCCAGAGCAAGTGACAGGTCACATCAGTGTTCCTTTGCTTTCTCTGAAAGTAAGGCTCTGTCATTTGCACAGCATCATCAGCTGGACCGGAACTTCTACAGGAGTTCCCTCTCTATTCCATCTGAAATAATAGTCCTGCAAATGTTTCCACTTGGGAATTAACTGAGTTTGGAGAATTTGTGTTCTTAGGAGTTTGAGAGTAATTAACACCAGCAATTAAGCTTAGATTCTACCAATGCCTTTATTTTAATCCACAAACTCATTCCAATTCCAAAATTGGAGCAGACCTCTTTCCTACCTCCCAGAACATGACTCCTAATACACTTCTGAACTCGTATGAATATTGAGTAGAACGGCCACTTCATCTTCCTGCTAATGTTAACAAAATGTAAAAAGATATATTTGCTTTTGCTTCCTTTCTCAGCCATTTTTTCACTGCAGAACAAACTTTTTCGAACTGATTACACCAGATGATTTAGCGGTATGGCCAAATAGTCCCTGCTTGATTAAGATGGATGGTAGCTGTATTTGGAGCAATAGTAATTAAGACTCCCATGGCAAGCAAGGAAAAATAGCAAATTAATCTAATAAGAGCTTATGGGGAAACTTAAATTGAAAAGTGCTTTTAAAATCCAGAATTCTGTAACAGTAGTAAAATCTATTATATTAAAATAAGATATATTTTTTTGTTTATATTTTGATATTTACATACTTTTTAATTCTAAAAGACTTTAAAAATGTAGAGACTTTAAAAATGTAGAGAAGCTTAAGACTTGACTTTTAAGACGGAATAGAGGCAGTTAAATCACAGGAGTTCTTTAGAATGAGATTAGCTATGTTTGTGGTCTATTTTTAAGTCTGTTTCCCTGATATGTGCAGATGCCAAAATGTGTTTCTGTCCCAAGACCATTTCATTTCTAGATTGTGTTGTCTGTTGTGGTCAGGAACAGCTTCTCAATATATGATAAAAGTAAAGACCGTGTGGTCTAATAAGCACTACAAGGGCTTATGGTCCTGAGCTGGTTTTGGTTGTGACCTTCTAGAGACCTTGATATTGCATGAGTCCAGCCGTAGTTTGGTGCTTTGGTTTCTACACATGTAAAATGAGATGTCCACCTCTGATGCAGTGGAAAGCATATTTACAGCATGCAAAACCTTTGAGCCAGTGGCCGAGCTGTTCTTGGTTTTAACTGCTTCTATACCAGTTCTCTGCACAGAGAAGGGTTTAATGTCCGATGGCCAACAGCGTTAATATTATTGCTCTTCAGGTGCGACTGATGGGGGGAAAAGCTCAACTGGTTTCAGCGTGGGGCTACTTTTAGAAGAGAGGTGGCTTGTTCTTTTTAAAGTCCTTAAGATAATGTCTTTTATACCTATGATTGATTTATTTGATATTTACGCAGTTGGCAGGGGGATTTGAAATATAACATAAGCACTTCCTGAGATGTCAGTACTCCGATGTTAGTGGTCTGAACAAGGATGTAATTCATATCTGCAGGTGCTTACTCTGGTATCAAACACTTCAATAACATCATGCTTGTGGAATCCGGCACTCCCCAGTGTCCCATTTGTATCCTGATATGCCCACGTCTTTCCTATGTGTGTTTTTCTTTCTTAAGGAGCTCTCATTTCCTTCAATAGGATATGTTTTATTTCATCCTTTTTCCTGCATTTACTCATATTAATGTCACCGCATTCACTGGTAATAGCTCGGCTTGGAAATAACCCGTATATCCCTGAAAACACCGGGGCTGAAATTCAATGCCTGCAATACTTTATTAAGAAAGAAGAGATGTTTAAGAGAAGGGAGGTGATAGTTTCTTTTCGGACTCTGATTTGCTCTAACCTGTTTAAAGGTGCATCAAGCATGCTCAGGCACAGCGAGATGACCTTCTCTGTTGTTCCAGTAGGCAGTGCTTGAGAGTCTTGGGATGAAAGATTTCCAGGGCTTTTCTGCTAAATGGCTGAACAAGTTGAAACTGGATGCTGTCAGAGGAATGTACACCTTTTCTAGGATAAAGAGGCTGGAGCTACCCTTTAGGCTGCTCTTAGAATCTCCTCCAAATGAAGAGGACAGGAGTCTGGGGATGGGCTGAAGCTCTCAAGCAAGTTCTTGGAAAAGGCTCCATCATAGTGGCTGGATTAGCTAGTGCGCTTGGGAATGTGTTTTCAGCTGATAGGGAGTTTCGCTTGTACTTTTTGAGCCATGAAACCTTATCCTTTTGTAACTCCTTCATCCCTTTCTCCCATTTTGCTCCATTTATAGTGTGAGTTTAGCTTGCAGACTCTAAGTGATGGGAATCTCTTTGCTTGCTTTGCAAAGCACATTTCCATGTTTTGTGGGATTGAACAGTAAAGTGATGTGAAAAGAAGTGATAGATAGTGCTTTTTGGAAACAGTATTGTCCCTTTTCCAATTGCTTTATAGATGTGAGTCTTCATAAGCCTCACGTACACAGGGGAAAAAGTATCTGACATGAGGAAGAAGTTCTTTACTGAGAGGGTGATTGGCCATTGGAATGCGCTGCCCGGGGAGGTGGTGGAGTCACCGTCCCTGGAGGGGTTTAAGGAGAGATTGGATGAGGCTCTTAGTGCTGTGGTGTAGTTGACAAGTAGGAGTAGGTGTAGGTGTTGGGTCATAGGTTGGACTCGATGATCTCAAAGGTCTTTTTCAACCTTATGATACTGTGATACTGTGACATGGAAGGACTTGAGACAGCCATAGGTTCTGGAGTTCATTACTGCATGTGACAATGACGGGAGGGATCCCATCTCAGATGATCCTCAATGCCACAGCAAGTTTTTAGTCAGGAGGCCACTTAAGAGAAGCATTTTGATTAAATATACTGAAGTGTTCAGTGCATGAAATCTTAAAGATACTGTTCAGTGCATGAAGTCTTTCTATTCCCTATCATTATCTTGGTACAATCATGAGTGCCCTTTTAATTATTTTTATGGATGTGCTCTTCAGCTGTAGCTTTTCCCATCCCTGTGGGAATTTCCCTGCCCTGAAAAGCTGAACTTCATGATATCTAGCAGAAACTAAATGTTTTTCCCAGCTGGGAAGCAGTGCAGCACAAGAGTCTCTAGTTAACAGCGCTCTACTTGGGGAAATTTTACAAGCCGTAATCTGTTTGAACAACTCGCTTGGGTAAGTTAGGGCTGCGCTGTAAACTCTCATCTGGGAAACTGCAGTGAGCAGGAACGCTACAGAATAAAGGATCTTGCTTGCAACTTGAGCTACCCCTTTTACAAGGTGCAAGATCTCTACGTATACATTTTACTGTAAGGCCAGCCCGCGCTGAATGTTTGTTTGCAGGATGAAGGGGTGTGATGTGCGTTACTAATCTTTAGCTGGGGGAGTAACCCCACGTTTACGGTGGAAACAGAGCCGTTTCTTTTCATCGCTGCAGTATTTCTATCGCAGTCAGGCAGTTTTCTTGAGACATTTTTGCATTAGGCTACACACAAACTGGATTGATTTAGGGAGAATCTTTGTATTAGACTGGCTTTTCCTGGACTATGCTTTTTCGTGTATATGAAGGTACAAAGTGTGAATAAGTCCAGGAGAAAATAAGCCCTGTAACCAAGCTTTGAACTCTGTTAGGATTTTACCACTGCCATTGAAGGAGTCATAGAACAGTTTGGGTTGGCAGGGACCTCAAAGCCCACCCAGTGCCACCCCCTGCCATGGGCGGGGATGCCTCCCACTGGATCAGGGGGCTCCAAGCCCCATCCAACCTGGCCTGGAACACCTCCAGGGATGGGGCAGCCACCACTGCTCTGGGCCAGGGCCTCCCCACCCTCACAGCAAAACATTTCTCCCCCAGATCTCATCTCAATCTCCCCTCTTGCAGCTCAAAACCTTTCCCCTCATCCCATCCCTGCACTCCCTGATCCAGAGCCCCTCCCCAGCTTTCCTGCAGCCCCTTTCAGTACGGCGAGGCTGCTCTAAGGTCTCCCCAGAGCCTTCTCCTCTCCAGGCTGAACAACCCCAACTCTCAACCGAAGAGAAGGTCAGTGCAGATAAAACAGCTGTCTTCCAAAAGTACTGGCTCCTGCTACTTGGAATAAAGAGAACCATTTCAGTTTGAGCTGTATGGCAGCTATGACCCAAGGTAACTTATCCAACTTAATATAATGAAAGACAATGGTGCAATTACACTGAGCCACGTTATGGTTGGTATGATGAGAATGCCCTTGTAAGATCTTGGAAGCACACTCTATCGGGAGTTATAAGATACTTAAAACCCTACAGATGGGGATTGGGAGAGGTATACAGTATTCACGTTATTTCACTCTCACAGTTTATAAATAGCAAAAATGCAATTTCCTGCTTTCATTCAGGGCAGTCACAGTGGCCTGTGGAAACGGGCGGTTTGGCTCACGATTAAGCCCAAGTGCCACATGCATCTCACCTGCTTCAGCCAAAGCCGTGCAGCAGCAAAGTGCTCAATATATCTCTCTGTCTTTCTCAGATTTCCCCCTTCTTCCCATCACGGTACAATTTGGTTTTTCATTTAAGCATTTAATTCTGTGATCCCACCTGGAAAAGGGGTGATTCCCTGCTACCTGCAGGTGGAGACAGGGCGTGTGTGACATGAGCTCTACTATAATGGAGGAGGAAACAAAACAATGAGGAATTAATTTCACTTCCTCTCTTCAACAGGTGGAACAAGTCTGCCTGCCTGGATAAAATGCATGATCCTATCCTCCCTGTAACCTCTTCCTACTCTCTAATTTTTTTCTTTTAGCGCCTGAGCAGAACGGCTTGCCAGTGGGGCTAAACTCCAAGGTTTTTAGCACTGGTTGGCCAGGTTGCCCAGGGAGGTGGTGGCTGCCCCATCCCTGGAAGTGTTAAAGGCAGATTGGATGGCGTCTTGAGCAGCCTGGTGTAGTGGGAGGTTGACCTGCCCCGTGGTAGGGGTCTTGGAACTGGATGGGCTTTAAGGTCCCTTCCAACCCAAACCATTCCGTGATTCTATGATTCTAGTCCAGGTATCTCTGGGCAATTGTTGCATTGAGCCGTGTCAACGTGACTACCATGACATAGGGCAAGTTATTTAACCTTTCCATCCCTCTATTTTCCCTTTTCCCCTTTGCTTGGTTGGATCCTGGTCTTGTAATGACTTAAACACGCGCTTAACTTCATGCACTGCGCGTAACTTTATTGATGGGCGTGAATCTTGTGTTACGCATGTACTTTATGTACTTCTGTGTATAAACTCACACACACAGGTACATTTTCACAGGATCTGGGTCTCGGATGCAGGGCAGGATGGTCCCTTACTGGATTCTAGGGCATCATAGCAGGGAACAAAACACACAAATGAGTGCAAGGTGTCTGCCAGCACAAATCCTGTTGCCTTAAATTGCAAAGGTGGAAGTAATCTTTGAGGATGGGGAGGGGTGGAGGGGAATGAAAAGTTATTAAAAGCAGAAGAGATCTCGAGGAACCCAACTTCGTTTCATTCTTATGAAGAAGCTTTGAATACAATAGGGAAAAAGCATTGGGAGTAATTATCCAAAATGGGTGGCATAAATCCGAGCAGAAAGTAATACATCAGTTTTAATGCTACTCATTTCAAACTGTGAGTTAGATTTATTTGACCTGCATTTGGGAGCAAATATTAATGAAAGGGCGACGGCAGCTTATGGCTCTTTCAGTTCTTTCATTTCCCACTAGATGTCTCCGGTGTAAAAACTAATTATGAATGTTCTTGATTTAATTTGGAAAAAAAATTGGATGAAGCTTTTTTTTATTATTATTACTTTTAAAGACTCGTGCTATTGTGCAGCGTGCAGCTTAACCCTTGATCTTTCTTCAGTAACTACTTCAGCCTCAAGTATGACAAGAGGCTGCTTAGAAACAATGCAGTTAGTGGAATACTTTATTTTTTTTTAGATAACGAGTTGTCCAAGTATTATGAAAATCAAATCTTTATTCCCACCAACTCTTTAGTTCATATCTGTAATATGGAATCATACAATGGTTTGGGTTGGAAGGGACAACGAAGGTCATCAAGTCCAAATCCCCTGCAGTAGGCCGGGACATCTTCAACCAGATCAGGTTGCTCAGAGCCCTATCAAGCCTGACCTTGAATTTTTCCCGGGATGGAGCATCTTAGAGATGTAACTTATCTCCCAGCTCTGATGACGTATGTTCCGTAGTCTGTGAAATGTCCCTGTTTTTTGATTTATCACTATACTGGCCTGCTATGTTTCATGGAAACATAAAATGGTTTGGGTTGGAAGGGACCTTAACGCCCATCCAGTTCCAACCCCCTGCCGTGTGCTGGGTGGGACACCTCCCAGTGGATCAGGGGGCTTATTTGAACTTGGGCTTCTTTTAACTACTATGTACAAGAGCAGCTTTATAAGAAAAATAATTATAGGTGAATCTGCAAAAGTGGTTTCATTTGCCTCACTGTTTGTTAAAATTAACGAGGCTCTAAAGATATACAAGGATCCCCCCTTTCTGCAGGGTGGAGGCTTCATCTTAGAAAAAGATGAAGACTTTCTGTTGATATTTTTCTGTTGCCTGCAGCTGAGAAGCTGTTAGGAATGCACAGAGTTGGGCAGCACTTTGGGTAACAGTGGTTTGGTGTTGTGGTGTCATTGACCTGTTTGTACTTCGCTTAAAACAGATTTGGTTGATTTTTATTTTTGTTTTTTTTTTTTTTAAAGCATGGTTCCTAGTACTATCTGCATCCTGTTCGTTGCTACGTGGTGAATATCGAGCTGCAGAGGACTGGGCAGTTTCTGTTTGGAGCAAGCCACCTCCACACTTGACTTTTTGAAGCAAGGACCAAAATCAAAATGTCAAGCTTGGGCTAAAGTGTAGTTAGGTGTTTTCTTTTCCAGCGGGTGTTTCTTTTCCCAGTCCAGGTTGAGAGATGGTCAGAGTCTTTTGTCAGGTATGAAATTTGTCCACTGAGTTGGGCCTGCAGTGATGATTTACATCTTTAGGGAAGATCTGCAAGGTGTAATTTGGAAATTCATTGTTGGAACATTTCCATCGTATTATTACTGCAGTTTGCTTTCCTCGTGTCCATTGTTATTTTCAGCAGAAGAAAAGTTAGGCCAGTGCAAGGCATTTCTGGAAAACTTCAGGCTTGTTTCTTTCCTGAACCATCTTGGTGTTTAGCTACAAAGCCTGGCAGTTAGGGTTTGGAGCAAGACCGCTACGGCTGATGTTTGGTGGTGTCAAATGCAGGGCTGGAGCTCAGGTACCACCAAAGCCCTCACCAGGCCCTAGCAGGTTGGTGACAGCTCCTCAAATGGAACGTAGGTTGGACTTGATGATCTTAGAGGTGTTTTCCAACTTAACAATTCTGTGACTCTCAGTATGTACAAATTCCACAGCTGTTTGATTGTCCTTTCCGGTCCCCCCTTACGCTTGGTGATGCTCTCCCAGGACAGATGTGCCATTATACACAGTGTAATCACTGGCACAGCAGGTGTGTTGAGATACAGACATCTAACCATGTTTTAAATAAAAGGCAGGAGTAATAAAAATAATAATAATAATAATAATAATATAAAAAAGCAAACAAACCCCCCTCACTGCCAGTCACCATAAGCAAAGGTATCCACTGGGAAATTAATAATTGCCCTCTGTGGACCGCATAGCATATGCTGGCTGCATCCTGCTGCCATTTTCATTTAAAAACATTGAAGTTAAGTTATAGAATTATAAGGAAACACACTTCAAAACCTGGGCTTAAAGATATAAAGGCAACAACAACCTGGACTGGAATTCTTCATAAGACTTACGGTGAATAACTGAAAAAAAGGGAACAAATGATTCTTCTCCCCAAAGAAACACAAATATTTTTCCCAATTAATGACAATAAACCCCAAACAAATAATTCAAAGGAGCCGATGCCGTTTTTCTGATCACTTTATTTCACTCCGCTGTTCGTATCACTGGGTGCTGGGATGCAATCTGTACCAAGTGAATGCCCTGTGGTCAGTTCTGTGTTAAATATCCCCAAGCTCATTTCCCAAAATGGTCAGGAAAAAGCCTTGCTGTCCCACCTAATTCCATACTCCTACATTTCATCTCTGAATTCAAGCCATGTAATGTTTGTGAGCAGTTGACTTCATTGAATATACTGGATATTTCAAGCTTCTTATGAGTTTTTCCATTCGTGCTTGCTTGGTTTTTAAAATCTGGCTGCTCCAATGGGAATGAAGTTCCTAAACAATCTAGTCTTTCCCCTTCAATGGCTTCACTACTGTTTGCTTGTGCAAATAAGTAGTGAGGAAAGGTTATTTCTGTTAATCCACCACCCGCCACTACAGAACTTGAAAGGGTTTCTGGTTTGATGAAGCACTACCTAGGCAGGTAGTCAGGACCGATGTGATGTATCCCACCTCTTGGCAGCACTGCTTTAGCAGTGCTTGGCACGTGGGCTGTTGGAAGCACAGGCACAGCCAGCTCCTGTCTGCCTGTAAAAGGGATGATCTCGGCTACATGAAGTGCATGGAGTGCAGATTACAGCGTGCAGTAAGGGCTGAATCAGAACCACTGTGTCTGTGGTTTCCAGCTAGCATGGATAACTCCACCTCCAGGATGGACCTGTTACGGGATGAAACTTTGGGTGGTTCTTCCAGGAGAGGTGCTGGCTGGGACATTCCTGTTCAGCGCTTTGTTACGGTGTAGGTGTACTCGAGGATAGATTAAATAGCACAGAGTATAGATGTATGAGACTATAGATAGCACAGAGTGCAGATGTACTGGAGTATAAATTAAATATCACACAGCCCCAAACACCACCAGAAGGTACCTCTCCTTCTTTTGCTTGCTCTCTTAAGCTTACATGTTTCTTTCTTTCACTCCTCTTTCTTATTTTAATTTAGCTTCTTGTATTTCGCATCGCACCCTGCTCTTCACTCTGGCCTGTCAGAGTCTTGGTGAGGTAGTTCCAGGTCTCAGCGCTTGCTCAGGATGCTGCTGGGAAGCCAGCGGACTGCGTGTGCATCTCCTCTCTCTCTGTAGCACCTTGCAGAATCCCCACGCTCGACAGGAATCTGTGGGCACTATTATAATTAGATAATAGAATAATTTCATATGCAATGGAAAGCGCTGCAGGGAAGGAAGAGGGGTGTTTGGGAAAGTAGATTGTAATTACTTGAGCTGGAATTTGGCCAGGACACAGAGGTTAGTCTTGCGAGAAGCACCGAGGGACCTTCAATGAGCACAACTAGTTAGGATCTCAGTTAGACTTCTGATTTGAAAGACGCAGCCCTCACAGCCTGGTGCCCCGCGGTGTACTCATTCAGGACTGAGCAGAGCTACCAGAAAAAGCCACAAGCAATTTTCCGTGATAAAGGTAAAAAGGAAATAGATGTGACTGGGAATAATTTTTATCCTGCCCCAAGTTGTCCTTGACGTTTTCTCCAATGCTTACTGCGTGAAACAAAAAACTCCGATTCAACATAAAGTGGTGTGGGGAGGGAAACACATCTCTGCTGAAGGGAGCTGGAATTTTAAGTCTGGTGGCTCAAGTGATTGTATGGTCATGTGAGAGACCTTAAAAAATTGGGAATTCGGCACCGTTTTCAGTGGAAGATGAACACAAACCCTGTGTGACCCAATAGAAAATCCCTTTGAGCCTTAATTGGACTTAGCAGTCCAGTAACGGTTCGGTTTCCTGTCACGGAGAAGATGCTGGTGTCATTAAGGGAGGCTCTGACTTTTAGTCTCTGAAAAGGACCCTTCTTATTTTCATCTTTACTGCTAGTCATGAAGATATATACTCTCCAAATAATAGCAGTTTCCTTGCACTGGAGTTATAGTGGCTTTGTGATACAATAAACAGCACCCTGTCATAAGTCTTGTGTAAAAAATGGCCTGACATTTCTTTAAAAGTAAAGAGAAACACTACTGCAGTGATGACCTCTGTGCAAGGTCACAGATGTTTTGCATGGTGGGGGAAACTATGGTTACATACTTAGACGCTAGGATATATTGCTTACTTTTCACAAAGTGTTTTCTAGAGAAATTACAGTACATTAAGAAATGTCGGGTGAGCCCCGCTCAGCCTTTTAGTGCTCATTTTTTAAATGATACAAACCAGAATGAATGTGGCAGGGTGGGTTGCTAACTTTTTGTTCTTCCACTCACTTTGCACTCTTAAAAAAAAGTCTTTAAATGCCCAACCATCTGAATTGGATGAGATTTTGAAGAATAAAATGGAACAGGTCTTGAGAAGGTTTGTAATTCATCATAAATTTCATAGAATGAGTCACAGAATCATGGAATGGTTTGGATTGGAAGAGATCTTAAAGATCATCCAGTTCCATCCGCCCCTGCCATGGGCAGGTCCACCTCCCGCTACACCAGGCTGCTCAAGACTCCATCCAACCTGGCCTTGAACACCTCCAGGGAGGGGGAGAACTTCCTACAGGTCTGGATATTTATCAGGACATCTGCATTGGAGATCTTGCCGTGGTAGCTTACTTAGGAGATTTCTTGCACTTCCCAGCATGGGGAAAGTCAGCTGGTGGAACTTAGTGCCGTCATCCACTGCCGAAGTGCTGCTTAGTGTGTGCAAATCCTGGGGAAGAGGTTTGAGGTTTATATCCTGCAGTGGTGTAAATGGGGCTGCCTGATTAGAGAGGGCTATTTCATGTGATGCTGGTGGATCCAGTTGTGCGTTTGACCCCGTGTGTACATATATTGAACGCATCGTCAATGAGCAACTCGCTAGGGTCACCAAAACCCGTTCCCTTTGGGACACTTTGCATTACTGGTCTATTCCCTTGAGATGCTGTGCAGCTGGGTTCCTGCTCCTGTGTCAGCTTAGACTGAGGGTAACAAAACACCCTGGGCTCTGAGGGAATAGTGGAAACCTTGCTGATTTACCAGCTGAAAATTTTCCTGGACACTTAAATCACATGGAAATAAGTGTGCCAGGAATCCAGTCCATTCTGGCAAAGTAAGGATTTGGAGTGATGAATTTAAGTTGAAAGAGCTGTGATAATTCTCTTTTCAAACTGTCTAATCTTGAGTATTAGAGTAATCCATAATCAGTGCTGGTTTATTGTAATACGGTGAGCTGAAAACTATGTTGGTTCAACCCCTGCTCTGTGAATATTGAAGATCTTTGCAGTAAAATCAAGAAGCAGACCTGATGGCAGGAGCACTTTCAGAAGTTAGAGCGTGGGTCACCACATCAATAGTGCTAACTGAAGGACAAACAAGTATGAATGAAGATTTTGGTTGTGTCTCGAGGCTCCCACAGCAAGTTCATCTGAGCTGTTAGCCTGAGTTTCCCCATGGAGCACATGGAGTACGGCAAGGCCTTTTTCCCATTTCGAGTTCCACGCTTGGCTTCTTCAGGTTGGTTCACTGCTTCTTAATGAAGGAGAAAAGTGTTGTTCTGTACGTACAGTAAGAAGCATTTCTTCCCCAAATAGCTCAGCACCTCAAGAAATGTTACGAAGAACCCAGGAAAGGCATGGAATGTTGTATTTCTTTTTTTTTTTTTCCTATGATCATACAGCAAATCCAAGAAAAGCACACAGTTCCATAGCCTCCTGCGCTGATGTTCCATCTGTTGGACCAGGAATTTTCAGATGCTCTCATCCAATTAAAAAGCCGGGTTGTGAAGGAAGGTGAATAAAAGACAGATTCTGCTGAACGACGTGTTCTTTGGCGAGTGCTCCCTTTGAACCTGGTGGCGTATTTGCAAAGTAAGGCACTAAGATAAGCAAGGGTGTTCTTGTGTAAGCCGTTTTGAGCCTTGATTCTTGTCCAGTGATGAGCGAGGAGTAATCACTGTTCTCTGCGTCTGTCCCCCTCCATGCTCAGAACCGTTTCTGATTTGCTTTGCAGTCAAATAACGTAGAGGTTTTAGTCACCATGTGGGACTAGTAAAGCACATAACCCAAAACTAATTTGTCACAATTTAACGGTGTGATGCCCTTCCTAGTAGGGTAGAAAATGATCATCTTCATTGCCTGGGGGCATAGTATAATAGGGAAATGATTTCCCCGCTCCTTAAATACTGTCCTTTGGACATTAATTTACTTAACAGGCATTCTGTTTAAAGGACAAACAGTGTTAAGCATCAATACTCTTGTTCTGAAAGACCTCTGGGTGAACAATATTTGGCTGATAGGTAGGGGTAGTGATGTGGTTGTTTCAAATGAAGATCTTCCTTTAACTGATATGATGTTGTGTGCTCCCAATGGGTCAGTTGAGGGCAAGGATGCCCTTAGAATGACTTCCCCCATTTCTATGCCAGAAGTGCTTTAGAAGTACCAAATAAAACCATACATGGGTTTCTATGTGATTGACCCAAGTGGTCAGAAATTACTTTGGAGCGTTCCTTCTTTGACTGCTTAAATATGAATGAGTCTCTCTGTTGGATTTTTCACAGAATCATAGAGTCGTTAAAGTTGGAAAAAACCTCTAAGCTCATCCTGTCCAACCATCAGCCCAACACCACCGTGCCTGTTAAACTGTGTCCTGAAGTGCCATATCTACATGTTCTTTGCAGACCTCCAGGGATGTAGACTCCGCCACTTCCATGGGCAGCCTGGTCCAAGGCTTCACCACTCTTTTGGTAAAGAATTTTTTCTAATATCCAGTCTCAAATTTTATCAGTGCCTGACTTGTGGCATCTTCCTTATATTGAACTCATTCGTTATTTTTTTTAACATGGATACTGTCATTGGTTTTGTCATCTTCTTGACCTTATGTTGGCATCAAGGTTTAGAGGATCTTTACAAAAGATACCATGTTAATAATACTTTTAGTAGGACTCTGCACTTGCAAACTTCTAAGGGTTTAATCAATTAAGGTCAGAGCATCAGCTGCGATTTCTTCTGTGGGGAAACTGAGGCAGGACAAGTTTTTCTGGATTATAGGATGAGTGATGTAAAAGCATTAGCTGTTTTTATTGGCAGACTGCTGAGCAGGTCTGATCTTGTGATCTAAGCCAATATGCATAAATCTCAAAGGGCAGGTTTAGGAATAACAACTCCTACAGGCAGAGTTCCCTCTTCCCTCTCTTGCTGTTCACTCCTGTGAACTGGTGACTTGAAAAGGGCTGCCAGGCATAAAAAGCTCCTACTTCACAGAATTAGTTTGACATAGTCCCATGGCTTGGCATTGCATAAATTACACCAAATGCTTTCATCCCTGGGTAAACTGTAACAGGAGAGGAAGAGCCAGGAGGTAACTTGAATCACAACAGTTGATGACAAAAGAAAACTTCCAGCCGCCTTTCCAGTAAGTTAATTTAGTGCCATTTTAATTTTTTCAGTTAGTGTTTCCACCCCTTGACCACTGCTTGATCCATGAAATTACAAACCAAACCCTTTGTTTGCCATTTGGCACAAGAGTTTCATCTGCTTTCCCCTTCTTTTCCATCCCTCCCGGTTCTTCTAGGTTGGTCTTCCACACTGATTAAAGGATTCCAGCTGCTCTTTTCACTGAATTTTTCAGTCAACAATAATAAGTTCCTTTTATCTGAAAAGCAAACAGTAAGCAGCTAACAACGTAGTGGAATGGGATTGTAGAATCATGGAATGGTTTGGGTTGGAAGGGACCCAAAGCCCATCCAGTGCCACCCCCTGCCATGGGCAGGGACACCTCCCACTGGATCAGGGGGCTCCAAGCCCCATCCAACCTGGCCTGGAACACCTCCAGGGATGGGGCAGCCACCACTGCTCTGGGCACCCTGGGCCAGGGCCTCCCCACCCTCACAGCAAAACATTTCTCCCTCAGATCTCACCTCAATCTCCCCTCTTTCCACTTAAAACCATTTCCTCTTATCCTATCCCTGCTCTCCCTGGTAAAGAGCACCTCTCCAGCAGGAGTTCTGAGAATTCGGAGTCCCCAGGAGCTCTGAGACGATCCAGAGAGAAATATACTGCATTTTCTGGAGAAGGGGACCCGGAGCCCTCAGTTACTGCTCTGCTTTTGGCACATATTCCTTTGCCCACTAGATGGCAAGAGACCGCTGCCGACAGAGCCCTCTGCCCACGACGGGCAGTCCCAGCTCTGGGTTTCTCCCCTCTGTCTCGTTCACTCTGTTTAAAGGTATAGTGTGCAGTGACCTTTGCCACCTTGAACTCTATGGAGGAATCTCCAAGACGTGTACAATGTGCTTCCTTTGTTTAAATAGGCTCCGTCAAGGTGTTGTACGCTCTCTTGTTCAACCCCCCCGGGATGCTCACTAGTAGAACAAATTTTCTTATAGGTATTCTGTCCCTCTTGCCCATATAGAATTGTTTGGAAAGCACTGTCATTTCATGCGTTGCGGTAAAGAATGCATTTTTAACTCATCAGTAATTTAAGAGATGACCTTGGGAGATGTCTCCTTGCTCACTGTCTCTTTGCCCGGCCTTAATTTTCCACTTGTAAAATAGAGATGCTCACGAGTCGTGAATCATTGTTGTGAAAAGTCTCTAGCAAACCCAGTTCATCATGTTGTTATATCATAGAATCATCTGGTTGGAAAAGACCTCTGAGATCATTGAGTCCAACCATACCGTACCAGTAAGATGATGGAGCGTTTGCTGGGGTTTTCATTTGGTTTTTTACAAGGTCGTATATGAAGAGAGTTTAAAAGCAAAGCTTGCTGAAAGATCCTGTGGAGTGGCAAAATACCGTAGTGTATATTTGAGAATCAAAAACATCTACAGCATGAGAAATACCTTTCCTGCAACTCCCTTGAAAGGAATATTTCTACCGAGCCACGTGCATCTTCCAAGCTGTTCCATCATGAGAACCAACAGGGTATTTCCAATTTTGTCGTCCACTGGACTTGGGCTCTGTCTGCTAGAGAGCAAAAGCCGTCTGTGCTGCACATCTTCCATGTAGGCCTGAGGACATTATCTCTTATCCCCTGATCTACAGACGTGCAGGCTAGAAATGGAAAATCCTGCCAGTTTCCACGATTATTCGCAACTGAGATCATCTTTATTTTAGATGGAGCTGTGTGCTCTCACTTTGAAAACAACAGACGCTTGGGTGTGGGAGGGGGGGATGTATGGCCTTCAATAATTACACTAGAAAGTGCCGAGGGAGATGACAAACGAATCTTCACTGAAAGATTGGCCAAATATTTAAACTGAATGCATGCAGCTGGTCATCTTTGTCTTCACTACAAGGCCAAAACCTGCCCACCTCTTTCAGAAGGGTCCTGCTGACTGGCAGATGAGCAAGGTCTAGAGGGTTTGGCCCATGCAGGGGTCTTAACCCTGTATCCGCTTACGTATGAATCGTGTCGGTATCAGAATATCAGTTGCTTGGTTAAATCTGTCCGGTTTGGGGTACTGTAAGAGGCAGAGATTTTGTGAGGGGCTCTGAAGCTTTTTAGTAGCAACAGGCTCTACCCACAGCCAACAGGTCAAGACTTTCAACGCAACCCTTGACTATAGATGCTGAATCCCAGATCCTTAAAAAGCCTTAATATGCAAACCAAGGAAAGCAGGCAGCCTTCAAATCAGGCAGATCTGTTTATGTCAGGCAGCTGATGTGTGAGGCACTGGGACTCTCTGGCTGTGCTTTCGATCTCAAACACAGTGTGCAGAGGTAGCCATCCTTGTGTGGGAGATACTTTGGTAGGGCTCAGTCCAGTCTAATGTCTGCTTCAGTGTTCATCTCTACAGAGATCTGGGGATAGACGGACGTGGTTCCCGTGACTTTTCTGCCTTATATATAATGCTTTCAGAAAACAAAGAGAGTTCGGTTCACAGGCTGAGTAAGGGAACCTCCTCCTCTGTGCCGAAAGAAGAATATTGTGCCTTCAGGGTTCTTAACAGATGGTTTCCACCGTTACGATTACACTGTCCGTGCAACGTTTGTACATATGTTGAAATAAGTGAGCTTTGTGGTAACTGTACGCTCTGAAATGGTAGAGTTCCATGAACTTTATGAGTGAGAATGGTCTTAACATAAATAGATGTGTCCTTTTGTTGTGGTTCTAGCACCATGTGTATGAGATCAAGGATATAATGGGATCTTGTTTTCTAATATAATTTACCTTCCAGTTTTAGGGACTAGTGATAATCGTTGAATAAGAAACCTGGCTGTCATGAATTGCACAGTTTTTCATTCTGATGCTGTTGACTATTAACCACTAAACCCCAATGTGTTCTGTGAGATCAATAAAATAAGGTTTCTAACTTGTTTGAAGCCAGTTAGATTTCTTTACTCTGTAAGCACTGACAGTGTGCTCCTGGGCAAATAACAGAGCTAGGCAAATAATTTGCCGGGATGAATTATTTCACTCTACCAGTCTCCAAACCCTGCGATGTGTTTACTTGTCAAAGTTTGAGAGTTGCTTTCTGTTTGTTTTTTCAAACACAAACTTTGATTCTCAGGTTCTTCTGGCTGCATTCAGTGTGTGTTTGCCATCTGTGCCCTCTTTAAGTACCGCTCCAAGACAGGAGCGACCCCTTTTGTTGATAAATGCAGTGATGGTACAAATGATGCAATACTGACTTCATAAATTGTTTTATTCCACTGTTACGATGAAACTGCCCCCAGAACAAAGAACTGCCCTGAGAGCTGTGCATTAATTAAATTCCATTTAAACAAGTGGATTATATGCAAAAGTTTGTTGGGTTTTTTTCTCTGTGAAGTATATTCTGTATCTAGTATCTAAGAAGCCAACCATGAGGCACCGGAATTTCTGCAGGAATAATGTAAATATAAGAATACATAAAAATTTTAATAAGCCTAAGTTTAATTTTGTTTTTTCTACTCTTTTTTTACTCTTTAACTCAACTTCTGTTGAAAAAAAAAAAGAAAGAAAGAAGGACATTTCCTCAGTAGGTCCTGATTTTTCTGTCTTATTAATATGAGAAGTTCTTTGTATTTTTTGCAGTTTTGGGCTTTTGAGTGTAACGTGCTTTAATTTGACTTTTGGGCTGTATCCTGGGCTGTTACCTTCTGCTGTAGCTGCGTGAGTCAGCGTCAAATAAGCACGACCGCGCGCTTCGCTTCGGTTTAGTCCCAGGAGCTGTTGGTGTTTTAAAGGATTGTTGGCGAGACCCCAAAGCTGCAGACAGGGCTTGGCATGTTCAAATCACTTTTAAATGAATTCGAAAGTACAAAGCAAGTGAGCAAAGGTATGGGAAGCAAACCCTTTCGGTGCGGTGAACTCTTCGCAGCACTTTGTGTGAACGTGAGAACCTCTGCTTGGCCCCCCGCGCTGCCACACATATGGTCTCACACATTGCGATGTGACATGCTGCACGCTGAGAAAATATTTTGTTGAAAATATGAGTAAAGCAGCATCTTTGCTTTTCCTGGATAATTAGTGGTGGAATATGTAGATGGTTTGCTTTTCTTGGAGAGGTTTTGCTTTATGCACCCACCTCTATCTAACATGGCAGATACAGATGTTTCATTTGGTTTATTTTGTCCATCCAATATTACATTCTTTGGGACATGGATTGTCTTCTTCAAATTTGAACAGCTTGGTTACTTGACTGGTAGTTGCCGTGTGTATTTAGAGTCACCTCTAGGCTTTGTGGGCTTTTCCAGGCTCGCTGATGTGAAGTGGTAACGTCTGTTTCTAGGAAAAGGAAAAGAATAATCTAGTATCTTACCTACAGGAAAGCTGGGGAGGGGCTCTGGATCAGGGGGTGCAGGGATGGGATGAGGGGAAGGGTTTTCAGCTGAAAGAGGGGAGACTGAGATGGGATCTTGGGGAGAAATGTTTTGCTGTGAGGGTGGGGAGGCCCTGGCCCAGGGTGCCCAGAGCAGTGGTGGCTGCCCCATCCCTGGAGGTGTTCCAGGCCAGGTTGGATGGGGCTTGGAGCCCCCTGACCCAGTGGGAGGTGTCCCTGCCCAGGGCAGGGGGTGGCACTGGATGGGCTTTGGGTCTGTTTTGATCCAAACCATTCCATGTTTCTAATAAAAATTAAGAAACATATAGATGAATTCTGCCATCCTTTCTTGTGTTTAACATCATGGTTTTTGCCTTTGTGCCAGAGATTCTCTTCTTGAAAAAGTGAGATGGTTTTCTTTTCCCTCCCCTTGTGGAGTTCTCTGGGATTCACAGGTGAAGTGTCATAAGTTTATCTCAAATGATCTCAGACCTAAATGTGCCTTTTGAGAAGGAGGAAGAAATTGATATCTGGCCTGGATTGTACTGTAAAGATGTTTGGACTCTGAATTATAAAATGTCATGCTCTTGGAATTGTGTGATAGAATCTGGATTTTGCAGCTGGAGTCGGGGGTGGGAAAGGTCTGGATTGAATATTTGGTGTTGGTCTTTAACTGGTAGAGGTTAAAGAACATATTTTAAGGTTCAGTGGTTGAGGAGATGCTTTGGTTGTTCAGTAATGCAGTGTTCTGACAGCATTTTCATTTGAATCTCTTCTTGATGCTAAAATGTGGCCCTGACCCAGCGTTTGGGATAGCGAACGGGCGAGGAGTTTACAGGAGATGCAGTGTCTTCACCTGCGCAGGTCACCTCAAGGTATCGAAAGCAAACTCTGTCAGCTGGGTCCAGATTTATCCCCCACATGCTGCATTGTCTACGTGCACAGAAGGGGATTTGTTAGCTTTATCGTTTACCTAGGCAGCGCCGAGAAGTGTGATATTGTGGAACATATGGACTGCAATATCACGGCAGAGGAGCCCGCGTGAAGGATGCAGCAGCTCAGAAAATGTTCTTGGTTTTGTCAGTTTAGAAACACGCTGTTTAAAACTGATTTGAAGCAAAACATTTGGACAACTGCAGCTTGAAGAAAATGCTTTACAGTGCCTGTCTTGAATAGATTCCTCTGTCCTCCCTACCTCTTGTGACATTTCGGTGACTACAATTAAGAACAAAAACCCCAAGGCAAGCCCAGAAAACTTTTTACTCTGAAAAACATTGTTCTAGCATGAGAAACTAAAAAAGGTGATGAAGATCTTCGCAAAGTGAAGTCAATGAGAGTCTTCATTGCCTGACATGAATGAGGGTGGGTGAGACCTTAGAGCAGCTCCCAGTGCTGAAAGGGGCTGCAGGAAAGCTGGGGAGGGGCTCTGGATCAGGGGGTGCAGGGATGGGATGAGGGGAAGGGTTTTGAGCTGAAAGAGGGGAGATTGAGGTGAGATCTTAGGGAGAAATGTTTTGCTGAGAGGGTGGGGAGGCCCTGGCCCAGGGTGCCCAGAGCAGTGGTGGCTGCCCCATCCCTGGAGGTGCCCAAGGCCAGGTTGGATGGGGCTTGGAGCCCCCTGACCCAGTGGAGGTGTCCCTGCCCATGGCAGGGGGTGGCACTGGATGGGCTTGGAGGTCCCTTCCAACCCAACCCATTCTATGATTTTATGATTCTATGAATGAATTCTGCAGAAACAGAGGGTAGACCTTGTGTCTAAGGGTAAATGCGCTTTTGCATCTAGTGTGATATTCAGGTTCTCATTCAAAGCTGCTGGTTCGGAGGATATTCCATTTATGTCACCATGGGTTAGACTGTTGCCTTCTGAGCAAGAAATATTATGATTTTAAGAGCTGGGGGTTTTTTGACTGTTTAAGGGTCTCATCCTGTGTCGTCGCAATGAGTGGGAAGGGTGCAGTTCCAGTATTGTCCTCTCAGTTGCTCCCTGTGCATTAGCAAAGCCACGATGCAGCTCAACCAAGCTGTAGCTATTGTCACTTCTTTGGAGAATTTGTCTTCACATGCCTTTTGCATTATTGTAACCGACAAGTCTAAGACACTGTCTAATGTTAATTCTGCTCATTGCTGCCAATTATAATCAGAGCCAGTCAAAATAAACAAATTAAACAAATAAACATGTCAAAACATCTCAGTCGGAGAGAAAATAAGCCAAGTCTGAACTCCATCAGCGCTGCAATAGAACCGATGTGCTGCATATTGTAAAATGTTCTATCACATTTTTCACCTTTTGTTGAAGAAAGGAAAGAAAAGGTGGGTCAGTGTAGAATTACAGTTTAGTTCTGCTCTGCTCAGGACTCTGCAACTGAAACCAAATGAAACCCAAATGTTCCTTTCGCTCCTTCACCCAACCTAATGGTCATCTGCTGTGTGTTTTAAATATTTTTTTTAGGGCTTGGAGGGGTTGGGTTTGTTTTTTTTTTTTTGAGTTGATTCTTTGCTGTCGGAGTGCCAAGATGCTAAATCATTGTGGGATTTGGACAAGATGCAGGTGAAAATATACCAAATGCGGATATATACTTCAATAGAAAACATGCTGCTGCTGTGACATAACACCATCCAAAATGGTAAAATACTACACCATTTAAATTAGAAAGCACCGCAGCTTCAAGAGAAAGAGATAAAACACGCTTTTGGTACACAGAGGGGACAGAGAAGCCTGGATTTGCACAGAATCAGTGGTAATGGGAGGAGGGAGCAAATGTTTTTTGACTTTTTTTTAATGGTATGTTAACCTTAAAAATATGTTCTGAGGTTAAAGGAAAAAGCTGTCGCTTTAGACAGGTGGTTCTTGTAAAGAGGTGATCTTTTAAAGTGCAGTCTTACCATGTCAAACCCAACGTCTCGGCAGAGATAAAGCTATAATGCAGGTGATTGCTGGGACTCTTCTGTTGTCTGTCACAGCTTTAAAATCTGTTTCGAAACCTGCGTTTTGAAAGGGACTTGCTTTTTTAATACAAGACACATGCACCAAATACCTGTTTGAAATAGTGGGTCCTTGAAATGCAATGCATAGAAACTGTGGTCTTGCTTTAACAAACCTTAGAATATCTCGTTATTGTGTGTAATCAAGAATAACTCCATAGTGGTGGGGTTGTGCCTGAGTTTCTTGGGAATAAACAGTCGTCTGTTGCAAATTGGTGTGATCCCGCTGAGATCAAGTATGCCAGGCTCTCAGAGGGCATGGTGGGCACGAGATAGGGGGAGACATCATTAAGACAAAATTCAGGGTAATGCCTCAACAAATGACCAGAGGGACTGTAGAATCATAGAAAGATTTGGGTTGGAAGGGAACTTAAGACCCATCCAGTTCCAACTCCCTGCCATAGACAGGGGAACCTTCCACCTGGATCAGGTTGCTCCAAAGCCTCACCCGACCTGGCCGTGAACACCTCCAGGAATGGAGTGAACTAACAATACTTGCTTGCTCATCCTGAAATAATGTTGGGAAAACATAACGCTCTATTGCTCAGTCCTGAAGGGAAACCCAAGCAACATCCTTGAGGTCCGTTGGATTTTCAAGGCAGTTTGAAGAGATTGTGAACTCCCCACAAAAATACACATTGCTCTTAACTCCAAGGATCTTCCGTCTCTCCCTCCTTTCCTTTTCTTTCCCCCCACCATGTTTTGAAAGTACATAGGGTCTGGGGAGAAAAGGAACACTGTGCCTTTGAAATGTTGTTTGCTGAAGACAGTACATAGAATCGTGGTTATTAACAGCCTCTCACAAGACAGTTATTTTTGGAGTGGCCTCTGAGGAGGCAACCTCTTGGAATCGAACTCATTTATTCTGCGTTTCACTGTCCTGCCATTTCCTGCAGAGAGAGGGGAAAAGTGAAACCACATGTTTTGAGGAGCGAGCGTAGGAAACCCCACCGAAGACAAATGACTGCTCCTCTCCCCTGGCAATTAGTCAAAGCCGGGCTGCGCGCCAGCCCAGGTGTTCCCGACTGCGTATAAATTTGCCAAAGAACAATGAAAATAGCAGCTGATTGTGCTGACAGATTCTTCTGGTAATTTCCTGTTGTTTGGCATCTTCAGGTTACTTTCCCACAATTATGGATCCTGATGAAGTCCGGGGCCTTCAAATCCACTTTTTAACTGGAAACACAGGAATTATGTGTGTATGTGTGTACACACACGCGTAGCCCTGTTCTCCTCTCAAGCCCCTCGCCTTTTCCCTTAGTGCCCAGATGTTTTAATTTAATTCATTTTGCAAAATACATATTTTAATGAGTCTGAATTTTAAAAAAACTCTTTGCACCTGCATCATATAGAATTTCTTGGCAGTCCCAGCACGGCTTTTGCCAGGATTCATGCTTATTCTATCACCGAAACCTACCACTTGGAAGGCTTTCCTCTAGTGCCTTCCATTATCTCCTACATCAGGGCTGCTCAAGAAACCCTGGCTGATGGAACAGAGCCTTGAGCTGGCCACGAGAGGGGGAGAGAGCGATTTGACAGCTCGAGATGCTGACAGCAAGGTGGTGTTGAAAGCAAGGGGTGTCTTCAGATTCTGGGGCTGGGGGAGAAACAGCTCTCCCTGCAGAGTTACCAGTTTTATCGTCTAGAAGGAGCGAGGGAGAGGAAGGAGGGAAGGCAGACTTCACAGGGATCTTAAAGCTCCGTGCAATCCAGTCTGTCAGGAAGTTATAAATACTCGTTTGGGTTTCTTGAGCAACTCAAATTCTTCTTTTTTTGAGTTGGAACAGGGCTGGATGGGCACCAAGGGACATTAGCCCCAGGTCCGTTGTCTCTTTTCTTCTCGGTGTGCATTCCAGAGGGAGGGAGAACAGAGCACTTGGGGGTGCGCGGTGCTGCCGTCTGCACAAAAGGAGGGGGAGAATTCCATCCAGCCTTTCCTCTGTGCATTTTCTGCTAGTTTAGTTATTCCTAGAAGATCAATTCTAAGAGTAACTCTGAGTTTTGAAATATTTTGCAAACCTTCAGTGATTTCTTTTTTTGGTTTTCTTTTTTACATACTTTAAATGTGCGTTCCAGAGAGATCTGACTTTTGTGATTTGAAATGAATAAATGCCTTGCCTTGGCTGGAGAATTTTCTACCCTTTTTTTTGTCCTTAGAGGGAGGAAATTTCTCATTATTTGTGGGGCAGGTGAGTTAGATCTAAGGTTGATCAAACTCACTCTGTCCTTTAACTCTTTCTCTTAGAAAAATTTTTTTACTAAATGCCCAATATCTTCCTTCCCTTAAAAAACCAAACCCAAACAAAACGTAACTCCAGCCAGAAATCTCAGATAGATTCTCTCAGTCTTGCTCCTTCAGAGAAGGGGAAGGATGTGTCTTTCAGCAGGTTGAGGACCTTTTCTTTTCGCCAAGGTTCAAGACAGCAACAACTCCAATCTGCTCTGGGCTGGGCTGCTCTCAAATAGGAAGGGAATTGTTGAGGTGCTGAGGTTGTGTTCAGCATCCCAAAGGCCCATCCCTTCTTTGAAGCCACCACGTTGATCCACTCCTCATGTAAACAACTTGCACGACTCTTCTCTCTCACTGTACCAACTACCCCCTTTTCAGCTCCCTGGTAGAGATCTCAATTTGTTCCAGAAGGTCTCTGGTTCAGATTCCGCTGACAGCCTTTGCAGGGACCATCACAGCTCCCTCAGTGATAATGGCTGTTACCGAGGAGCATCCCATGTGTATTTCACCGAGCAGGTTAGGAAAAAGGAGGGAAGCAATGTTGTGAAACCCCCCGCCTCGCCCTCTGGTTTTCATCAAAATATTCTTTTCGGTGGAAATCTTCTCCCAGCTGGAGTGTCGCCTTCTGTTCAAATCCCTAAAATTAGACTGAGATTCTTCTCTCGCTTAAACAAATCCATGCTGTCTGCTTTACGGTAATTATCCTTCAGGAGCGGTGGCAAAGACACGCAGGTTCGCAACATTCCTTGAAGATGAAAAGCCCTGTGCGACTTGTCTTGGTCCTCACGCACATCGGTAAATAGGTGGAACACATGGGAAATGCAGGAGGGTTGGAAACGCTTCTCCCCGTGAGCAGAAATTCACTTCCCGTGCTGTGAATCCACCTTCCAGCAACTATTTCAGGTTTTTGGCTCTGGGGAACTGCCAGTTATCTACCCACTCAGCCTTGATTCAAAGCCTAGTGAGGGCAATTAGAACCTTGTCACTAATTACCAATGAGATCTAAAGGGCCTGGTGTTACCCAGGTCCTCCTGTCTGTAGGTCCCACCTTGGTGCCCATCTCTTCCACGTGTCCCATCCCCCCTGTTCGGAGTTGTGGTGACTCCATTGCACGCGAACCTTGTTGTCCCAGGGAAGGCTGATCCCAATTAATGGTCTCTGCGTGCATTGTGAGATCAGGCAATAAATACTGCATGAATATGACATCTCTCTAATAGGACCTCGCTGTCTCCTAATCGATTTACAGTGAGTGAGTGGCATGGAATCATCCAACCTCCATAAATCAAGGCTCGCGTTCTAATTTCCTACCGTTCATGGCATGTCGGGGGGCTCACTCCTGTCGGGCTGAGCGTTGCTGGCATCATGATTTGCAGGCTCTCGATAGCCTCGTGGAGTGTTTGTGAGCTCTGCAGCGTGTCAGGTGTGGGAGGTCTGCTCCAATGCTGGGGCAGCTGCACTGGTCACATCATCCCTACTGAGCTCTCTCTCATGGCCTTTGTTTGGAGGGGGCTTTTTTTTTAGGGTCTGGTTTTTTGGAGAATTTTGTCTTTGTTTCTTTTTCCTGCCTTTTTTGACTCCCTCTTGGTGAATCAGAAGGACCTCAGACTGGGTTGCTTCCATGTGGATGAAGTGGTGGCTAGAGGAGGTTCATTTCTCTTCCAGATCTCCTCTTGACCAGTTCTCCCCCCACCCTCCACTTTACCTGCCACCGTTTTCCTCTCTGTTTGGACCTTTGTTTTTCAAGACAAGAACACTCCCTGGGTTTGTTCAGTTCTCAACACAATGAGACCACAATTTCATCTGCATATTCCAAAGACGAGCTGGTGGAGAGAACTGGAATGCCAGGATCTACTTCTGCTCCTTTGACAGACTTTCTACATGCCTTTGGACAGGTCACTGTGCAACTCGCTGCCTCCGTTTCACAGAATCAATCATAGAATGGTTTGGGTTGGAAGGGACCTTAAATCCCATCCATGTCTTTCCTGTGCTGAGGACTCCAGACCTGAACTCAGGGCTCCAGGTGAGGTATTGTGAGAGCAGAGTAGAGGTGGAGAAGCCCCTCCCTTGCCCTGCTGGTGCCCAGGATACGGTTGGCTTTCTGGGCTGCAAGCGCGCGTGGCTGGCTAGGGACACTTGCCTACCTATGACATAGAGACACGACCTCTGTCCTACACATTGCTTTAAAAGCTACACAAGAAAGAGATTTTGTCTAGAGCTGAGCATGTTTTTATTCAAATTAAATGAACACAACCCTGTTTAGGACTTGAGCCTGGTCTGTATTGTGGCTCAATTTTTGACTCCTAACTTTAACCTTAAAAAATGAAACGATGAACAGAGGTGCATGTTGAAGGCCCTGGGTCATAAATTTGTCCCCAGACCAGCGAACCTAACAAGCCGAGTTCTAGCAGGTGGTTGGCAGGAGTTGAACCACAGACCTCAGCACCAACGCAGGCTTCTGCCGAAGGTGTCGTTTCGTTAACGGGCTGCGGAATCGAGCTGTTAAAGACCATTCCAACCAGCCACCACAGCTGAGGAGGTGACATGTTCTTTACAAGTGTTTTACTTTCACCAACTGGGATTTTTATTCTCGTTATAATTCAGTGAAAATGTTGCTTTCAGAACGCCCCACGCTGCCCGAGGAATTTGATCACCCAGTTCCTAATAAAATTAATGCAACTGGAAGTCTAAACCCTGGTGGTTGCAGTAAAAAGTAGTATTGGTATTTTGTTCTTTTTTAGATAACCATTCTGCTTCACTGGGAGACTGGGCTACAGGAGCTCAGTGGGGCCCTTGTTCCAAATCCAATTCCTGTTTTCTGAGTAGTTTTCTCGTTTTAAGTCACTCTTGCCATGTAATTCTGAAAACCAAACAGGACTTAAGCTGCAAGAGGGGAGATTGAGATGAGATCTCAGGGAGAAATGTTTTGCTGTGAGGGTGGGGAGGCCCTGGCCCAGGTTGCCCAGAGCAGTGGTGGCTGCCCCATCCCTGGAGGTGTTCCAGGCCAGGTTGGATGGGGCTTGGAGCCCCCTGACCCAGTGGGAGGTGTCCCTGCCCACGGCAGGGGGTGGCACTGGTTGGCTTTTGAGGTCCCTTCCAACCCAAACCATTCTATGATTATAGGATTTGACTTAATTAAACATTTCTGGTAGAATGTTTTTGCCACTACAACCAGACAGGCACCATTCCTTTGCGCGTTCACCCCTGGAAGGTCCATAAAAAAGTCATAGTGGAAGAACAAATTCCCTGGGGAGATTTATGTTAGTGTAATTATTAGAAGTCATCCATTGGCTTAGGCTAACATAGCTTTTCCATGTAAAAAATTTACTAATGATTAGGCTTGTAAAATAGGTAGGAACGCTAATAAAGATTTTAAAGTAGTGTTGATTTGAGGGGCATTTTGAACACTGAAAATCAGTCACTAAGTGACTGCAATTCGAAGCACAGATTTTCAAAACAAATGATCTTTTCAAGAAAAAAGGGACACTTGTAAGGCAAGAGGCGTTGTTTAATAGAAGGTAATCGCTTGTAGTAATGGAACATACATGTCCAACATGAAGAGGTAGCATAAAAGACTTGGAGGTGCAGATGATGATGCAAGATGATTGTGCTTGGGTGGCGTGGATTCTTGATGGAATTGTTTTCTGTTTAGAAGAAGCAATTTTGTCAAAACCAAAACTTTGGTTGCAAACAGGTCAGGTATGAAAAACCTTTTCAAGGGAAGTCTTCAATGCATAAATAATTGCAAGAAGGTGGGCTCGTTCTGGATTTGATTGTAACCGGTTAATATCTTTCAGCCTTAATAAGTCAATTTACTGCAAATGAAACTTCCTTAAAAAATAAGGAAAACAATAATTTTCCCCTCTCAAAGGAGTAGGAATTTCCATTCCAGGTCTGCTTCTTTCAGCTGTAGCTTTGGACACATCATTTTCACTGGTGTCTCGGGGAGGAAAAATCCAATACAGTGTCCTATGGATGAGAAGTATTCAGGTGCGGCGGTCAGAGATCCTGCTTGAAATTTTTAAGACACCTTTCATAGACAGATCCATGCACAATATATTTCTCACTGCTAAATTATCAGAGTCATTCTAGCTTTATGTCACTGTTAGAAAGATCCGAATTGTTCCCTTCCCTGGCTGCGTGAGTTAATGTTCTTCCACTACCTTTCAACTTCAGGATTACGACCTCTGAACACAAGCCCAAAAATTAATGATATTTCTTTTTTTTTCAGCTAGTGTCTGCATTTCTTCAAGTCAGTTATCGTGTGTTGCATGACAAATGGGCTTCTAGAGTGCTGAAACTTCTAAGAGTATTACTTTTCTTTTTTACTCTATTCTGTCTGAAAAACAACTTGCTGCCTCCTAGTCTTGGACAGAAACCTCTTGGACAGAAAATCCTGCAGGCTGTAGCCCTGTGAATTCCTTTAACTGCAATAGCTTTTTAGGTGTGTTCTCCAGACTTCGTAGCTTGTCAACTCTCAGATATGTATTTAGCTCCTGATATAGAAGGTGAGTCTTCCTGTAAACCTGAGTGGAGAAAAAGTGCTTAAAAGGGTCTGGAGCACAAGTCTTCTAAGGAGCGGCAGAAGGACCTGGGGCTGTTTAGTCTGGAGAAGAGGAGGCTGAGGGGAGACCTCATCGCTCTCTGCAGCTCCTGAAAGGAGGTTGTGGTGAGCAGGTGTTGGTCTCTTCTCTCAAGTAGAAAGTGACAGGATGAGAGGAAATGGCCTGAAATTACACTGGGGGAAGTTTAGATTGGATATTAGGAAAATTTCTTCACTGAGAGAGTGGTGAAGCCTTGGACCAGGCTGCCCAGGGCAGCGGTGGAGTCTCCACTCCTTGAGGGGTTCAAAGAACGTGTAGAGGTGGCACTTTGGGACAGGGTTTAGCGGGCACGGTGGGGTTGGGCTGATGATTGGACTGGATGAGCTTAGAGGTCTTTTCCAACCTTAATGATCCTATGATTCTCTGATTTCGTTGTGCAGCCTGCACCGATTTCCTCAGATAAAGCTGTGGTCAGGCTTTCATTAGCAGGGCTGGTGGCAGGGCTGTAGCTTACGTTGAAGAGCTCACAGCAAGGGTAGAGGACGGCAGGCAGACAGCGGTCGTGGTGTATGAGGTTCACTTGAGTGCTTGTGCCTACTGGCAGAAGCCAGCTCTTCCAGAACACCACAGTGTTGGTCTCCCAGTAGGGTTTACGTCACATCCCATGTCAGTCCATCTCTAGAAAGAGAATCTGTTGAACTGGCACTGGCTACTCAAGTGTGGCTCAGGGGAGAGGCTTGAGGAGAGCACGAACCGCGTGATCGTTGGAGAACTTTTAAAACGTGTCCTGGGTGTCGACACTGACCTGTTATCCTGGTGAAACTTGGTGCTACTCAGTGATATTCTCCGTTCTTAGTTTTCCACATGGCTGGAATACTCTGACCTGCGGATGGGCTGCACAGCTTTGCCGCTCCGTTAGGGACAGAAAAGATTGATGTTATTTTAATGGAAAATCTGGGAGCTAAGGGGGCTTTTTCAGAGTGAAATTTTTCCCTGTAGGTGACTCTGTTCCAGGCAGACCAGTCGGATTTATCTTAAAGGGAATCAGCCATCCGTAAGGCAGGTGTTTTTCAGCATATTCCAGTCTGGGTCCCTGAAAATCATTACTCACAACTGGAAATCTTGTTCCTGTGTTTTATATTTTCCTTTTTCCTTTTTTTCCCCCCCCTTTCAATTTTTGAAGCTAAGCAGCTGAATGTTGGGAATTACTATTCTCTTGGAGACACAAAAAGATTTTCAAATGGTTTTCATGTTTTTTGGAACAGTTTAAATTTGGCTGATCTCTTTTAGTCAGAATTCTTGGATTCCCCCCCCCCCCCCCCCCTTTTACTCTTTGCAGTTATGAAAACCAGGTTTGCTGCCTTGGGGGAAGGGAGCGGGATGAGGAAAGCGAGGCTGGGAAGCAGAAGATGAATTTATTCTGACTTTATCTTTATTTCATTCTCCCAAGTTAAATTCTACACTGTTTCACCGAGGCCAGCTGGTTTTAATCATTTCAAGAGAACACTATTTATTAAGTGTCTGTTTCAGGCAGTGTCAAATCCTTCAGCTCCTTCTCTATTCTCCATTGTAAGCAAGAACATCAGTAGCCCAGGTGGGCTTTGAATAGCTTCAGAAAGTAGGTAGGTGAGAATCTATTTATTACTTACTCTAGATCTCAGTAGACAGAGACTCCAATTATGGCAGGAAGCTGACATACTTAGCCAACTCTTTCCAAGCAGAGGATGCAAAACGAGTGAATAAAAAATTAAATAAAACAACCCAAACTTTGCTGCATTTTCTTATACAGCCTGGAACCACAATTCCTCAGTGTTTTGCTTTTCGTTATTTCTGAATGCAGAAAGCAGTGAGGAAGCTTGTTTTGTTAAGCCTCACCAAAGCACAGGTGATGCTGAGTGGTGTAGAAGTCCACGATCCAACGGGTAACCTTCAAATTAATTTGCTGTAGGACCTTATCCCCCTTTGTCTTTGTACCTGAAGTAAATGAATTTATACCACTGAAACTGCTACAATCGAGACCGTTGCACCATAAGATCAAAATCAGATTAAAGGATCTCAATTTTATAACCTTGAATAACAATTTGTGGTCTTATTTGCTCAATATCTGTATTCAAATCCACAAAAGAAGCCTAAAACATTGAAAGACAGATCATTTCTTGTAGTAACACATGTGCAGATCGTAAATATACTGAACAGCATGAGGAAAGAGGGGAGAAAACCCTGCTGGTCGATTTTACATGCCTCCCCTGACAGAACCTACTGCAGCTCTGATATCTCCTGCTTTCATTCTGAAGAACTCTAATTCAGTAACAGGAACATCAGCCCAAGGTAGTTACTGTCATCTCATTTGAAACGACTTATTGGTAGGAGTAAGCTTTTGTTACAATATATTACTGCTTTGTGTAACAGCAGATATAATTGGAATTGCAGCATTTAGCATATCTGCTTTCATGCTAAGATTGATTAAATGTAAGGAAAATTCTGTTTTTCATGTTCATTTATATTGAAACTTTGATTTTTCTATGGCAATTCAACTTCTCTTAAATTGTTTTGAAAAAAAACAAACAGGGGGGAAAAAGAAATAGAGGAAAAAAAACCCACCCATCGTCAAAATTCCAAACTCTGGATGGTTTCCAGCAAACTGTTCTTGAATGAAAACAGCGTTGTGTCTTCAGTTTAACATTGGCTCCAACGCAGATAAATCAGTGCCTTCGGTTGCACTGCAAAAATCTTTAACTGTAAGAAAAGAATGATCGTGATCATTAGCATTTCTATAGCAGCTCAGGAGGAGTCTGTGTTTGTTAAAGCGTTAAATGCAGCGGCTGGTACTGCAGGGAAAAGTAAACACTAAATGTAATTTTGATCCTCTTTTTCAGGGACACTTGCAGGACTCTCAGTTACTCACAGTAACCCCTAACCTCGGCTCGTAGTGTGGTACAAGACGGAGTTTGGGTTGGAAGGGACCTTAAAGCCCACCCAGTGCCACCCCCTGCCATGGGCAGGGACACCTCCCACTGGATCAGGGGGCTCCAAGCCCCATCCAACCTGGCCTTGGGCACCTCCAGGAACAGGGGGCGTTTCTGGAGGCATTTAAGTGTATTTTGATACTTCAAATTAGTGTTGATAACATTGGGGGTAACTCTTTAAAAACACTTTGGAGACAGTTTTTCAGTTGGTGTGGGTGTTAACTGCATTGGAGTCATTTGAGCTACAGACACTGGGTTTGTATTCCAGCTACTTAGATTTCCAGAATCAAGCGCACTCTGATTTTCAGGATTTTAAAGTTCTTGTAACTCCCGGCAACTTCTAGAAGAATAGAAATGAGCCCAAGAATTCTTACTGGAAAGTCTCCCTCCAACAGATTCTCCAGCTGGTGTCCATTCAAGCATCATCTGCAAGCCGAGCACCTCCTGAAGCCCCTCTGTGAGGGCTTAATGTTTTTATGCAACCTACTTTTTTGGTTTGTTTAGGTGGTTTTTTTTTAGTTAAGGCAGAGCTGGTGTGGTCCAGAAACACAATATATAAATTATTAAACCACAGCAGCATGTTAAGAGGACTTCATTGTTCACAAACATCTCCTCCACTTGACATTTCTGCAACCTTGTGTCATTCTGTAGCATATCCTCTTCATATTAATAGCAATTTATCATTAATCCATTTGAATAATACTTTTTTTTTCCTCCAACGGAAAGAGACAGAAAACATCTGCATATTGAGTAATATTAGCTACAGTTTGTGTCTCAAGTGAGACTAACTGACAACCCTCATTTATTATGACTGTGTAGGCTTAATTGGGTTGACGTAGGATTTGGACTTTGTGAAAGGAGAAGCAGTTGGAAGATCTTTTCAGGAAAAAAAAAAACCACTTTTAGAATGGGAAAGAGTAAGGAGAGGAGTGGGGGAGGAGGGAATAAAAGAATAAATATGTAAAATAATGATGCTGAGATGTTCTGTACAGGCCCAAACATTCAGGAGGTGTTTTAATAACGATGCTTAAATGAGAGATTAGTTATTAAGCCATATGGTTTGTATTACAGCTCTCATCTTTTGTTTCCTGCTTATGCTGTCAGGCATTAATGTGATTGTTTTGATTCTTAATGTCTTAATGCATCATTCCTCCCGATGCATTAGGCTAATAACTTTGGTCCTCTTAAGGGCAGTGTCACCATTCATTACCCTTCCTGTTTTGGCTGACCCTAGAAGCTGAAATGAGGGGACTTAAGAAATAGCTACATGTTCCAACATGTGTGAAGCCAGCACGTTGAGATCACTGAGGAAATCTGAAGCGCGTTAAGGGTTGCTGACTTCCACTGTGCGGATGACACGCGTGGAATACCTGAGTTAGCCTTCCCCCAAGGTCTTCTGTTATAAGCAAATGTGATTTGAGTTTGTTTTCTTAACTCAGGGCTGGATTTCAGGTAGCTCTTTGTAAAACTTCTGGAAAATAATGCTTCAATTTAATTGTAATTCCTCACTGCTTAGGCAGGTGACTGCATCAGCGTATGTGCAGTGCGTGGTTTTATATTAAAAGATGTCTTTTATACGTTGATACAGGTCAAGTTTGGGGTGAAGATAGTTGTAACTATCCAACAGTACAAGAAGATGCTGGACTGGTGTTCCGGCGCTGCCATTGTTGAGAAGCTCTGATGTCAATGTGCTCGGTTAAGCTTGATTTTAAAGAGCATTTACAAAGCTGGGATTTCCAGTAGAGTGGTCATCGCTGAGACTGTTAATAGTCCATATTGGTTACCCTTCACAACGTAAGAATACCAGGGTATCCAAGCAGAGTAAACAGAGGGCTTTCATTGAGTCCCTTTCTTAAGGAAGAGTTTAAATTTTTGATATTCTAATAAAACAGAAGAGTAGTGAAAAAAGTAGCTTGATTTTGTAGGGTTCGCTGTGAAGGTGTGACCTTGAAATGATAAAGTTTTGATAAATGCTAAAAGTTTTTATTGAATGATTAAGTTTGAATGCGTGTGTCTGTGTATTTGTAGATAGGCAAAACAAACACGCAAAAAATATTGGGGCTGTTGGTATATACATTTCATTATCTGCCTCTGTCTCTTGACAGCTCAAATGCTTTGTCCTCCTTGTCTGCTGCCCAGAGCGCCATTTGCTTGAGAGTGAATCATAAACTGTCCTTGGCAGTTGAGGTTTTAAAAAGTCAGCTTCATTGCATCCCTGGAGGTGTTCCAGGCCAGGTTGGATGGGGGTTGGAGCCCCCTGACCCAGTGGGAGGTGTCCCTGCCCATGGCAGGGGGTGGCACTGGATGGGCTTGGAGGTCCCTTCCAACCCAAACCATCCCATGATTCCATGATTCTATTCTATGATTTTCTTCAGGGGTGTTTTGACTGATGCATTTTTATAATGGAGTTATTCATATTCTTTCTTTCTGAAACCTGCCCTGCAATTTCCAATGCTGATAGCTTCGCTTAATATGAACATTGATTCAGCCTCTGTCCTGTCCCAGAAACGATGCAGTGAATCATAGGTGAAATCTGAAAATCACTTAGGAATCCAGTGGGATGAGAAGTGGTGCATCAATGTGAGATTATTGTCATTCTACGGTCACCCCAATTTATACAGTAGAAATAGCAAATGCAGCAAAGTGGAAGGAGGATGAAAGGTGTGACGAGCTGTTCACAACATTAAAATGACCAGTGTCCGCTGGGGAGTCTGTTATATATTCAACTTGTCACTGGAACACTTGTGTGATGGGATCGCGTTTGAGAAAGTGTCAATATGAAAGACAAGTAAATGATTTAAGTACAGGATATACCCAGTAGTATTGTCACACAGGCTGAAATTCAAATGCACAGCGGTTCACGCGATAGAAGAGTCAGAATAGAAGCTTTAGGGAGACGTACGTGGGAGAAATGCTCTGCCAGGGAAATCATTCAGATGGTTGGTTGTTGGGTTTGGGTGTTTTGGGGTGAGGTGGATGGCGGTTTTTTCTTCTTGTCTTTTTTTCTCTCCTTTTTTCCTCCCTACAGAAGGTTTCCAGGGTATCCTTAAACAAATGGGAAGTGTTAGATGCAGGAACGCTACAGGCTTAGGTAGAGACTTTAAGGAGCTGAAGTTGAAGCGTTCGACCTGTTGAACAGAAGGTGAACTTCAGACAGATTATTTCAACGTGGTGTTAGGCCCAGTACTTGTGTGTGCTCCATTAAAGGAAAGTGGGTTCCTGTGCTTTGATTTTGTTGTATCAATGCTGATATTTCCTGTTGCTTGGCAGAACAACGCCCTCTTACACAGAGGCGGTGGCGGTGAAAATGCTTGTAAGATGGAGAAATACAGAACTTGGTGAGTACAGTCAGCACTGCCTCTCTCCCTTTGCACCTGCCTTGCAACCCAGTTTTCCTTTCCCAGCGAGTGATATTTCTGTGGATCCTCTCCTAGGCGTAGTTATTAAAAATCCATGATATTTGAGGGTAAAAAACCCACCCCAATTGTTTCACTGTAAGGGAATAAATATTTCCTTTTTATTTCCCTAATGGAAATAATTCTGCAAATTCTAATGCAATACAAACGTGTCCCCACCATTATCTCCAAAGCAGAGAAAGGTAGATTGGAAGGTAGGATTCACTCAGAATCCCTTCAGGCTCCTCAATATTACAGGAGGAGGAGGGGAAGACCAGGTTCAGGAAAGGAGAGGGTTAAGACAGCCCCAGAAGCACAAGCTGAAGTGATAGTTTTCCAGTTGGGGATAAGGGCTTGATCTTCTCACCAGCCATCTTCCCACAGTTCATCAGTTCTGCCGAGCGTGTCATTTCCCTAAAGCTCTGCACTCCTTTTCACCCACAAAATTGAATCTCGTGCAGGTGTGGGCAGCATGTCTAGGATTAAAGGCTTGTTTCCCCTAAAATCTCGACCTGTCTGTTTAAATGAGCGCCTTCATCCTCTGAGTCCTCGCTGCGTGTGAGGGTTTGAGATAGGTTGCTCAAGACAATAGCATTAAGTCATCTCCCACACTGACTCTACATGGCTGAGACCCTGGAGAGAAACGCTCCAGACTCCAACGGCTGCCGAATTAAACAATGAGGAATATATGCCAGCTCTTTCCATTTGCTTATTAATAGGTTCTGTGTCTCGTGCTCCAAGGGGATTGTCCTTTCTTTTGAATTGCTAGCGGGGAAGCATTCAAGCATTCAGTCACTGTAAATGGAGAAAAATGGAGAAGGAAAGAAGAATGTTTCAGGAAAGATCGGAGCATGGCTTCAAAAATTTAAGGCTGGGGACTCGACTTGGCAGAAATACTGAAACTCTTATTTGCAGTAGCTTGGTTCAAGTCTTCGAAAATCAAGCCCTGACCAACTGTAAATTCTGTCATTCCTGGTACCGAAAGGCCAGGTTGGATGGGGCTTGGAGCCCCCTGATCCAGTGGGAGGTGTCCCTGCCCATGGCAGGGGGTGGCACTGGATGGGCTTGGAGGTCCCTTCCAACCCAAAATATAACAATATATAATATAGATAAACTTTCAGGTGGTGTCAGTTATCAGTGGGTTTAAATCTTGGATGAAAAGTGGTAAGAGGTGGCATGGCAAGTGCAGAGCTGGCTCCGTGGTTTTCCAATGTGTTCTCACACAACATTGTCTTGACAAAATGTGCATAAAAACCCTTATGCTGATCTAGCAGTAATTTTATTTGCTCTGGTCTTGTGTAATTGAAAACATGGAATTAAGCTCAGAATATTTGAATGGTGTGATGTGCACTGGGCACTCAAACATTGGGGTTGCTTTACTCTACTCTCCTGTGCCTTTTGTATCACTTGGTACAAGGTGATTTTTTCCCATCTACGTCTGTTTGCTGTGTTGGGCATCCATGGGCTGAGTGAATCCAAGCTGGCAAACCGTGCATTTTATTCTTGATATTCCATTGGTAAAACAGTGACATCTAACAAAACAAGAATTCCAAGGAGTTAATTAAGGAAGAATTGTCTATGATTTCATCTTACCTTTTATTTCCACCCCCACCCCGTGAAAGCCTATGCAGTGGAGCTGCCTCTTGCCCCTTGTGCCAGAATGATTAATGGGGGGACCACAATGAGGTCAATTAGCTGGGGTCGGCATGGAGCTGAAAGGTGGAGTGTGTTTCTTTATTGAACGCTGCATTCACACTCCAAACCGTGACCTGGACTACAGTGATTTATTGCAGGGGCAGTGTTTTGATCACTTACCTTCAGTACCTTACCGTGGCTTCAGAAATCAGGTTTTCACTGTCAATTAAAATCCAGAAAAAAGAGATCCATTCAAAATCCAAAACGTTGACCTCAAGAAAAGGATGAGGAGCCTGAGGATGGTGTTCAAAACTGTCTTTGTATGTAACAAAGAAATTAGATTACATTCTACTTCAGAAGGGGAAAAAATCATCCACAGATGAACTTTTACGGCCTTTTTCCTAAATGAGTTGAAACAGAGGAACCAAATCTGTCCTAAGAAATTGTGAAGAGGAAAAAACTGCACCTAATGTCTACATTGATGTGTTGTGGAAGAGGCAGTAAAGCAACATCCTATTATTTTTGAAGTGTTAAAAAATTCTTATCCTTATAATAAGGTATTTATTAATGAATATTATTCAGCATTTAGGAGGTGTCTTTCAACAGAGGATGTGGAACTGTGCTACGGACATTGATGAAGCCTCTTGATGATGTGATGAAACAAATCACTGCTTGTCCTTGTTGTAGTGCTCGAACTAAGATATGGAAAGACTGCATGGTAGGTTGGGGTCTTTTGTTTATGATCCTGAAAGCCGCTGAGCCCCCCAGGTTGCTTTGACCAGAGGCAGTTTATGACTTAACCCAAGGACTTGCAGGACTAGTCCAAAAGGATGAGTAGTTTGGCATTTGTTCATCCTAATAACGAATCATATCTTCTACTTGGTACTCGTAATCTTATTGGCTGCAAAGTAATTCACAAAGGATATCAGGAATATTGGTTATTTCAGTCACATTAATTTCATCCCATCTATTAAAAACAATTGTGAACAAAAATCTGCTGGCAGATGATTTGAAAGAGCTTTTTTGACATCTTGACTACAGCTTAAATGATTTATAAAATCAAGATTCCGTTACGTTATCCTCCGTCTGCCAGAGTCCCATGGCTTTCAGTCAGAGGATGGAATTTTCTGGTGTGCAGAAAGGAAATACCCAGCCATTTCTGCATTTGAAAGCCCAAGCTTTTATTGACAAAGGCTGAGAGAGCTAAAAACATGGAGCAAGGGGAATGACTTTAGCCTAGAATTTCCGAGTGACTGATGGAAGGTGTGGGCTTCAGTCAGGGTCTCCTTTGCTGGACCACAGAAGCTCTTGGAATCGTGGGCAGGCAGAAAGCACACAATTTAGTGCTGGTTTGGACAGAACCTGCTTTGTAAAGACCGTGAAAAGTCTTGTGTAATAGTGTAGGAAAAGGCTTTGCTGATATCTTCCCACGCGGTTTTGGTTTGTTGCTGTGTTGCCCTCATCCTCTCCTGTCCCCTGCCCAAGCCTAAAGCTCAGAGGTATCAAACCCCTCTTAGATGATGGGCTCCATCCCGTCCACATGCAGCGTTACTCCCGGTGGATGACTTTTCCAGTGCGACATCCGGAGCATTTTTAAATGACTCTAATGGTAGACAACTGGCTCTCATGGGGTGGGTGTTCCACACAACACTGCTGTCCATTTGCGCGGCACGGCAGCTTTCTCACTGTGCACCATAGGGGGTTTTTAACTCCTCGTAGGGAAGGCTGTGGGCATCTATTGCGGTGCATTAGTGTTATTTTATTGGCGATGTCTGTGTTAGCCTTGTGGGAACAGAAAACCTTCAGTGAAAACAAAGGAGGAGTTACCAATAGGCAGGGTCTTATGGTACCCAGGCATGCGTTTGATCTGCATCTGTTCTGATATCCGCTGGATTTTGGGGTAATTGTCACACCTTGTCTGCTTTATGTTACAAAGCAGGTTCATAAAACCAGGGAGACCTCAGAGAAGCTCCCAGTGCTGAAAGGGGCTGCAGGAAAGCTGGGGAGGGGCTCTGGATCAGGGAGTGCAGGGATGGGACGAGGGGAACGGTTTTGAGCTGAAAGAGGGGAGATTGAGATGAGATCTTAGGAAGAAATGTTTTGCTGTGAGGGTGGGGAGGCCCTGGCCCAGGGTGTCCAGAGCAGTGGTGGCTGCCCCATCCCTGGAGGTGTTCCAGGCCAGGTTGGATGAGGCTTGGAGCCCCCTGACCCAGTGGGAGGTGTCCCTGCCCATGGCAGGGGGTGGCACTGGGTGGGCTTGGAGGTCCTTTCCAATCTTATTCAAGTATTAGCTTTTAGCTTGAAGAAGGGCAAATATTGCTTGTTTATGAATCAATGTAATTTATGCACCTTATTCTGTTTTCCTGCAGAATTTCTCTCTGTGGTCGTCTGTAACCAAAATGACTCGCAGTGCATGTTGTCACACCCCCTCTGTAATATAGAGATATGAATTATGGCAGAGTGTGGCCTTGAGTGAAGGCTTCCCATCATCTCAGGAAGCATCTCAGCCACCTGCCTCCCCGTCTCATTCCCTAACTTCCGAAGCATCACCTTTTTCTTGGGTCTGAGGGACCTCTTTATTGTGTGCAGAACCTCTCCTGTGTCAGAGAACAACATAAACAAGATAACACTAATAGATTAAAGATACTAATAGATTAAAGATGCCATTTAAGTGGATTTCCTATAGGATTTATCGAGAACAGCAGAATACCATTCAGATCCATCTGAGATAGAACTCAGGGGTAAAATTCTGCTAGCTATGGGCAAGTAATTTTTTTTCAAGCCAAATACAATAGCACATTTTCCCTTGTATCTTCATGACATTTAGTTGTAAATTATTTCCTCCTCTAGACTTCTCTTAGGTTTTTATTTCTGTTGCAGAAATTAAAATATGAGAATTAAAAAAAAGAAAATAGGAAGTGTATTTAAAACTTCACCCTTCCTTGTTCTTTCCTTGTAGATTTTGGAGTGATTTCCATGGCACCCTGTTTTATTTCTATCAACTCCTATTGACTTGGTGCCTATTAATTTTTATAAGACTTTCTCTATGAGGCTTTGTAAAGGAGAGACATATATTTAGTCCCTGGCCTGGTAAATTTTAATGACAATTTTGCATGCTTGACTTAATTCCTATTTTTCACATCCCAGTTGTGCCTATCCCTCACCTTGTTCTTTTTAGGGCTTTATTCTTCTCTTTTGAGTCTGATCCAATAACACACATCTGCATCCCACTCGTCCCACAGATGTGAATAGAGAGTTAGTCCTCAAATCCCAGGGACTTCCAGTGGGAGCTGGTTCCAAGCTGCCCTCTTTGCCTTCCGTGTCAGTAGAATTCTGACACGACGACTAGAAGAGTTACAAAACTAAGGATGAGAGAGATCAATGAGTGCTCTCACTTCGAGCAAGCCCAGAGGAGGACCACAAGGATGATCCGAGGGCTGGAGCACCTCCTGTACGAGCACAGGCTGAGAGAGGTGGGGTTGTTAAGCTTGGAGAAGAAAAGGCTCCAGGGAGACCTTAGAGCAGCTCCCAGGGCTGAAAGGGGCTCCAGGAAAGCTGTGGGGGTGCAACAGAGCAGTGGTGGCTGCCCCATCCCTGGAGGTGCTCCAGGCCAGGTTGGATGGGGCTTGGAGCCCCCTGATCCAGTGGGAGGTGTCCTTGCCCATGGCAAGGGGTGGCACTGGATGAGCTTTGAGGTCCCTTCCAACCCAACCCATTCTATGATTCTATGAAACCTTCTGGAGTCCTGTGTTAAGTCCTCCAGGATGGATGTGAAATAGTGCAAAAATTAATAATTTTCCACTACTTCCTATACAAAAATATAATGAAGATGTACTATTTTTTTCACCTGCTTCCTGAAACCAGCCCCGCCTCACTGAGGTCACCTGTGCTTAAATCCAAGTTGCTGTTCTGGAATGGGGCCACCATGCTGGGCATCTTTCAAGATCTCTCTGTCCATGGCAGTCTGACAGCCAAAGGGGCTCCAACTGTTTGGATGGGATGCACTGGCTCAGTCTGTCTCCTCTCTATCCATCAATCACACTTAACAAATCATTTGCAGTGTGAGTATGGAAGAGCTTAGGGGAAACCTTCCCATATAGAGAGATCAGAATAGTGTCCCTTCCAGTGCTGAATTAGAATAAATCGAGCACAGCCAGATATTTTAGCAGCAGAATTATTTTTTCTTTCTGCTGTGAGATGTTGTCTTTGCCTTAAAAAATACAGTAGCACCTGTGAAGAATGATTTTTCATGAGTTGCAGTCTGTCTTTGAAAGAAAATCTTTTCATAAACTGCTTTATTTGGTAGAAACTTCACTTTGGGGGAGAATAAATGGTGAAGAAAGTGAGTTATGCTGTAACCCACATTCAGATGTTCCCATCTGCAGACCAGTAGATACGTGACCTGCAATGTCCACTTCTAGTTATGCGCTTTAATAACAATTAAACGTGGCTCATCAGCGTCTTATGGCAAAGTGATTCAGCTCGTCCCCTAGAGTATGGCTGGTAAGTTTTATATTGATATATTTGCTATGCTTAATTTCAAACATGGTGAAGCAGAATCTTCCCAAAAAGATCCGAAAATGGTCCACTTTGGAAATGGCACTGAAATAGCAGTGACTGATGTGGGTTTATGAATTACATCTTGTGATACTGGGAATTAAAACAGCATCTTGCTGTTGGAAATAATCAAAAAGAAGCCTGAATTGTAAATAACACCATAATGAATTTTCTATTTTGTGACATTCCCATGGAATGTAATTGAGTATTGTATCCGAATCAATGAATTCTATAGGATAACTTGCATGCTTGGAAGAAGCCATGGAAGTTATCTCCTTCAGATCCTGTGGGTTTTACAGCTGTATTTGTACAGGGCCCTGCTGGGTTTCTCCCCAGCAATCACTATAAAACTTTCCCTAAATGGGACATGAATACACGTAAACCTTAGTAGGAGCAGGAAAATAAAAAGAGAGTGAAGAATGGAATTTCCAGCAAATATAAACTGGTTTAACTCTCTTGAAGACAACTGAACCGGCTGAAGATCTGCTTCTCAGTCCATGAAACAAAGGGTTGGCCCTCTTGCACACATCGATGTCGCTTTTGCGTTGCAACCTTGTTTTCCGACCCGGCTCGGTGGACGCGTCTTCTGCCTTTGTCTGTGTGGGCATAGAAGCAAACTCGTGATAGCTTCTAGCAATCTCTGCACGTAGAGAGTGGTCTTGTTTTAATATTTAATCGCTAATTGGTGTGATGATCAAGGGACAGACGAGGGAGCACTCTGACATCTGATCTCTTGAACTGATTACACGCACTTTGCACTACATGTTGTTTATCATGGTCAGGCTAATTTCCTTCACTGAGGGCTGAGCTCGTTCTGCAGAGAAACCTCCGTTTGGGGCTTGTGCAGAGATACTTTCTATTTTCGGGAAAGGATTCCAGTGTGCATTGGGCTCCTGTTATTGACCAGGCTTTCCAATAAAAGCAGGGGTAAATTCTGTTGGATGAATGGAATCAAATATTATTCCATGCCTGTGCGCTCTCTCTGTTAATGCTTCTTCTCTATTCACTCTCTCTCTGCTTTTATTCATCCCCTTTCTCCCTCTATTACCTTTCTTCTTCTATTTTTCAGCCCAAATTTTCGATTTCAAAGCTCCTTTCAGTCTTAAAGAAAAAATCATTCCAAACTGCTAATCCTACCACGAGACGAAGGATTTCTTTCTTTCATTATGATGTTGATGATGATGGCGATTATTATTATTATTTGGAAGAAGGTGGTGAAAAAGAAACAATTTGTCATTACTGTATAATTTAAAATTGCACAGCCTACAGCCCACAAAACAGAGCATGTAATTACACACTTACTAGAGGTAACAGCAGTGCTGATAATTATTCTTTACACAGGAGAATCTCACTGATATCCCACAGTCGGAAAGTGGGAACTACAATATCTTTAATACCATCCTTAGAGACCCTCATAAGCAGAGGAGAAGTATGAGGAGGCACACAGGGTCCAGAGCAATATCTTCATCGCGCCAGAATGTCAGGGGCTTTACTACAGCAGAAATCAATAGATTCAAGTACATTTTTTTTCTTTTAAGGTACAATATTTTTTTTATGACCCGACCTCGAGAAAGTACAGCAAAGCCAGAGGAACAGCGATGGTATGAAACAAACATTTTGAATGGAAGCCATGTCGGTTTAGAAGAACAGTGAGCTAAGATGTATTCACTTATTTATTTATTTTGAAGACGTGTTCCACTGCAAGGATGTGTTAACCATTCCTGAGCTGTAACCCTAAAATTTATTTGGCACAAAATATCCAATTACTTCTCTACTTATTTTTTTTTTTTATATCTCTCTCTACGCCTTTTTTTAGCATTTTCATCCACTTGACTTAAATGATTACAATAATTCAAATTTCATCTTACCCTTGGCATCTCTCTTAGTGGTTCTTAGTCTGAGATGGATAGAATTTTCCCCATGTCTTATTTGTTTAGTAGTTCATTGAAATAAGACTGTGATTTATGGGCCAAATAATGTTCCCTTTATTTACACCAAGTGGTATTTTATTTTGCAAGTAATTCATTTGATTTTTAAGGAGTACAGTGTTTATTTAGCAGGGAAGCAAGAAAGCATAACTTTTCCATGTTTTCCCATTTTACATTTCCCAGATGGCACAGGAAGAAATGTTTTGCTTTGAGGGTGGTGACCCCCGAGTTACCCAGAGAACTTCTGGATGTCCCATCCCTGGAGGTGCTCAAGGCCAGGTTGGATGGGGCTTGGAGCCCCCTGATCCAGTGGGAGGTGTCCCTGCCCATGGCAGGGGGTGGCACTGGGTGGGCTTGGAGGTCCCTTCCAACGCAAACTGTCAATGACTTTACTGTCAATGACAATTACTCACGGAGGGTGGTTCTAAAGGAACGTGTTCTTATACAGGTGTGTGCTGTAAGATAGACAGAAAATCTGGTGGCACCTGATTTTCGTGTGCTGTTGGGTCCAATCAGACTGATTGTCTTCTCGTATCCTCTGGGTTCCTCTAACTTAAGCCGTCAAGTCAGGTCTGGCGTGGCTGCCCGTTGTGAATCAGGGAGCCTTATCTTGCTTCTTGATGGTCTCAGTTCTGCCCGATCTCATCTGTGTGTCGGGGAGAATCTGGGTCACGGTCACAGGGAGTCAACGTGAGTAATAATGTACACGAAGCAGTTGGGGAGGAGTCAGGGGACAGAAAGTTAATTAAAAAAAAATTCTGTTCTTAACATCCCTAATAACAAACTTAAAATGACATCAAGATCTCAGAAGTTGATTTAAAAGGGAAATCAAACTTTTCATTCTCAACCTTTAGCAGAGACTGAGTGGGGAAGTCTGGGGCTGATTTTTGTGTACGGAACTTTCTTTTATCCTATGTGTTTCTCTTACAGTATCTCTGTATAGGAGGGAGATAGAATTCAGGTGAAAAAACAAGCAGGTTCCTCTGCTTTGTGATTCTGAGAGCAGCAGCAGGAGGAGGTGATGGCAAGGTCTCTCTCTGTTGCTGACACTGGGTATTCTCAGTGCGAGTCCTGGTTCCAGCTCAGGATGCTCCTGTGCCGGTGCTGTCACCAAACTGTTCCGTGTCCCAGTATCTCCTCTGTGATGGTCAATAATTTAATAATTTAGGTGGTGTTCCCATGAAGGGATTAGGTTGGGTTTTTTTTCTTTTAAGGAAAACAGAATATATCAGATGCAAACCAAACCAGATCTGAATTAGTAGCTGATTTAAAATAGCAAAACTGCAGAGGAAGCCCAGCCTTGCAGCAATCAAGACACAAATGAAACTAATTTTTATTTGCTGCAAATCCTTGATGTGGACAAAACCTTAAGGCAGCTGAAAATGTTGACTCTTTGCACTTAACAAAGTAGGGTAAATGGTCCTCTAGAAAAACCCAGCTAATGGCTTGCAAGAGTTTAGGGCTCTTCTTGAGGTTTATTAACAGTGAGAAATCCGAAATGAATCGGAGTCTCTGTGGTTTAGAACTGCTACCTTGCTTCTATTTTACATCGTATTTTTAGATTAGATATTAGGATGCTCAGAGAAGTTGCAGATGCCCCATCCCTGGAGGTGTTCAAGGCCAGGCTGGATGGGGCTTGGAGCCCCCTGATCCCATGGAAGGTGTCTGTGCCCACGGTAGGGGGTTTGGAACTGGATGGGCTTTGAGTTCCTTCCAAGCCAAACCGTTCTGTGATCCACGATTCTATGATCTCCTGGTGCTGGAGCAAGAGATAAAGGCCAAAAGAGTAAGGATCGTGCTGAGGGCAAGAGCTGTTACAAGTCTTTTGTCTTTGCTGACTTCTTTGCATTTCAGAGTGAGATAAGCAGTTCCACTTTTGTTCTGTCCCTTGATATTTATACCCTCATCATCTTGGACTACGAGAACCCCCCCTGCAGTTCCAGGGCTAAAGCTGAGCCTTTTTTCCCCTAGACTTCCATTGAAGTCTGGTGCCAAAAGTAAGTTGCTATTACCATATTAATGCATGCATACATCACTCCTGATAGCTGATCTGATATCTCTCTTTGCTTTTTCAGCTGGATGATATCTTCGTGTTTTGTGATTCCCATGTTATATTCCTAATTATTATTGTTTCACACTTCATAACATTTTGGTAACTAAAATGCTCTAGGGTTCAAAACTTGTCTATTACATTTTAGCCCAGAGGAAACTTTGCATCCAGTTCCAACTTCTATCCCCAAATATGAATTTATATTGGAAATTCTGGTGGATCCTGCCTGGGATTGGTGCAGCTCTGATAGAATATTGTAAACCACTGACTTGGTTACATATTGAGACGGGGCATTTTCTTCCCCCCCTTCGTTTCTTTTGTGTAAATCTGTTTTCACCACAGGAGCACATGCTGTCTCTTCTGGCTACAACACTACTTACTAATTCATCGATTCATCTTTAATGAGGCCCCCTGCCAATGTTTAAATAGCATTCGGAACAAAGAAAAGGCAACACTTCCAAAACAGCTGCTTCTCCCCGATCTTGACATATCAGCCCTTTAGAATTTTAAGTAAATTTTTTTTCCCCCTAAAGTTGGTAATTTATAATTTAGGTTTAGCTTTGTAATTAATTGTTTGCAGGATGGAGGGGAAATAGGAAGAGATAGGAATGAAGTAAAAAGAAAGAGTAAAGTTTCCCTGAGGCTCTTACAATACATGAAACCAACACGGTTTCTGTGGCTTGCACTAGGATTGCAGATATAACATGGGGAGACTTGTCCTTTGCAGCCAAAATCCGTTCTTGTGCATTGCAAGTTGGTACCAGGATATGACAGAGTGAAGTTTCATTGCCAGTTACCTACAGCTCTGTCAAACAGAACCATGGAACAGTTTGAGTTGGGAAGGACCTCAAAGCCCACCCAGTGCCACCCCCTGCCATGGGCAGGGACACCTCCCACTGGGTCAGGGGGCTCCAAGCCCCATCCAACCTGGCCTGGAGCACCTCCAGGGATGGGGCAGCCACCACTGCTCTGGGCAACCTGTTCCTGAATAGCTTAACCCTTGTCATACTGGAGTTGGCTTCCTAAACTGCTCTTACCAGGAACGGGTGTTGCCTTGGTCACTCTATTGTGATGCTTTCTGCTTTCTCTGAGGCCTGGCTGAAAATGCTACGTAATTGTTTAAGATCAGGAGTATGCTATCATGAGCACTGGTATCACCCTAAGTTTTGAAATTCTGCTAAATTCACAGGCTAAGCCCTATTTTTAGAATTAACTTGGACTTTCTGGATGATGCTCATAATAGCAGCACTTCTTACATTGAGCTGCCACTTGTTCTTGGAAAATTACCTTTAGGGTGTTCCCTGCAGAGTTAACTTTAAATAGATGGAGAGGTGAATAGAAGACAGGAGAGGATTATTACTCATCTCAAGTATGAGATATATGGAGGACGAATGCCCCAGCCTAACCTCAGCTGAAAGAGGAGGATTTGAAATGAGATCTTAGGCAGAAATGTTTTGCTGTGAGGGTGAGGAGGCCCTGGCCCAGGGTGCCCAGAGCAGTGGTGGCTGCCCCATCCCTGGAGGTGTTCCAGGCCAGGTTGGATGGGGCTTGGAGCCCCCTGATCCGGTGGGAGTTGTCCCTGCCCGTGGCAGGGGTGGAACTGGATGGGCTTTGAGGTCCTTTCCAACCCAAACCATTCTGTGATTCTATGAAACCAGTACGGGATGGTTAAATCCGATTGTTACCTCTGCAACAGCGTGACTTAATTTGCTCTGCAGTCTTCTCTATGGACTTCTTCCCTCTTAAACTCCTCCTCGGGTATAAAAGGACCAGCCTGGCTGTAAATCACTGTCAATGTGCATTATATTACCCAGCCTGGGCTTAATTCACTCTGTGATTCTGATATCTCCCAACCTTAACCAGAAGGATCTGGCTGGCAGCCCAGGCTGTAGACCAAGTCTTCTGTTCCAGTCCAGTCACCAACTTTGACCATGGCAGTGGAAAGTCACGCTAATGTGAGAGTTTGGAGTGAAGTGCACAGTTGTAACCAGACCTGTTGTGGTAGAATTCCCTTTTCTCTTTCATTGCAACCGAACTGTCTCTCCTTGACTATGGTAGATACAGATAGACCAGTGAAGATTTTAATACTCACATCCAAACTGACCAAGACCAATGTTGGCAAAGAAGTCCCAGGCGGAAGAGGGCAAACCCTTCGAAAAAAAGAGAGAATATTTTACACTTGAATTAATGTTGCACTTAATTTGTCTTCCAAAAGATTGTTTCTACATTAAATCGCAGCAAAAGTCTTACAGCCTCACATGTGCGCACAGGCTTGCCTAGAAACAACAGCAAACCAAAATGAAGGCAGTTTGGAGGCATTTCCTGGGAAAAAGATTCATGATTCTGTTTCCATGGAAGCGACAGCACATCCCAAGTGGCAGGGAGAGCTGACAGAGCGCAGCTAGGAGACTTAAAGTGCCATCTTCTGCTTCCTAGCAGAGTAGGGGGGCAGAGGCGGGGGGAATCGCTTCTAAAGAGAATACAGAAAAAATTTAAAAGGACAGATGGACATATGGTTAAATGGGAACTGGAGAGCTGGGTTGGTCCTCAGCTCTGCCATAAACTTCCTGTGTCCCTTTGGGCAACTCACAGGAGACACCTTCCAGCTCCTGCTGAAATCAATAATTGATGTCACTGGGCACTAAAGCAGAGCCTTTAAGCATTCCGGACAGCGTTCAGGCTGTCTCCTTTGCCACCCAAGCAGTCTGTGATGTTTCAAGTTCAAGCCCAGCTTAGTTTGCCTGTTCATCTTTTACTCTTTTCTTAGGAATGAAACACACTCTTCATTCTGTGGGAGTTTTGAGCGTTTTTAATACCCGCCTGTTCAGATCTTCACACGAAAGATGTTTGTTAAATCCAGTACCAGCACCTTCACTGAACTAAAGATATGGCACCTTCAGGGAAGTATTTCATTATCTTTGCATCAGAGATTTAAATTTGTAACTGTGTATTTCTTTTAATTTGAGATCTGACAAGACGAGAAGCGTTAAAGAGCGAGGCGGGGAGAAGGGATAAGGGTTTTGGGAAGAAAATCACTCTAGAGTGTGTGTAAATATTCGTGATTGCATGGAAACGTCTTTCTCAAAGCCTCTGACAACCACATCCAGAGATGGGAGAGCAAACTAAACGGATTGCAGTTCTCGGGTGGTAGGATCTGAGATAAATTGACTTTAGGAGTGAAAGCACAGTGTAAAAGGACAGGAGAATATCAAACTGCAGCTTCTTGCAAATATAATGTGGGTTTCTTGTGATCTCCTGTGCTTTCTAATTCTCTAAGCCTTTCTTATGTAATGTTTTAGGGGCAGAGAGAGCAGACTGCAACAGAATTCTGGATTTTTACAGAATTATTTTGGTCAAAGCTTCATCTGCTGTTTAAACTGAACCTTTGGCCACTGGGACAAAGAATCCAATGGAATCTCCATCTTTCCTCTTCTCCACAGTTTGACCGAGTGTGGAAAATGTGCCTTAAGAAATAGTGAGCTCGGTGCAAGGGTAGTTGGTGAAATTCTCTCATCTGTGCAATACAGGAGATAGGGCTCAATGATCTGATGGTACCTGGTGACATTGAAACCCCAGGAATAATTCTACAGGCTCCTGGGCCCATGCAAAGACAGGTCCCCACTAATGACAGTGGGTTTGCACGAGGTCTGCCTACAAGGACACCTTAGAGCAGCCTCCCAGTACTAAAAGGGGCTGCAGGAAAACTGGGGAGGGGCTCTGGATCAGGGAGTGCAGGGATGGGACGAGGGGAAATGGTTTTCAGCTGAAAGAGGGGAGATTGAGATGAGATCTGAGGGAGAAATGTTTTGCTGTGAGGGTGGGGAGGCCTTGGCCCAGGTTGCCCAGAGCAGTGGTGGCTGCCCCATCCCTGGAGGTGTTCCAGGCCAGGTTGGATGGGGCTTGGAGCCCCCTGATCCAGTGGGAGGTGTCCCTGCCCATGGCAGGGGGGTTGGAATTGGATGGGCTTGGAGGTCCCTTCCAACCCAAACCATTCTATGATCCTTGTGTAACAAGAATCAAACCCAGTCTGTTGGCAGTGCACGTGCCCGCTATTAATGGATGTGACTGTTGAATGCCAGTCCTCTTTCAAAGAGCCTTAACTACCGTTACACAGCTACAACTGGAGCGCAGCGCCATATGCAGCAGGCAGGGCACAGAGTAGCAGTGCTCCGTGTTGCTGTTTGTGTGTGTTTGGGGGTTTTATAAATGGTTTCTGGCAATGCATTACACTGAGGTAAGTGCTTTGTTTCTCCCTCAAGTGGCACTCGGCTCCCTAGGGTTTCCTTATGAATGCTCGAGGAGAACGTCCACTCGGGTTTATTTTTGTTATGTTTGTGCTATACAAGCTTTTGGCTGTCTTCGCCAAAGGAAAAGACAGGTTACTGCTACTTATAAGAAATATTTTTAATTGCATAGTATTGATTTTCTCTTTTCTTGGTGCAGCGTATGCGCTGGTGTTGATGGATGTCGTAGAATAAGGGGCTGGTTTACGTGGCTGGATTAGCACTGACATAACAATACAATTGAAAGGGTTTTAAACCCATTCAGTTATTTTTGGTGCAAGTCTGTCCGTATGTCAGCCACCTCAAATTTGACTTTGCTTTTGATTAATTTAATTAACTACACATCACTGAGCATTTTGCTCTTTCTCTCCCATGCTTTCTGCATTAACCTAACGCCGTAGCAATAAGACAGAGCCATCCCTATCTGTGAACTCATCCGTCTGCATTTGTGGTTACCGCAATTTACGTGTTGGATTCTTCCTCGTGTGACTTTGCAGGGGAGCAGGGCTAGGGGAGATGGTCCTAGATTTTGCCTTTGCAAAACAAAACAAGCTGTGGAGCCCTCAGCATCCCCGTGCACACCTCAGGGGGAAAAGAATGGGTTTGAAAATGCTCGGTTATAAACAGGTTAACGTAGAGCTGTGGAGTGCGACCCTTTACCATCACTCTTACGTGTTATGATAACGTGCAGTTCAGAGCTGGTAAAAGACATATGCGTGTTGATACAGGGCCAGGGAGTTCTCAAATTGTTTTCACATTTATATGTAAAGCAATTACTGATTATGTGGGGGTTTTTTTTCTCTGCCTCATAACCTGAGAAGTGGAGCAGACATGCAGGAAGTCTTACTTTTTATTTCACTCCGGTAGACTTGTAAAGCACGCGGCTCTGGCGTACGGCGCAGCAAGAGTCAAATGAAACTTGAATTCTTTTTTATTGCGTTACTTGCAGCCCCATAATGCAGGCAGATACCTTTGGAGCAGGGAAGGGGGTAAGTGAAAGAACAGCGTGTTCTGACAGCTGACTGTACAATCATTTCCAGTAGATGTGCATTCCTGATGATCAGTGTATCAGTCCTAACACACGTGTGTTCCTCTCTGCCCTGGTTGTTCTAATCTGCTGGGTTTAGGGCACTGGGGAATGCAAGTTAATTTTTTTTGCCAATTGTTACTTTGGAAACTGCTCGGTGAGACGCTCCTCCAAGCCTACTTGTTCTTTCCTGGGGTTTAATTAATTCATTTTCAGAGTATGTGTTTCTTGCCATGCTCATTCTCCAAAGGTGCTAAGTCTTCTAATCAGAGGGAAAGAACCTCAACAGATTTGTTTTCCCAGTCTACATTTCAAAGCTGATTGAAGCAGACCCAGCAAGCTCTGTGCTGGAGACAGAGAGATGGTCTTGTAGACTAAAAAGGTGCTTAGATCAGGGCTATCTGGAGTCAAGGCCTCCTCATCCCTTAATTTTCGACCAAGCCCCTTGAACGTGTGCTCTGTACTGACAAGCAAAATCTGGACCTATTTGTGCTCAGGTTGTCTTTAGCAAAAGATAAGCTATGACACAGCCACTCGGTCTACAGCTTTCCATCCAGAAATTAAAACTGAGGGAAAGCCACTGAGTTCATCTATCACCGATAATTAATAATCCATTGCCTGATGCCAGTCTGTGGCTCAGGTTTAGGCAGAGGCATTTGGCAAACAAATGAGATAGTTTATAGGCTCCTTAAAGGGAAGGGGGGCAGTGATGTCTGGCTGCATCTCCCATCTATCTTGGGGTTTTGATATCGGGGTTCTGCAGCGTGTCATCACAATTTGGCATGAAGAACCCAGGAGGAATGAGGATCATAAATACCTCCATGGAGGATCTGCTTTTCTTGGACCTCGACTCTGTTCCTGTAAAGGCAGCTGCCCAAAGGTTTTAGGATTGGATGGGACTCTCCATTGAGGATAGGTTGCTGTTACGACCATCATTTTTAAAGGCTGTAAAGACTGTGTGAAGATTTCATCTTCTGAAAGTTATTGGCTTGACGTGGTATCTCCGAGATGTAGGTTTGTATCTGGATCCACATCCTTTAGCATTGTTCATTTGAGGACTGCAGCGACTTTAAAGTCATAAACACTGCCATACTGAAGACATAAAGCTGCTGGTGAGGGCTTTATTGAAGGGTCAAGGCCGAAGATGTTTGTTTATGTTCCACAGGAGCCGGTGTGCTCTACCCTAGAGCGCTTCGTTGGTCTCTGTAAGCTGCATGGCATCCTAAATAAATGTATTTAAATGTGCTGAAAGGCACCTAATCAAATGAATTAGATGGCAGAACGCCCCTGAGTATTTCAACTTCCAGGCACCTTCTGACATGTGGACATTACTAGTTCGACTCTGTGTGCTTGTTTTGCTTTAAGACATAAACGTGTTGTTGCAAAAGTACCCAATCTGGAGGGCCTTTCTGGGGGAGGAGGAGGCAGAAGAGGAAATGTTGGGGAAGTGAGAGGCTGTTCAGTAGCTCTAGAAAGTGAGTCCATATTGTCAGGGTTACAGGTTTCAGAGATCTTCCTGACCAGGCAATTTCTAATTTTTAAAGCTCAAAGCTTTTTAAAAAAAAAAAAAATAAGGGAAAAGGCTGTTAATAATAATTTATTGTGGAAAAATATTTACATAGATAAAAACTTTTCACTCGGCACGTTAGGACCAGGAATATAACCCATCTCTTGTCCTGTAGCTCTCATATATTATTCATGCTTGCAGTTTGGCTCTTTTCATGTAGAGATCTCAAAGCATTTTGCAAATGAAGATGTAAATTGTTATCCTTGTTTTATACAAGAGTCGCTTAGAGAGAGAAATGCCCGCACTGTAGGACCAAGGGAGACCTGGAACTAACGCTGGGGTCTCTAATGTCCAGGTCCAGTGCTTTATTGACTGGATTCTGTAGATGGCATTTGTAAGGGTGAAAAACATGGTAATATTAATTAGCTCAGAGAAATAAGGAGGGCAGGGAGACTGTTGTTAGGGAAAGAAAAGGGAAACTCAATTCCAAACTTTAAGGGGATTTAAAAGAGATGGAGAAAGCAGATGCTGGGTAAGGAGTGAGCGAGGATTTTCTCTATGGTTGGAGGGAGCTCAAACTGTAGAAGCTGTAAGAGACAATAAGATGCGTATGCTTGGATTCTCAGTACCGCCAGGTATTGTTCAGGGAGCTGGACAGAACTTCCAGAAGCAACCATATCCGGTGCTTTTTTAGGGACTTAACCTGCAGCCCTTTAATATGCCAAGAGGCAGAGGCACCCAGCTTGTTTTTGTCCTTTTGTAATGAGCGACAAATAGCCAACGAACTTTGCAAATGGGAGAATTCACACTTCAGCGCCTTCCGAGTCAGCTGGTAAAATCTGACCCCTTGTCCTTGTGCTCGTTTGCAAATCGCCTGCCACACGCGCCGCGTACAAATGATGTTAATGCTTCTGCTTCTGCTGTCTTCATAACATGCCCATCCAGGTGACAGCATATCTTAATTTTCTGGGACTAAAAATGTCACTCTGGGCCCGGCAGAATGTTTGATTTCGTTCCAGGCATAAAGTAACAAATTGCCTTTAATGGCAGCATCGCCAGAAATAGGCCTCCACTGCTTTTTCATGTCACTTCCAAGTGCCTCACTCATATTTTTATGGATTTTTATTACACAACTTGTTGTACAGCAAGAAGTGCCACGCCAGGTTCTCGGGCATCGGCGTGTAGGGGAGGGGGCTGAGCTATAATAAGAACTCGTACGCTCGTGAGTTTAATATCTTTTACTTCAAAGCAAGGAGTTGATGTGATCTTTCATCATCTCAGCTGTTGTTTACCAGCTTCCTACAGATGCTGTTTGAACTAACAAACCCCCCATTTCCTGGTTGGAGCGAGGAATTCCCTCGGTAGTTGCAATCCGTTCACTTGAGGGCTTAGTAGTCCTGATTGAATGATGCCACTAACAAGAAGGGGATAAACCATTTAAACGTTCAGTATCACCTTTCAGTCAAATAATAACTGGCCAAATTACTTTGGCTTAGCTCCTCAGCCCTGCTCCTTATTTACTGCTTCAAGGGAGAACGACCAACAAGCCCAGGGCTGGATTTGGGGTCAATTTACTCCGTGTATCAGAAACAGACAGACGTGTTCCTGCCACAAGGGCTTCTCGTTGGCGCTGATCTATGAACAGTGTTTTGTTTCCTAGCAGTCTTGTAAATCAGCTGAAATCTAGAAATTACAGATGAGGAAAGAGCTGCGAGGTCATCTGTTCTGAGAAGTTCAGAGCAAGTTCTTTAGTGCCTGTGATTACGGTGTGGGAGTATCTGTCATGGAGAAACTGGCCGCAGCCACAGACAGGTCCCTTTTCCCCCTCCCCCCCCCCTTATACTCCTTTTTATTCCCCTTTTCCCATCAGCAGACTGGTTCTGCTACGGCACTTGGTGCAACTTTTAAATAGACTGAAATCAGCATATTGCAATAAAAATGGGCTGAGACACTCGTGTGCCAGATTGACTCTTTATTTCGATGCTGATTTTCCTTTCAGTGAACAGGAGAGTAGCCAACCACGACTTATCTCCCCATTATTTATATGTGAAAGCCCATTCCAATCTCTTTGTTCACTTCTCTGTAGGTTATGGTACCAATGTATTAATTAACTGTGGAGATGCCAGAATGTTGAGCCTGTGCACCTCTCGCACGTGGCGTTCCTGTCCCAAATAGTTGATGGTCTGCGCGTGCAAGTGTGGGGAAGAAAAGCAGACTTGGTAAGTGACTTGCTTGAGATTATTTGGCAAGCGGTGGCAGCGATGGGAAACTGAACGGGATTCTATGACCGGTTGTTCTGTTGATTTTGATGGAGTTTCACTGGTGAAGAAATACTCTTCCCAGAGAAGTGGTGGCTGTCCCATCCCTGGAGGTGTTCCAGGCCAGGTTGGATGGGGCTTGGAGCCCCCTGATCCAGCGGGAGGTGTCCCTGCCCATGGCAGGGGGTGGCACTGGGTGGGCTTTGAGGTTCCTTCCAACCCAACTCATTCCGTGATTTTATGTCCATCTCTGAGTTTAGATAATATGAATCCCATGAAGATGTGAGTCAAGAACTGTGTAATAGTCTGTGTTGTGTGTGCTGAAGGGCCACAATTCCCTTTGGTTGTTTCAAGAACACTTCTGGAGCCTCTGCAGGCTCTTCTCCTCCTTTTCTGAGTGTTTATGTGGAAAATCATAGGATTGGTAACGGCGCAGGCACAGCAGCTGGAAGTGCCCCTTCTTGGGTGCAAGCAAGTTACAATCAATACCTCATGTCCACAGGCTTTTATCTCCCGTGCAATTTTGCAGCACAAAAGTTTAATTGACCCCAAAGAGAAACTCAACTGATTTTCAAAGCCATCAGTGCACCTAGCAAAATAAACATTCCAGAGGGCAACTTCCATGTTATTTCTATGTTGACTTTCTAGTTTTTTTTCCCCCTGCTAAACGGCCACCTCTTAGAGCAGAAGGCAAAACCACCTGGTTGGAGTCTACCGCGCTCTTACTATTTCCTAATAAAACAGCATTCTAAAATGGAAAGGAGTTTTTCTAAGAAGCGTGGCGGGGGGGAAAATGATGGAGAGGCTTGTTTCATACAGATCCAAGAATAATTTTTCAGGATGCTTGGCTATTTAGTCTGCATCAGAGGCATGGGACCTTTATCAATCAAAGAGCCACTTTGTCATTAAATGGAATCTGTGAGTCGCGCTGCGATTAAACTCCACGTAGGATCCGTGAAATAAGGGTCTGATTCTCAGTTACACTAAGGCTCCTTTGTGCACCTACGGTGGCATGAGGCCCCCAAGACTTTATTTTGTATCAGATCTTTCGTAAAATCTATTCACTCAAAGTGCTTTAGGGTTAAAATTAATTCAGTTAATGAGTTAAATAACTGCCAAGGGAGAGAGAAATTAAGAGTCATGGGCAAGGGGGAAAAGAGATGCTTCCAGCTGAGTTTAGAAGAGAGTGGGAATGAGTTGAAGGGGAAAAGAGATGCAAAGGAGATGCACTGATGGGCAGGAGCTGCAGAGGAGAAAGCTCTTATGCCCTGGGGGTTAAATTATATGAAGGAAGGAGGAAGTGCCCTCTTTCTGCAGGAGCATTGCTGCCAATGGAACCAGATTTAACCCGTATTGCAGAAGTACCCATATAAGCTAAGGGTTCCACTTATTGCAGCTTCTTGCTGTGAAGTCTGCGCAGGCTGTACAAACATTCATCTCTTAAGGTTTGTTTATAAGGCACCAGAAATTACTCACAGAGTAGATTCCTATTGCACCAGGCATTTTAAAGAAGAAAAGGCAGTCTCTGACTGGGTCTTTGGACTCCTGGGATCATTTGGGCCAGACAGAACTGTTCCAGTTCCAGTAAAGAGAGGATCCTGTCATTAAATTCTCCCCTGATCTCATCAAAGCCAAGGCTGCTGAGGGCTGAGTGGATAATCTGCCTCTGGCACAGCACTGCGAACAACTAAAGAAGGGGCTCTTTCCTGAACCCCTGGATTACTGTCCCACCACCCCCAGGACTGGATAGAGCCGTATCCAACCGTGATCTGCAAGAATCCCTTCCTATTCAGCTGCATCTGCAGATAGGGGTGAGGACCATCATACTAAAAGATGCTTTTCTTTGTCAGTAGTGATGTACAGCTTGAGACTACGCGTATAATACAGATTTTGTAGCCAATCTAAACCCAGTGGTAACCAGTGTTTGTGTTCTCTCCACATCATCAAACTGGCTCACATCCATAACATCCAGAAAAGCACCTGCAGAGCTTGCAATCTTGTATTACTTTATATAAAGTGCAGGTATTTATTTTATTCCATTTAAATATTCTTTTTCTCCCTTTTTTTTTTTTTTTAATCTTCTGATAGTGATTTCTAAAGATAAATTACTTCTTCCAAACTAAAAAAGGATCAAATGGAGCACATGGCAATCTCCCATTAATTTTAATTTTTAAGAAATTTCACAATCCCCAAGTAGTAACAGCTGTAATTATAGTTTTTATTAACCAGAAACAGAAGAATGAAGCTTAGTTGGGTGCAGAAATATGTGGACAGGCACCTAGAAGAAGCTACACTTTAAAGATGTATTTTGATCATGCTGAGCATCACGTATTTGGACAGGTACGATTGGACTCGATCTCAAAGGTCTCTTCCAACCAAACGATTCTATGATTTTATGGTCTTGAAACTCTACTAGAAACAGTGGAGTTTATGCATCTCTTTCATGTTTCATTGGAAGCTTGGAAGTGCGTGCTGGGTAGTGTGGCACTGGAAGCACTGTACCAACAGCAACCACAACTTGGAATGGACTTAGCTTTTGTAAGGCAGGTGGATAAATTAAATTCTGCTGCATCTACATCCCTCTCTGTCTTTAGCAAGCCTTTATTTGTTGGGCTCTTCTGAATCCGAATCTATCAACGGTCTAGACAATGAATATTTGAACAGATGTTTTTCAAGTGAGCCATTCTTTCCCGCTTTTAATAGAACGTCCAACTTCACGCGAGGCAGGACTTTATCTTAAGTGGCTCTGAACCTAAAAGCAACTGTGCTAAATCAAGCTTTAAAGAACTCACAGTTCCTACCATGGTTAAACTGATGACGTTCTTTGCACTTTAAGAAGCCTCTGAGGCTCACAAACAGAAGTTTTACATTTAATAGTTTGAATACTAACAGCCTTGATTCATTTCCCTCAGTTTTATATCATTGTTCTATCATGGTGTGATTATAGCGCAAGGAGGTGCCTTGGAAGCTTGGAGAATAGTAAATGCAGTCCTGGATTTGCTCAGCAGAACTTGTTCAGGGCTTTATGAGCGATTTTCAGACAAACTCATCTGACAAATGTTGGTTTTAAAAAAAACCCCAAAAAAGCCCAAGTCCCTTATTTGAGGAATGTAAATAAAACACGTCCTGGATATTCTCTTAACTGGGGTACAGTTGGGTTTTGAGTGATGTAAGGGGGAATTTGGCCTCGCTTAAACGTTCACTCTGTGTGAAGTTTGCTGTTATGTCCCAAGTTATTGGGAGCTCTTTAAATCAAAGCACTGGGAGTGGATAGTGAGAAAGTGAACTGTGAGCTTTATTGATCGTATCTACACAGCATGGGGGCTGAAAAATACCCCCCTTTAGGTGTGGGTGAGTTCAGTGTAAAAACAAGGAGGATTCTACCGAGACACGTTTCTTCCCATGTCCCACTTAGAAATTTGGGGGAAGGATTCCCAGGATATTGTGTGATGCAAGTTCTGCTTGAGAAGGTTCTATAAAACAGCTCTGGGTGAGACAGACTTCCACAAGGGTTTTCCTCTGGGCCCTGGAGCCTGAACAGGCTCCTATTTCCATAAATCCTTTTGTGAACCCAAAGGCAAGATTTGGATTTAACATGTTGAGTTTGTGCCAGTTTGCCAGGGCTAAAACTAGAACTGGGTACGTGTTTTGAAGGAAAAGAACAATTAAGTTTTTCTAAACTCTGTATATTCAGTGCTGATGTACTCGCCCCTCCTGTATGGTCTTGTTTCATCTCCTGCAAGTCTGGTCTCTGTGGCACAGGGCTGAAAATACAAAACTCTTTAAAACAGGCTCTGCCTCAAGCCTGTTGTTTTTGGATTCTGGTGCATCCCTCTGTTTGATTTGGACATACCGAGAATCATAAAGTGGAAGTCTGAGTTCCTCTGCAAGCCTCATTTTCTTCTCATCTGTGAAACAGGACAGATAATTCCTGCCTTACAGGCATGTAAATTTGAATAGTTTAGTCCCCAGCTCAGCAAAGCACTTGAGCACAGTCTGTTGGCATAAATGGGATTTTAATTCTGTGATTACATTGTTTGGTGAACTAGGGCCACAATAAAATACTTGGAGATTGTTGGAATTAGAGGTATTAGAGATCTGTAAGGTGTCGTTATCAGTATTTGACAGTAAAATAAACCATGTTGATATTTTTTTTTCCCCACCTCCAATAGTAGTAATAGATGGGGTTTGGGTAATCCTAAACGTATATTTTACACCTGATAAACAGCCTGAGATGATAGGGAATAATGGTTTGGTACAGTTGGACTCGATTTTAAAGGTCTTTTCCAACCAAACAATTCTACGATTCAGGGGTTTGACTGACCAGTTTGGTTTGGTTTTTAAAAATGCAATAACTTGGAACCCTAATGTGCTTTTATGGATTTGGGGAATGCGGTTTCGGTTCCTTTCTCTAAGTGATTGAATCCACAGTTCTTAGAGATGTGTGTCCGTCAAAGAACGGCTGTTAGTTTAGGACTAGGAGTTCTAATTTATCCTTTTACTTGTTCTATGTTTTGCATAACGAAATAATATAAATATCTATGAATGGACCTAGGCTTAGAGAATTACCCTTGTCTGCCTTTTTATCTCAGTGGGTGAAGTATTTTCTGTGTTCTGCAGCTGTAATGCCCACAGCTGGCTTCTTTCTGACACCAGAGCCGCCAGAGGCAGAGGAGGAGAGCTGGAGGGAGCAGCACACACAGAAGAAGAATACAAGCGATCCCCAGAAAAGGAAGGAGGAGGCTGAAAAGGAAAACACAGTGGCTAGGCAGCTTGTCTGTATCACCTCAGAGAGCTGATTGCATGCTTATCACACACAGCACAACGCTCAGTTGTCTAGACAATCGTCTAATTGTCTTTGCTCGCTAAGTAGCAGCCCTGGTGACATTCCAGACCTTGACCTCTGCCCTGTCCAGCGCCAAAAAAGTGCCGTTAGGAATCATGTAACACTGGGTATTAAAGATTGTTGGAAAAGGCCACGAGGTCAACCTACTGTGGAGTTTGAGCAACAATACTGAATACAGGCAGCTCTCTCTCCATCCTCCCTTCCTCTTGAGACTTGGGCTTATTGTGTGAGAGTGTTAGTACAGTTCCTGGGCTGAAACGGAGAGACGAGGCTGTGCCAGGACCACTTGGGGCTGTACTGGGAAGGAAGAATGTGTGGAGTCTAGGACAGCTGAGGCGTAGCATGCTTTTTATAGAGACCAATCCTTGGTTGAGAAACGTGCTTCTAAATAATCTAGTTGGTCACTGTGGCTTGGGATGTTGGAGAATAAGTCTGCAAAGACACTGCTGGCTAAAGCCACGGGGTTGGCTATGTTTGAGCACTCTAAGTAGCAACAGTGGCTGCAGTTCAGGGGTTTAGGAGACTGGAATTGGAGTGTCAGCCACTGTACAGACCTGCTGAGGGGGTGGAGAGGGAATCAGCTAAAAATGTTTGTGCTTGCACTAGGAAATACCTGGGCTTTCAGAAAATGTTCTGTGTCCAAATCCCTTGTCTTTAAAAGGGACCCTGTGTATAATCTACCCTGCATGAGAACCCTCATGTCTATCATGGGTGAAAAAATTACCACCTGCACATCCTAACCATAGAATCGCGGGGTCATAGAATCAAGGAATGGTTTGGTTGGAAGGGACCTCGAAGCCCACCCAGTGCCACCCCCTGCCATGGGCAGGGACACCTCCCACTGGGTCAGGGGGCTCCAAGCCCCATCCAACCTGGCCTGGAACACCTCCAGGGATGGGGCAGCCACCACTGCTCTGGGCACCCTGGGCCAGGGCCTCCCCACCCTCACAGCAAAACATTTCTTCTGAAGGTCACATCTCGATCTCCCCTCTTTTCAGTTCAGTCCACAGAGCTGCCATTGAAAATGCTGTTTCTTGGCACATCAGAAGATGAGACCCAGAGCTTATAAACCAAGGGTCCAGTTCAGGGAGATAATTAAGCATATTGATAATTTCAGCTAGACCTCACATTAGAGATGTCCTGTGATACATTCTCAAGTTAGACTGGAAATCTGTTGTTTAATAATAGCTATTCTCACCACATGAGTTGGGTTTTCTATGAAGTATTCAAGTCTTTTAAATAATGAGAAATGAGCTTAATTGGGCTTTTAAATGATGTATGGAAATTCTTAGTGAACTCTCCCACTGGTGTAAACTGAGGTAACTATTAAAATCAGTGGAGCTATGCCAGTTTACATCAGTTAAAGACCTGACTTTCTATTCCCAGGCACGTTAAAGGTGTTACTGTGCAAATGACGGCAAAAATTATTGCTGAAAGGTTTTGCGCTCAAAGGCAGATCAGGTATCTGGTCCAGGGAGGGCACATCCATCACTGCAGAAGGAAATAAAGGAGAGAAAATTGTTATCAGTGTTAACTGATATTTTTAGAAGTTTTATAATGACAGGTCGCATTCCCAAGGACTATAAAGTGGCAAATCTAACACCAATTATTCAAGAGGGGCAAAAAGATACAGCGAGCAATTACAGTTTAACATCAGTTGTGGGAAAAATATCAGAAACCATTGTACGGGGTTCGGGGAGCGAACAGCTTGAGAAGCGTAATTTGATTAGAGATGGCCAACGTGGGTTTTTGATGCGGGTTTTAACTAACTTAGGATTCTTCAGAAGTATTGCTGCCAGGGGAGGTAATGGATCTTGATTGGGTGGCGCATACTTGCGCTACGTTGTTGAAGTGGCAAACTGGGATGCAACTCCAGAGCTCCTCTTGCTTTCATTGAGCTGCGCCGCTGAACCTACTTGAAACGCGTGTAAATGAGGGCAATGATGAATCTTCTTAGACAGGCGGGGGGTGGAAATCAGATTTTGTTTGAAGAAGTGAAATGAACTAACTGCATTTCTTTGTATTTTCGACTACCTGAAAGACTTTAAAACCGTCACACGGGTGGAAAAAATAGGAATTGAACGAGCTCAACCCCCATGCCAGGCTCTGTCACCTCGGGAAAGTGCTGACTCCGGGGGAGGTTCTCTCAGTTGAGCTTTTCCAGGTGTCTAACTGCAGTTCCAATGCTTTCTTGAGGTCATACCTAGATCAGAGCAGCATAATTGTGTCAACGGGCCTTGCCTAGGCACACAGATCCCCTCTCATCTAACATCATAAATTGCTGATGGTCTTTGTGTTGCCTTTTTAAATTGCGCGCTGCAGCTCAGGGAATGTCTCTTGCGGGTCCCACTCTTGCCTTGGCCACTGAGCCTGTGAATTTGACCAGGTTTATCTCCTCTGCGCTCTTGGCCCCCCTCAAACCTTCTGCATACTAATCAGGGTGTTGGAACAGCCTCCCGCCACGTGATGTACAGCAGCCAGCACAGGGCGTCCCCGGTCTCCAGGTCCCCAAGGCTTTGTGATGCTACTGGATAAACATATTAATGACATTAATAATAGTAAAAATAACATTAAAGAAAGAGACATATAGGATTATACTCTGGAACTAACAAAACCAACCTAGGATCTGGCACAATATTGATTTACTTTTTTAAAAAATATATATTTCAGAAGAGATTTGCTGATAATTTCAGGAATAAGGCCAGAAATCAGTTTATTAAATTCTGTCTTAGACCAAATAATTATCTAGAAACATCTTTCTTTTTCCAAATTATCAACCATCATAGCTACTATTTGTTTAGTGCCCCTTGCCATGGGCAGGGACACCTCCCACTGGATCAGGGGGCTCCAAGCCCCATCCAACCTGGCCTGGAACACCTCCAGGGATGGGGCAGCCACCGCTGCTCTGGGCACCCTGGGCCAGGGCCTCCCCACCCTCACAGCAAAACATTTCTCCCCAAGATCTCATCTCAGTCTCCCCTCTTGCAGCTTCAAATCGTTCCCCCTCGTCCCATCCCTGCACTCCCTGATCCAGAGCCCCTCCCCAGCTTTCCTGCAGTCCCTTTCAGTTCTCTCAGTACTAAGGCTGCTCTATTTCGGGGACTTGGGCACAAAACCCAGTGCTGATTCCACAGCTCTTCCTGATATTTGTAACTGAGGACAGTCTGGCGCAGATGATCTTCCCCTCAGGAAACAGAGGCCACAGGCCTTCCGTAGACAAATGGAAGCGTTCCCAGTTACTAAAGGGCATGAAGTAATGGAAGTAACAAGTGGAACTGGATGCTCAAGGTGCACGATGCCACCACCAGCACTGACAGAGTCAGCACCCAAACCCAACCGTCCGTGATGGCCTTTGGACCTTTGCTCTCAGCCCCACGGCCACCGTAAGGACCTTTGTGTGCAAAGACTTCCAACTGCTGTGAAATGGGTTATGGACAAAATAATCCGGCTCCTCTGTCTACGAGCTGGTAATTAACATACAGTTAATATCTCTTAACACACGACTCCGCAATTTGAGATTTCCCATTGAAGTGTAACGCGCTTTCCCGCAACCCCGACAGGCCCTGCTTATTGTGTGTGGTAAACATCTGATGGGCATCCAAGAAGGGAGAAGGCACGGGCGTGTAATGAGAGTCTGTAGAACTTGTCCCACTTAATGAGGTTATTCCAAGGTAGACTTCAAGTGATGAAAGATGAATCCTAATTCCTGGAAACAAAAGAGCTAAGGCAAAATGGAGGCAACGCTGGAGAAGGCAATGGGGAATCAATACAACTGCAATGGACTTGGTGCTTCTGTGGGTCAAGTCAGTTAACCTCATTTTTTCTTTATGATGCTGTCTCTTCGTAAGGAATAATAAGTAGTCATCCTCGTATAGAAACGCCTTGTGGTGCTTCAGTGATAGATGCCACATTGGGTGTAGAACTATTAACGAGGTTCAGAACAAATAGGGGAACTGAATTGAGCCTTGGCTCTCCTCTCGGTGTCTGTGCGTGCGAACTGATTGTTGCCTCCACAGCTACCCAGCCTGCCCTTAGGTACCTCCAATGATAGGCAGTGCTTTTCATTTCAAAAATTGAATTCTAATATTTGATATGTTCATTATTTTTTAAAATATAATCATGTCACCTGGGTAGATTCTAAGGTAAGGTCTGTTGCTTGTGTACATTCTACTTTCCTTAAGGTAAGGTTATTGCCTGGACGTGATTTAATCAGTCCCTGCACCGAGGAATTCGTAGTATAACAGATGGGACAGTTACAAGGGAACAAATAAGTCATGGATGCCCCATCCCTGGAGGTGTTCCAGGCCAGGTTGGATGGGGCTTGGAGCCCCCTGATCCAGTGGGAGGTGTCCCTGCCCATGGCAGGAGATTTGGAGCGGGATGGGCTTGGAGGTCCCTTCCAACCCAAACTGTTCCATGGTTCTATGATTCCCTGAAAGGGAAACTGAGGCACACAGAGCAGAGAGGGCTATTAGCATGTCATGTAGAACGGGTCTCTTGGTGGGAGCCAGCATACAGCCTTGGTTCCTGATTGAGCAAGGGTGTTGGGTTGTGTGTTATCTACTGGATCAAACATGTAATTCCTTATTATGCAGAGATCCCCGTTTTGGAAGGGAATAATTGGAATATCGGAACGAGAATCCACAGATTCTGTCTTCTAACTCAAGGTACTTCTTCAGCTTAGTTGTAAGCTCTTTTGATCCTACTCTTACCTTCCTTTTTTTGTGATTATAAACACCTTAACACAATGGAGTCATCGTCCATGACCAGCTTCCCTAGGTGCTGCTTCAGTACACGTGATAATAACTACACTAAATTGCCACGTCCTGCAAGGAAATGCTTGGGAAATGTCGAGCGACTGTGTGCTTGTGTTATTGTAAAACCAGAAATGCTTCCTCGTTATATTTAAATCGGTTTGGATTGTTGTGGATGAAAGTGAAACAAGATATAAGCCTGCAATGACATGCATAAATACATAATTAAGTATATTTCCTTTCCATATGGAGAGGATTAGCTTCCTTGCCTCAGCAGGGAGTTGCTTTATTTGGTGTCGGCTTTGGTGTCCCTTTCTTTTGACAGCTTACAGAGGTCCACTGAAAGGGAATTTCACTCACTGGCTAATGACTCTTGGAATAAGGACTTTGAGGGCATGTGGAAAAGAATAAATGATTATCTCAGAAAACAGAAGTTTAGGGACCTTAAGGGCTGTCCTGTTATCCTGGCTTCTCTTTTTGACCTTAAGTGGGCCCTATGGGATGATACTGCCCACCTTGCCAAGACTTATTGCTTAGTCATAAATCGAGACCGAGGGAGAGAGACATGTCTAGTAAATGCTGAAGTGTCAGCAAAAGCTCCTTAACTCAGGTTTCATAACTTGAGAAATATTTTATCACCCTGGTGAGCCAAACCTCTGAAAAATCAATAGGACTTGAGAGTTGCCTGTATTGATCTGAAAGGCTGAGCTGTATTGAAATATTCATGGCAGTATGTGTGTGTGTTCGTATGCGTGTGGTTCGAGGACTAAGATGCAGGTAGATTTCAGAGAGGGAACCTTTCTCATTTTTCATTTAAACTAGATTAAGACTATTAGGTGGCTTGCAAAGCATATACTTAAAAGGGAATGAATTTGTTTGTCTTACAACAAGGCTTCTGACAGCAAGAAATGCATTCTCATTATTATTATTTCTCTTAAATGACAAACTGTTGGGAGGAAGAAGTCAAGGAGATCTGATAAAATTAGCACCACGTTCTCTTGGGGATCTCCAAGCTTGCTTTGTTTGCAAAGCCAATTTGGACACTGTGTCTTTGATCTTCACTTTCAGTATTTGAGCAGGCATGTTTAGTATCACTCATTTCACAGGAGATTTGGGATTCAAGTTTCTTCAACAATCTAAAAAGCAGTACATTAGAAGGGGAATTGTCTGCCAGTCGTCTTAGAATCTCAATGCCCTTGATACTAATTTGATGTGATGCATTTCACCAGATGTGTCTACCTGTACGATGTTTTATGCCCAAGAGGTTTGTGCGACTGTAGAGTATTAAAGTTGGCTCTTCCCACCCCCCCTTCCTCCCCTCCCTTTTTCTTCCAAGAGCAATTGAATGAAAAGCATCCGTAATTTTAATCTGCATAGAGGTGTGACGCGCTACAGATATTTGGAAGGAGGAGAGAGCACCAGGCAAGATTCATGCAAAGAGTAGAACAGAATCATGAAGAAAATCACTGTCAATGATGCTTCAAGAGTATTCTAAGGAGCTATATATAAGATAGGAGATAAATGCGTTCACTCAAACTGTAAGATCTGCCTTGCCTTTCCCGCAGTGCCTCTGCCTCTTCTAGGGTACAGGTTGACGTCGCTGCTGATCCCAGGCTCCTACTGGGCTTTGGGTTAATCGCTTAGGGCCATGGTTCTTCAAGGCATTCAGGTGTTCAAGTGTCATCGATTTTCATGTGTATCCTAGTGCATCAGAGCCATTTCTGTAAAACACAGCAAGCAAATACCCCAGCGCTGCCCTGCCTGGCTGAGCGCTTGTGGGGATTCGGCAACAGCGAGATATTCAGTGACTCTGGTCATGTCAGTTCTTCTTTACATCCATAATTATGGATCTGTCGGGGAAAGGCTGAGTGGAGAAAGGAAAAATGGTGAAAAGAAAAGGTAACAATTATTATTGAAGATAATACATTGACCATATGTGCTGAAAAGACTGTTATGGGAATAGGCACCTCCATCATCTGTACGGCAACAGTCCCATAACGTGAGCTGTCAAGGGTTTGTGCTGTGTGGTTATGGGGTCCAAATCTGAAACGAAAGGGAAAAGAAGGGCAATTAGAACGGATTTCTTTCTCAACTCTCCATCATGTGTAAATTCATCCGTGGTTAAAAATAGTTATGCGTTATAAAAAACAAGCACCCTTGAGAGGCATTACTTCAATCAGTGGCTCAAACCAAGCAGAAAACCAGGCTTTGGGCATCTGAGATTTGCTGGTATCGCGAACGCGAAAGGGAGAAGTTCATTTCCTAAACCCATGGAAGTCGCAGGTCACCAGCAAATGGACTGTGAAACTACCTGGTGCTGGTTTAGGGTCTGTATTATCAGCTTTTGCTTCTCTCAACCCCTTTAAAAAATAATAATAATAATAATTATAAAATCAGAAGTATTGCTGCCAAATGGATTTTGCTAGAAAAGGGAACCTCTACACAGTATGGCCAAGTATCTTGGAGGCAACGACTGCAGAACTTGGCATATGGTTGCAAATTGTACCGCGCCTTGCGCGCTAGTTGTGTGTAAATACCAACTGCTGTTTGAGCCACGTTTAGCGACACTGCATGTGTGGGCAAGAAAGCTGGCACATACGACACAAGGTTTCGTTTACTTGGTCTGGGAGGGCATCATTTGATTGCGTGAATCTCATTTTTATCCGTTATCTAATTTATACCCATGTTACTTTTATAAAGCTTTCCTGTATCAAGTAAAATGAACGGAGGAAAAAAACCCCATACTTACCATTCTTTATTTATTTGCATTCCTCAATGGCAAACTAAACTGAATATTTAAGCAACTGACATCAAAGATTTGATTTCTCTGAAGCTAAAAAGCCTATTAATCACAATTTTAAAGTGTTCTTTAATTACCCTGTAATAAAATGACACGCGCAGAGCGGGAGGAAAAATTGTATACTTTTAGAGTTCCTCATGCTTGTTTGTGTTTCAAATCTCACCGGAAATCCTTGTGGATCCCTCTTGCTTCTGCTGTTTAATTCTCTTCCACCACAACTATTGTTTATCGTTTAGCTGTGTTAACCGTACGCGGTGCGATTCAGAGGCGGGGGAAAGCGTGTCAGGAGAACTGGTTTCTAAGCTGGTTTCTGGAGGATAATAGCAATGGAAATTTCAACTTCTGAGAGAATTAGGAAGCTATGGAGTGCAGAGCTTATTTTGGGGGTTGAAGGTGCCAAACCCCTTTACTCAGCAAGCACTGGGTTTAGGCTACAGGGACCATTCCCACATGGTAAGTTTGATGCGCTCTGTGGTGCATTAGGACTTTGAGGTGTCCTGGGAGAAGAGGAATGGCCAAATGAGAGGTGAAGAACCAGCAGATGGTGCTGGAGATACCACAGCACAGGCTGGAATCAGAGAGGAGCCCCTTCCAGTCCTCGCGTTTCTGGTTGCCACCTTTGAAAACAGCCTCTTGATATAAACATTCAAACAAGGAGATAAGCAAGAGACATAAAAGTGGGTTTGGTTAACAAATATAAGGGATGTGAGCTGTCACAGCAAAGAAGCTATAAGGGAAAAGACCTCTTTGTAAAACTGTCGCTCAATTGTGTAAAGGAAGGAGAATGAAAAATAAAATCAGGGTGGACACCCAACTCCTCCTTTTACATTATGAGACAGGCATTGGGTGTTGTAGTGGCAAAGAAAAGCTTGGAATATGAATCATAGAATCATGGAATGGTTTAGGTTGGAAGGGACATCAAAGCTCATCCATTTCCACCCCCTGCCATGGGCAGGGACCCCTCCCACTGGATCAGGGGGTTCCAAGCCCCATCCAACCTGGCCTGGAACACCTCCAGGGATGGGGCAGCCACAGCTTCTCTGGGCAAAGAAAAGTTAATCAAATCCAAAGGACATAAAAATCTGAGGCCTTACAATGTTAGATAAATCTTTCCGGGTCCTTGAAACCCTCTGCAAGTTTTTAATACTTGAGATAATTTGTGTAACTGGGAACACAGACTGCAGCAGGCTGCACCAATGGGAGCTCTGGCTCCTTGAGCTACGTTAATAACCCCTCCTCTTCCTGGAAGGAGACGTGACCGGCAGCTGTAGGTGGAGAGTGCCCCAATCCAATCTTTTGCTGGCATGTTCTGGGTTTGAATTCGCTGCTATTGGGAAACTCAGCCAAGTGGGTAACATTTGGAGTTGATCTGTTTTCAGACTGAGACAGTTGTTAATGAAACAGTTGCTGTTTTGTTGACAGAACATTAATTACTTGATCTTAGGACTTGGTAATTGCACAGGCCCCCCCCTCTGTATACATCACTAATTACATTAGCAATTATATGGCATTTTAAAGACAAAGAAATGACTACAGCAATTGCGGTGTCAGAGGGACCCTGCTGCTAAATTTCAATCAAGTTCTGCAATCTCAGTGAAGTGTTGAGGTCAGTCCTTCGCCAGACAGATCCTGCAGGATCGGTTTGTTAGGGTACATCGCTGCAGATGCTCAAACCAAACGCTCTTGAGAAAAGTAGGGGTGCTGGAATTTCTCATCAAGGTTAGTTACATTCTTGAAATTGATTTGAAGCATTCTCAAAAGCCTGCTTGCTATTCGAAATGTTTCTTTCCTCTATCAGCTCTAGTAATTCTAGAAATCGGTAAGAGTTGTCTCTTAAAAAAATCATGACTTGGATTAAAAATAATCACAATTGTAAACACATTCATTAATGCCCTTCTGAAAAGCCGCGTCGTGTTTTTAATGACCTTCCTTTGCAAATTAAAGGGTCAGAAAGTGGCTTAAGCTAAAATTTCTGTCTTCAGAAGTTGAAGATTTGCAAAAGACATTCAAAATGGAGTAACTGCAAGCGTGAGAACTGGCAGGGCTTACAGGAGCCTTCCAGTACTTAAAGGGGTCTACAGGAAAGCTGGGGAGGGGCTCTGGATCAGGGAGGGCAGGGATGGGATGAGGGGAAGGGTTTTGAGCTGCAAGAGGGGAGATTGAGATGAGATCTTGGGGAGAAATGTTTCGCTGTGAGGGTGGGGAGGCCCTGGCCCAGGGTGCCCAGAGCAGTGGTGGCTGCCCCATCCCTGGAGGTGTTCCAGGCCAGGTTGGATGGGGCTTGGAGCCCCCTGACCCAGTGGGAGGTGTCCCTGCCCATGGCAGGGGTTTGGAGCTGGATGGGTTTCAAGGTCCATTCCAACCCATTCCTATTATTTTACTCTATGATACTACAGTGTATTTGTAATGTCAGCATTATTTTGAAATACGACAAGATATATAGAGGCTCCTTTATTCTGACAAAGACCTACAAACCCCCTTCATTTAAATAAGCAACACCCTTACAGTCTATAAAAATTGTGCAGAATCACGTCCTTCATTTACTGCTGCCAGAACCTTCTCCTGTCCCACCTCCCTGTGCTTTCTGTCATCCTACACCTCTGGAACACGTTGGTTAACTTGAAAAACGACTGTAACTACTTTGGCTCAGGCAGTGTTTCCATTCCTTGTTTACACGTTGCCCTCTGTGGTGGGTATGGATTTTGAAGCCCTCACACACCATCACAGCGTAAATAAGTCAAGCGATCTGTGCGCGTTCGGCTGCAGCGCTAGGATGAACGTGATCATAACAGAAATCCAGTGTTTATATTGGTTTGGGTGGGGGTTTTCCCACTTATTGTGTAGCTGTGCTGCTGGTTTGCGGGCCGGAGGGGAAGGTAATTATATGGCCAGGTCTATAGATGGCATAAACTGCTACAGCTCCACCGACTCCGGTTTATGACAGCTGAGGATCTGGCCCATGTCTTGTCAAGCTTAGAGCTTGTAAACAGGGTGAGATGGTATTGTTTCCAATAGACAATCTCTCTTGCTTGTGGTGGCTCTTTATTCACCCGTTCCACTCTCCTTTCCCTCTTCACTCTTCCTCAAGTGCTGTTGCTACTTGCAATTTCTGACCAGTTTTACCCAGAACTGCATTCACTAAACCTTGAGCCAGTATTAACTAAGGTAGGGTTGAAGCTGAATTTAATGGTGGCAAGATTGCAGCTAAGACCTTCTCAGTGCAGGGACGGTTCCTAACTTGTAGTCAAGACTGAATATTGACAGTGTCTATGGCCACGCTCAACTGAGTTGGAGAACACAGACAGAAATGAAGTGGGATCCATTTCCCCAGATCCATGTGCTGTAAACCTTGCAGAAGGCTTACAAGAAAAGAGAGTGCTCCATCAGCTTCCTCCCCCAGGAAAGGCTCTGACGACGGGCAGTCTCGTGTGTCGTCATTCCCATGTCTTTTTCTGGTCTTATTGTAATTTGCACAAACACGGAGGATGCAGGACAGCAGATCTGACCTCCCTTGCCCCCCTCCCCATTGCAGTGCACCCCCCAACTTTCTTCCCTCGCCTCCACAAGATGTACTTTGGTGCCTTCCACTTTGGGAGTGACAAGGGTTTCCCACTTCCCTTTCTCCACCCTGAGGTTTGCTCAATGCCGTCCCTGTCACGGCAGCTCTGTCTGCACCCTCTGCTATGGCCACCAGCTGTCTGTTTAATCCAGTCCTGCACGCGGAGTTAATGAGACATTCCTACTTAAATAACCTGGTGCGATTAAAGCTTTGGATCTTTGCACCTCAGCAGCTGCGTGTTGTCACCGAGATAAATATTTTAACTGGTCTGGCAATTCCCTAGCTGCCCTGTCTAAGTGGTTGAACGAGTGGCTATTGTTTCACCATTTGTTAAAGGGAAATTCAAGTTCTTTCTTACAAAACAACCAAGACCTGTAAAGGAAAAACAGAGGGTAGGAGAGAATCTGCTTTTCTAGGCAGCCTTTCTTAGGCAGGGCATTTTGTAGATGCCAACGTGGCCATGCCCGACTGTCATCGTTTTCTCCCTAAGCTAACTGGGATTTTGCTGACCTCTTCAAGGAGAGCTTCCATTTATCACTACTACTAAGATAAAGATTTCTTCAGTGTTCTTCACACCGAACAAGTTAATGGCTATCCAAAAACCTTGCCTGCTCACCTGGAGAACTACATTCAGTTCTGGAGTCCTCAGCACAGGAAGGACACAGAGGTGTTGGAGTGTGTCCAGAGGAGGCCACGGAGATGATCCAAGGGCTGGAGCACCTCCTGTACGAGGCCAGGCTGGGAGAGTTGGGGTTGTTCAGCCTGGAGAAGAGACCTTATTGCTCTCTACAACTACCTAAAAGGAGGTTGTAGTGAGGTGGATGCTGGTTTCTTCTCCCAAGCAACAAGTGATAGAATGAGAGGAAACGGCCTGGAGTTGTGTCAGGGAAGGTTTAGATTGGATATGATTTCAGTAAAGAAATTTTTCTTTTACCAAAAGAGTGGTGAAGCCTCGGTCCAGGCTGCCCAGGGCAGCGGTGGAGTCTCCATCCCTGGAGGGGCTCAAAGAATGTGTAGAGGTGGCACTTTGGGACAGGGTTTAGTAGGCATACTGGTGTTAGGTTGACTTGTTTGGGCTTGATGATCTTAGAGGTCTTTTCCAACCTTGACACTTCCATGATTCTATAAAATTTAAACATTTCCCCTCCTTGTTTACAGTACAAAAATTTTATTTTTTTCGTTAGGATAATTTAAAGTTTAAAACTGAAGTAGACATATTCATTTTACAAACAAGATATTCTTCCATAAGTAGGACCATTAGAAACAGTAAACAAAAAAAGCTATCTTTACAAAAGCTCTGTGCATAGCAACTTCATACCGTATATAACTGACAAAGCAAAGAACCAAAAAAACGACCAGCCAACCCCAAACAAACCCCAAAACTATACAGTAGGGAGAAATGAGGCCTTAATTTACAGAAGGGAGGAAAACGGTCTGTAAAAACCATGCATATTGGAAGTGTGCAAAGAAATAGGGAGAGTAAGATGCTATACCAAGATAAATAAGGAAATAAAATGTACTCTTTCAAAGTTATGATAAGATTTGTAGTTACCTATCGCAACGCTCTCATCTTTCTAGTGGCAGAAAAGGAAAGCTGTTAGGGAATATTGAACAGCAATAACTAAAAGAGGACAGATTTGCTTATTACATTGAAAAAAAACAAATCCTTACACATAAATTTTTACATCACTTTTCCTTTTTGTTGGGTGTTTTGCAGCTGCCAAAGTCCTCCTTTTCATGGTCAGGGATTTCTGATTGTATTTATTTACACACAGTTTTCTTTGTAAAGCTACAAGTAAGTTCTACGCTCATCTTGAGTACAACGAGTTCCATGCATGAGCAAAATTCATGTTCTAAATCATTCCTATATTTATTTATTTTTTTATTCATTTATTTGGCTCCAATCAAACCAGGGAAAAAGTCATTTTCCATGCTTACAACAACGTAGGCAGCTACACTTGTTTCTCATCTTAAAAGTACTTGAAGTAGATTTCTAGGGTCATTTTCTTTTGGACTCATGGCTCCCCCACTTGAGCAACTGGATGGAGCTCATAAAAATAACTGAAGTGTGAAAGGAATGTCGAGCATTTTGGAACCTCTCCCTTTTTTTTTTAGCCAGTAATTTTTTTCCCCTGAATCTTCCCAAGACTTCAGAGATCTTTTTTATGTGCCTGTGCTGACTAAACAGTAATAAAAAAGAAGGGTGGGCAATTAACAGAATGGCTTTTTCCAGGAAATGCCTTTATCTTTTAAATTGGAAACGTTTCTGACTGAGAAATTGTAATGAAAATCTTATTTGTTAGAAAATGTGAAAGGAGTTCAGTGAGCAAGCTGCTGCTCTTCAGCACGTCCTCTAGAAATACTTATCTACCTGGAATATTTGCTGGGCATGGAAATTTGAGTCAAAACAGAGGTGATAAGAGTCTAAAAAGCAGCCTGTACAGAGAAGGGTGGAGGAAAACAAATCCAACAACTTTATTCTTTGGAGCTGTTTGGTGGTTATCAGTAGGTCAGAATGGGGAAGGTAGATGATAGATCTGAAAAGACCCTGGTTTTGAAATCTAGAGCTCAAAATAGCGTTCACTGAGATTTATGAAAGTCTTAATCCCAACTCCAATAATCCTCAATCTGATTTATTTCCCTGTATGCCTGTAGAATTCCAAACACACCTTTGGACCTCCTGCTCTTAGCCTGGTGGGATATCTGACCTGTGAATGTATGAGATACATTTTTGGGGGGGATTTGTTGTTTATTTTTTTTTCTGGTTGGTGGTTGTTGCTGTTGTTGTTCTGAATTAGCAATGATCAGGTTAGACAATGTGTCCTGCTGTATTGTCAAAGGTGAACGTACAGCAGAAGACAGTTACGGCTCCGGATTTCTTAATGCCTGTGATTCTTTCCTATTTCAGAGAGGTTGGGTGTCTCGCTGGTTGCTGCTTCCTTGGTGGTGTGAAGGGCACGCAAAGAACCTGCGATCTCAATGATCTTGCAACCATAATTAATGGTGAGTTATTTTATTTCATCTCTTCTGGAATGTAGACTCGTCCAGCAACCCGTAAGACCCTGGCTAGCTACATTCAAGCTTCTTAAAAACACATTATGCCCACCAAATCTCTCTTCAAAGTTGCAATCTGATCTAGTGGGACTGGAACCAGGTGATCTTTAAGGTCCCTCCCAACTCAAACCGTTCTATGATTCTAATTGCCATTTTTACTGATGCGACAAATTGGACCTTGCGTTTTAGACAGTAAACCCCCTCCACCTTTTAAAATCTGAATTCAATAGTGTTCAAAAGGCAATCAATGAAGCCACTAACGAAACCTCACAGGACAGTCAGGAGTGCAGAGCTGCTTCCCAACGAAGTCATCTACAGATGATGGGAGTAGCCCGGTTGCATTGTCTTTCCAGTCCCCTGGCTTCTCTGCTGTGCTGTTTTCTGGTTAAGAAAAGCACCCTGTGAATCATCGTGGATATTCAACACATTTCTCTCATGAGCAGAACCATGCACTACACTATAAAAACGGAGCTTCAGGGAGCACTCCTGTAGTCTGCACCAGAAGCAGGTTCACACGCACTCAGCACTCCTGGGCTCCTCAGGGAACGATTTTAGGTGTTTGCAAAACGCAGTCGGAGCGCAAACGCCTGTCCATTAGGTGAGGGTCTGTCCAGCCCTATCCACACACATCACCGAGCCACTAATCCCTGAGCCGTGGTTCTAGAGAGAGCCTTTCTAGTCTATTACGAATCCAAATTGGCTCCACAACAGCTCCAGGTGAGCTCCAAATTAGCTCAGCCACGCAAGTCGTCACAGTTGTTCACCATCCTGACTCCAGGGCTGACTTGAACCTCTTCTACCGTATATAAGGATCACCAAGTACACTATTTTACTCACCCATCGACAAAACTACCGGGCACGTGGACAAGTACAGTTTGAGGGGCCATATATGAAGGGTTTATTTATTAACAGATGTCATCATAGGAAAAACTATTCATGCAGCCGTGAATCGCATGTATTTTAGTGGGGTGTAAGTAGCATAGCTGATTTTTTTCTCCACCAATGGTTTTCCAACAATCTGATTCTTTTGAGTCTCTGATCTAGTCAAATAATTAGTGATTTTTATTTTATCAGACTTGTTCTTGCCTTCCAATTTCAGGAGAGGAGCTGCAAAAGAGAACTAATCTTTTTTTTTTTTTTTTTTACTCTAAAATGCAGAAAATTTCAAAGCAATCGGTTACTTCTATGAACTCCAATATATAAATAGAGAATACTTACCATTTTTAACGACTCAGGATAAAAGTGCAGAAATTATTCAAATACATATTTACCCCTTTATAAATGCACCCTTAATACGACGTATAACTGAACGTAAGGTGTTCTAACTACATGGAGAAACGATACGTTAGAGAACCTTTTCCCTCCTAGTTCTTACATTGAAGCTATAAAATAAACTCAGTACCTCATGAAAAATCGGATTTATTCAAATCCCTCAGTGCCACTCATTTGCCAGTCGCGTCTTTGACACTGACCAGTTCATCTTAGTACCTGAATATTTTAATTGAGTCAAAAAAATGGAAGGGGGAAAGATGAGGAAGATGAAAATTCATACACAAATAGTGACCTACGTACCACAATGTACTTAAAAGTTTCTGATGGTTTTGTTAATCAGAAAGAATCCTATACATCCTTGCACATGAATTCAGTAAAAGGGAAGAAGTGAGGAGCAATTGCAGCAGTAATAATATATCTCAGACTTATCACTACATTTTTGCATCATTTTTCTTCATTGTACAACGGGAGGAAAAAAAAAATCCAAAAAAAGGGGTTGATTTCTACCTCTACATACAATAAGTTACAAGTTTATTTATTTAAATAATTGTAAAACATCTTACATATTTTAAAGAGGTTAAACTATAAGCAAATACACACATACACCAAAGTTCCATCATTCATGTCAGTTTGTCCTAGAAATTCTTTCATGCTGGTACCCTGTTTTGTTGAATTTTATTCCTGCATAAACTAAATCGATATCTGAAAGGCTCCATAGAAAATAGAAACTTCAACTTTTTTTCCCCTACAAAGTAAAACAAATTGTATCCAAAATATCAAGCTTGAATCATTTTGCCAATTTCTTTCTCCTTTTAATATTTTACAAATCTTAGGAAGGCTTCGTGTCTTTCAAGAAAGACTTTGTGTTTCCGATCCCGCTCTGCCGACCGTTGTTCGTCCTGGCTCTCGGCTGATTCTTCGTTCACAATGTTTTAGGAGTTGATGTGGTTGTGTCAGAAATATGAAACAGGTAAAAGATGCAGACTTCTATCTTGTCCAATCCATTAAAAAAGGTTCCTTTTTTTTTTTTTCCTGGGCCTGGCTTTCCCCCAAAAAAGAGCTTGTAGTGCTATTATTTTTCTTTTTAGTGGTCCATCACAATAAGTAGTTTTGTGCTGTAAGAGAAAAATGAAAAAAAAAAAAAGAGGAAAAAAGGGGAAGAGGGAGAGGAGCAAAACTGCCTCTTCCTTACATCGGGGGAACGACAAGACCAGTCATGGCTGTAAAAGAAAATTGACAAAGATGAAATTCTGGCAAATTCTTACGGAACAAAAGATATTTGAGCACTTCACCCTTCTGGGTGCAGTTATGTAATGAAGCAAGGGCCTTATTTGCGGGTGAAACTGCTACGTTAAAAGACATCCTGGTTCTTTTAATGGTTTTAATGCTTTAGTGAGAATGAACACGGCGAGACTGACAATGACCACAGGCAATGGACAGCGTGCAACTTCAGAGCAAATTCACCAAATGCCAAGAACCATTGTGGGTTTTAAATGGATAAAGGAGATTGAGGATTAATTCAGGTCTCAGCGCATGAACTTTCAGAAATGCTTAACCATTTTTGGGTGCTTATCTCCTGAGATGTCCTTGGATATAGACACGGCCCCCTAAAACATCACAGTATCACAGTGTCATAAGGTTGGAAAAGACCTTTGAGATCATCGAGTCCAACCTGTGACCCAACACCTACACCTACTCCTACTTGTCAACTACACCACGGCACTAAGAGCCTCATCCAGTCTCTCCTTAAACACCTCCAGGGATGGTGACTCCACCACCTCCCCAGGCAGCGCATTCCAATGGTCAATCACCCTCTCAGTGAAGAACTTCTTCAAGCCTAAACCTCCCCTGGTGGAGCTTGAGACCGTGTCCTCCTGTTCTGACATCAGGCTTCTCATGCTTTTTCAAGCTGAACACTCAAAACTAGGACCCTTCTAGAGAAAAGGAGGCCAAGGGGAGACCTTATCACCATCTACAGCTGCCTGAAAGGAGGTTGTAATGAGGTGGGTGCTGGGCTCTTCGCCCAAGTAACGAATGATAGGACGAGAGTTGCGCAAGGGGAGGTTTAGATTGGATATTAGGAAAAAAGTCTTCACTGAAAGGGTTCTCAGGCACTGGAACGGCTGCCCAAGGAGATGGTTGAGTCACCATTTCTGGAAGTGCTTAAAACATGGGTAGATAAAGTGCTCAGGGATCTGGTTTAGTAGTGAACGTGTTGGATTCAATGATTTCTTTGCCAACCGAACAATTCTATGATTCTATGAAAACCATTCTTGAAAGCCGTTATTGTGCAGGGTCTTCCCTTTCAGCCTGCTCATCTGCTTGCGGAAAGGGTTGCGTTGGGAGTGAGGAAATGGGAATTCACCCATGCACTGCTTAGGGGACCCAGGCAGAGAATTACAAGTCCCGATTCAGTGGACAATGACCAGAGCTAGGGTTTGCTAATTTAGTTTCAGTGGAAATAATGGACCAGCTTCTCTTTCTCGCTTGGTTTACCCCGTATGTCTGAATCGCTGTAGTCTTACCTGGCACATTCCCAGAACACCGGGCTTATGTAAATTATTTATTAGTCACTCTCACTGCCTTTAATTGCAGCTATATTCTTCATAACTGACAACAGCAACATTTGAAGCTGCCTGGAAATGGTGCTGTTCCCAAAGGTTTTGAGGGGTAAGTTAAGTTTATACCTATTTATATAACAAATGAGTGACTCATATTTTCAAAGGGGCCTCAGCGCAGTGCAAGGTCCTAATCCTGCAAAGATTTATGTTCACTGAAATTTGTGGGATTATTCATGTGTTTAAAGCCCTGACCCTCTGAGAATTAATTTCACCCTTATGTTCATGGTGTTTAAAGAAATGCTTAGGGCAAGATCTTCAGCTAATATGACTCTTTTATTGGAGCTGTGTTGATTTTAAACAACTGTGGGTATGGGCTAGGATTTAATACAATAGGAAAACAAATATTTTCATATTTTGTGACTGATGAGGGCTAGGGGTCCCTGCCAATTTTGGCAGATAGCTGAAAGAGAAAGTGAAACCAAGCAGTCTTAAATCAAATATCTACTTTTTTTTTTTTTTTTCCTTCAGTTGCTTAGGAATTTGCTATTGTTTTTTTCAAACAGGCCATTTACATAACCCTAAATAAAGTAAGTAAATATTTGTATGCCTGGTTTTTTGGGGTGGTGTGCGTGCATTAGAAGAGGAGAGATTTTTCTGGAGGCTGCTCCTTTCCTTCACCCCAAAACCAAACATTGTTCCTAATAGCAGTGTCCCTCCCCGACACTGGAGAGACTTCTCCTCAATGTATGAGCCCCACGCTCGCCTTTCTGCCCTCTGGAAAAGAAAACCTGATTTCAGACTTGGATTGATGCTCTCCTCCGGATTCTGCTGGGCTGGGAGAAGAGGTAAGCACGTGTCCTCACTGCTCACCGCCGTCCCACCTGTATCCCAGCGGAGAAGACCGCGTGAGCTCTTCCTAATCCGCTGCAGGCAAAATCAGCCAGGTTAGCTGAAAGAATTTAAATTGTTTGTCTGAGGTAACCTGGCTGGGTCTTTTGCCTGAAGCAAATAAAGGAGCGCTCCCACAGGGTGCCTGGCTGGTCCATCCCTGCAGTAAGCTCTGCTCCTGGCATAGCCAGGCTTGGACGCGGTCCATGGCTGTTCAGATTGTCTGGGCAGAGGCAGCAGACCCTGCTGTAGTCAGTGTGATTCACTTTGCCAGGATAGTCTCAACTCTCTTCCCCAGGGCATGGACCGTATTGGCAGAAATGCTTGTTCTGATATTGTTATCAATAGTATTTTCTTTTTTTTTTTTTTTTAATCAAGGAAAACTTCTTCCAGCAGATCAAAGCAAAGGCCGAGCCTCAGTTTCTGCCACGGCTCTTCAAAAATTTTTTAAGAATATTTGCAGATGCAGTGTTTTGGAAAGCTCCTTACATTGAAGGGAAAGTACATTTTTACTCTATAATTAAATATATTATGTTGTCCAGCAGTCCTGGACAGTCCTGTCCAGCAATTCAGGCCAGTGAAGGCAACAGCAAAACTGGATGGAGGATGCTGTTGCCCCAGGATTCTGGTGATCCCTCTTTTGCCTCCTGAGCAAGCAGCAGGTCTCTGGTTTTCTCCCCTTATATTTCCCCCTCTGAGGCCAAGCCTGTTTTGCCATAGCGGGCTGTAAGGGCGCTGGAACAGCGATGCTCCTCAGAAGTTGTTAGCATGGGACCTGCCAGCTGACAAATTCAAGTATAATTATAATCCAATATATAAAGAACAAGCAAAGCCTAATTGTTTCACTGGCATTTCATCCTAATATTGCAACTTGACCTCCTTCTGCCACAAAGAACAAGCAGGTTGGGAGAATATTGGCTGGGATTCTCACCCATTTTCTCACCTCCCAGCTCATCCGAACGGCTTTGCTCTGTGTTTCTCTCTCTTTTTACATACCTTCATCTGTCCATTTCCACCCCACCTCCACTCCCCTTTGGGGCTGCACTGTCAAAAGCCTATTCCCAGCCTGGATCGCTTTTTATTGAATGTTTGTGAGGTTTGGATTAAGGTCTTACACTGCTAGCAAAGCTGTAATTATTTTTGCCTGTATTACTATATATTGAATCGATGTAACTTTTCAATAAAGGTGGTTCAATGCAGGACACTCCCTGATGAGTTGGGAATATAGAAACCACAGTCATTATCCCAGAGGGTCTTTTTTTTTTCTTGGAGGGAAATGGAAAAAGAATTAGAGATGAGCCTTATTGTATTAACCTTGACAGCTTGCAATTATCAACTGAAACACTTGATTAAAATTGTCACAAGGTTGGAGAATTTTTTTATAAATAAATAATCAAACATGGATAGTACCCAGATGCTACGGTGATAGGCACCTTTAATGGGTGTAATTAATAATGATGATAAGCCCAGTGTATACAAGTGGCCCCTGAAAACACTGCCTTGCTTCGTAGTGGAAAAAAACTCTTCACATCAAACAACCCATTTGTTAAGAACTGGAAAAAAAGGGACTTGGTGCTGTGTAAAAATGTACAGGCACACACACCGATCTGGTTCTTCAGTGCTTTGTTGGTGGCTAAATTATGACCTGGTATAAAAACTGTGCTTGCTACAGATGAGTGTTGAATTTTCAACCATTATCATGTAAAACATCTCGCTCTTTCCTTTGGTTTTGCTTTTTTAGCCCTAAGTTCCCAGGAAACCCCATTCTTATGGTTCTACGACTCTTTGAAGAGACAAACACAGCGCTCCAGTTGAGCTACTCTGAGCATCTTCATCATTCCAGTACTTGAAGGGGCTACAGGAGGGCTGGGGAGGGGCCCTTGATCAGGGAGTGGATGAGGGGGAACAGTTTTGAGCTGCAAGAGGGGAGACTGAGATGAGATCTTGGGGAGAAATGTTTTGCTGTGAGGGTGGGGAGGCCCTGGCCCAGGGTGCCCAGAGCAGTGGTGGCTGCCCCATCCCTGGAGGTGCTCAAGGCCAGGTTGGATGGGGCTTGGAGACCCCTGATCCAGTGGGAGGTGGCAGGGAGGTTGGAGTTGTATGATATTTGAGGTCAGAAACATCTCCATGCATGAGCTGTCCTGTAGAAATAAGCAGTTTTGCACAATGTGAGCCACCGCGCTGGTGGCAGCCGGGCTAGCTGCTCTGTAATTTGGGCTAACAAATGATGCAACTTGTACCTGCAGGCTTCACCTTATCAGTATCTCTGATTCCCAGTATGACCACTGCTAAAAATCACAGAATCATAAGGTTGGAAGAGACCTCCGAGATCATCGAGTCCAACAGTACCCGTCTCCCCACTAAACCCTGTCCCTAAGACCACGGAGATGTTTGTAAACCAGCACACCCATTTATTCCCTATTGTTTACGATGATGTAACTAATCAACTGCAAACGATAGGGAAGAGAAAGGATCTGCAGAGGAAACCACAGCTGGTTTTCATTTGGCAGAAAACATCTCTGGCTTGGATGAAGGGCACCATCGTTCTTTATATTAGAATCCAAGGGAACTAAATTACAACTTCGGTGAAGGATGATTTGAAGTAAGACACTAAAACGTGGCCGAAAGCTTCGAGGTTTTCCTAAACAATTGATTTCTTTTTTTTTCCCTCTCTAGAAAAGTAGCACTTTTTTTGGCATAAATCTTTCTGTATTAGGGTGGAAGATTTTCATTCATCCATTCGTGATCGTCTAACCACAGACAGGTAAGATGTTTATAAACAAGCAGTTTTTACATCCCTCTAAGATGATAACTAGGTTAAACCATATTTTATATCTATTTTTTTTTTAATCTAGACAAAATCTTTGATAGCTCGGAGATGGAGGAGTTAACTTAACCTCATCTATTGCGTTACATTGATGTAGTTACTATCTCACCATCGTACTAAGATGTATATTCACAAAAGGCTGCCTGAACAATTATTTTGGTTGAGTTCAAGTTAATTATGAAGATCCTTAAGATCAAAATATATGTTTACAAAATCACATAAACATTAGTTTACATTCTTGTGCTCTAACAATTATAGCCACTCTGCAGTTATATATTTTTTCCTATTATATTAGAAAAAATCTTCACCTGCAAAGGAGAAATCAGTTTTAAATCCTACCCACTATCCTCTTTTTTTGTGACACCTATCAATCTTGAATAATCTTCCATTAAAAAAGCCAGATTTTTGTTTTCTCTCATTAAAAATGGAGCTCTCGTGTAGCTTGAATAAGTCTGTGACATATGATGTGCTACTAAAATTAGCATCCCATCAAATGAAATATAAGTAATTAATAGTAAAAGGAGACATTTTTGTAGACTTAAGTCTTAGCAAGAAGATCTAAATCTCTCTTAAGGTTTTCTTTATTTTGGTGCAGTCTGTGCTGCGTACGTCTCTGCCAATAAACTAGGGAGGAAAATGTACTCAAGCCTTCCAATATGTCAAATTTTAGCAGATGATACATACATATTTTTTATTTATATTGACGTCACATATGTATCATTTGCAGCCTTTGGTGTGCTTAAATCACTGTCTAGGCTCTGGAATCATTCTGATTCAGGCAGAAGCACATCGCATGGAAATGGCCCGGTTACTTTTGGTAAGTACTTTACTTTTATGGCGAGACGCTGTGTCTTAAGTGTTGATGGTACCTAGGCTTCACGTGGAGCAGCAGGTCAGGCACTGGGCTGGAACCATTGCTTTCTAAACGTGAGCCCACCACTTCATCTGAATCCCAGCCCTAACAAACTTTTCAGAGCAGCTATTTTTCTCTTTACCTGTTTGCACAGCCCTTTTAGTGCAAAGGGACTGGGATCCCCAGGGCTGCCGACAACCCTAACTTCGTCAAGACAAGATACGAATAATTAGGGTCTTCAACTGAAATGCCTGGTTTTGTTTAGGGAATAGTGCAGGTGTCCCCTTAGCTAAACTGGGGCTGTTCCTAGGAGTATCATACTTCAATACCTTTTGGATTGGCTAGAATCCTGGTGCTTAATGGAACATCTGACCTTCTGGGGCTTGCTTGCTATTCCTTGTAACTGAGCTTGCATTTTTATGTGGAGATGTGCTGAGCTGGCCAAAGGTAATCTGGGCAGTCAGCGGTCCATGCTGTTCCAGCAGTTTCCAATTTGCTTGCTTTTCCCATCAGCTGTCTTCCATCTGAGATGAGTTGATTAGGCATTTGTGTACTTATCATGCCGTGTTGCGTCACGTCACATTATATCTTCCCAGCGCCTTTTTTAAACTGCCCTGACATATGACATGAACGGAGCACGCGATTGTTCCGATCAGGATCACCTGCTCTCAATTTGGAAAGCGTATAGAAGAGCGTAGTGTCCAGTATGGATTGCTGCTTGTTCCATACCTATCATGTCCTGTTACATTCTAAGAATGCATAGCAGATGGCAGGTGAAAGAGGTAAGCAAGAACACATGGCACGGGGGGTTATCTGAGGGTATTCTACATGTCTTGGCAGCCCAAAGCTCAAGGCCAGTGGATATGCAAGGTTCATGCTTAGCTCATACAATATATGTTCTACCAGCTGTTCTACTGTCACCAGTAGCTTTTAAGCATCACCAAGACTTTCCCCTCAAAATACATTAGTGGAAAAAAATGGGTATGTTAATCTGAGCATGAAGCTTGCACAGCTCCTGCTGTTTAGACTGGTTTTAATCCAGCTTAAGCACTGCTGTGGTTAATGTATATTTTAGATTTTCAAGTAGAGTGCTGGTGGTATTTCTAATATTCTCGTTGCAACAGGTTGCAGTAAGTAGGATGCAGACTGCATCACCAGGGGAGTTTTGCCTTTGAACGAAAGACGTAGCCAAAGTACATTGCAAACATTATGTTAAAGCTCAAAAAATTGCCATTGGGGGATGTTTTTCCCTATATTATGGGTGGGGAAAATGAGAGGTGATATCAAACCACTCGCCTGATATGATTTGTGGAGGAGCCTAGGTGTACTTACTCCTCGCTCCGTGCTTTTGCACATCTTCCATCAGTATTTACTGATGCCTAAGTTTGATAAATAAGTAAATAAATAGAAAAATTAACCACTAGCACATCTATTCTTCATTTATAGCACAGAGCATTGGCACAGCAGAGGACATTAACAATCTCCCGTTGCTGCAGCACAGTAAGTCCATTCAGGGAGCCTCTTTGGGACCCTTCTGTTGACTTTCTGGCCACATCTGTCTGTCAACACTGAGGGAACGTTAATCTGGATATCAGGCCGCGTGCACCTGGATCCTTTCCAAAGCGTGTGCTCCCCAGCTTGCATCAATTTAAATATTTCAGTTGGAAAGATGAATTTGCATCTATGGCTGAAATAGTTAAATAGCTACAAAGACCTGGCATGACAAACCGTGGGCAGACGCGTTTGAGTCTGCGAAGCAGCTACTGCCAGCGCTGTGAGTCATGTCTGTTGTTGCTTGTTGTTGCAGTCTGACTGACAAGTCTTGTTGTACTGGGTCCTGTACCTGTCTGCTGAAAACTTATTTCAATAACAATCGTACTTATTGCTGTATTTATGTAGCCGGGTGCTGATGTACAAGGAGATATCCCACTCGTACGGGATACGGTTAATAATTGTGTATAGATTCATCTATGCCCAACTCTCTGCTTCTCTATATGCATAAGCTATTCCAGTAAGTAATCATAATCTTAACTGAGAGATTAATCCTGAACGCTCGAGGAGTGTGATTCTATGATCTTAAAGAAGCACATTTTCATGTAATTGGGGCAGGGGAAGAAGTTGTTTCAGATATAGAGCAGAATTCTACGAGTTAGCTTTTAAAAATGTAATTGTTTTTGTTCAATGCACTTAGAATTTCCTTATTGTATAAAATAATCGCAGTTTATGTAAGTCCCTGTGGTCTAGCTAAGGATTTATAATGCACCCAAATCTACAGGTGTGGTTTGTAGGGCTCGTTTCGGAATTACCACTGGCTCTTGGCATGGCTGAATTCCCAGAGTTGGCTTTTCTGTGGTATCTCGAGTGAAGTCTGAAGGAGCCAGATGACTTCTCAGGCCCTATAAAGGCTTTTTTTATGGAGACTTGGAGCATATTTATATGCTGCATGCCCCCCCCCCAGCCTGTTAAAAGAAAGAATTTAGTACAGGTTTCCATTCTTATCTTAATACCCACATTTGTTTTGCAGATCACCTTTAAAAAGGCTGTAAATGTACTGTAGGGCTCAATTCCCGATATGAGCCTAAACTTTGCAGCAGGTTTCAAGACACGGGCTGTTACGTACAGAGCTGAGTATTAACTGCAGGGCAGACGTTTGGTTTACAAGCCCCTGAAGCCCTAAGGAGAAGTCGTTCCTCACAAAAGAGCTGGTATTGAAATGCCGTGTGGGTCAAAATCCTTGGTATAAACGAGTGTCCGTTTTAAAACCAAACGGACAAAGCTTGGAGCGTTGCTTTAACCCAGTTAGACTGGGTCAGATTTTCCACTGCTGAGTTCTGTACTGTCAGTGTGAGGGGTTTTAGATGGTTACTGTATTTACCTGGGCTAACACAGTGTGCAGGCTGAATATTGTACTTTTCTTACCTCTAAACCCATTTCCATTGCCACTAGAGCAGGCAGGAGAAGGAGACCCTTGGGGTCTGATGACAGGAGCAAAGGCACTCTTCTGTTTGACAGCAGGAAAGACGGAAGAGGAGAACGGAAGGATGGAAGAAGTGCTGGAGGAGCCAACTGTTGGACTTGAAGACATTACTGCAAGAGAAAAAAGTGAATCCTCATCAGTACTGCAGTTATGGAAGTTTGGTAAATCTGCTTAAAATGCTTAAAATTACCCATTTTGCTTCTTAAAGAAGATTTTGTTCTCCCCTTGACTTGGCTCTTTAAGTCTAAAGTAGAGAGGCAGTTACATTGAATAATTCAGAAAAGCGAGTGCGTAATTCCTTTAAAATGTAGGGTGAGGAGGTCAGAAAGTGTTGTCCTCATGGGGGAGAGAGAGGCAATGTGAACAAACAGTAGACAGAAATGTCCACTTACGGACTGTGCTTTGGAAATTAGGAAGGCTGATAATTCCTGTGCTCTCCCCAGCTCGTTAAAAATGAAGACATCCTTGGTTAGAGTTAAGGAGAAATGTTTTAAACTGTTGTTAAACTCCTGGAATTATTAGTTTAAAGCAGAATAACAATACATTACAGACCCGGGCCCTTTCTTATTGAAGTCACTGGCAAAGCTCCACAATAGGGAAAGTATCAAAAACACCTGAACATCCTTTGAGTTGCACCTCGGCCTTAATTTACAGCTCAAACTCAAAATTACAGCAGGTTTCAGACCAGCAAGTAGCCTTGAGCATCACTGCGAAGTGGATCAGTCCTTACACAGATGATGTGAATGTAAATAAAATAAACTAATATTTTGAAAGATACCGGGTATTTTCTGGAAAGACGTGATCCTGGCATTACTGGGAGTTACAATGTAGGTAAATACTTAAATAAGTTAATAAATAAATAACTGTTTAACTGTTCATCCTCTTATATATATTTTATATATATACTCTTGATGTATTATATATATTATATACACATACTCTTGACAAAGGGAAACCAAGGCATGAAATAAAGAGTGACTTACTAGTTTTTTCTAGTAATTAGTGTCTGGTGAATAATAATCTCTTTACTGAAAGAGTGGTGGCGCATTGAAGTCGCCCATCCCTGGAGGTGTTTAAAAAATGTGTAGAAGTGGCCCTTTGGGACATGGTTTAGCAGGCACGGTGGTGCTGGGATGATGGTTGGACTTGATGATCTTTGAGGTCTTTTCCAACCTCAATGATTCTATGAATCAGAAACACAATAATACTGATTTCTAGAACTTACTTCTATTGTTATATTTCTGGTTATCAAGGTAATATATTTTCTCAGGAAATGAACTCACAATTCAGCTCTCAGTTATTGTTAATGCTGTTCATATACATAAAAATTATTTTAGAGTGATTTTTTGGTAGACTTTGGAGTAGCTCTGTGCTAAAAGTAACGACTCCTTGCTTAGTCATCTAAGTTGCAAATTGCACCTTATTTCTCACTGTGACCTTTGCCAAGGAATCTGTGTAAGGATAAAAAGTGAAGGAAACACAAATAGGATTCGATAATCCCCTATTCTTCTTGAAAAATGGGAATGTTTTCTGTTTCATACTAAAAAACACCAGAACTTTGACAAAAACCTTCACTAAATCATGAGAACCGCTCGTGAAAGACCTCACTTGCTGCATTTTTTGATGTGGTGAATTAAATGAAGCAAGAGCAAGAATCAAATGTAAAAGAAGCAAAGCACGTACATCCATAGGGGGATCCTGTTGGAGAGCCGTTGATGAATCCAGGTGAGCCTGGGACACCCAGGTTTGACATGGGGACATTGCTGTAGCCGTTCATACTATTGCTGGAAGTGCTGTAATTAGACTGCTGAGGGGTGGAACTGGATGAGTAACCTCGGGGTGAGATGCTGCTCGTATTGCGAATATAACCTAAATAAAACCACATTTCAGAGCATGTCAATTGATTTGGCTTAAAATGTTCTCCTATATATTCCCTGTTCAATTAAATGACATTTAAATCCCAATAAATTAAGACATTTAAACTAGAACCATTAAATTCAGTGGGGTTTCTGCACATGTTTTCAAGTTAAGCAATATTATAATTTCAAACAATCTGGGAAACTAATTTTTGAACTGAAAATATGTATTTTTCTAATCAGATTTGTTATTCTTTGGATAGAGTCTTGAGCAGCTCGGTCTAGTGGGAGGTGTCCCTGCCTGTAGCAGAGGGGTTGGAGTCGGGTGATCTTTAACAACTATTCACCCCCAAAACATTCTATGATTCTGATGCTGACAACTTAAAGCCATCTTTCTGTTCATAAGCTGAGCAGGTAGAGAAGTTGAGAAACGACTATGGAAGCAACTGTGATTCTGGTTTTCATCGTTTAAATTAACATTATAGGACTTGCAATGCCTACCTTGGTTGTTGCCCTGTGTTGACTCTGAAATGCTGACTCCTAACTGGCTGCCATAGGAGTTAATTCCCATCATACTGCTGTGAGCAGGAGAGCTAGACAGGGCGGGGATCTGTGCGGGGTTCCTCGGTACGCTGTAGAGCGCTTCTGCGATGTCTGCAGCTCGTTTCAGAATGATGTCCTGCAGAACGAAAGGAACAAGTTCAGAAATTTGCATGGAGCAGTTTTCTAAGATTTATTGCTAAGCTGGAATGGATACCAGGTTCGATCATTCTGACCTGGTTGTTGTGTGGCGTTCCATATAGCGCTTCGACTAGGTCAGCCGCCCGTTTCAACAGCATTTCCTGGAAGATGAGCATAAAATTGGTGTTTGAACAGAAAAGGATTTTAGTGCAAGTAAAACCACATATTTTCTGAAGTGACCAGACTTTGCATGGGGGCATTCTGAAAACCGGGTCCCTTAAAAAGCTCTTTTTTTGCCATTTATGGGAAAAATTGAACCCCCTATTGTATCTCAAACTAGACATGCAAAGTCATAGTGAGTTTGGAAGGTGTTGATTTGGGTGTGATAGAAACACCAGCCGGCACCAGCTGTGTTCCATGCCCAGCACCCATCGTTATCATGGAGCTCTCCATAGTCCTGAAGCAGCCCTAAGCACGCTCGCTTCAAAAACAGAGATCACTTTCAGACTTCCCAACATAAATGGAAACTCTCTTCCCTACAGAATTTCAATATATGATTTTGTATAGACACCTAATAATCTGATTAATCTTCATGTCCATTTATTTTTTTTCTCAATAAGGGTGACCAAGCAAATAAAACACTTTGGCCATCTTATGTTACCTCTGCTTCTAGGAAAAAAATTACATGGTCTATTATCTAATTGCAATAGTCTTTCATCATGCAAAGATGGTAACAGGTATTTTTGGTACTGCGCTAAAATCTAGGAATCTCCTCATTAATGCCACTCTCGGGCTAGGTGACGCATCAACGCAACATGCAGTGTTATACCCATATAAAATCCCCAGTTGTTTCAACACATGCATTCTGCAGTTGTTGCTACAGAAAAAGCTCAGCTTTTAAGTGTTTTTTACTAAAGATCAGACCTCTGCTACAAATGCTTTATGTCTCTCATGTATCATTTAGTTTCAGAGATTTGCCAGGATGAATAAATGACCATGAATATTAACTGGGATGATATCTGCACTGGACTCTCATTTTAGCAGCAAGACTCTTTGAGCTCAAAAATTACTGATAGCTGTGGGTTCTGCATGACCAAATTCGTATTTGGACCTCCAACTAATTGGTGAACTTCTGTTCAGATGCGATTCCCATTTAAGATAGAATTCTGTCTCTTTTTGCAAGTTAAAAGTGAAAGAATGTGTTTAGAGGGCTCGGTGAAATGCTTAAAAATATTTTACCTTAGCTAGTCTTTCGGGGTCACCAGGATGTCTTGGGATGACCTTCTGCAGTCTTTGGAAACCATAATCTATGGTAGGTTCATTTAAAGCTAAAACGGAAAGAGAAAAGCCGGGCCATATTATGTGAGTTTATATCTTCCTAGGACTCTTCAGTTTCATAACGTAAGAAAGATCGATTTCACAGGTTCGCCACAGAAAATCTCTCCTTGCCTGGGTTCCTGGCTGTACATCATCTACTGCTGAGGCGACTTCTGGTGGGAAGGGAACAAAAAAAGGGCATGAATTCTGCCCTTAAAGCTGCTCCGGTTTCCACTGCTGACTTCTCATCATCTATCAAAGGCTGAGTGAATAATTTGAAAGACGCAGAAGGGAAGCACTGTCACAAAACTCTGCTTTAAGGATAAATGTGTTCACTCCGGACAAAACTGACTGTGGCAGGAATATAGCAAGTTATGATACAAATGCAAATTAGAACAAGTCTTCTATTACGTTTGTTATAGAGTCAGAAATCAAGAGTACCGTGTATTTGCTCATCTAATAAACACATTGCACACACACACACACACCCCCAACCTTTTGCCATCACAAACTAGGCCACAGCTATTCATTAGACACATTAACTTCTTCGATTGTGCGTGGCTATTATGCATACGGAGCCACTTCACTCTAATGATGTTAATCTCTAGTGGATAAACCAAGCTATTTTGACCCAGATCCTCAGTTCGCAATAGCTGGTAGAGCCCTGCTGGCATTGCTGATGATTTCATGAAACTTCAGACATTTTAATACTTTCTACTGTGAAATCGTGGCAATAATACTCTAATTTCTGATTATTCAAAATTAAACTCCAGATCAAATTAACACAGAACCCAAAACTCGGTCCTGTGGACTCATAGGCTTTGACTGCTTCCACTGCATTGGGATCACTAGTATTTACTAACACAGCTACAGGTGTGTTTGTTTGGAATTTCCTAATGCTTCAGGATGTGCATCATAGCTCAAATACAAGCACTTGCTGAGAATCATGCTAAGAATTCCATGATGTGTTTAATAAGTAACGTAAGGCAGCCTGTTAGCACTACCCTCAGCTGCTTCTGTCCTCTTGGAGCGTTTGTCCTCCTTTTGAAAACGCATTTTTTTAAACAACTGGTGACATCAGCACAGCTGAAAACACCTGATTGCAAGAGACACTGATGGCACTTATTGAACCTTCCAAAATATACTCAGCACCTTATAGGACAACCATCTCAGACACCCGAAGAACGAAGCTATTGAGTGAGACAGACTATTATCCTGATCCAGATCCTCTGTTTATCTGTGTCTTTCTCTGGTATAACAACACGAAGGTAAAAGGTCATATTCCCCACTGAGATACATTTTTATATTTACTTTTTATTAAATAATTATGGCATGGCATGAAGTTTAAATATTACAGGAGATAATCAAGTGGGAATTGAATAGAGAAAACCCAGACCTGAGAATTTAGTCTTGGCTATACTTAGAATGTCTTTGCTCTCCACTGGGAGCCATTCTGGTTGCTTAAGGAGTTTAATAATACACATTTCAACGGCCACAGAATCTACATCCCATTTGGGAAGATGGGGGATTTTTTTTTTGGAGATTGGGGTTTTTTTTGCCAATAATCCTGAGAAATACAGGCCAGTTCTCTCAAGAGCCTATACATCATTTTGTGCCATTTCACTTCTTGATTACAAGTCTAATCAGTTCGCGTATATATCTCAGGCGAAGCAAAAGCAATGTAATATATATATGGGTTCAAACACGCATCTATACATAGTTCACTAAAAATAGCTAATGGGAATATACAAAATGCTAACTCAGGAAGAAGAAATTGGCTATCATTCAACAAATACTTTTCATAGAGTCGTAGAATGGTTTGGGTTGGAAGGGACCTTAAAGCTCATCCAGTCCCAACCCCCTCTGCCGTGGGCAGGGACACTTCCCACTGGATCAGGGGGCTCCAAGCCCCATCCAACCTGGCCTTGAACACTTCCAATGCATTGGCAGGGACATTTTCATTCCGATAAGTACATTGTAGCAAATAACTTCTTGACAAGGTTGGATTGTTCTAAGAAGAACTCAGCCTTTTGAATCAATGTATAATAAATTGTAAAATATATAACATATAATAATAATATATTATGTCTTTCAGCACGAAAGATTTTCTGTACAGCTTACAACGAAGTTGCTTGCTACTAGTTTTACTCATTAATGAAACAGAAATATCTCTGTCATGAAATTGTTTTAAAAATCAACATTTGGAGAAACAAATGGTATCTTTTCAGCTGCAGGACAAGGTGTAGAATCCGCCAGCAAGTTTAAATAGCTTCACCCCATACCACATCCTCTGAGAGAAGACCTACTGGATGGGTAGTGATTTATCTACGAGTTACATAGAAATACGCCAAAATTACACCCAAATGGCTTGATGAATTCAGGGACAATAAAGGGGTCTGAGACAGAAGCAGGCTGCTTGTTATTTCCTGCAAATCAGATATCTGAGATGAAACCCCCCAAGAAAACTGATTTGGGTACAGCAAAATCCCTTTGGCAACTCTTAGCTCTAGGGTTTCAGGCACAAGGGGCCTCTTGAATTTCCCAGAGCATAGCTTAAAAAATTGTGCATGGCATGATATAATGTATAAAGACAAGAACCTCCTGTATAAACTAAATGGTCGGTTAGTTTATAAACCTCACTCTAGCATAACATTTAACACCAGAATTGTCACAGACAGCAGTAGGGAGAGGACTAAAAACCCTACAGCTTGCCTGACTTTATTTATGATGAGGTTCAAATTGAGTATGGTGCAGGGCTTCCCCTTTAATATCATTCCTTACCCTTAAAATCCATGCTTTCCTCGGAAATACAAGTCTCGAGCTACTGTGACTTACTGGAATAGGAGAAAAAAGAATTCTCACACTTGAGCAACTGACGCCACGACATCTGTCTGCGTTCTCCAAACCTGAAACAACAGCTCAGTCCCACTCATCTCAATGGGGACTCACTCCGATACCCAATGATAACTGTACTGACATTTTAAAGTATTAATTATTTCACCACACATCAGAGCACATAAGAATGTTGAAGGAAGATGATGTTACGAAGATCTGCACAATTTACTGTGAGTGACAGCTCGTTCGGATATTGCCAGTGTACGCCTTGGGAAATGCACACTCTCCCTGTCTGCCAATCAAAAGGACCATATTCGAGGACCTTGGCAAAGTTCTGCAGCTCATCTTTGATTTAGAATCGTAGAATCTTTTAGATTGGAAAAGACCCTGAAGATCATCCAACCTTTAACCTAAGCCTGCCAAGACCACCCTTTACTCCATGAAGCAGACAAAAGGGCAACAAGTCCAGTGAGGGGGGGTGTTGGTCTCTTCTCCCAGCTAACAAGTGATAGGAGGAGAGGAAATGTCCTCAAGTTGTGCCACGGAAGGTTTAGATTGGATATTAGGAATAATTTCTTTACTGACAGAACGGTGAAGCATTGGACCAAGTTGCCCGGGGCAGTGGTGAAGTCTTCATACCTGGAGGGGTTCAAAAGATGTGTAGACGTGCCACTTCGGGACACGGTTTAATAGGCACAGTGCGGTTGGTCTTATGGTTGGACTGGGTGATCTTAGCAGTCTTTTCCAACCTCAATAATTCTACTTTTTCCAAAGTATGAATGAGAAGAAGAAAAGCATGCGTACGTCTAAAAACATCTAGAACACAGAAGACTGAGACAGAGGGTCTAATGAGTATTCGGAGTGCGATGCCTAACCTTCTTAAAGATGTGAACAGAAAAAAGGCACCAATGGCCTTAAAGTCTGAATTCCAGCTCTGCACGAGGGACTGCCTTCACACAAACCAACAGCAAAGAGGTGCTTGGTGTTCACCCTATAGAATAAAACATTGCTAAAGCAGTGGCAGGAGCTGTTCTTTGCCAGTGCTGTCACATCAGTTGTGTTCTGGCCAAGTGAACTCGCTCTTCCAATTTGTAGAGCTCACTGCATCCTTGTAAGTGTTGTTTCCCAGATAACAAGACCCTCTCAAATCTACTTACGGGTTTTAGCAAACCTGTTCTTCCTACCCTTGGTGCCTGCCATAAAGACTGATACAGCACAACCCGGGAGTCCAACATATCCGCCAGATTATTTTATATTGCACTGCTCTGACAAGGTAACCCCTGGAGGATTTCTGCTCAGCAAGGAAAATTATGTTCAAAATCTCCCCAATACACACATTTCCAGGTTAGCATCTCTATGACAAAGCCAATGCAGAGCTCTGATCAAACTTAAGATATGAAAGCCTACGAGACATATCCTCAGCTGGCATAAAATCGATGTAAGCATTATTAAAGTCAAGAGAACCATAATGGGACTACGCGCAGAGACAGAGAATTTGAATTTGTGTGGTATTAAAAGCAGAATACGAGGCTACTGCTTGATTAGCAACAAAGAACAAATATCTGGTTATTCTAGGAGCAGCTGATGAAAGAAAAGTATTCGGAACATGGAGATGTATGTGTGAACTGCATTCTCATCGCGTGGGGACTAAATGTTTAGCTGCAGTGATTTAAAAATAGACGTTTTATCTCTCATTTTAAATATACACTCAACTACCGAAGCACAGAAGTTGGTTCAGCATTAGCCATTAACTTCCACCGAGCCATTTCTCTAGGTCTTCGCCGTGCTCTGTTAGAGTCCGTAGATTCCCATCAGCTTCACTCTTATAAAAGTTTTCCATCTGGGAACCTTATGTAAAAGTCCACACATCACATTTTGGCGATGAGAGGGATTTGATGGCTGAGTTGCAGCACCCTGAATGATAGCACTTAGGAGTGGAAACGCTGACAGAACCATAACTACAGCAATGCCAGCACAGCACGCTTTGCAAGGGGCCCATTATAAATACACATTACAGGACGCGTATGAGCTCCCGTAACAGCTCCACTGTGGCGTTTAGATTTACCCTTGAAATTTATATCTAATTTTTATATTCATCTTTTTAACAGTTTATAATTTTCTTCTTCAAACAACCTGTCTTACTGGGACTCTAAAAAAAAAAAAACAATAGAAAAACACTCAAGTGTAATGAAGTCAAACATTAATATTTGATTGTATATTAAATACCGAGGGTGTGGGCAGATACACACACACCATGAAGATCATTGTTTTTCTGTTTCCATGTTTTAGGAGAGTGTTCTGGTGATTAAAGGATACGACTAGAACCTGAGAGATCTATGTCCCTCTCTACCTTCAGCTTCAGTACAACCACAAGCACGTGGGTCATCTTTCTTCGTCCTTGTGGCGATGCCTCATGCAGAACATGGAAGCTTCTGGTTGCGCATGTCCGACGCAGGGAGGCCCTGATGAACCCTCTGAGGTCTGGTTTTCCATGAATAATTATCCTTCTTACACTTGGGAAGTACCTACAGCAAACCACTCAGTATTTTTCATATGGCTTGACCCTTTGTGCTTTGCATCTGAGGTTGTAACTCAGCACTTAATAATTACGAAGGACTTCATACAACATGACCCTGATGGTACAGGGGCTGCCAGTTGTTGCTGCTGATATTGGTTCTGACAGAGCTACATCTTCCCGTGCTTTTAGTCTGCAGGATTTCACACTTCTCCGTCTCCTGGGCTTGATGTCAACGTCTCTGCGTTTCTCAGGTTTTTGCCAATGAATGGAGGGAGGGTAGCAAGAGGAGAAATTCTCATTTATAAAGCAACTACAATTCAAGAGGGAAGTGGTTTTGTTTGTATCTCCCAGACAACTGCATTCTCTGATACCTTATCTATAAATTTTGTGACAGCTCAGAGGAATATCCTGCAATATAAAGTATCAAGAAAATAATAAACCTCAATTATCACAGAAACCCCAGATTTTCATTACGATGCACAGGACTGCCTTACCAATAATGATAAAATCTATTGAACTTTGGTATTTAATATGATATTTGTCTGGTGCGCTCTACTCAAAAAATAGCTGCACTTCTGTGGTGCTACTGGGTATATTTTAGAGTGCTGTGGATACACATATGCATTCTGTGGGCAGTGGCATTTAAACAACCTGGTGTCCCAAGGCTGTTTTCTGGTAGTTTCTCTGCTGTCTGATAACACAGTTCAGCCCTTCCTTTCAGTGGAGAATTAATTCAGATTATAGAATCATAGAATCATGGAATGGTTTTGGATGGAAGAGACCTTAAAGCCCATCCAGTGCCACCCCCTGCCATGGGCAGGGACACCTCCCACTGGATCAGGGGGCTCCAAGCCCCATCCAACCTGGCCTGGAACACCTCCAGGGATGGGGCAGCCACCACTGCTCTGGGTACCCTGGGCCAGGGCCTCCCCACCCTCACAGCAAAACATTTCTCCCCCAGATCTCATCTCAATCTCCCCTCTTGCAGCTCAAAACCCTTCCCCTCGTCCCATCCCTGCACTCCCTGATCCAGAGCCCCTCCCCAGCTTTCCTGCAGCCCCTTTCAGCCCTGGGAGCTGCTCTAAGGTCTCCCCAGAGCCTTCTCCTCTCCAGGCTGAACAACCCCAGCTCTCCCAGCCTGGCCTCGTACAGGAGCTGCTCCAGCCCTCGGATCATCTCCGTGGCCTGCTCTGGCCTCGCTCCAACAGCTCCAGCTCCTTCCTGTGTGGAGAACTCCACAACTGAGTGCAGGATTCCAAGTGGGGTCTCATGAGGGCAGACCCTCACCCTGCTGGTCACATGCTGGTAAGATCTCTCACTACTTTCCATTTTCACAAAAAATGAGCTAGAACCGTGCACCTTTGCTGCTTTTACCTTTCTGATAAAGCCTGATAGAAATTGCTCGAGGGGTTCCAGAGTTGTTGTGGAAGGTCTGAAGGAAGACTTACAAGCTGAAGAACCTGAATAGCCTGAATGTGGCTTGCCTAGGTTAAAAACCAGTGTGTTTGTTCACAGCAAGATCACAACAGTTTTCTGATAGAAAATATTAAAAAAAAAAAAAAAGCCACCCTGTTATTTTCATAGCTTAAAAGTTGGTTTTGCTGTTATTGGCAGCAACAACCTGGGGGAATTGATTACACAGGTGAGCCTCTACCTAATAGCTGTGTTTATCATTTTGCCAGCCATGGTGGGAGAACTGCAGGTTCTTGAACAGACAGATTGAAAAGTTGCCTGTTCTACCCTCGCTCTAACAGCTCGGCATCTTCCGTGAAGCGCTGTTTTCTAACATATGGCAGTAAGCACCCACTCACTCCTCAGAGAATGCCAACAGATATCCCTATGCCAACAACAGCAGGAAAACAGGGCTGGTATATTTAACTTGCTTCTCCTCTGCTCGCTCCTACCTACATCCTCATGTCCCTTTTTGTGGAAGCACTCTAATTAACATGTCAAAGAACTGCACTGCAGTCCGACTCAAGACTCTCCTCGATGGTAAGGCTTGTGCTTAAACCAGCTTTAAAAAACAAAAATAAGACTTTTATTCATCGAGGAACCACAGAATGGGTTGGGTTGGAAGGGACCTCCCAGCCCAGCCAGTGCCACCCCCTGCCATGGGCAGGGACACCTCCCACTGGGTCAGGGGGCTCCAAGCCCCATCCAACCTGGCCTGGAACACCTCCAGGGATGGGGCAGCCACCACTGCTCTGGGCACCCTGGGCCAGGGCCTCCCCACCCTCACAGCAAAACATTTCTCCCTCAGATCTCAGCTCAATCTCCCCTCTTTCGGCTTAAAACCGTTCCCCTCATCCTGTCAGCAGAAGGTGGTGACCCTCAGTAACACTTAGTTCGAAGACACTGTCAGATCACAGCCTCAAGAAGTAGAAAATGGCATAGAAGAACTTTCCCTTTATATCTGTAATAATTACCAAAGAGATATTATTTTGGTGCAAAATTAGAAGAAAGCCTTGATTTCTTTGAGTTGGATTTGGAGTCAGTTTCAGCCAATCAATATCACTTCAGCAGCTCCAGTTAACTGTGAATCTATCATAATAAAAGTTAGACTTTGTAAGTTAAGCTTGTCTTTCATCGGAACACCCAGTAAAACCGAGGACTTAATTCTTGCTGCAGGTTCCTAGATGCGGCAGTCGTATGAATAAATGCCTTTCCACAGCGCTTCCTAAACACCCCGTTACCATGTGTGCTAATAAGGGGTACAGTACAAGACAGTAACAGGACCCTCATGAATCATTGGCTCATTCTAAAGTCTGAAAGTGCCAGGTTTTCATTCAGTTTTATCCAGTTCTGTAAAAACTCTAACCAATTCGTTCAACACGTTACGTTTTTATCTTAAAATTTTTAATATAAAACTTCTTGGACCATCAATACTATTTATGCGTTAAATTAGGATTTAAAATTCATCAAATATAATGCAGAAAGATTATTTAATGAGGATGGATGGGAGTAAAAGGCTTTTAAAAATTAAATAAATTAAATAAATTTTAAAAATTAAATAAATTAAATAAATTTTAAAAATTAAATAAATTAAATTTTGAGAAATCTGAATAGGATTTGTTGGGTGAAAATCATTCAAATTAAATATAAATCCACTCTTTAGAACCACTATTCACAGAACCCTTACTGCCTACACTGTATGTCGTCGTTGTTGCTGTTGGTACAGCAGTTCAGTGTGATGGTCATCCAGTCCCATCTGATTTCTTTGTCAGATCTATAGATAACGGTCTCCTGCCGGCAGAGGTGAATAGGACACTGAATAAGTTGATAACCCCTTTAAGAATAAAAAAAACCCCAACAGATGAATTTTCCACTCAGCTCATTGGTGTCACTCAATACAAGATGCCTTCCTTGTCCTTCGGGATTGTCTTGAAAATGAAAGGTTACCCTCAGCGACAGGGAGATGCAAAATAAATACTGTTATAAATAAAACAGCTTCCAGGGTGTAGAACAACGCTATCCTGTTCCTGGACACTCAATAGATCCACAGGCAGACCCGGATCATAACAGCATGAGCTCTAATCTGGAAAAATCATTAACGTGCACGGCAACAGTGCCTTAACACCTCCGTACAATGATGAAGCTACCTCCTTACATGGCCAAATGTCACAGCGAGTGGCCCTCAAGCAGCGAGAGACTAAATAAATAAAGAAAGAATGCAGGGAGTTGTCAATCCTGGTTACCAAAACAAAGAGGCTCTGAGCTCGAGCTCCTCTAGCGTCGCTCGCGGTCACCTACCTGTGTAAATAAACCTGCCCGGTGCGCCTTTGCAAAACTGTTTGGATTTGTAGGATAATGTCACTTCGACCACTCCGGGAATGTGACGTGGAGGTGTCTGGACTCGGATGGCATGAGGTGTGATGAGCTGGGAAAGAACAAAAGGAGAGGCATGGTTATGGCTGTGTTATTCCTCCCGCTTTCACTTTTCACCCTCCCAACGCGCTTTACGTGTAAATGCGTTGCTCGTGCCCGTATAGGAGACACTACAGAGCAGGCAAGTGATACATCTGGTCTACCTTCGTGTCTCCAGGAGGTGACAACACGTTTCAGGACAAATCTTCATCGGGAATATTGTACTGCTTATGCATATTGGTTAATTGTTGGCTTATTTCTGGACCCAGAGGGAATTCCTTCTCCTTCCCAAACTCCAACTCTTTATTTCTTCACCGTGACTTGTCTCCCGATTAGAACTGCTCCGTTCCACTCTGGGTATCGCTGAGCAGTTGGCCTCAATAATATCACACAGGATGGATTCCATGGATTGGAACTGTTCCGTGAACTACCTTAAACACCACCATGTCTGTACCATTACTGGAATGGGAATTAACGCGTTTATCCCTCCACTTGCCTCAGGAAAGGAGTATTTCTTCAGTTTAGCAACAGGGAGGCACCCCTACCTACCTCACTCCATACAAGCATGGTTCCAAACACAACTTGCAGCCCGTCGAAGAAGTTGTCTCCGATGATGATCACCATCGCTCCCCCTGTAGTCCAGCCTTCACTTGGGCTGATTGCTTTGATGCACGGTGTGGCTGAGCAAAACAAAAAGGACATCAGAGCATCAGGTGAATCCTAGGTCACGTCGATCTAAACTGCAGCTTAGATTCACCTGCCCACTCCAAGGAGTTCCTGCAGTTTTGCGGCTGGCAGGAATTCCGTAGGACAAGTCCCCTCCAGCCATTCATCCATGAAAGAAAAAAATAAATAAATAAATAAATAAATAAAAATAAAATAAAAATAAAATAAAATAAAATAAAATAAAATAAAATAAAATAAAATAAAATAAAATAAAATAGAAAATAAAATAGAAAATAAAATAGAAAATAGAAAATAAAATAAAAAAAAAAATATAAAATAAAAATAAAATATAAAATAAAATAAAATAAAATATAAAATATAAAATAAAATAAAATAAAATCTGTGTTTTCTGCCTTGCTAGTGTTAATTACTTGCCTGTTCTTTACTGGCGCTTAATGTTGTGTCATTAAAGTCTAATAGGCCAACTGTAGTGGGAGTAAAAATGAAACACTTAAATGGTCGTGCAGAGGCTGCTAAAAAAACCCGCCACATATTAGAATAGAATCACGCAAAAGCTAAACCTTGTGGAAAGAGAGGTAGATGCAGATTTATTAAGTTTATCAATGGGCAAAAAAAGATAGGGAAATATCAAATGTATCCTCCAGTTCGTACCAGTAGACAACTTCTAATATTTTTCTTGATTTTTACGGTGTACAATTTTTTTCCCCCCTCTCTTCCATATGTTCAAGGCCTCTGGACTATACATCCCATCAGGAACCCAATATGGTTTCCAGGCCATAACCAAAGTCAATCCATCACTCCATTCCCAATGTTGACAGGGTCAGAGGTGAAGGGGAACTTTGGCAGCGCTCCAAAAACACGAGACTCCTTTGAACAGCCAGTCAATCACATCCAATCAGTCAAGGAAAAACTGGATGGCTTCCTAGGCTAAGAATCCTGGGATTTTCCTTCTACCATTTCACTGCCCGCTGGGGGAGAATTAACACCACTCTGAATTCTTTACTGATTCAATCATTTTCTTCCAGTTCATTAATTCTTCTTTTAGGTTGATGTAGGGCACAGTTACGAAGTGGGGCAGCAAAACATTATCATGAAATAATATCCTCGCTTGTCTTTTCTACTAACATCGCCGGCTCTTCTCACTTTCAGTGGCCGCAGGGGAGGGAAAAGTAGGCACAGATAGCATTTTTGGGGGTCATTTTGAACATTTTGTGTGAGAGAGGAGGAACGGACGTAGGGGAAGAGGGGCAGGAGGGGCTGAGCAATTTGAAGCTTAACAGATACGAGTAACCCTAATTGCTTTAATATAGTCCCAAACCCATCCTGTAGACAGCCCTGAGTCTTGCTTAGCCAAACAAACTAAAATCAATTAGTGTCGGGTTCCTTCTGCGCATTGTTATGCTCCGCACACGGTTTGTTTAGGGGAACCGGTGACACTTTTTCATACACATCTCGTGCTGCAAACCGTTCTGTTTAACTAAGATGTCATCTTGCCTCGTTTGCCTGAAATCAAATCCATCTCAGCTGAATGAGAAGCCTGAAATTCAGATAATACTCGGTGTTGCTGTGTTTTTTCGTCTTCGCAGTACAAACTAATTAATAAATTGCGGGAGGAGGGGGAAGGGCAGCCAGTCTCTTGGCTGTGAAACGGATCATATTTTGCATGCAGTAGGCACTGTTTTCCTGCCTCTTCCTTCTCCAAACCCCCTGAGGTTCTGTAGTTCCCCCTTAGCTCTGAAAACAAACAGGAATTGAAGAATGGATAATATGTTTTCGCATTCGTTTGCACACTGTTCTTCGTACAAATAGCGTACCTTCGGAGGGGTCGAGCCTCCTCGCTCGCCGTCCGTGCTTGGAGTTGTTGTGAACAAACATGTTGTCAGACACCGCCAGCACGTGCCCGTCCACATTCACCGTCGTTGATAACACAACCTAGATATTTAGAAAGAGAAGGAAAAGGAAACGGGTAGACAATTTACTTCAAAATTCAACTTGTTAAGTATTAATTATTGCGTTTATTTAAAATCCTGGTTTGTTTGTTAAATGGCATCGTGCCCTGCAGGGTTTACTCCCTAAAAAGAAGGGGAGAAAATATTTTCAGCCTTCATTCTATGCATTAATTCCAGTTAACGTAGAATCCTGAGGGTCGTATAAAGTCCTCATTGTATAATGAACCAGCTCCTGCAGATGGCCCTAAATTTAGTTCCCGATGATGCACTGTAGCATAGCTGATGGCAGAGGTCTGTATCTACCAACCAGGAGGGCGGGCGGTGGAGCACCACAGCAATTTGCCCTCCGATATGTACGTGCGGATTCAGAGCCATCTGCCGTACCGCGCACACGTGCAAACGCATCTGCTTCGAAAATACAGGTCTCCATTGACCGAGCGAAATGGAACCCCCTACTGTGTGAAAACAGCACCTCATATCAGGACTGGGTTTTGACATATGCGTGCTTAGTGCTTCTTGAAAGTCCTCTGAGCCTCAGGACCCCAAATGGAGCAGCAGTTTTTAAACCTGAGCCTCCATGACTTATGTTGCTGGGCTCCAAGAGCGGGTGAATTCTTAGAGGAAGTATAATAACTGTATGCGTTAATTAATCCCGCTTAGTTTTCCCTTTATAATACAATACCCAAAGCTGTAAGTCCTGTAAACCCAGAACTATGTGTGCTTTTAAACCACAAACTTTTAGGAAAAAAATGAACAAATCGCGTTTTCACTGCAGAAAGAAGATACATCTCAGCGAAACTTTCAGGTTTCAACCATTCTTTCATGGAAAACACTTAACTCCATTCAACTGCCATGGATGTGGCCATGAATTTTCACAGGTACAGCTGTCCCAGCCTAGGTAAGGGAACATCAAGCTCTAATTGTTGATAAAACTAGATTCAGCACATAGCAGAAGAAACCTTGCCCTCCTACAGGATTACTCTGGCTTAAGGAATACTTTCTTTCTTGAGACAAGCTTAATTCATACCAAAAGGCTTTTGTCATACTGTACTCTTCTACTTCTCAAGCATTCTTGTCACAAAATGTGTTGCTCGCGTGTGCCAACTGATTTCATCATTGCACATTTGGGTGGAGTGAGACTCCTATCCAAAGCGAACATTTCCCGCATGACATAGCTGAACCCACTCAGATGCACTTCATTATTTTCCGTTAAACAATGGAAATAAATTTTAATCTCCCACTGGCCAGCACGGAGCACACTATGGCAGCAGGGGAATAGACCTGAATTATTCCAGTGTCTGAAATATTTATGACAAGTGTTTAAATTGTAACCAAATGTAAATAAAAAGTATATCATACATATACAGTTACACTATATAATATATACATATCTGACCTCACATACACAAGGTACCTACGTGATAAACACACACCCACATGCTCTCAGTATGAGATCTTCATAATCCACGCAGACTTCCAGAATACACACATTCCCCATTTGAAGAGCCCTGTGGGTGTAATTGTTGTGCCCAATACAAGAGCCAGTTTTCAGTAAGAGTTATAGAGTTCCCTGTACGCTGCACAGAATGGGTTGGAAGGGACGTCAAAGCCCATCCAGTGCCACCCCTTGCCATGGGCAGGGACACCTCCCACTGGGTCAGGGGGCTCCAAGCCCCATCCAACCTGGCCTGGAACACCTCCAGGGATGGGGCAGCCACCACTGCTCTGGGCAACCTGGGCCAGGGCCTCCCCACCCCCACAGCAAAACATTTCTCCCTCAGATCTCACCTCAATCTCCTCTCTCTCAGCATCAGCAATAGCAAGTCCTCTCTTTAGAAGGCAAGTGCTGAGCATCCTCTGTTCCCCGGGCCATCAGGAACGGAAGATGCACTTTCACACCTCTCTACATGATCAGTTCCATTTTTATTCACCTCTCCCATCCAGCACAGGAGGGTCAAAGCCACTTGGCATTTCACAGAGTAGATAAATACTGTGTTCTCAGGGGTGGGACAAAATGCCAAGTTCAGATGTGGATCAGAACCTTCTCAACGATTTGGACCTTATTTGCAGTAATCTCTAAGGTTCTGTTGAAATTTAGCAAAGATCACTGTTGTCTTCGCTTCGACACTGCCAGCCAACTCATTGTCAATGATGTGGAGTGAGAACAAGTGAGATTACAGAGACAGAAGTCTCCGAACTTCTTCACTTCGCCCAAGTCATTCCCTCTTGCCTGATGAAGATGACAATCCAATTGTTTTATACCGAAGATTAAAAAACAATGTTTTATGGATAAAAGGAAGAGGAATGTGCATTCCACCATGGTCTCTAACTCCCAGGCCCTTCCCTTTCACAAGCCAACTGCTTTCCCCCAGTGAGTATTTCCTGGGTCATGAAGGGTGACCCTTTCCATCTGGAATCAATCAGTCAACTCCTGACAACTTCCTGAAACACCTCACTCCATTTCCTGTTCTCTCCCCCTTCTCTCTTTCCCCCTGGTTTGCTTCACTCTTCAAAACTGCAGGCCACAGCAGCTTAATGTTAGAGGGTCAGACACAGTTAGACTCCAAAACACTACACAAGAACACCTTTGACCTTCAAAAATCTTTACATCTTAGCTAAACAAATCAAGGTCAACGTTTCTTACCATTACCTTGTTAACCATTTATATGCATTTTTGCCAATACCCTTCAGAACGCGTATTTATCAATAACACTTGTTCTCCTAACATCGTAAAACATGCGAGGACTTTTTTTAAAACCTGTTTTTTGTGCCGATGAAAGGTGATGTGCAAACCTCCCTGGAGATTTAAATTCTCAGATTTGTCCACAGCACCGGCAAGTTATCGGCAAAATGAAATCATTTTCCTGATCTGGTGGCACTTCTTGTGCGTGAAAATTTGGCTTCTGTGCCTGTTCAGTCAAGGGACTTTTACCTAAAGCCAGTACTTAATGCAAACGTAATCCTAGGGGAACAACTTGAGAATATCAAAATATGTCAGGTTATGGATTCTGGCAATTGTATCTGAGGGCCAAACTTGGCACAGACAGCGTAAAGACTAAAGGTTTAGTGCTGTACAACAGTTGGATCAACCAGTCACCTCTGCTGGACTTTCAGAGGACAACTGACCACGCAAGCAACAGGGCAATGTGTTATTCCTTAGTCCATCTGAATGTAGGTTCCACCTCTAGGAACAGCGAGGGAGTTACAGGCTTCTAGATGGTGGTTTTGGTGTGTCCTTAAGATTCCCTCTGCAGATCCGTGAAGGTCTTATTATTAGCTACGAAGCCGTGGCCATAAAGCAATGACTCCTCAGCAAGCACTGAAGAAACGCACGTGCGCGATCTCCACACTGTTTTCCTTTCCCAAGAGGATTTCTGTAGCGTAATCCCTGCTCTAAAACCACAACGAGGGTTCACCTACCATGGCAGTCAAACTGTCTTTAGCACGTTGAACTCCGCGCCCTCCGAAACGCACTGTCCCAATTTCGCTTCCATGCAAAGTTCAAAGCGTTGTAGTTCTTTACCAACCTTTACCTGGGTACTACAACCTTTCCTCCCCCATCCATACATCATATCAGTATGTCTCTATTCTAAAATATGCTCTTCTTGAAACCTCATACACTTCCTCATGTATATAAAAGCTGTATCGCTCACAGACACCTATTTAGACATATGGTACAAACATTCCAGGCACAGAGGCATTTACTTACATGTAACATATCTCATCACTGTGTAAATGATCTCTCTCAAAAAATTCCTGTTACCATTCCAAGTGTGGAAAAAAATTCTTTATGACATGGTACATCTGGAAACAATATTACATTCCTGATGCACTTTCCCTTATAACTCTCTAGTCACAGCTCCGTGTTATTTTAACTTTTCAGAAGAATAACTACTATGAGGGTTTAAAAAATTATCCTCCTTGTTTTTATTTTCCAGCTGGGTGGAAGGAAAGATGTCAGACCTCATCCCACTGTCTTCACTTGGACAGGGCTCCCGTTGATGTCAATAGGCGTTTCGGTTGAGCGAGTAATATAGGAGTAGGTGCTAGAATATAACGCGCTTGCTTCATGGTTGGATTAGGAATAAGATGAACAACGTGAAAGACGCCGCCTCTCCTCACAACTTCCATTGGATTTTTTGGGAAAGCCTCCCTGAGGCTCCGAGCCTGCTGCAGACTCGAGGCTAACCGAAAAAACCATGACCTTCATCGAAGGAACGGGGCCTCCTAAGATTATAGGGGCACAGAGATAGGAGATGGTGCTTGGGTCACTGTCATCTCATCTCCTGCTATTGCAGACAACCAAACCATGCATCTATTTTTAGAAAATTCACCCTTTTCAAATTTTGCCTTGGGTTCTCTTGTTTTAAAATCCACTTGTCCTGAAGGGTAGGGAATTTATGGTTTATCACCTTACTATATTCCTAGTCAGTTTATACTTAACTTTAGCTTTAAAATCATTATTTCCCAATCTTATCTACTCTAGGATAATTTTAGACAGCAGTTACATCCCTTCTCAGTGTACGTCACCAAAGGATTTCTGCCGAGCTCTCGTCTGCTCCCCAGTCACCTTGGTGACCCATTCTTGCACCTGTTCCAACTTCATTTCCAGTCTATTTGAAGGCAATTGAATTACTCCATTGTATTCCAAAGAAGAACTCAGTAGGGTACAATTGTACAAATGCATCCTTTCTACTGTCAGAATGTCGTCTGAGCTGATACACAACTCCAAGTACTCTTTCTCACCGTGGCTGCTTGGCCTTCACATCTGAGCACACCAAGCTCCTTGAGTGCTTTTTCTTTTGCAGTTGCAGTCAGTCCCTCCCTTACTTATATAAAATCTAAAGTAACATCTTGGTTTGTTGAGTCAATCACTATCTGATGAAGAAATCTGCCACCCAGTAAGGGCTCTGGATGCTGCTCATAGCAGGTTTTTTGTGATTTATACCCAGGAAATTAGTCTCTCACAATATTAGACCAGGTAGTGTGCATCACTAACAACAGTTCGGCGATTCCCATCCATATTCAAATCCGACTCTGGGATGCTCCAAGCGCCACCCAACCTGACCTTGAACACCTCCAGGGATGGGGCATCCATGACTTCTCTGGGCAACCTCGGCCAGAGTCTCCCCACCCTCTCAGGAAAATATTCCTTCCCCGTATCTCACATTCTCAATCTCCCCTTCAAACCATTCTCCCTCATCCCATCCCTGCACTCCCTGATAAAGAACCCCAGCTTTCCCGTAGCCCCCTTTCAGTACTGGCTGTTAAGCGAGTTCTGTTTTATTCTTGTTAGCCCTCTTTGCTTCTTTACAGTCTACAATATTCCTACCACGCAACATTATCCCAACATTATCTGATCCATCCTTCTTTCTCCTGAACAACGCAGATCCCTCAGCGCTTGGTATCGAAGCCTGCTGGGTGAATTCTCAAGCGCAGCCGGCTTGGCTCACGTGCCTGATGATGAACTGAGCCCACCACTTCGAGGTCAGGAAGGAAACCTCCCCAGAGATACACCTTGTTATTTTTCCTTTCTCTTTCTCCCTAGAGCACCTGGGGAGGATGCCGGGGGGGAGGTGGTACCTGCCAGGAAACATTCCATGTCATGATTTCTACTCAAAACGGGGGGGTAATTGCTGACCTTTCTCTTCTCGTTTCTAAAAAAGCGTGTTGGTTCAAAGATGACCGTTGTTCGCATTGACGTTGTGTTGTCTTGTACCGTTCTCTCGACCGTGGCACTGTAGGATCTGTTTAATCGCTGTGTTATTGGATGAAGCAGAATTCCCAATCAACAGGAGTCTAACGAGTTAGCACCAGGTCTCAGCTGAAGCATTTTAGCTGAAGTGCCTCATCTTAATTCCACAGAATTATTGTCCCCCAGTACACACCGGTCGTTACCACTAAGTATCACTGGGCTTCAGTCAAGTTCTCTAGGAGAAGTCCTCATTAAACAGAGGGCATCGTATTTTCTCTTTATTTTGTTCCTAGGAGAATCTTTCGCTGAGAATGCGGCAATGACAATAACGGCAACATCTACGAAACCTCCAATTTGCAGATCAGCTCAACCCAAACAGTCAGCGCTGGGGTTTGAATGGGTGATTTTAGTGTGCTTTTTGTTTCAGGTTTCCACTGTTCTACTGCGAATCTTCACTGAAAAATAATTTAATTGATAAATAATGCATATTTGCTTCAGTTAAATTAATAAGGAGCGAGGCCAGAGGAGGCCACGGAGATGATCCACGCGCTGGAGCATCTCCTGTATGAGGACAGGCTGAGAGAGTTGGGCTTGGGCAGCCATCAAGTACCCACCAAAATATCCATTAGCTCTAGAAAGATCCCCTCTCCCTGCTTTAGCCACTGACAGGCACTGAAGTGATGAGTGATTCCCAATAAATCTATTATTACGGGGGGAAAAGCCCCCACTAAAATAATCATCACACATCCTTTAACTTCCGAGATATAACATTCTGCAGTAGAAAAATCTTTGCATTTGATTTACAAAGAAAATCTCTTAATTTTCCTTTTTTATCTTTGAAACCTTGCTTAATATCAAAGCAAGTTTCAAATAGTCCATGTGATCACAAAGCAGCTGGTGTTGTGCTCCAAACTAAAGAATTACACTAAAACCCCCCCTCTTCAGGCATCTGGAGCTGTATTAAATTTGCAATGCAGTGTTAATGTAACCTTTCCACCCCTTTTTCTCCCCCCTCCCCCCCTTTTTTTTAAATGAGAGTGAAATTGTGTGAATTCTATTATTTAATTTACTTTCATATATCATGACTATACTATAAAATATCTAAATATTATAACATATCTAGAAGTGAGGCAGAGTCCAGGCTTCGAGAGTGCATCCCAAGGCCCTGGAACTTCGGTTATCAGCCAAACCAAGCCCAAACTGCGCAGCTTCACACCCATCTCTAATCAGAAGCATTAACTTGACACGTTTCCAGACATCAGTAACCACTCTTCCATGCTGGAAGAACTCAATCAGATGCATTGTACAGCGCTATTTCCATGCCTCTAATTTATACTCACGTCTCAACAGCAAAGCTTGGGTTTAGGGCTTTCATTCAAACTCCGTTAAAGTGCAAAAATGACTTTTTTATGAGATCCTTTCAGTTTCAATAGCAATTTCAATGAGAACCTTGATATAAAGATTCTCTCCTGTTTGGATTTTTTTTTTTTAAATAACCTTAAAAAAATAGATTTTAATGTTTCCTGGAGATCTAACAAATATTACTCTACTGAAAATGAATATATCTGAATGCGAGTGCAAATTAAACCCAACTGAGCATCGCTGTAGAAGTCTATTTGTATAAGGGAAGTTGAACGCATGGACACAGTTGAAAGAGGAGGGTCTGAATAAGGAGCTGTAAAAATTAATAACAATAACGGTTTTAGATGCAGCTCAAGAATAAAACGTAATGAAATAAATCATAAAGTGCATGAAGTAACCTACTGCTCTGTGCTTTTTAACCCTGTTTTTCCCCTGCTCACACGTTCCTGTGCTGGTAGGACTACTGTCCTTTCAATCCTAATAAACAATTCTGCTCATTATTTACTGCGCTTGATGTAAAAGTTAGCAATGAAAATGAACAGGTTCACAGCGTGCAAACACACCAGGAATATTTGGAGTGATTCATCTTTTTGTCCCCGCTTCTGACATCAAGAGGGGCTGACGGACCACACTCAGCAGGCACAAAAGCGTTGGCCCAAATTTAAAACCAAAATAAACACACACACACAAAAAAAACCCCAAACAAAACACAAAACCCTCCCAAAACAAACAAAATCAAACAACAACAAAAAAAAAAAGGAGGATGCAGAAGACAGAGACAGCGGAATTCAAGAAAACCCTAAACTTTTGTTACCTTCAGGGAAGTCACGCTTCTGCCCTTAAAAACAACGAGGCAGACAGAAAACTTAGCTGTCTTTGCTTATTATCTTTCCAGTTCATCATGGTCGATTTCCTTTGGAACACAGAGCTTTTTTTACTCCAAATATGAAAAATTTTAGCAATTGAACCACTTTTTGTATCTTTTTTTAATACATCCTGACCTCTGTAGCCTCTCACCAACCCGTGTGTCCAGCTTTGAACAAGCCTGAATGAAGATCCTGCTTTCACTCAAAACCTCAAGCATTGCTCAATTTGTCTCAAAGGATTCATTCTTGTAACGCTGATACAAAATCTGGTCAACATTTTTGCTTTTGACCAAAAGTAAGATAAGCCCAGTGGTTTTGCCTGAGCTTGATTGATTTGGGGGTTTGAACTCAAATCTCACCGTGAAACTCGCAAGGTATGAACTCACAAGGACTCAAAGTGCAAAGAAAGTTTAAGCAAGCCCTGCAAAACAGAGTCAGAGAGTTCCACTTGGCTCTACTTTTCCAGCTTGATGTGTTTTAAGGCAGAAAACCCAGATGAAGGACCTGTCCTAGCTCATTTTCTTCTCCAATAAACTGCTGGGTTTGGTACAGAGATCAAAAGTGGGTTCTCATACGCCGCGTTGGATGGGGCTTGGAGTCCCCGATCCAGTGGGAGGTGTCCCTGCCCGTGGCAGGAGGTGGCACTGGATGGGCTTGGAGGTCCCTTCAAACTCAACCCATTCTATGATTGCCTGATGGGATGAAGGGGTGATGACGTTCCAACCACAACCACGTGGCTGCTCTAAGATTCATTTCCATTTCCCTGTTCAGCGCTTCCCTAGAAATTCGAAGCCGTTTTCTCTGTAACATCACCATTTTGGGTACGGAGCCGCAGAGGTGAAACAAAGAATAAGGCTGACACTAGAGAGACATTGCTGCGTCAAACAAAGGTCAGATCCCAAATCCTCCTGCAATTCGGCACCTGACACAAATCTAGGATTTATGTTTCACTCACCAGAGCGAGGGATGGAAATCGGATCTGGATTTCTCCCCTCTTCATTTGTGATTGGATGCAGAGTTTATATTTGGGCTGTTACCACTATTATTTGTAATATGGCAGCGCCTGGAATCCCCAGGTGCTGATCAGGATACCCCGGTGCAAGATTTTTTTACAAACTCATAACAAAACAAAACAAAAAAGGAGGCTCTTTTTTATGTTTATGTATTTAAGTGCCATTACACTCCACAATCAGCCATTCTAGCTGGCTCCAAGAGTTAACAAGATCTGTTTAACATGCTGTAACTTGAGTTTTCCTTTGCTCTCAGAGTTTTTCATATTCTTGGCAGACGATACCTAATTGGTGTTTTTAATTTGTGGAAATTGCCACTTGAAAAAATACCAGTTTGAATTTTCTAACAATCTTCACCTCTTTTTTCTCATGTCTTATTGTCTCGAAAAACAGAATGAAGGAGTCGCTGCAGGCTCTTTAAGCTACTCATGAAAAAAATTATGTTGGTCAGGAATTCTTTACATTTATTTCTGCTCAAAACTAAAAAATTTATATTTTTTATGTTTTCTGCCTACGTTTTTTAGAGCTTTCAGAATTGTTTTTGCAGTATTTCATGTAGAAGTTGAACTGTTTTATTTTGGGGGGATAAAAATATAACTCCTGTGAATTTTTTCATTGCTAATAAATGAAAAAAAGTCACTTGCCTGCGACAACGTGTTTTTGGTAGAAACTTTTCAACAGCTCTGTAAACTACTGCGGAGATTTAACTTCATTTACAAATGAGGAAACTGATGCAGATGGCCAAGCCATGGCACTTAAACTGCCAAACCCAAGGATGTCACCTTCCCACGACAAGTGCATCTGCAGGAAAATCACACATCCCCCAGCAATCCAAAATCTTCTTTGCATCAGGGATGGGACACAGAGAAGGGACGATAATAAGGTCAAGAAGTAACAGCATTTAGAAGGATGATTTGGGGTTTCATTCATGGCCCTCAAAGGCTCTGGCGGGCAAAGCACGCAGGCACTTTCTCAAATGCCTTCATGAGTCAAGACCACAGTGAGGAACCCCATTTGGAGAAGTGGAAATACGTGATAAAAGAAAGCAACAAAGGCTCATGAAAGGTCATAGAATCCTAGAATCCCCTGAGTTGGAAGGGAACCACAAGGATCAAACGCGTGGTGCAATGCCTCCACCCCACTTGCCATCCTGTATCGCTGTCGTTGGACCACGCTGCCTCAACTCAACCACGTGAGGGTGGGTCCTAGCATTGCTTTTCTGCCGCGTTCTCTTCTGCGCCACCTTTCACACCGCACAGAGGTGTGAGGTTGCGCCTGGGACGCGAAGGCTTGAGCATCCACTTTTGTAAGTTAAAAGTAAAAGGTTTATTAAACGTAATTGCTTAAAAGGCTGGGTACGAAAGGCGGGAGGCAGTGTCTGCGTTCCTCTTCGCCACTGACACACTTCACCTCCTTCTGTGCTTTTATTAGCTGGTGTTCACCATACATCAGCGACAGCTATGATGAAACCAGTGGCAGATTTCACTGCAAAGCAGCTGGGTCATCGTCCCATGGGCCTTGTTGCTTTGCTTCGTGAGAGCTTAAAGTGACCATCGCTATTTTGGCTTCTTTTTTTTTTTTTAAAAAAAAAAAAAGGCAAGGCGTGAGAGAGTTAAAAGGCAAAAGAGATGGGAAGAGATAGGGAGCGGAGGGAAATGAGGAGGCTGCTTGTGTACCACGTACAGAGCTGCTTTGAAAAATTCTGAGGCATCTAAGTATCACAAACATGATCCCTACTGTGGGCAGCTGTATGTGCGAGTGCTTTGCCCGAGGGTGTCAAATCAAATATCCACTGCTGGTTGGTACCGTACAGCGCTTCCCCTTGGGGATTCAGAGTGGGGAAAAGGGGGGGGGGGGAAAGGTTTAAACACAACAAATGGAGAAAAACTTTAACAATATCTGATATGGCTTATCAGATCCTGTCATCATATTTATTATGAGCGAAGTAGGAGAGAGGGGAAAGGAAAAGAAATAAAAGCAGACAGGTTAAAGCTCAGCCTTACCTGGAACCGCCTCATATCTCTTGGGTTTCCTGCTGTTTTCAAACAATTCTGATTGCACTTGAGGAAAAATTTTAGGAAGAATCTGGAAAGATAAAAGAACCGGGTCACTTCTATAGACCGCAACAAAACACGCGTTGCTATATTCTGATTTAAAACACACGTTGTAGTGATTTACATGGCAGCGTTTCAGTGGAGCAGGACTGTAAGAACTTACCAAAACGGAAACAAAATGTACAAAACCAAGCCCTAACACACAGGAGTTATAAAAGAATTGGGTAAATAGAACCGTAATCCCCTCTGAGCTGGGCTGCCAGCTGTATACGTTAACATAACCACTCCTGTTTACGCCCGTTTCCTCACTGCACGTTTGTCCACACCATTTCAGTCTCTTTTTTTATCTCCCCCTTGCACACAAGTTTTTGCTTCCGCCCTCCGAAGGGATTTGCCGGGGAACAATATAGAAGGATAACATTGTCAAAAGTACAAAAACCAAGCAGGCAACGGTGCAGCAGATTAAGCCTCGAAACTACTCAGAACATCTTAAAAAAACCCACAGAAACAAACACGGCGCCCGGAAGAAGCCGATGAGATTTCATCCCGGCGATGTTTTTAGTCACGAAGATTTCAGTCCCTAAAGTGGAGAAGCAGAACAGCCGGGGCTCTGGATTATAATTTCACATGGATTTTGAGGAAGGGTAACAAAAACCTGACCTGAAGGAATACATGACAGCTCACGCTGTCTGAGCAGATAAACCTATTAACATCGTACAAAGTTCTCATGCCAATTATTTTTGCCCTGTCACATGTGCCTATCTCTACGTGTTATCGTCCTGTAGAGTTTAGCTTGTCACGTACACAAGTTGCGTCTTCAGCGTGGCCGGTTGCCTTACCCAACTCTATCTATACACATTTTACAGTTCAGAAATTCTGGGCAGGCAGGTTCCTACCAGCCTCCCCACAAAATATTGTATCTAATCCTGGGAGGGGAGGATTCATTCCTTTGTTACCTGACTCATCCGTTTAAATCTGCAATTTTCGGAGGTAACGAAACTACATGAAAAAATCACAGATTGGATTAAAACCAAAAAAATGTCTTCAAAATTCAGGCATAACAGGCAAGAAATTTTTTTTGCACCCCCTATCACAAGTGAAAATATTTTCTGTGGTTCTTTTTGTTACCATTTATGGGGCAAAATGGGTTTAACTGCAATAATTTTAAAAAAAATAAATAAATCCGAGACTTTCAGATAGATTTGGAAGGAAAAAAAGACTTGGATAGAAGAAAAAATAAAGAGTTGAAGAATTGATTTAGAATACAAAGAAGAATTTATTTATTTATTTCTCTTGCTGAGTGCTTTCCTTAAAAAAAAAAAAAAAGCGGCTTTTGCAGTAAGTTAAAGTCCCAGGTGAGCCAGGCCTATTTCCCTTTCTGTTACTATGACAACGATTTTTTACCGCAGTCCCTAAGTCCCTTCAGAACTCACACATTCATGCCTTGAATTAGAACTTTAAAGGAGAAAGATGTATATTTCCCAGGGTTTACCAACAACAACCACCAAAATAGTCCTAACGCAAGACAATAAAGCAGAAATCCGCTCTCCCTTGTTATCACCACTTTCTTTGCATCACTCGCATCGCGCTATTTCTCTTCCATCTACCCCAAACATACAAAGAAATAGGACCTGATCCATTTAGATGTTGCTCAAACAAACAGACCCCTACGAAAACCTCACGGCGATTGAACCCATGAAAAAGACCCAGATAACGTCGTATAAACCAACTGTCACAAAATACATCGTTTTTAAACGTAAACATTCTTTTTTTTCCCCTAAATCTCTCCCAAACATTGTAAAAATATCTAAAATATTTACTGTCTCTGCGTGTGCATTTTGCAGACGGTTGTTTTTTCTCGCCACCCTTCTCATTTACGACTCAAGGCTTCTTCCCGTGGCACAGATTTGGGTGAGAACGCATCGTCCTGCCGCGGTCTGGCATCCCGCTTCCGCGGGGGGAGCTGGGTTGGTGCTCGGCCGTCACGAGGGCAACTTTTGTGAACAGAGCCCCACATCACCTCCTCGTATCCCGACTTAAAAATCCTACCTGACTTCACACCTCAGGAGCAGCACGGAGGGAATACATTCTATCAAATCGGTCTTATTGACTCCTTATGGTCAAACCCACAACCTCTTTATTCGGATGGTTTGGTAAGCAAGATTTTATTGATAAGGACGTTTTTTCAGAAGGAAAAATGCAATTTATGCCAGCACACTCAAAGATCCACAGGAGAGTCTGAGCCAGAAATGTTACTCACAAACATTTCTTTTTATCTTACACTCTTCTTAGAGATATAAAATTATATTTGCAGATACACAAACTGCTCATTGTACTGAGCTGTGGCAGGAAAAACTGCAGAACGTAACCAAACTGTGCAAAGAAACCAAAGCAAGTAACTTGTAGATGAAAACTGGGTTGTTTTGGAGGAAAACTGCAAACAAAAATCCACAAGAAGTTGCTTTTAAGGAAAGAGAAAAGAGCAAATTCACAATTCACCAGGGTATTTTTCATTTTCCAGTTTGATTTTTTAAATGTTTGCATCCCTGTTAAGCAAGATGAGAAAAAATGCTCAGAGTGAACTAAAGAATGATGAGAATTGGAGCAAAGAAAGGTGTCTTTAAGAGAGGTCACAGCGTCAGCTGAACCGACTTCGGGAAGAGCTCAGACAGCGCAGTTCTGTCTTACCCAAACCCCGAAAGGCAGGTGCTGAAAGGCAAAAATTCCAAAGGGATGCTTAAGAGTTTCTGTGGCTGAACTCTGCATAGCAATGAAATAAATTCAGGTCTTCTGCTAAATATCTCCAGAAAATTGGGGTTCAGGTCCCCAGCACCCAAAAATCAGCAGCGTATGTGAAAATTAATTCAGATTTCAATTAGATCTGAGTTGATCCATACCAATGGATGCTGTGTCCATTGAAAATAGACGGAAAACAAAACTCTCCTTCTTTCCAGGCTTTCTGTTCCTACCAGAGGCTGAGCTTTCTCACTGATAAATAGCGTTCAGCTTGCAAAATACACGAAGCGTGAGGGTATTCTGCCAGGACATTTAACCAACAGCAATTTGTGGGGTCCCACTTGAGACAACTTCAAGGTGCCCGACTTTCTGGACTCGCTGAGCACCTGAGCTGCTGGAAATTGTGCACCTTTAAGGTAGCACAATATGAGCATCAGTAATTCCTCATCTCACTTTGGAAAGTGCTGGCTTGGCTTAAGCATTGTGGCAAAACTCACTGATATTGATGTGCTACGACCTTTGTGGCTTCTTCAGAGCTCACTGGATAAGCTGTAGTGGGACACTTCTCCCTCCCTTTACCCCAGGTTTAGATTTAGTTTGATTTAGATGCACACACAAGAATTTTCATCTTTCCTCTAGCTGAACCACATCGCTCTTTTCCTCCTTTCAGAGCTTCTCCAGGCAAATTTGAGCTGCAACTGGGCATCCACATAAAATATTTGGTGGATCAGTATATATACATATATTTTTTAACTGGTTGCATCTGGGAAAGGTATTAATATTTATTGCAGCATTAGAATAAAAATGACTTGGGGGGAGCAAAGAGGAGGGAAGGTTTAGCACTAAACGAAGATGATTTAGGGGCAACAGGAGAATTGCAGAAAGGCTTTATTAAGTTTTTTAAATGAGAACCCATAGCCAGTTTTTGGCCTTCACTTTTATATATATCAAGAAAATTAAAACCCTCAGAATTTAAAAAAATTAGCTCATTTTCATGTTTGTTAGCTGGCCTTTGTTCCTTCCCCAGGACGGCATTAGCTATGAGTTTAGCAGATAACTCTGATTCCAGCCAAGCAGAGAGAACATCTCCTAAATCAACATCTAATGGTGCTGGGGGAAATCCTAAATTCCTTTGAATAACTACCTGTACAAATTATGCCATTCCTATAGAAAACTTGATTAATTTAGTATATAGAATAAAATTATTTAAGCTAGAACTATAGACATCCTTTTTTTCCTATTGTCTCTCTCGTGGCTTTCTATCTATGGACCAATACCCTTGCAGAGGTCTCCAAAATGCCACCTTAAATACAACTCCCTCTTTTCAGGATTCAGAGGGAGCTATTTCAAAAGTTACCGCTCCTCCTACAGGGAGTCACCATCACGCCGAGGAGTCAGGTTGATGAATCATTTAAGTGCCCCTTGTTCATTTCAGCACAAAGGCAGCTGGGTTATCTCAACTACTTTTCAGCAATGCTACGAGCGATCCTGTCTGACTTGGTGGGAAAGGAGGCCGGGAGCGCTCGTACAATCCATAATGCAGCTGAGAGGTGGCAGAATTAATTCCCCCTGCGGAGGCTGTCAATGGGCAGGGAGAGGTGGGCAAAGTGAGGAAGGTCTCGCATTTCAAGCTCTTTCCAAAGCAACCGCTGGCCCACACTCCCACCTCGTCAGTGTGTGCCTATGTTATTCATAGAATCAGAAGGTTGAGAGAGACCTCTGAGATCATCGAGTCCAACCGTGCCTGTCTCCTTACTAAACCCTGTCCCTAAGGAACTCATCCACCCATCTTTAAACACCTCCAGGGATGGTGACTCCACCCCCTCCCTGGGCAGCTGTGCCAATCCCTGACCACCCTTTCAGTGAAGAAATTCTTCCCAATGTCCAGTCTGACCCTCCCCTGGTGCAACTTGTGGCCATTGCCTCTCGTCCCATCGCTGTCACTGGGGAGCAGAGCCCAGCCCCCACCCCGTCACCCCCTCCTTTCAGGCAGTTGCAGACAGGGATGAGGTCTCCCCTCAGCATCCTCTAAGCTAAACAACCCAAATTGCCTTTATTATTATTTGCGTCCATACCTACCTGAGGCTTAAAATCGTGGCTAGAACTAGAAAGCGCCTTCCAGAACGTTTATCCTGCATCTCAGATGATTGAGCAGAACCTTAATCAAACCCCTTTGGAGTCAGAAAAGCAATCTTTCTATGTGGCTTCAACAGGACTAGACGGAAGCCCTGAAGAGCAGTCCCACACGCAACAGAAGGTGTAGTTTTTTTTAAAGAAAAGAAAAAAATCCATTAATGCTTTTTTAAAGCCCTGCCACAAGACTTGGGACTGATTAGTCCGACCACATGGAACCTCAGAAACGGATCATATGCTTTGCGCTTTTATAGAGCCATTCTATGGGACTGAAACTTCAATTAATTCTGCCTCACCAAAGCCCTCTGCAGCAGGTGGGGTCAACTCACCACTTTACAGGCAAGGGTGCCAGGGCCTGCAAACGGGGAGGGAATTGCTCCCCGTCACGTTGTAGGTCTGCCGCAGAGCTGGGACCAGGACTTGGATCTTCTGACTCCTGGTTCTACATCTTAACTAAATTTCCTATCCACCTTTTGTGCTCTCTTAAAATACCGGCACAGAATCTAGAGATGCAGCGTTGTTTTTATCTCATGAGCAGCCTCTGGATACACTTGAAAAATATCCCTCATGGAATCATGGAATGATTTGAGTTGGAGAGGACCTTCAAGATCATCCAGTTGCAACCCCCTGCCATTGGCAGGGACACCTTCTGCTGCATCGGGTTGCTCCTAACCCCATCCAACGTGGTTTTGAAGTTATGAGCAACCTGACACTGAGAAAATCCCGTCCAGATTATGTCGCTGTAGAATCTGGATTCATGGCCTCAGTCATATTTTAGCGTGAGAACATGCCCACCATCCAAGCTCACCAGCAAATCTTACGATGCTACAATTAATGAGAATATAAAGACATGGTGGCTTTCTGCTTAAATAATTAAAGTGCTTCAAAAAGTCACAAAGTGCACAAAGAAAAAATAAAGGCTCTTATTAGGAATATCTTTGCTCTGTTTAAACAATATGAGGATTAAATACACTACAAAAGAGGGAGGGCTTGACTGCAGCTCCATTGGAACTTGGAAACTGTGACCTCAGTGTCTCCCATCCTCCCCTCAAATCACCCGTACGAGGCTTGGCATTGCAAACTCTGAGATAAGTGTGACGAGTAACCCTACCCGACACCCCAACACAACAAAGTAGAAGGCTTTACTTGAAATTTCTTCCTTTCAAAAGGACTTAGATTTTGCACATAAATTTGAAGGTGGGTATAAAATCAATTAATTGCTTTTATTTGACATCATCATCTCGATTTTAATGAATATCACAGTACAAGACTCCTCTATAATCTGAATATTTATCTCTGGAGTAATTTTGCTCTGTTACGTCACTGTGTATTATTAGGAAGCTGATGAGAAAATTTCCTCCTCTTTTCCTGCCGTTATAGTCAATGTGGGATCAGGCTTTGCACAAAGGCGCTCTAAATGAACATACACCTTATATGGTGTGAGAAACGAATGAGGTTATTACAATAATCCAGAGTATTTATATGATACTCCACAAACAGCAGCTAATTAATCTTCCCAAAACTCCTGTGCATAAAGTGCGAACCCAGTTTAACAGAAGTGAAAGCCAACATATGTAGGTCAGGAGACTTTTCTGAGTTTGTCGGGGAGGAGGGAGCAGGAGTCAGATAACAGGAGGTCCCAAGCCTAAGCCAGGAGAAGGAGCTGGCTCTTTGTTTCTCACTGTATTTTAATAGAAAGGCTCCAGTTGCACCAAAAAAAAAAGCACATGAGAATTATGTTGTGACTCCTGCCCTCAGCAACGTCCTCTTTTCCTGATGGGAGAACTAAGAAACACTTCTCTACCCTTTTGCCTTAATTTAAAGTCATTTCTTCAGTTATGGGACTACCAATCCAGTTAGACTTCTAGCAACCTCCCAGGACTGAAAGGGGCTGCAGGAAAGCTGGGGAGGGGCTCTTGGTCAGGAAGTGCAGGGATGGGATGAGGGGAAGGGTTTTGAGCTGCAAGAGGGGAGATGGAGATGAGATCTTGGGGAGAAATGTTTTGCTGTGAGGGTGGGGAGGCCCTGGCCCAGGTTGCCCAGAGCAGTGGTGGCTGCCCCATCCCTGGAGGTGTCCAAGGCCAGGTTGGATAGGGCTTGGAGCTCCCGATCCAGTGGGAGGTGTCCCTGCCCATAGGTTTGAAACTGGATGGGCTTTGAGGTCTCTTCCAACTCAAACCATTCCATGAATATTCTCCAGCTCCACACTTCTGCGTGCAGAAGACAACCAGACTACGCAAGAGAATTCCTCAGCCTCACATGAGATAGGTGTACACAAACCTAAGAGACATGGAGTAAGCGATCCTTTGAGGTCCCTTCCTCATAAATGTCCTCATAAATCATTTTTAAACTTCCAGTTCCACTTTCTGCTGCATAATAACCCTTTACATTGCCATTACATCTTTCTCCTCATCTCACCTTTCTGATACTCTCGCAGCTTCTAGGTACCGATGCTGACACCTTTCTACAGCAAATTTTATGCTGTATTCCACATTTCTTTTCCAGCTATGAAACAGATGCTTGCCAAGGTAAAGTCTGCTTCTGTAGAGTTTGGTTCAGGAATAGCTGCACTGATGCAGAATTGTAACGGCAAAAGTGATGCTGACTGCAAGATATGTATGTTTGTACTCGTATTACTGTATTGTATTTGTATTATTAAATCAAGGTTGTTTGGACCAAAATATAGAGGGTGCAAAGATCCTTTGCACTAAGATCAGAAGTTTTCTGTTTAGGCTCATCTTTATTATTAAATTAATGTGATCGATCAAAAGCAGTGAGCTCGTTCCAAGATGCTTGCGGTGCAAAGCATATGCAGAGATGCAGATCAGATAAATGTAATAGAGAACAGGTGGAATTAGTGCTTCTATTTTTAAAAAAAGGAGAAAAGCTCAAAAAGGACTTTAAAATGCCACAAGGCACTGTATCCCTCAGATAAAATTATCGAAAGTTTCCAATTTAAGTATCAAAACAATTCCATTTTCCAAGGCTAAAAGTCCAAAGTCATTTACCAACGACTACTGTTTACCATCCTTCTTTCTAAGTCAATTATTCCAGTTTAGATTTTAAGTTTAAAGTTTAAGATTTTATGTAGGACCATTATTTAGGGCCTCTTTTTCTGTGCCTAGAGTTTAGACCTGAAAAGCCACCTGGAAACACCACGGGAAGGCAGAAGACCATTCCTAGTAATTGTCTGGTTTGTACAGTCTCTGGCTCCTTGCGACACTGAGCTCAAAAAGCCGACACTAGAGATGGATGCGAAAATGGATCCAAACCAGGTTCATGATTCAGCTAGAGGTTGGCCAATGGATCAGACTATCTTAGAAGTCAACCTTAAAACTACAGGATGGCAGTACCCATCTTCAAACTGTTTCTAATTATCGTTTGTTTGCCATGCCAAGAGGTCCTAATCACACTTGGGTAGGCAACACTCTATGTATTAAAGAAGGTGAAAGTGCCAATATCCTGCATTTCAGAAGGATCAACAATCATCCTGTGATTCTATGACTTGAGTTTATGCCCAACTCCCAGTCTCACACCTTAACTAAAGAACAATTCCTCCTCAAATACCCCATCATTCTGCAGCCTAGAACATTACATTTCCCTCTGCTCCATGTTTAGTGGCTTTTTTTTTGAGAGAGAGCCTAATTTAAAAGCTAATAGTAATTGAATATAAACCTGCAATGTGTCATCCAGACCCAAAATATGTCAAGTAAACTTGATATTTATATTCTGTACATTTTCCACCTTCTGCACAGTTTTCATCCCTAAAGAAGGTTCCGTTCCTGTCTTTCTGAGCAGCAGCAAGCACACACATCCACAACTGCAATTCACACTCATTTGGTAAATGCTTATTCTCTCTTGCAAAGTGATACTATTTTCAAGAAACAAGGGTTTATACCGGTTATACAGACAGTCATTTCTCGGCGCTGAACGTAGTTATTTGGCGCGGCCACATTTGCTAGGAAAAAAAAAGAATCTCCAAGGAAAATCTCCTTGTTTGTGCGCTCTGATGAAAACCTGACACCATTAATGAAAATAATAATTGAACTCTATGGGTTCGCATTGAAAATGAAACACAACACTAACAGCATGTTTGTAATTGCAATTGTTCTCCAAAAAGTCTTTGGAGGACTCTTTGCAATCTGAGACGTTTCCCTTTCCCTTTGGGTTTTCCTCCTCCTTCCTCCCACACCAAAACTTTCCAGTAACTTACGAGACAATGGCTAAAAGCTTATTTATACTGCAAGATCCGTATTATTCATGCCATTTGGCACCTGACCAAATGCCATGGCATAATCAAAAGTCAATAGGCAGGGAGGTAATAGAGTAGGGGATTGGGCTGACGGGCTGTTGAAAGGGACGTTCAGATAATATTCCCTGGTTTATTACAGTATCTACGGGCTCCAACTGCGCTAAGCGTTGCACAGCCACATTGTGAAATTGTTATTGGAGAAAAGATACACAAAGGACAAGAGGAAAGAAAGGCTTTCATGCGCATTTCACTCATGGGGGAAGTCAAGGCACCTAGAAATTAAGGGTCTTACCCCACAGCATACATCAAGTTCCTCTTCCAGCCAAGAACCACAGACCGCTCCTGCAAGTCCACGTTTGTGATATTACTGGTTCTTCTTTTCAATAGTGATGAAAATTTCATGAAGCTCGTTGCCTCAGAACGTAACACAGAGATTTGAGACCTTAGAGCAGCCTTCCTGTACTGAAAGGGGTCTGTGAGAAGGCTGGGGAGGGGGTCTTGATCAGGGAGGGCAGGGATAGGATGAGGGGGAATGGTTTTCAGCTGAGAAAGGGGAGATTGAGATGAGATCTTAGGGAGAAATGTTTTGCTGTGAGGGTGGGGAGGCCCTGGCCCAGGTTGCCCAGAGCAGTGGTGGCTGCCCCATCCCTGGAGGTGTTCCAGGCCAGGTTGGATGGGGCTTGGAGCACCCTGACCCAGTGGGAGGTGTCCCTGCCCATGGCAGGAGGTGGCACTGGATGGGCTTGGAGGTCCCTTCCAACCCAACCCATGCCATGATTCTGAAAGCACAGCCTAATTGCTCCTCGTTGCACTTGTGTCAGCCTCAGCACTGCACAGGTGCTTTGGTGCTGGTCTGCATCGCACAAACACAGACCTGATGATACTCTGCAATACTGGTTACATCTATTCATCCTCAGGTATCACTTTGTCCTTCCAGCTCCACACAAGTTTGCTTTGCAGAGCCTGCGGATGCCAGAACAAGCTCACGTAGGTGTTAAACGAGCACAGAATCTGATTCCCACTCATTTTTTTTTTCCCTAACCAGAGAAACCTTCATCCTTTGACTCTTCAATCCTCTTAACCCATCGCTCTCAGGAAACGTCTGTCTGTTGAGCCATGCTAGGCTGAACAGTGATCACCAATTACCCCGATAGCCTTTTTGCTGCTGATGGCTCTGCTGGTTTTTACTGTTCCTGCCAGATGGCAGAGGCCAGCACATAAAAACTCTCCACCCCGCAGTTAATGCAGGACTCGGTAATAACTTTCCGTTGACTCCAAGAGATCGGGAAGTTGCACTGATGCGAATATTAGAGACGGAACCGAGGTTAGGCCCCTATTTTACACCTGCCAGAGCAGATATCGCTCAGCCGAAGCTCTCACTCATTTATAAGACGCGAGCGTTGCCTGTCCCTAAACTGGGTTTGTGTAAAATAAACACGCATTCATTTGCTAAAGAGGCAAATTTACATCCCGGCGACTTGGGTCCGTGCGCGTTTTGCCTCCTCCCTTTCCCGAGGTCTGATCAGTCGGTGGATTTGCACCTATTGTACTTGTGGGTCTGGTCACAGATGACCTTGAATCCGAACATTGGTGTAACATTATATTCCTATGACAGATTTATAGATTGGCAGATAGGGGTGCGTTCAGCGCATTCCTTCCCTAAGACAGGACAGCATCCAATGTTTGTTAGCATCATTAAACTAAAACTGACTTTTCACCTGCTCCCATACCATATGCAGCTGCAAATTTTTAAATTAAACTATGAAGCCATGCATAAATTTACATATATTACAGACTAGCCTCTCCATTTAACATGCAAATGTACTCCAATGTTTCAGAACACCTTCTGTCGCTAATTAATTTGCTGAATTATAATTAGACTAATCCTGCATAATTAATAAGCACAGATTTTTTTTTAATTTCTAAGCAGCTTGATGAGATCATTCACTTCCTTCTATAAACTGCTAAGTAACTGTTAAAAAAAATCTGGAAAGAACATATGTGAAAAGGTATGTTTGATGTCGCATACAAATTTAAACTAGCGGGCAAGCTTCAAGAAAGTCAAGATTAATATAGGTATATGGTTGAGGCAACGAGACCGTCGGCGCATCATTTTCAGGGGCAAAGACCAAGCTTTGCTGTGTCTATTTTATTCCTTTCGCTTTTACCCATCGGACCATCCAAGATCACAGAGTGAGACAGAAAAGGATTACAGAACCGTGTAGTATTAGGAGACGTTACGATATTAACGCACCGTTGTATATCAAAACACTCTCCCGGTACATGCTGTGTGTGGATAAGCTCCTTTGATGGTATTTGGAATTGTTTTCATTTCGGCTGCCAAAAACAACGGAGATCATTCTAGTGAAACAATTAGGTGCTATTAGCACCGGATTCATTCTCTAATGATAAAAATGAAGGGTCTTGCTTTCATGTTGAGGAGCTTGGGTTCAGAGAAATACGCATGCCAACAGGGGTCTGGAAATGTGGTGTTATGGGGACTCTGCTCCCGACGCACAAAGCCACCCTTGAACCCAAACCAGCCAAATCCTAAGACCTCATCCAGCAATTTAATTGTGCAGAGAAAGAAAGACCACCCAAAATACCACAGAATATTTTGCGAACAATAAACGTGAGTTTAATGTATTTATAAACATACACACACATTGCGTGTAATCTCATTCACTAATTACTGTATTTATTTATATAATATTTGATGCGCATTTTGGCTCTGTCGCTAACACCCTTGTCTAATCTTCGCTCCAATCTTTTCCAAATCTTTTCATCACCAACATCACGGGGCGTTCGCTTCCATTTTAAGTACTCAAAATCCAAAACAGGATCTCACAATTCAACCCAAACAGAGGAAGCAAGAAGGAAAAAAACAACTCCTACACTAGGAGATTGCTGAACCACTTAAAGCCTTCAAGTGTGGCTCGTCTGCTACAAACGATTCACATAAAACACTTACCAGACACTTCTGCCCGAAGTCTCTGTTGGCTTTCTATTAATTTGGACAAGTACCCTTCTTCAGATAAATATATCTTTTAAATTGTCTTGGGCTCTGCATATCCAGGCAGAAACAGAAAACATAAAAGGGATCTGGCTGACACAGGACAACTTCTTGGCACCCTGTACCAGTCAAGCCACTTTCTAGTATTTTCTAGTATTTTTTTAAAGAAAAAGCCGCTTTTTTTTTTTTTTTTAAAGAAAAACAAAGCAACAACTTTTTTTTTAGAAATCACCCTGCTACACTTTAACTCATTTTAGACCCCCTCAGAAAAGATAGATGCTTGCGAAGAGCACGCGTCGAACCAAGACCTCCCTTTAGGAGAAAAAAAATACCGTCTCTAAATTAAAAAACAAAGAATTGCAAACTGGGAATCCCAGCTACTCACGAAGAGCAGCGATACCGTGAGACCTGTTTGTTGTGCCAGACTACCCTGGGAGTAAAGGACTCCAACCACGGAATAGCTTCTTTACGAGTTCTGGGTTATATATTTATAGGCAGCGCCGATATACGTTGTTTTCCTAACAGCCACGGAACGCATCACCAGCTCACAAGGGAAGCTGAAGAGGAACGGAAAGAGTCATATACTCAGAAAATACCTTTCTGCCTCATACATCTCCGTTTCTTATCTTCCTGTACCCCAGCCAGCAGAAAAGACATAATGAGTTAAATAAAACCCCAACCACCCAGGATTAGGTCTCTATTTTTCACCCCTCATTTCTGCCTCCACCTCATTTTAAACCATGGATGAATTGGCCCAAAGATATATAGGTCACATGGCTGAGGCAGAAATAGAATCCATATCTCCAGAGCCACAGTGCACGAGCAAGACACCGAAATTCCTTAAAGCTCTTCTTGTTTTGTCAGAGTAAGATATTTCGCAGCCACAGCACATGGCCAAAACCAAACGTCAGCATCCATATCTTTCAGATTTCTGATGTCCAGGACTTCCTAGCATTTCCCAATTCTTAGACCATGGAATTTGCCACAGCTGATATAGTTTTGCAGTCTGTTATTGTTTCAACTCCTGCAGGCACATATGTAGAGACATAATTTTGCTTGAAAGAGACAAATTCTGAAATTTGAATGCCACTTTTCCTGTGTTTTCGCATATATCCTCACATTCCAAATGAAGAGTTCATACTTTAGTTATTTTAGGTAGAATTTTCCAAACGAAGAGTTCATATTTTAGTTATTTTAGTTAGAATTTTCCAAACGAAGAGTTCGTATTTTAGACATATATGCACCATCTTGTATTTATGAGGAATATGAACATTTCTAGTGTGCAGTAAATACATTAATGCATTTAAAGCAATACCACCTTTCACTGCAAACGTTTCATTCATCTCTGCTTGCTAGCCTCCAAATTTAATTAACCTTTTCAGTACCCTTTGATGTAGCATATACGTGCCAGAGGCCAAAAAAGAAGGAACATTTTGGGGTAGGAACTCATATCATATGAGAGAATATCAGTGTGAACTCTGTTAATTGGGAATGGGTGAGCCTTGAATGAGCCGGCAGCTTAATTTGAAGAAAAACCCCACAGTTGATATGCTTTTCAGGACTTTAATTTGGGGCTGCAGTGAAGGGCAGGGTTGGGTGATGGGCAGAACAAGGGCAAAGCTACTTCCCTTCACTTGAATTCCTCTCCCAGGGTTGACGCTCAGCAGGACTCGGCTTTGCCTGCCTTAATGACTCAGTTATTTCAGTCTCACCCTAAGAAATTAGGAAGATGAGGAAGATACACAGCAACATAAGCTATGGTTTTTGATGACCCAGTATGAGTCCCTTTGGAAATAACAGTCACATTTCCAGAAGATCCACATATCCAGAATTTAAAGGGTCCAAACACAATTTTCCTGGGCTTATGATTCAAACACACGACTGTACATCCACGCTCAAGTTCGAAGCACACGTTCCAGGCAAGAGGAACCACTTAATGCAACCACACACAACGCCAAGTCTCGATGTTCAAAAAACCCTGGATTTTCATGAAATATATCACAAAAGTGATGCTTCTTTAAAGAGGCTGAGATCAGGCACCCAGAAATCCAGACAAGGTAAATTCAAACACCTGGGCAAACAGGTTGCTATAAACTCGTGGCTGCAGGAAGTTATTTTGCCTCTGGCAAATACTTTATGCTACAGGAGAAATTGCTTCTCTTCACTCCATCCCTCTCTCTCGCACGCGCACCCCGAGTTGACTGTGCAGTGATGTTAACAGGAGAGGAAAATTGCTTCCTGACCTTTCCAGTGATCAATTTACACCCTGAAGCATGAGATTGGTTTCATTTTAGTGTGTATATGTAATACCTATTCCCACATCACTTTAGACAATGCAAAATTGGTCGTTCACTCGAATGGGCGCACACATTCGGGTCTGTTTTTAGCAGTGGTCTTCTTCAAGACATCTACCTGGTAAGCGAGCTCCTCCTTCAACACAGCGATCCGAGCCCACGCTTTGGTGCTGAAGGTCAGAGTTTTGATTTCCCCTTTGACCGCTAAGGCATCTCTACATGTATATTCAGAAAGTTATTGTAGAGCTTTGTGTTCAGCTACACGGCCTTACCCTCTGGCTACAGCAGAACACATTCCTGGGGCTTCTGTGAGAGCTCCTAAGTTAACACTTCGTAATTCCCGCTCCTGACGGCAAACGAGGTCTGCAAAATGTACCAAATGTAAAAAGCAAATATCTGGTTGCTGGGCCTTTTTACATGGCAGAGACAGACCTGGCTTTGGACTACACACCCGTACGGGGAACCGCAGGAGACTGCAGGATGCCAACAGTCAGGAACAGGTCTTGATTGGCCAAACTTATTACAGAATTATAGAAGGGTTTGGGTTGGAAGAGACCTCCAAGCCCATCCAGCGCCACCCCCTGCCATGGGCAGGGACACCTCCCACTGGATCAGGGGGCTCCAAGCCCCATCCAACCTGGCCTGGAACACCTCCAGGGATGGGGCAGCCACCGCTGCTCTGGGCACCCTGGGCCAGGGCCTCCCCACCCTCACAGCAAAACATTTCTCCCTCAGATCTCATCTCAGTCTCCCCTCTTTCAGCTCAAACCCCTTCCCCCTCATCCCATCCCTGCACTCCCTGATCCAGAGCCCCTCCCCAGCTTTCCTGCAGCCCCTTTCAGCACTGGGAGCTGCTCTAAGGTCTCCCCAGAGCCTTCTCCTCTCCAGGCTGAACAAGCCCAGCTTTCTATCCCCCCAGCTCCCCAGCTTTTGATCGCACAGATGAAGCCAATACCCTGTGTAACCAACAGCTTCCTAGGCCCTACCAGAGTGGTCATTCCCACACCAGGTTGTTTATACTTGGGTTTTAATCTCATTAAAGTAAGACTTCTGCAGTGCTCCACTTGGTGACAAGACTAATGAGCTCGTGTGAGGGCTCCAGCTGTTTCCAAATGCAGTAACTATGATGTGTATTCTTCATTCACTTGAAATCCTAATATTCTTCCCCGATTTGTGGAGATCACAGGGCAGATTCAACTTGATGCTTAAGTAATATTGCAAAAGCCAGAGAGGAGGCTCTTTGAAGAGCCTGGCAGTGTTAAAGCTGGATACAAACCCTGTACTTAACTGAAGCATTTCACAGGGAGAAAATCCAATCCACTTTATCTGTTGGAGATGCACAACATATTTTTATGCATACGTACTACATGTTTGACAGACTCCAACTGCAGGCACACACACATCCATGCAGAGAAGAGATTATAAGCCAACAGTTGGCTTATTGATTGGAAAATGCTCGTGTTTTGATGCTTTGAATAAGAAGGTGTCATTGCAGATGCATCATCACAATGTGTTCCCTACTGAAATGGGTCTCCTGGCAGTTCCCAACTTCAGGGTTTCCTGCCCGTGTCTCTGGCGCCCTGAAAAGCTGATGCACGCACTGGATTTTGAATATTTTTCTTCTCAAGTTCTCACTGCAGTCGTAATTTTTGGACCAAAGTTTTAGAGTGCCTGCAACATTTGCTGAATGTTTTCTTCATGTATTTAATCCAGATGTTTGCATTTTAAATAATTGAAAAGCTGCTATGGCAAATAGACATCAAGGGAAGCTAATGGGAGTTGCGCTGTCGTTAGAAAGAACTTGTATGATGAGACATTAGACTAAGGAGTCAGGTCCTACGATGTCAGGACAGGTTATGGGAATGAAGGCATGCAGGACGTTGAAAACCATTACACATCAATGCAAGAGCATCCCTGACGCTTAAAGAGAACGCCGAGCAAGGTTTAACACAAACTGCACAGAACTTGTAATGAAAAGCACATTGAGAGCTTTTCAGTCAGGAAAGCTTGTATTTCTTTATATGGTTTGATTTAGTTGCACGCAACAATTAATTATTTAATTAAGCGAAGGAATTCTTTCCATTTCCCCACTTTGCAGACCCGTTCACTGAGCCCATTTCACAGCAAGGGTGGCTTCTGAAGCTCCCAAATGAAATACTGGAGTTGCTGCCTCACTTGAAGAGCGTTGTTTGGATTGCAAATTTTGAGAGCGACGGTGCGCTTTGCAATCTGAGGGTGCCTGAGGTTTACTCAAAGCACTCTGAATTTGCAGCTTGACTCTCCAGCTGTCATTTTCATCTGCATTGTTGAACTCTTGTTCTGTCTTCATTTGAACCTTTTAAAAATCAACCTTAACCTCCCTGAAATTAAGTCAGCTGAAATGGGAGTGAGATCACATGCAGGTTTGCAGAAACTTTGTTAGACTGATTTTTAAAGATTTGTTCTTAAATTACACTACTCCAACTGAGGATGGTGACTAAAGGCTTCGAAAAAACATGTTGGTGTGGCACTTTGGGGCATGATTTAGTTGGCACGGTGGTGTTGGACTGGGTGATCTCAGAGATCTTTTCCAACCTTAACGATCCTTGTGAACACTGAATTCTCTAGGATTGCTTACAGTTATTTTCCCTGATTTGTTTTTAAATTCTTGCTATATTTCAGCTGGATAAACTGGCCGAGAAGCTGTTACTGCTATCATGATTTGGATCTGGTAAAGACTTGCTCTATGGAAGCCGCCTACCGTGTATTCCCTCCTCACTCCATGGCACGACTGTGGTTTCCCCCCGATATGCAAAAAGACCTTAACGACTCCACTTTATGATGTAACCCCTCATAAAGGCTCCTCTGGAGCTGTTAAGAAGTATCTACTGAAATACCTACAGAACAGCTATTTTTCATGAGTTACGGTCCACTGGGCCCCAAATCCATCTTTTACAAGAAGCCAGGGGGAGAGAAGAAAGTGGTCCATGAAAGACCAGGAGATTTCCAGAGATACTTTCCTCTACCAAGAAAATTAACTTTGCAAAGTTTCTTCAGGCATAAATGCACAATTACATCTCTGATGAACGCTGTGAAGTTGAACAGCATCTGATAACACATTCAGACTTGGTTTTCCACCGTGACTGTCAGCAGACGCCTGTGTTTGAAACTCTACATCATTGTTTCAATAAGACAATCACAGCAACATTTGCTCTGTGAATTCTTACAGCCAAAAATTAAGTTTAATACAGAAATTTAAGGTTAAGTGGCTTTACAAGGCACTAATTTCGGCAAAATGTGTTTTCTTGGGGACCCACCAGACGAATGTTGCATCTCTTTCTAGAAGATCAGCACTGACTGTAGAGACCAGCGAGAAGGCTTGCGTATCTTTAATATACGTACTATAAAGATACGCCATAGCTTTGAAGCTCTTGGGATTTAAACCTACTAATCACACTCATAAGGAATCATCAAACCAAGGAATGTCAAGGCAAAAACTCTGCTCTCTGCCAGGACACTTGGAGATTTTTAGAAGATTAATCAATTTAATAATAGATCTCTCCCTTCTCTATTCCCTCTTTCCGTCTCTGCCTTCCAAGCAAAAAATATTAGTCAACAGTTTCAGTCTAAACTCCGTGTTTGCAATAATTCAGTGAATGCCAACATAATTTTTTGCTGCTTAATTAGATTACTAATTTGGAGGACAGCTTAGGAAAACATTCACTGTAATTCTCAAAGTGAGGCATTGGAAAGCATTTAATCTGTCCTGTGTAATTACTTTGTACTTGTCTATTAGCAAGCGAAATATTAGGGGGTAAAGTGTCCTTTAAAGACAACACAGGGCTTCTTTCTAATACACAAAAAAAAGCCTGCTCATTTTTAAGCTCCTTCCTGAGCACCGGAGCAAAGATAATAGTGGGGCTATTATGTTTGGCAATGATTTTCCTTTTGCTTAGAAAATGGCAAAACTTTGCAAAAAGTGGAATTTTGAAAAAAAAAGTGGCGTTTTTCTAAGGGGCTTTTCCTCTGCCATTCACAGCCGTGGTTTGGTTTGGCATGTTTTGTCGGTGAATACCACTGTAAAGGCTGGACTGGCACGCTGAGCGGGCAAACGGCAGGGGCTGGTGAACACCCTTCCCTCTTGACGAAGACTCTTAGTAAAAATCATTTCTATCCAAACCCTTTAAATAGGGATCAGGGCCCCTCTATCTCTATCCCAGCAGATATTAAAGAGGAGGAGACAGAACATTTGCTTTCCTGAGTCTTTGAGGATCCAGCAATGAGGGGAAGTGGGATCCAGTACTTTGCTCAGATCCAACAAAAGCTTTTGTTTTACAAATGAATGTTCCTATCCCAGAGTTTGCAGTCATTACAGAATCAGTCGAAATCAGAAGTGAAAAGTCAAGCTGACTAGAAGTTACTACTCAAAATCATAACTTGCTGTTCAATAAACTCCCCTGGTTTCTCAGAACCAATATCCTCACCATGAGATCTTTGTTCCTCCTTGGGTGGGAAGGTGATTTTCACTTTCCTACATCATCCAGCTGGGAAATCCGTGTTTAGATTTTGGGCTGAATTTTGCAAACTGCCTGTCGCAGCCTTAATCTGGATCAACGATTTAATTAGCATCCCAAATGGTTTATGAGTCAGGGATTTTGTAATCAGAAAGTGTTTGATAATCCCAGAGATCAAGGATTTGTAAACATAGACTCATAGAATGGTTTGGGTTGGAAGGGACCTCAAAACCCACCCAGTGCCACCCCCTGCCATGGGCAGGGACACCTCCCACTGGATCAGGGGGCTCTAAGCCCCATCCAACCTGGCCTGGAACACCTCCAGGGATGGGGCAGCCACCACTGCTCTGGGCACCCTGGGCCAGGGCCTCCCCACCCTCACAGCAAAACATTTCTCCCCAAGATCTCATCTCAATCTCCCCTCTTTCAGCTTAATCATCCTTAAACATCCTAAAAATCACTCCTGCACAGTTGAAAACTATAAACACTCCCCAGCTCAACAATCCTTGGTACTTCCTTCGGGACAGAAAAGAGCACATCCAGTCATTTATCCTTCCACACACGTTCTTACGGTCAAACAGAATCTACCCACAACTACACCCTAAGCCTTGCCGTCTCGGCCAACCTGGATTTATCAACGAGCAGAAAATGACCGTACAACGGGGGAAGCCTGAGACAAAACTCATCAAGAGATACTTGAAAAGAGGGAAGCAAGAAGGACTGCATTCACTAGAGACTGAGAAACGCTATGGAAAGGGTGAACTGTTCCAGTCTGCAGGACACTCTTGATCGTGTAACACCAATACGTGCGTGTGAGTGTGTATTTTTTTTAGGTCATGTAACAGGAGTGAGAAAGCAGTGATTGGTCATGCAAGCATTGAGCCACCCTCCTCTTATAACTGTTTATTGTTGGTGGATTGAGCTCAGAACTTCCCTCTAAGCTGCAGGTCAAGCTCAAGACCTGAGGAAGTTGGACGAAGCATACTTGAAATCCCCAAACTAAATAATGGTAATGATTTCTTCCAAAAAGTAATTCCAGTGCCATTAACACACACACATAAAAAAGCTGCTGTAGCACTTGGCACGCGCCAGCATCTCACATGGCCCCCAGGGCTAAGCACAGGCTGCCCAGGGTTGGCAGAATTGTCCAGTGATTCTGTATCAGATGCCCAGCTGGAGACATCTTCAGATAAGCCTCATTTTTTCCAAGTGCTCATCACCAGCCTCTTCTGCATCTTAAAATCAAGATGCAACATCTCCAGACACTTTTACCCCATGTTTTTGTGGCTGTAACCAAAAGAGCTCATTTTATTACTCAAAGACACTGATTTTTTTCCGTGCGTGTCTGCATGTGTGTGCGAAGCAGAGAGACTTAGAGGGCTAAGAGGCATAAATCACCTCAAATTGCTGCTGTAATAACTGTGGACAAAAGAATAAAATTTGTCACCAACCTAATATTACCATCAATGTTTTGTCTGGCTACATTCCTTCCAATTTAAAAACAGTTCAATACCCCTTTTACCTTCAAGTAGCAGCACTTAATAAACAGTGATGGATGCTTTTTATTCCCTTTCCCCCCTTCCTCCTGTTCCAGGCTTTCCTATGTCTGTTACAAGGGGATTGTTTAGCTTGGGGGAAATGTAGATGCTCCATCTTTCTTGCATTGACATGCATCCCTCAAGGAATGACGACCATATTTAATTCATAACCCCCGTTGGCTACACAAACATACAACTTCCCATCAATTAGGCAACACAGAGATGCTGTTAAAAATCAATGAGCTTATTATTAAATATATTTTCTTTTCATGTAACAATGATAGTTATTGCTGCTCCATTGTTAGAGCTGTAACGTCAGCTGGTTAAGGAGCTCTAAAAAAAAAAAATGGGGTTGATTGTTTTTTGATCAGCCGGTGTGGTATCAGAGTGTCGCAACGTTGTCCTTGCTGTGCTCCTTGACACAGATGCCGAAGGATAAAGGTGATAAAAAGTGACCAGAAGGATGCTCCTTGAATAAAATCACTTCATATGAGTGAAACGCTGGCTAGGTACCTGATTTTCACAGCCATACTCAGAGATTTGCAGGAGCGCGAGGCACTGAACACCCATCGCACACCATCAAAACGCAGAGCGGTTCGTATTTGTGTTTTCATTGCGGTGTGTTTATCAGGAATTATTGGGATATTTTGACACATGCCACTACTGAGGGAGCTCCCTGCCTACAACTGAGATGTAAAGTCTGTGCCAGCTCATGCAAAGGTTAAAAAAAATTCCACACACACCCCCCCACACCCCCACACACACAAACCCACTGCGTGCAAATTTTGGCAAGTACATCATCTGCTGTCTGGCCACAGCTGATCTGAAGCGAGTCCCCTGTAATTATGGGAGAAGGTGGAACAGGTTTCCTGCTAATTGGAAAATTCTGCAAATGGCACCACTGAAGTAAATTGACAGTCGTTAGAATATTAGCAAAATGAGGGAACTGATCAGGAAAAAGCTCAGATGTGGACGTCTTTTTTTTTTTTTTAAAATAGTGGCTGAATCTACCAACAAATTAACAATAAAAGTTGAACTCAATCGTAACAGCTGTTGTATGTAAGTTACATTTGTAATATGGTATCTATGTCATATTTGACCTGGATGCAAGTATATCAGTGCGCGTGCACATCCATACACACACAGATAGTACACACACACATCCCCACACAGACATAGAAGTGTATTACGCACATAAACTCATCCACACACACATTGCTCCTTCCACCCTCCTTACGTGAAGACAAAGACACAGAATCATGGAATGGGTTGGGTTGGAAGGGACCTCCAAGCCCATCCAGTGCCACCCCCTGCCATGGGCAGGGACACCTCCCACTGGGTCAGGGGGCTCCAAGCCCCATCCAACCTGGCCTGGAACACCTCCAGGGATGGGGCAGCCACCACTGCTCTGGGCACCCTGGGCCTCCCCACCCTCACAGCAAAACAGTTCTTCCTAAAATCTCATCTCAATCTCCCTTCTTTCAGCTCAAAACCGTTTGAATGTTTGCTGACTTTCTAGAAAATACATATTTTCCCAAAATATTTGTATGCAATATGGGAGAAAAGCTGCATTAAACACCACCAGCAAGAGGCACGTCCTAAAGAAACCACACTCACTTTGTGCTTCAAACAAATCTTTGTTTACATCCTTAAATCTTTAAGTGATTTGTTCCTAGGGGAAGCTGGATTCCTATTGTGAGTTTGCTCTTGATTGCTGTTGAGAATTCCAGTAGCGATTTCTCTTTGTGTTTGAGTTTAAGCCGTACAGGAAGCACAAAGTGGGATTTGGCCATGACTTTGACCATCCATCAACACTTTGGTGTTTGGATTCGTTATTTTTCAGCTACCAGGAGCAAGGGAAAGGCAGACGTGAGGGGAAAAATAAGACATTCTAATTAGAGCCACTCATACAAATACCATCAAATCACCTCTCGGTAACTTCATTAGGAGTCTCTCCTTTCTTTTCCTACAACCCTCTGCTCAGTTGCAAAATAATCTCTGAGGGCTTGATCCTCCTTGCCTTGACTTTATTGGGAGCTCTCACTCCCATAATGCCGACAACTTGTTTTGACGCAGAACTCTCTCTGGTCACTGAGGCTTCTCGTTTCCTATCGGCTTCACCAGTGCTAAAAGATGCTTGGTTGGCCATTGGCTTTGGGGAGGGGGAATGTTGTTCAGTTTATTTTTTGCTTGTAAACAAGCTTAAATATTTTCTCCCCTTCTTAGAGAGACAAACGAAAGATGCTGCTATAATACAGCGAAAGTTTTCTAAAACAAATTCATCCTGTAAAATTTATTAAAAATGAGATGTTATCGCTAGATTAGAGCTATTTTTTAAACAATCCCATAGAATTATAGAATAAATTTACAACTGGCTATGAAATCCTACAGACAGTCCAATAAAACTTCAAGTTATTGTTTCAATAAGACCCTTCCTCCTAACAGCTCCCTCAGAAATTTTTATTGAGTCTAAACTAATGCAGACTACGCATGTTCCCTATGAATTTGAGATTACTTTATTCATCCCAGTGATACCATAAACCTAATAAAAACTCTAGCCTGGATGATTAGATCACACTTAGAACCAAAGCAACTACACAGTATTCTCCATACCTAACGCAATATAACCTCGAATTGATTTTAAATATAACATTTTCAAACTTAAGAGATTTCTGTTTAATGTAGCACTTGTTCCTCTTATTTATACATTTATAACGCTTTATTTCCTTCTGTGTAATTTTTATTGTAGCTTTGGTGTCTCTTTTATTGAACTTCACGATTTGGGGCGATGTTTTTTTACCTATATCTTACCCAATAACAGAATTATTGATAACTAACATGCAATTTTACTTAAAATGATGAAGAAAACAGACGGAACTATAAGAGAGAATGCAAGTTTATAGGCTAAATGCTTAGATAATTTAAATAAACCTGTGCTTGTGGGCATGGGAGAACCTCAGCTGTACCTGCAGCACCAGAACCAAGGCTTTATGGAGCAACTCCAACAGAACAATTTTAGCTTATATCATGTTAAAATTCTACAGGACTGTTGTAGCTTGATTTTTCCTCTATATTTGTAGTTGATCTGATTAGCAGACAGCCCACTGTTTGCATTTCAAGTACCCACGTTTATTTTCACATATTTATTTAAACAGATCAGGGAGTCAAAATAATACCAGCTCGAGTCTCTTCGTAGTGGTCCCCAGATGACAAGAACACACAGCAATTCCCACTCCTCATGGTATTTTGGCCCCTTCAGCATTTAATATCCTGCCCCAAAGCCAATTCAAATCAATGGACTGATTCTCATCAGCTGCTATGGATTTGGGATCGGGTCTTTTGGTGCCAAAATGCAGCTGAATATTTACTACAGGAACAGCGCTGCGTTCTCGCCAAGATGGCTTGAAAACCCTTGTAGAGCCGCGCGCAAGACACAAGTGGACAGTTTCCTTTTTTTAAAAGATACTAAGGGAAAAGTGACATGAATGAAATGGTATTTATGGCTCAGCACGTTATTTTCCTCCCTATTAATGCAGGTGTTGAATGTGCTGTCCCAGTTCTCAGCCCTCTCAGAAGGAATTCTCCTCGGGTTCAAGAGATACAAACATCTTCAAGACATTTACTGTCAGTCCTAGGAGTAGGTGGGCTTTGACAGCTTTTAGAGGAGGAACTGTTCTGTTTCTTCCACCTTTTCAGGCTTTTTTCCCCAAGTTTTTTCTTAATTTTCTGGTTTTGGTGTGTTACGTTTCCTCCTTCTCATTCATCCTGACAGTTCTGCTTCATGAAAACAAAAGGAGGGAGGAGGGAGAGAAAGGAAGGGGAGGAGGAGGAAGCCTACCCAAAATTTTATAAAAACAACAAAAAATAAGTCCAACCCAGGCAGTTTGTGCCAAATACAGTTAAGGGGGGTTAAGGAGAGGGGGAGGGAAGAAAAAAAAATCAAGTCACTTTCAATCAAGTGTCACACCTTTAAATAGTGGTTAAATCTTTGCATTATGCAGCTCATCCCTTTTACAACACGGGGTTCCCGTAGAGAATTCCCTGTTTACACTGGGAATTCCTCCAGGAGAGCATCAATAAAGCTGAACAGATGTCAGGGTGGAATGCCAGCGGCAGTGGCTGTTGTCAGGGGTGGTGGGGAGAGAGTCAGGAAACAATAAGAGGCGGCATCTGCTGCACAAAGCCCTTGCGTGTGGGTCAGGTTTTGCCAGTGTGTTGAGATTCCACCCTCTCCTTTGTCTGGGCACATTGCCTCTCTTGTTCCTGGATGACAGGGGTTGACACATGTCACCCAACCTTATCAGAAAGGCTATTTGTTTGGCTCTTGCATATGCACCAGTGTTTTTGACCTCCTCTGCTTGGAATACATTGAACAACCCTGGAAAGGGGGAGGCGGGGGAACCTGGAGAGGGAGGAAAAAGAGAAACACAACAAAAAAAACCCCCAATCTCACAGGTCCTCGCTGATACGCAATTTCATTTTGCGCTTTGTGGCCAAAGTGAGGATGGAGATGCCCTTCTTTTAATTAAAAGTGTGATTGATTAAACTTATCTAGCAAGAAAACACAGGATTCGAAATATTTCTTAAGTCCACACAAATGCTTGAATCAAATTTTGTTTCGTAATGAAAGTATAAATTCATTTTCCTAAAGGAAAAAAAAACCAAGCACAGCTTCAGGAGTAAAGGACAAAATTCAGCTGAAGGAGCCAAGTTCCAGTTTGACTGCGCATTTCATCACAGCCTCAACTGAGGGCTTACAATAATACAGACTTTTGAAACTCTAGGCCAAAGCTTATACAGGATTTGAACCTCAGCGTGACTTTGTATTCGGGTCTTGTGATGGCTGATACGATAAAATAATAGAGAATTAAATAATAGTGTAAAGCAAAAAATATTGTGTAAGTAAGGAGAGCTCTTATTAGTGCTGAGTAAGGGAACAGGAGGTTGTGGTGTGGTAAGACAAGCAGTTTGCATACTGGGGTCCCTGCCCTAAATAGGGGCTGGTTGTTTATACTTGAAAATCCACATTTTAACAAAGTCTACGTGCTTGCTCTGCGGAAAAAATAGCAAGAAAATAAGGAGAATTTAGTTAACTTTTCCCCTTCATGAAGAACTTTGTTACTGTACTCTCCGTCCCCTCAATTCATATTTAAAAGACTTGCTTTAAAATAACTTTTACCAAGAATTAAAAGCTGCCCCCAAATGACATTTAATGTTTTGATTGCCTTTAAAAGCGCAGTTTTCCTTAAAATAACCAAACACGACTCGTAAGTAAAAATTGGTTCGTTTTAAGAAGTGAAAAAGTAACTCCTAAGCAGTACTACTTGGATTTCATTGTGAATTATCAGGTTAGGAGCTGCAAACAAAGCCCGAAGGCTCAGCTGATAGAATTCACTCCGTTCCTGCTCTCCGGATCTGCCACTTATGGTCCAAACGGGAGCGAACGCCGCCGGCTGGGAAACTGGTTGAGACCAAGTCCAGTGCAAGAGTGAGTCAAGGCTTTAAGCTAAAATGAAGTGGTTTGAGCTGAGGTTTTCACATCTTTTGTCTCCTACCAATATCCCAGCTGCAAAAGGGAGAATTTTCAAGCACAGCATCTCGAGTTACAGGGAAGGAAAGCCCGATCTTTCATCCGAAGGGACTTTGAGATACGTTACGGGCCAGCACTCCGCGACCGAGCAGCCAAACCTTTGAACTTGCTTCTCTCCCAATTTCTTCCTGACTTTCAGAAGTCCAAAAAAGCAACAACGCACATTTGTGGACTTTAGATTTTCTCTGATTAAATGCTTGCAAAACACAAAAAGAAAACCCTCAAAATCCACTGTTTCATCTTTTTATGCTTCGGAGCTTCAGTGGTTTGGGTGGGGTTTTTTTTTCCCATTTGACAATTAGAAATTATTTTTGGCTGCTGTGTAGCCAGCAAAGGTTAATTGGTCTTGCTGCTGTAAAATACTGAATTCTGATCACTTGATTAATGAGGTGTCAGAAGCCACAAGTAACCAACACTTTTTTCAAGGAAAAACACTGAAACAAAATGTACTTTTAAAGATTTTGTGGTTCTCCCACTCCTCTTCCCACTATAGAAAAGGCAGATATTTCAGAGGCAGTTTTAGTTTTCAGCCTGGTCAGAAAAAATATAGAAGTGGTAGTAGAAATAGTAATAATAATAGTAATAATAGTGATAATAGCAATAGTAATAATAGTAATAATAATAATAATAATAATAGTAATAATAATAATATCGCTACTCCAAATCAATTAAGCTCAGAGAGAATCAGCAAACATTTTTTGTGGGTTATAAATCCCTTTAGTCTCTGAGAATATGAAATGAGAAATACTTGGGGCCAGGTCTCAGGCCGGCACAAAAGCGTAAAGCAACGCAGTCTCACATGGGCTGGGAGTTGGACCAGCCGAGCGTGCAGCGCGCACTTCCGAAATTCCCTGCCTGCATCCTTCACTCCTATTTCCATCATCAATAACAGCATCGGATACTCATATTGGGATGAATTCTCAGCTAAAAGAAATCTTTCTTTGGAGAATTTAAATAGACCCCGTGCAATTTGAAGGAACATAAGCTTCGTGTATTATTTGTCTTCTGCCTGCAATGAAAAAAAGAACGTAGTAAACAGAATTCTGCTCCCATTTGACTCCACTCAGGAGCAAACTGATCTTTCCCTATTTGTGGTAGAGATGCACTTTGTCACAATAAACCACTGTATATTATGTTTATATATGTCCTTCAGGCATGTCACAACAGTTTGGCATTCCGAGTCGCTCTACCACTGCGTACATTAAATAGTCATGTAGTTACATTAAACAGTGGGGAGTTCACACTTCACAACCACTCAGTGTTTTAAAACAGATGTGGGCTGTCTGCTGTCAGGCTGTAATAGAAAGACTTAGGAGGATCTTGGTGGGAATTTAATCTCCAGATGATTGAACGCTCCCCAGTCTCTTTCCCCTCCCCTCCTGGAACCCCAATTCCGAAGGAGGAGGATGTAAATAAATAAATAACTGGGACCTGCAAGTTTGGTACCACCGAGAGCAAAGCTGGGAAGGGAGGAGGGAGAGGGGGCGATTCGGAATTCGGAGTACTTTGTGGCTCAGAATATTTGTGAGTGGGGTGGGCTAGAAAGAGTACCCAGGGATTTACTGACAGGAGAATTTTTGACAGTTGATGGACAGATGAATTCCGTCATGGAAGCGTTAGTCGAAAGCGGCAAGGCCAGATGGAAACTCACAGCTTGTCTTTAATATTAATTTTCTCCCCCCCCCCTCCTCTTTTTTTTTTTCTTTTGCAGGAGATCAGAATTCCCTAATTCCCTAAAATGTTTCAATGCATCTTGAGGTATTATTTTTCCAATGCCTTTACCCACCTACTCTTAATAAGAAGTGCTCCTTTGTGTTAATGTTATTTTTTTTCGCTTTCCTCTCGGCTTATTCCCCTGCCCCCCCAGGAGTCAAAAGAAATCAAGGAGAAAGAAAAAAAATAAATCAGTATAGCTCCACAGCTGTTAAGAAGTCTGCCTGGGTTAAAATACACATAGATGAGAAATAACTTAGCCTCGTATGTATATTTTAAAGACACAGATGAATCTGGTCTACTTAGTGAGTTTTAGCTGAAAAGAAAGAGAAGCAAATAAACACCTGAACGAAAGCAACAATCGGGAAGGAAACCCTAATGGCATCACCTATTTTTTAATAGAGGAACAGGGAGTGCAACTGTTTGTCACCTTTCAGAGAAGGATTTTTCAGCACTTGCAGAGAGGTCTCTTTATTAAAACAATTTGATATGGGAGAAACCCAAATATCAGCTAAAAGTCCAGCATTTCTAGATTTCCCTTCTGTATTTGTTGACAAGCTGGGCTGTCAGAACATCCCTCAAACTCCAAATTGATTCCCAGCATCCCACGGTGGCCATTCAAAAAAAAAAAAAAAAGAAGAAAATATTTTAACAGCTTCATTTCCCTAATAAATACTGGTGCAACTGATGTAAATAGACAATGATGGTTACGCTGAAAAAATTTATGCCACCACCCTCCTTTTCAAAAGTCCTATATTCAGCGGGGAATAAACCATATGGTTCTATCGCAATTTAGCGTGTGGGATCCTATGGATATTTACTCAGTAGAATTCCAAGAGGGAAGCAATAAATATGTTTTTTTCCAGCTACTCTAGTGAATTAAATCACACAGATACAAAATTAAAAGATAGGCACACAGAGGTGCCAAAATACTTGCAGAAAGGAAAACTCACTGGATGGATCCCAACAAAAGGATGCTCATTCCAGCCTTGCAATTTCAGTGTGCGAGTCTGGAGATACTCTCTGGTAACGATATTACTCCTCATATTAACAAGCTTGAAGATTACTATTCCACATTGAAATTAGAACATATGCACATCTTGCATATTTGTTTTCTTCTCAATCTTGGGTATGTGCAAACATTCGCAATGTAGGATGACTGACGTGCAGTAGGACGCCCTTTTGAAATTGCAGTACTTAAACATTCGGCCAAACTGCTAAAATCAGAGGTTTACGGTGGAAATGTAGTTTGGAGAAAGAACAATCATCTCATTTCCAGGTCTGTTTGAAGCACTATTCGAACGGCAATAATCGTTTGCATAGAACATCAACTTGAGCAGAGGTTTCGTGGAACCAGAATCGCAATTTGCACATTTCAATCCAAAATTTGGGAAATGTGCACGGATCACACGTAGCCGATGTGGGAAACAATTCTTCATAGACTCACATAAACTCATCCTCGCACACAGTACTCCTTCCACCCTCCTTACACGAAGACAAAGACATAGAATCATAAAGTGGTTTTGGCTGGAAGAGACCCCAAAGTGCCACCCCCTGCCACAAGCAGGGACCCCTCCCTCTGGATCAGGGGGCTCCAAGCCCCATCCAACCTGGCCTTGGGCACCTCCAGGGATGGGGCAGCCACCACTGCTCTGGGCACCCTGGGCCAGGGCCTCCCCACCCTCATCATGAAGAATTTCTCCCTAAGATCCCATCTTGATCTCTCTTCTTTCAGCTGAAAATCCTTCCCTCTTGTCCTGCCCTCCCTGACCCAGAGCCCCTCCCCAGCTTTCCTGCAGCCCCTTTCAGCACTGGGAGGCTGCTCTAGGGTCTCCCCAGAGCCTTCTCCTCTCCAGGCTGAACAACTCCAACTGTCTCAGCCTGGCCTCATATGGGAGGTACTCCAGCCCTTGGATCATCTTCGTGGCCCTCGAATTGGAATTTAATGTAAGCACCATGCCTCGTTAAAGCTTTCTTGCACTTATGACCTGTGGTTGTTTCATCATGGATGTGACATCTTTGCATTTTTGCTAGACTGAGACTCCTTCTCACAAGAAGAGTTACACTTACATCGCTTCATTCCAGTGTGATTCTGCCCTCACTGACAACAGATTCCAAATCCAAGAGTTTTGCAAACCTTCGCACGCTTACGCTGCGCATTTGAGTTTAAGGGAACAAAACAACCTCAAAAAGGAAACGCAACATTCTAAACTGGATCCGAACCAAGGAGCAGCTCAGACTGTAATATCACATCCCAACGCCCATGACCGTGAATCTGGAAATGCATCCAAACCTTGTGGCTCAGACACATCCTTACTCGCAGCTGCAGTTTTCGCATAGTTTGGGCACAAAAACAGCCACATGAGACACCCACACAGGTCAGGAAGTCCTCTCAACCTTATTAGAAATTCGGTCCTATTTTTGAGTCTGGCCCAGTCATCGTCCTATCAGTCCCCTTGATTTACACAAAATTAATGATTAAGATTTAAAGGTTTTTGCATGTACCTTTATGCGAAGGTTGTGAATATTTTGTGATCTTCTTCCATTGTTGATAGAATCAAACCGCCAAGACCCTTAACTAGAGGTGAGTCGCATTGTGTTATCACACTCGTCCTGTGTGCAACAACCACCTCACCATCGCACTTAGATGAGTAAACTGGGATATTCCCAGAAACAAGGAACCCACTAAAACAATGAATCCATAGTTAAGTAGGAACCCCACCCCACACTGTCTTTAAACAAGAGACATCTCGTGTTGACAACTGCCCAAGCTCAATCAGTTCATTTTAAGCGTGCAAAGATCTCCAATTTTAAAACTGAGACCAATTTTATCACAGTCAGAACTGCACACGTCTTGGATAACAGAGCAAGGATGTCAGCTGTGGAAACAGTTCTGATTCCAGTCAATGACATAACCTTTCAGTTCCTGGTCTAGATACCATTCCGCCTTTTCAGATCCTCCTAAATTAAAAGACTGTTCCTTGACAAACAGCTGCTTCTTTGTCAGTAAATGGTTTTTTAATCATAAAATGGGTGATTAAGAAAGGGTGTCTGACCCATCTTCAGCAAGGGATACAGCCTGTGCAAAAAGAGAATGAATGAGGGATTTTTCCCCTAGAGCCAAACACTGGGGCAGAGTTCTTACCCTGCCCTCTCGGCAAGGGAAGAAGGTGAAGGGTCCAAGCCTCCAGCTTGGTGGTGGTGCTGTCCGTACGTGTATCTCGCCGCTGTGCATCTGTTTGGCATTTACAGGGGGGTTGCACTGGTAGTTTTACAGCTGTTTAGGCATGTAAGTAGCATCTATACTTAAAAGAATCCATAAAGGGAAGGGTGGGGGAAGAGGAGAAGAGATGTGAAGCAGAAATGGAGAAACAGAAAAAGGAAGGTGGCCAGATGTTGCTTTAAAAGCAGGGATAACAACCCTCCTAATGATTTGTGTCCCTTAAAAATGTATTTGATTTGGGGGGTCTGTTTCCTTATTTATTGACATCACCCAACAACCAACGTAGCAAAAGTGTTCTCAGCTAATATTTAGGCCACTTAACAACAATTTTAAAAGTTGGCCACATTTGGCCACTCCAGCTCTTCAGAGCTGCTCAAGCGCCAGGGACGGGCGTTCGGCTCCCGCAAGAACCAGGCACGACCTTTGTGTCTCATTCTTTTAGGAAACCCTTTACAATCTAGGAATAAAGGCAGAGAACCCATAGAATTTCACAGAAATGGCTGTATGCAAAGGAATCTGATTAATACAACTTCTTATTCTAAATTAAAGAAATTTAGACTACAATATGTTGCAGAATGCAACCTTTAGCTAAAATTACTACATACAAGAATGTAAAAGAGACTTTCGAATGCGCTAACACTAAGAAGTTCGTTTTAGGTGATCAGAGACTGACCCTGCAAACTTAAATTAGGCAGCACTTCTGAGGAAGATGGTCAGAATAACAACTGAAATATTAGATCTGTGCATCTCAGACCTGGAGATGCGCCAAGGGCCTTCAGGTTCACCCAGGAGTTTGGCATACAGAAGTCACAGGGTACCCCCCCCCCCCCCCCCCCCCGGTAAATTCCATAATATCCATTAATTGAGCATCAAAACAGCTAAATGTTAAGGGTTGAGAAGCGGTTGTTATTGCAGGATGGAGAAGCCTTCCCCACCTGCCAGCTCTTAGTTTTAGAGTTCTCTAGGGTTTGAGAATGATGGTTCTGGCAGAGCAGAGTGGCAAAATTCATAATAGATAATAATACAAGACAAATATTTGGATTAATTTTTTTTAACAATACCCCGAAATATAAAGGAAATGTTGTGCAACAACCACTCATAGTGAAGAGCAAAACAACAGCTGTGGAAAAGCACTACAAATTCCTTCTAGAGCTCAAAGGACCATAAAGACTTTATGGAGTTAAGAGATTTTATACTTGAGCAAAATATTAAATGATGCTTAGACATCAAAATGTTCCTTTATTTTCTTAATGGGAAAAAAAATCAGAGTCAGATTGCCAAGCCCTAAACTACAGCAATGAGAAATAAAATTTAGAAATAAGATTTAGTTAATAGCTAATATTTCATTTCTTGTAAGCGATATATAGATTTGATTTATAGAGAATCGGGCCCTTCAGGAACCTACCATGATGTTTATTTCATATATATTTAAATATATAACTTAAAGACAGAAGATGTCAATTAGAAGTCATTAAGTTTGTAGGATCTCTGTGGTGAAGGCAGTGACACTGCTTAATCTCTGGATTGTTTATTCCCCAAGATACAGCTCTGAGCACAATATTGAAGGAGCATGGTTCAATAGTTGAAGTCCTAGCCGAGATGGAGAAGGCCCAGACCATACAATCATATCACCATGGAATGGTTTGGATTGGAAGACACCCTAAAGATCATCCAGTTCCAACCCCCTGCCGTGGGCAGGGACACCTCCCACTGGATCACGGTGCTCCAGCCCTTGGATCATTCTCATGGCCACCTTTGGACTCATGTCCTTCCTCTACTGAGGGCTCCAAAACTGAATGCAGAACTCTGCTACAAGCTACATGATTATTTGGCAAGTCACCGAGACCATATTTCTTATTTTATGTTCTTGAATCAATAGGAGACAAATGGCTAAGTGCCTTCAAAGCCCGCAACGTTTGGATTTGCCCAAGTACAACAGGAGTGACAGGACTTCCCTCTGTCACCAGGGCAACCTGAGGCCAGATATATAGAGAAGCATTCGGAAGCAACTTCAATGTGCACCATAAAAGGACTTTAGGGAAAGAATACACCAGCATTACTCATCGGATGAACTGCAGAAACGGAAACAAAACTGCGATTACCCTGCCCAACCGCAGGGAAAAATGGGTTCATATTCACAACAGTTTAGGCAAATAAGCCTGCTTTGTAATTAGAAGGAACATACCCACCGTCAGTGGCCACTGTGTGGGCTTATTTAAATAATACATGATAAATTTTGATTGTGCAACCATATGCCTAGAGTTACCCATGAACACTCCGCTCTCTACAGAGGTAGAAAGGAACAAAAACAATTGAGAAAATGATAACAACAAGAAAAACCTGTAAACAAGACCTTTACGTCCCCGTCTCTTTATAAGGAGCCCAGAAACCTAAACCTTGTGGTCCCTGAAAAGACACCACCTCCTCTTCCCGAAGAGATACCGTCGGATGATAAATGAGCAAAGCCAAACCCCACCTCGCACCTACACGTTGGATATTGCATGATCCAAAAGAACGTGTGGCCAGAGCAACTTACATCCAAAAACACGTTCCCTGTAGAACACAACAATCCAGACTAAGCCTAAACCTGTCGTCCTTCACAGCCTCACAGAGAAAAATTGTTTCAATAAACCATTAAACTTGAATGCACCGACTTTCAGCATTATTTTCCCTCAATTTTTTCTTCTTTTTTTTCTCTTTGCTTTATTCCTCTCTCCCCCTTTCAGCCCCCCCTCTTCCACTTTCTACATCTGTACTTTATTCAATGAACACATCTGCATTCTTTCTTTCTGTTTTTGGCCAGAAACTCTATCCAACCTTTATCACTGACACCTCTCTGCAGTTTCAAATTCCAACCTTGTGCCAAATCCCCATTTCCTGCTGCTTAATTTCCATTCATTTACTCTTGTTTTTGCTTCTTCTGCCATTCCCAGCATGGACCAACTCCAACCCAGCTTCTTCTAATTTTTTAAGGAAGGCTCCCTATTGAGTGCTATTGGAACCTGATCCTCTACTCCAAGCCAATGGCTGGCTATTGTTTATACTACCTAACAACAGTTGCCAATATTACTGCTTTTTTCCTTTTCTTTATTTCACTCTTTAAGTGTATATCCTAAGACCCAAGAGGACTCCTCTCCACGTATGGTGACCCATTAGGTCTGGTTTTATTATTACTTCTGCAGAATCTGAAGTAGCCTCTTTATATATATTTAAAAAACGGTTAAAAAGGGGGGAAAAAAAAAAATCAAGAAGAAAGTCTGTGGTGTCTTGTTTACACAGCTCTGTTGATCTGGCTCTGCTCCTAAATGTGGAATAAACTGGTGTCAGGATTGTGGTCTTTAAAGAAAAATCGTCCTCTTAGTGGTTCAATAAACAATGTGTTTGAGGCAGGTGAAACCCAAAAGCTGAGCTGCAGCGGGACAGAAGTCCTCACCGTAACTGTCAAGAGTGCGGGAACTTTCCAAGTTCTAAATGACCCAGAACTGTTCTGGTGGGGTTGCAGAATGTCTCTCCCGTTTTCACACATAAAGGAATCACTTTTAATAAATAGAAGCCAGAGGCTCAGTGCTCTCATTCACCCTGAGCGGATGTCAGGTTGTCATCTGCTGGTGGATAAAGAGGGGATCAGGTAACGGACAAAGACATTGAGGCAAAAGGAGCCCTGAACAAACACCAACGTTACACATGAAAAAGACGTTTATCTCAAGCTGCAAATTGAAAAGGTTGCACCTCTCCTTCTTGACTACTGGGTCTGGTGCCTTTCTCACACACTGAGTGGCTCCTTCTTCTAGACCAACTTCTCCTTAAGACCTCCTTCCTCTAGGTCAGCTTGTTCCACAAATCCCTATACAGTTCCTTCGACTCCCACACCAAAGTATCCTCTCTCATCTGCTGGAAAAGCTCGCTGACTTCTCCACCTCTCCCAAAGCGTTTTCTTCCACTCCCGTAGGAGCTGACCACTCCATAAATATTTTTATTCAAGGACTTTTTAAACATCAATAAATATTCCTGGTATCACAAACACAGCGCCCATGCCTTCTTCCTCTCTCCAAATTAAGTCCTCCAAACAATGAGTTAGCAAAGAGTAGCATTATGACCTTCTCCCCACTCTGATGTAATTCCCAGCTTCAGCTTCTCTCTTTTTGCAGCTTTCAGCACCTGCAGCCTTCTTCGATTTGTGCCTTTCTCCTTTAACCTAAGAATCACAGAATCACTGAATGGTTTGGGTTGGAAGGGACCTCCAAGCCCAGCCAGTGCCACCCCCTGCCATGGGCAGGGACACCTCCCACTGGATCAGGGGGCTCCAAGCCCCATCCAACCTGGCCTGGAACACCTCCAGGGATGGGACAGCCACCACTGCTCTGGGCACCCTGGGCCAGGGCCTCCCCACCCTCACAGCAAAACATTGCCTCTATTTGGACTGGAAACCCATCTTAGCATGTACTATCTTTTCCTAAATTCCTAGAAACGGGATTTTTCATCCTTGTCGGTGCGTTAAAGACGTGCTTCAAACTCTACATTCCAGATCAGCTCAGCCAAGATCAATGAAAGGCTTCCATGACATCAACAGCCTTTGGACCACATCTTTTGAACCAGATAGGAAGTGGCACACTTAGGACTCAAATGCTCTGTGGTCACTATAAACCTACGCTAAGTGGTCGACAAAGTGGAAATGATACCTCCAGAGTTCATCATCTTTCAGCCTTGACCAGCTGCAGAATGTCACATTAGAAGAAGAAAAATTGCCCACTTGGAACATAAAAGGCAATAATGGAGCCAGCTCTGAGGTCCCAGGGTTTGAGAGGCTCAGATTAAACCATTTCTTCTTTTGCAGATGACAGATTTTAGCTTTCTTTGGAGAAATAACAAAAATAATGAAGTGCATTCTTACCCCATGTTAATGAAGACATGGGTAAGCAATCGAAAGTTAAGATCCTAGCAAAGACAATGCAGTTGTGCTATGAATGAATTTTAGCAAAACAAAGCTTCATCTTCTCTAGTGTTCTCCAGACCTGCTAACATGTGTGAACATTAAAACCAAGTTCTCTCTTCACTCAGAATTTATCTTGCCACTTGAAATTCATGCATCTGTCTCCCATTTATTTTTATGAAGATATTCTCCTCAGCTGAGAACATTCCACTAACATGAGGGATTTTCTCTAAACCCATGGTTATTATTTCTTTATTCGTGCTTCATTTGTTACACAGGATGCCCTGATCGTGACCGAACCCCACCCCAGAAGCCGATGCGTTTCCCTGATGCGGACTATGCACAGTCTTTTGAGATGGGGGTGCGGGCGTAAATAGTGTTTTATTGCTTTCTTTCATTGACTGCCAACGTTTTAATGGCACAGAAAGCAGGTAGAGCTAATGAGTGCTGTCAGGCTAAAACAGCAGCAAGAGTGTGTACACACATCCACACGACTGAAGCTGCAACGACCTACTGGTGATCAAGATCATACGAGAATTGGTGTCCACTACAACAGGCAGCAACCTTAGCGAAAAAATAAGGTCATTAGTGTGAACCAGGGCATTACACATGTTTTTCGTCATCAGAGGATTCTACTTGACTCAACGGTAGGGATCACAAAGGTGATACGTACTTATTCTCAAATATTTTATGTTTCTAACCTTTGTTATGGTGCAAATGGCTTAGAGAAAAAATTAAAATGGTGTCACAATGATGAATAGCTGTTTAACAAATACAGAAACACATATGAAGCTTTACAGTGAAAAACAAAACAAAAAGCAAAGCCATAGGTAGGCTAAAGATATTTACGAGCTGTTACGTTTTTCCTAGCGGGCAGAGGTATCAAAAGTTCAAAAATATTTCATTATCAATTTTTTTAAAAATAAGGGCTTTGATTTTGAAACAGATCTTGGTTTCGAAACTCAAAACCAAACAAAAAGATCTAATCTAAACCAACTGGAAATTTCCTATTTTTAGCACTCCCTCTTGTTGAAAATTATTCACTTTGGATTTCTCAAATAGTTCAACCAATACACTGAAAAGTCAATTAACAACACGGCTCTGTTCAAAACACTCAGGTTCTGCTTAATGTAAGCGGAATCAGAAAACTCTGCTGTGAGATAGGGAACAGACGAGAGAATCTGTAGCAGATTTAAGAAATGACTCAAATCTCCCACACCCTTTTGTTGAGAGCCTTTACCCACAAAACCAGCCTCGAAACCTCGAACAGGATGACAAATGAAGACCGAAACAGCAGGTATCAAGATTCTGGCATGGATTCTGCAAGCTTAATGCTTGCCAGCTCTAGAAACCGTCATCGTTGGCTATGGAGCTGGGTAATTACAAATGTAAGATTATTCACTTGGAGACAGATAGCCAGGACATCCTGAAGTTAACGCTGAACCCAAATACAAGGCGAGGGACTGGTTTGTGTCCTCGACACAGAGATGCTGTGAAAGACCCAACCGAGTGCTTCATCCCTCGGTTTCCCCATCGAAATGAAAAGAAAATCCATCCGTGGAGCAATGCTATCCTAACCGAGACTGGGATCTGGGGAGTATGTTCTAATCCTAGCGTTGCCACTACCCCGCTGTGAAATCCTAAGGAAGTTGTTTCACATGCCGATGCGGTTTCGGCGCTCAGCACCCTGTGTTTATACAATCTGTTTCGAATGCGAGTTCTCCTTGGCTGGGACTGTCTTCTGTTGATGGGGAACAGTACCTAACGCAGACCCGGTCCTGGCTTGGTCTGAGCGCCGTTGAGCCACAAACTTTCAATGGAAAATCAAGTTATATGAATAAAAAATTGGAAATTTCATGGATCATGCAGAGGTGGGGGGGGAAGAAGAATCCAAATACCAATTGTAGTAGCATTAATAAACACAAATAGATGCCACATAGTTTGCGGATGACTTGTGTGTCAGTACAAATTCCATTTTGTAAGAAGCCTCTAACTGATGACATCACTCTAAAAGTATTTGTGTGTTTCTCCCCCCTCCCAGATCCTACTGCAGGGCTGCTACTCTCCTGGTAGCTTTGCACCCCTGGTGGCCTGTAAATCTTGCTCAGGATAAAAAATAGGGGTATCAGTACAAGGCACGTATTCCCCCCTGTGCATTTAAACCCTTCTTAAACCTCCAAAAGGAAACAGCTTTCAGCTCACCCCAGCGCACGACTGCAACACAGGATATTTTTCCAGCTCACTGATATTTCATAAATACCATTTGTTGTCATGTGGTTAAATTAAAAACTCAGGATATCAAACATCAAACAGTATGTTAATGTCAAGTATGCTTGAATAAATACTAAAGAGTTCAACTGACTGAAATATGTGGACTACCAGCTAATTAAGAAAGAAGCAGGTGTGAAAAAAACCTAATTTAAGCAATTTTTTTTTATATAATTAATAATGTTTACTTGTAGTTCCCCTTATAATAAGGCTTCAGTTTAACCTCCAGAGAATTCATAGCTGTAATCCAGCATTTTAAAAATAATAATTGAACACGGCGGTTTTAAGAACAGATCAGTTTTCAAACCTGGATAATCTGCCTGGCAGAGAGTGTTTTTATTTCAAATAACGAGGATGCTTTGTATCCATTGGATCGGTTACCAAACTATTCCAGCAAATATAAAACCCAGCCCAGTCCAGTGTCCATCACCCTAAAACCTACAGGGATCGCAGATGTAACAAGGAGAAAAACAATTGCTGCAAAAACCGACCACTAAATATAATAAACAAAACCAGGCAGGTAATTTGGAGGTTGAGTTTTCTGTTGGGTCTGAAAGTTCTCAGAGGAGCAGTGTCTCTAAGACATTCGAGTGTAGTTTTACATAGGCAAAAAAATATGAATAACAACATTAAGGTTTTTATTTGAACAGTTTTGGCAGCATAGACGCAGCCAATCAACTAATCCAAGACTGTAGTTAATGTAGAATTTCTGTCCAAGAAGGCAAATGGAAGTAAAGGAGGAGAAAATGGCTACAGATGTAAAAACAGACCTGGAATATTTCATTGACATGACATATCTACTGCATTTAATTAAAAGAAGAATGTATGGGAACAATGCATCCTACTCAATCCGGGTCGGGGGAACAAAATAGGACTGGATTAGATAGGACAACTCCAATCCCCAGAGAGATTCCCATATTTAATGGGAGCGCCACATGTTTGATATGTAGGGAAGCAAGTGGGTGTTCCTGGACTTGATCCACTATTCATCATAATACCACAGCCTTGTTCATTCCCAGTGAGGAGGCTTAAATCCATGAAACCATATGTAGAATATTAAAAATCATTTAAAGTTAAAACGAACATTATGAAACCATGCGCTCCGGTGGAGGCTTCGGTCCAAGAGCCCTCCGAGTGCTCCCTGTTCCTGTTGATATTGGTTAGAGGAGTCAACGAAATCACACGTACACTCACATACACATATACACACATATATATATATACACACACACATCCCCTTCATAGCTGCAATGATGGTACTACTACTGTAGCCAGCTCATTATCAATAATTGATGCGACTTTAATACCTACAGCATCAACGCTTTAATTTATAATTAAAGATCAGAAACTCCAGTTCTATTTTTCCACTCCTACTATCTGGTGTTTAAACATCTTTTTTTTCTATATTCCTGACAGTAAATTGTTTCTCAGACCCAGTCAATAACTTTACTATATTCTCATTGCCGTTGAATTAATCATAGCTCTGCCCTAACCACATGGAATTTAATTTCCCATAAGAGAAATGTTTACTTTGGTTTACTTTGTTGGAACTCAGCGTACTTATACAGTCTATAAAGATTTACTGTAACATATTTTGTTAAGCAACATTAAAGCCTGTGCTGACAGATCTTGTCTTGCATTACTTCACTCACGTTCGGTTCCTTAACGCGTTTGCTGTACACCATCGCACCCACAAGGCATCAGGACCAGCTTAGATACGCATGTTTCAAGACTACACGAAACGCAAGGATCTTGGGGCCGTATTCTGACTCAACTTTATTCATCGCCAACTGCTCTTTACTTTGCATGAATTTTTATTGCAGTCATTATAGTCATCGGCATGAATGAACTGAAGACGAGAACTTGGCTGTTTAATTCCTTGCTACATGTTAATTTCATCTAAATTGATTCATCCGAGACTCTAAAGGAAGTTTAAACTAAAGACAAGATAACATCACACAAAATAGTCCAGGGAGGGGATTCGGAAGGTTTGAGTGTCGCAGCCTGATGCTGTGGTGAGCAAGTTCATCCCTCTAAGCCTCTCTTTCCCTGTTCTCCCGTTTGGCCCATTTCAACCGAGGCAACTCCACGTGCAGCTCCTGCACTTTGCACGTGCGGATGGAGTCAGGAGGAGTTTTACCATGGAGCTGACAGCATCCCACCCACCCAGCACCCACCACCCACCAGCACTACACGACGGAAGAGCCACATTCCAACGCACATCACGCCAGCGCAGCCCAACACAGCATGAACCCTTACCCTCTGATGCTCAAGGTAAGCATTCAGAAACTCGGATGGAAGTGCCACTGGAGTCCATGGGAATCGGGATAAATCATTGCCAATGCAAATTCAATCTGAGATCTCGGAAGCAGAAAACTCCCATAAATATCCAAGCACTGGAAAGCAGAGCTACGCACACACACTATGCAATCCCATTACACAGACTACAGGCAAACATCATGTTTTTGAATGTCAAGCAACAAGAATTAAAATATTTACTGTAGCACTGAGAAAATTTGGTCGGGGAATTTTATTTGGCTTTGTTAAAAACCTTCAGCCTTGGTGGTAACTGCAACCTGGTCATTCTGACCTTGCCTTTCCCAGCTGATGGACAAGCTCTACAGGATATATTTAATTCACACCCTCACTGTGAGATGGACTTTTACCCTGGAATCGAAAAAGGACACAAGCAGTGGGAAAAGGAAAAATAAAAAGCCAAAGGAACTAGTTAAAAAAAGTCATGATTGTATTAAGTTCTGGTGAAATCAGAGCTATCATTGACTGCGGATGTGAATTCAGTTCACATGCATCCATGTGCGTACGCACATTATGGGGGTGGGAGTTGGCAGCTGGGTGGAGGAGAAAGGAAAAAGTGATTTTTAAATGTATTTGTTAAATCACTGCTGAGAACAGAGAGGAAAAGAGGAGCCTGGGGATCTGCAGCTGAGGCTCAGCTGGTGAGAAGACAAAGAGAGGCCAGAACGTGTGCGCTATAGGGAAGTCGCTTAAAATAAAATGAAAAACAAAAAGAAAGTAATTCCCCCAAATTTTCACACATCTCCCAAGAAAGAGCAACAATTGCTTTAAAAAAAGAAAAAAAACCAAGAATCAACTATGCAGTTTAATATTAGGACACTGTCTTACATGTGTTTTGCACAAAGCTGGCATTTGGTACATCCCCACCAGTTTCAAATGGAGCTGCTCCTCTTAATAAGCTTTTATAGTAATTAAATGTTTATTGCAGGGCACGCCAATACAACCACTTGCTACAGACAAGGGGACTTCATCAAAGTCAGCGCGGCTGCTCCCTGGGTGCTGGTACGGTAGGTTCCCAACCCACTCGCTGAAGGTGGTGTGATTGAGCCATGCTTCCAAGATGGTCCCAAACGAGTTTCTCCTCACCTGCAGGTCCTCTGGGAAACCCAGTAGTTCTAATCCTTTGCCTGACACAACCTTTTTCCTTCCTGGTGTCAACCAACACCACAGTACCACAAGGCTGGAAAAGACCTTTGAGATCATCGAGTCCAGTCTATGACCCAACACCAACACCTACACCTACTGGGGAGTGAACCCAAAACTTTATTCCTTGGCCCACCCGGCTACCTACACACACAAGGAATGGGAAGAACAGCCCATCAGCAGTTCTTTCCTTGAGCACTCCACGGTATTTCAGTTGAAGAGAACATGTTTTCACGGCCAGGAGTTGGACTCAATAATCCTTGTGGGTCCCTTCCAACTCAAGACATTTTATGATTCGGATTGGATCGGTGCAATACCTCAGCATCACAGCAGGTGGCTTTAATCATCTGCTCCAAACACTCACTAGACCCGATCAAACCCCGATTTGTGCCTTCTCTTGGATTTAGCTTCTGCCAGTGCTCAAAAAACAGAAGAGTTCCAGTTCTGCCTGCCTGGAGCACTTTCCCCATGTGCACGGTAAAGGGAAGCGGAGTGTCCAACCCTCTGCCTCTTCCACTGGCTCCTACGTAAAGTTGCCCAGAAACAAGAACCCTACAGAACACCCCGTTTATTCCAAACTGCAGCGTTTTAGGACAATGATTCATTTTAAGGGCAATATTTCAACATTTCAATTTTCATTCACTGGTCATCGTATTAATTTTAGGACAGGTGGAACGTAAACATAACATAGGATCAAGCATAGTGTACAATTTATCTATTATTTAATGCTTATTATGTCGCAACACGACATTGAAATTCAGCCAGAAGATTGGGCTGGAAAAATAATAAATTCCTGTAAAATCAGAGCTGATGAAATTTTTTTTTAAAACTACTTGCTTAAATAAAGAATATCTGTGACGGAACTTCTCATTAAGGGTGTTTTCTCTCCCAGATTTTTCCCATGTTTGGGCAAGAGTGGGAATTTTTTTCCTTTTTGTAGTCCTTTTCTTGTCTTCTTCCCTAATATAAATTTTGTATATAAAAAATCCAGAGCAGGAAAAGTGGGAAGCAAAAAGAATTATTTAAGGAGTATTTTTTAAAAGCTGTGAATAACCAAATTATAAACAGTATATTTTGAAAAATTCCTTTACACATATGCAGAATTTACCACTTTTGGGGAATTTTCCCCCACGAAAGGCACCGAAATTCCATTTTTTTTTTCCAGTGGGCACACATTTGAATCCAAACATCCAAGCCCAAGACTCAAAAGCCTGGCTGAAAAAACCAAATTGCAATATGACTCTCCTCTCCTTTCCCCCATCTGCCCTGGCCTTCTGGGAACAGGAGCCTCTCAAAGCACCACAGAAGCAGGTGTAGGCGTATTTTAAGTAACAGAAAATCAGTTTAATTAAGCTCTCCTCAGGCTTGCAAACTGGGAGAGTTGCTTTTCCTTCCCTAATAAACCAACCCACAACAAACAGAGCTGCTCATGGGTCATTTCTCCCGCAGCTTCACACCTCTGGTAGGAAGAACGCGGTGCTCAAATAGCGAGTGCTTTTGAAGCACTTCTATTCTTGGTGGAGGTTGTGGAGGGAATTTTTTTGGCCCATCTGGCTTTGTGGCTTGAATAAATCCCAAGACTCCTCATCACAAGCCAGGATCCCGATGCGCCAGGCATCCTGCAAACTCAGGAGAAAACACAGTCCCCGCTGACACGAGCCTTCCAAATAGAACTGAGCATTTCTAGTGCTGCAGTGGAAAGGGGATCATTAATTTCCCCTCCAAAAAAAGATCATTTATCCGTTTCTTTTCAGTATTTAACAGCAGCAGCCCTTGAATCTCTCCGCTGTATGCAGAGAAGTGTTCTTATTTCTCTCATTCATACGTGGGAAACCGAGGTGCAGCAAGGCAAATGCTTGGCTTTTCTAACCCAGCTTATTTGGTTGGTTTTAAGAAACTTTCTGGGCTTTAAAAGCATTCTTGATATCGCAGATCTACGTGGTCACAAAAAGAGCCTACGACAAAACGCAACTGAACCCAGAACTGTTTCTTTATTTCATCCTCCCAGTGCTGAAAGGGGCTGCAGGAAAGCTGGGGAGGGGCTCCGGATCAGGGAGTGCAGGGATGGGATGAGGGGGAACGGTTTGAAGCTGCAAGAGGGGAGATTGAGATGGGGAGGCCCTGGCCCAGGGTGCCCAGAGCAGTGGTGGCTGCCCCATCCCTGGAGGTGTTCCAGGCCAGGTAGTCTGGGGCTTGGAGCCCCCTGATCCAGTGGGAGGTGTCCCTGCCCATGGCAGGGGGTGGCACTGGATGGGCTTGGAGGTCCCTTCCAACCCAACCCATTCCATGATTTGCGTTGGCCTAATGGGTGGCCTTCCCTTTCTTTACTGGCAGAGCTGCTGACAGTTGCAGTGGATATCAGCCCTCAACACAAGAGCAAGCTCTAGTGGCAGAAGAGCTTCATCGTGCCCACAATAGATTCAGCCTACGGTATCTCTGAGAGCTGATAATTTCTCTACAGCTTTAACAATATTCATTAAAACCTGATAGGAAGTTCTCCTCAAACACTTCAGCTGAACTTCACGATGACCTATAAAGGTTTAGAACCAGTAGCATCTGCGTGGGGTGGTTGTAAAGCAGGAAGGGTCGGGGGAAAATCTTCCTTTCAGACACACAATTAACGGGCTCCTGATGGAAAAGCTCTAGGAACATCCAAGGGCAAGACGCAAGCAACACACAAGGTCTGGACACTGATTTATGAACACCGAACGATGTTGTAGGAAAAGTCCAGAAGGAGCAGTCTATATCAGAGTATCACAGTATCACAAGGTTGGAAAAGACCTTTGAGATCATCCAGTCCAACCTATGACCCAACACCTACACCTACTCCTACTTGTCAACTACACCAGGGCACTAAGAGCCTCATCCAATCTCTCCTTAAACACCTGCAGGGACGGTGACTCCACCACCTCCCCGGGCAGCGCATTCCAATGGCCAATCACCCTCTCAGTAAAGAACTTCTTCCTGATGTCAACAGTATCACAGAAATAGAAAAAGTATTGCAGACAAATGTTGGTTGGCATTTTAAATCACTAAAATTGATGAGTTAATGGATGTCCCACTTGCTGAAGGTTCATGAACCAAAACCCCCTTCATCTTCTATTTGTTACAGCCTCTGTAAGCCAGCAGATACACACGGTCGTGTTGGTGAAGCCTGCTGTAATCTTTACAGTTTTCTGAGTCACTGACTTTAATTACACATCTGGATCTCAGAATTCTGTTTGCAAAGCCATAAACACAGGCAAGCCGTTTTCCTTCCCCAACCTCCCCTCATTCTCCGGGGGACTCGTGGTAAAAACTCCGTATTTTTCACCTTCCCTTTGTTTCAAGAAACTGAAAAATAACTTTGGATTTCAATATTGTTTAAGCCAAGTCTTTTTTTTTTTTCCTCCCAATTTTTCATAACATTTCTGCCTCAACAAAGCCTGAAAAAAGTTGAATAAAGAAAAACAGTTTTGAATAAGGTTAAGTGTCTGGCTTAAGCTGACCGACCCCAGGAAATTGAGAGCTAAGGCTGATACACACGAATTCTGGCTCGTATGAGAAAAAAAGGCAAAGACAACATGGTATGAGCTATAAATAACGCCTGCCAGAACTTTCCATCTTGAGGATGAAGCCCACTTGTACACGGATGGAAGTGCAAGTACACACACGTAACCCTACTCATATTATTTAAATGTTGGTTTGTGTACTTAATTCTTAGCGGCTTCATAAACCACCTCGTTTCCGCCGGGGACCAACCCTGTATCTAGGGTAAGGATGTTAACTAAGCAGTTCTGTAAAGGGTTCGTTATTTACCTAGAGGACCAGAAAACCACCGATGGAGATGTTTGGGCTCTCAGGTAAATAAGGATTTAGTCTGCAGGAATGAAAATTTCAAATACCTTATTTAAATCTCCTTTGGTAAAATAGTGACTAAATACCATGTTATTTTTATAATGGAGCATTAAAAGTTCGATTTTAGCTTATGTTACATCCTCATTACATTATTTTGACAATATTGAAACAGCTGAAAACCAGAAGCAGTTTCAGTTTAAACTTTACAGGTACCATGGTAAAGAAAGAAGCCCTTTGCCTTTCCTCTATACCCTAAAAAAGGTGTTACTCCTTTGGCATCCTTCTGGTATTTTTATTTTCAAGTAGTAGACTTTAAGAATTAAAGTAAGGATTAGTTCCTGCCTCCAGAGTAGAAGAAGAGGATCCTGTGTTTACAGTGCATCATTTTTCCTAACTATATTAGTTATGTCTGTTGATTTCTTCAGTTTAATTAAGAATTTTTTTAGCCTGTCTGAATGATTACACCTCGTTAAGAGTAGTATCTTTGAAAAAAATAAACAAACAAAAAAGATCAAGCATGAAAAATCATTCAAATTAAAAAACTACTCTACCTCCTCTATAAGATGCTCTGAGATCCACTAAATCATGTCAAAAATTAGGGAACAATAGTAACAGTCTTGCAAATACAGTCCAACGACTGTACTGTGGTGCTATCTCAGCATCTACGGTGAGATAATGTTCTTCTTCGCAATGGCATTAAAAATCCATCCTCAGTCTCTCTTCAACATCAGGGTTTTTTCCTTCAAGCCACAGAAACTAAAGCATATGGAATGAAAAAGTAATTTCTTCAAGCCAGCTTAGATGCACTTTTATTCTCACCTCTGAAGTCCATACATAGCATGTTTGAAGGCAGAGGAAAAACATACAACACTAAAAGACGGGGTAGAAACACCGAGAGGATGAATGTTTGTTAGGAAGAAGTCATAGAATCATGGAATGGTTTGAGTTGGAAGGGACCTCAAAGCCCAGCCAGTGCCACCCCCTGCCATGGGCAGGGACACCTCCCACTGGATCAGGGGGCTCCAAGCCCCATCCAACCTGGCCTGGAACACCTCCAGGGATGGGGCAGCCACCACTGCTCTGGGCACCCTGGGCCAGGGCCTCCCCACCCTCACAGCAAAACATTTCTCCCCAGGATCTCTTCTCAATCTCCCCTCTTTTGGCTTAAAACCATCACCTCTCATCCTGTCAAAAATACCCAAACCAAACCGCGAAGAGGCACCCTGTAGAAACTTTAAATCGAATACACCCTTCTGTCCTCACAAGAGGAAAGGAAAAAAGAAAACTTGGCTCCCTACCTGAAATTTTAGCCTGTTGACTAAACTCTCTGCGAGCTGTGTGCTCACCATACACATTTCTGGATATTGGCAACCGATCTGGAAACGCTTATAAATCCAAAATTGCAACATCAGTCACAACCAGCGAGGCTGCAATCAGATTTGTTATTAAACAGCCTCTACTACACGGAACAATACTTGGGAATTTAGAGAAGCAAGTGTATGATCCATAACCTTCTATGTGTCCAAATGAAAAAGAACTGTTGCCAAGGAAACACCCAAATATCAAAATTGAAGTATAGCTCGGCCCTTAATGAGTCCAAAAGGAGCTGTAGGAAGTTTATTCAAGTTCAGCAGAGATTTTGGCTGAATGTGGGGAAGGCATTATTAAAAGAGATCCCAGCTCCGCGGTGGAGGCGGAAGGAGAAACAGAATGTAATTTTGCGGTGTAACTGTGTTTAAAATCCTCTATCCTATTTGTTAGCTCTTGGGACAACCGCGAACACCTTAAATACAATAAAAATGTGAATTACTGAAGGGATTAAAAAAAAACCAAACCATGCATTTGGGGAAAAAAACAAAACAAAACAAAAAGAAGGAAAACTTGTAATGTTAGCACGACAATGCAACCTCAAAAAAAAAAAGGTACAGTTTTCCAAGAACTGCATTTTTCTGACATCTTGCGCATATTGAGGTCCATGGAGACTTCCCATTTTCCACACTCAGCACTTTGAGGGTCAGAGAGGTCAAGGTACCAGGATTCCCAACGGATGGCTGATAGTTCATCCAGAACAATCAAGCTACTGGCTGCGCCTCCCCCCTCGTTACCGAGCTGACACTGGGGTAGAGAAATCGCCACCACCGCTGCCACCAGGAACAAGAAATCCAGAGGCGAAAAGATTAATTTGAGATAGGCTGCTGCTCTGAGATTTTAGTGAGTTCAGTCTTTTAAGTCACTGCAAACTAAAAAAAAAAACCCCAACCCTACAAATTAAAGTTTCTACCAGTCTTGAACTGAAAATGACTCCATCCCAAACTGCTCCTACGGAAGCCGAGTGTGGGAAGAAAGTCTAAGTTTCTTATAGCCTCGTATCACGTAAAATTAGAAAGTCTTGAAAGGACGTTGGGAGAGGAACCGTTGTTTTTTCTGGACCATTCAGAACAAAGCAGCCAATGTTATGAAATTTCAGCAATAGCTAAATTAGCCCGCGACTCGAGGAAAAACTCATCCCCTCAAAACCAACATCATTATTTGTGTTGAGTCTCCTCTTTCCAGCTAAAACTAACAGCGTTTCCTTGATAAATTAGGCAGAAAATTATTTGCTCCAAAAGATGTAATGATTTAAGCAAGTTGGTCTAAAAGCAGTCTTTCCTCCTTTTCTCACAAGGAATTCTTTTGCCTAAGAATCCAAAGTAGAATCAATTTTCCTTCTTTAACTCGTGTATTTGTGTGCTCTTCCAGTGTGTTCACTAATTAAATCCGATATTTTAAATATTCCACCCAATTTTTCTGCCTGAAAGAGCCTTAAACTTCTTATGAAAAATGCCAAGAGGCACCCAACGCATGTGCATGGTTTTGTATTTCCTTAAATAGGACTTTATTTCCTTAAATAGAACTTTATTTACTGAAATAAGGCTTTTCAGCATTAAAAAGAACCCTGAACATTTGCTAATCATCAATGTTATCTTTCAAAATAAAAAAAGGAGGCACCATACAAAATTATATGCATATTTTTAAAATATCGGCAAGCCAGGGATTTATATTAAATAATAATAGTTCCTTATAAATGTTTGTCAGAGTTTACATTGCTACCAAAAGTAAAAATTAAAATCCATAAAATGAATTGATGCTTCTGGCTTAAATCTTTACAAGATTCTTAAATAATATTTAAACCAATATCCAATTAAAGAATAGACAGCCGCGCGCGCGTATAAATAATAAGTGTTATGAGTCAGTTCTTTCTGATTCTAATGAATAAACTCCTCATAAGACAAATCACATCGCATAATGTTTCATTAAAATGAATCCATTTTTCAAATAGGATGTGGTTAAAATTGTTAAATCATTATTGAATATAGTTCTGAAAAACCACAGGCAGTTTTTCCATGTTATTTCCCCACTTCAGAATCAAAATCCCTATAATTTAGCCCGTTTGGCAATCTCCCATCGTACACTGCTATTAAACACTACTCGAGCGCTAAGCTTTCTGACTTCCATAAAGGTTTGTGGGCCCCCATAGGTGCCGAACAGCTATTTGAGATCTTTAGAAGCACTCGTAATATTCTGGGCAGGAGACTTAGGAAAATGACATAAAGTGGGAGTTTGCTGCAAAAATATACAGCCTACTGCAGCTGGACGTGCCCGTGATTTGGGGATGAGTCCTCACATTTTCATGCATTTATTAGTTATTCTTATGCAGCTTCCAGTGTTTGAAATGTTCAGGTGCCGTAAATAAAAGAAAAGGAAAAAGAAAAGGAAAAAGAAAAAGACAAAAAAGAAAAAAAAGGGAAAAAAAGAAAAAAAGAGAAAAAAGGGAAAATGAAAAAGAGAAAAAATAAAAAAGGGAAAAAGAAAAAGAGTAGAAAGAAAAAAAGGGAGAGGAGAGGAGAGGAGAGGAGAGGAGAGGAGAGGAGAGGAGAGGAGAGGAGAGGAGAGGAGAGGAGAGGAGAGGAGAGGAGAGGAGAGGAGAGGAGAGGAGAGGAGAGGAGAGGAGAGGAGAGGAGAGGAGAGGAGAGGAGAGGAGAGGAGAGGAGAGGAGAGGAGAGGAGAGGAGAGGAGAGGAGAGGAGAGGAGAGGAGAGGAGAGGAGAGGAGAGGAGAGGAGAGGAGAGGAGAGAAGAGGAGAGAAGAGGAGAGAAGAGAGGAGAAGAGAAGAGAAGAGAGGAGAAGAGATAAAATAAAACAAAATAAAATAAAATAAAATAAAATAAAATAAAATAAAATAAAACAAAATAAAGTAAAGTAAAATAAATAGAACAAGACAGAAGTTTGCACTTTGGAAATGTCTTTGCTAAAAGCCACAATTCCACGACAATAAGGATCACGATTCTAATAAGAAAGGACAAGATAAAAAAAGGAACAAAATACCCCAAAAGTAGTCGTCGCATCCTCTGCAGCTACTGTAAATGTTTTATAAATGGAGACCTCACAGCGAAGTATCAAGATAAAAATTGTCTGTAATTATTTGTCTAACATTCTAGGTAAGGATTTGAACTTTGCCATAAGTCCTTAACGCAAAGAACTTGTCCACATCAGCTTGTTGAGCCATTAAGAGGATTTCTTTGGGTGCCACCTTTTAAAATCCAGTATTAAGCCACGGCTTCCAGTACGTTTACCGTGTGGTAAGCAATTCCAGATGAGTCCTAGTGACAGGCTTCAGTCTCAAAGTACCTATTCAGTGCACATTAAAATCTCATGTTCCCAGGACTGGGTTGTTTTCTGCTTGATATCCAATTAGGGAAGAGAGAAGAGACGCATTTCCAAAGCTGGAGCTGCACAAAATAACCCAGAGCGGCGACTCCGACAGCCACCAGCAGTTGGTACTCACTGTTTACTAACAACGAGGTGAGCTGGATCCAATATTGGCTCAAAACCAGTAGTAATCAGTGCCCAGTTGAGCAGGGTCAGGATTCAGGATGTATAACCATCTTCAAAAGAAGCTATGGAAAATATTTGTATATACTCAATATTCAACTCTCAGCCCGTTTAAGATCTCTCTTGCCAATCTACACCTGAAACTGAGTAACCCCAAGTCACCGAAGAAGCTTGTGATGAAGTCTAGGAATGAAAGGAGGCCACTTAAGCACTAAAATTCAACATCAGATGATCGCTCTTCTTTTATCAGTCCCACTAGAACAAGCATTGGCCTCTGGAAATCACTGGATTCCAATGAATTAATAGATTCATGGAATAATTAAGGTTGGAGAAGACCTCCAAGGTCATCCAGTCCAACACCATCGTGCTTACTGAATACAACGCATAAATACCAGTGTAGCATTATGTGAGGTGCTGTCTTCCCGCCAGCATTTTTAACAGCAAAGATCTTCTCAGCTTCAGCAGATATTACAGGTTATTATTCACGTAGACCAAACGGTTGTAAAAGCTCCTGTACCAACAGCCGGGGAATGAGGGGCTTTGCTGCGTTAACACACACATCGTGCCTCCCAGCCACTAAATCCAATGGGAGCTACAAATCGATAGCAAGGATCAGAGCCTGGTATCAAAAGCATAAAGATTAGATGTCTTGCTACCAAATTTGATGAATACTTAGTGAATTTGCTATTAGCTTTGATAAGAATACGAAGGGTTTCCTAGGTGCAAGGGAAATTTTAGTTCATGTCTTGCTTGTGTAACGACTGTCATATCCATTTGCGAGTTGTGGAGGACCCAGCCTTGGTGAGCATCTCTGCATGAGGAACACTCAGGGCACTTTACCCCCTACGAGCACCGTGATGGGTTAAGAAGAAAGAAATTCTGGTGTAACGACCAGAAGAGAAGAACCAAGGATTCATCTGTCTCTCTCCTCTCGTCCCAATTTACCCATTCGTTTTCTATTCACTTCAGAAAAATGACTTTGACCTGTTGTCACTTCGAAGCAGTAGGTAAAGCACGACGAACACCAGCCAGTTGTCACAGGCTGGTGGGCAGGTCAGCCTCAGCCCCAGAGCCATCGGAAGTGTCTGTCACCAAACTCTTGTCACACCATGGAAACCAAAGCGAATACCACTCACCAACCTTCTTTCTCTGTGAAGGGAACACTCGGTAGAGAGACACAGCCGTGCCAGAAAGACTGAGACACGTTTGCCTGAAGCTAAACACGAGGAGCACAGAAATAAACCGTACAAAGCAGCAACCCTTCCAAGCAGCAGCAGCAGGCAGCCTTTCCTTTTACGACTGCTAAATGCCTGGCTTTTTCCCTAAACAATTTACAGTGCAGCCGCACGTCAAGATGGTTGGTGGGAACCAAGATGCTCCAAGTTACTCAAAATAGAACAGGGATTCTACTGACAGATGCCTGCGGTATTTGCCTGGCTAATTTGCTTTTATTATGGTGCATGAGGCTTCTGTTAAATGTTTGCTGTCTACTTCATGTTTATTATGATGGGGAGGTTTATACAGGGGCTTGTAGAACTGTGTCTACTTGTGTAACGGTGTGGGTTTAATCAGTGTTTGTATTTGCCTACTCTCATTGTGATGAGAATGTATGTTTTTAATAGTCTGCTTCACTTCAACTCTATTGGATGCTTTATTTAAGAGGTCCTAACAGCCTCCTTTTAACACATCTGTGTGAAGGCTTTTATATTCAGCTGGTTTTATTAGGTAGGAAAGTTGTTGTCTTGCTAATACCAAAAGCTTTCCACAGCCGTGAACTTTTCCCAACAAGATTTCAATGTAAAGCAACCCTTTTGCAAATATTTACAAGGCACTGGTAGGTATTTAAGCATGCTTGCTGATACATCCTGCAAACAGTGGCTGTCCATCGGGTTTACTGTGCAAACTCAAAAGCTAAAATACTGAAGAAGAAGAAGGGAGGAAGACAAAGTCAACCAGTACAGGATCAAGATGTCACAAATGTTATCGTGTTAATAGTTATTTCGATAGAAAAGGCTGAGGGGTCTTTTCTGGGAACAGAAAAGAAAGAAAGAAAGAAAAAACCTACACTCGTGAAGACGGCTGGAATGGACAAAAGCAAAGAAGAGGTAAGAAGATAAAATTGTGGTAGGGGAGGTTCAGATTCGAAAAATAGGGAAATGAGGAAAAATTAGGAAAAATTTCTTTACAGAAAGGGTCCTCAGACACCAGAATGGTTGACCAGGGATGTGGTAGAGTCACCATCCATGGAGGCATTTAAAAGATAGGTAGATGAGGTGCTCAGAGCTTTAGTGGTAGACAGGTATGATTGGATTTGATGATCTCAAAGGTCTTTTCCTACCAAACAATTCTATGATTCTATGAAATAGAAAAAAGGGCATGATGAAATGGAAGAGGAACCACACGAGGGTCATATGAAACCAGGAGTGGGATGCAGAGTAAAGATCTAGTGGTAGGAACGGTTTTTACGTCATTGGAGAGGACAGGAAGTTGTAGTAACCCTTGTGTGAAATGGCCAAGCCTCAAACTGGAGAAGAAGGAGGTCTCCTTCGAAGAGGAATCTACAAAGACAGTAGCAGTAAAAGGCAAAGTAAAAATGAAGGTAAATGGAAGGAGAAAAGCTGAAGCTGATATCAAGCACGTGGGCACGTATTACCAGGTGACGGATGCTGCCCACAGTTATCAAAACACAAGAAATTAAGATTGACCTTCAGCCTGTGATTCTTTAAGGTAATGGAACACTGGAACTTCTTGGAAAAGAATGTGACATCGTTGTCAGACTAAAACCCCACAGGTAAATCTACCTTGCAAGGCTACGATAGCAAGCGGTGATTGCACAGGGAAACAGTGAGCGTGAGACAGGACAAAAGAGGAATGTTTGGGGAAATACAAAAAAAGGATTGAGTGAGGGAAGGCAAACATTGGAACAAAGTCAAATTCTAGAAGCCCAGTCTGAGAAGAGAAATTGAACTAAAAAAAGGTCTGACTGACTTTGCAAAAAGCAGTGAGGATAAAAAGTACACAGAAAGGATCTGTTGGAGAACACAGCATCTAACAAGCCTGATAAGGAAGCACCTAAGAGGTGGAATCAAAAAGCAGCCACTCTAATCTGTTAAGTTTCAAACCCTGGTGGGAGGCAGAGAAAGTATCTTAATCCTTGTTGAACAGATGGGAAAATCTAAGGCAAAGAGCGAGACCTCTTTTTTTTTCTCCTCTTCTCTCGAATCACAAACAGGACAGACCTCATCTACTCCCTAATGCTGCTTTCTTCATCTCATTGATGGACAATAAACACCCCTCAGGTCAACGCAGGACACTGAGAGTCTCCATTCCCAGTGTCCTGATCTACCGGTTCAGCAATAAGACCCCAAAACTACAGGCACTGCCTCTACTTCCCAGGACTACTCAGGAGAGCAGAGTTAAGCAAGGTTTTAAGCATCTTTAGGATCAAGGCTAAGTTAGTAATTGCCTCTGTTTTCGCAAATATTGTTTTACGAGTCGATCAATAGGGAAAGCACAATGCATTACAGATGTTAGATTTATTACCTCCTCCATCCAAAGTAAAAAGCCCTTAATAGTCTCAAAATCTCAACTCCCCACTGGCATTTGGAGGTATCTGACAAATCACAGCAACGCCTGCATCACCTTGCACTGAAAAGGAGGCTCAACCCATCGTACTGCGCAAGGCTTTTGACAGAGGGCTTTGCAACATCATTTTACCTCCTCTTAGAGGCTTCACAGCTCATAGAGAGCAAGGCTTCTTGTCATTAGAGGAGGAAGCAAGCGGATAAGGTTTCTGGCAACAAATCCAGATGAGAACGTTCAAATAGGACTTTAAAGCAAGCACAAAAATCCTACTTCAAGGTAGGAAGAGGTGAGGACATGAATGAAAGCAGAGTGCTAATTAAATCAGAATGGCCAGTCAGTTGTATCATGGGATCATGGAATGGTTTGGGTTGGAAGGGATCTTAAAGAACATCCAAGTCCAACCCCCCTTCCATGGGCAGGGACACCTCCCACTGGATCAGGGGGCTCCAAGCCCCATCCAACCTGGCCTGGAACACCTCCAGGGATGGGGCAGCCACCACTGCTCTGGGCACCCTGGGCCAGGGCCTCCCCACCCTCACAGCAAAACATTTCTCCCTCAGATCTCATCAAAAAACCAAAATCCAAACCAAACAAACAAGCGTACAAACAAAAAAACAACAACAACAAAAGACAAAATGGCACAAGAACCCGATTTACTTACAGAAAACTTTAAATTATATTAAGAAAAAGAAACCACACCAAAAGAAACCACAAAAAACTGTGGCAAAGTCACACTGGGGAACATTTCATCTGCAAGAAAGAAGGCAGGGGTGTGCATTTGTGTGTGTGATGGGGAAAAGAAAAATCACAACTATGAGTAATGTGCACTCACACACACTAAGTAAAAGCAAACCCCTCATTTCCTCCTCTGCACTGAAACACAGTCAGACACTCCCAGTCCCAGGAGTGCCACCCCCATGGACCACCTCAATAAAGCAGAACAAAGGAGGCTCGTTTAGGATATATTCAAGGAAAATATCTTGTTTACTGATCATTTTGGGTTTGGAGGAGGAGAGCAGCTGAAAAATCTGTGCGTTATTGAGTGGGAGATGTTTGTTTCCGTATCCTTGCTTTGCAGGCGAGAACGGGGCAAGGGAGGCGAAGGAAAATTCAGACAAGTTTCTCCCAGCAAACACAATCAACGGGGCCGTTCGTAACATGGCTAAAAAGAAAAAAATATTAACATTTCACGAGTTCCCCTTGTGGCCTCCCTTGCTCCTCCTCCCCCATCAAAAATTCATAAAGGGAATCAGCATTCTTTACTGAATGGGTCCCCGCGGTGCCATATACCTTGTTGGAGAGAAAGGCTATAAATATCGAATTATACACCTCATGGGAAGAAAGGGTTGAAGATTCAGCTTCAAACCCACTGGGTTGTCCCCAGGGGAGCTCACTCCAGACTCAAGGTCCGGCGTGGCAAGGAAATGGGTCAAGTGTGTCAATTTCGAGATCGCCGACCTCTGACACCTTTAACGACGCTCGGAGTCCACCTCCTTGACGTCCTGCTGCCCCCTCACCCCTCTCCACACCACAAACTTTGTCCAAAGTCCCTCTAAGTGAAAAAATAAATAACTGAGTCAAGCAGCAGTGAGAAGCTCTGCACAAGGTGACTTCACGGATGGTTCTGGCCCATTAAGGGAAGCGCAATGCTCAGATTTTCAGCCCTGCTTCCCTTCTTTCTTTATCGCTGCAATACAACAGAATTAAGGGCAACGGCAGTTGTACCATCGAGGTAGGTAGGTTTTGTTCTAGGTTTTGTTCTAACTCCACATTATTAGACTGTACAAGGGCTCAAAACCAGCGGTTGATCCTTCTTCTTTCTTTTAAGAGTATTTCCAATTCAAGTTGCAATAAAAGAGAAGAGGTGTCGAACAGTTAAAAAGCTGAACAAGCGCCTTAAAAAAAAATAAAAATCAATAAAAACCCTGTCCGTAGGCACAATGCAGCAAATGTTTACTAGTGAGACACAGGAGGTCGGAACAGCTGCCTACAGCTCAGCAATAAGCATCTCTTTATGAGGGAGTGCAGGGATAGGGCAAGAGGGAATGGTTTTCAGCTGCAAGAGGGAAGATTGGGATGAGATCTTAGGCAGAAATGTTTTGCTGTGAGGGTGGGGAGGCCCTGGCCCAGGGTGCCCAGAGCAGTGGTGGCTGTCCCATCCCTGGAGGTGTTCCAGGCCAGGTTGGATGGGGCTTGGAGCCCCCTGACCCAGTGGGAGGTGTCCCTGCCCACGGCAGGGGGTGGCACTGGGTGGGCTCTGAGGTCCCTTCCAACCCAGTCCTAGCACGGCCAAGTGAATCAAACCCACAGCACTGCTTCAGACCCTCAAAAGCCTAATCCTAATCCCAACTGACCTTCTCAACGCTAATGTAACACAAGCAACAACATTTTTTTTTGTTTTAATATATAAATACATGCATATATATTTTTTAAAAGTGAATGGAAGCCTGTGCTTGCTTTTCTTAAACATTTTCTGCAGTCCAGCTCTCTCGTGTAAATCACTTTGTTGCTTCTGCAAGGAAATTTCTGAGCCCCCAAAGCACTTCTGCGGTGCAGCAAGGAAACTCGCCTTTATATTGGGTTATGATGGGTTGCAGGAGGACAAACTTGACTCCCTAAGAAAGGCTGATTACAATTGTAAAGGTAAAAGTAATTTAAACCCCAAAGAAATACACTGGGCTAGAAAGGGTTTCTTCCTCGCAGAGCCCTCCATCCCCAACTTGGACAGACTCGCTCATTATATTCCATTGAAAACTCTCTGCCAGGTCAGCTCGTATAAAAGTATAAATCCCACTTATACTCAATCTCAGGGGAAATGGGATTCCTTTGGATAAGCAGGGTTAGAGATGATGGGGAAGTGTGAGCCTCCCAGCACAGAAAAGCCCGGGCTCCAGGTCCCCATCCCGAGGCACAACCAAGAGAAGACCAAAAGACCTTGCTGACTGGCTGGATTTTTACGGGCTCGTGCTCCAAACGAGCAAAAAGGCTTTAGTGGGTGGACATAGACACACACTCACCCTGCAGTCCCAAGGATACAGAGCTAAATACCTGATAACCCTCTGGCTGCCGACCTTAGCGAAGTGGATGTAGAGCTGAGGGAAACCAGATGATCACCAGTCCTTGTCTTGGTCTCAAGTCAGGTACAAGAGAGGCCGTGGTCAGACAAATAGACTGTCTCGCGTCAAGGCTACCGCTATTGACCTCGTGTCACTCTGAGACTACCAGCAATATGTTACCTAGTTCTAAGGCAACTGTTGCTGCATTTGTGCATACCAATTGATGTCTGATACGCACTTTCTGTGGCCTCTTACAGTTACAGGTTTTTGCAAAGGAGAGGAGAAGGGGAATGCGTGCAACTGAAAGCATCCGATAATTAGCGCATCTGAGAGGGACATCAGAGGGGAAATGCCCTCCAAACTCATCACTATCACTTCTCCTGCTGTCTTCCAGTCCAAAACCACTGAAATTTTCACCCCGTATCCAATACTGACTTCATAGAATGGGTTGGGTTGGGAGGGACCTTAAAGCCCCCCCAGAGCCAACCCCACAGGGCAGATACTGGTTTGCCAAATACAGGCCTCATTATATATATATGAGCCAAAAGAGGTACACAAAGCTAGATGCAAAACTCCAAAGATCTAAAGCTACAGAATTTAAGCAGCTTGGCTGCTATTTTAGTGTGTGAGTCCACATTCAAGACCCCAAAGTCCTCCCTTTTATTTGTCTGAAGGGCATATGTGAGAATTCGTTAGAATCTCTCCTTATATGAACATTCATCGTAGCCTAACCAGGTAAGCAAAGGATGTACAACGTGTGGGATATTCCTACTCGCAATAGGAATAGTTTTTCTGATATCCTCGCTCTATAATTCTTCATTTCCCCCACCCACACACTGTGCTAAAAGCAGGGGTTGCCAACTTGATGTACGTAACGGGCAGCTTGGAAGCCAAAGCATCACTCTTGGAAAACAGAAGCTGGCTGTATCAAACCAAAGGTGCAAGGAGGAGAGAGGAACAAATACTCATAATAGGGAATAGACCAAAATTTCAAATCTCCCACGTCAAATAAATTTCTTTTACATCAGTGGTTTTTGTAGAATAGAGATTATATTGAAATAATCTTACTATATGCCTTCAATTTTGCCAAGTCAAAGCAATTCAGAGCACCAGAACTATGTTATCTGCCCACAATTTGATAGGAAAGGCTCTCCACTTCCATCAGAGACAGATTTTAAGAACATTATTATTTATGTAAACTCATCTTTCCACGGACAATTCATAACTGCCCTGTTTTCTTCTCTTTTGCTTATAACGCTTCCCACGTTGCGTTTCAGAGAACATTAAATGCCCTTTTATTGCTCCCTCGCTGTAAGTACCTGAGTATTAACCAGAGCTTCAAGATTTACAGCCTATTTTAAACTCAGATAATGGTGTTTAATTTGTTATTGGCTGTGTAAAGGTTAACAAAGAAATAACTCAAACTATTAGCAAAGGAATAATGCATTACGACAGGGCAAGGAAGAGCCATATCTGGCACCGCATGAAAAGATTGGTCTCATTTCAAAAGGAGCTCGATGATCCACATTCACAACCCACGAAGCGCAAGGGTAGCACGCAAGTTCATCCTTTACGTGCTTTATTTATCTTGAGTTGGTTTTCATCACAAGTAACACATTGACAGACAGGCTCTCCCAAATCTACCTGTGAGGTCTGAAAGAAGTTCACACTGCTCCTTTCCTAAGGGTTTCCTCTGTCAGAGTTCATGGAATCATAGAATGAGTTGGGTTAGAAGGCACCTCAAAGCCCACTCAGTGCCACCCCCTGCCGTGGGCAGGGACACCTCCCACTGGATCAGGGGGCTCCAAGCCCCAGCCAACCTGGCCTGGAACACCTCCAGGGATGGGGCAGCCACCGCTGCTCTGGGCACCCTGGGCCAGGGCCTCCCCACCCTCACAGCAAAACATTTCTTCCCAAGATCTCATCTCAATCTCCCCTCTTTCAGCTCAAAACCATTCCACTCATCCCATCCCTACACTCCCTCATCAAGAGCCCCTCCCCAGCTTTCCTGGAGCCCCTTTCAGTACTTGAAGGTTTGTTTTGTTCAAATTCACTGCACTGTTAACAATCCTTCTCATGCAGATCGGCGCCTTTTTTTTTCTCATCCTTATTAAGGCTGTTGGGCAATTGCCGGAAACACTTTTTGGAAGACTTGGGGAGAGGTTATTGGATGAAGGCCCGAGAGCTTTTGGAAAAACAGAGTAGAAAATATGCAGAATTCATGGAAGAAAGACAAGCAGATGCTGCTTGAAAAGATGGTTATATTCTTATGTCAACAAATTAGTATATGAGCAGCCAAAAAGCCCACACAGAGGTAACACAAGCAAATGTGTCCTTAAGACATGCAAGGGAAAACACAAACTCTCCCTGTAGGATCCACTCTAGTGAGAACACCACTAAGACCCCGCTTAGCAATGCACTCGAGACCAATTCCCATAAACTTTGGATCAAGGCCGTGGAAATCTGGGTACAAAGCAGACCCAGGCTAAGCTATATTTTTTTTGAATGCATCCTTGCGTTTCGAAACAATTCCAAACCATCTTCCACGGGGCCGAAAAACACGGACGGAATTGAAAAAACATGGACTCTGCAACTTTGGCTTGAACAACATTCATTTTATTTCCTTAAACACTCGCCCAATGTTGCAGCCAAGCTTTAGTTCAATCAACATCCCCAACGGCTGCCTGGGAGAGGAGCAGACCTCCAGCTGATATAAACCAAAATGTGACTTCAACAGCTTTAAGGCCATTTCCACCAAGCCCCGGGTCGAACTTTGCATTCTTTTTAACACCCCTCTCTTCATTTTTTTCCTACCTGCAAGTCCTACCTCCGTATCTTTTCTGACACCTCCACCCAAATTTTACGCTTCTTGGCTCTAAACTTGCAAAAACATCAGAAGAGGGGGGAGTGGAGGGGAGCCTACATTCCCTGTAGGATTTTAGCATAAATTCTAAGCAGTCTTATTAAATTCTGGGGAACCTTCCCACCCTACCCTTCCCCCACGTCTTTCCCCCCCCCTCTCCTAACTCTTACCACATGTTGTAAAGGCCAGACATGAGTCAGACCAAGCTTCTTAAGCAGCACGGAGAGGGGGGAGGAGGTAAGCAGAGAGAAGGGTTCCTGTATCAGCTAAGAGAGGGGCCACTTCCCAGTCTGCCCATTCCACACTCCAGGGCTACCTCACACAGCTCCAGAACCTGGCAGCAACAGGCACAGCCATTAAAAACAGAGGTTGAAAATTGAAGACCTACAAGAAATTCATAAAAGCAGTACGAAAATTTTGGAATTCCTCCTTTCATTGCATTTACTTCTTTATTTATTTGACCCGCACTTTTCTAGTGGGTCAACAAGTTCTAAATGACCGCGTTACGTGCGTGGGTCCCTCACTGCTCTCAGTTGAATGCCATAAAGGAAGACTGAGGATGAAATACAACCTTATGAACCATGTCACACCGTCAGCCTGAAACAAGGCTCGTGGCTATGGCTTGGCTTAGCTGGTCTCTCCCATTGTGTTGGTGTTCTATTTGCTCAACTTTGCAGTCTGTTGCCAAGAGGACTTTTTCAGCAGCTCGGCCAAACACAGAGGCTGTGATCATAGGTATTGATCCTTTCTAGGCAATTCTGCGATGTATGATTACAGAGCTATCAATTAGTATCAGAACTCACGAAGCTGTTGGCTATGTCCTTCCAAAGAGAAAATTCCCTATTCTCAACAACTCATCCACACAGAATATTTATAAATTTGGATAATCATGAATTCTGTAACATTGACTGGGAATGAATGCCAGAGGACAGTTATACCTCAAAATAATGCTGTTTTTCTTTCTATGTCTGTGGTCTTTCCATTTCATTGAATATTCTCTTCCCTTAACTCACCATAAACTATCCCCTTGGAGCACAACATATACCATTTTATATTCTTTCACAACACCTTTTTATCCACTTCCACTTTTATAGGAAGAAATACGCAGCCCATTGTGCCATAGGAGTCCCATCAGAATTTAAGGATAAACACCCTATGTTAAACTGTCCCAGCTTCCAATAACATTTTTCAGTTACTTTTGATTTTGTTGTTGTTATTTTTAAGTCACCAGTCTTTAATTTCAACACATTTCTAATCCGTTCCCGTCAGTCCCACGGAAGCAAATGCGCAGTTCAAAGGTCCTTGGATAACTGCAAGTGATGATTTTTGAATCATAAAGTGCAGTTCAGTTGGCATTTGGTGTTGTAGTGGTAGGAAAACCCCCAGGGAGAGAGAACCATCCAGATGGATTTCCTGCAGAGCCAGCTCAAATATTTCTGCATTTGCAAGTGGTTCTGGATCCAGGAGGACCTGGCTTGGTCACAGACGCCAAATACACAGAACGGGCTTGGGCATGAAAACTGGACTGTCACCACCACACAGCCTTGCACCAAGCCCTGCGTTCCCGTTCTAGGAGAGCTGGAAAACGTGATGCAGAAGTAGAAGTGGCTCTGCCTGGAACTCTTGTAGATGTACGTGCAACTCTTTTAATACTCCAGAGCAACGCAATCCTTAGCCCAGCAGGATCTCCAAGCTCTGTGCTAATGGAGTGTCACAGAATCATGGAATGGGTTGGGTTGGAAGGGACCTCCAAGCCCACCCCCTGCCACGGGCAGGGACACCTCCCACTGGATCAGGGGGCTCCAAGCCCCATCCAACCTGGCCTTGAACACCTCCAGGGATGGGGCAGCCACCACTGCTCTGGGCACCCTGGGCCAGGGCCCCCCCACCCTCACAGCAAAACATTTCTCCCTAAGATCTCATCTCAGTCTCCGCTCTTGCAGCTCAAAACCCTTCCCCTCATCCCATCCCTGCACTCCTGATCCAGAGCCCCTCCCCAGCTTCCCTGTAGCCCCCTTTTGGTGGGGGGGTAGGGAGGTGGGGTGCGTATGTCCTTCCCAATCAAGATGAGCTGAAAGAAACAAAGCAATGGAATCCTTTGGAACCACCGTCCTTTTTTTCCTGTGGTCCCCCTCTCCCCTACCACATCTGAGAAGCTGAAAACTGTAAGTGTAGCAAAACTCATTATGGGACAATCGTGTATGACTGAGAGGTTGGAGCTGGTGTTCTCTGAGGTCTTTTCCAACCATAACAGCTCTATGATTCTATACAGAAGTACAAGTGGCTCTGCAAGGAGCTCACGTAGATGTTTACGCAACGCATTTAATACTCCAGAACAGCAGAATCCTTAGCCCAGCAGGACTTCCAAGCTCTGTCCTAATGGAATAGCTCACCAACAATCCTGATATCCTCACTCACAGATAGAAGAACCACCCACCGACGGGGCTATATTAAAAGACAAACTGCCAATTTCTTGATTAAAGGAGAAAGGGGGGTTGATATCCATCTCTGTTACCCACTCTGTTACTCCCTGGGGCTACAGGAGAGAAGAGCGCATCGCAACAACGCGAAGGATTTTTGCTGCTTCTAGGATATTGGTGTTAAAAAAAAAAAAAAGAAATATATCGATGAACTACTTTGTCATTGTTAACAGCACTGCTGACAAACTCACAGCAGGCCCACTGAGAGGAAGACAGCGGCGTGTCTCCTCAACGCCTCTTGTAGCTGAGACATGTGCTCTGAATTAGGCAAGGTGTGTAAATTATGACAGCCGGAGCTCTTTAGAGAATGCCCGGGTCTGAAGGATTCTGGTGCACTTTTGTTGTTGCTGCTGCATTTCCCCGTAGTTCTTCTCTCAAAAGAAACCTTGCTCCTTGGAGAGAGCGTTAACAGGCTCCAGCTCCTCAAGTGTCACTTGACAGAAATAAAATTGAAATGCTAAAAAGAAACTTCACTTTCCTTTCCTCATTGCATTCATTATTTTATTCTCTCTAGCTGTAGCTTACCCTCAGAGGAGAAACAACCACCACACCAGGCTGGGGGAGGAGAAAGGATGAGAGGCAACCAAAAAACATGGTTTCCTTTACAAAAAATCATGCACGGAACTGGTGCCCTGGTCACATCAGTGAGATTATGGAATGGGTTGGGTTGGAAGGGACCTCCAAGTCCTTCCAGTGCCACCCCCTGCCATGGGCAGGGACACCTCCCACTGCACCAGGGGGCTCCAAGCCCCATCCAGCCTGGCCTGGAACACCTCCAGGGATGGGGCAGCCACCACTGCTCTGGGCAACCTGGGCCAGGGCCTCCTCACCCTCACAGCAAAACATTTCTCCCCAAGATCTCACCTCAGTCTCCACTCTTGCAGCTCAAAACCCTTCCCCTCATCCCATCCCTGCACTCCCTGATCCAGAGCCCCTTCCCAGCTTTCCTGCAGCCCCTTTCAGCACTGGGAGCTGCTCTAAGGTCTCCCCAGAGCCTTCTCCTCTCCAGGCTCAACAACCCCAGCTCTCCCAGCCTGGCCTCATAAGACCTTGCCTGCACCACAGACTGCCAGATGGATCCCAGAAAGCTTCATCCCCAGGAATTCCTCTACCAGGGCAATAACGCTCAGTGCTGCATCATCACTCTTCTTATTTGAAGGGAATGAGGCTACACTGCGCTTGATCATTGAAAAAATAACACTGAAAGAGACCTTGAGTGGACATTAATTCAGTCTCCTGCCTTCAAGCCTGTGCTCGGGGAAGGACGATACCTGAGAAGATGCATAATGCTGGTCCATACAGAACAAAAGCAGCAGCAAAGGTGGCTGCCCCATCCCTGGAGGTGTTCCAGGCCAGGTTGGATGGGGCTTGGAGCCCCCTGATCCAGTGGGAGGTGTCCCTGCCCATGGCAGGGGGTGGCACTGGGTGGGCTTTGAGGTCCCTTCCAACCCAAACCATTCCATGATTCTATGAAGACACTCAACTTGTGGTCTCCCTCACATCTGTGTGAAATAAAATATAGAGGAAGAATTACAGGTTTCTGCTGACAACTCAGGAGAAATGGAGTGAACAAATAAGCAGGCTAATTATTATAAGAGAAGTGGGTTTTTCTCTTGGTGACCCTTCGGGCTTTCCCTTCGTTGACCTGTCCTTGGGCTACCCACGTTTTCTGTCAAGAGAAAGAGACTGGCAGTCCAGAAAAGCAAGGCAAACTGGAACACAGCTGTGAAGAACCGGGGTTAAACCCAAACTTCCTATCACAAAGAATGATATAACCCTTCCAAGATGAGATTCTTGACCTTTTCTTGAGTGTCAGCCTTGCACGTAGTCTCATAGTCCACAAACACACATTCCAAACACACATCAAACTCAAAATACATTAACCCAATTCAAAAGCTGTAAAAAAAGGAGGTTCTTAATTAAGAAAGACGTCCTGAAATTAGCACACAACCATCAAAATGGTAATGAAAAAAATTAACTGGAAAGTATTTTTAATGCTGCAAAAGGTACTGATTAAATTCATTAGAGAAATGCTACTAATCAATCCTACTCCTTCATGTCTTGAAATTTCATCTTTGTTTTTGTCTCCAGATCCCCAAACTCTTTTTAAATTCCCTACCAAAATAATCCGAAACACTCATAACTGTTATCTCCATTATTAGTTACGCTCCTTCCAGGAAATATTTTGACCTCAAGAAGTATTGCAGTGCAACTGTTCATCATCTAAGCAATTATTGGCAAGAGAAAACATTGGCTTTTTTTCCTTCCAATAATTGAAAATACACTTCCAAGTTTCAAGAGTTTCTTACTAAGAGAGGAAAACAGCCTAAAATCTAAAAATTAATAGTTAGAAACACAAAGCACCAAGAAGCTTCCAACTATTTCTGATGAACACCGTTGTCAAGCATTTGAAGTGACGTTTCCTTACATCGGCCTGAGTATAAACATGGTGTTTATTGAAAACATAAGGATTCAGTGAAAGATTTACCCATCACAAACCATCACTTTCTGATGAACTGAACTTCATATTTTGGCTCTGAAAACACGGTTCAGCGTGTGGGAGGACTGGGTGGTTCTGCACTCAGTGCAGTCCCCGCCGTTTCAATCCCGTTCTGCGGTGAAGCTCAGAAATGTTCTCATTTTGATATAATTAGTGTTTTATTGCAGGGAAAATTAACCAAATGAAACTTTATCAGCTGTTTAATTAATACTCAGTTTGCCAGGGCTTTTTTGCCAGATAGAGCTGTTGGACTTGTTCTTTCAACTGCTCCTACATGGAACGAGCTCCAAATGCCAGCTCCCCACCGGTGCCTCCCGCGAAGCACACATGAACTCACATCTGTGCCAGATGCCAAGATGCCCCTTGAAGAGCAAAGCAGGACACAAAAATAAGGAGCTCTCATCATGGATGAATGATGTGAGTGATTTCTGGTGTCAGTTCTACAGTGTTCCAGGAGAGATGGCTGCAGCATCGGATACAAGCCCACCTCCCCCTAGGAACTAAGCAAGTCCTCCCAGTGCTGAAAGGGGCTGCAGGAAAGCTGGGGAGGGGCTCTGGATCAGGGGGTGCAGGGATGGGATGGGGTGGAAGGATTTTGAGCGGAAAGAGGGGAGATTGAGATGAGATCTTGGGGAGAAATGTTTTGCTATGAGGGTGGGGAGGCCCTGGCCCAGGTTGTCCAGAGCAGTGGTGGCTGCCCCATCCCTGGAGGTGTTCCAGGCCAGGTTGGATGGGGCTTGGAGCCCCCTGATCCAGTGGGAGGTGTCCCTGCCCATGGCAGGGGGTGGAATTCGATGCTCTTTAAGATCGCTTCCAAACCAAACCATTATAGGGTCTATGAAATAAGGAGACAGGGCGGGAAGCTTTATCTTCTGTTTGATAAGGAATAGTCGGCACCACCCTAGGCTCCTAACTGACTTGACACTGTATTAATTTTTTATTATTAATTACTTACAGTTACAAATTTAGACACCAGTTGCCTTTAAGTCCTATTTGCAGCATTTCCCATATAGAGATACACCAGCTGGACAAATTTTAGGCCAAGATCCAAGCTAGGAGAATCCAACTGTAAACCAGGCACTGCCAACTCCACCACTAAACCACGTCCCTAAGCACCACATCAACATCTCTCTGAAACACCTTCAGGGATGGTGACTCCACCACTTCCCTGGGCAGCCTGTGTCAGTGCTTGAGAACCCTTTGGGGAAGGAATATTTCCTAATATCCAACCTGAACCTCCCCTGGAAGAGGTTTCTGGGGGAGGTGATGCAGCAGCAGGAGCTAAATGAGCTGAAAGGTTCTTATCTTCCACGAGTCAGCCTGTTTGAACACCACCTTAGCAACAGGGACCTGAATGAGGTGTCCCAAGCTCCAGACTTGAGACTCACCCAATGGATCCTCATTCCAGTGTGGGATCTTGTTATTTCCAACAGTTCTCTTGCTATTCCAGGCCTAAACACATCAGGTGTCGCAATCTGGGAACAATGGGCAGGATTGAGTCATTTTTCCGTTGGAGTGGAGCTACAGAGCAGCAAGGTCTGAGAGCAGACACCACCGAAGTCCATGGTCTGAACCAGCTCTGATAAACATCCCCAGCTTCCCAGTCACAGTTCAGTGTTGGGTGATGACATTTTACAGTGGGAGGTCACAGATCATCCGTATCCTTCCTTCTAAAATCACATCCTGCCTCTCCTGTCACAACAGATGGGCTGCAGCACTCCTACCTGCTCACCAAAGTAGCCTGCAACTCCAAAATAAGACCACACCACACATTGCCACGGGCTATCTTTACTCCAACTTTAAGCCCTGGTATCCCTGCTCTGGTTTAACAATCTGAAATGTCATCTGATAACAAGGCTGGCTAAGAAGGGTCTGCTTATTAGCACCTAAATCAAGCTGAAAAGCGAAAAGTCCATTTTTTCATAAATTAAAGTTATGATGGAAAAATATGAACCTGTGCGTTATTTTTCTTTCACAATTTTCTTCCTCTTAGTTTTTTCTGGAGCAAATGGAAGGCTTGCAAACGGAAATAGTCAAAAACGACTACTGAAACGGAAGCAAAGACATTAAATTGCTTGGTAATGGCCAGAAATTGTGTCAGATATTAAGATTACAGCCCTAGAAATCCTTATTCTCTTCTGGTTAGTCTATATTTTCTCCTGCATTGGAGTTGCCAGGACTGTCTCAACTCTTCAAAGAGCATGGATACATCCTACAGAATGGACTTCACTACTGGAAACGGCTTCACTACTGGAAAAGGCTTCACTACTGGAAACGGCTTCACTACTGGAAACGGCTTCACTACTGGAAAAGGCTTCACTACTGGAAACGGCTTCACTACTGAAAAAGGCTTCACTACTGGAAACGGCTTCACTACTGGGAATGTCTTCACTACTGGAAACGACTTCACTACTGGAAACGGCTTCACTACTGGAAAAGGCTTCACTACTGGAAAAGGCTTCACTACTGGAAAGGACTTCACTACTGGAAACGACTTCACTACTGGAAACGGCTTCACTACTGGAAAAGGCTTCACTACTGGAAACGGCTTCACTAATGGAAAAGGCTTCACTAATGTAAAAGGCTTCACTACTGGAAAGGACTTCACTACTGGAAACGGTTTCACTACTGGAAAGGACTTCACTACTGGAAACGGCTTCACTACTGGAAAGGACTTCACTACTGGGAATGTCTTCACTACTGGAAACGGCTTCACTACTGGAAAAGGCTTCACTACTGGAAACGGCTTCACTAATGTAAAAGGCTTCACTACTGGAAAGGACTTCACTGCTGGAAACGGCTTCACTACTGGAAACGGCTTCACTACTGGAAAGGACTTCACTACTGGAGTGATAGTATAACATTTCCCCATGACGATCCCTATAAAATACCTCTGTGTTTGCAACCACCTTTGCACCAAGAGCAAAAGGCAGAAGCTGACACTAGAAGCTTTTTTTTAAAGCAGAACAACTGGTCAAGTAAACTTGAAGAAACAGCATCTTCACGGGGAGGGGAAGGAGAAAAGAGCTCAGCTCAGCGGTTCTTCCTGGCATCGGCTCATGAATCACAAGAAGCTGCTGAGAACCAGCAGGGTGTGTTATGAGTGGGATTGGGGCAGAGAGGAAGGTTCTGGAAGCAAAACGTAAAGGAGACAACACCTTCTCCATCGTCAGGTATCAGTGCAAAGGGGGAGAGGAGAAAAAAAAACAGTCAGACAGGACTTTCTTATGAGCGAGTGTTCAAAACATGCCCTGGTTCTGAGAGACAAAGAATTAGACAATCCTACGCAAACTCCGTGTAAGAGAGAGCGAGCGCTGCGGGGAGAAGCAGGGCAGGAATCCTAACCAAATGGGAAATCTAGTCTCTGTGAAAAGCCACGCACCCTCCAACTCCCAGCCATCACCGCAGCGAAAGGGAGATGTAATATTATTATTTTCTAGCCATAACTCTATAAACACGGCCCGACTTGACAAATTCTTGAAGAAAAAAAAAAAAGCCAGCGAGTGTCTGCTGTTATTGGTCTAATGAGCTAACTCTGAAATATGAGCTAAAGACAGCTCCCTAGTGGCTGCTGACTACTCCACGAGCGGAGAGGAAACCTCTTTCAGAGCCCATCAGCGCAAACCGTTGCTGACAGCTTGGGACTACACGACACACAGATTTATTTCACAGACAGCCACAGACAGGAATTTAGCACCCCAAGCCGGCCTCCTGCTTAGCAGAGAAGGTGTTAAAATGCAACCGCGCCGCGCCTGGCCCCCTCCTCCCCGCACACATTTCCTTCCCTGATCCCTCCTTGAGCGAAACGCAGTAGCAACTCATCAATTTGCTCACCTGCTCCAGGCAGCGAAACGCTCACCAGGTTCCCCCTATATCCCCCCAAAATTCTACAGCAACCACCCGATGGAGGAAATCCAACGGCTGCTCCCGGTGCCAAGCAAGCCCAGCTGTAACACCCCCAGAATTCCCAAATATTTTACATGACCTTTCATCTCACAAATTAATTTATTCCCAAACAGCAGCCAACTCCTTTTGTACCTGACAGCCTGCAATCGCTGAACTCATCCAAAAAGATTTGAATGAGGAGAAACTAAGAAGTCGTATCTGATATTACCCAACCTGAAGGATTTCTGCCTTTTTTTAAAACTTTGGTTTCAACTCTTATTATTATTGTTTGCCCCAAAATTGGCTTTTAAAGATCTGAAAAAAAAAATTATTCATGGAGTTTCCCCTCATTTCAGTTTAATGTGTTGATAGATTAGGGGTTGAAAAAAGAGGTCAAATTGATCGCCGCGGGTTCTCACACACACAAATATTTATAGATATAGAGGGAAAAGCTTAATTTCTATTAACACAACTGCAACAACTCCAAGAGGTCCGCCAAAAGTCCAGGAAATTTGATACAGTTGGCAGCGTAGTTAGTACTGATTAGATACACAAATCTTGTCTGCTCACACATCATGCTCCTATTTTTAGGTGTTTAGGAAACAAAGAGCCCTTATTAATGGCTATCGTCTTGTTTGGGGAAGAGGGAGGGGAATAATTCTGTTTATATTTCTCAATCAGCCTGCTGGCTTCCACACAAAGCACTGAAGCAATTACACAGGCTCGTGCATTAAATGAGAGATTTAGCAAACATCATTAATATTATTATTCATTTACTTAAGTCATTTCTTGGTTCTGCCGTTCCTCGAGACGGCGCACGGAGGGTCTGTCGCGTCCCTCCCGTTAATGTTGGACACCTGCCTTCAGGGAAGCCACTCACGAAGCTACGGCAGGGGAATACATTGAGGACACACGGCAAGAGATCCCTTAGCAGGGCCACGCGAGGGAGAGCGCTGGGTGACCTCATCGTGGTGGAAAAAAGCCTAACTTCTAAAAGTCTGATTCTAACAAAGCAGCCCCCCAAAAATAAGGATTCCTAGAGAAATACACAATAAGTGCATGCTGGATGCTATAGGTTAAATTTTCTCCTTGGACACTGACAAAAGAGCCTTCAAACTGACCTCATTCTCTCTCCTGTAAAGAGATCACTCATGTTATGTAGCATTAGATGAGATTATTTAGAGCAGAATTCTTAAATCCAAAAGCAACAGGCTGGAAGTGGCTTCATTTTCAAAAGTTCTTAAGAGCCAGCAATTTCTGTAACGTCAGCTGCCGCCTTTAGGCTAATTTTTCCAAGTCAGCTATTAGATTTGAATTAAAATTTCCGTTATAATCTCTTCAGCAACATAGAAGACCTCAGTCTAAGTAGTGACCAGGGAGCTAAAACTTAATTTTTTAACACTTGAGCTCTTGGTTCACAGCTTCAGAGCAAGTTTTCATTTGCTGGTTAAGAAACACTCTTCACAATGCTGACACACGCATCATCTCCCCATACCTTTTTCCCCATCCCAAGCCTCCTTCCCCATCCACTTCTTCCTTGTTGCCCCAACTGCCCGAAACCTTTCCAACCTGTATTTTTCTTACACTGCTCGGCCACCCATAGAAAGCAACTGGAGATCAAAAGAGGGCGCAATGGGGAGCGGTGAAGCCCATTACGAGATATTAAATCGAGGAAGGCCAATTCTATGATTCTAAATCTACCGTGTACTTGAAAAGATCAGAACTGCTTGTAGCTCTGGCTGTACCAATACACAAGATCTGTTCTTCTCTCCACCTTTTCCAGGCTGGGGAATTTGAGTGGGCTGATTCCTCCTTTGGGCTCCCAGTATCCCTCCCCACCAAGGTCTAGAGAGCATCGTTAAGATATATTGCAGAAAGGCAGCGAATAACAACCAGATTCGAGCAATACATCAGACAGCGAGTGCGGTGTGGGGGTTCTTTTTTTCCTCCACCTCTTCACTTTACCCAGCGAGAAGCGATCTTCCTACAATCACATACTTTTCCTCACTGCAATCTCGCCAAGGGCAATATCGCCCCTTGATAATACAGTCTTTGTATGCACCTCCAGAATTAAGAGAGACGCAGGGGAATGGAGGGGTTGGAGGGAGATAATTTCAAACCAAATGTAAGAAAGAAATACCATGCAGAGCTGAGTGGAAAAAAACTCTTTCTGATCCATACTATAGATCTCTTCTCCTAGTATCACACTTCCCCTATATACACATAAGTCTCCCTTGTGTCAGCCCTGTACGCTGATAGGGGGAATAATACAATAAAGTAAATATCAGCCGTAGCAGCAAGGATTCGCCTTTTTTACTCTTGGCAGTAGAGCAGGGTTAGGAAGGTCCACTGAGATAGACACCCTATATACACTGGCTGAAAGGCAATTGTTGGCTTCAAGTTCAATATCTTTATCAATCAGTTTTGGGCTCCTCACTACAAGAAAGACATTGAGGCGCTGGAGCGCGTCCAGAGAAGGACGACGAAGCTGGTGAAGGGTTTAGAACAGAAACTTTATGAGGAGCAGCTGAGGGACCTGGGGCTGTTCAATCTGGAGAAAAAAAGGCTGAGGGGAGACCTCATCACTCTCTATATCTCCCTGAAAGGAGGTTGTGAAGAGGTGGGTGCTGGTCTCTTCTCGCAAGTCACAAGCAGTAGGACAAGAGGAAATGGCCTCAAGCTGCACCAGGGGAGGGTTAGATTGCATATTATGAATAATTTCTTCATCCAAAGTGTTATCAGCAACAGCTGCCCAGGGAGGTGGTGGAGTCCCCACCCCTGGATGTGTTGAAAAGACAGGTAGATGAGTTTCTCAGGGATGTGGCTTAGTAGTGGACAGGTATGGTTGAACTTGATCTCAAATGTTTTTTCCAACCAAACAATTCTAAGATCCTATGAAAGTGCCCACAATCCAAACCAATCACATTCGAACAGCAATTTCCTTCTGTGAAATTTATAATAAAAGATGCCAAGAACAGTCATTTCACTCCCACAGTCTTTACCAATTAAATGTTCAACATGGCCAGGCTCTCCTCTAATTTTGATTTGCTCCCCGCCCGCATGTTAACTCCAAAAAGTGATTTTAAAAATTAAAATCATTGTTGCAATTTGCTTAGCTTAATAAAAAACGAGCTCACCACGTCCCCTCATGACTGCTACTGCAAGTGGCTACGTAGCCTGACCCTTACTTCTAATCCCCTGTAAATTCACCCAAAAAGTCATGAACTACATAATATTAGTTCTTACAGACTGACATATTTCCCTGATCTTTCATGAGCCACATGGGGAAACAGTTTTCGCCTGATCTGAATGAAGAAGAAAAACAGTGATCCTAATCAACCGTTTACCCTTAGTGGCTTCCCTAAACAAATCTGGGAAAGAGCTTAAAGGCTTGGGAATATCCTCGACCCTGCTTGATGCACTGTAATAACCCTACCTAATTATACTGATATAAAAACTAATTGGAAAGATAGCAAATGTCAGGGTAAGATGCAAATTGTAGGGTGTTAATTGCTGAACAGGTGCTGGAATAGAATTAAATGAGCATCTTGATTAGGAGAGTGGAAAAAACAAATGTGGACCCCGAAATCAAGTTGGCCACGTGAATTATTTAGCAGCCTCCTCGTACCAGCGAAAGGTCATGTTGATGTGACCTCTGCTTTGTGATGGGTGGGCTGACAAAACAATAGTGAACTCCAGGAGAAAACACGGCTTAGGAGAGACATGAGAGCATAGAACATAGGAAATCTGCACCTTTTCTTATTGATGGGCTTCCAGGTGGATAACACGATAGTAGAAAGTTTTCCATACGGATCGTGGCAGTGATGCAGAGGCACCAGCGAAGGAGTCCGTGACGGAAGGAGAACGTACAGGTAGACCACCTCGTCCTCTGCTGAGCACAGAAACAACTGACTGCCTTTAAGAGCAAATATTTGGGGATTTGGATGTTGGTCCAAACAAAAATGGACCAAAAGCCGGTTTTTCTATTTGCACAGAACTGAGCAGGGCTTTCATCCACTGCCAGAAGTTCTTCAGGGATGCCGCTATGGCAGTAAATGATGGGGTTTTTCTCAGAAAGCCATATCTTGTTTCACTGAGTGTCCAGCAAACAGATGAGATCAAATAACATCAATTAGAACCAGTAAGGAGACCCTATCATTAGCAGCTACTGTTATGTAGGATAGTTCTCATGAAGGATATCAATTCAACTTCAGTTTTCACCGATTTCGAATCTGAGACTACTTCTTCTTGGTGAAAAAATCAGATTTTCACAAGAACTCGTTGAGGGCGGAACAAGGCTTTGTAAAGAAAACGTTTCCATTTTTAAAGACGGTTTCAACAAGACAGAACCCGCTGAAATGTTTTGCCAATTAGTAGAAAAATCATGAAGAAATCTAGAAATCAATTTATTTTTTTTTCATTCCTGGGAAGATTTAAATGATTCTTCAGTGCTAAGAGTTATTTTACAACATAATTCAAACAACCAGCATGGGGAGAAAGGAGACCATTGAGTTCACTTAATGAACAATGGATGGTAGCGATCGCTGTTGGGTGACACCTGAAATGATCACAGTGTTTTAGGAGAGGCTGGAGACTCAGCCTAGAGGACTCCAATCCATCAGGCACTGTACAAAGTCATATTATAAAAATCCCTGCGTTGCAGCGCTTCCAAACTAAACAGAAGGGACAGGGAAGGAATGACTGAAACACAAGAAAACAGGCCAGTTGTCCTGGACAGCCTTAAAATATCAGCAGCCTTAAAAAGATCTTAAAATTAACATAAGCAAGAGCCCAGTTTAAGGCTTTTAATGCTGCCAACAAACTGCAAAGGACTGGCAGCATAAAAGCTGGATCTTAATTTTTTGCCACATACTAATTAACTAAACTCTCTCTCCTTTTAAGCAGTGCATTCCCAAATGTTCTTGCAACACCGCGCACTGCAGCTGCCTTTGCACTAATTCTTCATTAAATAAGATCCTACATATTGGACTCCTTTAGTAGAAGACCGAGCTGAGCACAGAGACCCTACAGGCGCCGTTTCCAACGTCATTCTGGCACCAAGCAATGCATGGTGTGAAGGCAGCGTTGAGAACTTCACCACTTGTCTTTCTGAGGAAAACTAACTTAGACCCATGGAATGGGTGGCAGAGAGACCCAATTTGCGCAGGGTTAAGCTGCAAATCTTGGTAGTCTGTTCAAGTCCTCTATATGGGAACGATCACGACCGCGCCGCAGGCTGTTTTATGGAGCTATGTAGAACTAGCACGTTAACAACTACCCCGTACCGCTCTTTGCCAATGCCAACGCCGTCCCAAAACAGCTCATGATTTCTTATATACAGAAAAATCGTGGACATGAAAGATACAGGGCATTTTTGTCTTTAATTATTTTCAAGGCTCGTATTAAAGCTTGCAGGAAGATAAAATGTCACCCGCACCTACACCTTGCAGCAACGTAAATCAGAAGCCTTTACTTGCCAAAGATCTGACACACAGGGATATTGTGGACCTCACAAACACCCATACAGAAGCTAGAAAACACTAGAATTAAAATTAAAGAACTCATTTCTTTTTGACTTACATAGTACAATCCTCAACTAGGAGTCCTTCCCAATGTGTCAGCACGTACCTTGCCCCCATTTTTACCCGCTCGTTGTAGCTGCTTCTTGCCTCCCCCCACTCTCCAGCTGAGCTGAACCCATTAGCAGGTCCTACTATTCCAATCAAGACTCCTATTCCAGTACAGAATTCCTCACCAAAGCTTCAAGCACAGCTCTCGTGAGCAGAAGTACCGTTTCCGCACGCCGCAATTGAGCCAGCGAGAGGGTGCTCCCAAACTACACACGATATACAACCATGTGTCACAAACAAGCCTGAGCTGATATAAATCTTAGCTGCACGACAAGTCACATTAGCCAAGGAATCAGAATCCTAAATCAGCTTCGATTTGTGCTAACGGAGAGCGTTTATATGTTGTCTGCTTTTCTCTTGCCGAAGCAGCGCGCTCGAGTAGAGCAAACCATCCATCCACCGTACGAGTGCAGAAAGAGACAGACCGTCACGTATCACCGTTATTTATATTTATCAAAAATGAATTTTGCCTATTAAAAAAAAAACCTACAGAAGAAAATAAAGGGGAACACGGTCACTTCACCCATCACAGAAATGGTTAAGGTCACTGCTTCTGAAGGGCAACTGTTTTTCAGGCAAGTTATCAGGCAGGGCCACCATCCTGCTTGTGTTGCTTGGCTAAACAGAAAGGAACTCACAGCGATACTTTCTGAAGGCACCAAAGTAAAGCCAGAAAACGAGAGAACCAGATGTCCCTGAAGGAATGCTGGGAAATGCTTGAGATAAAGGAGGAAAAAACCCACCCTTTTACCAAAACATCCCAGAGGATTTTTTTTTTTTGAGGTTTTATGTCAACAAGTGACACTGACACAACGCTGTCTACTCCTTCTCCCCTCTTTAGCAGAGGAATTTCCACTGACCAGATATTTTGTCAACATCAAACTGAATGATTTATACTGGCACGGATTCAACCTTAGAAGACGGCATTATTTTTCTTCAAGGTACCGAGAACCCATGTTCCCAATGAGGGCAGAGATTTGGAAAAACATCACTGCTCAAATATTCACTCGTGCTCCAAATCAGTGTCCAGTTTGAAGACACAGTGAAAATTCAAGTAGCTATAAATTTAAAGGATCATTCAAAGCTGTTCACAAGGTAGAACACTAAGATAAACAGCTTATATGAAGGAGGCAGACCTCTTCATCTTTATGGATTGCCCAAAGCATCAATTTTTTGTTTCAGATCTATGCAAACATCAGAATCCCAAGTTTTACCAGTTCAAAAAAGGAAACTTCAAGAATTGAAGTTTTTCACAGAAAGTTTGCAAAAGTGAAACCAACCAGCAGGCCAGGTGGGAAGCTTGGAAGCTTCATTCCTCTTTTCAGGACTTAGTTTCCACAAAATATTTACATAGATGCTTCTTGGTGTTGATGGTAAATAATATCAAGCGCCCATTGCTTTGCTGAATCGCAACCCGTGTGCTGAAATAGCATTTTTATCGATGTTGCCTAAGAAAACCTAACCACCTCTTCAAAAATGATTAAATCCAATTTGTATTGGCATCAACACCCTCAGCTTCAGGTCTGATTTCTTTATGCCATCAGTTAATTTCATCTGTTCGCTGCATACTGGCTTTCAACTGCTTTAAACACCTCTGTAATGACCGTCCCCAACGCCACCTCTTTTCGAACACTTGGTCGTCTTCTCCCAGGTTTGGTGTTTGGAACAAGAACGTGTGTGTATCTGGTTAACGCAAACCCACCTGCTGTGCTCGTGCTTTTGCAACGCAGCTCTTGTGCACAGAGCCACAGAATCATGGAATGGCTTGGGTTGGAAGGGACCTCAAAGTCCATCCTGTCTCATCCAATGGGACACCTCCCACTGGGTCAGGGGGCTCCAAGCCCCATCCAGCCTGGCCTGGAACACCTCCAGGGATGGGGCAGCCACCACTGCTCTGGGCACCCTGGGCCAGGGCCTCCCCACCCTCACAACAACAAATTTCTTTCTAATCTCTCTACTAAATCTTAGATAAGAGCAAGGCAATTATTTCTCTCCTTTCTGGTACAAGCCTCTTGGAGCAGAGCTGCAAAGATCAAGACAAAGACCCAGCAGGAAAATACAGCAGTGGAAAACTTCTCCCCTGGAGCAAAAGAACAGCCCTAACTAGAGCAAGCGAACACCTACAATAATCAGGCTGAAAAAGCAGCTTGGTGGCGCAGTTGGCGGCAACAATGGGAAGCACAAGAAGCGTGCAGAACTGATGGCACACCCCGTGGAGAAAGCTGACAGGTTCTTTGAGGGAAGCACTGGGAATAAAAGGGAAAGACTCTCAGAGGAGCAACTACAGAGCCCGAATCCTGAAAGGATTCGTGGTAACCGACGACATCATTTTAGTTTGCTTGGGATTCACATTTTCAATGAGAACCCCACTATTTTTTTCTTTAAAGGGAAAAAAAATCCATGGAGCAGATTTTTCCGCTTTCATGTCAAAAACTGAGTGGAGGGAAAAGGGCTCAACATTCCACACGCTGCAGAGCTGGAGTCGCTCTGCTCACTAGTCACCCCAGGCCACGTCGGTATGAAGTTGGGATGCTTTCAGTTGCAAAGCTTCTACAACCCCGGCTCTTCCAGCTCAGTTACTGGGTTGCTCTTTCCAAAATCAATTCAGAGGTGCTTTGCTGCGGGTATTAAACAGACATCAAGGTGTGTGAGCATTTGAACAAGAAAGGAGGTCGGCTTGTGTGGACTGACTGCTCCACCTCAACGAGTTGTCAGCGTATTCCAAACATCTTCGGTTGTTGACAAACACCATCAACACAATTTAAATTGCCATCATGACCAATACTACAGAACCACCTAGTGCTCCAGCCAAGGTGAAACTCTCCTTCTCCTCCCTTATCCCATCTTCCTGGCCAAACAGTCCCCTTTTCAAAGGAGTTGCAATTTAATGTGGCACGTCACGGTAGGTTAAGGGAGAAGTGATTTGTCCACAGAGAAGGGAAGGCTGGAAATGGACTTTGAGCATCCTTATTTCATAGAATCATAGAATCACGGAATGGTTTGGGTTGGAAGGGACCTCAAAGCCCACCCAGTGCCACCTCCTGCCATGGGCAGGGACACCTCCCACTGGGTCAGGGGGCTCCAAGCCCCATCCAACCTGGCCTTGAGCACCTCCAGGGATGGGGCAGCCACCACTGCTCTGGGCACCCTGGGCCAGGGCCTCCCCACCCTCACAGCAAAACATTTCTTCCTCAGATCTCATCTCAATCTCCTCTCTTTCAGCTGAAAACCCTTCCCCCTCATCCCATCCCTGCACTCCCTGATCAAGAGTCTCTCCCCAGCTTTCTTTTTGATGTTGATTTGCACAAGATTAATCACCAACACCGTAACCCATCATAAAAACAGGAGCCTTGCTGGTTACTCTCTTTTGGAATAAATAAAATATCCCTTTAGCATGAGAAATGCCATCGTTTGGTGAAATCAGCTTTATGCCATCTGCTGCCAGGAGTGACAGCGCCGGAGAACCCAGGAGAGGGGCAAGTGATTAAAATCCACCACAGGGCAATCAGTTGCCACTTCATTTGATTGTATTTTCTTAAAATAGCCTTCATAGGAAAGATACAACCCCACGTAGGGAAGAGCAGCTCCTTTTGCCTAATGGGTTCACCGTCACCACGGCTCGGATGAGCTGACTGCTTGAAAACAACTCGGGAGCCACAGTAAAAGATAGAAAATTATTGCTTCCTGTCATGACCAAATATTAAACACAGCACACACCTAATGGCTCTATCACTCCCCAGGGAAGAAGCTTTATGAACAATAAAATCCCAGCAGACTTGCACTGTTTGGACTTGGAAGGCTCATTATAGGCTCACTGATCCAATACGATTTACAAGCTCAATGGACTCCACTTGAAGGGAAAGCCACCGAATATGGGATTATAAATGGAACGCCTATGGAGAACGAAGCATTTATTTGTGAAGGAAATCAGCAGAGGAGAGGAGATGGAAAGGAAAGGGGGGGGGGGGAGGAGAAAAACCAAAAGAAAGATGGGTTGGATAACAGCAGCGTATCAGAGATCCAAACCAGAGAGAAAGGCGGGACTAGGAATTGCACTTCGAGAGAGGAAATGTTGGTCCAGGATGTGCTTACACGATCCAGCCTGGAACACAAAAGACACAAGATGCCCCATCCAGGGAAACAGTCAAAGCCAGGTTGGACTGGGCTGTGAGCACCCTGGGCTGGTTGAAGACGTCGCTGCTCACTGCAGGGGAGTGGAACTGGATGACTTTCATGATCCCTTCCAACCCAACTCATTTTTATGATTCTGTGACTTGGATTCCACTCCTTATTGTGTCACAAACTACCTCTCCTATGTGATCTTGGGCCAGCTCTTAAAGCCTTTAAAATTATGAGCCCATCTCCAATTGCCTTCAGCAAGGTGCAGAAATACTTAATATTTTTGATCTCGGCCTCGTCTTCATTTTACAAGGGCTTTGGGTGATGTTCTGAGCAGGACAAACTATTTCATACCCTATCTGAAACACTACACATTAATTGGGAGCCTCCGTCAGATGTGAAGCACTGGCTTCCGAGAGGCTGGGATTTTTAAGGGGAGAAAATCCAAATTCTGGGATTTTTACAGAGTAGAAAAATATAGGAGATCCCACCAGAAACAGACGGCAAAATAAACAAACAAGGAAGGGATGGACGTAAACAAAAGGTTCAAAAGGAAAGCGGGAGGCAGTAACAAAAAGGGTTAGAGGAGATGAAGTGACAAGTCCATAAAACCAGGTCTAGACAGAGGCCGAGAGGAGGGGAAAAGCGATAAGGAAGAGTATTTTAGATCATAAAAACACAGAGGATGCTTTCATTAGGATGCAAATACTCTGAAACATGGGAATTGCCAATGGTGAGTGTGGATGGATCCAGGCAAATGCAAACCCATTTTCAAAAAGTTGGGTTGCGGAGATCCCGTTGCCCACACGACTGTTCTACACGCCCAGAATTTCCCAGATACGGTCAATTTATTCTCAGTTTCTGTTCCCAGAGGTGCTTTAGTTCATGGGAAACTTTGACTCCATTCTCCTCTCCACTCCTACCAAACACATTGCCTCTAATGGCTCTCGTCTGCCCTTCTGAGACCACTTATTATCAATTGGCTGTGCAGCCGTTTAACCTCCTCGCTTGCTATTTACGAGAACACGACACAAACTGGATCTCACTCTCCCTATTGCCGGGACAAGGCTTCAGTTTCAAGGGGGACAAGGATTTTTCCACACTGAGTTCGGGCTTCGCATTGCTCAGCCAGGATTTGGCCAGCCAGCACCAAGGCTTTTTGTCTCGGCTAAAGCACAACCAGCCTAACAAGACGGGAATTCATCCACGCTCGCTGTCCAAACGGTGCTGTAGCATCACAGGAGCTGAACCAACTTACACAAAATTGCTAAAATCCTTTGGGTCTCATCTTTATTGGACTCATTTTCTTAAGGCTTCCAGGCAGTAGTAGCAATAGGCAGATTTTAGTTCCTTAAACGAGAGAAGATGTCCTTGCTCAGGGTTAACCATGCAGTTCTGGAACCAGAACATGTGCTACTGCTCCAGTTACAGACTGAGTGCAGCTACAGCAATCCATATTGGTTAACACGCCCCAAACCAGAGCATTTTTCCCTCTAACAAAGAATCAGTGACTGGTTTGTGTTGGAAGGGACCTTAAGATTATCCAGATCCACCCCTGACACCTCCCACTGGGTCAGGGGGCTCCAAGTCCCATCCAACCTGGCCTGGAACACCTCCAGGGATGGGGCAGCCACCACTGCTCTGGGCACCCTGGGCCAGGGCCTCCCCACCCTCACAGCAAAACATTTCTACACAAGATCTCATCTCAATCTCCCCTCTTGCAGCTCAAACCCCTTCCCCTCGTCCCATCCCTGCACCCCCTGATCCAGAGCCCCTCCCCAGCTTTCCTGCAGCCCCTTTCAGCCCTGGGAGCTGCTCTAAGGTCTCCCCACAGCCTTCTCTTCTCCAGGCTGAACAACCCCAACTCTCCCAGCCTGGCCTCGTACAGGAGCTGCTCCAGCCCTGGGATCATCTCCGTGGCCTCCTCTGGCCTCGCTCCAACAGCTCCAGGTCCTTCCTGTGCTCAGGACTCCAGAACTGGACCCAGGGCTCCAGGTGGGGTCTCACAGAGCGGAGCAGAGGGGCAGAACCCCCTCCCTCCCCTGCTGCTCCCCCTGCTCTGGATGCAGCCCAGGACACGGGGGGGTTCTGGGCTGGGTGCGCACGTTGCTGGCTCACGTTGAGCTTCTCCTCCACCCTCACCCCCACATCCTTCTCCTCAGGGCTGCTCCCAATCCATTTTCTGCTCAGCCAGAAGGCAAGTGCTGCTTTCGGACGGCTCAGGGACAGAATGGCTGCACAATTACACTTGGATAGCGCGTTGTTAGGAGCTCACAGGTACAAACACCCAGTGAAAATAAGGTTCCCCTTCACCGGCTTCCTAGTAAATACATACTTGAAACCAGCAGTGATTTAAACTCATCTCATTTATTTTGTGCTTGGTTTCAGCAGCAGTAACACCTCCAGCACAGGCAACAGCAACTAACAGTCTGGGGGGAGAATAACTTACTAAATCACTCCAAAACAACCACTTTTCAGCACGTGGATATTTGTGTTCTCACTGAAAGCTAGAAAAGCACACACGTATCCTCGGTTTCCTGTTAAACAGAGACTCCGAGAATGAGAGTCTGCAATGGAGAGAAAGGAGCAGGACAAGGTTTCCACCGCTCAAACTGGTTCCTTAACCACAAATCCATTCTCCATTCTTCTCAAAGAGATCTTTATGCTTTTGACTCACCAGCTTGCTGGAAAATCTGTTGCCTGTCAACATTAAGAAAGATTAAGTGACACAAGCCAGTCTGCAGTTTGCTCCATTTACAAGTTGAAGCGACTCCGTGTCAGAGATTTCAAGAGGCTTTGGGCAGCAAACTAGTAAGGAAATATTCTTTTGGGTTAAAGAGTTGAGGGGGGAAAGAAGCAAAGAGATTACAGACCAGCAGAACCACTTGTCAAACGGCTGGGATGGTGCACTTTAAGTTACTGGCTCCCCACAACCATCCAGTCTACTAAAAAATTCATAAAGAGACAGATGGCACAACAGCAGCTCTTTGCAGGAGAGCGGGGTTTAGCACTGAACAAAGGACTTTGACTCCCTAGGACAAGAGAAGGGATCATTGTGGGGTTTGGGAGGGTTGGAAGGGGGGACTGGAGCACGCAGGGAGCTGAGGAGGGCTGCGTTATCTGTGGCTCCTGGTTTCACCCCACAGCAGCAATAGATTTATTTTGCATTGTTGGGTTTACAAGGAGTGTGCAGGACAGAGTAAAACAAGAACAACCCAACTCTGATATACATATATATTATATATATATATATATATATATGAATGAAATCCTCCTTGCAATAGAAAAATGAAAAATAAACCCCTAAACTCCTATTTGAGTATCCAAAATAAACTTCCACAGCTAGGAAAATTGCTGACGTTTTGTGTTAAAGAGGGAAACTGAGGCACAGAGTGACCTGTTTAAAGCAACAGGGCAACTCAGTATCAGTGGGGATTTAATCCAGCTTTCTCCATTTGTGCTGTTCTGCCTCTAAGCATTAGGAAACATCCTTGTGTTACCCAGTGGTTTGGGGGTTCAGCCTGAAGGGGAGATGGAAGGGATAAAGTCCTTTTTAGATGGCTGAGATTAAGAGCTAAATAAACCCCAAAAATAGTCTATTCAGAAGTCTGCACTTATTTAAAACCCCGTCCTTCAAATGAAAACTAATCTATGTGTCCCTTTTGGAGGGAGAGGGAGTTGGGGGGGGGACACAAGGAGACATAAAGCCCCGTCCTATTGATGTGGACACCTCTCACCGAGCTCGTTAACACACAGCACCGACCCTGTAGGGGCACAGTCAGAATGTTTCAGCCTGGCAACAGCTGTCTTCCCTGAAGTGAGTTTTAGTGCTTGTGAAACGTGCCAGACAGCCAGGCCGGGCGAGTTCTCTCCTCTGTTTATCCGGACGGCAGGTAAGGGCACGAGCAGCAGCAGGGAAGGAAACCCCCACCCGCGTCGCCCCATTTCTGCGCTGGATGGAGGGACCCCTATGACACCGGGATGTAATCCAATCTCTTCTCCTTCTTTACAGGGATGCTAACAAGCGTGCCAGCTGTGTTCATGCTTTGGGGTTTTTTTCTTTAAAAAACAATAGTAATAAAAGGCAAAATGTTTACAGCACGCGTCAGCGCACTGATATTGCGGCTCACCACCTCCTGAACCCACCGTGCCAACGCTCAGCTGGTGCAAGTCCACGCTGACCCAGCTTCAGACCTGGCCCCGTGCCACCACCCACTGGAGGGGCACGTAGAAGTTTGAAGAGCGACCGAGGGAGCTGGGGTTGTTCAGCCTGGAGAAGAGGAGGCTCAGGGGAGACCTTATTGCTCTCTGCAACTGCCTGAAAGGAGGCTGTAGTCAGGCAGGGGTTGGTCTCTTCTCTCAGGTGACCGGTGACAGAACAAGAGGACACGGTCTCAAGCTTCGCCAGGGGAGGTTTAGGCTCGACATTAGGAAGAAGTTCTTTACTGAGAGGGTGATTGGCCATTGGAATGCGCTGCCTGGGGAGGTGGTAGAGTCACCGTCCCTGGAGGTGTTTAAGGAGAGATTGGATGAGGCTCTTAGTGCCGTGGTTTAGATGACAAGTAGGTGTAGGTGTTGGGTCATAGGTTGGACTCGATGATCTCAAAGGTCTTTTCCAACCTTGTGATACTGTGATTGCGTTAGTGCTTGTCGCAACACACGAAGTTTTCCACACGACCCAGTAGTTCCCTCAAATCCCATTCATCACTACAGCCACTGCCCCAGTAGCGACTGCAAGGTGGCAACAAAAGCATCAGGTTCTTTACAGCTCAATTAGGAAGAGTTTCAGTGAGCAGGAGGAGGATTTGGATCCAAGATCTCAGCTTCTTAAAGCATCTGAGTGAAATGACCTCATTCCATCAGCTTAAAGACAACCGAGAGCCTCCACACAACGAGACCACAAAGGCAGCCACACACAGCACAGAGCTTACCCTCACGTTTCACAGTGGTGTTCCAAGTCATTTCCCCTGTACTGGCAAAAAAGTCCATCCTATCCCAGCTACGCTGCATTGTTTAATTGAATGAAGATGTTGTATTTGATTTGCATAAAAATTTCTTTTGAGTGTTTATTAAGGAAAAAAAAAAAGGCAAATAAACTATTCAACTGGAAAAGTCACCCAGGTCTCCCCAGTGCCCTGGAGGTTTCAATCAAATCACAGCTTTAGTAAACTAGGTAGAGCACTACGAGTAACAAGCATATAAAATCACCTGCTCCAAATTGCTTAAACCTTCAAGAATTATATAAAAAAATAATAAAAACAGAATTGAAAGCTCATTCCCACTTGATGAAAGGGAAATTTCTATCCAAAACTACACAACTCACCTGAAGTAAGAGAGAAAATCTGCAGTAAAATGAGGAATTAAATCAATTTTTTGTATCCATGAGCTCTTAATTATAAGATGAAGGGTCTTTTTACTTGCATAGCTGGGGTAGGAAATGTAGCAAACCAAGGTAGCCACCACAAAATAGAGTGTTCATTTGGGAAGTCATCTTCAAAAGAAGAAACCTCCACCCTTCTATCTAAAGCCACTCCAACCCATGCACTTCACATCCCTTCCTGGTGTCGACGAAGAAGGAAACATTAGCGTGCAAAGTCCACACCGATTTCCAGGAACTACGAGGAAGGTTAAACACCACCACTTGAGCCACGAGAAAAAGAAACAAAAGCATTTATGTTTACTTATCTGAACCTACCAATTCCATAGGTATCAACTTCAAAAACTAAGCAGGAGGATAGGATAAACAGAACTTAGGATCACCAGGAACCCACCAGGAATATGATCCACCACGGGAACACACTGGAACAAATTTAACACTGATGCATCGTGAGCTTGCTTGCAATGTCGAAGGCTTTTCTGGCATTCTGAGAAGTGACCGCGGTTTGTGTTGTCTAAAAGACTTGGAGAGCATATTTTGCAAATGCGTCTGGACTAAAGATAGAATCATGGAACCGTTTGGGTTGGAAGGGATCTCAAAACCCATCCAGTTCCACCACCCACCATGGGCAGGGACACCTCCCACTGGATCAAGGGGGTCCAAGCGCCATCCAACCTGGCCTTGAGCACCTCCAGGGAGGAGGAAACATCTATTATGTAGCCCCTCCTATGTGTTCAGGTGGTCCTTTCAGTCTTGTGCTCCACTGGAGTTATTTCTGCTCCTGCTTTTTGATGCCTGAAATAGGAGCCTTGCAGGATCTGAGCTGTGTTATTGCTGTCAAAACAGAGGCATCATCCTGAAGTCAGATTCTGCTCTAAGTTGCACTGGAATTGTGACTCAGACCTTTGCAGAAACCTAAAAACTTCACAGTATCACAAGACTGGAAAAGACCTTTGAGATCATCCAGTCCAACCTATGACCCAACCTACACCTACTCCTACTTGTCAACTACACCACGGCACTAAGTGCCTCATCCAATCTCTCCTTAAACACCCCCAGGGACGGTGACTCCACCACCTCCCTGGGCAGCGCATTCCAATGGTCAATCACCCTCTCAGTAAAGAACTTCTTCCTAATGTCCAGCCTAAACCTCCCCGGCGAAGCTTGAGACCGTGTCCTCTTGTTCTGTCGCCGGTCACCTGAGAGAAGAGACCAACCCCTGCCTGACTACAGCCTCCTTTTAGGTTGTAGAGAGCAATAAGGTCTCCCCTGAGCCTCCTCCTCTCCAGGCTGAACAACCCCAGCTCCCTCGGTCGCTCTTCAGACTTCTACGTGCCCCACAGATCCTTGGCTGTGGGAGCGGGTAGACAGTAAATTTCAGTGAAGAAGCTCCCTTTCGTGTAGAAAAGCTCTGGTTTCCAAGAGCGAACGGAAAAATAACTGCAAGGTCCTTCTGATCTAAATCTAGTCCCCAGAGCAAAGGTCACAGCAGAAATGTTTTATTCAGCATAAGAACTTTTGGAATTCATTCAAGGAGAAGGAAAAAAACCCAAGAACAACAATACGGCTGACATTTTGTTTTCCCACTGAACTATTTCTTCCTTTTTAAACAGCGATACAAGTTTTCATGATTTGGCAAACACCGATGAGTTCTGCCTCCCTTCAGGTAAACCAAGAAATAGTCTGAGCGTCAGCCTCTGGAAGCATAAAAAGCAAGGAACCATAGAATCATAGAATCCTAAGGTTGGAAGAGACCTCTGAGATCATCGAGTCCAACCGTTCCTGTCTCCCCACTAAACCCTGTCCCTAAGGAACTCATCCACCCGTGTTTTAAACACCTCCAGGGATGGCGACTCCACCCCCTCCCTGGGCAGCTGTGCCAATCCCTGACCACTCTTTCAGTGAAGAAATTCTTCTTAATGTCCAGATGTGAGGAGAGGAATAACAAAGGGGGAAACACTGTGCAGCTGGTGAAGCTGTGTTCATCTAAAGCAAATTTTAGTGAAGTCCCTGGGCTCAGCTGATTTGGTGTGTGTTTAGTTCAGTGCAACATTGGATCACAGAATTACAGCATCGTTTGGGTTCAAAAAGACCTTGAAGATCATGAAGTCCAACCAGAAACCCAACGCTGCCAACTCCACCACTAAACCCTGTCCCTGGGTAACCTCAACTGGTTGGAATGTGTCGTTAGGCTTGGGTGATTTGTAGCATCTACAGCGTGGTCAGAGGTGTGGAACCACGGCACGGACAGGCGCAGCAGATGTTGTAGTTGTAGTTAATATTGTCATTAGCTCAGGCAAAAAAAGGAAAACCATAAAGCTGCAGCAGCACAGACATTGATGTGTCTCTCTACCTGGTAGCAACACCTCTCCTTGCTTCTTCACCATCCTTGGAGGTACCCAGAGTAGATAAATTATCTTCTGCCCACTCATGATATGAATATACCTCCAACGACCATACTGAGCCTGGGCTCTAAACTCCTCTACATCCTGTTTTGTTGAGGCCATAAAGCAGCTCAGAGATCAGTAACGTGGTGCTCTCCTGAATCCTTTATCTTTAAGTAAGTGCCTGCCTTTGTGGGAGCCGCAAATCAAACACAGAACTTGCTAGACCTGAGCAATACAGAGCTCACCCTAAAACTGAATCCCGTCTCTGCTCTCACACCCTACGACCGTCACCTGCTATAGCTCTGAAGAGGTTGGTGTTCTGTGTTGTACAACCAAACCGTGTTTCAACCACGTTGGTCCACACACACCGCTGGAATTACGATGCAGATGGCACAACCCAAGTGCCAGCCCCGATTTTCTCGCACACTTGTGCAGCAGGAGTGATGCATATTAATTAGCCGAGGCTCAAAGGGAGAACCCAGCACCTTCAAACACGTTCTTCTCCAGCCTCTCTATTCCTTCTGTTCTAAATGGAAAGCTCTAGTCCTGTTCCACTTCACATGTACTGTTTAGACATGGCTCTGCATGACATAAAATACGCTTTTGTAATCCTTTCTCATCTGTTTCACGGTTCTTCATTTCATAGAATCATGGAATGGGTTGGGTTGGAAGGGACCTCAAAGCCCACCCAGTGCCACCCCCTACCATGGGCAGGGACACCTCCCGCTGGATCAGGGGGCTCCAAGCCCCATCCAACCTGGCCTGGAACACCTCCAGGGATGGGGCAGGAAACTGACCTCAACAAACATCCCCATTTGCTGGGATTTCCAGCTTTGTCCCTCCAACACAACTTGTAAGTACAAAACTAAAAGGGAAAACCATAGAGTGAACAGAGTGGAAGAACCCCACCACGACATCAAAGATCCAAAATCCTTTCGATTATGTCTGTGATGAAGAACTGAAGGAAATAATTGTAGGTCTTTATACAAACCAGCTTGACCGTTCTGAATGCGCAAATGAACTCACGAGGACTACTATGACAAATAATGCTCATTAGAGTGCAGATCGACCACGTCAGACAGACAGACAGAAAAACCGAGTCCACAATCAATCCACTTGAGCACCAGCTCTCCACTGGCCCCTTATAGCAGCTCCTTCCAGGAGCTTTAAACAGTTACTATGGAACAATCTGGGGGGAAGGCTTCTTCCCAGCCTTTCCTTGTTCAACGTTCTCCTTCTGGAGATCCCGGTTGTGCCCTTCTTTTTGCGACAGCTTTGTTTGATCTTATTTCTCCTTTGTGAATCTTGCTGAACTCCAGATCCCAAACAACACTTGGAGTCGGTGGGTTCCACACGCTGGTTTTTCTAAGCCTCCACAAACACTCACAACCTAGAAGACGCCAGTTCATGACTTAAACTCCTGCTCTCCTTTATTTATGTTTTTTATCTGGAAAAGCAGAACTGAGACCTGGATCTGGAACCAGGTAATCCATGAAGCTGCTGTTCTACATTACAGTTGCTCACAATCCCCAAATTGTCAGCTTTAATCCTGTCCGATATGTGTCTAATAATAATATGTTGCATTTCTGCCTTTACCCTTTCCTCCCTCCCCACGTTTCTATAAACACATTACTCTTTTCTTCAAGAACAGAGAATACGGTTTGCTCAGAGCTTTCCCTGTCTCAGCAATGCAGTTGGATCGCATCCCTCGTGAACAGAATGAATTCCAGATACACACACGGAATATTTGGTCACAATGAAAATGACGCGCAGAGAACTTCATATAAAAAAATAAACATCAACAGTTTTGTCAAAGTAAGCTCAGATGGGCTGAAGTTGAGAATTTTTCCAAGGATTCGAAGGAATCACGAAGCATAGACATCACCACACGAGAGATAACCATGGAGAAAGACCCACAGATAACTCCAAGAGAACAAAGTTTTGGGTTGTTTTAGTGGGAAAACAAGGATTGGTTCCTACCTGTCAATGATCACAGGGTCAGATGGGGTCTCATTCCTGTTGCCGCAACTTTTCTTCTCGCAGCACCGACTAGAGAGAAGAAGAAAATCAAAAGTAAAGAACTATCGCGACAGGGGAGGGAAAAGCGACCAGCGACAAGTCTTGTCTGCAGACCTTGAGGACTCGCAATGTGCCTCGAAGAGCAACCGAGAAAAATCAAGCCAGGTTTTCTGGAAGGGAGAAAAAGTGAGAGAACTCAAGCTGATTCCAGCTGGAGTCTGGCACTTGGTTCCCTCAATTCTTTTTTTAAATTCCCAGCCAAAAATGAGCAGCAACACGGTCACACTATAAGGCACAATTTATAGAGGCTTAATGAATGGCGATACAGGCACCAGTACTGTGTTATCACCGAACCATGGAATGCGTTGGGTTGGAAGGGACCTCAAAGCCCACCCAGTGCCACCCCCTGCCATGGGCAGGGACACCTCCCACTGGGTCAGGGGGCTCCAAGCCCCATCCAACCTGGCCTGGAACACCTCCAGGGATGGGGCAAAAATCCCAAACTCTGATTGTCCAAGATCAAATAGTTCTTGAGTATAGGTTGTATCCTTCCCTACCATCTCGTGACCTATCTGTGCACGGGCACCCACCCACTCATATATAGAGACAAATCATCTTTGAGTGTGCATACACAAATGTGACGTAACTGGGATTCCTGCAATCCATACGTTACTGCAAGCTCCCGAGGACAACGGCGTTACCTTGCATTTTCTTACCAAGTCAGATAAATACCTTTATTTTTTTGCTGCAGGCTCCTCACAGAGAGGTTTCTAATTTCCATACAATCATGCTGTTGGCCAGGCTGTATAAAACGTGTATAAATACGTGCTTAATCTTAAGGGCTTATCATCACTGAAACAATTGCAAAGGGATTTACTGACGAAATGCCAACTTGAAAAACATCTCTTCCAATCCTTAGGGGGATCCAAGTGTGTTCAATAGCCATTCAGTATTTTTTTACATTGGTACTCCAGTAGCGTTGAGTATGAAACTTAGAGTTGCTTGATATTTAATATTCAATATTTAATATTCAACAAATCAATTACTAGAATAATGAGTCAGTAGGTTTATTTTGATGGAATTGTAACCATACACAACCCTTTTCAGTTGAAAGGGGGAAGATTGAGATGAGATCTGGGGAAGAAATGTTTTGCTGTGAGGGTGGGGAGGCCCTGGCCCAGGGTGCCCAGAGCAGTGGTGGCTGCCCCATCCCTGGAGGGGTTCCAGGCCAGGTTGGATGGGGCTTGGAGCCCCCTGACCCAGTGGGAGGTGTCCCTGCCCATGGCGGGGGGTGGCACTGATGGGCTTCGAGGTCCCTTCCAATCCAACCCATTCTGTGATTCAAACTGGGAAGAAATTCCAAACCGAGAAATTAAAAATAAATAAATAAACAAGAAGTTTAAATTCACTGAAGGCAGCACAGAAATATGAAAGGGTGATCTTTTCTTCTTGAAATACCTAAAATTCAATTATAAATACCTATAATAAGCATTTAGTCCAAAAACCTCTTTCGGATATGAAAAATTCCAAATGCCTGCCTTTTCTCCCAGCGTGTGCCAGGAACTTCCCGTTTACAAGTGGAAATTGCCCAGGCAGATGAGATACAACCAACAGATCTATTTGACTAGCAGCTCTAACTGTTTCAACATTTCTACATTCCCTTTGCCTCAAACCTGCACTTATTCATCGATGCTAGTCCTTTTAAAATAAAAGGATACACTAAATATTTAAAAATCCCTGGGGCAGCCCCTGGAGCTGCTGTAAATTGTCATAGCTCCATCGACTTCAGTGAAGCTATGGTAATTCGCACGAGCTAAGAATATCCCGCTCCCTCCTCCTCCCAACTTCGTTTTGAGCGCATATCTGATGCATTTTGCCGCCTAATGATTGTTTATAAAGATTTACAATTTATTTTTTGGGGGTACTAAAAGCCAAGATATGAGATGTTTTCTGAAGAAAATAAACTAAAAGAAGCAGAAAACGTTCACTCTGAAGAATTTAAATTTGGCACTTGCACCTGACATAGAGTCATGGCATGGGTTGGGTTGGAAGGATCTCAAAGCCCATCCAGTGCCACCCCCTGCCATAGGCAGGGACACCTCCCACTGGATCAGGGGGCTCCAAGCCCCATCCAACCTGGCCTGGAACACCTCCAGGGATGGGGCAAAAATCCCAAACTCTGATTGTCCGGGACCGAGTCTTAAAGCAAACTGTTGCCGTGACTTCTCCAATATTTACATTTCTGCTACGACGTTGTGCAAGGAACATCCCTTTAGAGATGCTCATGTGCTTCAAACAAGAGCACCAAGGCCTAAGACTTCCATTTTCTACACCTTTTCTTATTATTCTTTCCCCTCTAACTCGATCTATGTGGGGAAAAATAATGGGAAATTGGATCTACATATATGGAATAAATAATGGGAACGTTGATCTACATACATGGGGAAAATAATGGGAAACTCGATCTGCAGACATGGGGAAGATCATGAGAAATTGGGCCCATAGACATGGGGAAAATCGTGGGAAACTGGATCTACACAGGGAAAATAACGGGAAAGTGAATCTGCAGACATGGGGAAAAAACAGGAACCTGGATCTACAAAGATGGGAAAATAACGGGCAAGTGGATGTAGGTACCTGGGGAAATTAGTGGGAAACTGGATCTACAGACATTGGGAAAATAATGGGAATCTTCTTCTACAGGGGCAGGTAATGGGAAATCGGATCTAAATACTTGGGAAAATAATGGTTTACATCATGAACAGTCTTGAAAAAAATAAGAAGAACGCAGAAACCAAAAAGCTGCCACAGCCACCACCAGCCCCACAAAGCGAACACCCCAGAAGGCTGCTGCCAAAGGCAAACTCGCCTCCTTCCTCTCCTCGCACTTGACTAAAATGGTTTTAAAATTCAGCCCTCAACTTCCCTCTCTCCCCCCACCCAAAAAAAAAAAAAAAAAAAAAAATCTGTCTCTAATTTCAAACTCAAATAAGCTCACAGCATGGTGGCCTTTGTTTTGTTTTCTTCTCCCCAACTCCTCCCTGCAATTGCATAACAAAAGTGTCTAAATTCACACCATCTGGCCAAGCAAGACACGGGCCCCAGTGGCCGCCTGGCCCAGCTGATTAGAGCTCCTGTCTAGTCTGAGCCTTGTGGCGAAAGTCACAGCTGTGGGGCTCGCTGGCGCTCAATACAACTCTGTTATTAGCCAGCTGTAAGCCCTGAGACTACTTCTGTTCAAATTATAATACCTTTTAACCCTCTGAGCATTGAGGGCATAGGGGGTTGGCTGGCAGCAGCATAACAACCAGTTCCCTCTTAGCCCGTAATTGGAAGCAAAAGAAGAGAAGAGGGAAAACAAAAAAAAAAGTTATTCCAGGAGAGGAGACTGTTTTACCTTGATTTCCAATTATTTGGGGGGAGAGACGTGTATTTTTGAGCCGTTTAATACAAGGGGTTCTCACCAAGGTGTAATAACCCAACTCAAAGGTTTCAGAGCCGCAAATAAATAAATAGAACCTCTCGCCGCAAGCGCTAATTATTGGGAGTTGAGAGTTGAACTTGCAGTGGGTGCGACAGATTGGTGCAGCCGTATCAATATTTAGACAACTTTTCCGCTAAGCGGGCATCTGTCACCGGCTGAGTGGAGGACGCGGAGTTTCGGATGCGCTTGTCTCGGTAAAGCAAGAATATACACAAAAATATATACACCAAAAATATCACACCCCAAAATAAACAGTCTACCTTCAACTTCTTGGAGGAAGAGGAGCAGAAAGACAGGCAGAGCCTTGTTTTTAAAGGCAGGAGGCGTCAATTTGGACAGCAGAGCGGGTAAAGTGCATTAAATTTTTATACAGCCTTCCTAATGCAAACTAAACCAGGGGCTTTAAAAATTGATGCCACCACTTAAGCCGCACACAATGAGGAGGATTGGATTATTGTACTTAAAAGAAATAAAATAAAATGTCAAGTTTAACTAGAGTTGGATCCATTCCCCTGGTGTTACTCAAAGCGACGCAGCATCCTGCTCAGAGCCGCTTTAGGGAAGGGCGACATTTAAAATCAAATGTCTTGATTAGGTTACAGAGCCCTTTTGATTTCCGTCACTAATCTGTGTTTTACATGGGAAGGACGTCCCCGAGTTGTAATTCTTCCTTGGTTAATCTACCAGGCAAGAGAGTTCGGTATAATCGGAATAATGGTTTACGTTGGTAGAACACCACCTTAAATCAAACACAGAGTGTGTTTATAGGCACCAGCGGAGGCCAGGTAGAGAAAAGCTGAACAGAGCATTGAATGTTAGAAAGGCGTGGAGAGAAAACAGGGAAAAAAACAAATGAATTTTATTTTCAAGTACATTTGGATGGGAAGGCGCTGCTGTTACGTATTTTAACTTCTAAACCAGAACTGCGCTCTCTAAAGGAAGAGCAGACGATGACGAAGCGCGCTAACTGCTGCTTTATTATCACAAATCAAGACCCAACTGCGTAGAAATTAAAAGATATTTCTTCTCTAACATTCACCCAGGTATGGGGAAGGTTTTCAACACTACAGATATTTCATGCCTCGTCCTAGAGGTGCCAGAAAGTAACATATAAACTGTGTCTACAGGTCCTCAAAAAGTGCACCGTAGGCATCCCCATACGCGGGCCACGTGTTTGCGCACACGTATTGGATGGTGATGAAAAGGAACAACGCTCACGGTCTTAATTAATAAGAGGAAAGCACAACAGATTAATACTATACATTTACTTGGTTATTATATTCAAAACGTAACGGAATAGTTGATAAAATTGTTCCATATTGAGATTGAGACTTTCCCTTTACAAGAAGTCTGTCGAGATAAGCTGGTTTTGCTACTGAATTAACTTAAAATCCTATATTTAAAAAACAAACAAGTAGCAAACTTCAACATTCAAAGCAGCAACAGCCCAAACAGCTCAACCCCCCCCACACTCACAATAAATCTCGAACTATGTTTAATAAAGGTCGAGACGGGTTTTGCCTTTCGTTTTATGAAAGAGCATTCTCTGCACTATTTAGCACATTTTAATATAAGAACATCGCCTGTTTACGTCGTTATATGGATTGAAAAAACATTAATTACATGAGAACAGGGAAAGTAATAAGTTACCATGGAAGCACGATGGACATGCACGCGGCACGTGTAACTTCAGACTTACACAAATGTTACTAAAAACATCCTCAACTCATTTTACCCTCTCATTTAGAACTTTTCATGTTAAAAATAATGTATATTTTTAACTAAAAGGTGGAAGTCTCCTGTTTACACGGTATAAAAAAAGGATTTGCGTTTGAAGGGGTTTCTATTTTGGCTGGGGTGGAACTACATAAAATTAAAGAACATTAGAGCGATGATAATTTAATTAAGAAAATTAAAATATTTCACCAGAGAAAATAACATGAAAAATGCTTTTTAGCTTTCAGGTGAAATCTGCTCATTCTCAAATAATGAACAGGAATTTTGTAAGAAACAAGCGCATGAAAAGTCTCAATTTAAACAACACACCCGAAGGCCGGGTTGAAACAAAAATAGCACAGCTTAGAGTGCGGAGCTGGGGCTGATGAAGCTCTTGCAGTTAAAAAAATCAACATAAACCACACCAAAAAAAAACAAAAACCCAAATATCTGTATTGAACCCAAATCAAATATTATCCAAACTTAAAAAAAAAAATCTTCCTACACAAAGCATCTCTCCGACTCAAGAGCCAAATAAACAGACTCTTCCTTCATCAGAAAGGGTATTTTGGGCTCTATGGCAACAAACTTATCCGAGACGCGTCGATAAAGTCCTCTTACCTGCACATGACTTCGTGGGTGAGCAGAACTCTGCACATTTCGGGGTTCTTGTTCTGTCCTTCGTAAGTTATGGGCTACAAAAAAAACGGGTGAACATCAGGGGGTTAATTTTTTGCCGTAATATTCGGACCTGGGGTGAAGGCTTTTTACCATCACTCGCAAATAAACACCTTCGCCCACAGCCTTTATGAGCGTGGAAAGCAGCTGATACATAAATATTGATATAAAGTGGATAAAAATCTACAATCGTAGAGGGAAAGGGGAAAAAAAAAGCTACTTAAGAGCATTACTTTTTAATTGCCCTCGAAAATAAGATCTGTGATACAGATAACGAGAGCTAAAAATGAACCAGAGAAGACAAAACATGCAGGGCAGTGTTAGGAAATGAAAGGATGGGGTGGGATGGGGTAGCACGGCAGATACGAGCTGTGCTCACCTGCTTGGTGACCGAATCGATGAGTCTAACGTACAGATCCTGTTCGGTCCTGACACCTAGAGCGAAGAGGAATAAATAACGCTCTTACATCCATCTCCCTCTAAACATCAGCACAAAACCATGCGGTGTCTTATTAAACACCCTCGGAAAACCCCTGGAGTTCTGTTCCTCCCGTGCTTCCCAAGCCCGACCACACCAGGTAAAGGTGGGAGCCCATCCCTGCGCTGAAGGAGCATCGTGCAAGGGAATTCCGGTGTGGTTTAGAAATCAGAGCCACGGCACCTACAAACCCTGTCCCACTGTACAACCCATGGAAGGGGACTGGAAGGGGACTGGAAGGGGACTCACCGTTGCTGTAAAGGAGTTGGAGTTTGTAATGCGTGCCGTTGTTCGTCTTTTCATTCCCTTGCTCCTGAAAGACAGCATTAAAATATATATAAATATAAATAAGCGTAGATGTAAATATAGATATAGATGTATATAGAGATGTAAATATAAATATAAGTATAGATAAAGATATAGAAATAGATGTATGGATAGAGATATAGAAATAGATATAGAAATAGATATATGGATAAAGATATAGAGATACAGCAATAGATGTATGGATATAGATATAGAGATATAGAGATACAGAAATAGATATATGGATATAGATATATAGATATAGAAATAGATATATGGATAGAGATATAGAAATAGATATATGGATAAAGATATATGGATAGAGATACAGAGATATAGAAATAGATATAGAAATATTAATAGATATAGGTACATAGACATAGATATAGGAGATACAGGAGATAGATATAGATATATAGATATAGATATATACATAAATACAGATGTAAATATAAGTATAGCTACAACTGTAGCTATAACTACAGCTAAATATAAATATAAACTTCCAGAAGTTACACTTGGCACACTTAAAATGCTGATCACCACGATGGAAGTGACAACAAAGTTCATTAAAATTCTGAGAGGTGAATCCACTGATTGAGATACATTAACCTTCCGAATGACCCAGGACAAACTACAAAACACTGCTGACATCTCCTCCTGTAGGAGTTCAAGAACTTCTTTCCCTCTCTCATTTGCTGTTACGCGCCGAACTTTTTCAAGGCAACACACTGAGACGAATTTGTGCGTTTCGAGTCAGTTAATATAAAGCAGATTGATAGCGGGAAAGCTCAGTGGGTTTGGGGTTTAATGTGTTCATTGCTTTGCAATTGCGTTATTTGGAGTCATTATTGATATTTATTTCCTGGATGCTGTGTTACAAGGATGTTTCTGGCACGGCTTTCGCTGTAATTTCCTAGAAGATAATTATTTACGAGCATCCTTCATAATTAAAACAATCCTGTCCATGGCTACAAAACCAACGTGAAGTGGTCAACACATGGATTTAAAATGGAAAAGCGAAGGCTTTTCAAGTCCTGCCACTGATTTTGGAGCCTTAGAAAATACAGATTATCAGGCTCAATGGATAAAATGACACATTCCCTTCTGTTAGGGTGCAAATAAAACCTGGTATTAAAATAATAATTTTAAAAAGAGCATATTTATCCCCCATCAATTTTTTTTTATTCTTTTTTAGTGGGTTTGTGAAATTCCCAATAAAGCAGAGGCTCATAAGCCTTGTTTTAACTACACCAACACCCCTACCAAACCCTGGGTTGTATTTTGTGAAGGACAACAGGTACCAAAAGTTAGGAGGTCAACGGGGCGGGGAAGGGGGGGGGAGGAGGAAAAGCTCAGATTTGGGGAGGAAAAGAGCAAGAGAAGAAGCCTTACTTTATCATTCTCTACAAAGTCCACAAAAGCTGTCCTCTCTATTTCCACGGGCTGCCCCTGTCTGTCGTAGAGAGCCAGAACAAAGTGAAAGAAATTGGATTTCCTCAAGTTGGAGGGTGGCTGCTTTTCGAAGTGAGCCCTGGACAAAGCCACTCCGCTGTGGAGGAAACACACGGGATGGGGAAGGAGGGAGAGACAAAGACGTTACCAAGGTTGTGCAGCAGTTCACAGCAAAAACAAACAGCAAAGAGCATGGGATGCACCCCAAGGGTGCCGGTAGCCCCCACTCCTGGGTGGCTTCCAGCTTCCAGACTGGGATGCAGGGAGGGATGGGAAGAAGCGATGCTTGGGTTTGGAGCTGTCACTGTCACTGTCACCCGTGTTGCTCCCGATATCTTTATAGTTTCACCCCGAGAAGAGCAATAATTGATAAATCCCGAATATTAAGAGAGCGGTATTGCTAAATGCAGCAACTCTTTCACTGCCTCCTCTCCCTATTTTCTTTCAGGGTGGGAAGTAGATATAAACCATCAGAAAGTCGGGATGTGTTTGCACATCCCAGCACCGCTCACTTTTCCTGTAGGAAAAGACAAGCGACCTTAAAACATTCCCTACACCGCGGGCTGTCAACTTGAAGGCACCTAAATTTCAGATAGAAAACGAGTTGTTTTGAGCAAAGCATCCACTTTCCTCAGTAGCCAAGTTTGTCGGCGTCACCTTTAGTCACTGACCCGCTTGAACCGATCCCCACATCTTCCTTTTCTGATTTAAACCGAAATAATTCAGAGCCGGGTTTATCAATTCTTTGCCCAAATCCTGTCTCTGCCTGCAATAAACGCAGCGAGGTTTCCCACGCATTTCCCGACTCGGAATAACTGGGTAGCCAAATTATCCCGAACTGCAGCTGCATTTCTTAGTGGAACTGGATGCGGCTCACTCTCCCCGATGCTGATTTTTACCTCCTGCAAGGAAAACGGGTGCAGATGAGCACCTCTACTTTACTTAATAGATTAAATCTATTAAATGATGCCAATTTCTACCTACTGCAAGGAAAATAATGTAAATTATCACCTTCACCTTACTTAATGGATTTAATATATTAATTGATTCCCATTTTTACCTCCTGCAAGGAAAATGGGTGCAGATGAGCACCTCCACTAAATAAATCTATTAAATCCACTTAATAGAGAAGCTCGGAGGAAGAACACCCTCCGTTTTCAAAACAGCTCCGCGGCGTTGGCAAAAGTATTTGACTCTTTGGCAGAACTACAGATGCTTCCCTGCGTTTTCCTTTGCCAAATCGACGGAGTTTGAACCCTCCACACCCGCCAGGACTGGGTCTGCTTCGGGGCTCCTTCTCTATCTGCAAGAATTCGGATTTCTCGGGTTTGTTCCTCATCTCTAATAAAACCCCCGGTGATGCCACCAGCCACGAAGCGGCTGCATCTCCCCTCTCCCCTTCTGAGGAGCCGTTTCCTTTTACTTTCGCTTTCCTCGGCAAGAAATCCTTCTCCCCCCTTAGCACCGTATTTATTAAACCCTCTACCGACAGTCAGAAAAGTCTGACAACTCCTCCCACGGTGCTCGGAAAACCTTGCTCTCGGGTCGGGCTGTGGGTTGGGGCACAGATTCCTGTAACCTCCCTGTTCCATTTGATGTCCCAACTCCTGTCACCTTGCCTCTATAATAAATAAACCCCAATTTATTCCCGGGACCAATTTATCCTTCCTGGGCTCTGCTACTTTTTTTTTTTAGGTCTTTTGTTTGTTTGTGATTTTGGGGGGGAATGTTTTATTTTAGTTTGGGTTTGGTTTTTTTTTAGTTCTTTGTTTGTTTGTTTGTTTGGGGCAGGGGGGATGGGTTCAAGTAACCAGAGAGCAAGGAGAAAAAATAAATATATCACCCCAAAGGGGTGTTTTGCCACCGTTTTACTGCAGAGACTGGAGTGACGGTGCTGTGCCAGCTTGGATGGGGAAAGGAAATAAAAAGGAGGGGAGAGCTAACTCGCCCAAATAAGTGAAAATTAGGCAGACAAGCCCCTGATGTGGTGGGTTCAGGGCAGCAGGGATGGTTCCCGCACTCGGGCAGGTGCCACACGGGAGGTGCGAAGGCGGCTGCGCAGGAGATCCGCATTTTCAGTTAATTCCAACTTGGTCCCAACTCCTATTTGGCTGCGGGAAGGAGGATTCTGTGTCGCTGGGAATGATAAATCCACTCCCCCACACCCCGTCCTTGGGCAGACAGGGAATGATCCCATCCCTCTGCCATCCCATCCCCGAGCTGGGTTTTAGGAATCTCTGGTTTTGGAGAGCTTCTCCCTAGCTCTACCTGGAATTTTCACTGCCTAAAGGAGAGTGGGAAGGGACAGAAAGGGAGAAAATAAATATAAATATCAAATGCAAATAACGACGGGGAGTAAAAGGGAGGGGAAGCAGGGGGAAAGTGGGGGAGAAAGAGTCACGGTTACCTTTGCGCTGCTACGTTTGCATCCACAACCCCAACGTTCCTGACCCAGGACCTGACGGAATCCATTTCGGAACCTAGAGATTTGTCTTTCAGAATCGGTCCTCTTCCTAAAGTATCTTGAATCCCAAACATTTAAAAAGTCTATTCCAACTAGCAACAGTTTCCTGGTTTTTTTGAGGGGGGAGAAGGGAGGATAAAAGGATAAAATAATCAGAATAAAAAAGCTGCAGCCTTTGCAATTGATGCAATCAAATCCCAGGAAAGTGGAGAAGTTCAGCTTGGGAAGCAAGTTCTTCCGTCTCTAAGTGCTACTTGGTTTTAATGCCGTCAAATAAGGGGGGAAAGAAAGTTTTTCCTCTTGCAAAGTAAAAGTTACGCCGATTCAGCCTCGCCGGGTATCCTCATCCTTCAAAGGCGGAGAGGGAGCTGCATCCTCTGGTACCAAGGATCACCTGTTTCTCAGGCACGGGGAGGAGGGCTGATCGCTGCCTAATCCAGGGGAAAAAAGGGAAAAGGGGAAAAAAAAAGGGGGGGGGGGGGGGAGGAAAAAAAGGAAGCGGGGTGGATGGTGGAAAGGAAGGAAGAGCTGGAGCGAAGGAGCGCCCGGTGACTCGCGGCGCCGGGAGGAGCCGGTCCTGCCCAGCGCGGTCACCATGAATGGGGCACGGCGGTGGGAAAGGGGGCGGGGCCTCTGCCCAAATAAGGGAGGTCATTTGCATAGCGCGCTCTGATTGGAGGATGCCAGCGGCCCCCGCGCTGCGGGGATGGACCGGCCCCCTCCTCCCCCCCCCCTCCGCAGAGAGAGGGGACCGGGGGGAGGATGGGGGGGGGAGGGCAAGGAGCGAGACCGCACCGGACCCGCACTAACCCCGCACCGGACCCGCAGCGACCGGACCACGACTCAGCTCCGCATCAACCCCGGATCGGACCCGCAGCGACCGGACCCCGGCTCAGCGCCGCACCAACCCCGCACCGGACCCGCAGCGACCGGACCCCGGCTCAGCGCCGCACCAACCCCGCACCAATCCCGCAGCGACCGGACCCCGACTCACACCCGCATCAACCCCGGATCGGACCCGCAGCGACCGGACGCCGGCTCAGCTCCGCACCAACCCCGCACCGGACCCGCAGCGACCGGACCCCGGCTCAGCCCCGCACCAATCCCGCAGCGACCGGACCCCGGCTCAGCCCCGCATCAACCCCGGATCGGACCCGCAGCGACCGGACCCCGGTTCAGCCCCGCACCAACCCCGCACCGGACCCGCAGCGACCGGACGCCAGCTCAGTCCCGCACCGGCCCTGCAGTCCAGCACCAATCCCGCACCGGACTCGCAGCAATAAGACCCCGGCTCAGCCCCGCATCAACCCCGGATCGGACCCGCAGCGACCGGACCCCGGTTCAGCCCCTCACCAACCCCGCACCGGACCCGCAGCAACCGGACGCCAGCTCAGTCCCGCACCGACCCTGCAGTCCAGCACCAATCCCGCACCGGACTCGCAGCAATTAGACCCTGGCTCAGCAGCGCAGTCCCGCACCCCAGCTCAGTCCCGCATCGGACCCGCAACAACCCAGCACCGACCCTGCAGCAACCGGACCCTGGTTGCGTCCCACAGCTCCGCACCGGACCCGCAGCAACCGGATCCCGGTTTAGTCCCGCAACGACCTTGCAGTAACCAGACCTCGACTCGGTCCCTCAGTCCCGCAGTAACCGGACCCCGGCTCAGCCCCGCAGCCCAGCATTAGCCCCGCAGCAACCGGACCCCCTGCAGCCGGATCCCAGCTCAGTCCCGCAGCAACCGGACCCTCGACCCACAGCAACGGGACCCCGGCTCACCCCCACCACAGCCACATCCCAGCTCAGTCCCGCACTGACCCCGCAACAACCGGAACCCGGACCCGCACCAGCCCCTGGCTCAGTCCCGCAGCCCCACCGCAGCTCGATTCCGCACCGGCCCCGCACCAGCCGGTCCCCCTGCAGCCGAATCACAGCCCGGTCCCGCAGCCCCACTACAGCGAGATCTCAGCTCAGCCCCGCACCAGCCCCTCAGCAACCGGACCCCGGACCTGCAGCAACCGGACTGCAGCTCAGTCACGCAGAACTGATCGGGTTGTAAGGAAACCTAAAGACCACCCAGTCCCGCACCGGCCCCGCACCAACCGGCTCCCAGCTGAGCTCCGCACCAGCCCCTTCGAGCTCTCCTGACAGCCTCCACCTCCATAAACCCGCACCGCACCAACAACACCCCAACCGCACCGGCAGCTGGCTGGTTTGCTCCCAGGTGCGGTGTTTTAATAAAAAAAAAAAAGCCGTGTTTAAACAAAAAAAATACTATTTAAGGGGAAAAAAAACCAATATTCAATAAAAAAGCAGTATTTAAACAAAATAAAAGCAGTATTTAAACAAAATAAAAGCAGTACTTAAGCCAAAAAAAGCAGTAATTAAACAAAAAAGCAGCATTTAAACAACATAAAAGCAGTATTTAAAGAAAAAAAAGCAGTATTTAAAGAAAAAAAAAGCAGTATTAAAGAAAAAAAAAACATTTAAAGAAAAAAACCCAGTATTTAAAGAAAAAAAAAAGCTGTATTTAAAAATAAGTAGGATTTAAATTTTAAAAAACAGTATTTAAATTTAAAAAACAGTATTTAAATAAATAAAACAGTATTTAAATTAAAACCAGTATTTAAATAAAAAACCAGTATTTAAATAAAAAAAAACCCAGTATTTAAACCAAAACAAGGCAGCATTTAAACAATAAAAAAGCGCTCAGGAGGCACGAACTGGGTCGGGGTCCCAGTGCCCGAGGGGCTTCGCGTGCCCAAACCTCCCTCCCGGGCGAGCGAGAGTGGGTTCAGCTCGCCCAGAGGACCCTCAAGTCCTCCCATCCCCGAGCTTAAAACTTTTTATAACATCCTCAAAGAGGCGAAACACAAAATTCCCACCGAAGGGATGCGGGGCTCGTCCCACCCCGCTGCCAACCGGGAGGGTCCCCCAGCCCCACGGGGTGAGTGTTGGGGTGTCCCGTGCAGGGACAGGAGTGGGACTGGATGCTCCTTGTGGGTCCCTTCCAGCTCAGGGCATCCTGTGATTTAATTGACACGTTTTTAACCCATTTCGCTTCGGGGAGGGTGGTGTGGGGTTCGTTGGGGTTTTGGGGGAGGGGGGGGGGTTTGTGGGGTTTGGGGGGGGAGGGGGGGGGTGTTATCTCCCTTTTTAAGGGCAAAGATCTGCCTCGGAAATCTCTGCAGCACCAACGCGAAAACAGATTTCAAGACAATGAATGCAAATCTGTGCTCCGAGACCATCTGCCAGATGAGGGAATCAGATGTTCGCGAGTTAAAGGGACAGCACAAGGATTTCCTTCACTCATTATGTGCAGCTCCTCTCTTTAACCCGCTTTATATTTATTATTTTTTTTTTTAAAAGGGGGGGGGGGGTTCTGCCCATTTTCTACTCCAAAATAATCCCCGACTCCTTCCAGCCACCTTCATTTCCAACACTTTTTGATTAAATCCTAAATTTTCATGGAGTTCCGTACGGTTCCATCCAAAAATAAATAAAATCACTAATTCAAATCTTCCCATAAAACTTTCATTAAAACCCATCCTTAATTCAGGGCAAAGCTGGGGCTCCGCGTGATTCTGCCCACAAAAGTGGCGGATATGGTATTAAATGAATTAAATCGCCTCCCGAAAACCTTCACCTAAATTGAAAACCGTGCAGTAAAGGGAATTTTTTTTTATTTTTTTTTTTTTTTTGCCAGGTTAGCAAAAGGCAAGGAGTTCTTTTAGCGTGAAGATAAACTCAGCAGCAGTTTGACGCCGTTCTAGAGGCCAGCCTGGCAAAATAAAATCTCAGCGTCTTCACGAGGCGATTTCTCAAGCTCAAAAAAAAAAAAAAAAAAAAATCATAATCCAACCAAAGAGGGTAAAAATATTCAAACTTATTCAAAAAAGTGAGAAAACAAGACTGTAGGTATAGAAATACAGGCGGTTATAAGGTGTATTATTGTGATTTATGGGGGTTTGACCCTTTCACAATAGGCGGGGGGACATTTCCTCCATTAAAATCCCCCCCCTTTTTTTTGGTACAAACATCTTTTTTTTTTTGGCAATGCCACTCTGAGCGTTTTCGCCTCAAAGGAGAGGGGGCGGAATTCCCACTCGAGCTGCCCTTGGCAGGTACATCCAGAAGGAGAAAACCTTTCCTAAGACCTAAACTCGCTCCTAGGGTTAAAGCCGAGCCTATCCCTGCAACGCGTTAAAAAGGGAGCCCTGATGCTCCAGCCCGGTTCCTGACGACCCTTCCAACCCAAAGTGATTCCAACCCATGTGATTCCATACCTCCCCCCCCCCCCGCCCCCCCCCACCCCGCGGGCTCCTGTGCCAGCTTTGGGGACAATAAGGGACTCGTGTGCCCCCCGGGGGAACCGGGCTTTTAGGGATTCCTGGCAGGTCAGAGGGCAGCGGTGAGGGTCACGGGAGATGCGCTCCCCTCCTCCCTAACAGCTGCCACCGGGAATTTGGCCCCCCCAGGGACAACAGAGGGGCGCCGGCACCACTGCCCCCACTCCCACCCCCCCACCCCACCCCACCCCTCCGGGACCCACGGCCTCAGGGAGGGATGATCTGGAAGCCCCCAGGGAAGGATGCTGGGATGGGGGGAGGATGCTCGGGGAAACGATGCTCTGGGGGGGGGTCCGGGGAGGGGAGGTCTCGGGGAAAGGATGCCCTGGGGGGGGGGTGGTCGGGGAAAGGATGCTCTAGCGGGGGCCCGGGGAGGGGGGGTTGCGGGGAAAGGATACCCCGGGGGGGATTCGGGGAAAGGATGCTCTAGGGGGGCCCTCGGAGAAAGGATGCTCCGGGGGGAGGGGGCGTCTTGGGGAAAGGGTGCTCCGAGTGGAGGAGGGGCCGTGGAAGGAGGCTCCAGGAGTCCCCCCCCGGAAAAGGGTGCCCCGGGGGTGGGCTCTAGGGGAAAGGATGCTCCAGGGGAGGATGCTCAGGGGGGGGCTCTCGAGGAAATGATGTTCCGGGGGGGAGCCCCTGGGGATGGATGCTGCGGGAGGAGGGCCGGGAAAGGATGCTCCAGGAGCCCCGCAGGAAAGTGTGCTTCGGGGGAGCCCTCGGGGGGACCCAGGGAAGGATGTTCCCGGGAGGGGGGCAGGGGAAAGGATGCTCCGGGAGCCCCCCAGGAAAGGATGCTTCGGAAGAGGATGCTCCGGGGTAGCTCTCGGAGAAAGGATGCTCTAGGGGACCCCCCGGGAAAGGATGGCGGGGGGGGGGACACGACTCTCGGGGAAAGGATGCTCCAGGGGGAGAACCTTAGCAAAGGATGCTCTAGGGGACCCCCCGGGAAAGGATGCTCCGGGAGGGGGCTATCGGGGAGCCCGGGAAAGGATGCTCCAGGGGGAGAAGCCTAGGAAAGGATGCTCTAGGGGACCCCCCGGGAAGGGATGCTCCGGGGGGGGGCCCTCGGGGAAAGGATGCTCCGGGGAAGGATGCTCTGGGGGGCAGCACAGCCCCGATCCCGCTCCTCTCCCCGGCTCCGGGAAGAGAAATCGCTTCCAGCGAGAGAATTTGCCCCCCCTCAATCAAGTTTCTCTCCCTTGCAGCGTGTCCTGAAAGGACAGGCGTTCTCAAACACTTGGGGCATGGCGAACTCCTCATCCAGGTTTCCTATGTCAAGCGCTTGGTTTAAATCCAGTTTTGGGAAAAGCCCATCCTGGAATTCTCTGATCTGAATTCACTGCGTGAAAGCAGCCTTTTTGCTTAATTTGGGTTTGCACTTGGGGAGGGTCGGCTACGGGGGATTCCACCGGCAGGGAAATGGAATTCCAAGAGGAATGAGCGCCCTGGCTTGGGAAAAAAAAAAAAAAAGCCCTGGAAGAGCTGTCGAGGAGACCTCGGTGAGGAGCAGGAGAGCATCTCCCGCATCTCCCGCATCTCCCGAGCAGGAACGGAGCCGGGATGGGGAAATAGGGATGTGGGGAATGGGGATGCAGGAATGGGGATGTGGGGATGCGGGAATGGGGATGTGGGATTGGAGATGCAGGAACGGGGACGTGGGGATGCTGGAATGGGGATGCTGGGGAACGCGAGATGCGGGGATTTAGAGGATGCGGGGGTCCCTCCCACCCCATCCCACAGCCCCCAGCTTTCCTCCTCCTCCTGAACGTCTCGAAGCGATTTTCTGCCTCCTGCTAAAAAAGAAGGGAAACCGCAACCCGAGCGCTGCTCCTTCCCTGCTGGAGGAAGGGCTGTTCCCCCCAGGAATGCCCCCACGTGCGGGGTCACAGCCCCAGGTGAGGCGGTTTTGACGTGGAACGGCGAGGTGCTCAGCTTTGCCAGCAGGTTTTTAGCAACGTTTTGTAACAGCAGAGTCAACTTCCACGGCTCGACACATCCCAGCATCTCCCAGCAGGGAGAAACACACAGATTGAACACAACACTTAAGCCCCTTTTAAAGCATAACCTTAAAACTGCTGTCATTTTCTCTTACTCTTAAGGAAAAAATGTCAAAGAGAAAGTTAAACTACACCTAAAGACACTTCATTCTTATTCCTGTTCATCTGAGAACTCACCATCCTTCAAGTGCCCCAAGGGAATGAATCGAAGGTTAAAATTAACAGTATCAGAATGGAGAGAATAACTAATTTTTCCCTCTTTACCAATAATTTTTTCCCTCTTTACCAATAATTTTTCCCTCTTTACCAATATTTTTTCCCTCTTTATCCAATATTTTTTCCCTCTTTATCCAATAATCTCCCTGGAAGTTTCATTTTTCATTTTTCTAGTGCACCTATACTAGAAAAATAAATGTGCTCGTTATAAAACTTCAAGCCGTTGGCAACTTAAAGGAACATTTAAGTCATTTGAAATGCACACATCAATCACATTTTTGGCAATACAATGCTGTTTGAGCAAAAAAGAAGTCTGAAAATAAGCATAAACAAAATATTGACTTGCACGGGGTACCCTAAGACAGAAATGTGGCTGCAGAAACCGGGAGCAGCCTGGATTCTGAACCGGAGTGAGGAGAAGTGTGGAGCAGTCAGAGATCTGCACACAGAACTCTGTGTACAGAACTGGATTAAAGCTCTGCTCCAGCAGATGCAAACTCACTCCTGATTTACAAGACCCTGGGTTTAACCAAAATAAGAATGTCCATAGCTTGAGGGAGGGAGAAAAAAGCTTCTTAACACCTCTTAGCACGTATTATATTTTTAATAGAAGAGGTTTAAAGCAGTTCAGGTGCTGCAACTCCATCACGAAAGCAAATCAAGCTCTTAAATCTGACCGGAAAATGCAAAATAAGGACTGAAGCACCAAAATGCTTTGGGTTCTATTTATTCTAAGCCTGGCTTTATATAAATAACACACAGGTTCTGTCCAAAAAGAACCCCCCCATGTGAGTGCCGGAAAAAGTTGAACCCCCAAGTACAAAATCACTGATGGTCCCCACGGGCAAATGACCACAACCATGGGTTCCCAGCTCTACCTGCTCTCTCCCCCTCCCCTCTTGCACCATAAAGGCTCGATTTACTGCACCTCTCCCCGCTCATCAGCGCTCACCAAACAGGCAAGTTTCATAAACGCGATCAGTAGGACCTCTAAGGGGCGAACAAAGGAAAGCTTTCAAACTTACACAGGCATAAGCAAACATTTAATAACTTCTTCTCCACCTCATCTTTCCCAAAAGAGAGAAAATATTGCATCCATCAGCTCCTCTTTTGAGGCTCCCATTCATTCCAATAAGGAGGTGCTTTTTTTTCCACAAGAACAGAAAAAAAATCCCACATCTGCTTGGTTTTATATCCAACGTTTTTTTTTTTTTTTACTTTTAAAGATACTTTTACTGCCTTTTGCCTAGCGTGGCTTTTGGAACACGTTAGCAAATAACATTTTACCATCGGGAGCGTATGTTCCATTTTATTTTATAACGCAGACTTGAGAAGTTGGAGGGCTGAAGTTTGTTTTTCTAACCACATGGAGATTTGAAGCAACAAGCAGAGGCAGGAAAAATACTTTAAGTGGGTGTATATTTGTGCTGGGATATTCTCTCTCATTTGGCAGTTTATGGAAAGCAATCAAGGTCAGCTTTTTCCATGTGTCTTTGCATACAAAAAGATGTTGCTTATCTAAAATATTCACCGGGAAGAAGAGGTTGTCTATTCCAGGTAGATATTTCTGACCCAAACGCAGCGGTCAGAGGCTCCCCAAGAAACTGGATAAATGCAGAAATACCAGAGAGCAGAACTAAACCCATTTCTTTATAGACGAAGCAAACAAAAAGGGGTGCTCACTATTACAAACACAATTAAACTGGCACTCAACCTGTATCAGTCACTCAGTGCTCTCAGCAGAACTATTGGCCAATACACACACGCTCAACCTCACACAATGAAGTCTTCATTTTGATTTCTTGACTCAACTCTACGCAGCTCAGTCTTAAACGGGTACCTAATTCCACGAACAGTCCATCCGGAGCGATGCCACACGGACACATCATCTGCTCAAAAGCGAGCAAACCTTAAGCAATTCGCTCGATAAAAACTTGATATTTAAATATTTACTATTAAATAACTTGAAGAAGGTTTATTTTACAAGCAGTGAAGTTGATGCTCTGTAACACCAACCGCCCTCAACCCATCTTTCCAAGGTCAGGGTCCCATAACGGCTAAAATCCTGAGCTTTGAGTTTCAGTCCTTAGGATTTAATTTAGTCTAAACGTTGCCTTCTAGGAGGTGAGAAATCTACCCAGAGTTTTAAGCCCTCCGTGATATTTAATTATAGCTTACCATTTGAACCGTTTCTTTCATCGCTGATTTTAAGGGCTAAACATCAGTGCTTTGAAATTTGCACACCTAAATAGTTCTGCTACTTAAAAGGATTCAGTCACCCTGGTTGTACGGCATCACGTTTCCATCCATTAGGTAGGGAAAAGTCATATATTTCTCTAATTAACCCGATACTATTAAAGTATTTCAAGATCATTGCTACTCTAATAAAATTGTGCCCCACCCAGCTAAGCTACTACAACAGAAAGATAAAGAAAACACCGTGTTTGCTAGCTTTGTGCCCCCGATATAGTGTGAATTTGTGTATTTAGTGGGGTTTTACAGTAAATTTGGATATAAAATTCTTAGATGTGGCTCCTCAAGCACTTTTCCCATAACCAGAAACCATAAGCAGCACGGTTGGAACGTGTGGATGCAGAAAGAAATGTGTGCATTCCTGTAGGAGATGCGGGGCCAGGAGTGATTGGCAGGACTCCGTTCTAATCACGTCCAGGAGGAAAATCCAAACTCCACGAGAAGTGGGACTCTTCCTATAAGCTTTAGGATTCAAGGCAGTTTAATTTAAGAACTCAAGTTACGGGCATCAGACGAGAATTAGCTGATAACAGAAGTCAGGCTGGGCTCACACTGGTGAACACGGTTGGACTGGGTGATCTTAGAGGTCTTTTCCAACCTTAACGACTCCATGAGTTTAAGAATCGCGAACGCAACACAAAAGGGGACCTTTATGACCCTCAGCCAGAGCCAGGCTGTGCCGTGGGTACCTTTCCTCAGTGTAAAACTTCTTCACAAACCATGAGCTATTTTAAATCTCCTCCAAAGCTATGGTAAACCATTATATCAGCTCAGAGATGGTTTTTCTTGACTTTGCCTTTCTCCTGCCGACGGAAGAATTGCCACAGCAATTGAAGACGCCTCTCTTCAGGATGGTCCATTCATGACAGGTAGCACTAGCTTTATAGATTCACTGTGTACTGGTTGGCCAGTATGGGCTGGGGGTGAAGGGGATGGGAAGAAAACCAGCTCTCTCACCCCTTTAGCGACTTGCTAAAGATGTAAAAAAAGCCCTTGCCGATTCCAAGCCCGCAGGACATCAATGACAACAAAACAGCTGAGCAGGTTCAAAGGTTTCAGAACACCACCCCGAGCAGACACAGCTTTGTGGTTCACATGCATTCTTTGGCTTTAGGGAAGGAAAACACCCTCTGTTGTTTTCAAGAGCATGTGTTCAGAGCATCTGAAGGCTAGAATATGTTGGAGCATATGGCATATAATTTCCTTTCTTCCATTCATAATCTGCAGCGAGATCAGTTCTAGTAAGAACAACCTTCAGCTTTCATTTGACTACGTTTCCACAGCCACGTCCTTCTAGCAAACCAATTTAGGCATCGTCTTGGTACGATCATCGCTATGGATGGACTAAACAATTTTCTTATAGCAAGTAGATGCCATAAGTCTTTAAGACTTTCCATCTGCTTGGTGCCTCCACTGACATCTCCTGCTGAAGGTACGAACACCATACGATGCTGCTATGAACTCGCTTTGTGTTTGAACACCATCCTCGTTACTAAGGTCTCATCCAGATGAGAAAGCTCTTGCGCTGCTCGTGATCAAAGCGGTCAAAGCAACAGTGAGGGGAAAGAGATGAAAGTCAAGGAAGGCAGGAGGAGAAAATATAACTTAAACCCATTACACGTTACACCTTGCAGTATAGCTATGAAGTAACTGGACAGCCACAGCTTTCTAATGATCATAGAATCGTTAAGGCCGGAAAAGACCTCTAAGATCATCCAGTCCAACTGCCAGTCCAACATCACCGTGACCACGATGTCCTGAAGTGCCACCTCTACACGTTCTGTGAACACCTCCAGGGATGGAGACTCCACCACTGCCCTGGGCAGCCTGGCCCAAAGCTTCACCACTCTCTCAGGGAAGAAATTTTTCCCAATATCCAATCTAAACCTCACCTGGTGCAACTTGAGGCCGTTTCCTCTCATCCCACCACTTGTTGCTTGGGAGCAGAGCCCAGCACCCACCTCACCACCCCCTCCTTTCAGGAGCTGCAGAGAGCCATGAGGTCTCCCCTCAGCCTCCTCTTGTCACCTAAGATAAGATCTTCCAGCTTTTTGCCCCGAGCTGTGCGCAGGAACCCTTCCACCCAGGATTTGCTGGATTTGACCATGCTGAGGGTGCTGGGCAGGGGCCGAGAAACCGGAACGCGCGCCGTGCAAAAGGCTGAGCAGCACAGCATGTTCAGCCTCCAGAGGGGAAACCCGTTTTACACGATGGTTTATGGCATCTCTATTTTTCCCCGTGTAGAATATGAATAATGTTAATGGTGACAGAGTCTACAGGCAATAAAAAGGCCTTTGCAGGTATCAAACGGCTTCAAGCTTTGCTTTGGCTCCCTGCCAGCTGCTCCAGCCAGCCAGGACTTCCTACTTCATGCTAGAACCAGTTTCCATTAAGTAATTACAGGGCCTTACTGGTTTCCAGTGAGAAAACAGATAGAAAACCCATTATGTTTTGATTTTTTAAAAAATGACATGAAGAATAGAAAGGAAGAAATTCGTGTTTCGTGCACATCTGTCACTGTTTTAAATATATATTTTTAATGGATAATTATCATTATTATCAGATTCAGCTGCTGAGGCTCAAAACAAGAACATGGGTTGGGAAGCCAGACAACGAAAAATCTCTACTTTTATCATCATCCCTTGTTCAAGCAGCACAAGAAGGCAAAGACCAAGAGTCCTGGGCATCCCTAGGCTAAGCAATACAAAAAAGAGTTCCAAAGAGAACTTGAGTGTGGCAAGAAATAAGACTACAAGACAAAATAAGACAGGAACAAGACTTTTTCTGGGCATCATCACTCTTGCATAGCTTTAGCAGATTTGGCCAGTTGGTAAGAACCTACATTTCAAAGCAAAAAACCCACTTTCCACTGCTATTAAATTTTTTTATCAGGCAGGACGATCAGCATACAGGCAAAATATGTTGTATAAACTAATAAGTCATCTTCATAAATACTTCTCATTTCACATTTCCAAATCAGAAAAGCAAGAAGCGAGTTTCCTTCAGTCTGACCTGGAAGTGTGCTTTTTGAAACAGACCCGGTTAATTTCTTCTTATTTTCTCTTAAGTTTTAAACTCTTGACTATTTATTCCTGGTTTTGTTGACCACTACGAGCGTAAAAGTACAGCTCAGCAATAGCCAAACAGGTTGTTTCTTCATTATTCCCACACAAGTTGGCAAAGGCGATTTCATTGAACACCCAAGCATCACACACACCTATCCAGCACCCCCGTAAGTTTTCTGCAGGGTCAGGTTAGCACTCGTGCCAAGAGTCTTCCTCAAAAAGGATCGAGACGCCCTGCGAAGTGAGTTGCTCGATGTGCTTTTCGTTCTTTTTAATTCAAGCATCGAGACGAGTTTCGCAGCACCTGCATTAGATAAAAACTTTTGTATCGTCCCTGTTCACGAAGAGGGGATGTGGGAGCTCATGGAAGCCAAAGTTCAGCAGAAATGGGATTGGATTTCGGGAGCTCTTGGATTCTGGGACAAAGCTATCCATGAATATATGAAATTATTTCCCCACGGCTCAGTTTTTGGCACATTTGCCCTGCAAAATAACAACATTGAAGATGTAAACCATCAACAGCCAGGAGACAAACATCTGTTTTAAGGAACACGCTGCGGGCTGGGAATGAGACAACCTTTGCCTTTCCACCAGGTCCTGGTTAGATGAGCCAAGAATGTTCACCTGTACCTACAGTATCATCTCAAAACCTGAACCACTGCACTTAAACACTCTTGTACGTACAGAGGATGCATTAAATTATATGTTTTTAGCCCACCATTAGAGGTAAAGCTTGACACGCTGATAAAGTGTTAGAGTTCTACTCAACAATTGGAATGTTTCCATTTCTGCACTTTTTGTAAGATGAGGAATACGGTTTCCAAGCCTTAAGGGTTCACAGAACCCTTATTTTACACCTGGCCTTATTATATTCTAAGATAGGCTCTAAATATTTGGTCATTTGAGATGTTTTAACACCTGCACTGATTTCCTGCCCCCCAGGTCTGTTTGTTGTTCGTAAGTACAAGACAGAGAATAAGGGAACTGGACCAGCCGTGAAATCTTTGTGCTCAGTTTCAGCAACGGTGAAGCTGCGCGTGGACATCTGGTCACCAACATCCCAAGACCACCAGCCTCACGCTTTGTCATAGCAGAACACCGAGCACAAGACCAGATTTCTCTTGTGCTGTGCAGTCAGGTCCAGAAAAAAAGAGCCCATGTACCCAGGAGTTCAGAGTCTTAGAATGGTTTGAGCTGGAAGGGACCTCAAAGCCCAACCAGTTCCAACCTCCTGCCATGGGCAGGGACATCTCCCACCTCCCAAACCTGTAGCTTAAACAAACAATTAAAATCCCAGTCTTGAGGGTCCCGTTTGCCTGGGCAATGCCACCACCTCGTGGTCTGTGCAGTCACACCACCGCTAGAATATTAACGTCTGCGATAGTGAACAAACCTAACGCTGCCTGCTGTTCTCCTTGGAGAGAGCTTTGCTTAGACCTCATTCAGGAACCACCTTAAAGCTCTGTCTGGCAGGCACTGTTGGAATTAAACATAAAACAACAACCAAACAACCCTACGTTAAAGCCGATACCTGTTCTCAACACTCACTGAATGAAGGTAACACCTCCTACTCATGGAACGCCCCAAAAAACGCCTTTCTGGTACCCTTATTCTGGCATAGGTTCCTTTTCTGTCCTCCAAACCATATGGGGCATGGGCACATGAATCATAAAGGTTGGGAAAGACCTCCAAGTTCATTCAGTCCAACCATCAACCCAGTCCCACCGTGCCTGCTAAACCCTGTCCCAAAGTGCCACCTCTACACACTTTTGAAAGCCTCACGAAGGTGTGAGTTGCCCCATCACGTATTACATAGGAGGTGCAACACAAACAAGTGGAGGCTGTGCCTGGAACTCAATTTATTTAACAAATAAAGAAAATAAACCACAATCACGTTCACAACTGCTCCCTTCAGAGCTGACACCCGGCTGCATGCGGTGCTGTCAGTGCTCCAAGCAATTCTGCAGATCAGGCTGTTGAGGATCTCCATCACCTTTGCTTTCACATCTTCTACCAACAATAAATGGGTTCCTTTGAGAACTGATTGGTCCTCATCACCATCAGTCTCAGTCAATAACGGAAATGTTTCTGTTCTAGAATTCTTCAGTTTCACAAGAAACTGCCTTTCAGTAGGGAAAGGGGCTCCAGGAAAGCTGGGGAGGGGCTCTGGATCAGGGAGGGCAGGGATGGGATGGGGGGAAGGGTTTTGAGCTGCAAGAGGGGAGATTGAGATGAGATCTTAGGGAGAAATGTTTTGCTGTGAGGGTGAGGAGGCCCTGGCCCAGGGTGCCCAGAGCAGTGGTGGCTGCCCCATCCCTGGAGGTGTTCCAGGCCAGGCTGGATGGGGCTTGGAGCCCCCTGATCCAGTGGGAGGTGTCCCTGCCCATGGCTTTGAGGTCGCTTCCAACCGAACCCATTCTACAAACTCACCGTTCACTCTTGCACAGCGACATTTTCCAACCAAGGGTAAGGAAACATCTTTAATTGAACACGCGTCCACTCCTACCGAGGGAAGCAATCGAGCTGAGCCTCGTCCCACTGTGACAGGTCGGGACGTAGTCTATATCCACCTTTCTATCTCTCCCGTCCCAGTTTTGGTTCCCGAGCCAGAGGGTCAGTCTTTGGTTTCACGTCTCAGACCTCACGCACACAGCAATTCAGGTACATCCCAGAAGAAGGAATTTTTCCTGATCCATCCTCGGTTGTGTCAGGAAAGACGGGAGCCGGAAGCGCTGCCCAGCTCTTTCTGATGCACTTTGCATAATGGGTTGACGATATCTTTCATCAAGGCCTTGAGGTGGCACCGTCAACCAAAAATATTGCCTTAAGGACTGATTTCTGGAACCAATTCCAATTGCAAACCCAATTTATTTGGAAGGAAGAGAACTTGAGCCACCTCATGTCTAGATTAGCAAAGATCCAGTACAAACAGTGGAGTTCTATCAGCAGAGCAGAGGTGCAGGTTCAAACCCTGTTTTCACAGCTGCAGATGTGTGAGAAGTTTGCAAAAGTCAGGGCTGTGAAACTTTCCGTAGGTGGCAGCATTACTGCAGAATTGCAGAGGGAAATATAGGTGAGCACTTCGGTGGCTTCAGCATCCACAGAAACCTCCCTTATGGGAAACACCTTCTAGGAATTAATTACTTTTCTACAGTGCTGCCACCCCAGACAGGTAAACCTGGAGGAGGAATTAAAAATAAATCAGGGAATCAGAGCCATGGAATGGGTTGGGTTGGAAGGGACCTCCAAGCCCATCCAGTGCCACCCCCTGCCATGGGCAGGGACACCTCCCACTGGATCAGGGGGCTCCAAGCCCCATCCAACCTGGCCTGGAACACCTCCAGGGATGGGGCAGCCACCACTGCTCTGGGCAACCTGGGCCAGAAGAATTTCTTCATAATGTCTAATTTAAATGTTCCGCCTTCCAATTTAAAGCTGTTCCCCCTCATCCCATCACTCCAGGCCCTTGGAAAAAGCCCCTCCCCAGCTTTCCTGCAGCCCCTTTCAGCACTGGGAGCTGCTCTAAGGTCTCCCCAGAGCCTTCTCCTCTCCAGGCTGAACAACCCCAACTCTCCCAGCCTGGCCTCGTACAGGAGCTGCTCCAGCCCTCGGATCATCTCCGTGGCCTCCTCTGGCCTCGCTCCAACAGCTCCAGGTCCTTCCTGTGCTCAGGACTCCAGAACTGGACCCAGGGCTCCAGGTGAGGTCTCACACAAGGACATGGATGGAGAGGACAGAACTAGTGGGGTTCCTCCCCAACTTTGTAGACAAAGCTAGGGCACCACTGGAACCCCCCCAGCAGCACCAGAAGGCTCTACAAGCTGATTTTCCTCAGGCACCCAGGCCTTCATCAGCTTCATCTGTGGCTGCGAGTCAGAATTCCTGCTCACCCTTCCACATCGTGCTTTTAGGGTACCCGTAAAGAAACGTCCCAAAGGAAGCTGCTTGTGATCAATCTGCTGCTGTTCCACATCTGCCTCCTGGTTTTGCTTTTGCTTCCCAATCCTGGCTGGTTTCATCCTTTTTAGGAGATAGGGATAATAATAATAATAATAATAATAATAATATATTAATAATTATGAGAAATTATAATAATCATGGGGAATAATCGTGAATAGTGATAGTAGTAGTGGTGGAAGTAGTAGTAATAATAATGAGAAGTATTAATAATGATGAGAAATTATAATAATAATGAGGAATTATAATAACCATGAGGAATTATAATAATAATGAGGAATAATCATGAATAGTGATAGTAGTAGTGGTGGTAGCAGTAGTAGTAGTAGTAATAATGAGAAATATTAATAATGATGAGAAATTATAATAATCATGAGGAATTATAATGATAGTGAGAAATTATAATAATAATGAGGGATAATTGTGAATAGTGATAATAGTAGTGGTAGTAGTGGTAGTAATAATAATAGTAATAATAATAATAATAATAATAATAATAATAATAATAAAAAATATGCAAAGGATAACCCAATACTTTTAGAAGAGGCTGAGGAGAAGACATCCCCTATTTTACAAGCCCTCTTGACTCATTATTTCACAACCAAGACTTAGAACAGCAATGGTCCCGCGCTCATGAATTCCCCTCTCAGCCTTCCCTGCCACCCTGCTGTAGCGAACGCTCCGGCCACACGCCAGGCATTAACCTTAGGTAGATCAAGGACAAATACCCAGAGCTGCTCTGAAGAACTTGGAAGGATTCCTGGATGAGGGTATTAACTGAAATGCCACGTACCTTTGCAAACACAGAAATGGGACCAAGCCTGCCTAGGATTTATTTTGGGGTCCCACAAAACAAATTTCAACAAACAGAAAAAAGTGGGGTTTTTTTTCCACTTGAGAACCTTGTCAAGCCCCCACCTTCAAAAAATCAGTACTCACAAAAATTAAACATACACTGGAAGCCTCCCATAAGCTCTTGTTTTGACAATGAGTGTTTTCTATTTTCACTCTAGAGCGCTGAAAGTTCTGACTTCTCCAGGCTTCCCTCCTGTTTCACAGCTTTTTATCCCATTAAAAATGCAAGGATATTTGCATTTTTCCAGTAGATATTCCTAAAAATTATAAGAATCCTAAGTTTTTGTTTGTTTCATGGAATCACAGAATGGGTTGGGTTGGAAGGGACCTCAAAGCCCACCCAGTGCCACCCCCTGCCATGGGCAGGGACACCTCCCACTGGGTCAGGGGGCTCCAAGCCCCATCCAACCTGGCCTTCAACACCTCCAGGGATGGGGCAGCCACCACTGCTCTGGGCACCCTGGGCCAGGGCCTCCCCACCCTCACAGCAAAACATTTCTGCCTAAGATCTCACCTCAACCTCCTCTCTTTCAGCTTAACTTTCAGCTCCAATTTCCGTAACTCTCCAGCACCTTCCTTCCGCTCAAGCTCTTCTCCTTATTCCCCTCACTTCAACCACCACACTGAAATTCCCTCTTTTAAAAACTGACCCAAAACAAATTGCCAGCTCTGATTTATTACATTTTCCCCCTCTTTTCCAAGCCTCAAGCATGGGAACCTCTTCCATCCTTACCCATTCACACCATAAATGGCACCTAGTGCCCATCTCGCTGATCAATGAGATAAGCGAAAATCAAGAAACGAAGATGAATTGGTTTTTATTCTCTTAAAACAAATTGAAAACTGCAATGAACCCATAATTAATGGTTCTATCTCGTCCACTTGCTGAACTTAAGTAACTGTTTAATTAAACAATGAGTTAACACTATTAGCAAAGCGTGGTATGGGTCACGGCATCCAGGCTTCCTCCTCTTTTCCTCCCCTCCTCCATCCACCCACTGGGGTTTTCTCTTCCCAACAGAACAGAAGCCTCTCTTTGTTACAGCTGCATCGCTGGCGTCATCGAGCGAAGCACTCGAGGGGCCAAAAATAACCAAGCAAGTGTCCATTCTGTTTGGAGCCATCGAGCATCGTGTCCTCACACTTGGCACATCCCTGGAAATTCTACACCTTCTCAGATAGGAATTAAAAAACAAGACCTGGAGTGCTTGTACACTTTTAAAGGGACAATGACTTCGGTTTTCTCTACGTGTTAAATATTTTTGAAGAGCTTACAATACCTGCACATCTCAGCAACAACTGGTCAGACAGTTGTTTTCTTTGTTCTTTGGTCAAATTTCATCAAGGATGATCACTCCCTACCTTGAATTTCCCGGAGAGGTTTATCTGCTGTTTCCATTTGGTTGTCTTTTATCTTATCCATATAATTTATATTTATATATCCTTATGTTTTACACATAGATCCACAAGAATTCCAGGTCTTACTTGGGAAATGGCTGTTTTCATAGAATCGTAGAATCATTTGGTTGGAAAAGACCTTTGAGATCATTGAGTCCAAGTGTACCTGTCCATTACTAAACCAGACCTCTGAGCACCTCATCCACCCATCCTTAAACACCTCCAGGGACAGAAACTCCACCACCTCCCTGGGCAGCCGTTCCCGTGCCTGAGAACCCTTTTGGTGAAGATATTTTCCCCACTATTCAATCTAAACCTCCCCTGGTGCAACTTGAGGGCATTTCCTCTCATCACCTGTTCCTTGGAAGCAGAGCCCAGCACCCACCTCACCACAACCTCCTTTCAGGAGCTGCAGAGAGCCATGAGGTCTCCCCTCAGCCTCCTCTTCTCCAGGCTGAACACCCCCAGCTCCCTCAGCTGCTCCTCATAGGGTTTGCTCTCCAGCCCTTCCAGTCATTCAAAAAGCAGCCAGGCTCCTTACGTTGGGTGCAGGAACATCACCCAAACGCATGACCGTAACTAAAGAAGCCGTTATTGTTCCTGCTTTTAGAAAAAAAAGGAAGGAAGAAATGAGATAATTTGCTTAGCTCACGCAACAAATGGAAAACAGAACAGAGAACACAATCCAGACCCCTTTGGTTCCTTGTGTGTCTTCCAATTAAGAACTTACTTTTGATTTTTATAAAGAAAAACTGCATATTGATATTTTTTGCTAAATTTTACCCCAGAAATGGCTGCATTTTGGTGCCATGTGAGCCAGATCCTACAATCAATACAATTTATAAAGCAAAAAGGGCAGTTTCAGCTTAAAAATCATTACATATTCATCAGAATTGCAGCTCACTGAGGAATAAAACTGGTTTCCAAGATCAATTAATTTCTTTTTCACCTTCACGTTCAGCTCTGGAATGATTTTTGATGGAAGGGGAAACATAAGACTGGATTATTTTTTTGTATCAGAACAAAATGAGGAACAACAATATTTAACAGCGCCTGTAGCCGTATCCTCTTTAGGAGTCCTAGAAACATCAGGCAGTGGGAAAACAAAGGTTTGATGGTTTATTAGTGTTGTCAACAGAAGTCCTAGGCAGGCTGGAATGCTCCTCACGGAGATCTCGGTTTGAGTTGACTCCTGGCCAAACCCACATTTCTCAATGCAGGGAGTAACACTGGATAAACATCGCCCTGGCTCACACGAGTTTACGGCTGTCAGGGTGCTCTGGATGGTATTTTCCAATCCATTGTTTATCGCTGCCCCGACTGTTGCAGCAATTACAGAGGAATTCGGTGATGGATTCAGAGTGGCCACACTGCAGACAGGGCTTTCCTGGTAAATAAACCACCCCTGACAGGCACGGCAAAAGCAAGGGATGTGCTCCACGGGGGGCCTGTTTTATTCAGAGCACCCCACATCACATAATCCGTGCCGTGCGGGTGGCAAGGGTGACAATGGAGTCATGGAATCATGGAACGGGTTGGGTTGGAAGGGACCTCCAGGCCCACCCAGTGCCACCCCCTGCCATGGGCAGGGACACCTCCCACTGGGTCAGGGGGCTCCAAGCCCCATCCAACCTGGCCTGGAACACCTCCAGGGATGGGGCAACCACCACTGCTCTGGGCACCCTGGGCCAGGGCCTCCCCACCCTCACAGCAAAACATTTCTCCCCAAGATCTCATCTCAATCTCCTCTCTTGCAGCTCAAAACTGTTCCCTCTTGTCTTCTTCCCACATTCCTTGATCAAGAGCCCCTCCCCAGCTCTCCTGGAGCTTTGATATGACTTCACTTGCAGGTTTTGAGCACTTAAAAATCTCTCTGTGGTCACCTAAATCACTTGGTAATTCCTGGAGGAGCCAAGAAGACATCACAAATCGTGTCTCCCTTTGCACTCCGGTGTCTCTGTTCTCTTGCTCAAAAAGATCCTTTCAGCCCTTCAGTCATCGACCCACTTTCGTTTTCCTGTTTTCTCATTTCTTGGCCATGGTTTTGCTGTGTTTCTCTCCTTGTTTGAGGAGGAACGTTGCATAAGGAGGTGATTGTTTGCTCAAAGCTCTGTATCTCCATTGTCCTTTGAGAACAGTAACGAGCATGAGACAACCGGACTCTGCATTCGCCACAAGAAATGAGAGCAGCCATCACAGAAAACGAAGCTGCGCTGTTAATTTGCAAAGCTCTGCTTGTTGTTTCTTCCCCTGACTTCCCTGCGTAGTGCCAGCATCAGCAAAACCGTTGCAGGCAGCCTGGGTGTAGCACGGGTTTCATCCAGCGTTGCCAAATCTTCAATTCCACACAGCCTGGCCACTCATTCCCTCCCGAGCCACTGGGAGCCTTGGGCAGGATTCCTTCGCAGCACAGGAAGGACCTGGAGCTGTTGGAGCGAGGCCAGAGGAGGCCACGGAGATGATCCCAGGGCTGGAGCAGCTCCTGTACGAGGCCAGGCTGGGAGAGTTGGGGTTGTTCAGCCTGGAGAGGAGAAGGCTCTGGGGAGACCTTAGAGCAGCTCCCAGTGCTGAAAGGGGCTGCAGGAAAGCTGGGGAGGGGCTCTGGATCAGGGGGTGCAGGGATGGGACGAGGGGAAGGGTTTTGAACTGAAAGAGGGGAGATTGAGATGAGATCTTAGGGAGAAATGTTTTGCTGTGAGGGTGGGGAGGCCCTGGCCCAGGGTGCCCAGAGCAGTGGTGGCTGCCCCATCCCTGGAGGTGTTCCAGGCCAGGTTGGATGGGGCTTGGAGCCCCCTGATCCAGTGGGAGGTGTCCCTGCCCATGGCAGGGGGTGGCACTGGATGGGCTTGAAGGTCCCTTCCAACCCAAATGACTCCATGATGTTATGATCTTTTGCTGTTGGCTGCTTCCTCTGAGGACAGAGTGAGGTTTTGATGTGCACTTCAAACTGAAGTTACGGTTAATGCGTTAAAATAACCTGGGCTGTAGAACACCTTGGACGCCAGCTTTCTGAAATGACCTGATCTGTAGAGGATCCGGGTCAAATAAATATTTGATTACATCAACCATCGTGTTGTGCCACCATTCTACTGAGGATCCCTAAAATATCCGTCTGTCTCCATGGTGTTGGGTGACAGCGAACAGAGAAGCTTTCATTAGTTTTACATTTTATTCTTATGCTGTGGGGAAAGTTTTCCAAGCTTTGAAATGCACTTTTTTTTAAAGAGTAGTGAAAAGCCCAGGCCTTTCAAACCCCTTTTTGTTGGTGTTTGGCAAAGTCCAGAGCAAGAAGGAAAGAAACTCAGCCTTTATTGATGGTGGCCAGGAAGAATTTAATTAGGGCACTGGTTTGCAATGTGATCAGACCAAGTTCAAGATCTTGGACAAACTCAAGCAGAACAAGAACTTAAATTGAGTCTCTGGTGGGAACATTTACGAGGAAAAATCAAATTAAAGCATTGTACCTTGCCTTCTTATCTTAGATCATTTGAAGGAGATTATAGCCTTTCTTTAGATAAAATGTTATAATTATCTCTGTCTCCAGGTAGGGCACAATACAGTTGCCATCAATGGCGTTGAATGAACGCACTATTGCATTCGAAATATTGATAAGAACTGCTCAAACATCCTCTGAGAAACCAAACACTGGTTTGCCGAGACCCAAATGTTGCATTTTGAGCACTGCAGGCTGCAGCTCCCTGAAGTTTTATGCATTGCCCGGATCTGATTTTGTTGCTGCACCCTTTCCTTCTCGTGTGCCCATGCAACGTCAGAACTGAGCTGTGAACCAGAGCGCTCTCAGAAGCATCCACGTAATCACAGAATCATGGAATGGGTTGGGTTGGAAAGGACCTTAAAGCCCATCCAGTTCCAACCCCACTGCCAAAGGCAGGGACACCTCCCAGTGGATCAGGGGGCTCAATCTCAGCCTCCCTTCTCCTGAATCTGGACTGTCCAGCACTGGTTAGAATCATCGAATCATAGAACGGTTTGGGTTAGAAAGGACCTATGAAGGTCATCCAGTTCCAACCTCCCTGCAATAAGCAGGGACATCCCCAATGAGATTATGTCACTCAAAGCCCCATCCAACCCAACCCTGAATGTTTCCATGGATGGCACATCCACCACCGCTCGTCAACGTGTGCCAGCATTTCACCACCCTCGGCATAAAAAATTCCTTCCTAATATCTAGTTTAAAGTTCTCCTCTTTTAGTCTAAAACCATCATCCTTTGTCCTATTGCTACGGGCCCTGCTTAAGAGTTTTTCCCCACCTTTCTTCTAAGCTTCCTTTAAGTATTGAAAAGCCGCAATAAAGTCTCCTCAGAGTCTTCTCTTCTCTTACCTTCTGTGGAGGAAGAAGCATCTGAGCTCTTTGGTGCAGAAACCAGTATCTTGCTTAGCTTGATTTACAGACACAGATCATGAAGGCTTGTGGTGGTTAACACCAAGGCAGGTATCCCGGCAAGTCTGCGGGAAGTCAGATCACAGAATCATAGAATCACAGAATCATAAGGTTGGAAGAGACCTCTGAGATCATCGAGTCCAACCGTCCCTACTAAACTATATCCTTAAGAAATTCCTCTACCTGTTTTTTAAATATAAAAGATATCATGGGAACCCCTCGAGCTGCCCAGCGAATGGATGTTCTTGGTCATTTCCTGCTCTTGGAAACACGACTGATACGATTGTTGGTTTCACAGAGCCCCTGCAGAGTCCAAGGAACTTGCAGTTTGTGGAACACAATCAAAGAGATTTTGATGGCGCTAGGAAAAACACCACCACCTCCAGGGGAACTGGAAATGTACATTCCCCCTTTTTTTCTCCTCCTTACTATTTGAGCTGCTTGCACGCCGGGAAAGATCAGCTTCACGTCCAAACTCAAGCATTAGAACTGTTAAAACTACTTTTCTGCATCGCTTTTAACACACCCTTCTGAGAGGGTCTCTGCCCTGACTCCACATGGAGCCGTCACGCCTCTGTTCCTCAGTGTTCCCAGCCCAGCACCATCATCTGCTGGTTCTGGGTCCCTTCGCATCAGACACAGCTGAGCGGCTTCCCAGACGGCTGCATCTGGTACACGAGGTCTCAGGGCACAAGAGGCTGCCACGCTGCTCGGCAACCAGAGTGTGTGACGCCTAATGAGGGCCTGACACGCAGAGGAGTCCTCCTAAAGGACATCTTCTCCTCAGCCGTAACCCCTTCACACACATCTTCACCTGCAACCCAAGGGAAAGAGGTTAACAAAGAAATCTGTTTACACCAGGGCTGAATCAGAAGTGGGAGCAGCAGGGGAGGGAGGGGGTTCTGCCCCTCTGCTCTGCTCTGTGAGACCCCACCTGGAGCCCTGGGTCCAGTTCTGGAGTCCTGAGCACAGGAAGGACCTGGAGCTGTTGGAGCGAGTCCAGAGGAGGCCATGGAGATGATCCGAGGGCTGGAGCAGCTCCTGTACGAGGCCAGGCTGGGAGAGTTGGGGTTGTTCAGCCTGGAGAGGAGAAGGCTCTGGGGAGACCTTAGAGCAGCTCCCAGGACCTACAGGAAAGCTGGGGAGGAGCTCTTGATCAAGGAGTGCAGGGAGAGAACCAGGGGGAATGGTTTTAAGCTGAAAGAGAGGAGGTTGAGATGAGGGAGAAATGTTTTGCTGTGAGGGTGGGGAGGCCCTGGCCCAGGGTGCCCAGAGCAGTGGTGGCTGCCCCATCCCTGGAGGTGTTCCAGGCCAGGTTGGATGGGGCTTGGAGCCCCCTGACCCAGTGGGAGGTGTCCCTGCCCATGGCAGGGGGTGGCACTGGGTGGCTTTTGAGGTCCTTTCCAACTCAAATCATTCCACGATTCTATGAAATGCAGCCACTGTGAGCACCAAGGAGGGTAGAGCACCCTGCCCGACCACAAATCACAATCAATGTTGCTTGTGAGCCTGTGTTTCCTTATACCTCTGTTAAAGCATCTCCTTCAATTGTTACCAGTGAGAAAAACACAGCCCATACGTGTGCACTGGAGACCTGAGCTGCCAACGGTCCCTGGTCCTCAGAGCAGGGTAAGGACATAGCCTGGGACCAGTAGCCAAGGTGATTTCAAGCCTGGGCACCGTGAGCTGATTTTAAAGCACGTTACAAATGTTTTAACTGAAAGACTGCTCCTTCGAGCGAGTTAAGCCATCTCCAGTTTATTTCCAATTAAAAAAAAAGCAAGAGCAGAAAGCATTTGCTCAAAGTCTCCAAGGGAATCAACAACCCAGCAAGGATTAGAACTAAGGATTTCCTGTCCGATCTGCAAACCACACCTCTCTCCTGTTTACAAAGTGAACTTATTCCCCAGCAGAACGGCCATGTGAATGGAACAATTCATTCTGCTATTTCGGCCTCCCTTCCTTCCCCTCTCAGTTCATTCCTGGCATTCACCTTCAGATCCTTGCAAACCTCCCAGCAGCACCGCGAGACAAAGCCACAATAGTTTCAGCTGCAAATACTCCAATAATGTTTGCTAAATTAAAGAAAGTTCTAAACACCTAAAAAAGAGCCGAGAAATATTGTGCTCGTCTTAAAGAAAAATGAAACCAAACTGGAAATGAACCCATATATCAAGGAATAAGTTAATGAATGGTTAAAGGTTACCTGCACGCATCTTTTTTTTGCATATGGGACTTGAGCAATAGAAAAGCAATTGTGTTACTGCTAAGAGTAAGGTACTGCTAAGAGACTCATAGAATAATTGAGGTTGGAAAAGACCTCTAAGCTCATCCAGTCCAACCATCAACCCAACCCCACCGTGCCTGCTAAACCGTGTCCTGAAGGGCCATGTCTGCATGTTCCTTAGTAAGGATTAAATATAGAAGGTGCTAAGAGCAGCCTGGTCTAGTAGGAGGTGTCCCTGCCCATGGCAGGGGGTGGAACTGAGTGGGCTTTAATGTCCTTTCCAGCCCATTAAAAATAACAAGGAAACCCTCGCTTTCAGCTTCCTGCTTTTATTAAGACCAAGTTGGATGGGACTTGGAGCAACCTGATCCTGTAGGACGTGTCCCCACCTGTGGCAGAGGGTTGGAACTGGATGGGCTTTGAGGTGCCTTCCAACCCAACAATTCCATGATTCTATGACCTCCCGAAGTGGACACAATCCAGCCTCCGAAATGAATTCTCTTTCACTTATTTAGATCACCTGTGTAGGTGTGTTAAGAAGGAAAAATGAACGCTTCTACTTCCTTCAATAACACCGCAACCTTTCCCCAGACAGAAACATTTCCGTCAGATCATAAGAGTTTGGATTTTTTAAAATAAAACAACCCCAAACCAGCTAATCCCAAAGGCAAAATCTTGGCGACCCCTTTCAGGTCTAGCTCGTAGCTCCTCCTCTTCCTTCAACGTCCCTCATAAAGGTGGTGATGACTTTTTCCCACCTGGGAGGTGTTCCGAGCTCTTTAGCGATGTGGCGTTAAGTCTCTGTGTGAAGCGTTGGGTTTTCTTATCCTCCCCGAGATAATTTTTCCCTATAATTGTTGGTTATGCTGTTGTGTTCCTTTCATTGATCTCAACATCTTCAAAGAGACCGAGGGAAGTTAATTATCCCGGTTCTAAAGACACAGAAGAATGGAATCTTAATATGTTTTAAAGCATTCTCTGCGTGTGGAGTGGCTGGGTTTGATCTATCTTGGCTTTGTCGTCGGTTTTCAAGCTGAAGAATGTGTTTTCTCTGTAGAACGGTGAAAACTGGGGCTGGAAAATACTCCGGCGTCTCCTACCCGTAGGCAGGGAGCAGCTCTACTTAGACTATTCCCAGTGGGTGTTATCTAATCTGCTCTCAACAGTGCCTGCTAGGGATGTGCTGCCGATCCTTTTTTTTTTTGCAACGTAGTCTTTAATAATTTTTGTTCGAATAAAAAGCCCTTTCTGAGCTCCTCGCCCTGCGTTCGGGCTGCTCAGTTTGGGATTGCTGCTCTCATCTTGTTTCGGGTTGGGGTTTTTTTCTATGGCAAGTAGGTTTCAGAATTCAAAATTATCCTGAGGTGGGAGATTCAAAATGCCAGGTTATGCTGAACGCTGCCAAATTGCAAGAAGGGCTCAATCCAGCTCTTGCAAATCTCCTCTCTCCTCCTACAGCTGCAATTTTGGGTTCAATAGCATCCTTGGCTTTCCATAACGGTTCTTTTATTTTCTAATTGGACTCATCCTCCCTAGAGCTCCAGTTTATAAAATATCTAGTAAAAGACTTAGAAGTCAGAACATCATTTACCTATGAATCTGAAATTATCCCTTTTTAGTTCATTTTTAACCCCAAAATCCCATGACACCTCCCAACCAAGCCCTCCTAGGTGACAAATCCTTGTTTTCCTCCCTCAAAAAAGTTGCTTCCGCTCTTTCTTCTTTTCCCCGAGCCTTTGCCCCCCATATCCTCACGTGCACTTTCGCACTTGCTTTAGAAAAGAACTCCTGCCAAAACTCAGGTGCACGGATCCTGTACAACTGGTGCTTAAATAATCCATTAAACCGATATTTTGCAAATTGCGGCTCCAATCGCTGCTCTAAACAAATCAACTGCGGAGCTGGTTTGAAACCTGTCTTGCAAACAACTCCTTTAATGAACTTAATTAAACTATTTCCAAGCCTAATGAGCTATTCTGTTTGCTCGGAGCAGGTTAAAGTTAAGGAAGCTTTAGTGATTTCTGAAAGAAAATGCTTCCCTGTGTAAGAGCAGCGATTTAGTCCATGAATGTTGCATTTTTGGGGTAACACAAGCCTTGTCTTCCAGAGTTAATGAGCTTTTATCACATGAATTTGCCCCACGATGAGTAGTTTGGGGCACTTGGTTACAGAACCATTTGATAACTCTGATACATCGATTTTTGGGGGGAAAGGGCTCTCTAGAAAATCACTGGTGGCTGCAAAGTAAACTGAAAAATATGCACCATCCTCTTCTGCATTTTAGCACCGATAAATTAACTTCCCAGGGTGTGATCAGAGCTCAATGATGGGTTTTGCCATTTGTGAATATTCCTGAAACAGCACAGACGCTCAGAACCGCTGGAAACTTCAATTCCGTCCTTTTTTTCACTTCATTTTCCCTTTCCAAAAATAAAACCCAATGATTTTGGTGAAGCTGCTCTAGGAAGTAAAGCACAATAAATGTCTTGGTAGCGTTCAAGTTTTGGATGGCGAGGTAGGAACTTAAACCTGTGGTTTTATACTTAAATCTTTGCTTAAACTTCCATGTTGGCTGAAAATCTCTGGGGCTGGGGTTTTACAGGTGGGACCCGATCGAAATGAACTTGGGCCAAATAAAGCCTGAGGGTCAGAAAAAGCCAATGAAGGTTTTTGATGTCCCCAGAAGATCCTGGCACCATGGCAAAGAGCATTTAGGGCTTTGAGTGAGGGTGGTGGTGGTGGCGACGTGAGATTAAGACGTTAACGTTAGGAGGTTGGATGGGTTGGAACTTGCACCACAACTGATTTTACCTTGCAAGCTCACCTGAAACCAATTGCAAATCAGGGTCTTCTTGACCTTTTGGTAAGCCTGAACTTCCATGTGGTGGCATCAAGGTGTGACTCAGCGCTGGTTTGATAATGACTGTTAATTAAGTGGATAAACAGAGATAAACATGTGAAATTAAGGCTGGGGACACACCAGGTGAACGTCAGCAAATATTTTCTAGGAGAAAAGGCTGCAAAATACTCTCCAAAAAGCAATGGAAACCTCTTGTTGAGATACTTCAAGCTACACGGAATGAAGCAGGGAAGAGAAGGCTGCAGGGAATTGCATTGCCCTGGTGTTAACCCACGGGTGACCTCGGATGGCTCAGCTATTACCACATTCCTGTGATACTTTGGGTGGTAATTACTCCCTTTATTTCCAAACTGAATGGTTGTAACTCATTATAGTCCTGTCTAACGGGTCAAATTACTGAGAAGGCAAAGCAGATACGAAAGGAGTTGCTGATAGAGTTGTTCCTTGGAGCCTCAGTCGTTTGATCAGGGGGTTGACATCCATGTACGTGTTTTTGTCGGCTGCCAGTCACATTTTCATTTTTCATAGAATCATGGGATGGGTTGGGTTGGAAGGGACCTCCAAGCCCATCCAGTGCCACCCCCTGCCATAGGCAGGGACACCTCCCACTGGGTCAGGGGGCTCCAAGCCCCATCCAACCTGGCCTGGAACACCTCCAGGGATGGGGCAGCCACCACTGCTCTGGGCAACCTGGGCCAGGGCCTCCCCACCCTTATCATGAAGAACTTCTCCCTAAGATCTCATCTAAATCTTTCCCCTTCCAATTTAAAGCTGTTGCCCTTGTCCCATTACTCCAGGCTCTTGGAAAAAGCCCCTCCCCAGCTTTCCTGCAGCCCCTTTCAGCACTGGAAGCTGCTCTAAGGTCTCCCCAGAGCCTTCTCCTCTCCAGGCTGAACAACCCCAACTCTCCCAGCCTGGCCTCGTACAGGAGGTGCTCCAGCCCTTGGGTCGTCTCTGTGGCCTCCTCTGAACCTGTTCCAACAGTTCCATTTCCTTCTTATGTTGAGGACTCCAGAACTGGACAAAAGACTCCAGGTGGGGTCTCCCAAGAGCAGAGTAGAGGGGCAGAGTCCCCTCCCTCATCCTGCTGTTGGCTCTTCTTTTTAGTCCTCCTAACTTCTGCAGCTCCTGCTTTGCTGCTGGGAACCAACCACTCTGTAGTTCACTGCCCTTTAACGAACACAACCAGAAATGTTTCCACGCAAACCCTTGTCCGGAGGTGTCCTTCCCATTTCCTACCAATGTTCTTTAGCCTGAGCTGGAGGAGTTTGTAGAGTAAGAATTGGTAATTAAAGCACAATTGGAACTGATAAATTCTCGTTCAACCTTTGTGCTGTTGGTGGTTGGGTATAAATTTAACCCAACACAGCTCCTGTCTCCCCAGAGCACCTGAACAAACGCTTAAACCCAATGAAATCAACCAAATCCCAAATCAGAGCCCCGGAACCGCTCTTGCTGGTTCACACCAACCCTTCAAACCAGTGCAAAGACTCGTGTTGTCTCAATTAACCACCAAGTGAGCACCCAAGCAAAGGCTGGGATTCCCAAGACGTCTTGCTAATTACCCTCGCTGTGATTTTGTGTTAATTATTTATTATACCGCATTATATTCCGTAGCTTGGTTCAAAACAAAAACCTGCAGTGTTGGAATTGTGATCCATCCTTCTGGCACCGTGATATTAAAGCTTTTCTAAAAGGCATTTTGTTTTAATTATAAGGTAGGTACTACAGCTTCATTAATTTATATTACAGAGCTAATTGCAGGTCTCGCTCTTTTTTTAGCAATAGAAATTCTTGAAACAACACTTGTTCTACTCTCAGGGCTGGATTTTGCAGTGATTGTGCAGAAGGCAATGGTTTAACTTGATTTTATTTTCATATTTTCCTGCTAAATTCTGGCTGGACAAACCCGTTTCTGGGTGAAAAGGATGTTTTTAATGAATCCTGAAAAAAAACCCAGCAATGCTGGCTTTGATTTTGAATTTCATGTTGACTAAACACGGCCATAAATCGGTAGAATTGAGTGAATTTGTTCTTAATTTGGCCTTAATCCTTTAGTAATCCTTTAGTGATCCATAAAGAACCTGTCTCGATCGCGAATGTTTTCAACCTTGCAGTGGTTTTGGATTTAGATTTTTGGATTGCTCTCAAAATGGACCAAGGGAAACAATTGGTTCTGGCTATTCCCCAATTTAAGTGAGAGGGGAATTGTCCCATGTGTGGTAAGTGCTCTTTCAAACATCATTGATGTTTCCAAGACCAATTTTATTTGCATATGTGACATTTATCAGGGATGTGGATATGAAGATGCATCCCATCACCTGGGCCAGTTGTGGGTTCCTGGTGTTTACAGTGGGAGCCTGGCTGATTTTCTGCGGTCGTTAGAGGTGTTCAGTTCCCACCACGCTGGGTTTTGAGCTGTGCTTGACTGGGAATTTGATGATCTTGCTTTAAGAAAAGCAGCCTCTTGGGTTTTCTCCAACTCCTGTGATGGGACCGTCGTGGACACCCAAAGACTTTGAACAGGCTGAGAGAGTTGGGGTTGTTCAGCCTGGAGAGGAGAAGGCTCTGGGGAGACCTTAGAGCAGCTCCGTGGGCTGAAAGGGGCTGCAGGAAACCTGGGGAGGGGCTCTTGAGGGATAGGATGAGGGGAAAGGAGTTTGAGCTGAAAGAGGGGAGATGGAGATGAGATCTTGGGCAGAAATGTTTTGCTGTGAGGGTGGGGAGGCCCTGGCCCAGGGTGCCCAGAGCAGTGGTGGCTGCCCCATCCCTGGAGGTGTTCCAGGCCAGGTTGGATGGGGCTTGGAGCCCCCTGATGCAGTGGGAGGTGTCCCTGCCCATGGCAGGGGGTGGCACTGGGTGGGCTTTGAGGTCCCTTCCAACACAAACCGTTCCATGATTTAGAAGATTGCTGGAGATCTGGAAATGCAACCCCGGCGTACGTGAGGACTCTGGAGATGCGTTTGAAGGCACGCAGGGAGTTGGTGCCAGTGCTGGGTTTGCAGGATGAGCTCATGAATCCCAAAGCGAGATCTGGATCAGCAAGCTCTACCCAGCCTTGGAAGAAAGCGAGCGTTGGCACAAACATCTGCGAAGGGAAGCTGATGACTTTCACAAGATCTCAGATGGATTGTGCTGAATCCATTATCCAAGTCCTGTTCGTTAACTCCGGCGCAGAATTCAGCTGCGGCCTGGGGAGCTGCGAGGGAGCCTCCACTCTGGAGCCAGCGGGAGCCGTGCCAAGCGGGGCTCGGCTGGAAGCAGTTCTGCGTGGATCCTCCTGGCTGGAGGCTAAAAATGGCTCAGTGGCACGGGCGGTGCGTGCAGGGAATAGCGATGAGGATGGACACGGGGAACGAGGAGAGCGGGAGCGCAGACAGCACGGAAGGCGTCCATGAGGGCAGGAAATGGGCATCCAACAAGTGATGTGGGCACGGCGAGGAGGGGGAAAGGGCAGGAGAGGCATGGGAGGACAGGGAAACCAAAGGAAACCATGGGGAGAGAGGGAAAAGAGGAGGGGAAGGGAGGGAGAGGGAGGGAAGGAGAGAAGGATGGAAGGGAGGGAGGAAAGGAGAGAGCAGGAGATGGAAGGAAGCGAGGGAGGGAGGAAGGAAGGAAGAGGGTGATGGAGGGAAAGAAAGGAAGAAGGGGAGAGGGAAGGGAAGGAGAGAGGGAAGGGAAGGGAAGGAGAGAGGGAAGGGAAGGGAAGGAGAGAGGGAAGGGAAGGAGAGAGGGAGGGGAAGGAGAGGGAGGGGATGGAGATAGGGAGGGAAGGGAAGGAAATCGGAGGGGGAGAGACGGAAGAGGGAGAAGGAAGGAAGGAGGAGCCAGCGGGAAGCAGGGCTGGGGGCGCTGGCAGGAAGCGCTCCCTGCGGGGCAGCAGCCCCACCAGGGCCCCTCGTGCCCCCCCCCCCCCCCCCCCCTCCGCCTTCTATGGGTGCTGCCGAGGGACACGCGGCCCCGCCCCGCCGGGTGACGTCACTGCGCTCGCGGCCGCCGCCATCTTGGAGGCGCGCGGGGGGGGCCGGGCGCGCAGCGGGGGCAGCGGCAGCAGTAGCGCCGGGCCCGGCCGCACCCCCGGCGCCATCCGCCGCCATCCGCTCCCCGGCGCCGCCCCCCGACCGGCACCGCCGGCACCGGCACCCTCCGCGAGCACCGCCCGACCCGTCGCGCCCGCCATCGCCCGCGCAACATGGCAGGTGAGGGGGGCACCGGCCGCGCGGCGCCGCCCCCGGCCCCGCCTGCCCCGCGGCCCCGGCCCGCGCTCCCGCCGCGCCTTCCCCAGCCTTGCACCCCGCGGGGAGCTCCTGGTCGCCTCCCTGCCCTTCCTGCCGGCTCTCCTGCCTTCCCTTCTAACCTTCCTTTCCTCTCACCCTCGCTTCTTCCCTTCCTTCCCTTTCCCTTTCCTCTTCCCTTCCTTCCCTTCTTCTTCCCTTCCCCCCTTCCCTTCCTTCTCCCTTTCCTTCTCCCTTTCCCTCTCTTTTTCTTTTCCCTTTCTTCCTCTCTTTTTCCGTTTTCTTCCTAACCTTCTTCTTTCCTTCCTCTCTTCTTCCCTTCCTTCCTTCCCTTCTCTTCTTCTCCCTTTTCATTCCTTTCCCTTCCCTTTCCTCCCTCCCTCCTTCTTCCTCTCCCTTCCTCCCTCTTTCTTCCCTCCCTTCCTCCTTCTTCCCTTCCCTTTCCTCCCTCCCTCCTTCTTCCCTTCCCTTTCCTCCCTCCCTCCTTCTTCCCTTCCCTTTCCTCCCTCCCTCCTTCTTCCCTTCCCTTTCCTCCCTCCCTCCTTCTTCCCTTTCCTGCCTTCTTCCCATCCCTGGAGGTGTTCCAGGCCAGGTTGGATGGGGCTTGGAGCCCCCTGACCCAGTGGGAGATGTCCCTGCCCGTGGCAGGGGGTGGCACTGGATGGGCTTTGAGGTCCCTTCCAACCCAACCCATTCCATGATTCCCTCCCAGGTGGAAGGGCTTCCATGGGGGAAGCGTTCTGGAGTTCAGCTTGCAGGCTGGGTGGGTCTTTTGCCTATTTTCTCCCTCCCCCAAAAAGGGAATTTGAATGGGCGAACGTGCTTGGAACATGCTTGTATCCTGCTTTTCTTCTGGAGTGCAGAGAGGGGGTTTATGACAGGGAGAGCAGTTGGAGGGTGCAAGCGTGGGAGTGTAAGAGGGCAGTGCCACCCTGCTCTAGGGTGCAGCTTTTAACCAAGAGTACAGCCGGGTACAGGATGCAGGTCAATAATACAGGTCTTTCCGTGTTTTCTTTCCCATTCCTTCCTGTGCTTGCTCCCCATTTTGCATCCTAGGGTGCTTTTGGTAGGCTGCAAGCGTGGATGCGTATTCCTTCTTACTTTCCTGTGTCATTTCTTAATTTGGAAATCTATTCATCTCCCTCCTCTGTAAATTAATTCTCTGTTCAGTGCTATGCATTTGGGGGAACGAGTAGGAGAGGCTGCGTAGAATCATGGAATGGTTTGGGTTGGAAGGGACTTAAAGCCCATCCAGTGCCACCCCCTGCCATGGGCAGGGACACCTCCCACTGGATCAGGGGGCTCCAAGCCCCATCCAACCTGGCCTTGAGCACCTCCAGGGATGGGGCAGCCACCGCTGCTCTGGACAACCTGGGCCAGGGCCTTTTCCCTGTACGCCCACGTTCCACCCTCCTCTTCTTGTTGTAGGCAGAGGGGAAAAACAGTGCCAACTTGGTTCAAGTAAACTATGAAAAAGGGAATTTTAGCCTTAATTAGAAAGAGCAGTGATTATTCGTACAGACCTTTTAAATGCTTCCATGGTGTCAGCTGCTAAATGACATATGAAGAGGCTGGGGAGAGGAAAAGGAATGGCAGGGATGGGTTGCAGGGGGAGTGGTTGGCAGGGATGGGTTTTGGGGCCAGTGGTTGACAGGGACATTTTTGGGGGGGAGTGGTTGGTAGAGATGGATTTTGGGGAATGGCAGAGATATGTGTGTGGCAAACCTTTCCAGCATACCGGCTAAAATCGTTTTGACATCTCTTGGGTAGATGGATGCTTGTCAGATTTTGTAGGCTGTCGTGGCTGTAATCCTTCAGAAGAGAAATCAAGGCAAGCGGAAGATGCAAACTGGAGGCTGTATTCCAGCACTTCCCTTAACATTGAGACACTTGGTCTTTTTTTCTAAAGATTATTTTGGGGGCTTCTCATTTCCATGTCCTTTTCCCCCTCTTAGTGTAGAAGAGGGAAAAAGTCCCTTCTGCATTCTTTGTTACCGCAAAAGCAATATTCACCCTCTGGATTAACGGGTAAATGCCATCTGTTGCTCAGCCAGTTTGAATTGTGCTGAGGAAAAGTTCCATTTTGACAGTGGCTTTCAGGACAACAAAAAAAAAAAAGAGGGAGGCAAGCCCATTTCAGTCCCTTCCTGTATGTGCTCAGCGCCGCCGTGATTTGCTCTGAACGAAATGCAAAAGAAATGGGTGGTGATATTTTTTGTGTGTGTGTTTTGGTGGCAGGGTTCAAATGAATCACTGCCTTCCGCCGAGGCAGTAATGTTCCTCAAGTTTTCCCTTCGATCCGTTTTCTACGGTAGTAGAAACTTGTTCGCATCAGATCGCTTGTTTGCTTTTCTGCTCGGATTTGCTGCTTTATTTAAGGCTGATAATTATTGCTTTCGTTACTGCTGCGGAGAGGAATTGTGGTAAAAGTTCTTTTCTTTAGCCTTTAGTACGTAGGTTCAGCTCAGTGGTGTTCTAGAAGAAGGAAACTGAGAACATATTTGGTTTATATTGAGCAAAAAATGGGCATTTTCTAAAAATATACAGTTTTTCTGACAGTTATGGTGACTGTGTGGAGGGTTCTGACTTGGAAAGTAGGAGGAAGCTTTGCATACGGGAAGATGCTTGTGTTTTAAAGTTAGCACGAGCGGCGTTCCTTAATCCAGCGAGGTTTTGGTGATGGAGGGAGGCTTCTATCGCTGCTTCTGCTTATTCTGCTTCTGACCGTGGCTGCATCGAGGGCTGGCAAAAACCGCTCATGGCACAAACAATACCATAGAGGAAAAAGGTGGGGAGGGGCGGTTTGGAATTGTATTGGGGGGAAGTAGGCGTGTGCAGCGCTGAGATCTTCGGTGGTGACTATTGTGTTGCTGCAAGGGGGGGCCTCACTTTTGTGATTGTGTTTTTCAGGAGCTGGAGGAGGAAATGACATTCAGTGGTGTTTTTCTCAGGTGAAAGGCGCTGTGGATGACGATGTAGCAGAAGGTAAGAGCAATGGTTTTCTTACTAAGTGTCTTCTGACTGTTTGGCTCCTCCTTAAATACCAGGATTGCACTTGTATCTCCCTAAAATATCTCAACATTGCTGTACGCAGCTTGAGCGAAGCAAACAGACATTTAATGTGCATTTAGGTACCCAGATTGAGGATTAAACTGTGGTTTGAGAGTACTTTTCACACTTTTAAAGGGCTCAATTCAGGCTTCTTAAATATTTTGCTGGAGTTGTTTTCCAAGATTAAATTATTTCTGTCAATCAACTGTTGATTTGAGTTTTTTCCTAATCTGCAAACTGGGGAATGCGACGCTTGCATTCCGCAGGGAGGTGGTGTGAGAATTAATTAATGGCTGTACTCTTTGAAGATCTAAGTGCTAGATAAAGATCAAGTCATTTTCCTGATCTGTCCAACCTCTGTTAACCAGGAGAGGAAGAAATCTGAGTGGTGGTGCTTGCCTAGTTATTAAGTAAAGGGGTTTTGTGTTTGAACTGCCTAAAACTTATGCTGGCAGTGACGAATGCCATCTTGCACTAAGCTGGCTGCCTCTGGCAGTGCCTGCAGACAAGGTACTCGTTATTTGCCTTTACTTGGATTGAGACCGTATGAGATATCCTCCTTTCTCTGTGCTGCACTAAAGAGCAAAATTCCTGCTGTGATCTTTTCTGAGGGAAATCCTGCTGACTTCTAAATTTCTTTGGCCATAAAGTCCCATTTGCACAACTCAGCCTCTAAGATCAAGAGTTAAACTTTCCCTTCTGCAAGCAGTTGGCCTTCTCACTTGTCTAATTCCTAGGATTTTTCCTTTTTTTCTACATTTTTAATGCTCCAGCTCACAAGGGAGATTAATGTTGTATTTAGAAAAGCACTAACTACAATTTCCATCATTTCTACGTTTGACATGCAGTCCAAAGGCCAAAAAAATCCGTGTAGACTTGTTTTTATTAGCGGCAGCGTGTGGCAAACAAGGCACTGTCAGAGATTCCTGTCATTTACCAGCTGAAAAATGGCTTTTGGAAATGAGAAAGCTGCAACTGTTTTTATAAAGTTAAACTAATACTTCCTGAAGAATTTAATTTTAAAAGCTTGAACTCAAAACTAGTTAAATGTAGTATAATTTTTTTCCCTGGCAGACAAAGTTCTGTAACTTTTATTTTAATTACCTAGCAAACTAAAACCTTAATTAAGTACAAGTATTGAAGAAGTTACGGTTGTGTGGCAGGTGCTTGCAAATAATTCTTTGAATTAGACATGTTGACGTGCATGTAATAGTAATGAACTTTCTGTATGCGTGATAAAGTGGCTTGTACAGGGATCTGGAAGTGCAGAAGTCAGGAAGTAGTCTGTCCTTGGCACCAGTCCCTTGTGTTAGGAAGGGTGACTTGCCAGCCTTATGCTTTCTGACAGGTTAGCGGCTGTGCGGGATGTCACTGGAGTCGTAGTGGGTGGAGTTCAGGGAAGCCTTCCCAGGAAGGGAATTCACTCGCCTGGGTTCCAGCAAGCTAGTCAGGGTGGCTTCCAAAAAACTGTGAAAATGTGCATTTTTTTAATTTACAGAAGGTGTAATCTCCTGGTTTTGTGACCCAAAAAGAAGTTTGATTTCATTGTCAGCTGTAGCTGCAAACCCCAGAGCCTTGATGTGCTGCAAGGCATCCTGAAGTTTAAATGCCTAGGTCCTGGAGAGGGGACCCAGAGCTGGTATTGTACTTGATTACAACAATTTGTTGAGCTGAAATTTTCTCCTCTTCTTGTGTATTTGACTCTCGCAATTCATGCTGGAAATTGTTGGAAGCCAGCTGCGTAGTCAAAGTCCAAGTTTAGCCTCCCTGCATTCCTTCACTTCCGTTATGCTTCCTAATGTCTCCCTGTGATGCTGTTGGAAGGGTTAATATATCCATCTGGGCACATTTTTCCTTTTATTAGCTGTATTTCTGGCTTTAAGGCTCACTTGAGTGAAACGGAGTCTTGTGTGGTTCCTGCAAAAGCTGGGACAGCAACTTTGCCTGCTCCTGATCCCCTTGGAATACCCGAGGATGAGCTGGCAGCAGCTCGCAGCGCGATCTGCAAACCTTTCTTCCCTCCCTGCCTTTCGCTCTGCTTTCTTGTGGCAGGCACCATGGTGAGAGCTAAAGAAAATCTCACTGTCTGAACCTTCAGGGATTGTTTAACTGCCGCAGTAGCACGCTAACAAGTGTGGCCTCTAATCAGGACTGATTTGTGCAGGGTGGCACCCAGGGCGTAGGGTTTGGGTTTTCGATAGCTTTAGAGCTCAGATTTTAAACACTGTTGTGGAATGCTGAAACCTCACAAGAAACAAAGTGAAGAAAACAAACCTGTAAAGAATGGGAGGTTTTACTTTCTATTTTCTTCTTGTGTTGCAATATTTATATTGGAACCCAACTTAAACTAAACTAAGAAGTGTTAACCCAAAAAACTGCGTCTGTGTAATTGCGTTAATCAGCAGAACACAAACCCAGTGGTCTCTATGTGTTGCCTATAAAAGAGACTCATGGAGAATAATGTTTTAAATACAGTAATAGAGGCAGCAGCTTTCAAAAGGTTGCTGAGAGCACCAGTGCATATCTTCCAGTGTATTTGAGGTCAGATCTGACCTCATAACCCTCCCGTGCTGAGTATAACCTATAATTCTGTAGACACTTGGGCCAGAACAGCTGTCTATTACAAAGTCAATATTTGGTGGCTTTGATGGCTGAAACATGAACTCTGATACGTGCAGGTTTTAATTTTCTGGCTTTCCAAGCGCTGTGTGATAGATGGATATGGTGGCGTTTCCTGCGGAGCTAATGAGAGTGGAAGGGAAAGAAGCAGGAATGCTGTTACTAAGGCTTGAGGAAGGAAGAAGGCAGGGAGTTTATCTCCAGGGCCTGCCTGTGTTGTTCTGCTGGGGCAAAGCCTTTCTAACATGAGGAATATGGATGTGAGGAGCAGGGAGCAGCCCTCTCTCTTGGTATGTATGGAATTTATCCGTGCTTGTAAGCTGTCGGCTGGCCCTATCGTATCACAAAGCCAAGCACAGAAATCAGGTTATAAAATGAAATCAGACCATCAGCTTTGTTAAAATTGGGGTCCTTAATTTTCACTGGTGGCAGAAGGTTGCCCTTCTGTGATTTAGCAGCACGTTAAGGGCAAGGGTGCTGTAGCACATGCTGCCTCTGATTCTGAAACAGCTGATCCTTTGCCCAGCTGAAGTTCTCCTCCCTTCTTCATTTGATGTTTGTTTTGCTGAAGCTCAGTCCTGCAACACATCTGTGTTCAACCTGTTCCGTGTGTTCTGGAGAATCCAGAAACAGAACATTCAGTTAGACAGGAGTTCTCCAGTGGAGAACAGAGCCGTTAACCTGATCATCAAACTTATCAAGGACATCACAAGCACCTGTAATGCTTTGTGCCATCAGGGTTTCACTGCAAGTAAGACTGACTGCCCAGAAATGCTGGAGAGCAGAGATTGCCGTGTTTTAGTGGAAGTTGCCTTTATGGATTACAGAAAAGGATTACAAAGACTTCCTGCAGCAATTTCGTTGTTTTGCGGCTTGTTTTTATCTTCTGCTGTTATGTTCTCCAAGACGTGGCGTAATGGCAACCCCAGTTGGAAACAACTAAGAACTGTGAATTTAAAGCGTCTGAAAACTGGACGCGTAATGGAATGAGCTCGTACTTCAGGACAAATTAAGTCAGATTTGTTTAATTGCGTGGCAGAAGGAGAGCCAAGCTGCTGTATCTAAATGTCCTTCCAAGTGTAATCCAAAGATATGTGTAAGTCTGATAGTCTGGGTCCAAGGCTGGAATCCAGCAACTTAAGTCCTCAGTTTTAACCCTGAGTGATTAGGGCTCATCCTGGACAAGAAGGTTAACCATTTCATGCCCAAATTGTCTCTGAAGGAAGTACTGGAATATCTGCTGTGGGTGCTGATCACTGACACTTCATTTTGAAGTCTGATGCTTTACCATTCTGTGCTGCTTGGTTAATAAGGTGCGACTTGCATTGTTTTCCTCCTTTATAGCCCAAACATTGCCGTAGTCTGTTTGTCTGCGCAGATGCCAAGTAGATGAAGTATCTTGTATTTCTGTCCCCAGTCAGTTTGTGTGTATGGTCAGAGATCTAAAGAAGATTTGACACTTCTCTTGGTCAGGAATGCTCTCTGTATTTGATTCTAGGTATGTTAGATCTTTCAAGTGTAGTTTCATGTTTATTTTTGGCAGCCTGCGAATTGCAGAGCAGTGATGGGAGCTGTTGTTGCTTCAGTAATGGTCGTTTGTCTTCAGTGCCCGAAAATAGTTATCTCGGAGTAAGGAAAACTGAAGCCAGGAATGAGGACTGCTGTGAAAAGCAATTTGCCACCATCTGGAGTTCACAGTCTTCTCTTGCCTTACCAGAAAACTTTCTCTTCCTCAAGTAACACCTATGTGGAGTGGTGGATTAGAGCTCCTGGTCCTCCTTTAGAAAGCTGGTCAACTCTGTCCTACCGGACGATTATTCCTGGCAAAACAAACATACAGTTCTGTTGGCTTTCCAGCAACTGATTAATTGGGGTCTTGGAAATGCAGGGCTGTAGCTGGGATCCATTGGGAAGAGGGGTTTCTATCCGGCTGTGTTTGTGGGCAGGAAACAATGGCCTTGTTATAGAATCACTGATGGGCTTTATTAGTGGAAATTGATGGAATAGGAGGGAAGGGAAAATTCTCAGAGAGAAGCAGCAAAGGTGTGAGAGGTTGCAATAAAGCCAAAGAAAGATGGACTTTAATTGTGGGAGGAAGCTTAATTTGGCGTTTTGAGGGCTGTGGTGATGTTCTGTCTGTTCATAAGATGACATCAGTTCGAAGGAGCAAGGACTAGTGACAGGTTTGATTTTAAGGGGTAGTTTGAAATAAATAAGAGGACCCCAGGCCCTAGTCTACATTCCTAAGCCTGCTGCTGTGTTTTAGCTCTCTCATCTTCAGCTGTTTTGTAGGATGACTGCCTGTACCTAGAGAGAAATAGGGTACTGTGTTCCAGGAACTGCTGGTCTGGATTGACAAAAGTGCGTGTTTCAAGTGTGACGTCTCCCAAAACAAAGAGCATTCAGCAAACAGCGAAATAGTGAGTGGCTGTTCAGCTCCCGAGAAGTTGTTCAGTGCTCTCTCTTGGCATGGGTCTGGTAGCTGGGGCACTTCAGCTTGTCAGTCATGCTGACCAGTGTTATTCTGTTGTTTCTGTGGTGCTTTGACATTCTTAGAATAATTTTTGCTTAAGTTCAAAATCAGCTGAGAAAAGGAGTGGGGTTTTTGTCATAAATATGGCAGTGAAAGAAATGAACCTGTCAGACTCCAGCAGTACAAATGAGTGGCAGTCCTGGTGGGTTAGAGCTCTCAATCAGCTTTGTGACACTTCACAGCTCTTAATTTGAAAGGTGCCACGTAAACGATTCTGGTTTGATTACTTCTCCCTAGAAATGGTTTTCTGTGGCAGCTGTAGATTCGCAAAACACGTTTTGGGAGGAGTAAAACGAAGAATAAATCTCGTAGATGCAACGCTGCAGGAAGAGTTAAGAGCTGGATGTTCCTAGCTGTACAGCCGGCCTGTTTTTTTCGCTTTCTCTTCTCTTCTGACTTGCCTATTTAGGCCATGGCTACACGTTTGGCAGTGTTTCTGCTTAAAGAGGCACTCCTTCGCACTTTGCTGGCACAAGGGTTCATGTACTACACAGTGAGCTTGTTAGGAAGCTGATCCAGCTGAAAAACACTGAAAATTGTGGGTTTGACTGGATTATTTTTCTGCTGAAACGAGCCCTGCTCTGGTTCTCGGTGCTGTATGTGGGCTTGTGCCAGCACAGCATTCGAGAGACTCAAAGGGACACGAAGAACTGGGGAAGGCTGGTCTGTCTGTAGGACTTTATGTACAATCAACACAAGGTGCTGATCTCTTGAGTGCTGTGCTACTACATGGTTAAAAGGACTTTAAACCTTTGTCATTCAGCCTTAAGAGACTGAACTAAAAAACTGGCCAAATAAAACAGTGGGAGCTTTGCTGTGGTGCTCTGATGCCTGACGGATCCTGGGGGCGGGGGGATCATCTTCCTTTAGACATAAAGGCTGAAGCTGGTCAAATTTACAGAATGACAAAATAGTTTGGGTTGGAAGAGACCTTAAAGACCATCCAGGTCCATCTCCCCAAGTCTGTGCTGCTGTTGGAAACAAATGGAGCTGTGGATTTTTACTGGGTTACATAGCAGTCAAATCAGATCCCTGAACTTGGGGCTGCGTGGATGTAGATGTGCTGGAGGTGTGGAAAAGGGGCGATGCAAACGTGCCTGACAGCAGTGGAGGATGCAGAACACCCTTGCTTGGTAGCAGCATAGTTCTAGTTGGGCGTAAGCCCATTGTTCAACTGCTGTACAGTGGACAATTGTGGATTGTTTCAGGGTTAGGTATCACGTACACGTGCAAACACACACGGGGACACATTCTGTCATTTATCACTTCAACATAAATCATGTTTTTGACTTCTGTTTTGCAGCAAAACCAGTACAGCTGGAAAGGGGTTTCTTCCTTCAGCATCCACACAAGCAGCAAGTGGAAATGATGTTCATTTAGCATTGACACCAGCTCTGTTAGTGCAGAGAGCTCTGTTAATATCAGTATAGTTGAGTTCTTGGAGGTTGTTGTAGCAAAGAACACCACTTAATTGGGCGATGGATTACTGACTGATGCTTCACTGTAAAGCACTTTAAAAAGATAATCTGACAAACGATAATCTTCTCTTATCGTGTCTTATCGCTCTTAATATGATTTGAAAAATTGATCCCTTGTTTGGGGTTGTGACTTCACCTAAACTAATATATTGTTGCACATTTTAGATGCTGTAGAATTAGAGCTCCTTTGTTTTCGATGCTGTTTAAGGGTGCGTACGATTAAATCCTCTCTGCACTACCTCCTGCAGTAACATCAATTACCGATGGTACCAAATTAAGGTTGCCACTTGTTCTTGCCTCTTTAGGAAACACTGTGCTCCCAAAGCAATTTCATCAGTGTAAGATGCTTTTATAAACTGCCTTTAGGGTATTTTCCAGACCTTTTTTCATATATTCAGTGCTCTGTAATCTGCTGTGCCATAACCACACACACAATAGCTTTAGTATGGAGTGAAAAGTTTTGGAGTTTCAGCAATTAAGTGAAACTGAGATTTACCCTTCTAAGAAAAATGATGGAAATGAACACGATGGAAATGAGTGAAAAGGCCTGGCATAGCGGCTGTTCAAGGCCAGGCTGCATGAGGCTTTGAGTAACCTGACCCAGTGTGAGGTGTCCCTGCCCATGGCAGGAGTTTGGAACTGAATGGGCTTTAAGGTGCCTTCCAACCCAAACCATCCCGTGATTCTACAGTAGGTGGGCACTTAGGATGCGAATGTGCATAGAGGCAGCAGCTACCACATTTCTATGAAAACAGGAGGAGAGAAATGCAGGAAGTGTGATGCTTGATCCAAACCAATATAGGATCATCTCTTTTGAGAAGCAGTGATAGGTCTCATGGTCAAAATAACTACGTCTAGACGGTTGTCTACACCTTAAACTTGAGTGGAATATATGTAATTATAGCTTTATCTTGCTCTATCACTCAGTTTTGCTCTTATAGCATTCATGAGCCACATACCGCTTTTGTAGGGTTGGTATGCAAGCCAGCTGGAAATAGAAGGGATGTTGTCATTATTCTTTGCGGCTACGTGAGCCGTTCTGAGAATGAGGAAAGCCTATAAAAGGTGTCTTAAGAGGTGAAGTATGGGCAGTTTGTGTGTGTGCTTGTCAATGATTTCATACAGCAGGGCTCCCTTGGTGGCATGGAGACTTGCTCATGTTGTGGCTCTGCAGACAGGACTGCTGCAGACCATCACTGTGGGCAGCAGATAACGTCACAATGGTGGTCTTGCCTTGTTCTTTTCTGCAATTGGGAGCCTCTGGGTTGATAATTTGCCTTTATAATAAAGATGCTGGCTAACGAGTTCTGGATGTTGCTGCTCGGAGTTTATAATATTACTGAGAATGATTGTTTGAGGCTTCTGTGCGTGACTGTGGTTCTGTTACAGAAACAGAAGTGGCTGCAAGCTCCTCTCTTCTAACGTATCGTGCTTTTGTTAAGCACTGGAGGAGAAATTATTAATTTGATCAGCCATCCTTTATAAAAATGCATTTCCCTTGTAGCGATCCACAAGCGATGGCACCGTTAAGAGAACCAGCACATTTAGGTCTCATGTTAAACCCCGCAGGCAGTTAGGCTTGCATCTAATTTTAGAAGAAGATTTTTAGGGTCAGGAAAAGAGAGTTTAAAAGAATTGTGTTGTAAAGATGGATTTCTCAGGTATATTGCGTTTTGTGTGGAAGTGTTTCTCTTTGGATTTTCCATTGTAATTCTTAAACTCATGCTCTGGGAGTGATGTGATCTCCAAACACAGTTGGCATTTTGGTTTTGAGAAGTTGGAAAAGGTAATTGCCTGTATTTAGGAGCAGTGAAGGTAACTGAGACTTCAGACTAGAGTTGCTTATTGAAAATTTGGAGTTATTTCTGATATGTTCTTGTATGTTAAATGCTGGCAGCTGTGTTTTCCTTTCCCCTAATAAATAGAAAAAGTATTCCAAGGACCATCCTTTGATTTGTAAAAGTAGTGATTTCAGCTGGCCTTCCTCCTCACATAAGAGGATAAGACAGTTCCCAGACACTGTGACCTGTATGTCTGTGTGCATCGTGCTTATAAATGTATACCTAACAAAACCCTCACATCCCCGGTGCTGCTGTTCTACATCGCGTAAGAATTCATTCATAGATATCTTGGATTGTCTTTTGATAATTGTCCTGTTGGGTTTGTAGTGAAGTGTGGCCTTGATATGGAAAGAGGGATTGGAATTCAGATTGCATCCTGACTTGCCTGTAGGTTTGTTAACACTTCCAGTGGCTGCTGCTTCTGGAAGAGATGGTCCTTTTGTGGACCTTCGCCAGTTACTGCCCTGAGCTGACACAGATGGTGATTTGGCTGCAGAGATTGCTTTGTAACATGAACCTGAAGGAAAATTAACCTATTGGATTATTTGCTATCAGATTAATTTTTATTCTGAGTTAAGATTCCCTGGGCTCATTTGTCCAACTGTGTCAGATGTTTGTGATGGAGTCGGTGGTGGTGCTACTGAAATGGGATGAGAGATGAGAAGTGCGTGGATGGATCACTTCTCTAGGATGGAACAGGGATGGAATGAGATGTGAGAGGTGCATGGATGGATCACTTCTATAGGAGATAGGATGATGCGAAACTGTGGCATTGTGGACAGCTTGCTCAGCCTCCTCCCAGCCTTCTCATGCCTGCTTGTTCATGGACTGCCTTTCTTATGGAAAACTCCACTTCCAGTGAATTGAGATTCACATTTGAGGACTCATCTTCTAAAAGATCAATGTGAACAAACCGCAGTTGAAGTTGAAGCGCACAAACTCCTTCATTATATGGTCCAGCATTGAGAAAACAGCACTGCTTTGTAGAGGTAATAGCGAAGAGTTCCTAAGCTGCTTTAGTGGAACATGGAACTGGCAGGAGTGTCTTTCTGACCAAATCTTTAGGACTTGCGATGTAGCCCTTCTACTTTTTCTCAGTCTGTTCTTATCACAGCTTCATGGATTTGTTTTGAGTTTTGTTTTTCTAGCTGAATCTTATTTCTTTTCCTTTTTGTTTTCAAGAAACATGCAGGCTTTTTCTTTTTACCTCAGGCCCTTGTGGATTCTTTTCCTTTACTTGACCCAAAGAAGCCCATACTACACGTGGGAGTAAGATATCTACTTGTTTCTGTAGCATTCTCACCTTTCTGCTTTTTCTGAAAATTGGGCAACTATGTTGTAAATCACCGTCTACAACTGCTACCAGGTCCTCTCTCTATTCTGTTGCGCAGTTACAGCAGGAGGGTTATAAAGCATCTTTGTCGTTTGGAGAAATGATGTGACCGAGTGACTCCATACTGTGTAGGAGTGCTCCTGGCTTAATCTCTGCTTCAGGCTGATCGCTATCATTTTGAAGTGGTTGAGAGGAAATGGTGTGCGCAGCCCTCTTTGGTCTCTATGCTCAGTTATGTGGTTTTTGGAATTCTTTCTTGTTTACAGCTGTGTAATATTCAACTGGAAGTTGTTCAGCATCTTCCAATTCATGCTCTTCCCAAACAGTGTTTTTGACTGAGTCTTACAGAGCTGTTTTCATTTTTTACCAAAGTTAAAGTTTCAATTTAAATTTAAATTATCCTGGGGTGTGGGATTGGCAAAAACACTAGGAATGGAGATAACTGGGAGTAACCAGAGCTGTTTAGTCTGGAAGGTCCCTAAGCCATTTTAACCCCTCCATGCTCTGTGTTCCCTGTCTGTAACAGTAGCATGCCTGTCCCCCAATGTGAAGTTCCAAACCTTTTAAAAGTTTTTGCTTTTATGTGTGATAAATGTAAGTGTCTGCCTTAGAGTTGTCAAGATTTGCTGGTTCCATTTTGCATCATTTAGAGAAGAGAGCATTAATAAATCTCAGAGTCCAGGCCAGAAGCCAGTGATGGCCTCTCTTTAATATGTTTTTTCAAAGAAACTGGAGTGTGTGTTCCTGGGCCAGAACATGTATTATACGTGCCAGGTAGGGGTGGGGGGGGAAAGGAGGCAACTACTAAAGGGAAGACTCTTTACTCAGGTTCCAAGTGCCACTGAAAAATGCATTCACTATTAAACTGAACTGATAAAGGAGTGAATGCCCACAGTCAGTGGAGTAATGAGAAGGTTTTATTCTCAGTCACTTGCTAGTCCGAGCTATGCCTTCATCTCTGCTGGAAACTCCAGTTGTACTTGTGACCTTCACAGGCGCCATGCGCTGGCTCGCTGCCTGAAACTGAGCCTGTGAGTGTGCTGCCTCCCTCCCTTATGGTAGGTAAGAGTGATGTTTGCTTTCATTTTCCTTCCTTAGGAGGAGGCACTTTACATGTTGTCTGAAGCGCAATGCTCTCCTGCGTTCCCCACGTGAAGATTAAAAGCCTCACATTTTTGGCCTTGTCTTTTGCACCTGAAATAAAAGCTTTGGTCAGAGAATGTATGAGAAGAGTCTGAAACAGCGTGGCTGTTCCAGTTTTTATACCTAGAACAGCACTGCACACCAAATCTTAAAATACTACTAAGAATTTTTAACTTGCACTGCGTGTTTTGGAATGGCTGTAGCAAAAAAAAAGAGAGAGAATTAGGATATTCCATTGCTTCTGGTCTGTAGCATTTGCAGTGACAAATTAAGAAAGGCATTGCCCAAAGGCTTCTGTTCCATACAGGCCAAACAATAGCACAGTGTGTTATTTCCAAATATATTGTTATTTGCAAACAGAAAACGATCCGCTGGCCTCTCGGTGCTCCGCAGCCTATTGAAATGCTGGCTGTGACTCCAGCAGAGCCGTTTCCATAAATAGCTCTGTACTACTTGGGAACACAAACAAGCCCCTGCGAACATCTACAGTAGGGTTTTCCGAGGGGATTATTGAGCTGATATTATTGGTGTGTACTTGGGGGTCGATGTGAGGAGCTTTTGTGTAGGTTGAGACAGGCAGGAACTGAGAAGTGAATAGTTACTAGTACAGATGCATTTCAAGGACCTATGAATCACCTGGCTTCAGCACAGGGGGAGGATAATAAAGGGTAATAAAAATGAACAAATGAAAGCAGAAGCAAGTATGTTTTCCTTTTAGTATTGAAGGGTTTTTAAATAGAAGCCTTTAGGTAATTGAGGAAATACAGCTTGAAATAGAATGGACTTATTTGTTCAATGAACAGACGTCCAAATTAAAGCATCTCGTTACAATTTTTAATACTTGGATGTTTGATTGTGTGGATTAATACACAACTCCTTTTGTACTGCAGGCTTTTCAGTGCTGTGTGTGTGAGCATCCTCTTACCTAAGTAACGCAGGGACAGCTTTCATGTAGATGCGTTTGGTTATAATTGGTGTGAGGTAATTTGTAGTCTTGAGGAGCAGCCTGTAAACATCCTGTGCGTTAGAAGAGGTGGGTAAATAGTTCCATGCTTTATCTAATTCACAGGGCTGATTTCTGTAGTCCTGCTACTCCTGAATATTTTTCTAACAAAGCAGAAATCCCCTTTTAAAGAGAATGAAAGAGCATGACAATACCTTTGGCCTTTGGGAAGCCTGTGCTGTGAGTGGTAGGCTCCTCAGCGTCCTCCTCAGCCCCTGCTTATCACACACACGTGTTTACCAGCTGTCACAACAGAACGAGGATGGGACTCCAGAGGACAGGGACCTTGGGGCTTGTTAGTATGTTCCCTAGATGCAAATCTTTCACCTGCTTCTATTATTCCTCTTAGATGTTCATTAAAAAACCTCCATCTGCAGAGATTGTGCAGGCTCAGGAGAGCATACCTGAGTACTGAGCTACCTATGGCCTTGATTGACTTTTGTCATCATGTCTAAAATCCCCTTTTGTGAAGGAACACCAGCAACGTCTGTAGGAACTGCGGACTGACCCTGATTCCTAGACACGGCAGTGACCTCGTGCTGTTCACTGAGTACAACTTAGTGGGAAGAACAGCTGAACTGCTCACACTTCAAGGCCTAGATGGTGTTTCTAAGCTTTTTTTTTTTCCCAAGAACATTCATTCTTGTCCCTCTTTGGTGTTTTGAGAACAGTTCCCTAAGAAAATGGAAGTGCAAATAAAGCAAAGCTCTTCTGCCACAAGGGCTAATTAGCCTGGTTTTGGAAAACAGATACTTTGCAAACATGTTTATCGCAGTGAGAGGAAATAAAGCTTGGATAAAACTTAGTCCAGTTCTTTTAATGCATTTGGGGGGATTCTCGCTATGAGTAACTTGCATTTCATGAGAATTACAGAGCACTTCAGTAAGCATTGTCTGTAACCCCTGAAAGAGCCTTGTGGGGATGTAGTACGGTGCCTTAGGTCAAAGAACAGGGGTTTTCCAGGGAGCTGTGGCTAGAGATGGATTCTGCTCTCCTGAATCACTCTGCATATGGTTACTAGGATGTCCTTTCTCTGCAGGTCAGCAGGAAGGTTTTCATTTCATAGGTCAGAAATGGCAGCGTTGCTCTGCTCTGAATAGAGGTCACTTAATTCCTCCATTCCAGCATAAAGTTTATTCTGGAAGATCAGTAAAGCTGAGGTTTTATGCCCTCAGCAGTGCCAAAATGGAAATATCACTTCCTTGGAAATTAGGGGTGCAGTTTTGCTGTACCTTTACTTTATAGCATATCTGATAAAGCCCTGCCAGCAGAAAATGCATCACAGCAAGTCCTGTACCAGAGCACTGCAGCTGGACAAATGCTATGTTAGAGCAGAAATGATTCAATCTGTTCTTTACAAGCCTTTTTGTCTCAGTTGTGCTCATATAGTTCCTAAGTCCCTCAGTTCTGCAAGCTATAGTGAGAGAACATTTAGGCACCCAAGGGGATCTTGTATGAAACAGTTGTGGCATGAGGTTAGTTCCTGCTCAAGTTAATTTACTTCCCCTATAATTAGATCTGTATGCATTGTACAGAGGACAAAAATGATGAGTAACTCCCCAACTAAATTGGCCACAGTACAGATACAACTTAACCCTTCGGTCATCTCCATCTGGGAAGACCTCTCTTAAATCAGCACAAGTTTTGCTGGCCAAGCAGGGTTTCTGGGATGGAAATATAACTCCTGTGGATTGTGTATCCTACTTCTTAGTGCAGTTAATGTGTTTAAAGTGATAGGTTGAAAGGCATGGTCGCTGTGATAGCAGATGTTTGAGAGAGGAGAACTGAAAGGAAAGGGAGCTGTTTCTTCTGTCATTTAGTCAAGTTATCAGTAATACTTGAAGTGCTCCCTCTGTAGCATGAACTGCAGAAGCAGAGATGCTGCCAGCATCCCCTTCAAGTGAATGAGAGACCCTGCATTCTCCTGGGCTTACCTTTCAGCTGAGATTGCACTTGGGGTTAAAAATAAGTTGTTTTTAGTTGAGTTTTATTGCTGAGCACCAAAGAATGTGTTTGGTTTCCCTTTCTTACTATATTTAAAGGAGGCCTCATTTCTGTGACTGTTCTGGACTGTTACAAACATTGTTGGTTGCCAGAGTTCTGAGACACTTGCTGAGATTTGGAGCTTCTTTATTTGCATCTAAACAGGAACAGTTCCTTTTTCCAGCATAACTGGTGCATGCTGTGATGGGAGTGGGTTCAAGCATACGTGGGCCCTGTATCTGTCCAATGGCTTTTTATTTAGTAGGGGATGCTTTCAAAAGGAACGGCTTAAAAATTATAATGCGTTTAGTTGTTTAAACACAGATGTGGCTCAGGTAGTATTTTCTCTACTTTGTTCTTTTTGTTCATATTTCACATTAAAAACATCCTTTCTGATGCAGTGTTAGATAGCAGCTTGCTTTGGGGTGCATGACCTCTGGAAGTGATGTTATCCAGAGGCTGGAAATTACCATTCGTCATCTGTTTCAGACACTTCCAGCCTTGAGTGAGGAATTTTCATTGCGGTTGAATAAGGACTGATGCAGAACTGGGTGATGAAGTCACCCTTCTTTTCCGTTTCCCCACCTGAAAATAGTGTTAAGCTCACAGGACAGAAGCTCTCAGCAACTTAGTGATGTTCAGTAAACCAAACCCCATGGTAGCTTTAAGATTGAACAGCTGGCTGGTGTTTAAAAATGCTGAAACATTGGATTTGCTGCTGATTGCTCTTGTTTAAAAGCAGAACAATTGCTGGTTGGAGAGAGGGGAGCTGGGGAACAAAGTTGAGGAGGTTTTTTATTATATAGTATTGCAGTGGCTGCAAAGAATCAGCTCCAAGAGAAGCTATGACCTTGTACTCCTTTTTCCTAGTTGTGAATAAACTGTAGTTCCACAACCTGAAAGGTTTCCACCCGCCTTTCTGAGGTTATTTAAGACCGGACCCAGGAGTGGGTCTGGATTTCTGCCACTTGTGCTCCTTGTGTTTATGATATTAATAAACTGGTGTCAAGTGTCCTGGGAACGGGCGCTGCGGGTTGAAAGACCTTTGTTTCAGCCAACAATAGACCTGATTTTGTGTGAATAGGAAAAGCAAATAGGCACTTCCTGTCATATTCTAAGAAATACTGGAGTTTGGGGAAGCAGGTGTGTTAAGAGATTTAAACTAAATGCTCATCATTTGCCTTTTTTCCTCCAATATAACGTTTCCTGTGCATTTTATATATCTGTTAGTCTTTATAAATACGCTTGCAATACTACTATAATAAAGTAAGGCAGAATCCCATTTGTTTGAATAGGTTATTCAAGGTATAAATTCTAAATTCACCCAAGGAAGATCTGCAGAGGGGAATTGTCTTAGTTGTTGCTTTCCTAACTAGGTTTATTCCTGAAGCTAAAACTTAGACGCCTCTTCCAAAACCTGGAAGCTATTTGGATTAAAAACATCTTGATGGTGCTTCAGACCACCTTGAGGTTCAGTTGCCTTTCACAGGGTATTGTGAAAGTCCAAAACGATGCTATTTGTGATTTTGAGGCAGGGGATGCCTGTAGAGACTCAAGGGAATTCTTGTCAGGTCTTAAATAATCCCTTATTGTTGAGTTTGAGGTATTTTCAGGCTGGTTTGGACAGTGTTGAGTTGGAAAATATCTCTGCCTTGAACTGGTAACCTGCAAATTGAGTGATTTTGGATAGCAGTCCTCTTTCAGAGTTACAGAGGACTAAGAAGCTTCACCTCCCAGTTCCTGATGAGAAGGATCATACAGCAGATCGGCTTAGGTAGGTGTATGTGGAAAGCACACCCTCAGAAGTCCTAGGAATACGTAGATGAAGGCAGCTCTCCAAGGGCTTGGAAATGGCACCTCTAACGCTACAGCTGATGTTTCGCTGGTTACAGATTGACATTTGTAACATCAGCTGATGCTGGAGTGAAGTTATTAATTAAATATGCAGTGCCTAGGGATGTGCAGCCAGGTGAGCCGTGGTTTTGGGGAGGTCTTTGCCTCTGTACTGCTCTGTTTTACATGTATTCAGTTTCCTGTTCCTCAGAAGGCAATCAAAGTGATGGATTCTTCCGCTCTTCTCCTACCGAGGCGATGGCTGGCTGTGAGGCGAGACTCTAGGAACTCTGTTGTTCTGCATCTTGTGAGCTAAAGATGCTGCCATGGTCAATTTATTCCCTTTCACCAGGTGGGAGAAGGAAATTTGCCTGTTGGTGTCCCATACATCAGTTCTGAAAGGAGCTGCAGTTATGTCTTGTCTTCAGGTTTAAAAATAGAAAGTAATTAATCAGGGTGACGAGGGTTAATGGTGTCTGTCCAGAAACCAAACAGCCTTGTGTTTGTATGGAAAGAACATTCTTCTGTCTGGTGTTGTTATGAGTTTAACATGAGAAGATTTTCCATAGTAATTTTTGAAACACTTTATTAGTAACTAATTTGAGGTTAAAAAAAACAAACTCAAAACTATTGAATCATCTTGTCAGATGAAGTGGTTTAAAGGCACCAGTTTGAGACTGTTTCAGTTGATGCACAGTAACGCTTCAGGATTCTTTTCTGTAGGTTTTCAGTGATGTTTGCATAAAAGGAGTTCTAGAATGCAGTGCCAGATGTGGTGGGCAAAAATAAAACCTCTGCTATCAGGGACAGTCGTTGCGGTGCTGGTGTTACTTCTCCAGTTTCGTAATGGGTCACAGTTTTAAATCAATTTAAGCTGTAAAAGTTCGTTCCCAAAGCTCATACTGTCTTACAGTGCAAATGATTTAACTCCCATCACAAAGATCAAACTTTAAAGCAATTTTATGCCATTTTAAGTGGCAGGAAGTGTGGACCTTCCGGTTCACATCCCTGTGGGTCACATCTGGTTTCCGAGTGCTTTGGCTGGCTGCTGTTTGTCACCTGTGTTCTCTCTGTGCCACCGCAGGTGTCTTGCAGTCATGTGTATTGGAGACTCCAAGTTTCCTGCTGTAGCTGGAGACAGGAAGCCCGTGGTCTGAGGTTGCAATCAGTTTCCTTTCTCTTCTAGCAGTGCTGAGTGCTGACCTTGTTCAGGGAGCTGCTGAGACTGTACAGCACTGCACTGAGGTGGTGGTTTGGCATCTTCTTTATCTTCAGCATCGCAGGGCCTGGAGCACTTGGAATGAACGAGGATGCTAGAGAACACTCCTAATTCTTTCTCCATGTGTGTACATTTCCCAGATCTGCACAAGCCACCAAAACCAGCTTGGCTGCTGTCTCCAGCTTCAATAGCACCTCCAGCTCCTGCCTGTTTGTGTTGTGACACTGGCAGGGCCAGCAGCAGCGTGGAGCTCACTGGGGTCATACAAATCCCACTCCCCTCTCTGGTGAGATGCTGTGTGTGCTCTCTGTGCAGCACGTTGCAGGGCTGGCACTGGGGACAGAAGAGGGAACCGGCTGGCTCTTGCAGTGCTGTACCACACAGAAGTGAAGTTTTGCCACAAGGGTAACCCCGTGACCTCTGCGGTGCGTGTATCTCACCCCATCTTCATATTTCTGAGGAATTAATATCTTTTTAATGCCCTCCCCTATTTAAAGGACTTCTGGAATGACTCTTGAGAAGTGAATGAACAGTTAAGAATGCCTTGTCCTTGCTGCCTTTGGGTTTGTTGCCTGGTCACCTCTGAGAGACGGAACGAATGCAGAGAATCACTCTCAAGAGTGAATGAAGAAAAGGGAAATGAAGTCAATAGGAAGACCAGTCATGGTAACTTTAAAGTATACGATCCTTGTGCTCCCTTCCCCCTCTCTACGTACATAAATTAGGGATGGGGCTGGAATGCCAGGATTGTTTTCCTTTATGCCATCAATAGCACTTGTCATTTTGCTCTCATTCTTTCCCCACAGCACATAGCTGTGGTGTCCTGTGTTGGGAGTGCTGTCTTCTACAAACACACAAGTAGCGTCACTCTTATCTTAATCTTACTTAAGCAGCCTTCCTGTGCACATTGAGATTAACACTTCGCTATCTCACTACAGAGACCTAATACAGAGTACGGTCGGGCTGTTAATAAGTGTGGTAAATCAAAATCGTGGACAGTGGGGTGGTGCTGGGATGACTCAAACACTCAGAGTGTGTTGTGTGGCAGCTTAAAATGTCTGAAGCTTTGGAGGAGCTTTTGTTTTCTCTCTGTGTTTTTGATTGGATTTGCACCCCCCCAGCAATGAAGTACACGACTGCAAAACAAAATCATTATTGGAAACAAGGAAGTCCAATTAAAAGTCACAATTTTCTGTCATAAGTTGGGACTGGAGTGTGAGTTTTTGGGAGTCAGAGATGTTCTGTAGTCCGAAGCAGGAAGGTTTTGCTTCCTTCTGGATTAAAAAGGACCAAACAATTCCTAAGCAATTTCCAGATGCTTCAGATCCGCGAGTTCTCCTGCACAGACACTCTTGCTCCATTTTGAGTGGGTTGACTTAATCTTTAGAGAAACCCTAGGAAGAAAGGCTTGAGCGTGCACAGTAACCGTGTCTCGAACTCAAATTTCACTGCTTTTATGCCTCATGATGTTTATCCATCCCTGTGCTGCTTTCTCAGTTTACAGGTGTTTGATTTGCCTTGGATTTTAAGAATAATCCCAAATGTTAACTGACACTTGCTGCTTCCCTTCCAGACAATTTCCAAAGTATCTTTGGAATGATTGGTTGAGGTTTAGCTTGATCAGAATAGCATCTTTTCTACTTAAGGCCTGTAAACTGAGGAATCGGGCTACACATTCGGTCAGTGAAGTCTCTTTTCAATCCTTAGGACAGAATTACCAGCCCATCAGTAATCTGCTCTACATTACAGACACGACCTGTTTGAGATGGAAAATTCCAGAAATGGCATTTTTGAGCCACTGGGAAAGTGTATAAACAACGAAGAAGTACCCAAATGCTTTTTAAATACTACAATTCTTTGTTCAGTCCTTGGAAACATCAGGAGATTGCTCCACTTGTGTCAACACACTGATTTACTTGCTCTGCGCTTAGGCAGCAGATCAACACGATTCCAAAAACTTGCACAGAAACCCTTTAGCTCCGGTGAAATAAAGACGCTCTTTGTTCCTTGCCGTGATTGACTTGCTGCTCTAGGGTAGGTGACATGCTTTGCCTACCAAGCATGTTTTATAAGCAGAGTTTATATAAAGTTCATGGTACATTAATATAGATAGCCTCTTCTGTGCTAATAAAATAGCTTTTATTCTATTATTGGAAACAAATCGAATACAGAATTGCTTTTCAGGTTCACAAGGGGCCTTCTGGAACTAAATCATTGCATTACAGCGAGGTTTTGCTTGTTTGGATTGATAAAGCTGTTTTGTTCCCTTATTCCATAGACTTGTTGACAATGGTAAAACTTCAACACGGCACTTTCTGTAATAGAAAACTCCCTCATGATAATGCATGTGTGGTCCTTATTCACTGGAAATCACGAAAGGACTCAAATATGACAATGGTTTTTAATACCTGTCACTGAGGTTTTTTGTATTTCAAACCTTGCTTTCCTTTAAAGGGGAATAAAGCATTTGAGATCTGTCATATTCCTTTATCCTCTAAACAGCGTAACCTGCCTGTTTACATTTGGACTGGTCGTCTTTCCTGAGTGCGCTGCCCCAAACCATCTGAATCCTGCCTGATGTGACAGGTGAATCACTCAAAATAGCAACAGTTGGTACAATAAATATTGATTAAATGTTCTGAAATCGTGATTGTTCTCTCCAAAAGCCCACTAGAAAACACGTGGGGTTTGTGTTGGTGGCTCTTCTCTTGCAAAATGATTCATCAGCGGAACCATGTTCCTGCTGATGGTTAGGAATTGCTTGGGAGCTTCGGGTATGTCTCTGCTTCCCGTGTTGAACATGAACACAATACTTCAAGCATTATCAGAACTTGGTGATAAATTACATCTTCTGGCCCATTTCCTGTCCTGTCCCATTCTCTGTCAAAGCCAAGCTCCTTGGTTTGGTTCCTTTGGTTCTTCAAGGTTCCTGTTTCCATGTCTCCTCCCATGGGAAAACCTAGTCTAACTTGAATTGAGTGAACATGCGCGCCTGAACCTTGTAGAGATTTTGGTTTCTGTTAGAGCACTGAAAGTGAGGGTGTGTCATTGGAGAAATATATAAAAACCTTGGAGCAGGTTGTAAAAATAAAAGATCATGTGCAGAAGAAAAAGCCACCCTGACAGCAGACACAGGACATGGGATTGGAGCTGCTGTATCTGGAGGAACCGTCGGGGAAAGCAGACCCTGCCTGTTGGCATGTGCTGATGGGTCCAGGACCAGCAGCCTCTCCTCACAGCTTGGTGTGACCTTCAGGATCTCTGGTTTGGTTTGGCTGTAGTGTTTTGTTTCTGTGAGGCAGGGATACAACACAACAGCAGTTCTGTGTTTGACTGTAGCATTTCATTCAAGCTGCTCAAAGCATTTTCCCTCAGTGAGGTGCGTGCACAGCAACAGTAAATGCACTGCAGGTTGGGGGGGTTGGGTTCTTTAGATCACTGAAAAATGTTATTTGCAAGTATTTAGCAGTCTGGGAAATGTTTCTACAGTGTTACCAAGTGTCTGTGGAGGGATGTTTAAGTGGAACTAAAGAACAACTCAGTAGGAGAAGAACACTGAAGGGCTGGAGCGCCTCCAGAGAAGCGCAATGAAGCTGAGGAAGGGGCTGGAGAACAAGCTTTATGAGGATCAGCTGAGGGACCTGGGGCTGTTCAGTCTGGAGAAGAGGAGGCTGAGGGGAGACCTCATCACTCCTTGCAGAAGGAAGGTTGCAGTGAGGTGGATGTTGGTGTCTTCTCTCAAGTAACAAGTGACAGGATGAGAGGAAGCCTTGGACCAGGCTGCCCAGGGCAGCGGTGGAGTCTCCATCTCTGGAGGGGTTCAAAAACCTGTAGATGTGGCACTTTGGGACATGGTTTTGTAGGCACGGTGGGGTTGTGTTGGTGGATGATCTTAGAGGTCTTTTCCAGCCTTAATGGTTCTATGACAAATGTATACATCTGTGCCATGAAGAACTTCAGACAACTGTAGTGATCTCTAAGCTGTCCTGAGAAACTTGGAATGCCGATGCACATTTCTGTCCAGCGCTTTGCTTTTCTCAGAGCGATTTCTTCTGGTGTATTGGATGTTGCCCTGTAGAATTTTAAAATCTCAGCACTTGAAATGTCTCATAAAGATGTTGAGATGTCTCAAGGTGCTTGTGGTGAGGAGAAAGGCCAATCTGATCTCTGCAGACCTCAGTAGCTTGGTGGAAGTCTGTTAACAGATAACACTCTTTAACTGTGACCTGTGAGGTTACCAGATAAGGGTTTGGTGCTTTTTTATCTCTATTCAAGCACTGGTGCTTGAAGAGGTGGGCATGTAAATGAATGCAGCAGTGAACAATAGAATCATAGACCATAGAATGGTTTGGGTGGGAAGGGAAGCCAATCCAGTGCCACGCCCTGCCATGGGCAGGGACACCTCCCACTGGATCAGGGGGCTCCAAGTCACATCCAACCTGGCCTTGAACACCTCTGGGCCAGGGCCTCCCCACCCTCACAGCAAAACATTTCTCCCTAAGATCTCACCTTGCAGCTGAAAACTGTTCCTCTCGTCCCATCCCTGCACTTCCTGACCAAGAGCCCCTCCCCAGCTTTCCTGCAGCCCCTTTCAGTACTGGGAGGCTGCTCTAAGGTCTCCTCAGAGCCATCTCATCTCCAGACTGAACAGCCCCAACTTATTTAGCCTGTCCTCATATGGGAGGTGCTCCAGCCCTCAAGTCGTCTTCATCTGATGCATTCAATAGAATCCATCCTATTTCCTGAAACCACTGTTGACAACAGATCTCCACATCTTCTTCTCCCTCACTTTTCCTCCCTGGTGCACTCTGCGTCCGGAAGGGATAATTGCCCAGCTTCTGTGTCCAGAAGGGATCATTGCCCACTTCTGGACAGCAGGAGCAGCCGCTGTGCCTGCAAGACTCCCACCTAGAGACGGTAGCAAAAATAGCACGCACAGAAGGGAGGAGGCAGAGGGACGGCAGCGCGTTCTATCGATGCTCTTTCGCCCGTTGCAGCACTGAAGGCCTAAAATAGCTGTACGTGTAACTGTCATGGGAATTTCAGCTGCCGTTTGAAAAGGAGGAGGAGGAGAAGGTTGATTTTATTTGGCAGCGAGGGTGTTAATACAGATGAAAATACATAAGCGAATCAGTGCACTGCGGAAGATGAAATGCTTCCCGTGTCAGTTCTCAAGCACTATTAAATCCGCCCAGTTCACCACCAGTGCCTTGATGTCTGTCTCCCTCTTGGACCAAGGTATGGGAATGCGATATTCTTAACGGTGAGTCGGGGATGTAAAATGTGTTGGTTTGTAAAATTGGTTGCTTTGCTCTTTACTGATTTTTCTATGAAATATGCAGCTCTGCCCTATTTTGGGACTGGCTAAGCAGAAACCATTTTTCTGCCTACTTTTTTAGCCCATTTGTTTTGTCCTTGGAAAGGGAACAGTCCCAAATTCCAGTGTAGAAGGCACATCAGATGCTATAGATATAGCTGGAGTTTAAATACTAATTAATAATTTTCTGTTGTGCTCGCTGCCAAGGAATGTACTTTGTTTCTCATTTAAAATTGATCCAAGTACTTGAAAATACCTTTTGCCTGGTGTCAGTAGGGCACTGGAGAGTTTGGAGTGCCTTGGCCCCACCGGCTGAGGCTGCTGCACTTTCCGGAGGTGTGGGGATGCTCATACTGAAAGCTCCTTCACCTGATTGAGCCTGTGGACAACGCCACGCTTGAATCAGCTCGGGGATCACCAATACCAAGCTTGGATGGTCTGCAAAGATAAATGCAAAAAATGAGAATGTCTAAAATTGCAGAGAATGCTATGTATGAGACTTGTATAATTAAATAACATCAGCAGAACTAAAATGAAGGGTTTATCCCTTAAATTAAGGCTTTTCTGAGCCTGGGGCTTTTGACCTTGTAAAACTTTTCAGTGACTTTCACCAAATGAGTACTATTATAAATTTACCCATCTGTTCTTGGATGGATATATAAGATGAAGGCAAGTATTTCTTTGCTGTTCCCCTTCCACGAGCGTGCACACTTGCTTTAATTTAATTAAAGCATAACTTGCTTTAATTGCCTTCTCTGTTTTAAGGCTGACTTCCCTGCAGTGTTAAACCTCTCATTTTTTCAAAATAGTCATTATTCTATGTATTTCTCATTATTGAGAGATGTGTTGCCTTGGGTTTCTCCAATTAATTGATAACTTTAAGGCCTTCTTTTGTCAGGGGGTCACAACAACGCGGTTTGAGGAGTCAAAACCAAATTGCCCGGTTTACACATGCTGAATATGAGTGATTGTGTGTTTCCTTTACGCCCCGTTCACCTGTGAAAGGTACATTTGGAATGGTGTATCTTTATCTGAAGGATCTTAGAGATGAGTCATTTCACCTGGTTCACAAATACCGAGTGGCTGAGGTAGCCACTCACTGCCTTGGGAAGGGGTGAGGGGGAAGTGTGCGCTGAAATCAAGGTTTTCCTATGTGTGATCCGGATCCTGCTTAATCTACATAGAAGCTGACATCACATTTATGTCCTTCACGCAGTCTTCTCCAGAAATTCCAGCCTGTTTGTGTTTCAGCAGGGCCGGATAATCATGGCAAGGGAGAGTGATGGAGATGGGATAACGTGTTTATCTGTTGTTGTGTGCCCATTTCTGCTGTGCGGGAGCAAACACAACTGCGCCGTAGGTACCCGTTCATGCCAGGAGGCTGACTCGGCATCCTCTGCCTCCGCCCAAGGGCTTTGCAGCAGGGTTTGGCCTGCTTGTTTGGGCTCTCTTGGCACTGGGCAGTAACAGGCAGAAGAGCTGCTGTGTAATGCAGTTACACTGCCCGTGTGTTTGGGGCAACCCAGGAATGGCATTAACGTTCATTTGGGGGTTAAAATGAGTAAGAGGAAAAGCCTGCATCTTTCACTTCAAGATGAAATCATGTTTTTGCTGTTTGTGCTGAGGCAGCTGCCATGCTGCACAGCAGGGTCTGTCTGAACTCAGGATGAGTGTCCGTAGAGCCCTACCAGACTACTTTTAACTCCAAAACAGAAATAAACCATCCGATAGCAAACATGGATGCATTGTTTATCTGTGTTAGGCTGATGTGAAAACAAAATAGCCTGAAGACTTGCACGTGAAAACCTTACGTACTTTCTACTGCAGCAAATCAGATTTATATCATTGTATTGTGTTCAAAGAATGGTTTGGTTTCTGATTCTGCTGTTTGAAAGCATGGGGCACGTATGTGTTTGTGAAAACATGATGTGCTTGAGCTTAAGTCATAATTTGTCCTCTCTTTTTCTGTACAGACAGGTCAGTTTGGTGCTGGATAGGACTGGGTTTTGTCTCTGTACATTCACAATGTAATTTTATCACTCAGTATAAAAAAACTGGTGGCAATGTAAACATTTGTCATCCAGAAATAGCTTTTTAGAGGTAGTCCATTGAATTTATTTCTTAATTTCTGCAGCTGGTTTTGTTCCAAATTCTTGCATTCCTTAGACGCTGATGTCTGAACATCCCCACCCTAATATGCTCAGCCCCTAACTTCTCAAATGTGTGGAGAGTCCTTGAAAATAAAAAAACCCAAGCTTTGAGATCGCGTGGGTGATGATTGTGTCTGATTCTTCTGTCAGGAGGAATGGAGAAATGAAGATACAGGTTTGTTTGTCCTTCTCTGCTAAAACAACTCGTGCACGACACTGAACTCGTAACACATTTCCACATGTAGAGCTTTGAATAGTTACTTCCATGGTTTTGAAGAAATCCCTCCTTGTATAACATAAATACACTCCAACTGAATTGAAGTCCGCATTTCCTTTCCTATTTATGATCGTCACATTCTTTGCCACTCAGTATTTAGGAGAATTATTAACCTGTGGCGTTTCTTTTTGTTTCTTTGCAGCGGATATAATTTCTACAGTAGAATTTAACCATTCTGGAGAGTTGTTAGCGACAGGAGACAAAGGAGGTAGAGTTGTCATCTTTCAACAGGAGCAGGAGGTGAGTGCTGGCTATGAAGTGTGTTTGATGTTCCCCCCTGTTCCCATTCATTCTCTTTTTAAAGAAAAGGAGCATCCTTCTGTAAGAAACGTTACACAAAGTGCGTGTCTGTGTAATAAGTGATTAAAATAATGACATTTTAGAGTGAAGGAATTATTGAGAACTTTGTGACACTCTTAGTTGATTTAAGGATTCTGGGCTTCAGCTGTGGCCTAAAAAGTCTTTAAAGTGAAAACAAAAATGGGGGAGGACACACGAAGACCTGGGGGCAGCTGAACTTGGTCCTTTTACAGTGACTGCTTGGCTGTGGTTATTATTTCAGATTTCACTGTAGCTGGGGAAACAAAAGCTGTCCTTAAGTGGATATGGAACAGTGACCTCAGGTTGCCTTGTGCTTGTGGATATCCATCAGGTAGAATGGTTTAAGGTTCTTGTCAGCATTGGTTCTTTACAAGGATGGAGGGTTTTCTGCCAGTTAAAAGTTATCACATGGAAGTCTTGGTGCCAGAGGGAATTTTCTGTTCAGACTGTAGGGCTACAGCCCTCATGCTGCTTTTGAGCTGGAGCTGTGGCTTTCCTTCCTCTGCAGGAACAATGCTTCAATTTGAGTTTAAGTGTTCGGACTGACTGGCTGCACTGTCTTCTCCTCAGAACAGTGTTTGCAGTGTTATTTAGCACAGGACTGAAAGTCTGGCTGTGGAAAGTAACTTCCAGTGTAGTGGAGGCAAAGCTTGTAAACACTGATGCCTTGACAAATGGTTTTCTCCAACCAAAAGTGTGTTTGTGGGCGGCTCTGCATCTCCATTTATAAGCATCAACAGTTTGTCTGCACTCTGTGGTTTTTACTTCTCGTTTTATGCTGTAAATATACTCAGAACAGATTTTTGTGCCCCATGAGATCGAGTTTCTCTGCAGCATCCCATCTCAGCATCAGGCACACGATTCCCCTGTCTTTCTTGAGCGTGTAAGTGTGTTCTCTACACGTGCTGCTGCCTGCCAGGCATTTACCCATTGACACAAGTTAGACATTGACCTAAGTTGGAAATGGGTGTCAGGTACTATGAGTTTGTTTTTATTTCTCAGCAAAATAATACAAATTCAACTGCTTTATTATGTCTCGTTTGGTCTTCATAGGGTAAAATGGGCCACTGTCTCTTCAGATGGCTCTGATACTAGAGATTGGTGTATCTATATTAAAACTAGTAATCAATATTTGCATATGAGCAATAGCAAGGCCATTAATCTACCTGACAACCAAAGCAATCTACCTTTATCAATAGAGATCACTAAATATATTCTACCATTATTATTTTCATGTGACGCTTAATGTAAGCTTAAATTTTCTAGTTTTATAAGGAGCTTTATGCAGTGAGTACCTTGGCTAATGCTAAATCAGAGGTAAGAAATGAATCCCACTTCGTTCTCTTGTGTGTGAACACAAGACGCTCACTCAAGAGAATTAAAGGTTTGAGCCCTTGAAGTCTGTTTCCAGTTCCCTATCAGTTTCAGATCATTACAGGGTAACGTGAATCCAGAGGACAGCTTCCCATTGTTAGGAAAGCCAATATAACTTGAAGTCACCAAGGATTTTAAGAGCAAAACCAAAGAAAAGAGCAACCAAGTCCCCAAAACAATCATTGCAATGAAACCCCCTTTACCAATACCCATTAAGTTACAGTAGCAGGGGTATCTTTACATTATATACTTGTTCTTTTGGTGTCTGCAGAATTCCACAGGCACATCTAACGCTGAGCAAGGTCTCTCCTCCTGTACTAAAGGTGGGAAAGCTGAGAGAGAGCGCTTGGGTTTTAACAAAGCCAGAGTTAGAAGCTTACTTGATTAGAATGTGTTTCAGGGAGAGAATAAAAGGCACTTCTGTCATCCCGCTGCCTAGAACGGTCATGCTGTTACCTAGAATAGAATCATGGAATCGTTCAGGTTGGAAAAGACCTTTAAGATCATTGAGTCCACCTGTAAGCCCAGCACTGCTGACTGTGTCCCTAAGCATCACATCTGCACAGCTTTTGAAAAAGTCCAGGGATGGGGATGCTACCACCTCCCTGGGCAGCCTCTGCTTGATAACCGTTTCAGTGAAGAAATTTTTCCTAATATCCAATCTAGACCTACTCTGGTGAGATTTGAGGTCATATCCTCTCATCCTGTTGCTCTTTACTCAGGAGAAGTGACCAACGCCCACCTCGGAACCTCCTTTCAGGGACCTGCAGAGAGCCCACTTCTGTCCTTAGGGTTTCATTCAATTCCAGACCTAAGACTCCTAAACCCTAGGAGTTCCACCGTTGTTCCAGTGTAGGACCAACTGTCCCAGAGCCATCCCTGTGGGCAGCTGGTGCCACCTAGTGGGGTGTTGCTGATGGACCAGCCTGTGCGGGGCTCTGGCCGGAGTGAGATGGGTACCCAGTACAGATACTTTGTGGAGTATCCATAGCATAATCTTCCTGAAGTTTCACACACAAACTCTTGTTGTATTTTGTTGATTTGGGTTTCTTTCCTTTAAACTCTGTATTTTAACTTGCATCCTTTAAGGATCCTTTAACAGAGCTTAAAGCTTGAATAGCTCATTGCCCATTCTCAAGGAAGTCGTCTTTAAATGACATCTTTCAGTTTTGATGCGTAACCCATGCTCGCATCCTTAGGATCTGTGAGTCTTGGGATAGCAAGAAGCACCCGGGTTATCAGATGAAACTGCGCAAAATTGATTTGAGCATTCGTGCCCTCTGAAAGAGGGGAGATGGAGATGAGATCTTAGGAAGAAATGTTTTACTGTGAGGGTGGGGAGGCCCTGGCCCAGGAGTGAGTTTTTGATGTGCAAAACTGAAGTTATGACTAATATGTTAAAATAACTTGATCTGTAGAGGATCTTGAATACCAGCTTTTTTAAATAACCTGATCTCTAGAGGATCCAGGTCAAACAAAGTTTTGATTACAACAACCACCTTATTGTGTCACCATTCTGAGGTGGTTGGACTGGATGACCTTCGTGATCCCTTCCAGTCCAAACCATTCCATGATTCTATGATTATTGCAGTCTGGTAGCGTTTTACTGGAATACACAAGGAATCAATTTAGGACTAAGTCACTGTGGTAGGTATGGAATTAAAGGAAAGCTCCCTGAATCCTGACCAGCGTTCCCTAAAGCACAATAGATTTACATTGGAAGTCTCCTATTGTACGCAGTGACCCTGCTTGGCTTGTTAGGTCTGATTGAAACTTGGAACACAGTTCCTTCCATTCTCGAGGGTGGGAAGCTGGTGCAATTGATAGGTGTGGTACAACGTTCTAATGCCAAATGTTGTTTCTAAGCGTTTTGTCCTCTCTCCCTCCCCCACAGCTTATTGTAAAGTGTAAGAGTTCCTGCCAGCTATTGCTGTAAGGGCATGAAGCAAGAGCAGTGACGCAAGGAATGTGACAAATGTGGGCTAGCAGGGATCGTATCAAGGAGTGTGTTTTATTGAGTTGTTTAGGGATGAAAGGAATGAGACACAAGAAAAGAAAGGAGCAAAGTCAGGAACATATCATGGGAAAGGCATCTGGTGGTGCAACCTCTGGAAATGGGTGGAACAGGAGAATATCTCAAAACGAAGCTTGAATTAACTTCAAGGACTCCTGCGAGCGCTGGTTCAGAAATAGTCCCAGTGTTTGGTCACCTTCCCATGGGAGGGAATTTCAGGTTCAGTCCATTCAGCGCAATATTAGTGCCAGGAACCCCTGCTCAAACAGTTCCATGCTGACCAGGCTACCTGCAAGGGTGACTTTCAAAGTCAGAGATGTATTCAGCAGAGATGTTAAGCTTTTCTTCCCTTAATCTCCAAAATGAGGGAGAAAAAGCTTCTCAGGCAGTTCAGAAGGTCTCAGGGAGTGTGGAGAATAGTGGAGCTCCACCAGAATAGTGGAGCTTCTTGTAGAGATGTAGAGGTGATGTGGGATTTCCCAGCATGCTGAACTTCCCCACAGGATAGATCTGCCGTGCACGTGGCTGTATGGTTCTCCTGGGGAATCTCCTTAAAAAACTGCAAGGATTTAAAAGACAGGAGATGAGGTGCTCAGGGATGGTTTAGTCGTGAAAAATTGTAGTTGGGCTTGATCTCAAAGGTCTTTTCCAACCAAATGATCCTATGATTAAGAAACAGAGGTGGAAAAATTAAAGATGAGAGAAGAAGAAGATTTTTAGTCTTTTAAACGAAGAAAACTTAGAATGTGGAGGAAAAAAATTTTGTTTGTATGTTCTGCTGCTTGGAATTAGTGTGAGAATTTGCTGGAGATACTCACATATCGGAGGGAGTTTCTGGAAACTTTAGGAATCAAAAGCAGCTGCTGTGATAATTATCCCTGATGCTTTCTTATCCCAAATGGTAGAAACTCTAATTCCTCATTTTATCTGTTCTACAGGCTCATTATAATAAGGCTGGTTGTTCACCAAGCAATACTCGGGTGAATCTGGCATGGGCAAGAGTAGGGTGCAGAGAGAGGCCCTGGCCCAGGTTGCCCAGAGCAGTGGTGGCTGCCCCATCCCTGGAGGTGTTCCAGGCCAGGTGGGATGGGGCTTGGAGCCCCCTGATCCAGTGGGAGATGTCCCTGCCCATGGCAGGGGGCGACACTGTATGGGCTTGGAGGTCCTTTCCAACACAAACCATTGTATGATTCTATTCTTATGCTAATTATTCTCTGCCAGTATCTTGCTGCATAAATATCTTTTTCTGGTTTATCCCTGCAGCCTTGGAAGGCTTTCTGTTCGTCGTAGACATACCTTGTACTTTCCTTCTCTTTTCAGAACAAATCCCAGTCTCACAGTAGGGGCGAATACAATGTTTACAGTACCTTTCAAAGCCATGAACCCGAGTTTGACTACTTGAAAAGTTTAGAAATTGAAGAGAAGATCAACAAAATTAGGTGGTTACCCCAGAAAAATGCTGCTCAGTTTTTATTGTCTACAAATGGTAAGTTACGACTTCGTGGTTAGTTTTAAGCCTGTTGTTACGTAGATTCGTTATTGGGACTGGCTCAGGTTGCCCAGAGCAGTGGTGGCTGCTCCATCCCTGGAGGTGTTCCAGGCCAGGTTGGATGGGGCTTGGAGCCCCCTGAGCCAGTGGGAGGTGTCCACAGGAAGGGGAGTGGCACTGGATGGGCTTTAAGGTCCCTTCCAACCCAACCCATTCCATGATTCTCACTCACTGTGCGAGCGCTTGTGTTAAGTCATTCATAACAACCCAGATTCTAACTGGAACTTGCTATAACTTCTATGAAAAGAACAAACTGTGGAGGAGGTCTTTTTAATGCTTTTTAGCTCATTTTTTTTTCCTCCAAGCAGTATTTTTGTCTTTTTTTGGTGCACGTAGGTGGTCTGGTCTTATTTGAAGGCTTCATGTTAAAAGTTCATGACGACTCATGTCTTTGCTAGAGCTTTGGTTTTAAACAGCAACTGTTTTTCTTTCAGATAAAACAATAAAGCTATGGAAAATCAGTGAAAGGGACAAAAGACCCGAGGGTTATAATTTAAAGGAAGAAGATGGACGGTATAGGGATCCTACTACAGTTACAACACTACGGGTGAGTCGTTCATTTGCTGTGGATTAGCCACATTCCGGTGATTTCTCCTCACCCTCCCCTGGCACATGGATCAGCCTCTGGCTCAGTAACTGCCCCGTCACATCCTTAACCTGACATTGTGATGCCACTTGGCAGACACATTTAATTCTGATTTGGTGGTAGTTTAATCACCTTGGTTTATTGAAACGCTGAGATGTGTTTGTATCTCAAACCTCCATTGCTTTGCGTTTTACAGGTGCCGGTATTCAGGCCCATGGACCTTATGGTTGAAGCCAGTCCGCGAAGAATATTTGCCAACGCTCACACGTATCACATCAATTCCATCTCCATTAATAGCGATTATGAAACATACTTATCTGCAGATGACTTGCGGATTAACCTGTGGCACCTAGAAATTACAGACAGAAGTTTTAGTATCTTTTTTTGCATTGTTTTGTGTGATGGGAACAGTTTGGTTATGACAAACCTATTGCATTTTAATTCCTTTCACAAAAAGTGGTTTGTATCATGTGTTTCTCCATATCTTGGTTATTTCTCCCTGGTAGTTGCTTTCATTTCTGGAAACAGGGTCTTTCTAGGCTTGGTTTGGGTTGGAAGGGACCTTAAAGATCATCCAGTTCCAACTCCAACTTCACTTTAACTTTCATCCAGTTTGTGACTGGGTCCCACAGTCCTGAAAAAACACCACTGAATATATTTAAAGCCAAAAAATGTGAAAACTGAAGGAAATTCCTTAACAAAATGCTGTAGATATTGTAGATATTAAGCCTGCCAACATGGAAGAGCTCACAGAGGTGATAACAGCTGCCGAGTTCCATCCAAACAGCTGTAACACGTTTGTATACAGCAGCAGTAAAGGAACGATTCGTCTCTGTGACATGAGAGCGTCGGCACTCTGCGACAGGCATTCAAAATGTGAGTTCTGTCCTGTGTTGTTTAGTGCCTGTGCAATAGGGTCTCTCCGTTAGATGAAACTAAGCACTCAATAAGGATATATATAAAGGGTGTGAGTATATTTGTGTTGGATTTCTGTGTATTGAGTAATTCTAAATCCTAAAATCTGAATGAATGTTAAAAATTAGCTAGATATTTTGCTAGAGTAAAAGTAGTGAAGAAGATTATTAGCAGCTGAAGTTGGGGGTTCTGCCCAGACAACGGGACCAGGAATGGCTTTGTGCACTTCAGGAGGGCCAGTACAAGTGGTTTGGGCTGTATTGGCGCTAGAAATCACACATGTGTGAACAAAGACTCAAAATATTAGCGAATACTCCACTGATTTAGAAGCCGGCCTTGACTTGCTACAGAAATAAAGGATTTCAGAGCGTTGGCAGTTCATGTTTTCTAAGGCTTTCTTGTTGAACTTTATTTTCTATAGCACGAGTAGCCCAGTGCAGTAAGCTTAATTAACCTAATCTGCATGTATCTTGTATCGGAAGAGACATAAACTTTCCTCTTGAAATGCCTTCTTTCCACACAGTGTTTGAAGAACCAGAAGATCCCAGCAACAGATCATTTTTCTCTGAAATCATCTCTTCTATATCCGACGTCAAATTTAGCCATAGTGGTCGATACATGATGACTAGAGACTACCTGTCAGTGAAGATCTGGGATTTAAATATGGAAAATAGACCTGTGGAAACATACCAGGTATTTGGTGAATTGATATAGGCTAGAAATTAAAACCTTGAAGGACGCTGAGTCTTACTTATAGTCTTGATGTGGTGGTTACACTTTTGTCTGTGCATCGCGATGTCCAGGCAGAGCATCAGTGGGATTTGTGGGTTCCACTCGTGTTGATCTTGCCGATTGCAGAACCCAAAACTGTGTTTAAGAATGGAAAAGCCTTTCTCTTGCACAGTGGAAGCGTGGAAGGGTCGTCATCGGCCATGAGAGATCACATTGAATCACAGAATCATAGAACAGTTTGGGTTGGAAGGGACCTTAAAGCCCACCCTGTACCACCCCTTGCCATGGGCAGGGACACCTCCCACTGGATCAGGGGGCTCCAGGGATGGGGCAGCCACCTCTTCTTGGGCAGCCTGGTCCAGGGCCTCATCGTGAAGAATTTCTCCCCAAGATCTCATCTCAATCTCCCATTTTCATGCTCTTTGTCCATTCAGTCAGGAGAGGGAGCTCTGTGCTCCTGTGGGTGGGGTGTCAGCACTGCCAGGTGCTCCGTTACTTTGGTTAAAGAAGCTGTGATTATTTTATCTTCGGTGTGCATTCAGCTTCTTGAACTTGATCTTTTTCCAGGTGCACGAATACCTCAGAAGTAAACTTTGTTCCCTGTATGAGAACGATTGCATTTTTGACAAATTTGAATGCTGTTGGAATGGATCGGACAGGCAAGTTTAATTCTTCTCTGTATGCATTTAAGACCTTTCTGAGTTGTTCTTACGCTGGGCAGCTTGAAGCATGACCTCGGGTGTCTGTTGGAGAAAGTCTAATCCTGAGTGCCACGAGATCGTGGAATGGTTTGGGTTGGAAGGGACCTCCAGGCCCACCCAGTGCCACCCCCTGCCATGGGCAGGGACACCTCCCACTGGATCAGGGGGCTCCAAGCCCCATCCAACCTGGCCTGGAACACCTCCAGGGATGGGGCAGCCACCACTGCTCTGGGCAACCTGGGCCAGGGCCTCCCCACCCTCACAGCAAAACATTTCTCCCTAAGATCTCATCTCATCTCCCCTCTTTCAGCTCAAAACCGTTCCACTTCGTTCCATCCCTGCACTCCCTGATCCAGAGCCCCTCCCCAGCTTTCCTGCAGCCCCTTTCAGCACTGGGAGCTGCTCTAAGGTCTCCCCAGAGCCTCCTCTTCTCCAGGCTGAGCAATCCCAACTGTCTCAGCCTGTCCTTGTGTAACTTGTGAGTGACTGAAATTACATGGCTGAACATCCAGTGTGTTTGGCTGGCATTTGCGTGCACGAGAAGCACATTTAAGGGTGACACTTGAAGTGCTTTGCTAGCAAAATGTGACCTCACAAGGTCCAGTTAAAGCAAAAGATACCTTTTTTACATCTAGAAGACATCCAAATGCCTTGGTTTCACTTTAGATTGTAGAAGGGATGGGCAAGAATGCCTGCTTTCTGCTCATGTGGTAAGGCATGGTCCTAGCTGGAACCTTGAGGTTGCGTAGAAGAGGTTGTCCTCAACTGACCCGTTCTTTTCGTCCTCTCCCTGTGCAGCATCGTCATGACAGGATCTTACAACAACTTCTTCAGAATGTTTGACAGAAACACAAAGCGAGACATCACCTTAGAGGCATCCCGGGAGAACAATAAACCCCGCACGGTTTTGAAGCCACGCAAAGTCTGCGCGAGCGGGAAGCGGAAGAAGGATGAAATCAGCGTTGACAGCCTAGACTTCAACAAGAAGATCCTCCACACAGCCTGGCATCCGAAGGAGAACATCATTGCCGTAGCTACTACAAACAACTTGTATATATTTCAAGACAAAACGAATTAGGGTTGGCATTCCTCACCGAAGAGTCCGTTTCTTGCATAGTTGAAATAGTTGAATCTAGCATTTGTACCTGTAAACGAAAGAGAATGAGAGGTCCATTATGGCACCCCCTTTCCAGTGTTTCAAACGTGCCATATGACAACACACTTTTATAGCTACATGGAGAAAGCTCTGTTGATCGTCACCGCGTTCTTCTCCATGTCTGCTAGCCATTTAGGTGAGGATAGGGCACTTTGTAATTTAAATGACTACTTGCACCATCTTGCCTAATGGACTAGATTGGACTGTATCGACATCGGTTTACTCCACTTTTTATGCCTTCCATTGTGATGACGTCAAAAAACCACAGGGAAAGCCTTCGATCACGCTATGGGATTTAATTGTGTAACCTCATTACTGTATCATTCGTGGCCCCCCTTTTTTTATTAAATACAGCTCATTCTTGCTGTGGCTTGTAGCATTCCTCCTCCTTCTCCTCCTGGCCTCCTGGACTCCCCCTTTTTCCCTTTCGTCCCCCTCCACCTCGCCTTGGTGGTGGTCTAGAGAAAAAAAAAAAACAACCCAACAAAATAAAGCACATGAAATGGGTCCGTTTGGGGTCAGTGGTAAAGGGGGGGCTGTGTTGCAACAAGTGTTTTAATGAACAGTTGACTGTAATCACTCCTTGCCATGTCTGGCACCAAAAAAAAAAAAGAGAAAATAAGGAAAAAAAACCAAACAAACTACTGAATAAAAATGACAAAGAATGGAGAATCTGTTTTCTTTTTTTTAATCTACCTCTTTATACAAATACTCTGTGTTTTACCTTAGATGCATGGAAATAAAATGATGTTTTTTGTAATGATTTTAACCAGTATTAATTATTTTTCATGGGAATGAAGAGAGGGAGGGATTTTGCATCCGTTCACGAGTGACAAGAACTCCGGGCATGGTGCGCGTCGAGCATGTCCATCCCAAAGCCACCAGCTGCTGACGGGTGATCGGAGCAGGTCAGTCACTGTTCCAGTGTCCTTGAAGGTTCTGTTGCTTAAATTAGAACGGGAATAGACTTTTCAGGTTTTAAGATCCATTTTATGGGACTAACATCTTAACGTTTAGTTGCCTCCTGGTTTCTTCAGTGTCTTGGCTTAGGATACGACACCTTTCATGCCTGGTTTAGAGTACGGAGTCCCCAGTGTCTGCATTCCCATCCAGTGAGTGGAAATGTGGTTTCACCGCCCAAGTGTTGCTTCTGGCTTTTGTAGAATCATAGAATCGCTTGGTTGGAAAAGACCTTTGAGATCAAGTCCAACCACACCTGTCCACTACTAAATGGTCCCTGAGCACCTCATCTGCCCGTCTTTTAAACTCCAGGGATGCAGCTCCAGGGCAGCTGCTCCAGTGTTTTAGACTAGACATTGGGAAGACTTTCTTCACTGAGAGAGTGGTCAGGGATGGGCACAGCTGCCCAGGGAGGGGGTGGAGTCGCCATCCCTGGAGGGGTTTAAAACACGGGTGGATGAGTTCCTTAGGGACAGGGTTTAGTGGGGAGACAGGCACGGTTGGACTCGATGATCTCAGAGGTCTCTTCCAACCTTAGGATTCTATGATTCATCGCTCTTTTGGTAAAGAAATATTCCCTAATGTCCAATCTAAACCTCACCTGGTGCAACTTGAGGCGGTTTCCTCTCATCCCACTACTTGTTGCTTGGGAGCAGAGCCCAGCACCCACCTCATCACAACCTCCTTTCAGGGAGCTGCAGAGAGCGATGAGGTCTCCCCTCAGCCTGCTTTTCGAAGCTTCTGCACTTCGGAAACTGATCAATGGTGCAACAATGAGAAAATGCGTGGAGAACAGAAGCTGCATGAAGTAAGGGATCATTGGTCACAGCCTCCTGGCCTGTGCCTGGAATGGGGTGGCCAGCAGGACCAGGGAAGCGATCCCTACCCTGGACTTGGTGCTGGTGAGGCTGCACCTTGAATCCTGGGGTCAGTTTTGGGCCCCTCACTCCAAGAAGGACATTGAGGGGCTGGAGCGCATCCAGAGAAGGGGATGGAGCTGGGGAAGGATTTAGAGCACAAACCTTACGAGGAGCAGCTGAGGGAGCTGGGGGTGTTCAGCCTGGGGAAGAGGAGACTGAGGGGAGACCTCATGGCTCTCTGCAGTTCCTGAAAGGAGGTTGTGGTGAGGTGGGAGTTGGTCTCTTCTCCCTGGTGGCCAGTGCCAGGACAAGGGGAAATGGCCCCAAGATGCACCGAGGGGATTTAGGTTGGAAATTGGGAGGAATTTCTTCACTGAAAGGGTTGTCAAGCACTGGCACAGCCGCCCAGGGAGGTGGTTGAGTCCCCATCCCTGGAGGGGTTTGACAGACGAGTAGATGTCGGATTTGGGAACACGGTCCAGTGGTGGACTTGACAGGGCTGGATCGATGGTTGGATTCAATCTTCTTACAAGCCTTTTCCAACTGAAACCAGGGAAGTGATATCAGTTCTTCTTCTCTTAAATATATTTATCTCCATTCATGCCTGACCATGAGCTTTGGGGAGGAGTTGACCTCTTTTTTTTTCACCTGGTAGCCTCGTAAAAAGGATTTTACGACTGTTCTGCAGTAGGTGAAGAAACCAGGAGGCCCTGCTCCTCCCATCGCACGTGGTTGACGTTCTTCACAGTGAAGGAAGAGCATTGAGTAGCGTTAATCACAACTATGAGTGTTGACAGGATCAAAGCCAAGGTTTGTTCTTCATCTTCTCGTGAGGGCCAAGAGGTGATTGGACGCTCGTGCGCCAAAGCTGGCACAACTTGTGTCGTGAAGAACGTGGGTGCAATGGCTGCTCTTCAGGGAAGAGCAAGGGTGGTGGAACCCCAGGTGATGCTCTTGGGGCTGGATTGACGGAAAGATGCGCTGAGTTCCCGACAAGTCGCTCGGCACGGACCCAAAAGGGAGTGAGGATGAGAAGAAGCAACCAAGTAGAGCTCACACAGAACCAAGCGCAGCCTCCAAACAAAACCACCTCTTGGACCTCAGCTGTGTGGGCGGAATTGGGACGTTTAAAGGTCTTCTGGGGTTTGGCAGTAGCGGTAATCCTGGTGTGTCACCTGAGGTTTTGTTTGTCCTCACCAGAACCAGCTACTGACTGGTCACCCAACCCAACAAGACACTTCTCGAAGCACCCTGTTGTAAATCTATTTTATTAATAAAATATGCATCAAACTTGTCCTGTCCGGTTGCTTTTTGTCCTCTTCCCTCTCCTTTTCTCCATTTACAGGGACCTTCGCTGTTCCAAATCTCTTCTCTACTGCCTATTGAGCAGTGCCGCGTCCCACCAGCCTTCGTGTAGGCACCGTGTTCCACCAGCCTTCTTGTTGGCACCACGTTCCACCAGCCTTCGTGGTTCCACCAGGCTGGGCGGGTGTTGGGGTGACCCTGCCCTCCTCCAGCCATGACAGCCACGGAAAAGCAAGCTGCTCCACCCCGGTGGCCTCTTCCAGTGCCAGTTCCCAGTTCTCACTCCTTGAACACTGGACTGAGCACCAAGAAGGATTTCTCTTCCCAAGGGTCTTCTCGTGAAGCCGGGGACGCTCCCAAAATGCCAACAATCATGGAATGGTTTGGGTTGGAAGAGACCTTAAAGCCCATCCAGTTCCGATCTCCTGCCATGGGCAGGGACATCTCCCAGTAGACCAAGCTGCTCAACCCGTGCCATTTAGGTGCTCACCGTGCCCAAGATTAGACTGAACCCTGGAGACACCATTGTCAACTGTGAATGTTCAGTGTCACTTGGTTGGGTAACAGCTTGCCCCGAGCAGCAGTGGCTGCCCCATCCCTGGAGGTGTTCCAGGCCAGGTTGGATGGGGCTTGGAGCCCCCTGACCCAGTGGGAGGTGTCCCTGCCCATGGCAAGGGGTGGCACTGGATGGGCTTGGAGGTCCCTTCCAACCCAAACCATTCCATGACTCCACACCCCCTGGGCCATGGGGACCCCCAGTGCCCCCCTCCCCTTACCAGGACGTGTCCTGCACAGGCGCTGCCCCCTCCCCCTATGGGACCCCATCCTGCCCCTCCCTGGACCAACCCCACCCCACCATGGACCAATCCCACCCCCCGGGGCCCAACCCTGTCCCTCCCCCCAAGCAGAGGCAGGAGCTGAACCATCAGCATCGGTTTATTCCCCCATGGGGGGCACTGACAACGCAGAGCAAACCCCCCCCCCCCAAAAAAGGGTGACCCCATCACCACCCCTGGGTGCCCCCCCACCCATGGGTGACCCCCCACACCCATAGGTTCTCCGCCCTCCATGGGTGCCCCCCATGGGTGCTCCCCTCTCACCCATGGGTGCCCACCTCCCCCATAGATTTTCCCCCCAAACAGAGGTGCCCCCCCCCAACCAGGGTTGCTGGATGTTCCCCCCACCCTTGGGTGCCCCCTCCACACATGGGTGTTCCCTTCCCACCCATGTTTCCCCCACCCATGGGTGACCCCTCCACCCATAGGTTCTCCTCCCACCCGTGGGTGCCCCCCCATGTGCCCCTCCACACGTGGATGTTCTCTCCCCACCCATAGGTTCTCCCTCCCACCCATAGGTTCTACCCCCCACCCATAGGTGACTCCCCACCCATGGGTGACCCCCCTCCCTCCATGGGTGACCCCCCCACACCCATGGGTGCCTCCCTCATGAGTCCCCCTCCATGGGTGCCCCCTCAATCTATAGATGTTCCCCCTTACCCATGGGTTCTCCTCTCACCCATAGCTTCTCCCCCCACCCATAGGTGACTCCCCCACCCATAGGTGACTCCCCCACCCATGGGTGACTCCCCACTCCATGAGTGCCCGCCCCCCCATGGGTTCCCCCCCATGGGTGCTGCCCCATAAGTCCCCCCTCCACACTTGGATGTTCTCTCCCCACCCATAGGTTCTCCCCCCACCCATAGGTGACTCCCCACCCATGGGTGCCCCCCATGGGTGCTGCGGTCACTTGCGGCGCAGGTAGAAGGCGGTGATGGCGGGGGGCGCAGCCAAGGTCAAGGCCTCGCCCAGGCCCGGGGCGGCGCTGAGGAAGAGCCCAGGGAAAGCGGCCGCCTCGAAGGTGTGCGTGGAGCCACCATAGGTCTTGTAGAAGGTGTAGGGGGTGGCCTCTGCCCCCCGCGAGAACAGGTCCAGCAGCCCCACCTCCTGCCGTGGGGGGAGGAGTCATGGTTGGCTTGGGACATCACTCCTTGGTGCCACCATCTCCAGGGAACCTCTACCTCCAGGTGCCAACATCTCCAGGTGCCACCATCTCCAGGTCATACCATCATGCAATAACAACCACCCCGGGGAACCCCCACCTCCAGGTGACATCACTTCAAGGTGGCACCATCCTGGGGAACCTCACCCTCCATGTTGATGCCATCATCGGGTGACACCATCTCGGGGAACCCCCCCAGCTCCAGGTGATGCCACCACAGGGTGACACAATTTTGAGATGAGATGACACCATCTTTGGGTGCCACCAGCTTGGGTTGCCCACCTTGTATTGATCCACTTCTGGGTGCCCCCACCTTGGGTTGTCTACCTTGGGTAGACAACGTTTGGGTCACCAAACAGCCCAGGGTGCCACCACCTTGCGTTGCCCATCTTAGGTTGACCCACTTTGGCTGCCTCGCTTCAAGATGTCTCACCCCTGGGTGCCCCATCCTAGGATGCCCCTCCTCCTGGGCCACCCCACATCGTGATGCCCCCCATGCTCACCTCTATCTTCAGCTGGGGCTCAGGGCCGGTGCCACAGGAAAGGGCCTGGGTGCCACCACGGATGCCCACGATGAGGGGACAGCGCCGGCGCTCCAGGACAGGGTTGGGCACCACGCTGATGGGTTCTACGAGGAGATGGGGTGAGTGGAAGCAACCATGGGTGGAGGTGCCACCCCCTGCCCAGCCAGGGTACCCACCTTCCTGGGCGTTGTTGGCACCCTGCAGGCTGGTGGCCACCAGGCGCCCGTCGTGGAGGAAGAGCCCCCTCTGCTCCGTGTCCCTCACCACGTAGTGGTAGGGCTGGGCCTGGGGCTTCGTGCCCTCGTGGAACACGTGGACATCCTCCGAGCTCTCTGACACGTGGGGCACCATGGGGCATCGTGGGCACATGGGGACATCACAAGGACGTGGAGATGGGGACATGGGGAGAGGACACGGGGGGCATCGTGGGCACATGGGGACATCACAAGGACGTGGAGATAGGGACATGGGGAGAGGACACGGGGGGCATCGTGGGCACATGGGCAGGTGGGGGCATCTCAAGGACGTGGAGATGGGGACATGGGGATGTGGGGATGGAGAACACAGGGACATGGGGACAGGGGACATGGTGAGGGGGCACACTGGGTGTCATGGACACGTGTGAGGGCATCACAAGGACATGGGGACGGAGACATGGGGAGAAGGCATGTGGGGCATCATGGGCACGTGGGGGCATCACAAGGACGTGGAGATGGGGACACGGGGATGGGCAACACAGGGACATGGGGACAGAGGACATGGTCATGGACATGTGGGCACATGGGGACATCACAAGGACACAGGGATGGGGACATGGGGACATGGGGAAGGGGCACACAGGGGTGATGGGCACGTGGGGATGGGGACGTGGCTGAGGAACGTGGGCATCATGGGTACGTGGGGACATGGGGATGGGGCATCCAGGGAACACGGAGGCGGAGATGGACACAGGGACACAGGACATGGGGACGGGGACATAGGGGACACATGGGGACACAGGGGGACACAGGGGACACGCGGGGACAGGGTCTACCTTTGTCCAGGAACTCCTTGAAGAGAGCCACCATGTCAGGGTCGATGACAGCCTCCGTCATGTCCCCGGTCCCCATGCTCAGCCCCCTCATGGTACCCAGGCCCCCCATGGCACCCAGAAGACGCTCCAGTTGGCCTTGGGGACCCGTGGTCCTGCTGTGACCCAAGGAGAGAGAAGGTTGAGGAACGTGAAGGTTGAGGACCGACGCCACCACGCTGGGTGACTCAGAACCTGGGTATGATGGGAGGTTCCACGCATCCCCACCCCATCCCGGCTCACCTGGTGGCACCTCTGGAGGCGTGGGACATGCCTGAGCCTGTGCAGGAGACAGAGGAGCACGTGGGGTACACGGGTGATGTGGTGGCCCCCCAACACACCCCTGGTGGCTCCCTGTGGTCAGTAGGCTCCAGAGTGAACGCCCTCGACCTCTTGCCCAGGTGGGATCGGTACCTGCAAAGCCGTCACCTTCCCAGGTCCCGTCCTGTGCCCTCCTGGTTGTGTCACCCCCGTTGGGTGACGGTGGCTCTTATAGGGCCAGGTGGGGCTGGGCTGGGCGGGCGGTGGCACGGCGGAAGGATGGGTGACCGCAAGGATGGTGAAATGCCACCTGATGCCTCTGCGGTTGAGGTTCTCCACATCCCCACCACCACGGTGCGTGTGGTCACCATGGCTGAGTTGTCCCCTGTGCCACATCCCCGTGGTGCGTGGTGACCCCACCAGCCTTGTCCTTGGTCCCACCACACCGAGTGCCCTGGACGGTCCGGTCCCCGTGATGTCCTCGTGCCCTGTCCCCAAGCCACCGCTGGGTCCTGTCCCCGTGGTCCCATCCCATGGTGCCACCTGCCTTGTCTCTATGGTACCCATGTGCCCCATCCCTATGGTGCCACCTTATCCTTGCTGTGCCCGTGTGCCCTGTCCCTGAGGTCCCACCTGCGCTGTCCCCGTGGTGCCCGTGTGCCCCACCCCTATAGATGCGTGCCCCCCATCCCCACGCTCCCGTGTGCCACATCCCTGCCCCGCTGGGCAGTGCCACACTGTGCTGTGCCGCTCCATGTGGTGCCCCTCCATGCCACATCATGCCATGTGGTGCCCCTCCGTGTGGTGCCATGCCATGCTGTGTGGTGTCTCTCCATGTGGTCCATGCCATGTCAAGCCATGTCCCGTGTGCCCTGTCCTTGTAATGCCCGTGTGCCACACCATGTAGTGCCCGTCCATGCTGTGCCATGTCATGCTGTGTGGTGCCCCTCCGTGTGGTACCATGCCCTGTCATGCCATGTGGTGCCACTTCATGTGGTGCCCCTCCATATCATGTCATGCCATGCCATGAGATGCCACTCCATGCTGTGCCATGTCATGCCATGTGGTGCCACATCATGTGGTGCCCCTCCATGTAGTACCATGCCGTGCCATGCTGTGTGATGCCCCTCCACGCAGTGCCACGTCAACTGGTGCCCCTCCATGCCATGCCATGTGGTGCCCCTTCATGTCATGTCATGCCATGCCATGCCATGGTGCCCCTCCATGCGGTGCAGGTGGCAGTTGGCTGTGCCAGGCAGGAGGTGTCCACCACAACCACCACCAAACCCAGGAAGATGTCGGGAGGTGCCCGGCTGTGGGGCAGCCCCATCGGCTGTGTCACTCGCCTGGGCACACCCCATTCCCGTCCCCAACGATCCGGTGGCGCAAGAGCGGGCAACCCGCCCGCCGTGACACAGGCGCTGGAGGCCACCGCTCGCCCTGCCCCCTCCTCGCTGCCACCCACACCACGAGGACCAAGGTATCCCAAGCATCTTTATTCCCAGGGGGTGTCACCGTGTCATGGGCAGGGGTGGCACCATCCTTGGGGTGAGGATGGCACCATCCAGGGGAATGCTGTTGTCCTGGTGGGAGATGCCACCATCCTAGGAGAGATGGCACCATGCTAGAGGAGATGGCAACATGATAGGGGAGATGGCAACATCCATGGGGAGACGCCACTATCCTAGGGGAGACATCACCATGCTAGGGGAGATGGTACCATGGTAGAGGAGATGGCACCACCTTAGGGTAGATGGCACCACCCTAGGGGAGATGGCACCATGCTAGGGGAGACGTCACCGCCCCCAAGGACGAGTGGGTTCAACAGAGCTGGAAGTAGAAGTCAAGAAGATGGGTGGCATCAGGGTGCTGGGAGAGTGCCAGGGGCTGGTGGCCTCGTGCCGAGGTGCAGAGGAACCAGCCAGGGTTGGCAGCCGACTCGAAGCGCCACAGCCCATCCTTGTAGGAGCGGAAGAAGGTGAAGGCGGCCGAGTCCACCCTGGTGCGGGGCAGCTCCCTGATGTCGGCATCCTGTGGTGGCACCAGCGCCACGACGTCACCGCAGATGGCTGGAGACCAGGTTACCGCGCCACCAGGATCTGCATCCCCATCCCCGTGGTGTCCCCCATCCCCATGGTGTCCCCATGGCATCCCCTTGGTGCCCCCCATCCCCATGGTGACCCCATCCTTGTGGCATCCCTGCCCCCATGGTGCTCCCCATGGCATCCCCTTGGTGCCCCCCATCCTCATGGTGTCCCCATACCATCCTCATGGTGCCCCCATCCCCATGGTGCCCCCATCCCCATCGTGACCCCATCCCCATGGTGTCCCCATGGCATCCCCTTGGCATCCCCATGCCCATGGCACCCCTGACCCCATGGTGACTCTCTCCCCATGGTGCCCCCATCTCCCTGGCGCTCCCATCCTCGTGGCAGTCCCCTCCCCGTGGTGTCCCCGTGGTGTCCCCATGGTGTCCCCATGGTATCTCCTGACCTGCAGCTGCAGGGTGGGCTGGCTGGCAGGGGGGCTGGCCAGGCAGCGGGTGCCATTCTGGATGCCCAGGATGACGGGCAGCCGGGCGGGCTCGAAGGCTCTGTTGGGCACCCAAAACATTTTCTCTGCGGGGGACAAGAGGTGACACACCCACATGGGACCATCAAGCCATGCCCAACGCGTGCCCCACTCATGTCCCCATGTCCCCATCTCACCTTCCAGGGCGGCGTTGGCCCCTTGCAGGTGCCCGGCCACCAGTTGGTCGTTGCGCAGGTAAAGCGACTTCTGGTTGACGTCCCAAATGCTGGTGGGAACAACGATGCCAGCGGTGCCACCCCAGCACCCTGAACCCCCTTGAGATGCCACCATGGCTTCTCCCCTTCCATAACTCACCGGTACTGGAAGACCTTGGTCTGCAGGGCGGGCGCGTGGCAGACGGTGAAGGCTTCGGCTTCTACGCAGAGGAGGATGAAGATGAGGACGGGCACAGGCTGGCACGCCATGGCACCCCAGTGCCCATCACCCATGTCCCACCACCCCGTCTTTCTTGTCCCTCCCCAGATTTCCAGCCCGCGGAGGCGAGGGGTTGCCGGTGGCGCAACGGTCCCCGTGGTTCCGCTTCTCCAAGGGGTCCCCGGTCACCTCCTCACCCATGGGACCCCGGCCAAGCCCCGTGGCACCCGCTGGCAGGAAGGAAGGAAGGAGGTTGGCAGCGGTGGTGGTGTTGCCACACTGGAGGGGTGTGAAGGGTTGGCCCCGCCCCGGCTGGGGGTGGCAACCAGAGCCTCATGGAACCACGGAACCGCTTGGTTGGAGAAGACCTTTGAGATCATCGAGTCCAAGTGTCCCTGCCCTCTGCTCCACCACCCCACGGGCACCTCGTGTGCCCATGTCGGAAACCCCTCCGGGGATGGCGACTCCACCACCTCCCTGGCAGCCGTGCCAGCGCCTGAGAGCCCTTTTGGTGAAGAAACCCTTCCTGACGCCTCCTGGGAACCTTCTCTGGTGCCACCTCAGCCCGTGTCCTCCCACCCCATCTCTTGTTCTTGGGCGCAGAGCCCAGTGCCCACCTCGCCACCCCCTCCTCTCCGGGAGCTGCGCAGAGCCAGGAGGTCTCCCCTCACCCCCCTCCTCTCCAGGATGAACCCCCCCAGGTCCCTCAACCTCTCCCACACCCCTTGTTCTCCAGCCCCTTCCCCAGCTCCGGTCCCACCTCCGGATGCGCTCCCACCCCTCAAGGTCCTTCTTGGCGTGAGGGACCCAAACCTGAGCCCAGGGTTCCAGGTGAGTCCGTGGGGACAATCCCTGCCCTGCTCCTGCTGCCACCCCAGGGCTGAGCCAAGCCAGGGTGCTGGTGGCCCTCTTGGCCACCTGGGCCACTGCTGGCTCATGGTCAGCCACTGCTGACCAACACCCCCAGGTCCTTCTCCTCCAGGAAGCTCTCCGGCCGCTCTTCCCTAGTCCTGGAGCGCTGGATGGGGTTGGTGTGACCCAAGGGCAGGACTCGACACTTGGCTTTGCTGGACCTCATCCCATGGATCCAGGTTCTCCAGGTCCCTCTGCAGACCCTTCTCACCCCCCACCCCATGGATCCAGGTTCTCCAGGTCCCTCTGCAGACCCTTCTCACCCCCCACCCCATGGATCCAGGTTCTCCAGGTCCCTCTGCGGACCCTTCCCACCCCCCACCCCATGGATCCAGGTTCTCCAGGTCCCTCTGCGGACCCTTTCCACCCCCCACCCCATGGATCCAGGTTCTCCAGGTCCCTCTGCGGACCCTTCCCACCCCCCACCCCATGGATCCAGGTTCTCCAGGTCCCACTGCGGACCCTTCCCACCCCCCACCCCATGGATCCAGGTTCTCCAGGTCCCTCTGCGGACCCTTCCCACCCCCCATTCCATGGATCCAGGTTCTCCAGGTCCCTCTGCAGACCCTTCCCACCCTCCACCCCATGGATCCAGGTTCTCCAGGTCCCTCTGTGGACCCTTCCCACCCCCCACCCCATGGATCCAGGTTCTCCAGGTCCCTCTGCGGACCCTTCCCGCCCTCCACCCCATGGATCCAGGTTCTCCAGGTCTCTCTGCAGACCCTTCCCACCCTCCACCCCATGGATCCAGGTTCTCCAGGTCCCTCTGCGGACCCTTCCCACCCCCCACCCCATGGATCCAGGTTCTCCAGGTCCCTCTGCGGACCCTTCCCACCCTCCACCCCATGGATCCAGGTTCTCCAGGTCCCTCTGCGGACCCTTCCTACCCCCCACCCCATGGATCCAGGTTCTCCAGGTCCCTCTGCAGACCCTTCCCACCCCCCACCCCATGGATCCAGGTTCTCCAGGTCCCTCTGCGGACCCTTCCCACCCCCCACCCCATGGATCCAGGTTCTCCAGGTCCCTCTGCGGACCATTCCCACCCTCCACCCCATGGATCCAGGTTCTCCAGGTCCCTCTGCGGACCCTTCCCACCCCCCACCCCATGGATCCAGGTTCTCCAGGTCCCTCTGCAGACCCTTCCCACCCTCCACCCCATGGATCCAGGTTCTCCAGGTCCCTCTGCGGACCCTTCCCACCCCCCACCCCATGGATCCAGGTTCTCCAGGTCCCTCTGCAGACCCTTCCCACCCTCCACCCCATGGATCCAGGTTCTCCAGGTCCCTCTGCGGACCCTTCCTGCCCCCCACCCCATGGATCCAGGTTCTCCAGGTCCCTCTGCGGACCCTTCCCGCCCTCCACCCCATGGATCCAGGTTCTCCAGGTCCCTCTGCAGACCCTTCTCACCCCCCAGCCCATGGATCCAGGTTCTCCAGGTCCCTCTGCGGACCCTTCCCGCCCTCCACCCCATGGATCCAGGTTCTCCAGGTCCCTCTGCGGACCCTTCTCACCCCCCACCCCATGGATCCAGGTTCTCCAGGTCCCTCTGCGGACCCTTTCCACCCCCCACCCCATGGATCCAGGTTCTCCAGGTCCCTCTGCAGACCCTTCCCACCCCCCACCCCATGGATCCAGGTTCTCCAGGTCCCTCTGCGGACCCTTCCCATCCCCCACCCCATGGATCCAGGTTCTCCAGGTCCCTCTGCGGACCCTTCCCACCCCCCACCCCATGGATCCAGGTTCTCCAGGTCCCTCTGCGGACCCTTCCCACCCTCCACCCCATGGATCCAGGTTCTCCAGGTCCCTCTGCGGACCCTTCCTACCCCCCACCCCATGGATCCAGGTTCTCCAGGTCCCTCTGCAGACCCTTCCCACCCCCCACCCCATGGATCCAGGTTCTCCAGGTCCCTCTGCGGACCCTTCCCACCCCCCACCCCATGGATCCAGGTTCTCCAGGTCCCTCTGCGGACCATTCCCACCCTCCACCCCATGGATCCAGGTTCTCCAGGTCCCTCTGCGGACCCTTCCCACCCCCCACCCCATGGATCCAGGTTCTCCAGGTCCCTCTGCAGACCCTTCCCACCCTCCACCCCATGGATCCAGGTTCTCCAGGTCCCTCTGCGGACCCTTCCCACCCCCCACCCCATGGATCCAGGTTCTCCAGGTCCCTCTGCAGACCCTTCCCACCCTCCACCCCATGGATCCAGGTTCTCCAGGTCCCTCTGCGGACCCTTCCTGCCCCCCACCCCATGGATCCAGGTTCTCCAGGTCCCTCTGCGGACCCTTCCCGCCCTCCACCCCATGGATCCAGGTTCTCCAGGTCCCTCTGCAGACCCTTCTCACCCCCCAGCCCATGGATCCAGGTTCTCCAGGTCCCTCTGCGGACCCTTCCCGCCCTCCACCCCATGGATCCAGGTTCTCCAGGTCCCTCTGCGGACCCTTCTCACCCCCCACCCCATGGATCCAGGTTCTCCAGGTCCCTCTGCGGACCCTTTCCACCCCCCACCCCATGGATCCAGGTTCTCCAGGTCCCTCTGCAGACCCTTCCCACCCCCCACCCCATGGATCCAGGTTCTCCAGGTCCCTCTGCGGACCCTTCCCATCCCCCACCCCATGGATCCAGGTTCTCCAGGTCCCTCTGCAGACCCTTCCCACCCCCCACCCCATGGATCCAGGTTCTCCAGGTCCCTCTGCAGACCCTTCCCACCCCCCACCCCATGGATCCAGGTTCTCCAGGTCCCTCTGCAGACCCTTCCCACCCCCCACCCCATGGATCCAGGTTCTCCAGGTCCCTCTGCGGACCCTTCCCACCCCCCACCCCATGGATCCAGGTTCTCCAGGTCCCTCTGCGGACCCTTCCCACCCTCCACCCCATGGATCCAGGTTCTCCAGGTCCCTCTGCGGACCCTTCCTACCCCCCACCCCATGGATCCAGGTTCTCCAGGTCCCTCTGCAGACCCTTCCCACCCCCCACCCCATGGATCCAGGTTCTCCAGGTCCCTCTGCGGACCCTTCCCACCCCCCACCCCATGGATCCAGGTTCTCCAGGTCCCTCTGCGGACCATTCCCACCCTCCACCCCATGGATCCAGGTTCTCCAGGTCCCTCTGCGGACCCTTCCCACCCCCCACCCCATGGATCCAGGTTCTCCAGGTCCCTCTGCAGACCCTTCCCACCCTCCACCCCATGGATCCAGGTTCTCCAGGTCCCTCTGCGGACCCTTCCCACCCCCCACCCCATGGATCCAGGTTCTCCAGGTCCCTCTGCAGACCCTTCCCACCCTCCACCCCATGGATCCAGGTTCTCCAGGTCCCTCTGCGGACCCTTCCTGCCCCCCACCCCATGGATCCAGGTTCTCCAGGTCCCTCTGCGGACCCTTCCCGCCCTCCACCCCATGGATCCAGGTTCTCCAGGTCCCTCTGCAGACCCTTCTCACCCCCCAGCCCATGGATCCAGGTTCTCCAGGTCCCTCTGCGGACCCTTCCCGCCCTCCACCCCATGGATCCAGGTTCTCCAGGTCCCTCTGCGGACCCTTCTCACCCCCCACCCCATGGATCCAGGTTCTCCAGGTCCCTCTGCGGACCCTTTCCACCCCCCACCCCATGGATCCAGGTTCTCCAGGTCCCTCTGCAGACCCTTCCCACCCCCCACCCCATGGATCCAGGTTCTCCAGGTCCCTCTGCGGACCCTTCCCATCCCCCACCCCATGGATCCAGGTTCTCCAGGTCCCTCTGCAGACCCTTCCCACCCCCCACCCCATGGATCCAGGTTCTCCAGGTCCCTCTGCGGACCCTTCCCACCCCCCAGCCCATGGATCCAGGTTCTCCAGGTCCCTCTTCGGACCCTTCCCACCCCCCACCCCATGGATCCAGGTTCTCCAGGTCCCTCTGCAGACCCTTCCTACCCCCCACCCCATGGATCCAGGTTCTCCAGGTCCCTCTGCGGACCCTTCCCACCCCCCACCCCATGGATCCAGGTTCTCCAGGTCCCTCTGCGGACCCTTCCCACCCCCCACCCCATGGATCCAGGTTCTCCAGGTCCCTCTGCGGACCCTTCCCACCCCCCACCCCATGGATCCAGGTTCTCCAGGTCCCTCTGCGGACCCTTCCCACCCTCCACCCCATGGATCCAGGTTCTCCAGGTCCCTCTGCGGACCCTTCCCACCCTCCACCCCATGGATCCAGGTTCTCCAGGTCCCTCTGCGGACCCTTCCCACCCCCCACCCCATGGATCCAGGTTCTCCAGGTCCCTCTGCAGACCCTTCCCACCCTCCACCCCATGGATCCAGGTTCTCCAGGTCCCTCTGCAGACCCTTCTCACCCCCCAGCCCATGGATCCAGGTTCTCCAACTCCCTCTGCGGACCCTTCCCACCCCCCACCCCATGGATCCAGGTTCTCCAGGTCCCTCTGCGGACCCTTCTCACCCCCCACCCCATGGATCCAGGTTCTCCAGGTCCCTCTGCGGACCCTTTCCACCCCCCACCCCATGGATCCAGGTTCTCCAGGTCCCTCTGCAGACCCTTCCCACCCCCCACCCCATGGATCCAGGTTCTCCAGGTCCCTCTGCGGACCCTTCCCATCCCCCACCCCATGGATCCAGGTTCTCCAGGTCCCTCTGCAGACCCTTCCCACCCCCCACCCCATGGATCCAGGTTCTCCAGGTCCCTCTGCGGACCCTTCCCACCCCCCAGCCCATGGATCCAGGTTCTCCAGGTCCCTCTTCGGACCCTTCCCACCCCCCACCCCATGGATCCAGGTTCTCCAGGTCCCTCTGCAGACCCTTCCTACCCCCCACCCCATGGATCCAGGTTCTCCAGGTCCCTCTGCGGACCCTTCCCACCCCCCACCCCATGGATCCAGGTTCTCCAGGTCCCTCTGCGGACCCTTCCCACCCCCCACCCCATGGATCCAGGTTCTCCAGGTCCCTCTGCGGACCCTTCCCACCCTCCACCCCATGGATCCAGGTTCTCCAGGTCCCTCTGCAGACCCTTCTCACCCCCCAGCCCATGGATCCAGGTTCTCCAACTCCCTCTGCGGACCCTTCCCACCCCCCACCCCATGGATCCAGGTTCTCCAGGTCCCTCTGCGGACCCTTCCCACCCCCCACCCCATGGATCCAGGTTCTCCAGGTCCCTCTGCGGACCCTTCCCGCCCTCCACCCCATGGATCCAGGTTCTCCAGGTCTCTCTGCAGACCCTTCCCACCCTCCACCCCATGGATCCAGGTTCTCCAGGTCCCTCTGCGGACCCTTCCCACCCCCCACCCCATGGATCCAGGTTCTCCAGGTCCCTCTGCGGACCCTTCCCACCCTCCACCCCATGGATCCAGGTTCTCCAGGTCCCTCTCCATCCCATGGTCCTCATCCAGACCCGGATATTGAACAGGACTGGACCCAACAGTGTCCAGGGGGGCCACCTGCCCTGGGGACGCCCGACCTCCAGCTGGAGGTGACCCCCGTCCCCACCACCCTTCGGCGGAGCCAGCAGAGGGGTCCCCTCCAGCCCCAGAACGCGGCGAGAAACGGTGTCAACGGCTTTAGGAAAGGCCAGGTGGCACCACGTCCCCCACCTTCCCTGAAGGGGTTAATGGGGTGGGTAAATGCAGGCATTCATACAATTAATAAATTAATAAATAATAAAGGAATTAATAAATACAACAGAATGAGGAGAATTAATGATAAATGAATAGAATAGAATAATTAACAATAAATGAATAGAATAATTAATAGTAAAAATGAATAGAATAGACTAATTAATAATAAATTAATAGAATAATCAATAACAATAATAAACAAATAGAATAGAATAGAACAGAATAGAATATAATCATTAATAATAAATTAATAGAATAGAATAATTAATAACAATAATGAATAGAATAGAATAGAACAGAATAGAATAATTAATAACAAATGATTAGAATAGAATTGAATAATTAATAATAATAATTGAATAGAATAATAAATGAATATAATAGAATAATTACTAATAAACAGAATAGAGCAGAACAGAGTAGAACAGAAAAAAACAGAATAGAATGGACTAAATTAATAAATAATAAATATATAGAATAGAATGAATAACTGAATAAATGATATAGAATAAATGCACACATGAAAGGCTTAATTAATAAACTAATAGAATAAAATGAAGAACAGAAGAGAAATTAATAAATAATAACTAGACTAGAATGAATAAATAAATTAATAAATTAATAGAATAGATTATAACAGAATAGAATTGAATACAAACAATACAGGAATTAATAGAATAGAATAGAATAGAATAGAATAGAATAGAATAGAATAGAATAGAATAGAATAATTAATAATAAATTAATAATAGAATAGAATGAACGAGTGGGAGCGGCGCATGCGCAGAGTGCGCAGGCTGGGAGGGCGGCTGCGCAGTTTACGTGGCCTACGCGTGCGCAGCGCGAGCATTTTGGGAGCGGCGCACGCGCAGTGTACGTGACCAGCGGGCAGCGCGTTACGCAGTGTGCGCAGACTGGTAGCGCCGCCTGCGCAATGTGCGTACGTTAGGAGTAGCGCACGCGCAGTGTGCGCGGCCCGGTACCCGCGCGTACGCAGGTTACGTGTCCCACGCATGCGCAGTGCGCGCGGCCCCGCGGGACCGGGGCCATGGCGGGCGGCGCGGCGCTGCGGGCTCTGTTCGCCGCCGCCGTGCTCTCGGCCTGGGGCGCCCACGGGCTCTACTTCCACATCGGCGAGACCGAGAAGCGCTGCTTCATCGAGGAGATCCCGGATGAGACCATGGTTATCGGTGCGGGGCTGGGGCGGGGGCACTGGGGGCCGGGACCGGTAACGGGGGGGGGTCACCTGGGGGCAAAGGGAGGGACTGAGGGGGGAACGGGAGGGGGTGCAGGGGGCACCGGGGGGCAAAGGGAGGGAAAAGGGGGTAATGGAGAGGGGGCAGTGGGCACCGGAGGGAAGGGGAGGGACTGAGGGGATAATTCTCCCCCCCCCAGGGAATTACCGGACGCAGCTGTGGGACAAACAGTCGGAGTCGTTCCTGCCCTCCACGCCGGGGCTGGGAATGCACGTGGAGGTGAAGGACCCCGACGGCAAGGTGGGACCCTGGGGTGCACAGGGTGCCCCCCGATAAAGGGAGAGGGTCCTTGGGGCACCTTTTAGCCAGGGCAGGGGGTCCCTGGGATGCCGACCGGTCAGGGTGGGGGGGCAAGGGGTACATGCCAGCTGGGGTGTCCACCAGTCGGGGTGCAGGGGTGCCCACCAGGTGGGATGGGGGGTCCCTGGAGTGCCCAGTATCCCAGGTGTGGGGTCCCTGAAGTTCATGGAATGCCCACCAGCTGAGGTGTGGGGTACCTGAGGTGCCCAGTTTGCCCCCAACAACAGCAGAGCATCCTTGCAGTGCCCGCTAGCTGGGGTACGGGGTCTTTGGGGTGCAAGGGGTACCTACCAGCTGGGTTGTGGAGTCCCTGCGATGCCCCATGTACCCCCTGGTGAGGGCTGGGGTTTCCTGAGGGTGCCCACCAGCCAGGGCAAGTGGTCCCTGGAGAGCATGGAGTGCACACCAGCTGGGGTGGGGGGTCCCTGAGGTGCCCACCAGTCAGGATGTGGGGTCGTTGGGGTGCCCAGTGTACCCCCAGTGAGGGCCGGGGTTCCCTGGGGAGCGTGGGATGCCCTCCAGCCAGGGTAGGGGTTCTGTGGGGAGTAGGGGGCTGTGCCAGCGCCGGTGCCAGCCGTGTGTCATTGCAGGTGGTGCTGTCGCGCCAGTACGGCTCCGAGGGCCGCTTCACCTTCACGTCCCACACACCGGGCGAGCACCAGATCTGCCTCCACTCCAACTCCACCCGCATGGCGCTCTTCGCCGGCGGCAAACTGGTACCGTGGGGGGGACCCCAAACCTGGGCACAGCATGGGAGGGGGATCAGGGCTGGTGGGGATCCACTGACACCCTTGTCTTCCCCCGTCAGCGGGTGCACCTGGACATCCAGGTGGGCGAACACACCAACAACTACCCTGAAATCGCCGCCAGGGACAAACTGACGGAGCTCCAGCTCCGTGCCCGCCAGCTCCTGGACCAGGTGGAGCAGATCCAGAAAGAGCAGAACTACCAGAGGGTGAGGAAGGGGAGGGCTCTGATGGGCTGGGGTGGGGGGAATCCCCCTTTTTTTATTTCCAACCCCCTCCCCTTTGATTTTTTTTTTTCCCCTTCTGGCAGTACCGGGAGGAACGTTTCCGCATGACGAGCGAGAGCACCAACCAGCGGGTGCTCTGGTGGTCCATTGCCCAGACCATCATCCTCATCCTCACCGGCATCTGGCAGATGCGCCACCTCAAGAGCTTCTTCGAGGCCAAGAAGCTGGTGTAGCACCCCAGGTTCTACCTCTGGGGGGGCTCCCACTGCCCTGGGGTATCTCCTACAACCTTGTGGGAGCTCCTGCAACCCTGAGGGGGCTCCTACAACACTGGTTGGGGGGGGAGCTCCCACAGTCCTGGGGTTCTCCTGTAACCTTAGGGGGTTCTCCCACAACCCCGTGTGGGCTCCTACAACTCTGAGGGGACTCACACCCCACTGTGGGGGCTCCCACAGCCCTAGGGTTCTCCCACCCCAATGTGGGGGTCTCCTATGACCATGGGGGGGTTTCCACAACCTTGGGAGGGTGGGAGTGGTGGGGCACAACCTTGGGGGTACTCATGCACCACTGTGGGGGCTCCTACAGCCTTGGGGGTTTCCACAACCTTGGTGGGGCTCCCACCCCACTGTGGAGGTCCCACAGCCCTTGGGGAGCTCCTACAACCCTAGGGTTCTGCAATCTCTGAGGTTCTCCTACAACCTCAAGGGGTTCTCCTGCAACCTTGGGGTTCTCCAACAACCCTGGAGGGGCTTCCACAACCTTGGGAGCTCCCATAACACAGAGGGGCTCCCACAGCCTTGGGGATGGGGTGGTGGATGGGTTTTAGGGAGACCCGGCTTGCCACTGGGGACCCTGCGGTGGCATTTGATGATAAAATAAAGGTTTTTGGGGTCCGATGGGGCTCGTTGGTGGCTTCTTAGAGGGTGGGGTTGGATGTGGGGCTGCACCAGGCTGGGTTGGGAGACTTGGGTGTCTGGAGCTGTCGGAGCGAGTGCAGAGGAGGCCACGGAGATGATCCCAGGGCTGGAGCAGCTCCTGTACGAGGCCAGGCTGGGAGAGTTGGGGTTGTTCAGCTGGAGAGGAGAAGGCCCTGGGGAGACCTTAGAGCAGCTCCCAGTGCTGAAAGGGGCTGCAGGAAAGCTGGGGAGGGGCTCTGGATCAGGGGGTGCAGGGATGGGAACAGATTTGAGCTGCAAGAGGGGAGAGTGAGATGAGATCTTGGGGAGAAATGTTTTGCTGTGAGGGTGGGGAGGCCCTGGCCCAGGGTGCCCAGAGCAGTGGTGGCTGCCCCATCCCTGGAGGTGTTCCAGGCCAGGTTGGATGGGGCTTGGAGCCCCCTGACCCAGTGGGAGGTGTCCCTGCCCATGGCAGGGGGTGGCACTGGGTGGGCTTGGAGGTCCCTTCCAACCCAAACCATTCCGTGATCCCAGGGCTGGAGCAGCTCCTGTATGAGGCCAGGCTGGGAGAGTTGGGGTTGTTCAGCCTGGAGAGGAGAAGGCTCTGGGGAGACCTCAGAGCAGCCTCCAGCGCTCCCCCGCGTGGCTCTGATGCCCACACCGTGCCCCGCCACCAGCGGGTGCCACTCGGTCCTCCAGCGCCGGGGGGCGCGCGTTGGCTGTGCGGCCGCGGGGCGGCGCTCTGGGCGGGCTCTGTGGGCGGAAGTGGGGGCGCGCTGGCCGCGGGCGGCGCAGTCGGTGGTCGGGAGGGCAGGAATGGCGGGGGGGTTCGAGCACATGGGGCTGGACGGGCGGCTGCTGCGGGTGAGTGGGGAGGGTGTCCCGCGTGGGGAGGGGGCTGGGACACCGGGGACCTTCCGGGGGGGGGGGGCGTGAGGGGCCGGGACGGGGGGGTCTTGGGGGGGGGGGGGTAGGGGGGACCGTGAGGGGCTGGGATTGGGGGTCCCAAGGGGGGGGGGGGCCTGAGGGGCTGGAATTGGGGGTCCTTTTGAGGGGGGGGAGGGGGAGGGACTGGGATTTGGGGTCCCGTGGGGGGTGGTGGGGGTGCATGAAGGGCTGGGATTGGGGGGGTCCCTTGGGGAGGGGACAGTGGGGTCCTTTTGGGGGGGGAGGCATGAGGGGCTGGGATTTGGGGGGTCCAGAGGGAGGGAGAGGAGGGGCCAGGACAGCGGGGTCCCTTTTGGAGCGAGGGGGAGCCGAGATTTGGGGGTCCCTCGGTGGGGAGGGGACACTGGGGGCCCTTTGGGGGGTCCCTTTGTGGGTGGGGTCCATGTGGGGGGGGGGCACCAGGGTGCCCTTTGAGGATGGGGGTGGCCATGAAGGGCGGTGGGGGTCCTTCTCAGGCCTGGGTCCCCCTGTCCTGGGGACGGGGGTGGCCATGGGGCACTGGGGAGCCCGGCTGGTGGCACCCCAAGGTGACGTCCCTGCAGGCGGTGGCAGAGCTGGGCTGGGCCACCCCTACGGGCATCCAGGCCGAGGCCATTCCCCTGGCACTGGAGGGCAGAGACATCCTGGCCCGGGCCAGGACGGGCTCCGGGAAGACCGGGGCGTACGGGCTGCCCGTGCTGCAGCACCTACTGCGCATGAAGGAGGTGAGCGGGGTGGCACAGGCACAGCTGGGCACCGCGGGCACGAGGCGGGCATCAAGGGGCACATGGGGTATTGGGCACGAGGGGACACGTAGCGGGGGAATCTGGGGGGTGTTGGGCATTGGGGAGCACGTGGGGTATAGGGGAGGGGTACCAGGGGCACACAGGGTGGGGGGGAGCTGTGAGTACTGGGCATGGGTGTGGGCACATGGGGGGTGCAGGGTGGTCTTTGGGGTAGTGGGTATGGGGGACACCAGGGGGCACGTGGTATGTGCAGGGGGGGCTCTGTGGGGTTTTGGATTGGGGGGCACATGGAGTGTGCAGGAGGGGACACCGAGGGGCACACGGAGTGGGGGAGAGGGGGCGGTGGGGTATTGGGTAATGGGGGGGGCACCGAGGGGCACACGGGGTGGGGGAGGGGGGGCTGTGGGGTATTGGGTAATGGGGGGGCACCAGGGGGCACATAGGGTGTGAAGGGGGTGCTCTCTGGGCAGTGGGGGGGTACCAGAGGTCATACCTATAGGGTGTGTGGGCACTCCAGGGTGGCCTTCATGGGGCAGGTGGGTTTCATGGGGCATATGGGCACAGCAGAGTGGGCTCTGTGGGGTGGGCAGGTGCTGTGGGGCACATGGGCACAGCAGGGTGCGCTCCATGGGGTTCCAGGGCTCTGTGGGGCACGTGGGCACAGCACGGTGGGCTCTGTGGGGTGGGCAGGTGCTGTGGGGCACGTGGGCACAGCAGGGTGCGCTCCATGGGGTTCCAGGGCTCTGTGGGGCAGGTGGGCACAGCACGGTGGGCTCTGTGGGGTGGGCAGGTGCTGTGGGGCACATGGGCACAGCAGGGTGCGCTCCATGGGGTTCCAGGGCTCTGTGGGGCAGGTGGGAACAGCACGGTGGGCTCTGTGGGGTGGGCAGGTGCTGTGGGGCACATGGGCACAGCAGGGTGCGCTCCATGGGGTTCCAGGGCTCTGTGGGGCACATGGGCACAGCACGGTGGGCTCTGTGGGGTGGGCAGGCGCCGTGGGGCACGTGGGCACAACAGGGTGCGCTCCATGGGGTTCCAGGGCTCTGTGGGGTAGGTGGGCACAGCAGGATGTGCTTCATGGGCACCGTGCCCCTCACCCCTGATGCCTGTCGCTGGCACAGGCACCGTCGGTGGTGGTGCAGGCGGTGCGGGTGCTGGTGCTGGTGCCCTCCAAGGAGCTGGGGCAGCAGGTGGTACGCAGCCTGCGGCAGCTGGCGGCTTTCTGTGCCCGCAATGTATGCGTGGCCGACATCTGTGCCAACACCGACCTGGCTGCCCAGCGGTAAGTGCGCCCCAACCCTCCCCACACGCCCATGTCGCCACAGTGGCGGCGCAGGCAGGTGATGCCCTGTGTCGCCAGCCCAGTGCTGATGGAGAAGCCCGACGTGGTGGTGGGCACGCCGGCGCGCGTGCTGGCACATCTCGGTGCCCGCAGCCTGAGCCTGCGGCACTCGCTGGAGGTGCTGGTGCTCGATGAGGCTGACCTGCTGCTCTCCTTCGGCTTCGGAGAGGACATCAAGGCCCTGCTCTGGTGAGGGGCACTGCCAGGGCTGGGGGGCAGTGCCAGGGCTGGGGAGCGTGGGGGGCACAGCCTGGGGTTTCAGGGTGCGCAGGGTTTGGGGGCACTGCAAGGGCTGGGAGGTGTGGGGGGCACTGCCAGGGATTTGGTGGTGCAGAGGGTTTGGGGCCGCTGCCACTGCTGAGGGCACTGCCAGGGGTTTTGGGGGTGCTGCCAGGGGTTTTGGGAGCACTGCCGGGGCTGGGGGACATGGGGGGCATGGAAGGCTTAGGTGGCAATGCTGGGGGGCACAGGGGGGAAAGCCTGGGGTTTGGGGGACATGGGGGGCACAGCCAAGGTTTGAGGAGCAGTGCCAGGGCTGGAGAGCGGGGGGGGGCACAGCCAAGATTTGGGGGCAGTGCCAGGGCTGGGGGACATAGGGGGCACAGCTAAGGTCTGGGGGACAATGCCAGGGCTGGGGGGCATGGGGAGCACAGCCAAGGTTTGGGGGGCAGTACCAGGACCGTGGGGTACCATGGGGCTGGAGAGGAGGGAACTGAGCATTGCTACATCTGGTGCCAATGGCCTGGGGGGGGTCCCTGCCACCCCCATGCCTGGGTGCTGGTGCTGAGCCCCCCTCCCCGTGCCCCCCAGCCACCTGCCCAAGATCTACCAGGCGCTGCTGATGTCGGCCACCTTCAGCCCCGATGTGGAGGCCCTCAAGGAGCTGGTGCTGCACAACCCGGTGAGCTGGCATCTCGGGGGGCACAGGCAGGGAGCTAGGGGGCTGCAAGGGAGGTTTGGGCTGCATTTGGGGGGGGCTGGTGGAGATTTGGGGGTCCAAGGGGTGTCTGGGGGGTCCAGCCTGGGCACAGATGTGGGAGGGCACCAGATCCTGGGCACTCAGCGCCCGCAGGGTCCCCCCCTGAGGTGGGTACAGGGTACGGGGCTGCCAGTAGCCCTGTGCCCGCCTCTCCCCAACCAAGCGGCACTGGCACAGGTGACGGTGCAGCCGCCCGAGCCCCCGCTGCCTGGCAGTGCCCAGCTGCGCCAGTTCGTGGTGCGCTGTGGCACCGAGGAGGACAAGTTCCTGCTGCTCTGCGCCCTCCTCAAGCTGCGACTGCTGCGTGGGCGCGCCCTGCTCTTCGTGGGCACCCTCGCCCGCTGCTACCGCCTCAAGCTCTTCCTGGAGCAGTTTGGCATCGCTGCCTGTGCCCTCAATTCTGAGCTGCCCGCACGCTCCCGGTAACCCTGCGGTGCCTGGCTGGCATGGGGAGGGGAAATGGGGTGCCTGGGGAAATAGAGTGCCCTTGGATGCCAGGGGAAATGCCCATGGGAGTCAGGACACCCTGAGGAGCTCCATGAGGCTGCCAGGGGCATCAGGATCACCTTGGATGCCAGGGGGAATTGGGTGCCCCTGGGGTGTCAAGGGAAGTGCCTACAGGGATCAGGACATCCCAAGAGCTTCCAGGAGGGTGCCAGAGGAAACAGAGTGCCCTTGAATGCCAGGGGAAATGCCCATGGGAGTCAGGACACCCTGGGAGCTTCCAGGAGGGTGCGAGGGGCAATGGGGTACCCAGGGAAATAGGGTCACTGTGGACACCAGGGAAAATGCCCATGGGCACCAGGGCACCCTGGAGGGTTCCAAGAGGGTGCCAGGGGAATTGGGGTGCCCTTGGATGCCAGGGGAGATGGCCATGGGTGTCAGAACACCCTGGGAGCTCCAGGTGGGCGCTGGTGGCCGTGGAGGAAGGGCAGGGGTACCTGTGGGGCAGGGTGGGGGGCACACACGTCCCCTGGCAGGACCGCTGATAGGCACCCACCTTGCCCCCAGGTGCCACGTCATCACCCAGTTCAACCGGGGCGTCTACGACTACATCGTGGCCACCGACGAGGAGGTGCCAGCGGTGCCTGTGGGGCAGCCCCCGCGCAAGAAACGCAAGGGTCCTGCCCAGAGGTGAGACCCAGGGGTGCCACCGAGGTGCCAGGGGTTCCACTGAGGCTTTGGGGTGCCACCAGTGCCCTGAGATTGCCACCAAGGCCCTGGGGTGCCACTGAGGCGTGGGGATGCCACCGGCACCCTGGGGGTGCCACCAAGGCCCATGGGTGCCACTGTGCCCCCAGGGTGATGCCCCACTGCAGCCATGAGTGTCCCTGTCCCCAGCAAGTTCTGATGCCCACAGGGATGCCCCTGTCACCAGGCTTTCCCCGCGCCCACCACGTCCCCAAGCTGAGGGGGGTTCTCTTGCCCAGGCCTTGTCCCTGTGTGCCCGGGGGATGCCCAACATGTCCCCTTTTGGTGGGGTCTCCTTGCCCTGTCCCCATGGCTCTGCAGTCCCCGTGCCCAGTGTCCTCGTGGGTGGCAGCGCCCAGCGTGTCCGCTTGCCCTTGGGGATCCCATTTCCCTGTGCCCACCAATGCGCCCAGGGTGCCCCCTGCTCCCCCCCAACATCTCCTGTGCCCCCCCAGCAAGGGCAAGGACCCAGAATATGGTGTCGCGCGGGGCATCGACTTCCAGGACGTGGCAGCTGTCATCAACTTCGACGTACCACCCACTGCCACCGCCTACATCCACCGCGCGGGCAGGTGCGTGGGCACACGGGGAGGGGGCACAGGGGGCACCGGAAGAGAGTGGCCAACTGTCACATCCCTCGTGTGCCTGCAGGACGGCTCGGGCCGATAACCCTGGCACTGTGCTCACCTTGGCGCTGCCCGAGGAGCAGGAGAGCCTGGCACAGATTGAAGACGCGCTCATTGGAGGTGAGGGGGCACCGAGTGTCGCTTTGGGACATCGAGGGGACAAGGGACATTGAGGGGGGGACAAGGGACATCGGGAGGGGATGAGGGACATCGGGGGGGCAAGGGACATCGAGGGGGGGGGGATGAGGGACATTGGGGGCCCAAGGGACATCGGGGGGGCAAGGGACATCGAGGGGGGATGAGGGACATTGGGGGCACAAGGGACATCTAGAGGGGACAAGGGACATCGGGGGGGTGTGGGGAGCAGGGCTGAGGTGTCCCCACGTGTCCCCAGAGAACGGCGAGACGATGTTGCAGCCCTACAAGTTTTCCATGGAGGAGATCGAGGGGCTGCGCTATCGCTGCCGGGTAGGTGGGCACTGCCAGGGGAGGTGGTGGCACCTCTAGGGCCGCTGCTGGGTAGGTGGGCACTGCCAGGGGCGGGGGTGACAAACGCTGCCCGCCGTGTGCCCCCAGGATGCCATGCGCTCGGTCACCAAGCAGGCAGTGAAGGAGGCGCGGCTGCGCGAGATCAAGGAGGAGCTGCTCAACTCCGAGAAGCTCAAGGTAAGGGCGCAGGGCTGCGGGCAGTGTGGGGTGGGCACCGGGCACCGCCAACCCCCCTGATGCCCCGTGCCCAGGCATATTTCGAGGACAACCCCCGCGACCTGAACGTCCTGCGGCACGACAAACCCCTGCACCCCGCCATCGTCAAACCACACCTCCGCAACGTGCCCGAGTACCTGGGTATGGGCACGAGGGCACCTGGCACGGGGGAGTGGGCACGGGGGCACCCACAGGGGTGGTTTGGGGGAAGAAGGGGCAGGGTGGGCACCTGGATGTGGGCTGTTAGGGAACAGGCAGAGTGGGGACTTGGGAGTGGGTTGGGGAGAAGGGGGCAGGGGGGGCACCAGGGGTGTGGGCTGGGGGGAATGGGCAGAGCGGGCACCTGGATGTGGTTTAGAGCGGAACAGGCAGGGTGGGCACACGGGCAGGTGCGGTGTGGGGGAAACAGGCAGGGTGGGCACCTGGGTGTGGGTTTGGGGGAGAAGGGGCAGGGTGGGCACCTGAGGGGGTGAGTTCAGGGAGAAGGGCCTGGATGGGCACCCTGCGAGGTGCCAGTGATGTAGAGGCAAATTGATGCCCAGGGCTGAGGACACCCCTGGTGCCCCCAGCACCCCCTCCCTGTGCCCGCAGTGCCCCCCAGCCTCCGCAGCATCGCCAAACCCAACCTCAAGAAGCGCAAGTCAGGGCGGCTGCCACGGGCCGGTGCCACCCGCCGGCATGGCCCCACGGTGAGTGCGGGGCAGGCACGGGCACCCCCTCGATGTCCCCCTCACTGTCAGGGGGTCCACTGCCAACTTTTCTTTCCCTCCCCAGACCCGGGGCACCGCCAACCCGCTGCAGACCTTCAAGTTCGCCCGCCGCCGTGCCAAGCGCCCTGCTGCCACACCGTCCTGAGCCCCCCTGGCACCTCATGGACCGTGCCTGCCCCAGGTGGCACCCGCAGCCCCTGCAAGGGACAGGGAGACTGTGTTGTACCCTGCGGGGCAGCTGTGCCCAATAAAGGTGCCAACAGACTGTGCCGTGTTTGCTGTCGCCTCGCCAGCTACGTGGCGGGCAAGGTTGGTGACGCAGAGCTGGGAACCAGCGTGGGCAAAGGTGCCAGGGCGTTATCGCCCCCCGTTATCACGACCAAGGCCAAACAGGGGCCATAAACCAGGGGCAAGGACGCGGCGGGGTGCGGCGCTACCAGCTTTCGGGGTTCAGGTCCCTTCAGGCACCCTGCCACCCTCGGAGCCCGATAGACTGGCACATCGCACCCCAGCTGGCACTGCGCCTCGCGGGGTGGATGGTTTAGGCCAGCTCTGCCACACGGCGTACGAGACAGGCGGTGCCTGTAAGCGTGCCTGTATCACCCGCCAGGACATCTTATCGGCGTCATGGCATCTTATCGGGGGCCAAGGCTGCCCGCTGGCCCTGAACCCTTCCCGGCACCAGGGCAGAGGGCTCGGGCACCACGGGCACCGCAACCCTGTTTCAGTTCCAATGGGGATTTCATGCCATGGGATTGCAGCTGGTTTCTCTTCCGTCTTGTGCCAAGTCCTCAGTGCCAGGCGTGTGGAATGGGTTTCCTACAGCTGGCACCACTGACTCCCCAGTGCCAGGCATGCAGGATGGCTTTCCTACAGCTGGCACCACTGACTCCCCAGTGACAGGCATGTGTGATGGGTTTCCTACAGCTGGCACCACTGAATCCCCAGTGCCAGGCATGCAGGATGGCTTTCCTACAGCTGGCACCACTGACTCCCCAGTGACAGGCATGTGTGATGGGTTTCCTACAGCTGACACCACTGAATCCCCAGTGCCAGGCATGTGGGATGGCTTTCCCACGACTGGCACAGCCTCTCCGCTGCCTCCCCCATCCACCCTGTGCCAGTGGGCACAGTTCCAAAACTGCTCCTTTTCCCCTGAAAAGAAGGCTCTGCCAAGACAGTGGGATGTCCCCTCTTCGGGCATCGGGACGCCTCCCTGGCAGGGATGCGGTGGCTGGCAGCGCCCATCGATCGGGGTTAATGATCACAAGGGATTTACGGCGCCGGCGGGGCCTGATTGGCTTCGGTGCCATCAGGCCAGCAGAGCTCAGCGCCCAGCGGTGCCCGCCCAGGAGCTGCGGGGTCTTATAGGGGCCGGCTGGCGTGGGCAGCACCCTTTTCCCACGATGCCAGGCTCTGTCGCGCTGGCTGGCGCAGTGCTGGGCGCCCTCCTGGCACTGGTAGGAGCCTGGGGTTGGCACAGGGACTGGGACACGGTGACCACTGGTGGCAAAGCCATGGTGGTGCCCAGTGGGTGCTGTTTGGAGGGGCTGGGGGTGGCAGAGGTGAGGGGACACCGACGCAGTGCCTGTTGGGGGCTGTTGGGAGGGATTGGGAGTGGCAGAGCTGGGGTGATGCCAGCACTGTGCCCGCTGGGTGCTGTTTGGAGGGACTAGTGGTGGTAAAGCTGGGGTGATGCCAGCGCTGTGCCCACTGGGTGCTGTTTGGAGAGGCTGGTGGTGGCAAAGCTGGGGTGATGCCAATGCTGTGCCTGCTGGGTGCTGTTTGGAGGGGTTTTCTGTGGTGCCCACCGATGTCCCCACCCGTGCCAGGCGGCGCCGACGCTGACTCCCATCCACCGCGCTGGTTACTGTGCCTTCTATGGCGAATGCGGCCGCAACCCAGAGGTGAACATCTCACTGGTGCCCTCCAAGGTGCCCTGCCTGTCCAACACGCCGGCACGGGTGGCGACGGGCGGGCTGCTCTCCCTGCTCCGCACCGTCTGCCCGGAGCTGGTGCGCGGTGCCAACGAGACCACGCGGGTTTGCTGCTCCTTTGCCCAACTCACGGCCCTCCAGCTCAGCCTGGCGCTCTCGGGCACCGTCCTGTCCCGCTGCCCCACATGTGCCCGCAACTTTGCCAACATCTACTGCAACAACATCTGCAGCCCCAACCAGAGCCTCTTCACCAACGTCACCCGCGTCGTCAACCGCACCACGGCGCTGGGTTGGCACCAGACGGCCGTCGTCGAGTACCAGTGCTTCTACCGTAAGGACTTCGCCGATGCCTCCTTCTCCTCGTGCCATGGCGTCCGCTTGCCCGCGACGGGCGGTTATGCCCTTGACACCATGTGCGGGCGCTACGGTGCCAAGCTCTGCACCACCCAACGCTGGTTGAACTTCCAAGGGGATAAAAACAACGGCTTGGCACCGCTGCAGATCGACTTCCAGCTGGTGCCCAACAACACCGAGCCCGGCGATGCCATCGTGCCCTTGGATGGCCAAGCTTGGCGTTGCGACCAAGCTCTCAGCGCCAACGAGCAGCCATGCTCGTGCCAGGATTGCGCAGCATCCTGCCCGCCAGTGCCCGCCCCTCCTGCCCCTCGTCCCCCCTTCCGCCTGGGCAAAGCCGATGGCACCTTGGTCCTGTGCGCACTGGTCTTCAGCTTCTTCGTCCTCCTCTTCCTCACCGACCAGTTGGCACAGTGCTGGAGGTCCAAGAAGGCCACCATGGTGCCACCACCGCTGGCGCGTGCCAACAGCTGCTCGGCCCGCCTCAGCGATGCTGCCCACCACCTCCTGGTGAGGATATTCCAACGGTGGGGCACGCTGGTGGCCGGGCACCCCTTGCCGGTGCTGGCGGTGACGGCCGTGCTGGTTGGTGGCCTCTCGGCCGGGTTGGTGAAGCTCCATCTCACCACCGACCCCGTGGAGCTGTGGTCGGCGCCCGCCAGCCGGGCACGCCAGGAGAAGGCTTTCCACGACCACCACTTCGGCCCCTTCTTCCGTACCAACCAGGTGATCGTGACGGCGCCAGGGCGGCACAGCTCCACCTACGACTCGCTGGTGCTGGGCACCAAGAACTTCAGCGGGGTCCTCTCGCCAGAGGTGCTGCGGGCACTGCTGGAGCTGCAGGAGCGCCTGGCGGCCACCACGGCGTGGGCACCCACGGCGGGCAAGGAGGTGAAGCTGAGCGACATCTGCTATGCCCCCCTCAACCCCTCCGAGCCCACGCTGGACGACTGTTGCGTCAACAGCGTCACCCAGTACTTCCAGAACAACGCGTCCCACCTGGCCATGACGGCCACGCAGACCGTGGGCAAGGAGACGGGCACCGTGGACTGGCGCGACCACCTCATCTACTGCGTCAAGTGGGTGCTGCGCCCCGGGGCATGGGGAGGGGGTGATGCCCATGGGGTGCTGGGCACAGTGTGGTGTCCATGGAGTGCTGGGTGTGGGTTCAGGGTGATGCCCATGGGGTGCCCAGCATTGCACGGTGCCCATGGGGTGCTGCACCCCGGGGGTGTGGGCACGTGGGGAGGGATGTGGGGTGCTGGGTGTGGGGAGATGCTTGTGGGGTGCTGGATGTGGGGTCGGGGTGATGCCCATGGGGTGCCCAGTGTGGCATGGTACCTATGGAGTGCTGGGCTGTGGATTCAGAGTGATGACTGCAAGGTGCTGGGCAGGGCATGGTGCCCATGGGGTCGCGGTGATGCCCACAGGGTGCTGGGAACAACACGGTGCCCGTGGGGTGTCAGGGCTGGAATATCTTTGGGGCACCCAGCATGGCATGGTGCCCATTGGGTGCTGGGCTGTGGGATCAGGGTACTGTCCACGGGGCGATGGGCATTGGATGATGCCCTTGGGGTGCTGGGCAGGGCACGATGCCCATGGGGCACTGGGCTATGGGGTTGGGTGCTGCCTTCACCCGGGGTTCCACCTCTGGGGCACCCAGGGCGGGATGGTGCCCATGGGGTCATGGTGATGCCACCAGGGTGCTGGGCAGGGCATGGTGCCCATGGGGTCACAGTGGTGCTGCCAGGGTGCTGGGCAGGGCGTGGTGCCCATGGGGTTACAGTAATGCCACCAGGGCACTGTGCTGGGCAGGGCATGGTGCCCATGGGGTCACAGTGGTGCTGCCAGGGTGCTGGGCAGGGCATGGTGCCCATGGGGTCATGGTGATGCCACCAGGGCGCTGGGCAGGATATGGTGCCCATGGGGTCATGGTGGTGCTGCCAGGGTGCTGGGCAGGACATGGTGCCCATGGGGTCATGGTGATGCCACCAGGGCACTGGGCAGGACATGGTGCCCATGGGGTCATGGTGGTGCCACCAGGGCGCTGGGCAGGATATGGTGCCCGCCGCTCACCGGGCGCCGTGCCCCCACCAGCTCCCCGCTCTCCTTCAAGGACATCACGGCGCTGGAGCTGAGCTGCACCGCCCAGTACGGCGGCCCCGTCTTCCCGTACATCGCCCTCGGCGGCTATAACGGTGCGGGCACCGGGGCGGGCAGAGGGGTGGGCATGGAGGGAGGGAGGGAGGGGGTGGGCATGGAGATGGAGATGGGGAGGGATGGAGGGGTGGATGGAGGGGTGGATGGAGGGATGGATGGAGGGATGGATGGAGGGAGGGGTGGAGGGACGGATGGATGGAGGGAGGGATGGAGGGATGGATGGAGGGAGGGATGGAGGGATGGAGGGATGGATGAAGAGAGGGATGGAGGGAGGGATGGAGGGACGGATGGATGGAGGGAGGGATGGAGGGAGGGATGGAGGGATGGATGGATGGAGGGATGGAGGGATGGAGAGAGGGATGGAGGGAGGGAGGGATGGAGGGATGGAGGGATGGAGGGATGGAGAGAGGGATGGATGGATGGAGAGAGGGATGGAGGGAGGGAGGGAGGGATGGAGGGATGGAGGGATGGAGGGATGGAGGGAGGGATGGAGGGACAGATGGATGGAGGGAGGGATGGAGGGATGGATGGAGGGATGGATGGATGGAGAGAGGGATGGATGGAGGGAGGGAGGGATGGAGGGATGGAGGGAGGGATGGAGGGAGGGATGGAGGGATGGATGGAGGGAGGGATGGAGGGAGGGGTGGATGGAGGGAGGGATGGAGGGATGGAGGGATGGATGGAGGGATGGATGGATGGAGAGAGGGATGGAGGGAGGGATGGAGGGAGGGATGAAGAGAGGGATGGAGGGAGGGATGGAGGGACGGATGGATGGAGGGAGGGATGGAGGGATGGATGGAGGGATGGATGGAGGGATGGATGGATGGATGGAGAGAGGGATGGAGGGAGGGAGGGATGGAGGGATGGAGGGATGGAGAGAGGGATGGAGGGAGGGATGGAGGGATGGATGGAGGGAGGGATGGAGGGAGGGATGGATGGATGGATGTCACCCAGGAGATGTCACCCGCTGTCCCCGCAGGCACGGAGTACACGGAGGCGGAGGCGCTCATCGTCACCTACTCCCTCAACAACTTCCCCCGCGACGACCCCCGCTACGAGTGGGTGCTGAGCTGGGAGAGCCGCTTCCTCGAGGTGGTGAGCGACTTCCAGCGCAGCCACGGCCACAACCTCTCCGTCGCCTTCATGGCCGAGGTGACGCACCCGCTGGCTGGCAGTGGGGGGGCAGGGGGGCACCCCCTCACCCAGCTCCTCTCTGAAAACTGGGCTCAGGTTTGGGTCCCTCACGCCAAGAAGGACCTTGAGGGGTGGGAGCACGTCCGGAGGTGGGACCGGAGCTGGGGAAGGGGCTGGAGAACAAGGGGTGTGGGAGAGGTTGAGGGACCTGGGGGGGGTTCACCCTGGAGAGGAGGGGGGTGAGGGGAGACCTCCTCGCTCTGCGCAGCTCCCGGAGAGGAGGGGGTGGCGAGGTGGGCACTGGGCTCTGCGCCCAAGAACAAGGGATGGGGTGGGAGGACATGGGCTGAGGTGGCACCAGAGAAGGTTCCCAGGAGGCGTCAGGAAGGGTTTCTTCACCAAAAGGGCTCTCAGGCGCTGGCACGGCTGCCAGGGAGGTGGTGGAGTCGCCATCCCCGGAGAGGTTTCCGACATGGGCACACGAGGTGCCCGTGGGGTGGTGGAGCAGAGGGCAGGGACGCTTGGACTCGATGATCTCAAAGGTCTTCTCCAACCAAGCGGTTCCGTGGTTCCTTCCCGGCAGCGCTCGCTGGAGGACGAGATCAACCGCACCACCATGGAGGACATCGCCATCTTCGCCGTCAGCTACCTCGTGGTCTTCACCTACATCACCCTGGCGCTGGGCGAGTACACGGCCTGGCGCCGCGTCCTGGTACGCGCCGAGGGTTGGGGTGACAGCAGCACCTTGGGATGATGCCAACACTTCGGGGTGACACCAGCACGTCTGGGTGATACTGGGTGACACTGACACCTTGGGATGACGCCAACACTTTGGGTTGACACCAGCATCTCGGGGTGACACCAGCACCTTGGGTTGAAACCAGCACCTTAGGATGACGCCAACACCTTGGGGTGATACCAGCACCTTGGGGTGACACTGACACCTTGGGTTGAAACCGACACCTTGGGTTGAATCCAGCACCTTGGGGTGACACCAACACCTTGGGGTGACACCAACACCTTGGGATGATGCCAACACCTTGGGGTGACACCAGCATCTTGGGGTGATGCCTACACCTTGGGGTGATGCCAACACCTTGGGGTGCCCCATTGGGTGCTGAACAGGTGGGTCCCCACCATGGCAGGTGGAGTCAAAGGTGACGCTGGCACTGGGGGGCATCGCCGTGGTGCTGGGGGCCGTCTTTGCCTCCATGGGGTTCCTGGCACTGCTGGGGTTGCCTTCGTCCCTCATCATCCTCGAGGTTGTGCCCTTCCTCGTCCTCGCCGTGGGCGCCGACAACATCTTCATCTTCGTGCAGGAGTACCAGGTCAGTGGGCACGGGGCGGCGCCTCGGGGGGCACAGGGGTCCCCATGGGGCACAAGGGCATAGGAAACCCATGGGGCAGGTGGGCAAGGGCACACCTTAGGGACAGGGTTCTCCGTGGGACATGGGGGGCACATGTGGGCATGGGGGTCCCCATGGGGCACAGGGTCACTGGGACACCTTGGGAACAGGGTCCTCATGGGGCACAGGGGTCCCCTGCGGGCATGAGGGTCCTGATGGGGCACAGGGGCATGAGGGCACCTGAGGGACAGGCATTCCTATGGGGCAGAGTGGCACCTGTGGGCATGGGGACACTGAGTCACCTGAGGGACAGGGCATGGTGAGGGTGGTGGGTGCCTGTACTGGGTCCCTGGGGGGTGGTGGCACCCATGGGTGCAGAGTCCCCCTGGGGCAGGGGACACTGGGAGCCCTTTGGGGTTGGGGTGGGTGGCTATGGTGGGTCCCTGGGATGGTGGCACCCATGGTGCCCCCCTGCTCCCGGGCCGGCAGCAGCAGTCGCAGCGGGCGCCGGGCGAGCGGCGAGAGCAGCACATTGGGCGGGTGCTGGCACAGGTGGCACCCAGCATGCTGCTCTGCAGCCTCTCCGAGGTCATCTGCTTCCTCCTGGGTGAGCGGGGGCACGGGGGGCACAGGGACCTGGGGGGACACGAAGAGCACAGGGGGGGCATGAGGGGGCATGGGGGGCACAGTGGGTGCAGAAGGATGGGGAGGACATGAGGACATGGGTACACGGGGGGCATGGGGGGCACAAGGACATGGGGGGCACAGAGGGGACACAAGGGGCACCAGGAACACGGGGGGCAAGGGGTCAGAGCGACACGGGGGCACAGGGTGGGCATGGGGAGGACAAAGGGGACACAGGGCCATGGGCTCGGGGGCACAGGGGACACAGAGGGCACGGGGCACGGGGACACATGGCACAGGAGGGGCATGGGTGGCACAGGGACACGGGGAGCACAGGGAACATGGGGGGGCACAGGGATGCAGGGCCAAGGGTGGCACAGGCGGTGGTGCCCCCGCAGGCTCGCTCTCCTCCATGCCCGCTGTGCGCACCTTCGCCCTCACGGCCGCCGTCGCCATCGCCTTCGACTTCCTCCTCCAGATGTCGGGGTTCGTCGCCCTCCTGGCACTTGATGCCCGGCGGCAGGAGGTGTGGCATGGAGGGCACGGGGAGGGGGCATGGGTGGGAGGGTGTCCAGGTGGTCCCATGATGGGCATGGGGTGGCCTGGATGGGCACAGGGTGGATATGGGGTTCCCATGGGAATGGGGGTGTCCAGGCCATCCCATGATGGGCATGGGGTGCCCAGGATGGGCACAGGGTGGGTATGAGGTTCCCATGGGAGCAAAGGTGCCCAGGGTGGGTGTAGGGATCCAAAGGGAATGAGATTACCCAAGGTGGGCATGGGATGCCCAAGGTGGGCATGAGGTTCCCATGGGAATGGGGTTGCCCACAGCAGGCATGAGGTTGCCCACAGCGGGCATGAGGTGCCCAGAGTTGATGTAGAGTTGCCATGGGAATGAGAGAACCCAAGGAGGGCACGGGGTTCCCATGGGCATGAGGATCCCTGGGATGGATGCAGGCATCCCATAGAAATGAGGTTGCCCATGGGGTACCCAAGGTGGGCAGGGGGCACCCAGGTGGGCATGACATTCCTATGAGAATGAGGATGCCCAGGGTGAGCATGGGGTGCCCAGGGTGGGTGTGGGGATGCCCGTGGAATTTGGGCTCCCCAGGGTGGGTGTGGGGTACCTGGGGTGGGCGCTGTGCTGGGTGCCAGCCCTGGTGCCCGCAGGCTGGCCGGCTGGACTTGTGCTGCTGCGTGAGGCTGGGGGGGGCTCCCCCCGGGGGGGCCGGTGCCCGCCTGCTGTACCCGCTGCTGCGCCACATCTACACCCCCATCCTGCTGCACCGCGTCACGCGCCCTGTCATGGTCTGGGGGGGCACCGGGGGGCACCGGGGGGCGGGGGGGGAGGGATTGGGGTTGGCGGGGGGGGGACCCTTGGGGGGGGTCCTTGAGGATCTGGGGTTTGGGGGGGCCTTGGAGGGCTGGGGGGCCTTGGGGGGGGTTGGGGGTGTCCTTGGGGGCAGGGTTTGGGGTGGGGGGGGTCACTGGGGACTTGGGGGTTCATAAGGAGCTGGGGGGGGGGTCCTGGAGGGCTGGGGGGGGACTTGGGGTTGGGGGGGTCACTGGGGGCTTGGGGGGTCCTTGGAGGGCTGGAGCTGGGGGGTCCTGGGGGGCTGGGGGCGGGACTTGGGGTTGGGGGGGTCGCTGGGGGCTTGAGGACTCATAAGGAGCTGGGGGGGGGGGGATCTGGGGTTGGGGGGGTCCTGGAGGGCGAGGGGGGCACTTGGGGTTTGGGGGGGGCATGGGGGGCTGGGTGGAGGGGTCCTTGAGGGGGCTGGGGTTCTGGGGGGGGGGGGGGTCCTTGAGGGGGTCGGAGGAGGTTTGGGGGTGCAGAGGCTCCTTGGGGGGCGGGGGGGGGGGAGGGGGTGTTGAGGGGTCTCGGGGGGTCCTGAGAGGTGGGGGAGGGCACGGAGAGGATGGCACTTGGGGAGCTGGAGGGGTTCCAGGAGGGGTTGGGGGGCACAGGGGGGGCACGGGAGGGGTCCCTGACGGAGGTGCCACCGCCACAGGTGCTGCTGTTCCTGCTGCTGGCGGGGGCTGGGCTCTACCTGGGCCTGCAGGTGCCCGTGGGGCTGGACCAGGAGCTCGCCCTGCCCCAGGTGCGGCAGGGGGCACGGGGTGGGGGGTGGGGGGGGCACGGGAGGACAGTGGCACCTTGTATGGGGACACCTTGGGGGCTTCTCGGGACAAGGTGGCACCTTCGCAGGACAGGGTGGGACCTTCTAGGGACACCTTGGGACCTTCTAGTGGCAACCTGGGACCTTCTAGGGACAGGGTGGGGTGGGGTGGCTCTGTGAGGGGACACATGGGGACAGTGTGGCCCTGTATAGGGGACATCATGGTACCTTCTAGGTACACCTGGGGACCTTTTAGGGACAGGGTGGGACCTTACAGGGACAGGATGGGGTGGGGTGGCTCCGTGTGGTGACACATGGGGACAGCACAGGACCTTCTAGGGACAGGGTGGCACCTTCTAAGGACACATTGGGACCTTCTAGAGACAGCGGGGGGTGGGGTGGCTCCATATGGGGACACCTGGGGACAGTGCCACCCCACACATGGCCACCATGGGGATGCGGTGGCCCCATATGGAGACGTAAGGGGTGGTGTGGCCTCTCTGGGGCCACCATAACCCTGCGTAGGGCCACCATGGTTGACATGACCCCATACGGGCACAGCTTGGGCACCACGGAGCTGTTGGCCCCGTGTGGGGCTGGGGGCGTGGGGTTGGCATGGAGGGGCTGCTTGGAGATGGTGAGCCCCCACCTGAGGTCCACCAGGACCCCGCGGGTGCCCGCACCCGGGCTGATGGTGGTGGTTGCCCCCCCAGGACTCGTACCTGCTGCAGTACTTTGCCGCCCTGAACCAGTACCTGGCAGTGGGGGTGCCCACCTACTTCGTCACCACCGGTGGCTACGACTTCTCCTCCACGGCTGGCACCAACGGCATCTGCTCCAGCGCCGGCTGCGATGCCAACTCCCTCTCCCACACCATCCAGTACGCCACGCGCTTCCCCAACGTGTGAGTGGGGTTGGGCGGGCACGGGGTGGGTGGGCAGTGTCCTACCAGCTTCCTGCCAGCCCCGCTTCCACCCAGGTCCTACCTGGCCATCCCGGCCACCTCCTGGGTGGACGATTTCCTCGACTGGCTCAACCCTACGAGCCGCTGCTGCCGCATCCACCGCTCGGGCAACTTCAGCGGGCAGTTCTGTCCTTCCACCAGCGGTGAGTGGGCACCAAGGCGCTGGGGGGGGGGGGGCACCATGGTGGCCACTGGGAGCACATGAAGTCTACGCTACGGTGGCCACTGGGGTACGTGAGGTCTACACTGTCATAGCTGTTGGGTGCCCACCATGGCGGCCACCGGGGGCACATGAGTTCTACACCATGGTGGCTGTTGGATCGCATGAGGTCTACTCCGTCATCGCAGTTGGGTGTAGGTTGGGTGCCCACCATGGTGGCCACTGGGGGCACATGAGTTCTACACCGTGGTGGCCACTGGATCGCATGAGGTCTACTCTGTCATCGTTGTTGGGTGCCCACCGTGGTGGCCACTGGGGACACATGAAGACTACACCGTGATGGCCATTGGGGCACAAGGGCTGCTCTGTGGTGGCCACTGGGTGAACACTGGATGCTCACGGTCAGACCTGTTGGGGGCACAAAGTCTACACAGTGGTGGCTGTTGGGTGCCCACCACGGCGGCCACCGGGGGCACATGAGCTCTACACCATGGTGGCCATTGGATCACATGAGATCTACTCCATCATCGCTGTTGGGTGCCCACCATGGTGGCCACTGGGGATACCTGAGGTCTACACCGTGGTGGCCACTGGGTACGTTGGGTGCCCACTGTGGTGGCCTTTGAGTGCACAAACGGTCCACACTTTGGTGGCCGTTTGACATACCTTGGGTTCCCATCATGATGCCCACGTGGTCTTTGTTAGTTGCCCCCCCGTGGTGACAGGTGGGTGCATGTAAGGTCCACACTGTGGTGCCCATTGGGCATACATTAGGTGCCCACTATGGTGGCCACTGGATCTATGTTGGGTTCCCACCATGGTGCCTGTTGGGTGTATGATGGGTGCCCACCATTATGCCCATTGGATGCATGATGGGTGCCCACCATGGTGCCCATTGGATGCATGATGGGTGCCCACTGGGTGCACATAAGGTCCATACTGGTGGCAAATAGGTGTCCGTTGGGATCCATTGGGTGCTGGTTGTGGTGTCCCTTGGGGTTCTCCTGGGAACCCGTGGTGGGACCCATTGGGTGCCTGCGGTGGTTCCCAGTGGGTGCCCGCAGGATGCTGAGCATGGCCGTGCCCGCAGATGCCCTCAGCTGCTTTGGGTCCAAGTGCATGAACACCACGCGGCGCCCGACGGTGGAGGAGTTTCAGCGGTTCCTGCCCTGGTTCCTCCACGACCGCCCGACCCTGCAGTGTGCCAAGGGGTAGGTGCCACCACGGGCATCAAGTGTGGGCACACAGGGTCCCCTCGGGTGTCCCCTCCACCACCACTCACACGTTGGGTGCCCCCTTCCTGCAGCGGCCTGGGCGCCTACGACACGGCGGTGAGCATGGATGCCAACGGCACCATCTTGGGTGAGTGAAGGGTGGGTGGCACAGGGTTGAGGGACGCCTTGGGGGTGCCCGGCTGACCACCCACCTCCACCAGCCACGCGCTTCATGGCGTACCAGCGCCCGCTGCGCACCTCGCAGGAGTACACGGCGGCGCTGCAGGCTGCCCGCGCCCTGGCCGAGGAGATCACCACCACCCTGCGCCAGGTGCCTGGCACCCATCCTGACTTCCGCGTCTTCCCCTACACGTAAGGACCCACCGTGGGCTGGGGTGGGGGCAGACAAGGTGCCCGCTGCCCGTATCGAGGTGCCAGTGCGGTGGCGATGCTCCCTGGCAGGTTGACCTATGTCTACTACGAGCAGTACTTGACGGTGGTGGCCGAAGGCTTCTTCACCTTGGCCATGTGCTTGGTGCCCACCTTCCTCGTCTCCTTCCTGCTGCTGGGCATGGACCTGCGCTCCAGCGGTGCCACCATCATCACCATCACTATGATCCTGGTGGACACCGTGGGCGCCATGGCCCTCTGGAACGTCCCCTACAACGCTGTGGCCCTCATCAACCTCGTGGCGGTGCGGGGGCACCAGGGACTTGGGGTGGCACAGGGATTTGGGGCACGTGATGTGGCATGGGGACACGGGGCATATGGGGAGGCACTGGATTTTGGGCACATGGGGTGGCTTTGGGACACACAGGAGGTGGCAGAAGCACCTGGGACGAATAGGAGTTGGCACAGAGGATACAGGGACAGCAGGGTGGCACGGGCACAGGGACATGCGGGATGGCACAGGGGCTTGTAAGGTGTCATGGGCACCTGGGACACATAGTGTGGCTTTGAGGGGCACAGGAGGTGGCAGAAGGACCTGGGATGCACAGGGTGACCCGGGGACAGAGCAACCTGGGGTGTGCAGGTTGGCACAGGGCATTGGGACACACGGGGTGCACAAGCACAGGGTGGGTGCCCACCAGCCTTGCCCACCCATGGGCACCTCACAGTGCCAGCCTGGAGGTGACAGTCACGTCCCTGCAGGCCGTGGGCATCTCGGTGGAGTTCGTGTCCCACATCACCGTCGCCTTCGCCCGCAGCACCAAGCCCAGCCGGGTGGAACGAGCAGCAGAGGCCACCATCAACATGGGCAGCAAGGTGGGCACGGCACGCGGGGGCGACAGCCGGGGACCGTGGTGGCCCGGCCGTCGCTGACCCCGTCCTGGGCGCAGGTGGTGGCCGGGGTGGCCATGACCAACCTGCCGGGCATCGTGGTGTTGGCCTTCGCCAAGGCGCAGCTCATCCAGATCTTCTTCTTCCGCCTCAACCTCATCATCACCCTGGTGGGGTTGGCACACGGGCTCGCCTTCCTGCCCGTCCTCCTCAGCTACATCGGTAAGGGTGGCACTGCCACCTCCTGGGGACACAGCTCTGGGCCCCCTCTGGGGGGAACCCTGTCCTCCAGGTCCCCCTGTCACCTCCAGCGATGGAGATGTGTCCCCTCTGTTCCCTCATGCGGATGGAGAATTGTCCCCTCCAGAGATGGAGATCTGTCCCCTCTGTCCTCTCCAAGGATGGAGCCCTGTTCTCTCTGTCCCCTCCAGGGATGGAGATCTGTCCCCTCATGGAGAAGATCTGTCCCCATGTCACCTCCAGAGATGGAGATCTGTCCCCTCCACCCCCTTCAGATCTGTCCCCTCTGTCCTCTCCAAGGATGGAGCTCTGTTCTCTCTGTCCCCTCTAGAGATGGAGATCTGTCCCCTCATGAGGATGGAGATATGTCCCCATGTCCCCTCCAGGGATGGAGATCTGTCCCCTCATGGGGAAGGATATCTGTCCCCATGTCACCTCCAGAGATGGAGATCCGTCCCCTCTGGTCCCTCCAGAGATGGAGATCTGTCCCCTCCACCCCCTTCAGATCTGTCCCCTTCTGGAGATAGAGATGTGTCCCCTCCAGGGATGGACAGCCCTGTCCCCGTGCCACCCACGGGAGGCTGGTGGCCACCTGGCACTGTGCCCTATTCTTGTAGGACCCAACCCTCGGCCACCCATGGGGGTCACGGCTGGGGACACGGTGGCCGTTGTGGGGCTGGACCTCAGCAACCCCTGCTTCGAGGAGAAGGAGAAGGAGAAGGAGAAGGTGGCCAAGGCCACCATGGGGCAGGGCTGAGCCCCCGTGCCCATGCCCGTGCCCTCCCGCTGCCACCTTTTCTACCCCCACTGTATTTAAACTGGTTTTCTCAGATCCAGGACTGAGTTTGACTGGGAGGGACTGGGGCACCACATGGCAAAATGGCACCACAGCCACCACGTGGGCACAGGGACGTGTGGGGCATGTGGGCACCATGGGGGCGGAATGGATGGGGAGAGAGTCCCATGGGGCACAGGGATGTGGGGCACAAGGACGTCGCAGGGCTGGGGCCCCATGGGGCACAAGATGTGGGGCACACGGGCATCGCAGGGATGGGGCACACAGAGATGGGATCCCCTGGGACACGAGGGCACTGTGGGGCTGGTGTTACTGGTGGCACAGAGACAGGGATGTGGGGCACAGAGGGATGGTGCCCCATGGGGCAAAGGGCATTGTGGGGCTGGGATCACTGGTGGCACAGGGACACGTGGGGCACAGGGCACTGTGGGGCTGAGGTTAATGGTGCCACAGAGAGCTGTGGGGCTGGGGTCACCGCTGGCACAGGGACAGGGTTATGGGGCACAGGAATATCTGGGGCAGAAGGGCGCTGTGGGGCACAGGGACATGTGGGGCACAGGGTGCTGCGGGGCTGGGGTTACTGGTGGCACATGGACAGGGATGTGGGGCACACAGCAACCGGGCCCCATGGGGCACAGGGCACTGTGGGGCACAGAGTGCTGTGGGGCTGGGGTGACCGGTGGCACAGACCCCCCCAGCCCCCTGACGGGTGCCCCTCAAGCCCCCTTTATTGGCACAGGCACTACAGATACTTGTAGACCACCCTGGTGGGCACGGTCTGGAGCTCGAGGCGCACGGGGCACTTGTAGAAGTGCCCCAGCAGGGTCTCGGTGTAGCCCACCAAGAAGTAGAGCTTGGTGGGGGGCAGTGCCCGCGCCAACACCAAGCACACCACCAGCATGTTGGCACGGCGCTTCAGCACGGCAGCGTCTGCCAGCACCCCCGGGAAGGTGCCCGTCAGGAACCGTCGCACGAACGTGTCTTCCACTGCCCGCTCTGCCGCGCCCGCCTCCCCGTCCAGGTTCCCTGCGGGCACCGAGCACAGAGATGGCACCATGGGCATGACCCACACATCCCTGTCCCTGCTGTACCCCATCTGTCCCTGGTCCAGCCTGCCCCATCCCCAGGGTGCCCTCATGCCCCAGATGTGCCTATCCCCGCATCGCTGTCCCCATGATGCCCTCATGCCCCACGTGTCCCCATCCCCATCACACCCTATGGCCTGTCCCCATGATGCCCTTGTGCCCCACATGTCTCGTGCCCCATCCCTGTGATGCCCACGTGCCCCACATCCCTATCCCCATGCCCCACATGTCCCCATCCTCACACGTCCCCATGATGCCCTCGTGCCCATGTCCCCACCCCCACAGCCCTGTCCCCATGATGCCCTTGTGCCCCACATGTCTCGTGCCCCATCCCTGTGATGCCCATGTGCCCCACATCCCTATCCCCATGCCCCACATGTCCCCATCCTCACACGTCCTTATGATGCCCTCGTACCCCATGTGTCCCCACCCCCACAGCCCTGTCCCCATGATGCCCTTGTGCCCCACATGTCCCCATACCCAGATCCACGTCCCCACGACACCCTTGTGCCCCACAGGTCCCCATCCCCATGCCACCCACAGATGCCCCCTGCGTTGCGGTGACCCCCCCGTGGTGCCCGCATCCCTGGCGCGGGGGCGACGCACCAGTGTGCAGGGACAGCCAGCCCTTGCGGTGGGCGATGTAGTGGGGCGGATGTGCCATCTCGTAGGTCACCGGTTTGTCCCCTTTGCCCCCGCGCACCCGCGCCGCCCGCGTCTGTGGGGACAGAGGAGTCAGAGGGGGGCACCCCGTGTGGAAGGGGGTTGTGGGGGTGGGGGTGGGGGGCACCCCCTGGGCTTACCTTGAGGCAGGCGGGGGTGGTGTGGAGGGTCCGGGTGCCATCGGGGATGAGGTGGTCACGGGGCAGTGCCTGGGGAGGGACAGGGTGAGGGATGGGGCACCCCCCGCCCCGTGCCCCCACTGTCCCCACACTGTGCCCCCCCCATATTCCATATCCCTGGTGGCCCCCAATCCCGGTGTCCCATAAACCCAGTGCCCCCCAGTACCCCGTGTCCCCCACACCCAGTGCCCTCCGTATCCCCTGTCCCCCCCACTCCCAGTGCCCCCTTATCCCACTGCCCTCACACCCAGTGTCCCCAGTGTCCCCTTAGCCCGTGCCCCCGATCCCCAGTGCCCCCCACACCCAGTGTCCCCGGTGCCCCCTTATCCCGTGCCCCCGATCCCCAGTGTCCCCCACACCCAGTTCTCCCCATGCCCAGTGCCCCTCATGCCGTGTCTCCCACACCCAGCGCCCCCCATGCCCAGTGAGTGCCCCCAGTGCCCCTCTTGCCCAGTGTCCTCCACACCCAGTGCCCCCCATGCCCGGTGCCCCCCATGTCCAACGTCCCCACACCCAGTGGCCCCATACCCCATGTTCCCCACACCCAGTGGCCCCAGTGCCCCCCCATACCCTGTGTCCCCCCGGTTCCCCTCACCCGCACAGCCCTGGCCACCACGCGCGCCGCCATCTTGGCAGGGGGAGTGGCGAGGTGGGCGCCGCCATCTTGGCAGAGGGCGTGACGACGCGGGCGCCGCCATCTTGGCAGAGGGCGTGGTGGGGCGGGCGCCCCCTGGCAGCGGGGCGGGCGGGCGGGAAACGGGAGGAGCCTGGGGGGGGGCGGACACTGGGGAGTAACGGGGGATACTGGGAGCACTGGGGTTATTGGGGGTGCTGGGGGGTATTGGGGTTATTTCAGATACAGCCCCCCATCGCCCTTGGGTGGTGGCCCCTGCCCCCCAGATGCCCCCTCAGATGCCCCTCTACACCCTCACCCTTTAGATTCCCCCCAGCCCCCCTGGGTGCTGCCACCTGCCTCACAGTTGCCCCCCCAGATGCTGCCCCCCAGCCCCTTTGATGCCCCCTGCCCCCTGACCGCTTGGGTGCTGCCCCCCACCCCCTGGTGCCCCCCAAGACATCCCCAGACACCCCTCCAAAAGCTGCCCCCGGTGTGCGCCCCCCCTTCCTGGGGGGGTTTCCCGGGGTGCAGCCCCCCCTTCCCGCCCCTCCATGGCTCCAGGGAGGCTGTGGGCACCCCCCAGGTGGGGTTTTTATTTTGGAGGCACGGGCAGCGCCGCTCACACGATGGCATTTGTGCCCCCCAGAGTGTGCCAGGGGGGTCAGGGGAAGGCGATGGCGGTGAGGGGGGGCAGCTCCAGGGGGGACTGTGGGGCTGGGGGAGGGCGCGGGTCGGGACTGGGAGCACTGGGGGGCTGGCGGCCACCGTGGTGGCCGTACTGGAACTTGATGCGCAGCTCGCCGATGCGGGCACGGGGCAGGATGTTGGGGATCCACTCGATGATGAACGGCGTCGGCTCCTTCTGCGTGGGGGATGTGTGCCCTGGGGGGGGCAGTGGAAATAGTGCCCCCAGTTCTCTCCAGTGCCCCCCCAGTCCCTTCCAGTACATCCCATCCTTTCCAGCACTCCCATCCCATCCCTTCCAGCCCACCTCTTCCTTCCCATCCCATCCCATCCCATCCCATCCCGTCCCGTCCCATCCCATCCCATCCCGTCCCGTCCCATCCCATCCCTTCCAGCTCCCCCACCCCACCCCATCCCACCCCACCCTACCCCATCCCATCCCTTCCAGCTCCTCCATCCCATCCCATCCCATCCCACCCCATCTCATCCCATCCCATCCCATCCCATCCCATCCCATCCCATCCCATCCCATCCCATCCCACCTCCATCCCATCCCACCTCCATCCCATCCCACCCCACTCCACCCTCTCCCGCAGGAGCCACTCACCCACTTTGAGGAAGGTCTTCAGCTCCAGGGGCCGGATGGCCGGCTGCTTCTCCAGGTGCCCATAGGCCTCGGCGATGCTCTCCACCTCCACCTTGGGGCACCGGAAGAGCTCGTAGCTCCCGTCCCGGTTCTGGATGAAGCTCCGTGTGATCTCCAGCGGCAGCTGCGGGTGAGCAGGGGGCACCATGCTGAGCGGCTGCGTTGAGGGGCAGCATGGGGGCTGCGGGAGGCCCCCCCCTCCCTTACCTCGGGCGTGTCGAAGATCTGCTTGACCTGCAGGACGTTGGTGATGTGCCACGTGTACTTGGAGAAGGTGCCCAGGGGAAGGGCGTCCTTGCGGACAAAAGCTGGGGAGGGAAAAGAGCAGTGAGGGGGAGGCTGAGCCTCCCTGGGGCGCTGGGTTTAGTTCCCCTCTTTCCTTCACTCCAGCTGGAGGCTCTTGGCCTTGTGTCCTGGCTTTGTCTGTGCTGGTGGACTCCTCACCAGGAGGAGACCTTTCTCCACCGCCAGCTGCCCAGGAAGGGAATCTGAACCAATGCTGGGTTGGAGAGAGCTGTGGTGGTTCTCTCAGACATCTCACATGGGTTCCCCCAGCCCCACACATTTCACACGGGTTCCCCCAGCCCCACACATCTCACACGGGTTCCCCCAGCCCCACACATCTCACACGGGTTCCCCCAGCCCCACACATCTCACACGGGTTCCCTCAGCCCCACACATCTCACACGGGTTCCCCCAGCCCCACACATCTCATACAGGTTCCCCCAGCCCCACACATCTCACACAGGTTCCCTCAGCCCCACACATCTCACACGGGTTCCCTCGGCTCAAGACATCTCACACAGGTACCCTTGGCCCCATTCTTTTCTTGCTGTAGCTGGCTGGACCCCCCAAGGTGTTTCCCACCTGCAGGGGTGTTGATCTCTTACCGGTGGTGGAGTTGGGCAGCCTCTTCTTCGTGCTGCCGCTGGAGATCCTCTGCTGCAACGCGTCGAAGAAAGCCTGAGGGATGTGGAACACCAGTGGCTCCGGTTTGCCTGGTGGGCAAGAACGAGGAGACATGGGGTGAGGGCACGTGGGCTGCTGGGGGCTGTGCGGGCCAGGCCTGTCCCCACCACACTCCAGTTCTGATTGTATCCACAACTGAGGAGCTGGAATTGGGGTGCCAGCATTTTCTTCCCTTCACAGTACAACCTTTCCTTGAATTCCGAGTCCTGTGCTCCACCCTGTCCTTCGCCTCTCGCCTCATCGGCGAGCGCTGTCCTTCTTATGTCCAGGACTCCAGAACTGGACCTGGGACTCCAGGTGGGGTCTCACAGAGGGGCAGAACCCCCTCCCTCCCCTGCTGCTCCCACTGCTCTGGATGCAGCCCAGGACAGGGGGGGGTTCTGGGCTGGGAGCGCACATTGCAGCTCACGTTGAGCTTCTCCCCCCCCAGCACCCCAAGTCCTTCTCCTCAGGGCTGCTCCCAATCACGCTGTCCCCCAGCCTGTATTGAAAGCCCAGATTTCCCTGACCCAGGTGTAGGACCTTGCACTTGGCCTCGCTGAACCTCTGGCGGTTCCCAAAGCCTTCCTTACCCTCAAACTGGTAATGCATGGTCTGGTGGATGCGCTCGGTGACGCTGGCCAGCCAGTCCTGGAAGGAGAGCGTCACCTGCGACTCATCCAGCAGCTGGTTGCAGCCTGCAAGAGAAAAGGAAGGGCAATGAGACGCTGCAGACCGGGCCGCAGCAGCTGCCCCGCGGGCACAGCTCCTTTGAGGCGCAGACACAACCACCTGGGTTAAACAGAGCGCAGAAAGGCAGCAGGACAACCACCAGAACTGGATTAAACACCAACAGGACAACCTCCTCAGCGCTGAGTTCTCACCTCTTTCTTACACTGAGCAAGCATCTCCCACCAGGAACCACAGCTACTCTGGCCACAAGGCTCCCCCCCCAGCAGCTCTGGACATCAAGAGATGTTGCAAACAGCAGCGGTACCAAAAAAAGCCATGGAAACCAGCTGACAACCTTGCCTGACCCGATTTGCCCATCCATGTTGTCCAGGAGGGCACGGAATGGCACGAGGAGATATTTAATAACGCCTTCACGCTCACGGCAGCACTGGCCCCACCACGAGGCAGCTTCTTTACGCCTGCTGGACCAAGATATCCACCCTGGGAGGACACCAGCACTGTCCTTCTCTACAGCTACCGGCAACACCAAGATGCCCCAGCCCAATTTTCACCTCCTAGAGCAAGAGACGGATGGAGAGGGCTCAGCCATGCCCTCCGCAGGGGTTACGGCACAAGAACTGGCCACGTGGCCAAGGCTCACCTTGTCTCTTCAGCGAGGAGGCGACGGCCGGCTTCTTCAGGCTGTTCCTGCGAGGGCTGCTGAGAGCTGGGTCCTGGGCCAGGACTGCGCTGGGCGCCTGCGCCCCTGCAGGATCAATTCAGAGAGCGTCAGCGTGCGACTCCTGGGGCCACAGGCGGCCTGTGCGGCACCACTGCTGCCAGCAGGGCAGTGGGATGGAGAAATCGCCTCTCTGCAGGCTGTCACACAGCTCTGGACACCTTCACACCACTAAAAGACACGCTCGGTCTCGGGGCAGGAGTGTGCCGGCACCCAGAGTCTCTCTGAAAGCTCCCATCAGTGCTGGATGCAGCACAGGGTGAAGGGATCATGGTGGGGCTGTTGCTCCAGAGGTCACACCAGCTGGGAAACAGCAGAGCAGGCCCGCCCTGTCCCACCGAGCCTTGGCAACACTCACCGGGCATTACGTCCTTTTTCCTCTTCTTGGGCCTGGCAGCAGCTGCCTCCCCTGCCTGCACCGTGGATTCGGGGCTGCTGACCAACTGCGGGACTGCGAGACCTTTCAGACCTGGGGGAAACAAGACTCTATCTTTAAAAGCATCCTGGCCACGTGCAGCAGCACTGCAAGGCCCCAGGTCCCTCTCCCCACGCTGGCAGTTGTCCCTCTGAGATCTCCCAGCACACCCTAAACGGCCTCTGAGAAGCCCCTGTCCCTGCAGACAGGTTTCCTGGGGGAGAACACTGAGGTGAGCAGTGATTTTATTGACTCATGTCACCTAGGTCGCTCTCCCTGGGGTAGGTTTCCGCCTTTGGGTGCCTAAAGCCAGGTGGGATTATCCAGGGAGCTGGGCTTCCCCCAGCGCTGCTCCGGATCAAAGGGAAGAGGACAACCAGCTCCCAGCCCAGAGGGGGAACCTGACTCGCCCCGAACACCCATCGCAGCAAAACCCAGCGGGATCTTCCCCACCCTGCAGCTCCCAGAGGGGCACAGGGAGAACCCTGCTCTGCTCCCACACAACGGAGCAGCCCAGGAGCCACTCCCCACAAAGGTCTCTGCTTGCAGAGGGAGAAGATAAAGCCTGGGAGAGGTGGCATCAGCCCGACACGGCCCCTCAACAACCACCAAAATCCCCTGCACCCCACCTACCGCCGGAGTCGTAGGCAAGGAAGTCAGCGAACTCCTGCGCGAGGCTCTCGTCGCTGGCAAAGGCGCAGATGCAGGCAAAGAAGTGAATGCAGCGCAGTGGCGGCGGCGTCTCCTCCTCACCCGCACTGCCCTTGCCAGGCTTCAGAGCCTGGCAGGAGCAGGAGAACCTGTGCTCCACCAGCGTCTTGGCGCTCACCTTGTGGGCGAAAGAGGCGTGCAGGTAGCCCAGGCTGTGCTTCTGGCTGGCCTTGCACTTCACCACCAGGATGTTCTTGGTGATGCGCTGCACCAGCGGCCCCGTGGGCTCTGTCGCCAGCTGCCAAATGGTTTGTTTGGTTTCAGGAGAAGCCTGCATGGAGTTGAGCACTGAGCTTTTCAGGGTGAGTGGGGTGGCCTCGGTTTGGCAGTTCAGGGCCAGTTTGACGTGCTGGCACTGGTTCTCCACCACGCCTTGCGTGGCCGCTTTCAGACACGACGGCACGTAGCAGCGGCCGGAGCTGAGCTGCGTGATGATGGTCCCATCCACCGTCTGGATGGCCGTCTCCGAGACCCCCAGCTCCACAAAGCACCGATAATCCGGTCCCCGGTCCCTCTGCCGCACCGAATAAACCTGTAAGTCGGAGCCGGTGATGAGCTTGACGGCGTCGACGCTGGGCTGCTTGCGCGTGCCGTAGCGGAAGACAGTCCCGCAGGTCTTGTTCTTGCAGCTCAGGCCTCGGGTGCCGTTGTAAGTGCCACAGTGGGGACATTTCCGGATGCCCCGGAGCGTGGCCTTCCCCAGGTCAGACAGGAAGGAGGGGACTTTAGTCCTTACTGACGCCGGCTCCATCCTCTGGGAAACCTGGAAGGGCAGAGATCAGGGAGGTGAGTCGAGAACCTGCGGATGGGATGGAAGGGACAGTGGGGATGCAGCTGGTGACACCAGCAAGTCCCTCCACAGGAGGTGGTGGCTGTTCCCAGCAGCCACAGAGACAGAGGGGACGAACAGCGAGCAGGGGAAGCAGACTGGTCACCACGTCCTCTGCCACACCGGCCGCTCCACTCCTTCCTTGTGAAGGAAAGGACAGGCAGATGTGACAGAACACATGGCACGCGCCGCTTGTCACCACCCCTGGAAGCACCAGACCCCGACACCTCCAGCCCAGGGCACACCCTCTGCTTTTCCCCTGTCTTGGCAGCACAGGAGGAAAATGAGGCAAAAAAGGGAGCTTTTGGTGTATGGACACTCCTGTGTTCACCTCCTGGGTAAATGCAACTAAATGAAGGACATGGGAGGTGAATGAAGCAGGGGGACACACAGAGCCCCACGCGCCTGCTGAGCCCAGGCAGGCAGCAGCGACTCCCAAGTGGAGATCATGGTCCGGGGCAGCAATGCCAGGAGAAAACTCCACGTGCAGGGGAAGGAAATGCAATTCACCCTCAAATCTGCCCACATCAGGTTTTGTGCCAGGCTGGCATGTGAGGAGCAAGAGAGCGATTCCCAGGGAGCATCCCGGGAGGAGCAGCCGGCCCTGCCATCCTGTCTGAATCAATCATGGAATCGTTCAGGTTGGAAAAGACCTTTAAGATCATTGAGTTCAACCATAAACCCAGCACTGCCAACTCCACCACTAAGCCCTGTCCCTAAGCACCACCTCCACATGGCTTTTAAACCCCTCCAGGGATGGAGTCTCCACCACCTCCCTGGGCAGCCGTTCCAGTGCCCGAGAACCCTTTCACTAAAGAAGTTTTTCCTTATATCCAATCTAACCCTCCCCTGGTGCAACTTGAGGCCATTTCCTCTCATCCTATCACTCGTTACTCAGGAGAAAAGACCAGCACCCACCTCACCACAACCTCCCTTCTGGGAGCTGCAGAGGCTGATGAGGTCTCCCCTCAGCCTCCTCTTCTCCAGGCTAATCAGCCCCAGGTTCCTCAGCCTCTTCTCTTCTGCTCCAGCCCCTTCCCCAGCTCCATTCCTGTCTCCAGACGCGCTCCAGCCCCTCAATGTCCTTCTTGTAGTGAGAGGCCCAAAACTGAACCCAGGATTCAAGGTATGGCCTCACCAGCACCAAGTCCAGGTCCAATCCCTTCCCTCCTCCTAGTGGCCACACCATGGCTGATCCAAGCCACAGCTCCCCTGCCACCTGCTTTTCCTATTTCCCAGACTCACACAGCCATGGCCGAAACCCCTTTTCCAGGGCAAACCCAGGAACCGTGCAAAGAGCCACAGGCAGCGAGACTTCAGTCTGGGGGACCCATGGGGGTGGGAATCGGGAGAGGAGTCTCCCCTCATCCTCTGTCACCCCAGGACGAGGGTCCAGGGTCTCCCCTTGCCCTCTGTCCCCTCAGGACCAGACCCAGGGTCTCCCTTTGTCCTTTGTCACCCTAGGATGAGGATCAGATCAGGGTCTCCCCTCAACCTGTCACCCCAGGATGAAGAGCAAGGTCTTCCCCCACCCTCCGCCCCCTCAGGATGAGGCCTTTCAATCTCTGTCCCCTCAGCACCAGACCCAGGGCCTCCCCTTGTCCCCAGTCCCTTCAGGACAAGGCCCATGGTCTCCCCTTGTTCCCTCAGGACGAGGCCCCAGGGTCTCCTCTCCATCTCTGTCATCCCAAGACAAGGCCCTGGGTCTCCCCTCGATCTCTGTCCCCTCACAACGAAGCCTCAGGGTTTCCTCTCACCCTCTGTCACCCCAGGACAAGGCCCCAGGGTCTCCCCTTGTTCCCTCTCCCCTCAGGACCAGACCCTGGGTCGCTCTACCCCCACCCAGTGTGGCCTCAACGTTCCCGCCTCGACCGCTCTGACATCACTTCCGGTCCCGCCAGCGCGGCTCTCCCGCCCCCACCCCCCCCCCTCCCCTTACCTGGCCCGCGGCGCTCGCCCCCCGCTCCTGCCCGCACCGCCGCGAGGCCTCCGCTCACGTGACCACCGCCGTCGCACGCCTATTGGTCCGACGAAGTCACGTGAGAAGGCGCGCCGCGGGGCACGCCGGGAGCTGTAGTCTCCAACTACAACTCCCACCACACCCCGCGGCCTCGCTATTTAACCAATTAGGTCCCTTTTTTCCTTCCCAAATCCACCGAGAAGCCGCCCCCCTCCCAACTATTTCGGCTTTAGAAAGGCTTTAACCAACCGCGGGGACACAACAAGAAACGAGAGCACACAACAAGCTTTAGTTTTAGCTTTTTTTTTTGCTTTTTTTACCCTTTTTGGGGTTTTTTTTTAAGCATTTTTTTTTGAAGGCTGGTGAAGAGGTAGGACAGAAAAAGTCGGTTTTGGCCTCTGAACGTTGCAAAAAAGGCATGCTCAGGTTTGCAGAAGTCTGGGTGCCCAGGTTTCTCCCAGCACAACTCAAAAATGGGGCAGTTTCATACAATTCGTTAAAAACAGGAGAACATGAAATTTGCAATTCCGAAAGTTTACAAAAACAGAAAGGGAAAAGAATGAAGATTTGAGACATAAAATCCCCTCAAAGGGCTCTGCCTCCAACCTTTAAATAACGAAACGTACAAAGGCGGCGAAGGGTTGTGCAAAATATTAATTTGCTAAAATATTTTACATAATCAGTACATGGAAATGTAGAAACCGGTTAAAAAACCCCCCAAAACCAACCCCCCCTATCGACTGCTTCACAGATTTGTCACGAGTCCCCAAGAGGAGTTTCGCTGTCTCAGGGCACGAATCCTCGCTGAGGAGCGGAGCCAGGCGCCGTCCCCATCGTAAGGCAAAGACGACCCTGAAAACGAGGCTGAGATACAAGAAAAATGATGTAAACTCATAATTTACCATCAAAAAAACCCGGTGCGGCCAACGCGGAGGCAGGGGTTTTATACAAGAGGCTGCTTTAAAATCGATGGCGACGGCTTTTGGCTTCTTCTTCTTTTTTTTTTTTTTTTTACAAGGGTTTATAATACAGTTGGATGCAAAAAAAAAAAGAATAGGACCGGGGCGCTGCTCCCGAGGGAAGAGAGGAGGAACGGAACGGCTTGACCGCTGTGCGATGCGCTGCCCCCGGATTCCAGCGGCAGTGCTCCCTGCATTCGCTGTGTTTCAAAAAAACGTGGATCTTCAGAAACACAAAAAGGAAAAATAAAGGAGGAAAAAAGAAGGCAGAAGTTGGCGGACATCCAGCATCTCGTGTGTTTTGTTCTTTCGTTTCGTTCGTATGACGATTTCGTGATGAAAAAAACGCGTTTTTGTGTTCCTCTCGCTTCAATAAATACACGGGATCCGATGGATCCAGGTGATGGCCGCGGCTCCTGCCCACCGGTTGCCTGGTTTCTCCCCTCCTCAGGGTGTTTCGAAGCCGGCCACACGGTAGCCGGTCTGGTTGGCGAGCACGCTGCCGTTCTGCCCCTGTGGCGGCTGCACGCCATAGCTGGCACCCATCCACGCGGCCGAGGACTGCGTCTGGCTGCCGGGGCAGGAAAACACGGAGTTAGGTAAATGCTTTGGTAACAAGGGAGAACTTCATAGAATCATGGAATGGGTTGGGTTGGAAGGGACCTCAAAGCCCATCCTGTGCCACCCCCTGCCATGGGCAGGGACACCTCCCACTGGGTCAGGGGGCTCCAAGCCCCATCCAGCCTGGCCTGGAACACCTCCAGGGATGGGGCAGCCATCACTGCTCTGGGCACCCCGGCCCAGGGCCTCCTCACCTTCATCAGGAAGAATTTCTTCCTAAGGGCTCATCTAAATCTTCCCCCTTCCAATTTAAACTCATTCCCCCACATCCTATCCCTGCACTCCCTGATCCAGAGCCCCTCCCCAGCTTTCCTGCAGCCCCTTTCAGTCCTGGAAGCTGCTCTAAGGTCTCCCCAGAGCCTTCTCCTCTCCAGGCTGAACAACCCCAACTCTCCCAGCCTGGCCTCGTACAGGAGCTGCTCCAGCCCTCGGATCATCTCTGTGGCCTCCTCTGGACTCACTCCAACAGCTCCAGGTCCTTCCTGTGCTCAGGGCTCCAGGTGGGGTCTCATAGAGGGGCAGAACCCCCTCCCTCCCCTGCTGCTCCCCCTGCTTTGGATGCAGCCCAGGACATGGGGGGGTTCCTGGGCTGCCAGCACCCATTTACACAAATGTGTTGGTAATGAGGGAGAACTTAAAAGAGAACGAGGCTCCATCCTGCATCTACACACACATTCCCCATCCTACATCTTCAAGTAACAATAGACCAGACTGTCCCAGCAGTTTTTACACTCCACTGCCTCCAATTGTCACGTCCTGTGGGTGGGAAACGGCCAGAAAAAGCCCCAATACTCACTTGAAGCCCTGCTGATTCCATGCTTGCCCATACATCCCGTAGGCGGGGACCTGCCAGCCGTTGGGCACGTACTGGCCGATCTGGGCGCTGCCGTACCACTGGCCCCACTGCCCGTACGGCGGCGGGTAGCTGATCTGGTTCTGCAAGGGTAAAGAGACAGGGGTTAAGCGATTGACACCAACTCGGAGATGTGCCAGGGGCTGCAGAGGATTTTAGGAGCTTTCTCCACTATTTGTGCTCCAGAGAAATCCCTGTGGATGAAATATGCCATAGCAGAGGTGACATGTGCCACACCAGGTTTTACAGCTACTTAACAGGGTTCTAATGTGGACTAACAGGCAAACCATGGTAGCAGAGAAGTTCTGACCTGCTGGACTGGACTGATCATGTCTGGTGTCTCCTTGCCCCAGTAGCACTTCACTACGTGTCCTTCGATAGTTGTCCCATTGACGGAAACGATGGCATGCGCGGCACTCTCGTGGGAATTAAACCTGTCGAAACACAAGCCATGCCAACAAAACAACTTACTTGGTGAGGAACAGCCAGAAGTGCTCTCTCTCTCAAGCCCCTGCTGGCTCAGCACAGCTTTTGGAACCCAGCCTGACCACAGAAACCCCCTGTAACCCCACTGAGAGGCTATGGTCACTTTTCCTCTCTCGGTTTGTCCCTAAACAAATCGGCAAACTCGGCAGCAAGGAGAGTCAGTCAATTTGCAATTATCTTTTATTATCTGGAGCATCATCAACAGAGAGACTTTGAAACTTGACCACCTGTCTCAGCAACTCCACTGTGAAATTACACAAGAGGAACTCAGAGATCTCTTTCAACAAAGGGAAGTTTAGCCTGGGTTGATGCTCTTCCTGCCCCAGGAGCACTATAAGCTGTAATTTCCTCCTTGGATTCAGCTGCAAAGCATCCTCTCCAGTTTGGCACATCCCTCTCCTCCATGCTCTGCTGACACTCACTGCACCCAAACCCATTAACCCCTATTAAATCCACCCACAGGCACACGGAGTGACAGCCTACCGTACGAAGGAGTAGCCTTTATCTGGGAAGACTCGAATTTCCATGATCTGTCCGAAAGGAGAAAAGGTCTGGCGCATTAGCTGTTCTGAAGCAAAAAGAAAGAGAGCATCAAACTGAGGCGGCTGCTGTTACCCAGAGCCGTTTGGCACGAGGGCACTGGGAGCTGTGCTACCTGTCAGTCCTGACGTCACCCCACCGCAGTACACAGTGCAGTTGCTCGGGCTGGACTGATTGACCACGTCCTCGTAAGAGAGCTGTTTGGCGTTAGCTGGAAGAGTTTATAGAAACACGGAGTTAGGCAAATGCTTTGGTAACAAGGGAGAACTTCATCTTCATAGAATCATGGAATGGGTTGGGTTGGAAGGGACCTCAAAGCCCACCCAGTTCCACCCCCTGCCATGGGCAGGGACACCTCCCACTGGGTCAGGGGGCTCCAAGCCCCATCCAACCTGGCCTTGAACACCTCCAGGGATGGGGCAGCCACCACTGCTCTGGGCACCCCTGCCCAGGGCCTCCTCACCCTCATAGCAAAACATTTCTTCCTAAGATCTCATCTCAATCTCCCCTTTTTCAGCCGAGCACAAACTGCAAACACCCATCAAGCAGGTGCGATGCACTTAGTTCAAAATCTCCCCAACAGAAATGCTGGTTTTGGCGCAGCCCTGTTGGCTTTGTACCACAACGGAAAGCCCTAAAAGTCAGGAAGTGAGGTTAAAAAGTTGGAGTCACCCAGCCTGCGTAGAGGGAACGCAAGCTTCCAACCCAAGTGTGCAGAAACCCAGCAAATCCCACCGTGCCATGGTAACACAGCTGCCAACACTATAGCAGCTGCTTTATTCAGGGGGCCTGAAACTGCTCAAGAGAGCCTTTGCCTTCAGTACCCACTTTCCCTGCTCTCACCATCCCCAAGGCTCACAGCCTGCCCTCTTCTCTGCCTCCTCAGGGGCTGGCAAAGAGGCAAATTGAGGACCTACATTCATATGTACTCTTTGGAGCCGGAGGTTTTCTGGTTGCCCAGTTCGTTCGGATTTGCCTTCCACCGAGCCACTGACCGCCCATCTGCTGAATGGCGTTCTCTGCATCCTGTCCACGAGAGAGGGAGGGAAGAAAACCCTACTGTCAGCACCTCCTCCTTCTGTGATAGAGCCAAATGAATGACAGCACCATGTACCTACCCTGCCTGACATCTACAAAGTGCCAAAAGAAATCCTGCTCCAAAAGAAATAGACTTAGGCAGGACAAAGAGTGAGGGCGCCTGAGCCCCTCTCAACATACAAGGTCTGACACAAAACCCCCTGTGCTTGTAACTCTTTTTATTTAACAAATTAAGAAAATCAACTACAATCACCTTCACAATCGTTCCCTTCTGATCTGACACCCAGCTGTGTATGATGCTGCCAACATTCAAAACAAATTCACAGATTATTTTCTGAAAGGCTCTTGAGGATCTCTATCAGTTTTGCTCTCATGTCTACCAACAAACAATGGTTTCCCTTGAGCCCCAACTGGATCTTTGGGCAGGGGGAACAATCACAGGGAGCCAGCTCTGGTGAACAGGGTGTGTGCTCAGGCTCAGGAACGTTGTTCTGAGCTAAAACCAGCTTCACAGCCAAAGTGCTGGGGGCTGGTGCAGTGTCTGGATGTAAACTCGTTGGTCAGCCTTGCACAGTGACACTTCCTGATCAAGGAACAGCATCCACACACGCTGAATGCAGCGATGGAGCTGAGGCCAGTCTCACTGTGACAGGTCAGAACATGGTCTGTACCCATCTCTCTGTCTTCCTGCTCCCACTCCTGGTTCCTAAGCTATAGGGTCAGTCTTGGTTTATTTGTGTCGGACAGCGCACACCAGACAAGATGTGGCTCTGTCCACTGCCCGTTTGGATCCCATTTGCCAGGTGCTTCAGGAACGTGAAAGCAATAGCAGAGCGTTTCCCTCAACAGAGAGCAAAGCTTCCCGTTGGCAGGCAGGGAGAGCAAAGCCAGACAGAGATCACATCGACAATGCTTGTGTCGTGGCTGTTGAACATCACCGCTGGCTTCCCAGCTTACCCATTTATTGAAGAAGGAGACAAAGCCATATCCTTTAGATTTTCCCGTCGCCATGTCCTTAACCACACGCGCATCTCTAAAAAGCAGAAACAAGAGCCAGTTCAGCGCCATCGCAAGGACCACCGTACGAAAACGACAACTCGAGTCACACGTACAGCTTATTTTCACGTTTCACCTTCGCTAACCTCAACTGTTTATCGCACCAGCAACACAGTCAAAGCAAAAGGCTTCTTTTCTAAACAGAATTTTACTAATGCTTTGGCCAGGTAGTAGCAAAATTAAACTTAATTGTGTAAACATGCAAATCAATAGCTTCTCTAACAAATACGACAGTTGGCTCCCGCTTCAAAATGCTTTTACAGACTGTTAAAGACACAAAGCATGGTCAAAGCAGCTATTCCAAAGAATCACTTAAGGCAGGTAGCTGGCTAACATTAGCTGAGTGGCTCTCTTGAACCATGCAATCTTTAACTCACTATTTGCCAACACATTCTACCTACTCATTCGAAATATTAAATAGAAAAAATGAAAAGAAGATAGGAATTAAAAGGCATACGTCGCCTGTTAACCGAATTCTTTAATTTTCTCGGGTCAATTCGTTACCCCCTTTTTGGACTGTGGGCAGCTGTAAATTTTGAAAGATTGACATTTTCAGAAATTATTGAAGAAAATAAAACACCGCGACATTCATGTCTTAAAAACGACATTATTACACATCATTTAAACTGCATTGAACAACAGCAATCAAACAGGACTGATTGGAAACTACAAGATATTAAAAAAAAGGCAAAAAGAAAAAAAGAAGAAAAGTAATTTATAAAAGTAAATAAGAAAACTACAACGTTTGTCCACTGTGAACTGTAGCTTGTAGTTAGCCATGGCAATTCTGTCCATTCTTCAGAGACAACTCTGCAAAATAACCAGAGCCCTATTATTTGAGATTGAGTTAAAAAAGAGAACCCAGCTACAAGAGCTAAACCCCACTCGTGGAGCGCCATTCTACAGTGCTTCTCAGGCAATTTGCATACGAGGCAGCCGAGGGCTGAGATGCTCTCGCGCACAAGGCCTCCCTCTCCTCCCCTCCTTTGCCCCACACATACAGGCATTAAAAGAACAAAAATAACAACGTAAAAACCAGTCAGAGAGTCATGCAATGTAACTTACGGCTGTATAAAACAACAGAGAAACTAGCGTTAACATGTGCACAATATTTAGCATTCTGAGACTGGCGAGAAAGGCACAGTGAAGGTTCGTTACGCTCAGGTTTTTAAGCTTTTCAGGAACTGCAAACGCTGAATCGTAAGCCTAATGCATACGTTAGCCCACAGCGCTGCCACTGCTGCCAAAGGCCCGAGGAAAATACCCCTCCCAGAGGTGCGGTGGGAATGTGGTTTCTTTCTTCTTTAAGAGACCCCCCCTTCCCCGTTTTCCTTCCCTCTTCCAGCGTTAGGTCAGAATTTGGGTTATACGTTACAAATTGCCTGAGAAAAGCCACTTTGGTGAGCTTAGATGGGTTTGCTCTCAAGAGTCTACAGAAAGAAGGGGGGAAAAACTCATCTCTACTTACCCTCAACTGAAAACTTTGAAAATAAAGACTTGAGAAGAAGTGAAAACATGCATACAGCAAGCATAAAAGGAAACCACAATGAGAGTGTGCTTTTACAGTGATTAAAAAAACCCCAGATGCAAAGAGTTACCAAAATCTCTTATGCACTAGTCATGCAGTAGCTCTACCTCGGTGTCATTAAAAATAAAAAGCTGTATAGCACCAATGAAGACAATGATGAAAAAAAAAATAAATGATGAAATATTCCATTAACACCACATTTCCAGAAAGCAGTCACTGATGACGAACAGGTAAAGTAAAGCAACTTCATTCAACCACTTAGGAGGCAGTAGCGATGGTTTTTCAGGTTAAATTTAAACAAGTAGAAAACAGATCCCTTTTGCTTTCTTTAACCCCCTGGGTTAAAGAGCTCAAACAAGTCGTTACAGGGGCAATTCTGCTCTCGTGAAAGGAAAGGAGCTGAGTTTTGGGTTGGGAGGTCAGTTTGAGGCAGGGTAACCCGCGAGTTTTCCAGGTGTTAGCTCTCCAGCTGTGTGCTGAGCGCCCCAAAAGCATGAGCACCACTCCCCACCCCCGTCACCACCACCACACAGCAACAGCTCGCGGCTAGAAAGCTCATCTAGAGAAGATGGGACAAGGGGCACGGCCCCAGGAGTACGGACTGTGGGACGATGTTCCCTGTGGTTTTACACTTCCCTAGATGTACTTTTTGCCTCAGACTCAGGAGGGGGGTGGGTTTTGGGAGGTGTTTGTTAAAGGTGACTGTCTGTTAATCGTCACCTTGGACACCCAGCTGCCTCGGTTCGGGGAACCTCTCCTTCCCAGCTCACAGCCCCACCAACGCAGCCGGCTATGGCTGACTCCCTTCCGCTCCCGCTCCAGCAGGGCAGCTCTGCTCTAGAGTCTCTCATCCCTTCCATCCACACCACTAGGCCAGAGGATAAACTGACTCTCGTAGGAGTCTGATCCTCTGGGTCCCCCTAGATGATGATCACAAAAGATGCATTGCAGTTGTCTGAAGCAAGTCACATTCATCTTTTCTTTAAACCTTATGATAAGAGGAAATCAAGCTGGCATTAAGAGAGCAAAACACTGGACTCTGAGGGGAAAAAAAACAAAAGCAAACTTACTTCAATTAAATGCTTCACTACACAACACTCCAAAGCACTCTATGTTCTTTTACATCACCATCAAGAAACTTCAATGTCCAGTACAGACAACACTACAAGGAAAATTAATGGTTTACGTTTGGAGGATGGAATGAACGAACCGCTCCTTACTCTGCTACACAGACCTGCGAGCACCGCTCCCCGTCCCTAACGTGTTCACTCATTACACCGTGGCTCTGCACCGCTGGGATGAACGCAGCTCCTTGACACGAGATGCCCCATGGTTTTGGCAGAGCCCTTCGCAGCAAGGGCTTATGCCAACCCAGCGCCAAACGCTTTGAGGCTCTTCTAGCTGCTAAAACAGGTTCATTTTGTTGGAAATTGGAATTTAACTGCAAAAAAACATGGGCTACCAGTGGCCAAGTAACAAAAAAATCCAACACCTCACAAGACATGAAGGTGCAAACGGACTCAGTCCCAAACTGCACCGCCTGATGCTGCTCTGAGGGCCAGGGAAATGCACACCCTGGGTTTAGGAGTCGATTTTTTCCAGCGTTGCTTTGCCAAACGAGGCAAGGAGTGTAAAACCAAAGCAAGTTGGATGCAACTTTTCTAGGAGAGCAGAGCAAACTACTATAAAGGAATTAGGTTACACCCTGCTTAACACCCGGCCGTTCAGGTCGCTGCATGAACAGATCAACATACGTTCCTGCACTGCAACAGCTCTCATTTATTACTTACTGAAACATAAGGCTGCCTCCATTTAGGAGAGATAACTTTTAGTGCATTTGCCCTAGGAAATTACTTACGATATTCTTCCAAATGGCGCAAAAGCTGCTTTTATGTCTTCTGTTGTAATTTCCGGACTGAGATCTCCGACAAAGACATGGAAATGGTCTTTTTTGAGAAAAGAGAAAAAGGGATCTTAGTGTTTGAAGACAACCCCCGAACATGCATGCATACACACACGGAGCACAGTATCCTCGCACAGCACAGCTTTCCAGCTACTTGGAAAACTACAGGAAGACTGGAGTTTACTTACAAACAGAATTCACTGTGGTTTGGAACAGATTCTGTGCTTGGCAGTGCTACAATGTCAGTGATTTTAAGGATACTACAGTGACACACGGCATTAACACTCTGTATTTTACAAACTGCTTTTAAGACCAGTCAGCATCTACCTACAAAGCCTTAAACTCTCTGTCTGCCAACGTTATATTAAAATCTTTCTCTCCATGTTGAACTTCAACGTGGCAGAAGCCCACCAGCTATTCAAAACCCGAGCAGCTGAATTGCCTCTCAGTTTCAAGAAATACAGGATAACACTTGTTCTAGAGTGGGACGGATTTTGAGCAGAGCCATGGCGTCTGGTTTAACACCACAGGTTGTAAAGAACAAATCAATAATACCTTACATTGCAAGTTTGCTGTTACAGCATTTGAGCTCTCAAAAGTCACCAGTCTGGGTTGCCCAGCCAATACACCACGTGAATCCACATGAATTCAACGTGTGGCACTCCGTGTGCAAGCGAACTAATGCTGAAGTCAACAGATGGAAATAGAAGGGATTACTGTTTCCATCAAAAGAGGCATCAAAGAGAGACACAAGTGTAAGGGGTTTTCCGCTGCAATCAAACAAAATGTAGCCCCTAGCAATACACAGACTGATCTGTACCACCGCAGGTACACGGAAGCCTTGACTCCACTCGGACGCTGAGGTAGTTCAGCCCCACTTGCCTACAGAAATTCAAAGCTCACTGACAGAAGCAGCGATCTGCAGGCTCACCATGAGCAGTGCAGCCTGGTTTTGGAGCTCCCAAGGAGTCCGTCTGCAGGAGCGCACAGTGCAGCTGCACGGGGAGCCAGCTGTTCTGCCCTGGCAGCCCCGGACAAGGGCTTTAGGATTTCTCTGACAACCGCACTCATGACAAACAGTTGGAGCCCAGCACTGAGTGGTGGCTGCTGGATCATATCCTGATGCTACAGGGAAATCAAAGGCAAGTCTTTCCATAAAAACTAAACTCATAGTGAACTAAAACCCCAGTCACAGCTTCAGGTGGGTTAGTGAGGACCCCTGAGAGATGTTGGTTTATGTTTAAGAAGACACGATTACCTTGTAAATGCTGTGTGCTGACAACGGTGCTACCTGATGACAAAGATTAGATTTGTTCTTAAGTTATTAACTTAATAGTATCTTAGGACTATGATCAAAACACTATGCACGTAATGCTACGATGCTTACTGTTTACGTTTAAAACCATCGGCACGAATTAAACAGGCACACGAAGCATGAGCGACACTTACTGCTGGTGTCTTTCTTCTGGCTGCTGGGGGTCGTCGCCCAGTTCACTTTGACCTCCTGCAAACATCAGTGGCTCAAGTTAGATCGAGTAAAACCCAACCAAGCTCAAGACACCTCCAGCACTTCGTTCTGACGCTACAGGGGCACTGGATGAGAAGGTCCAGAGTGCAAGCTCAAGCTTAAGACACATTTCTTGTGAGAGGGTTTGCTCTACCAAGCTGTGTTTCACTGGTTAAGAGCAAAGATGGGAAACAGACCCGGTCTGGCGGTTTGGTTCGGTTGTGTGGGGTGTTTTTTGGCAGAAAGGGACATTGTCCTGATGAGGCTGGCAGAGTTAAAATACTCATTATGTCTCCAAGCCCTCCCCAGTTCTGCACCCGCACCTCCCTCTTTAGCCTCCCTACAACAGCCTGGACAGCTTTTCTTCTTGGCTGTGTCACATAAAGATCTCCTTGCGGCGTACCCGCTTCGTCTCAGGTGACATTTCACACACACCGCCTGAGACAGCCCGCTTTCCAACTCCAGCTCACCCTGTAGACACGACAGCTTACCTTACCCATTATCTTCCGGCCATTCATCGCAGCCAGCGCTGCAGCCGCGTGCCGGTGCTCATAAAACTCCACAAAACAGTAGGGATCGTTTCCAGCTGTCTGATAAAAGAAACACACAAAGGATTACTGATACAAACCTTCCCACACTGTACTCTCCCCGCTCTGCTCAGCTCCTTCCACTATATCTAAACGTCTCAAAACAGACAGGCTTCTTCACTCTACACTGAGACCACAAATGATGTTCCCAAAGGTTCCAGTTCTGCTTTGGAAAGGTAGAAGTACAGCAAACACCTCTGTAAATCCCATCTACAACACCCACACACATCAACCTGTTCACTCCCTCTCATAATATCCTCCCATCCTTAAATTTAACACTAGATACGAGGCAGAAACAATGCCAGAAGTACATGACTTATTCCAGTCTTATTCCATGCCTTTAATGTGGTCCAGTGGAATTCTGAAACATGAGCCAAAGCCGTTAGCTATGAGAAACATGAAAACAATCAGGTGAAGGTTCTTACATCCATTATCATTTTGCAGCTTTTGCATGGTCCGATCTGGCTGAACAGCTGGAGGATGAGAGCTTCAGTCACATCTCTTGACAGGTTACCCACGTATCTGCAGGATCAAACACAAAGTTAGAAGCCTGCCTGCTCATCCCTAACGGAGCCACCGTGGCTTAAAGCTGTTCCCTCAGCACCCAACCCACTAGAATAAAGCCTGTGGCAGGATAACATCCTGACTCGCAGAGCACGGGAATAACACATTTCATGGTATTTAGCCAGTTCCTTTTCAAAAGGGATTCATTGTTTGAAAGCATCACATCTGCCTGAAACAACCAAGGGCAAACACGCTCAAGCATGGGCATCCCCCATCCTCCTCTGTATGAAAGGATCAGCCTCCTCACACACAGACAGAACCCGAACCCCCACTCTTATTCAGGATTTTGGCATTCCTGCCGACGAAGACCATCCTTGACCCACAGGTGTTATTAAGCCCAAGTCATGGGATTTTTTTAAAAAGCACACAGAGAAGCCTCAGTTCCACAGGTGCAGTAGCACCTTTCCACAAGGGAATGTTCTGTGGCAAACCACGGGCTCTGCAACGAGAACCGCAGCCAAATCGCACCTCTAAAACCGCGTCAATACGTCAGCAACCCTCCCTGCCTCGGTGCAGGAGTTGCAAGGACATTGTAAGAAAACAAGACAGCAAAAGCAGCAACTTATTGCGCTCCTGTTGACACAAGGCCTTCCAGAAGAGATGGATGCGCTCCAGCACTTGGTTTAGCAGGGGAGAGAATGGGGGAACAAGACACGTAGTCTGTTTTTCTGTCAAAAATGACCCGGCAAGCTCTGCATTAGTGATTTGAACAACTATTTTAAGGAAGACTCAGAATCCTTCTCCTGTTTATAATCAACACGTGCAGATCGTCACAGCTACTGACTCACTCCAACCCAGCAATGCCTGTGCTTTTTATGATGTTTGTCCTTAAAACACAGTGGGGTTCAGTGTGCTTCCATTAAGACAATTAACTATGTGCTCATTAACACCACAACACCTTACATCAAGTTCAATCGAGAGCCGCAACAAGCCAGACTCCTTTTTTTCTCTTATTCCAATATTGTTGCTGTCTGGATAACAAATAAGCCAAACGATGAGATTCTCATGTAACTTCCTAGCTCTAAGTTTATTAACAGTGTATTTGTTACTGACAGTCTCCCAGATATCGTGTGTACACCTCGACCTTTGCACCCATGCTGGATTTTTGCCCCGATAATCATACTGGCATCTCCTGGAGCAGCCACTGCCTTAAGACTGGATTTAACTGGAAAAAGCAGGATGTAGGTGAGCGATTTCCGACAGTCCCACAAACCTCTGCATGGCCAGAGGTTTCAGAGGATGAGCTGCAGCAAGACATGTGTAAATAAACCTGTAGAGTATGTGTAATCGCAGACCATCAGAGATGTCAGCCTCCTGGCTTCTGCACAAACCAAACCTCAGCTCCTGAGGTACACAGATGTGGCCAAGGCATCCCCTGAAGGCCACGCAAGCAGAAACAACACTCAGAGCAAGAGCGGTCTGCAAAACACAAACAAAGGGAGGGGGAACCGTAAAGCACATCGGTCACTCGGAAAAACAGCTCAACAGGCAAATTCAGCAGCTTGTTTCCCGTGGTGTCTGTCAGTGTAATCTCATCACCCATAGCAGCGTCCATCTGCTGCGGGCACCCTGCAGCCACTCTGAAGAGGCTCCTCCAGGCCAAGCGACAATAAGGTCCTATGATACTGTCAGGGTGGGAGGAATGCAGAGTTGTAACGCCAGCGCAGCCATCCCGAGTTATCTCATCTGACATGCGCTCTCCATGAGACACTCGATCTGTCTGACCACCAAACCTTTCCACAGAGTTTGGCTGCAGCCCTGTTTCTGTGTGGCTGACGCTGGGGCAGAGTCCAGCACTGCTGGACCTTGACCTGGACCAGTTACACAAGAAAGAGCCAAGCTCTGAGGTGACCCCGCCAGGTAGGGACAAGAGAAGACCTCTCCTGCCTGACAGCTCCATCATCTCCTGCACTTTTCCCATCCCTCTCTTTCCTTCTAGTGGGATTCTCATTAATGAGTTGGTTGATGATGAAGGATGACACTAAACAAGGCAAACTAAGCAGACAACTCTATTTACTCCCTTGCCCATTCATGAGAACACGGCTTCTGGAAAAGGAACACCAGACTGCTGGGTGTCAGCACTTCTGCATCTCTTTGGACGTACAAAGTGCATCAGAAGCACCAATCATAGAATGGTTTGGGTTGGAAGGGACCTCAAACCCCATCCAGTTCCTCCCCCTGCCATGGGCAGGGACAACTCCCACTGGGTCAGGGGGCTCCAAGTCCCATCCAACCTGGCCTTGAGCACCTCCAGGGATGGGGCAGCCACCACTGCTCTGGGCAGCCTGGGCCAGGGCCTCCTCAACCTCATCATGAAGTATTCCACAAGCACCTACATACTTTACATGGAAAATAACAACAAGAGGTCTTTGGAAATTCAGGAACACTGTCTGCCTTGTAACTGCTCTTCAAATTTATAATCTCTGCTGTTGAAGAGAGGCTTTCAAGGAAGGTAACTGGCCAAGTGAAAATGAGCCGCCTATCCAGGAAATCGTTTGCATAAGTAATACAGCTACTAATGAAACGCCAAGGCTCCAACACCCTCCTACAGAGAAACAGGTTATGTGGAAATGGCAAAAACACGAGGTTGGTTCCAACAACGTCTGGAATTTGATCCAGGAAAATGACTTAAACATGCTGAGGGAACTGAAGAACAAGGCACCCATGTTGCAGACCCCTAATAATGCAGAAAGACAATGCAGCCATGAAGGGAGCACCGTGATGGGTTTTCTGCAGCACTACCTACAACCCCCCCGTCCCAAGCAAGCATTTAGCACACATTAGACTCCAGCTGGAGGGAGATAACTTGTACTGCACTTCACTCCTTCCAGCTGCTTGTTCTAAACCCGCTCTGTGACACTGAGTCCGTTACAACCTTCCATATGACGCTGGAAAGTCACTTGGAGCGATCCAGAGCAACCCCATGCTCCATGTGTTGCTGAGCAGCCAACCCTGCAGCCCAGAACCCGGCCGTGTGCGTGCACAGAGCCACACATGTCCAAGGACAGATAATCCGTTCCCTTGAGAACACACCAGTACCACCAAGACCATGAGAATCCGTATGATTCCACTGGTACAGGGGGGGAAACATTTCTCTAAATAAACACACCAATAAGCCAACAGGTCTGACCCATGTTTGCAGACACCAAGAATAGATCCAAAAATGCACAACCTAGGAAGACAACAGGATTGTAGACACAACAGAGTGTTTACTGACCAGGAAAGCCTCAACCAAGGAGCTGGTGTAAGTCACGTACAAGTCTTGTTTTCCTGCAGTCCCTCAGCCAAGTCATAGAATCATGGAATGGTTTGGGTTGGAAGGGACCTCAAAGCCCATCCAGCTCCAGGGCTGGGGCAGCCACCACTGCTCTGGGCAACCTGGGCCAGGGCCTCCCCACCCTCATCATGAAGAATTTCTTCCCAATGTCTAATCTGAATCTTCCCCCTTCCAATTAAAACCATTCCTCCTCGTCCCATCACTCCATGCTCTTGTATAAACCCCCTCCCCAGCTTTCCTGCAGCCCCTTTCAGCAATGTGAGGCTGCTCTGAGGTCTCCCCACAGCCTTCTCCTCTCCAGGATGAACAACCCCAACTCTCTCAGCCTGTCCTCCTACAGGAGGTGCTCCAGCCCTCGGATCATCTCTGTGGCCTCCTCTGGACCCCTTCCAACAGTTCCATATCCTTCTAACGTTGGATTCTTTACCAGCCCTTGGGGTGGATGCAGCCATCGTCCAAGGGCAAAACTTTCCCCTCACCGTGGAAAGATTCCTTGTCCTTCCTCCCCTGAACCCTTGTATTGAAACAGAGACCAAAGCTTACATAAAGGTGGAACAGAAAGACTGGGGGCTGTGATTTCCCTGATCCAAATGAGGGAAATCGCTCCAGCCAGAAGAAGGGAGAGAAGTGCACATGTGAGATGTGCACAGGCGCTCTCCCACACCTTTCCCACACAGGCACAGGAGTGACAGCACACAGACAGCACAGACAAAAATTTTTTGTAATTAGATGATCTCCATCAACAATTTTAACACAGCAAGGACCTACGATTAGTTCTTTGGGAAATACCAGCCTGGCAGTGTGCTGTAAACACTTGGATTTTCTGGGCACCCGCTGTTCATTCCCACTGACGTTGCTGTGGGGTTCGGGCAGACCCCTACGACCCCCAGAGATGGCAGAACGCAGCCAGGTGCTGTCGAGAAGGCCCAGAGAGCAACCACTGGGAGGGGACAGGATCTCAACCTCGTTCTCCGGAAGCAGAGAGGCTCCGGGTTGAGGGGAGGGAAGCGAAGGCAGTGGGGCAGGGGTAGCAGGGCTTCAGCTCCTTCCCTGGAGACAGAGGCTCTGGCATGAGGGGCTTGGCTAGGGGGGACAGGGCTTCAACCTCTTGAGGTGGAAAGGCCACAGGATGAGGGGAAAGAACCGAGGGCAGCGGGGCAGCGGCAGGGAGGGAGGGATTGGGCTGGGGGCACCGAGCTTCATCCCCTTCCCTGGAGGCGGAGAGGCTGTGGGATGAGGGGAGGGAAGTGGTGGGCAGCGGGTCTGGGCTGGAGGGGCAGGGGCAGAGCCTCAATCCTTTCCCTGGACGCACAGAGGCCATGAGATGAGGGGCAAAGAACAAGGCCTCAATCTCATTCTCTGGAGATGGAGAGACTGTGGAATGACAGAAGGGAGCTGAGGGCAGCAGGACTGAGGTGGTGGGGCTGGAACAGTGGGGCAGAGAGGACAGGGCTTCAGCCCTCTTCTCTGGAGGCACAGAGGCCGCAGGATTAGGGGAGGGAGTCCGGGGGAGCAGTGGCAGTGCAGGAGGGGCTGTGGTTGGGCTCGGGGGGCAGGGACAGACGGGCAGGAGCAATGGGGCAGGGCCTCAGCCCCTTCCCTGGAGGCGGAGAGACCACGGCATGAGGGGAGGGAGGTGGTGGGCAGTAGGGAAGGGCTGGGTCGGGGGGCACAGGCCTCAGCCCCGCGGGAGGGAGGCCGCGGGCTGCGGGCAGGGAGCGGCGGGGCCGGGCTGGTCCCCCCCCGAGGGAGCCACAACCCGGGCCCCCCTTGAGGCCGCGATCGCGCCGAGGGCCGCGCCTTCCCGCGGGGCCGGCAACAATAGGCGGCCTCGCCCCGTCCCCACTCACAGGGTCTTGGGCATCTCATCCTCCATGGCGCCGCCGCCGCCGCCACAGCCCAGCCCAGCGCCGGGGCTGTTCCCGCCGAGCCGGCCCCGTCAGCGCCCTGGGCAGCCCGAGCGGGCGGCACGATCGCCCCGAGGCTCCGCGCAAGATGGCGGCGGGGGGGGCGCTGTGTGTGAAGGGGTGAGGGGGGGCGCCTGCGCAGGGAGGAGAATGCGCATGCGCGGGGAAAGACCGGGGAAGGCGCTTGCGCGAGGGTGGGAGGAGGCGGGACGGTGTGGAGAGAATGCGCATGCGTACAGTTGGGGACGGGCGGGAGAGAAGAGCGCGTGCGCAGAGACTAACGCGTGCGCAGAAGAGAGGGACTGCGTGTGTGAGGAGGGGGCGGGAGGACGTGAGATGGGAAAAGAATGCGCATGAGCGGGGAGGGAGCAGGAGTGTGCGCAGGCGCGCGAGGGCTTATGCGCAGACACTGGGGGTTTCTGTGCGCAGGGGCGTGAGTAAGCCAATGCGCATGCGCAGAGGAGGTGCTTCTGTGCGCTGGAGAAGGCGGGCGGGTTGGAGGCCGCTCAGGTCGCGCCTCAGCGCCTCCCCTCACTGCTCCAGCCTGTCCAGAGCCCTCCTGTCCTCGGTTCAATAAAAACAAAGCAATTAAGGGTAGTAAAACTAGAAGAATTATTAAGGAAGGGGGTAAAAATAGGAGTTAAGGAGGGGGACAAAACCAGAAGAATTATTAAGGAGGGGAATAAAAATGAAAGAATTGAGGGGAAATAAAAAAGGAATTATTAAAGAGGGGAATGAAAAAGAGTTAAAGAGAAAAAATAAAAATGAATTAAGGAGGAGGAATAAGAATTATTAAGGAGAGAATAAAAATAAAGGAATTTAGGAGGGGCGATAAGAAAAAACGATGAGAAATAGAAAAATTCCACTCTGCGCCGCCCGGGAATCGAACCCGGGTCGCAAGAATGGGAATCTTGCATGATACCACTACACCAGCGGCGCGGATGAAAACAGTTGCTGCCGTGGGCTCTTACAGCTGCACCGCTCCCCGGGCCACTGCTACCGCCCCCACCCCGCTCAGCCCCGCCCAGCGAGCGCCATGGCCGGCCCCGATTTCCTTCTGCTGCTCGGGCTACTCGGGCTTTGCCCGCCCCGCGCCGAGCAGAGGGAGGCCCCCGCCAGGATCGGTGCGTGGGGACAATGCGGGGGAGGGAACAAAGAGGAGGGAGGAGATTGAGTGGGTGCCGAGGGGTTCATGAGGGGGTAAAGGGGCAGGTAAGGAGCCGCTAGCACTGATGGCCCCGGTTCCTCTTTTCCAGCCATTGTGGGCGGTGGGATCGGGGGAGCGGCCACTGCCTTCTTCCTGCGGCAGCGCTTCGGGAGCAGCGTGCGGCTGGACGTGCTGGAGAGGGCAGCCGTGGGGGGGCGGCTCGACACGCTGCAGGTGGAGGGGGACAGCTATGAGGCGGGGGGGTCCGTGCTGCACCCCCTCAACCTGCACATGAAGCACTTCGTCAAGGAGCTGGGTGAGTGGGGACCCCCCGCCCCTTGCATCAACCACACACCCGAAAACCCACCTCATACCCCAAAACCAACACTCCCATAGTATCCCCTAATATCCCAGTATCCCCCTGCAATACCCCCCCCAATATTCCCTCCTCAATATTCCCCCCCAATATTCCATCATAAAGGTCCAAAAGTCACTGCCAACCACACCCTGGCTTCCTGGTCGAGAACCAGTAACCCTTTCCACATCTGTAATTGCTCACCCTTATCAAACAGAAGTTCAAAACAAGGTGTAATTTAGTTTTTCTCGACGCAAGCTCTGCCCTTCCTTAAATTGTCCTTTTTCACCCCGTTCCTCAAGGCCTCTCGGTTGCCCCGGTGCCAGGCAGCCTCATGGGCATCTATAACGGAGAGGAGTTTGTGTTTGAGGAGAGCAGCTGGTACCTCGTCAACCTCCTCAAGCTGCTCTGGCACTACGGGCTCAACCCCCTCCGCATGTACATGTGGGTGGAGGACATCCTGGACAAGTTCATGAGGTACGTTGGGACCTACAACAAAAAAATGGTACAAAACCTGCTGCTGGGTCCTAAAAATATGTGAAATCATCCCATCACTGGTTGTCCCCTCTCCGTTGGCAAACGTTTTTCAAATAGGAACCACTGAGATCAGCGCTGTCGTTCTGAAAAAATATCAAGAGGCTGTGGTGGACGTGCGTGTTCGATGTGGGAATCGAATTCGTAACCGTGCACAAAGTGCTTTTTGTTAGAAAAGATCCCTAAATCACAAAATCATGGAATGGCCAGGGCCTCCCCACCTCCATCGTGAAGAATTTCTTCCTAAGAGCTCATCTAAATCTTCCCCTTCCAATTTTAACTCATTCCCCCTTGTGCTCTCCCTGCACCCCCTGATCCAGAGCCCCTCCCCAGCTTTCCTGCAGCCCCGGGAGCTGCTCTAAAGTCCCCCCAGAGCCTTCTCCTCTCCAGGCTGAACAACCCCAACTCTCTCAGCCTGTCCTCCTACAGGAGGTGCTCCACCCCTTGGATCAGCTCTGTGGCCTCCTCCGGACTCGCTTTGTGTCCTCCCTGTGCTGAAAACATATTGAAGTTGAATATTTAATAATGAAAGTCCATCTCTACTTAGGTGTGAGCAAAGGCTCAAAGGACAAGCAATGCCGCTCCCATGAGGGCTGTGATGCTCTCACGAGCCGCGTTGTGGGCTCTTCCACAGTTTCTGAAGGCAACAAAGAGAATTACTGGTTACTGAACACCTATTTCTTCTCTCCAATTAAAAGGATCTACCGCTACCAGACGCACGATTACGCCTTCAGCAGTAACGAGCGCCTCCTTCACGCCCTGGGAGGGAACGACTTCATCCGGCTGCTGAATCAAACCATCGATGAAGCCATGCAGCAAGCCGGCTTCTCCCATAAGTTCATCAATGAGATGGTTTGTCCGGCCATGAGAGTCAATTACGGGCAAGGTGTCAACATCAATGGTTTCGTAGGTGGGTCTTCCGTAAGTTGACGTCCCAACATCCCAGGGACCTTGTGCTCTCCATGGATTCCGGCTCCCAGGGCTGGTGCCGCCTGCACTGGGTTACCACCTTGCGCTAAGAACTTGCTGGCTAACGTGACCTCTGAGCCTTGGCCTTCAGCAAGCTCTGTCCCCCAAAAGGATATGTTTTCCCCCCTGATTTTCCACATTCCAAGAGCTCCCCAATGGAATCTCACCAAGGAAACCTCTCTGATGAGGGATTTCCAACCCAAAAGTCATCTTCTTCTCAGTTCCCTTTCCCTGGGGTTGGGGGAAAGGGGAATTGGAAGCCCATCTGCTTGGTTTTAGCTGCTGAAATTGTCCGGGTTGGGGCTAAACCGTGATGCCGTGGTTTCCTTGTAGGTGTCGTGTCTCTGGCAGGGGTGGAATCTGGCCTTTGGTCCGTAAAAGGGGGGAACAAACTCGTCTGCACTGGCCTTCTCTCCAGCTCCAAAGCTGAAGTGATCCCTGCGACGGTTCTGTCCATAGAGCCAAAAGTCAGACCCAGGCCCACAGGTGAGTTGAGTCTGGTTTCGTGTTGGAGGGGATGGGAAGAGCACAAGACCAACGCTGGCCTCTGTCACCGTTTGGCTGCAGCCCTTGGCGGATGAAAGGAACAGACCAGGTCTTACATAGTCTTTATAGAATCATTACGGTTGGAAAAGTCTCCCAAGATCTTCAGTCCAACCATCAGCCCAACCTCACCGTGCCTTCTAAGCTATGTCCCACAGTGCCACCTCTATACATTCTTTGAACCCCTTCAGGGATGGAGACTTCATCACCTCCCTGGGCAGCCTGGTCCAAGGCTAAACCACTCTTTCAGGGAAGAAATCTTTCCTAATGTCCAATCTAAACCCTCCGTGGTGCAGCTTGAGACCTTTTCCTTTCATCCTGTCAGTGGTTACTTGGGAGAAGAGACCAACTCCCACCTGGCTCCAAACTCCTTCCCAGGAGCTGCAGAGAGTGATGAGGTCTCCCCTCAGCGTCCTCCAGACTGAACAGCCCCAGGTCCCTCAGCCACTTCTCAGGTGACCCTTCCCCAGCTCCGTTCCCCTTCTTCAGACGCACTCCAGTCCCTCAGTGTCCTTGGATTGAGGGGCCCAAAACTGAACACGGTAAAAACTGGGCTCTGCCCAAAGCCCCAGCTCTTATCTCTCTTTCACCTGAGCTGCTCTGAGTTTACAAAGCTCCTTCACTTCTACAAGGCGTAAGTAGCCCAAATAGGGTGGTGTTTTAAAAGCTTGGATGGTTTCAGCAGGGCAAAAGGGACTCCCTCCCGCTGTGGCACTGCTGGAGAGCATCCAGAGGAGGCCACAAAGCTGGTGAAGGGTCTAGAGAGGAAGTCATATGAGGATCGGCTGAAATCATAGAATCACCTTGTTGGAAAAGACCTTTGAGGTCATCGAGTCCAACCAGAGTCACTGGTTCTGTTCAGCCTGGAGGAGTCTGAGTCATCGCGCTCTGCAGCTTCCTCACAGGGGGAGGAGGAGGAGCAGGCGCTGAGCTCTTCTCTCTGGACCTGAGGGAATGGCAGGAAGATGCCAGGGGAGGGTTAGGTTGGACATCAGGAGAAGGTTCTCACCCAGAGGGTGGTGGAGCCCTGGAACAGTTCTCAGGGAAGCAGTCACAGCCTGACAATAGCCCAGCAGCATTTGGCCAGTGCCTTCAGGCCCACGGGGTGAGTGTTGGGGTGTCCTGTGCAGGGACAGGAGCTGGACTTGAGGGTCCTTATGGGTCCCTTCCAGCCCAGGTCATTCTGTGATTCTACGGCACGAGATAACTGAGCTCTTCTCCCCAGGGGAGCTGGTGAAACTCTACCACGTGACTTACAACACTTCGTCGGGCCTGACGGGGGATACCTACGACATTGTCTTCATCGCTGCTCCTCTGGGCCACAAAATGGCCAACATCACCTTCAAGAACTTTGACCCTCCTGTCCCGGAGTTCCCAAACCGTTACCATCAGACCGTCACCACCCTGATCCACGGACGATTAAACGCCTCCTTCTTTGGTTACCAAGACCCTTCTGCCTTTCCTTTTGGTGCCATCTTCACCACGGAGAACCCCAAACTGTTCATCAACAGCCTGGGGGTGGTGTCTCCTGTGGAAGATGATGGTGATGAAGGAAACCCACTCTCGCAGTTGGCTGTCTGGAAGATGTTTTCCAACGAGGTCCTCACCAAAGAACAACTTCACTTGCTCTTCTCCTCCTACGATTCTGTTACGACGAAGTCGTGGTTGGCATACCCCCAGTACAGCCCCCCTGAAAAATGTCCTCCCATCGTCCTCCATGACCAAATCTACTACTTGAACGGCATTGAGCGGGCAGCGAGCGCCATGGAGATGAGTGCCATCGCGGCCAAAAACGCCGTCTTGCTCGCTTATCACCAGTGGTACGGCAACACTGAGAAGATTGATCAGGAAGATTTGCACGAGAAGCTGAAAACGGAACTTTGAGCCTCAGACAACCACCAGCCAATTCAGCGAGGTTGGCTTGAACTGTGGTGGAATGGAGATGGTTCTTCCTCAAGCAAACTTCTCGAGTTATCCCTATGCAAGGTTAGAGTTCTAAATGCCATTATTGACCCCAAAAGTGCCCTCCATGGTAAGGAGTCCGCTCAACTCAGGAGCTGCATCACTGTGATTGACCCATGGATGTCACTTTCCCTCTCTGGATGCGTTTCAGGCTGGGAAAAGTCATCTTTTTGACTGTACATCGCTCTGCTTTGGGTATTTTTTGAGGGGGGTTGAGAGTTGAGTTCTTGGGGGTGGGACTGGAGTGGTGGGAAATGGGATTAGGGTGGTGGGAAGTGGGATTGAAGTGGTGGGAACTGGGATTGAGGTGGGGGGAACTGGGATTGAGGTGGTGGGAAGCGAGTCTGGAGTGGTGGAATGCAGGGTCGTGCACTTAATTTGCTTTCCAAACAATATTGGAGCTTCCAGTGGGGTGTCTGAGCTGCTGGAGTGGCCAAAATGAGTGGAAATTAAGCAAAAGCACTGATATCCCTCACTAGAGGGGGGTTTGAACATGTTAATAATTTAGATACAGCCGGGTACTGCTAGGTTGGGGTTGTTAAAAAGCCTTTTAATGAGAATTACTGTGACCTCTGCCTGTGTCTAATGCTGCTGTGGCACCAGTGTGAGTGTTGCCAATTAGGAATAAAATTAATGCACTGATTGGGAAGGAAACCGGTGCCCTGGGCTTGAATCACAGAATGTTCCGAGTTGGAAGGGACCCAACAAGGACCATCGAGTGCAACTCCAGGAGGACAACCTCAACATTCACCCCATGTGTCTGAGGGCGTTGGCCAGATGCTGCTGGAATATTGTCAGGCTGTGACTTCTTCCCTTGGGAGTTGTTCCAGTGCACCACCACCCTTGGGGGAAGAATCTTGTCCACCCTCTGGTCAAGGCTTCTTTCCACCTGGTTCAGGCTTTGGTTCCTGCACCACAACATCGCGATGCGGAAAGAAAGAGTAAAAATCATTATTTATGAAGACAATCCCTACTTTCAGGCAACCCAGCTTGGCACAAACACCCCCTGTCACTCTTCACAGACTGGAATTTCACTGCTGTGCAAAGAATTGAGAAGCGATCAAACACAACGCAGCCTGGTAGCTCGTTCTTTACAAGGGAAGGACACCAAAACCATTGACAATTTAACATCTCCTTCAATAACTTAAGGCTCCTGAAGGTCTTCCCTGAGTTTTCATAGAATGGTTTGGGTTGGAAGGGACCTCAAAGCCCATCCAGTTCCATTCCCTGGAACCCCAGGGACACCTCCCAGTGGGTCAGGGGGCTCCAAGCCCCATCCAACCTGGCCTGGAACACCTCCAGGGATGGGGCAGCCACCACTGCTCTGGGCAACCTGGACCAGGGCCTCCTCACCCTCATCATGAAGAATTTCTTCCCAGTGTCTAATCTGAATCTTCCCCCTTCCAATTAAAACCATTCCTCCTCGTCCCATCACTCCAGGCTCTTGTATAAACCCCCTCCCCAGCTTTCCTGGAGCCCTTTCAGCACTGGGAGCGGCTCTAAGGTCTCCCCAGAGCCTTCTCCTCTCCAGGCTGAACAACCCCAACTCTCTCAGCCTGTCCTCCTACAGGAGGTGCTCCAGCCCTCGGATCATCTCTGTGGCCTCCTCTGGACCCCTTCCAACAGTTCCATATCCTTCTAACGTTGGATTCTTTACCAGCCCTTGGGGTGGATGCAGCCATCGTCCAAGGGCACAACTTTCCCCTCACCATGGAAAGATTCCTTGTCTTTCCTCCCCTGAACCCTTGTTTTGAAACAGAGACCAAAGCTTACATAAAGGTGGAACAGAAAGACTGGGAGCTGTGATTTCCCTGATCCAAATGAGGGAAATCGCTCCAGCCAGAAGAAGGGAGAGAAGTGCACATGTGAGATGTGCACAGGCGCTCTCCCACACCTTTCCCACACAGGCACAGGAGTGACAGCACACAGACAGCACAGACAAAAATTTTTTGTAATTAAATGATCTCCATCAACAATTTTAACACAGCAAAGACCTACAATTAGTTCTCTGGGAAATACCAGCCTGGCAGTGTGCTGTAAACACTTGGATTTTGTGGGCACCCACTGTTCATTCCCACTGACGTTGCTGTGGGGTTCGGGCAGACCCTTACGACCCCCAGAGACGGCAGAACGCAGCCAGGTGCTGTCGAGAAGGCCCAGAGAGCAACCACTGGGAGGGGACAGGATCTCAACCTCGTTCTCCGGAAGCAGAGAGGCTCCGGGATGAGGGGAGGGAAGTGAGGACAGCGGGGCAGAGGCAGCAGGGACTGGGCCAGGGGGCACAGGGCTTCAGCTCCTTCCCTGGATACAGGTTTTGGCATGAGGGGCTGGACTAGGGAGGGACAGGGCTTCAACCTCTGGAGGCACAGAATGAGAGGGAGCCGAGGGGAGGCAGTGGCAGTGCTGGAAGGGCTGTGTCTGGGCTCGGGGGCAGACGGGCAGGAGCAGTGGGGCAGGGCCTCAGCCCTTTCCCTGGAGGCAGCGAAGCCACGGCATGAGGGGAGGGAGGTGGTAGGCAGTAGGGAACGGCTGGGCCGGGGGGCACAGGCCTCAGCCCCGCGGGAGGTAGGCGGGGGGGGGACCCTGTGCGGGGTGGGGGGGGGACCCTGTGCGGGGTGGGGGGCGAATGCGCATGCGCGGGGAAAGAGCGGGAAGGTGTGGAGAGATTGCGCATGCGCAGAGGGATATTTTTGGGTGCGCGGGGGGGAGAGTATGCGAATGCGCATGCGCAGAGGGAAAGGGGTCTGTGTGCGAGGGGGGAGGCGGGAAAGGCACGTGCGCCGGGCTGAAAGAGGCGGTTGGTGACGGGGTCTCCCTTCAAGAGCCTCCCCTCACGGCTCCAGCCAGGAGCCCTCCTGTCCTCAGTTCGATAAAAACAAAGCAATTAAGGATGGTAAAGCTAGAAGAATTCTTAAGGAAAGGGGTAAAAATAAGTTAAGGAGGGGGATAAAGATAAAAGTTATTAAGGAGGGGGACAAACCCACAAGAATTTTTAAGGAGAGGAATAAAAAATAAAGAATTATTAAGGAGGGGAGTAAAAAGGAAAGAGTTAAGGAGAACAAAATTGAAAGAATTATTAAGGAGGGGAATGAAAAAAAAGTTAAGGAGGGGGAATAAAAAAAAAAGAATTATTAAGGAGAAAGAATACTGAGAAAATAATTTAGAAGGGGGATAAAAAATTATTCAGGAGGAAAAACGAAATCGCCTTTAGGATGAGGTGACCACAACATAGTTTCTACGCGGGGGCGGGAGTTGTGTGCGCCGCCCGGGAATCGAACCCGGGTCGCAAGAATGGGAATCTTGCATGATACCACTACACCAGCGGCGCCTGTGACTAGTGTTTTTCCACCTGCTCTTATCTCTGCACCGCCCCCCGCCCACTGCACCCTCGCCGAGGCCGCGCCGCCCCGCCCAGCGAGCGCCATGGCGGCCCCCGGCCTCCTGCTGCTGCTGGGGCTTCTCGGGCTCGGCCCGCCCGGGGCGGAGCAGAGGGAGCCCCCCGCCAGGATCGGTGCGTGGGGACAATGCGGGGGAGGGAACAGAGAGGAGGGGGAGAATGAGCGGGTGCCGAGGGGTTCATGAGGAGGAGAAAAGGAAGGGAATAATGAGAGAGTTAATGTGGGGGTGCTGGGGGGTAATGGAGAGGGGTTATGGCGGGAACAATGAGGGGGGATAGTGGGGAGGGGGGTGTTGGAGGGATAATGGGGGCATTATGGGGAGGGAGGTGTTGGGGGATAATAGGATAATTGCTGAGATAACGAGGAGGGTGTTGGGGGGATAATGGAGAGGGAGGTGTTGGGATAGCGGAGAGGGGGATACTGGGGGTGCTGGGGGGATAATGGAGGGGGGTGCTGGGGGGGTTGTAATGCGGGTATTGGGGGGAGGATAATGGAGAGAGAGGGGTGTTGGGGGAATAATAGGAAGGGGATAATAAGGGGATGTTTGGGGGGATGAGAGGAGGGTAATGACGGGGGTTAATGGGGGTGCTGTGGAGGGATAATGGGAAGGGAGGTGTTGGAGGGGATTAAAGGGGGCAGCACTGATGGCCCCGGTTCCTCTTTTCCAGCCATTGTGGGCGGTGGGATCGGGGGAGCGGCCACTGCCTTCTTCCTGCGGCAGCGCTTCGGGAGCAGCGTGCGGCTGGACGTGCTGGAGAGGGCAGCCGTGGGGGGGCGGCTCGACACGCTGCAGGTGGAGGGGGACAGCTATGAGGCGGGGGGGTCCGTGCTGCACCCCCTCAACCTGCACATGAAGCACTTCGTCAAGGAGCTGGGTGAGTGGGGACCCCCCGCCCCTTGCATCAACCACACACCCGAAAACCCACCTCATACCCCAAAACCAACACCCCCATAGTATCCCCTAATATCCCAGTATCCCCCTGCAATACCCCCCCAATATTCCCTCCTCAATATTCCCCCCCAATATTCCATCATAAAGGTCCAAAAGTCACTGCCAACCACACCCTGGCTTCCTGGTCGAGAACCAGTAACCCTTTCCACATCTGTAATTGCTCACCCTTATCAAACAGAAGTTCAAAACAAGGTGTAATTTAGTTTTTCTCGACGCAAGCTCTGCCCTTCCTTAAATTGCCCTTTTTCACCCCGTTCCTCAAGGCCTCTCGGTTGCCCCGGTGCCAGGCAGCCTCATGGGCATCTATAACGGAGAGGAGTTTGTGTTTGAGGAGAGCAGCTGGTACCTCGTCAACCTCCTCAAGCTGCTCTGGCACTACGGGCTCAACCCCCTCCGCATGTACATGTGGGTGGAGGACATCCTGGACAAGTTCATGAGGTACGTTGGGACCTACGACAAAAAAATGGTACAAAACCTGCTGCTGGGTCCTAAAAATATGTGAAATCATCCCATCACTGGTTGTCCCCTCTCCGTTGGCAAACGTTTTTCAAAGAGGAACCACTGAGATCAGCGCTGTCGTTCTGAAAAAATATCAAGAGGCTGTGGTGGACGTGCGTGTTCGATGTGGGAATCGAATTTGTAACCGTGCACAAAGTGCTTTTTGTTAGAAAAGATCCCTAAATCACAAAATCATGGAATGGCCAGGGCCTCCCCACCTCCATCGTGAAGAATTTCTTCCTAAGAGCTCATCTAAATCTTCCCCCTTCCAATTTTAACTCATTCCCCCTTGTCCTCTCCCTGCACTCCCTGATCCAGAGCCCCTCCCCAGCTTTCCTGCAGCCCCGGGAGCTGCTCTAAAGTCCCCCCAGAGCCTTCTCCTCTCCAGGCTGAACAACCCCAACTCTCTCAGCCTGTCCTCGTACAGGAGGTGCTCCACCCCTTGGATCAGCTCTGTGGCCTCCTCCGGACTTGCTTTGTGTCCTCCCTGTGCTGAAAACATATTGAAGTTGAATATTTAATAATGAAAGTCCATCTCTACTTAGGTGTGAGCAAAGGCTCAAAGGACAAGCAATGCCGCTCCCATGAGGGCTGTGATGCTCTCACGAACCGCGTTGTGGGCTCTTCCACAGTTTCTGAAGGCAACAAAGAGAATTACTGGTTACTGAACACCTATTTCTTCTCTCCAATTAAAAGGATCTACCGCTACCAGACGCACGATTACGCCTTCAGCAGTAACGAGCGCCTCCTTCACGCCCTGGGAGGGAACGACTTCATCCGGCTGCTGAATCAAACCATCGATGAAGCCATGCAGCAAGCTGGCTTCTCCCATAAGTTCATCAACGAGATGGTTTGTCCAGCCATGAGAATCAATTACGGGCAAGGTGTCAACGTCAACGCTTTCGTAGGTGGGTCTTCCGTAAGTTGATGTCCCAACATCTCCATCCCAGGGACCTTGTGCTCTCCATGGATTCCAGCTCCCAGGGCTGGTGCCGCCTGCACTGGGTTACCACCTTGCGCTAAGAACTTGCTGGCTAACGTGACCTCTGAGCCTTGGCCTTCAGCAAGCTCTGTCCCCCAAAAGGATATGTTTTCCCCCCTGATTTTCCACATTCCAAGAGCTCCCCAATGGAATCTCACCAAGGAAGCCTCTCTGATGAGGGATTTCCAACCCAAAAGTCATCTTCTTCTCAGTTCCCTTTCCCTGGGGTTGGGGGAAAGGGGAATTGGAAGCCCATCTGCTTGGTTTTAGCTGCTGAAATTGTCCGGGTTGGGGCTAAACCGTGATGCCGTGGTTTCCTTGTAGGTGTCGTGTCTCTGGCAGGGGTGGAATCTGGCCTTTGGTCCGTAAAAGGGGGGAACAAACTCGTCTGCACTGGCCTTCTCTCTGGTTCCAAAGCTGAAGTGATCCCTGCGACGGTTCTGTCCATAGAGCCAAAAGTCAGACCCAGGCCCAAAGGTGAGTTGGGTCTGGGGCAGCCTGGTCCAAGGCTAAACCACTCTTTCAGTGAAGAAATCTCTCCTAATGTCCAATCTAAACCCTCTGTGGTGCAACTTGAGACCTTTTCCTTTCATCCTGTCAGTGGTTACTTGGGAGAAGAGACCAACTCCCACCTGGCTCCAAACTCCTTCCCAGGAGCTGCAGAGAGTGATGAGGTCTCCCCTCAGCCTCCTCCAGACTGAACAGCCCCAGGTCCCTCAGCCACTTCTCAGGTGACCCTTCCCCAGCTCCGTTCCCCTTCTTCAGATGCACTCCAGTCCCTCAGTGTCCTTGGATTGAGGGGCCCAAAACTGAACACGGTAAAAACTGGGCTCTGCCCAAAGCCCCAGCTCTTATCTCTCTTTCACCTGAGCTGCTCTGAGTTTACAAAGCTCCTTCACTTCTACAAGGCGTAAGTAGCCCAAATAGGGTGGTGTTTTAAAAGCTTGGATGGTTTCAGCAGGGCAAAAGGGACTCCCTCCCGCTGTGGCACTGCTGGAGAGCATCCAGAGGAGGCCACAAAGCTGGTGAAGGGTCTAGAGGGGAAGTCATATCGGCTGAAATCATAGAATCACCTTGTTGGAAAAGACCTTTGAGGTCATCGAGTCCAACCAGAGTCACTGGTTCTGTTCAGCCTGGAGGAGTCTGAGTCATCGCGCTCTGCAGCTTCCTCACAGGGGGAGGAGGAGGAGCAGGCACTGAGCTCTTCTCTCTGGACCTGAGGGAATGGCAGGAAGATGCCAGGGGAGGTTTAGGTTGGACATCAGGAGAAGGTTCTCACCCAGAGGGTGGTGGAGCCCTGGAACAGTTCTCAGGGAAGCAGTCATAGCCTGACAATAGCCCAGCAGCATTTGGCCAGTGCCTTCAGGCCCACGGGGTGAGTGTTGGGGTGTCCTGTGCAGGGATAGGAGCTGGACTTGAGGGTCCTCATGGGTCTCTTCCAGCCCAGGTCATTCTGTGATTCTACGGCACGAGATAACTGAGCTCTTCTCCCCAGGGGAGCTGGTGAAACTCTACCACGTGACTTACAACACTTCGTCGGGCCTGACGGGGGATACCTACGACATTGTCTTCATCGCTGCTCCTCTGGGCCACAAAATGGCCAACATCACCTTCAAGAACTTTGACCCTCCTGTCCCGGAGTTCCCAAACCGTTACCATCAGACCGTCACCACCCTCATCCACGGACGATTAAACGCCTCCTTCTTTGGTTACCAAGACCCTTCTGCCTTTCCTTTCGGTGCCATCTTCACCACAGAGAACCCCAAACTGTTCATCAACAGCCTGGGGGTGGTGTCTCCTGTGGAAGATGATAGTGGTGAAGGAAAGCCACTCTCGCAGTCGGCTGTCTGGAAGATGTTTTCCAACGAGGTCCTCACCGAAGAACAACTTCACTTGCTCTTCTCCTCTTACGACTCCGTCATGACAAAGACGTGGTTGGCATACCCCCAGTACAGCCCCCCTGAAGAATGTCCTCCCATTGTCCTCCATGACCGAATCTACTACTTGAGTGGCATTGAGCGGGCAGCGAGCGCCATGGAGATGAACGTCATCGCGGCCAAAAACGCCGTCTTGCTCGCTTATCACCAGTGGTACGGCAACACTGAGAAGATTGATCAGGAAGATTTGCACGAGAAGCTGAAAACGGAGCTTTGAGCCTCGCTGAACCAATGGCCCAAGTGGTCGTGGGGGCACCTACCTATGTTCCAACCTCTGGAGATACGGATTGTGTGCTGTAGCTGGTTAGCCATAATTAACACTAATGAACAAGGAACTCCTTGCTTTGCCCCTTAGGAAGAGAAGACACCCAGCCAATTCAGCAAGGTTGGCTTGAACTGTGGTGGAATAGAGATGGTTCTTCCTCAAGCAAACGAGTTCTCGAGTTATCCCTATGCAAGGTTAGAGTTCTAAATGCCATTATTGACCCCAAAAGTGCCCTCCATGGTAAGGAGTCCGCTCAACTCAGGAGCTGCATCACTGTGATCGACCCATGGATGTCACTTTCCCTCTCTGGATGCGTTTCAGGCTGGGAAAAGTCGTCTGTAAAGATGTAAAGACTGTAAATCGCTCTGCTTTGGGTATTTTTTGAGGGGGTTAAGAGTTGAGTTCTTGAGGGTGGGACTGGAGTGGTGGGAAATGGGATTAGGGTGGTGGGAAGTGGGATTGAAGTGGTGGGAACTGGGATTGAGGTGGTGGGAAGCGAGTCTGGAATGGTGGAATGCAGGGTCGTGCACTTAATTTGCTTTCCAAACAAGTACTGGAGCTTCCAAGGGGGTTTCTGAACTGCTGGAGTGGGCAAAATGAGTGGAAATTAAGCAAAAGCACTGATATCCCTCACTAGAGGGGGGTTTGAACATGTTAATAATTTAGATACAGCCGGGTACTGCTAGGTTGGGGTCTTTAAAAAGCCTTTTAATGAGAATTACTGTGACCTCTGCCTGTGTCTAATGCTGCTGTGGCACCAGTGTGAGTGTTGCCAATTAGGAATAAAATTAATGCACTGATTGGGAAGGAAACCGGTGCCCTGGGCTTGAATCACAGAATGTTCCGAGTTGGAAGGGACCCAACAAGGACCATCGAGTCCAACTCCAGGAGGACAACCTCAACATTCACCCCATGTGTCTGAGGGCGTTGGCCAGATGCTGTTGGAATATTGTCAGGCTGTGACTTCTTCCCTTGGGAGTTGTTCCAGTGCACCACCACCCTCTGGGGGAAGAACTTTGTCTACTCTTTGGTCAAGGCTTCTTTCCACCTGGTTCAAGCTTTGGTTCCTGCACCACAACATCGCGATGCGGAAAAAAAGAGTAAAAATCATTATTTATGAAGACAATCCCTACTTTCAGGCAACCCACCTTGGCACAAACACCCCCTGTCACTCTTCACAGACTGGAATTTCACTGCTGTGCAAAGAATTGAGAAGCGATCAAACACAACGCAGCCTGGTAGCTTGTTCTTTACAAGGGAAGGACACCAAAAGTATTGACAATTTAACATCTCCTTCAATAACTTAAGGCTCCTGAAGGTCTTCCCTGAGTTTTCATAGAATGGTTTGGGTTGGAAGGGACCTCAAAGCCCATCCAGTTCCATTCCCTGGAACCCCAGGGACACCGCCCAGTGGGTCAGGGGGCTCCAAGCCCCATCCAAGCTGGCCTGGAACACCTCCAGGGCTGGGGCAGCCACCACTGCTCTGGACAACCTGGGCCAGGGCCTCCCCACCCTCGTTGTGAAGAATTTCTTCGTGTCTAAAGGTATTTTCAAGGTTTTGAGAAGAGAAATAATCTCCAGTTTGCTGAGAAATTACCCCAAAAAGCGAATGTGACTCATCAAGTTATGTCAACCATTACAAAATTTATTTAACAAAACCCATTAAGTTTGTGGTCGGGGGATGCTTGGCAGCAGGAACAAAGAAAAAAGGCGGGATAGGTGTTGTCATGTCTGGTTTCTCGGGTGCTATACTCGTTCCAAGGCTTCCAGCATGATGATGCTGTTCCCTCGTATGACCTAGGGCAGAGAATTCATAGACTCATGAAATCACTTGGCTGGAAAAGACCTTTGAGATCGAGTCAAACCGTACCTGTCCACTATGAAACCATCCCTGAGCACCTCATCTACCCATCTTTTGAACATCTAGAGGGCTGGAGACTCACCAGTCCCTGGGCTGCTGTTCCAGTGCCTGAGAGCCCTTTCAGTGAAGAAATCTTTCCCAATACCCAATCTAACCCTCCCCTGGTGCAACCTGAGCCCATTTCCTCTTCTCCTATTGCTGGTTACTTGGGAGAAGAGCCCAGCACCCACCTCACCGCAATCTCCATTCTGGGAACTGCAGAGAACGATGAGGTCTCCCCTCAGCCTCCTCTTCTCCAGGCTCAACAGCCCCGGGTCCCTCAGCATCTCCTCATGAGACTTGTTCTCCAGCCCCTCACCAGCCTTGTTGCCCTTCTCTGGACGCGCTCCAGCCCCTCAGTGTCCTTGGAGTGAGGGGCCCAAAACTGAACCCAGGACTCAAGGTGTGGCCTCACCAGCGCCGAGCAGAGGCACAATCACCTCCCTGGTCCTCCTGACCATGCAAGGACACGTGGACATTCATCCATGGACAATTCAGAGCAGGCAATGAGAAATAACCCATGGTCACCCCACCCTGTGACACCACAGACCCTCTTCCTCAGATTTATTCCCCTAAAAAGCTGATGCTGAGCCAAAACTTCACTTCAAATTCCCCTCCAGTACTAAACCCTGATTGATTTTAACTCTTAAAACCTCACGGATTGTTCCCTGCTGTTGCAGCAAACACATCCACTGCTTAAAACAGACGTCGGTTTACCTTCCCCTTCTTAAAGTTGATGTCATTTTACAATAAAACTGATGTCGTTTCGCCACCCCCTTCCTAAAATTCGCGTCGTTTCGCCACCCTCTTCTTAAAATTGACGGCATTTTACAATAAAACTGACATCGTTTCACCACCCCCTTCTTAAAACTCCTCTCATTTCACACGTTCCAGCCGTGCCCCTGTTTTGGCACCAGGACTCACCACCATGCCGATATTGTTCTGCTGCCCTCCCGGCGCCATCTCCACGCACTCATCGATCACGAGGTTCATGAAGGGATCAAAGCCCCGCAGGATCCCCTGGACGTGCCGGCCGCCGTTCAGCTTCACTGTAAGAAACGAGGCAGGGTTTAACGAAGGGGATTGCACTGGACGCTCTCTTGAAGGAATCGCAGCTCTGAAATCGAGCGAGGAAACGGGGAGGTTTTTAAATAATCAAAAGCATTTAGAGCCCCACAGCCAATGTGGTGAGTAAAGACTGCCTTAAGAGTTTAGCAGTACTGATTTTAAATTAATCGTGATGCCAGTTAATGGATTTGGAAGTCTGAAATTAGTCTGGGCTTGCTCTGGGTGGTCTGAATCCTGCTGGGCAGTGGTGCCAGCCTGGGCAGGTGGCATGTCCTCGTTCCCTGCTGCAGGAGGGCAGACTCGGGGGGGTGGAGGCAGGGAGAAGCTTCTGGGGATAGGGAATAGCGGGGCAGCAGGGGAAAGGCAGCAAGAGACTGGGGGGGGGGCATCAAGGGGAGGTGTGCAGGGAATGGGTGGGCAGCAGAGAAATGGGGGCAGGAGAGGGGGCACCAGGGAAAGGACTCAGGCAAGAGGGGGGCAGGAATGGGAGCAAAAAATGAGGGAAGACGGTGACAGGAGAGAGGCAGTAGAGGGGGCTGAGCACTCACACGACAGCTTCTTGTCCATGAACCTGTAACGAGAGAGCGGCAGGGCATCAGCACGGTCAGGGGGCAAGGAGACAGAACGCAGCTCCCCCCGCCCCCGCCATGACAGCGGCGCCGCGGTGCAGGCCCGGCCGCGGGCGGTGCAGGCTGAGCGCTGCGGGGCTGCTCCTGCCGCCCCCTCCCCGGCTACCCCAGATTCCCCCGCTCCCCCCAAGTTCCCCATCCTCAGCCCTGGCCCCATCCTCACTTCTTCAACTCGGGCGGGTGCGCTTTGCTCATGGCGTCCCCGCAGCCCCGGCGCCCCTCGCTCCGCCGTGCGCGCCACGCTCTGACGTCGCCGCGCTCTGACGTCAGCGCGGCGCAGCCACAGCAGCCAATGGGAATGCTCCTCGTTCTCCCCTAAACCAATGGGGACGCTCCTCCATCTCCCCATCCCCTCCCGCTCCCCTCGTTCTTCCCGGCGTCCCGCGCGCCTCCGCGGCAGCCAATGGGGAGGCGCCTTGCTTCCCCTGCCCCTCCCGCTCTTCCCGACAGCCAACATGAATGGGCCTCGCTCTCCCTGCAGCCAATGGGGAATCGCGCCCCTTCACTCGTCCTCCCCGTCCCGCGCGCTTCCCCTTCAACCAATGGGGAACGCCCTTCACCTGCCCGCCCCGCCCACTCTTGCCAGCAGCCAATGGGGACGCGCCTCGCTTCTCCCGCCCCTTCCTTGCCAGCCAATCACCGTCCCATGCGGCGGCGCGCGCTGGAAGCCACGTGCACCCCGCACTGCGCGCGCACACGGAGGGGGCGCGGGGAGTGTGTGTGTGTGGGGGGGGGACGACGGGACGCTGTCCCTGCAGGTGCGTGGAAACAGGGGTCACCCCTTGCTTTGCACACGTGCTGGGGGCACCCCAGGGCGTGCACGCACGCAGGGATCACCCCTTGCTTTGCACACCTGCAGCGGGTGCCCCTATGCCATGCTGACACACGGGGGTCACCGTGCACCCAGGGGTCACCCCAAAGCCTGCACACACTTGGGGGGTCACCCCCACACCATGCACGCACATAGGGGTCACCCCCTGCTTTGCACACGCGCAGGGGTCACCCTGCACAAGCATCCCCAAGGTGCAGCGCGCACGCGTCACCCCACCCCGTGTGCGCGAGCATCCCCCCACACCTCGCACCCCGCAGGCGCCCAAGCGTCCCCCAACGCAAGGGTCCCCCCGCAGCACCCGTGGGTGGCAGGTGCTGCCCCCCGCTGCGCACGCGTGCATGAGCATCCCCACCGTGCAACGCACACGCGTGCGCGCAAGCGTCCCCCAACACCGTGCACCCACGCAGCTGCCTCACCCTGCACCCCCTCGATGTTCCTCCGGAGCTCTGCGCCCCCTGATCTGCAGCACCCACGGGTGGCAGGAGCTGCTCCACGTCGTGCGTGCACACACGAGCATCCCCAACGTGCGACGCACACGCGTGTGCACAAGCATCCAACACCTCTGCATTACCCTGCACCCCCTCAATGCAGGGGATCCCCCATAGCTCTGCACCCCCGACCCTGCAGGACCCATGGGTGGCAGGAGCTGCCCCACGCCGTGCACGAGCATCCCCAACGTGCAACGCACAAGCACCCCCCCCCGATGTGAGGGTCCCCCCCTGCAGCACCCATGGGTGGCAGGAGCTGCCCCACGCCGTGCACGAGCATCCCCAACGTGCAACGCACAAGCACCCCCCCCCGATGTGAGGGTCCCCCCCTGCAGCACCCATGGGTGGCAGGAGCTGCCCCACGCCGTGCACGAGCATCCCCAACGTGCAACGCACAAGCACCCCCCCCGATGTGAGGGTCCCCCCCTGCAGCACCCATGGGTGGCAGGAGCTGCCCCACGCCGTGCACGAGCATCCCCAACGTGCAACGCACAAGCACCCCCCCCCGATGTGAGGGTCCCCCTCGCAGCACCCATGGGTGGCAGGAGCTGCTCCATGCCATGCATGCACGCACGTACAGCACACACACGTGTGCACCCCAAAACACCTCGCACGGACACAGGGGCTGCCACCCCACCTCACACCCTGCACCCGCACAAGCGTCCTCTGCTGCACGGGTGCCCGCACAGCTCTGCACCCCCCACCCTGCAGCACCCATGGGTGGCAGGAGCTGCCCCACGCCGTGCACGAGCATCCCCAATGTGCAACGCACAAGCACCCCCCCCGATGCGAGGGTCCCCCCGCAGCACCCATGGGTGGCAGGAGCTGCCCCACGCCGTGCACGAGCATCCCCAACGTGCAACGCACAAGCACCCCCCCCCGATGTGAGGGTCCCCCCCCGCAGCACCCATGGGTGGCAGAAGCTGCCCCATGCCGTGCACGAGCATCCCCAACGTGCAACGCACAAGCACCCCCCCCCGATGCGAGGGTCCCCCCGCAGCACCCATGGGTGGCAGTGCCGCAGTGCCTCGCCTTTCGGAGCGCGTGGGGGGGGGGCGGCGGCGGTGCCCCGCTACTGCTGGATGGCGGCCAGGTTGTCCTTCATCTTCTTGGCCATGGCGGGCACGAGGCGCAGGTGGTCGTTGCCGCAGGTGGCCAGGCAGGCGTCGAGCTGCGCGCGCACCCGCGCCTCCGCGTCGCCGGCCTCCAGCGCGTCCTTCGCTTTGTCGTTGCAGTGCAGGGTGCAGCGGCTCAGTCGGTCCTGGGTGGGATGTTGAAGGGGGGAAGGGGGTGGGTGTCAGCGGGTTTTGGGGGGGTGGTGGTGGTGGTGGTGGTGGGGGGTCCCCCTCATGGCTTCTCACCTGGAATTGCTCCAGCTCGGCGGTGACGATGGCCTGCGCCTGGGCGAGGGGCGCGTGGCAGCGCTCGATGCAGCGCTGCACCTGCTGCATGGAAGCCACCGCGTCCTCGCAGCACCGCGCGCTGCACCGGAACATGGTGGCCTGGGGGGGGGGGAGGGGGAAAGGGGAGGGGGGGTCAGTGGGGAGGGGAACCCCCTTGCAGGGAGAAGCCTGCGGGGAGCTGAGTGTGGTGTGAGCGTGCGTGGCACAGGGCATGGGGGGCACCGGGCATGGGGGGCACCGGGCATGGGGGGGACATGGAGGGCACAGGGCATGGGGGGCACCGGGCATGGGGGGGGACATGGAGGGCACAGGGCATGGGGGGCACCGGGCATGGGGTGGACATGGGGGGCACAGGGCATGGGGGGCACCGGGCATGGGGGGCACCAGGCATGGGGGGGACATGGGGGGCACAGGGCATGGGGGGACATGAAGGGCATAGGGCATGGGGGGGACAGTGGGCATGGGGGGGACATGGAGGGCACAGGGGGGACATGGAGGGCACAGGGCATGGGGGGCACAGGGCATGGGGGACATTGGGGGGCACAGGGCTTGCACTGGGGGGCAGGGGCCATGCATGGGGTGGGGGGGGGCACAGGATTTGCATTGGGGGGGCACAGAGCTTGCACAGGGCATGGGGCGAGGCGGGGGGGGTCAGGACTGCCGGGGGGCTCAGGGCTTGCGGGGGGGGGGGCTCAGGGCTTGCTCTGAGCTTGCAGGGGTCACGCCGTGCACATGGCTGGGGCGGGGGGGGCCAGCATTTTCCCCGCGTTTCCCCGCTGCCCCCGTGCCCCCCCAGCCCCCTGCCCGCCCCCCCCAGCCCCGGTGCCCCCCCCCCGTGTCGCCCCGTACCTGCATCCCGCGGATGCGCTCCCGCTCCAGCTCCTGCACCGCAGCCTCCACCGCCGCCTGCACCCGGCCCTGCGCCGCCTCCGCCATCGCCGCCAGCCGGGGGGGGGACACACACGGACACGGAGGGGGGCGGGGGCACCTCCGAACCGCCCCCAGCACCGCCCCCTCTCCCCCGAACCGCCCCCCCCCCCCCCTTCCCGCACCTCCTGCACCTCCCGCGGTCCCGGGGCGGGGGGAACCGGGACCAGGTGCACCCCCTGCACCCCTCTCTCCACCTCCAAGCACCCCCCTCCTGCACACCCCCCCCCCCGCCCCGGGACCTCCCCTGCACCCCTTGCACCTCTCACCACCCCCCGCACCCCTCTGCAACCCCCACCATCGTGGGGGGGGGGGAGACACGACACAGGCTGCACCCCCTCTGCACCTCAAACCACCTCCCTGGACCCCCCCCGCCCCCTCATCTCCCTCTGCACCTCCCACCACCACGAGGGGGGGACACAGGCACACAGGCTGCACCCCTTGCACCCCCCCCCCACCTCCCCGGGGGGGCACCAGGACCGGGTGCACCCCTTGCAGCCGCCTTGCACCTCCCTTTGCATTTCCCACCACCCCCCTGCAGCTTCCCTGCACCTTCCACCATCTCCTAGCACCCCCCGCACACCCCCCCGCACCCTCTGCACCCCCCTCACTGCACCCCCTCCTGCAGCTCCCACAGCCCGGGGTGGGGGGGGGGGGTGGGGTGTCGTGCTCTGGGATCACCTGCAGCACCTCTGCACGCCCCTCTGCACCTCCCACCACCCCCCTGCAACCCCTGCACCCTCCCGGCACCCCCCCTCCACCTCCCACCACCCTCTTGCAACACCTGTCCCCCCCCTGCACCTCACACCACCCCCCTGCAACCCCTGCACCCACCCTGCACCCACCCCTCCCCACCCCCCTGCACCCCCTTGCATGGAGAGAAGAGCTGGAGGGGTCCAGGAGGACCAGCAACGCTTCCAAAAGAGCCCCCACCCCAAATTCAGAGCGGGTCCCCACTGGGGGCAGAATCCGGCCACCTTCTTCCCACCGCAGGACGGGTCCTGTCCCCACCTTGGCGCATATCCCAGCCCGACACGCTGAGCCCAGGGGGTCCCCGACCCCACGGGGGGGCTTATAGAGCAGGATCAGACCCGTGGGCCTGTGGGTGGGGAAGCATTGGTGCTGCTCCTCCAGCCTCAGCCAAGCCGGATCTTCTCAAGCACCTGCACACCAGCTGGTGGGGGTGTGCAGGAAAGGGTGTGCGCACACCTGGCACGCACAGCCCAGCACCCGGGCACAGCACCCCTTGCTCCTCCCCATCCGTCTGTCCATCCACCCATCTGTCCACCTGCTCACTTATCCGTCCATCCACCTACTCGTCCACTTATCCATCCATCCCATCCATCCATCCATCTGTCCATCCATCCCATCCACTCATCCATCTGTCCACTCATCCACCCGTCCATCCTATCCACCCACTTTCCCATCCATCCGTCCATCCATCCCTCCACCCTTCCATTCATCCCCATCCACCCTTCCATTCATCCCCATCCACCCATGCACCCATCCATACATCCATCCACCCCTCCATCCATCTCCACCCACCCCTCCATCCATTCATCCCTCCATCCATCCATCCACCCATTTCCATCCATCTCCATCCACCCCTCCATCCATTCATCCCTCCATCCATTCATCCCTCCATCCATCCATCCCTCCATCCACCCATCCATCCATCCATCTCCATCCACCCCTCCATCCCTCACCCCTTCATCCATCTCCATCCACCCATCCATCCCTCCCTCCATCCATCCATCTCCATCCACCCATTCATCCCTCCATCCATTCATCCCTCCATCCATTCATCCCTCCATCCATCCCTCCATCCATCCACTCCTCCATCCATCTCCATCCACCCCTCCATCCATTCATCCCTCCATCCATCCATCTCCATCCACCCATCTCCATCCATCCATCCATCTCCATCCACCCCTCCATCCCTCACCCCTCCATCCATCTCCATCCACCCGTCCATCCCTCCCTCCATCCATCCATTCATTCCTCCATCCATCCATCCCTCCATCCATCCATCCACCCCTCCATCCATCTCCATTCACCCCTCCATCCATTCATCCCTCCATCCCTCCATCCATTCATCCCTCCATCCATCCATCCACCCATCCATCTCCATCCATCCATCCATCCATCCGTCCATCCATCTCCATCCACCCCTCCATCCCTCACCCCTCCATCCATCTCCATCCACCCGTCCATCCCTCCCTCCATCCATCCATTCATTCCTCCATCCATCCATCTCCATCCACCCATTCATGCCTCCATCCATCCATCCCTCCATCCATCCACCCCTCCATCCATCTCCATTCACCCCTCCATCCCTCCATCCATTCATCCCTCCATCCACCTATCCATCTCCATCCATCCGTCCATCCATCCATCCATCTCCATCCACCCCTCCATCCCTCACCCCTCCATCCATCTCCATCCACCCCTCCATCCCTCACCCCTCCATCCATCTCCATTCACCCATCCATCTCCATCCACCCCTCCATCCCTCACCCCTCCATCCATCTCCATCTACCCGTCCATCTCTCCCTCCATCCATCCATTCATTCCTCCACCCATCCATCTCCACCCATCCATCCACCCATCCCTCCACCCCTCCACCCCTCCCTCTCTCCATGCCTCCACTTCCCAATTTGGGCTGAAAATCCCCAAACCCAGGGCTGACCCCATCACCGCGGCGCCCGTTCTCCCCTTGTGCCCAACCGCGACACCCGGCGCTCTCTTTACCAACATCTGCCCCAAAAAAGCCTCCAGAGCTGAGATTTCTGAAAAAAAGTGTCCTTTATGTCACTTAAATAACTATAATCCAGGTATCGGGGGGGGTGGGGGGAAGGACCAGCTGATCACAATAACATATTCTAGAAATCAAAAATTAATTTAACCACACAAAATAAATTAAAACATTAAATATTAACTTTCAGTGCAACATATACAGAAGACGTGAGAGCAACCAAGACTTGACCAACCCAACCCAACCCAACCCAACCCAACCCAACCCGCAAACCCCAACGCTTTGGGTTGGTTATGAGCAGGACTAGGGGGTTAAAGCACCGGTTTGAGGAGGTTTCCTAGGATTAAGGTTCATTTTATTATTAATAAAAAAAGCTCCTATCCGGTCCCAGAGCGAGCGCGGGGGCGTGCGGACGCCGCGGCGCAGGGGTCGCCGGTGCTTGCGATAGAAAAATAAAGCCCCATCCTGCACGGGGAAGGAGGTTGTGGCTTCTGAAAAAAAAAAAATCAGCTGAGAAAAAGGGAAAATAAACCCCAAACCGAAGGAAATAAAACAAAAATAACCCAAAAACCCAACCCGGTTGTGCTTGGCTGGGCTGGGGGCGACGCTTCGCCGCCGCGGAGCTGCCGAGCGCGCGTCCCGCTGGTTTGGCGAGGGGGGACGGAGGGGAAAAAGGGAAGGGATAAAGGGGGGAGGAAAAAAAGAAGGAATAATGGGGGTGGGGAAAGAGGGAAGGAATAAGAATGAAGAAAAAATAGGGAAGGAATAAAGGAAACAAAAAGGGGAGGGAAGAGAGGAAAAAAGGGAGAAGGAATAGGAATAAAGAAAAAAAGGGGGAAGGAATAAAAGGAATAAAAGGAATAAAATAAAGGGAAGGAATAAAGCAAAAAAAGAAGGAAGGAACAAAGGGAAGAAAATAGGGAAGGAAATAAAGGAAATAAAAGGAGGGAAGAATAAAGGAAATAAAAGGAAGAAGGAATAAAGGAAATAAAAGGAAGAAGGAATAAAGGAAATAAAAGGAGGAAGGAATAAAGGAAATAAAAGGAAGAAGGAATAAAGGAAATAAAAGGAGGAAGGAATAAAGGAAATAAAAGGAGGAAGGAATAAAAGAAATAAAAGGAGGAAGGAATAAAGGAAATAAAAGGGGAAAAGAACAGGAACAAAGGAAAAAATCCCAGCTCAATAAAACCCAGGGCTGAAAGCAGAGGAGCGAGGCTGCGCTGGTCTCCCCGCGCGCGTCCTGGGTGGGGGGTGCCAAGGAGCCCCCGGTGCCGTCAGACCCCTGCAGGAAGGGATGGGAGCGCGGTTACACCCCGGGAGCGCTGGCAGCCGGCGTCCTGCCGCGGTGCCCCCGCGGTGCCCCCCGCTCCCCTTACCCGTCTCGGCGTGGCAGCACGAGGTGCCGCTTTTTAGGAGCCCTCCTGGCTTTTCTTGGCCACCACCGGGCGTTCGGCACCACCGGCAGCGCTTCCGTAGCCGACAGCAGCTGGAAGAGAGCAGGGAAGGGATGGGTTGGGGGTCCTGGGGTCACATCCTGCCCCAAATGGGGTGGGAAGGGGTGCTGAGCTCCCCGGACTTACTGTATGAGGACACACGCGCCGATGAGCAGCACTGAGGCCACCACTGATACCACCACCAAGGCGGTGATCGTCTGCTTCTTCTGGTTGGCGGCCACCACGGCCAGGAGGTCGGCGTGCTCGCACCGCGTCCCCACGTACCCCGAGTGGCACCTGCACCGCGGGCAATGGAAGGGCATCGGCATCAGAGTGGGGAGAGAATCAACCGAGGAGAAGGGAGGGGGAGAAGAATTGGGGAGGAGGAAGAACATCATCCCGAGGAAGGGGAAGAACAGCGTCCCAGGGAAGGGGAAGAACAGCGTCCCAGGGAAGGGGAAGAACAACATCCCGAGGAAGGGGAAGAACAACATCCCGAGGAAGGGGAAGAACAACGTCCCAAGGAAGGGGAAGAACAACGTCCCGAGGAAGGGGAAGAACAACATCCCGAGGAAGGGGAAGAACAACGTCCCAAGGAAGGAGAAGAACAGCGTCCCAGGGAAGGGGAAGAACAGCGTCCCAAGGAAGGGGAAGAACAACGTCCCAAGGAAAGGGAAGAACAGCGTCCCAGGGAAGGGGAAGAACAACGTCCCAAGGAAGGGGAAGAACAACGTCCCAAGGAAGGGGAAGAACAACGTCCCAGGGAAGGGGAAGAGGAAAAAGCATCCTCTCCTTCATTGTCCCAAGGAACGGGAAGGGGGAAGAACCATCATCCCAAGAAGAGCATCCTTCAAAGGAGTGGGGATAGGGAAGAACTTCGACCCAAGGAGAGGGGAAGGGGATGAGCATCATCCCAAGGAGGAGGAAGAGGCAAGAACCGCGTCCCAAGGACAAGGGAGGGGGAAGAGCCGCGTCCCAAGGACAAGGGAGGGGGAAGAACCGCGTCCCAAGGACAAGGGAGGGGGAAGAACCCCGTCCCAAGGACAAGGGAGGGGGAAGAACCGCGTCCCAAGCACAAGGGAGGGGGAAGAACCGTGTCCCAAGGACAACGGAGGGGGAAGAACCGCGTCCCAAGCACAAGGGAGGGGGAAGAACCACGTCCCAAGGACAAGGGAGGGGGAAGAACCGCGTCCCAAGCACAAGGGAGGGGGAAGAACCGCATCCCGAGGACTCGGAAGGGGGAAGAACCGCGTCCCAAGGACAACGGAGGGGGAAGAACCGCGTCCCAAGCACAAGGGAGGGGGAAGAACCACGTCCCGAGGACTCGGAAGGGGGAAGAACCGCGTCCTGAGGAGCAGGGAGGGTCAAGAGCTTCATCCCCTTCATTGCCCCAAGGAACAGGGAAGGAGAAGAGCATCATCCCAAGGGGTGGGGAGGAGGACGAGCTCCATCCCAAGGACCACGGCATCCACCAAAACGTGTCCAACCCTACTGTTTCGGGCATTCCCATGGGAAAGTCAAGGGGAGACACCACGATTTGAATGGCAGGAGTTGTTTTTCCAACACTTACACACACGCTGGCTTCTCCTCCTGGACCAGGAACCTGCAGGTGCCGTGGAAGCAGAACTGGCTGTGAGAGTCAGGACACTCATTGAAGTGGGACCTCACCGCTGCCGCCACTGGTGGGCCTGGAACTGGGAGGAAAACCAAGAAGAAAACAGCATTTTGAGGCATTTTGGGGACATTTTTTAGCATTTTTTTTTTTACCAATTTTTGGCAATTTTTTGGCATCTTTTTGCAATTTGTGCAATTTTTTTTTATTATTTCTTGGCACTTTTTGAATTTTTGGCTTTTTTTTTTCATTTTAAGACTTTTTTTTCATTTTTTGGGCTTTTTTTTTGCAATTTTTGGCCTTTTTTTCTCTTTTTTTTTTTCATTTTGGGGCATATTTTGGCTTTTTTGGCAACATTTTTGGGCATTTTGGGGGGCCAGCAGCCACCCAGATGCTGCCAACAGTGGCCAGCAGCTGAGTTTTTGGGCTGCATGTGGTTATTTTAGGATCCAAGCAGCCACATCCCAGCTGGGACCACCCAAAGGACCTCAAAGGGGTCCTACTTAAACCAGCATCGAAAATAAGCCTCGCCGGCACTGAAGGAATTTCCTAAAGAGCTTAAAGCTTAAAACAGAGGAGGAGAGAGTTAAATACGGGCTGCAGCCCCGCTCCGGTGGCTTTGCTGGGCTCCTGGTTTCCATTACGCCCCGCGCTGGTTTGAATTATCCTCCCCAGCAAAGACGGAAAACAAATATCCTGCTTTTGGATTAGCCCGGGTCTAAAGCACATCCGATCGCTGTCGTTTCAAAGCCACCTCAAGTTCCTGTTGCCGTGGATTTATGGCAGGCTGGGGTAATTAAACCCACGGCTGCCGAATGCTTCCGGGTCTTCGAGGAGGCAAAAGTGAGGAAAGATGGAGTGGGGAGGCTTCTCAGTAGAGAGGTTCTGGAGTGGTGGCCCCATGTTTCAGTAGAGATGTTCTCAAGTGGTTGCCCCATGTCCCTGTCTCAGTAGAGAAGTCCTAGGGTGGTTACTCCATGTCCCTCTCTCAGTAGAGACATCCTGGGGTGGTGGCCCCATGTCCCTGTCTCAGTAGAGACGTCCTAGGGTGGTTACTCCATGTCCCTCTCTCAGTAGAGATGTCCTGGGATGGTGGCCCCATGTCCCTGTCTCAGTAGAGACGTCCTAGGGTGGTTACTCCATGTCCCTCTCTCAGTAGAGACGTCCTGGGGTGGTGGCCCCATGTCCCTGTCTCAGTAGAGACGTCCTAGGGTGGTTACTCCATGTCCCTCTCTCCATAGAGACGTCCTGGGGTGGTGGCCCCATGTCCCTGTCTCAGTAGAGAAGTCCTAGGGTGGTTACTCCATGTCCCTCTCTCAGTAGAGACATCCTGGGGTGGTGGCCCCATGTCCCTGTCTCAGTAGAGACGTCCTAGGGTGGTTACTCCATGTCCCTCTCTCAGTAGAGATGTCCTGGGATGGTGGCCCCATGTCCCTGTCTCAGTAGAGACGTCCTAGGGTGGTTACTCCATGTCCCTCTCTCAGTAGAGACGTCCTGGGGTGGTGGCCCCATGTCCCTGTCTCAGTAGAGACGTCCTGGGGTGGTGGCCCCATGTCCCTGTCTCAGTAGAGAAGTCCTAGGGTGGTTACTCCATGTCCCTCTCTCAGTAGAGACATCCTGGGGTGGTGGCCCCATGTCCCTGTCTCAGTAGAGACGTCCTAGGGTGGTTACTCCATGTCCCTCTCTCAGTAGAGACGTCCTGGGGTGGTGGCCCCATGTCCCTGTCTCAGTAGAGACGTCCTAGGGTGGTTACTCCATGTCCCTCTCTCCATAGAGACGTCCTGGGGTGGTGGCCCCATGTCCCTGTCTCAGTAGAGACGTCCTAGGGTGGTTACTCCATGTCCCTCTCTCAGTAGAGACGTCCTGGGGTGGTGGCCCCATGTCCCTGTCTCAGTAGAGACGTCCTAGGGTGGTGGTCCCACGTCCCTGTCTCTGGTGGTGGGACGAGATGCGTAGGTGGGAGGTTTGGAGATGTTGGAGTTGCTGGCAGCATCCTCAGGGAACCAGGAGCTGGGATTTGGGCTTCGTGGTGAGAAATGCCATGACCACCTACATCGCTGCTGAGAATCAGCTTGGAGAGAGCGGCCAGGGGAGAAATCTCTGCCTTGATATCATCACAAAAACAACCCTTTGGGGAGTTTTAGCCCAAAAGCCAAACCTCAAACAGAGCTGCACGAATCCCTGCTGCCACCACCTCCTGGAGGTGTTCCAGGCCAGGTTGGATGAGGCTTGGAGCCCCCTGATCCAGTGGGAGGTGTCCCTGCCCATGGCACGGGGTGGCACTGGATGGGCTATGAGGTCCCTTCCAACCCAACCCATCTCAGCCCTGGCTGAGATGGCATCACTAGCGCGTCCCTTTGTCCCCACATCCATCGCCAGCTCCTGGCACGTCCTGGCTTGCATTAAGCCTCGCCGCCCTCGCAGCTGCTGCCCACGTTTCAGCCACCGCATCCTCCCGCTGCCACCTGCACTGACCTTGTCCCTGTCCCCAACGTGTCCCCAGCCAGCGCTGCACCCCTCGGAGCAGCCCCTTCCCTCCAGACCCTCCGGGTGGGCACAAATCCATTGCGAAGGGGCTCTGAGCATCCTCAGCCACTGGGGTTTGAGTTAAAATAGAGCCAGTTTTCTGACTCTAAGTCAGGGTTGGTGGTGATTTACAATCATCGAGGGGTGGTGTGGGGGCGCGATCTCATATATTTGTATATATTTTAAATTTATAGACACATTTATATTTATATTTTTCCTTTCTAATTATTTCCATCATCAACATATTATTGTTATTGTTATTATTATTGTTATTATTATTGTTATTATTATTATAATAATATTAAGCTGTACTTTTACTTTCTAACCCACAAGCCTTTTTCCTCTCCTTTTTCCTCTCCCATTTCCCTGGGGATTTGGGGGAAGAAGGGGAAATGAGATCCCACCTGCACAGCTTTGGTTGCCAAAATTAGTCGGGTCGGGGTTAAACCACGACAATTGCCGGTGCCTTCCCTGCAGCAGCACCGTTTCGTTGATTGGATGTCATGGAGAATCAGCCCATTTTTCAGCTCCAAAAGGAGGCTTTTCCAGTCCTCAAAAGGAGCTTTTCCAGCCCATAAAAGACGTTTTCCAGCCCCCAAAAGAAGGGTTTCTCAGCCCAAAAAAGGAGGCTTTTCCAGCCTATAAAGGACATTTTTCAGCCCCAAAAAAGAAGGGTTTCCCAGCCCAAAAAAAGGGTGGCTTTCCAGCCCCCCAGAATGAGGTATCCCATCCCTAAAAGGACACTTTTCCAACCCCCAAAATGAGGTTTCCCAGCCCCCAAAGGCTGCTTTTCCAGCTCCAAAAATGAGGTTTCCCAGCCCCCAAAAGGACGCTTTCCAGCCCTTCCCGCAACCAGCACATCCTGAGCGACAGCAGCGCCGCGGTGCCGGGGGACGCGAAGGGCTCTTGGCTGTCGCCTCCCATTGTGCCGCATTTATGAATGAGGCGATTTATCGGGTGCGATCGGCTCGGTGTCGCCGCGAGCTGGCGTCAGGCACCGGCAGCTTCCCCGTGGGAGCCGCAGGGTGGTTAACGGGACCGAACTTCCCAAGATTTGCCCCCTCTCCAGCAAGATGCATGTAAATATCTACTCTAGAGCTCTATTTTCCAACTTTTCCCTTGGGAATTCAGCACCTCTGAGTCAGGATCCCACCTGGGATGGAGGATGGGATGCAAGAGCATCCCTTTGGTTGGTCCAGCACATGCTGGGATGAGGATGTTCCTGGGCAGGATGGAAATGTGGCCACCACACAACCCTCCCCATGGATCGTGCCGGCTCTGCCTCGATGCCAAACTCACCGCTCCAAGCTGTCGTGGTGTTCTCCAGCGCGTGGCACACAGCGAGCAGCACACCTGTGGAGAGGCGAGAGACATGGGGGTCAGCCCAAACATGTTCCCCCTGGAACCAGGAAAGCTGGTTGACACCTCAGGGTGGGTTTTATCCCAAATAACTCAAAGGTTTATGAGGTTTCCTAAAAGGAAAAAACACAACGGTGTTTATTCAGGTGATTTAAAGCCTGAAGCCAGGCATATTTCTCTGGTTGCCCAGAGCACTGGTGGCTGCCCTGTCCCTGGAGGTGTTCAAGGCCAGGTTGGAAGGGGCTTGGAGCCCCCTGACCCAGTGGGAGGTGACCCTGTCCACAGCAGAGGGGTTGGAACTGGATGATCCCTTCCAAGCCAAGCAATTCAGTGATTCTATGAACTTGAGTGTTTTGAGGTTAGTAGACATCTCCCCATGTAGACCACCACCTTCAAGGCCAGGTTGGATGGGGCTTTGAGCAACCTGAGGCAGCAGCAGATGTCCCTGCCCATGGAATGGGGGTGGAACTGGATGGGTTTTGAGGTTCCTTCCAGTCCAAACCATTCTATGATGATGTTTCTATGTACGCGTGCGTGCCCATCGTGTTTGCCAACCCACCCTGCATCACTCCACCAGCTCCTCCTGCCCATGTCCACATGGCAGGACCTCATCCAGCCTCAATTCATGTTCAGCTGCTGCAATGGCCCCACCAGCCCTGCCTTCTCCCTGCCTGCAAACACTGCCTGAGCTTCAAGTGCTGCTGTTGCTCCTTGGAGATCCACATGCTGCACCCCCATGGTGGGAGCGGGGCTCCCTGAGCAAAATGCCCGGGCACAGCGGGTCCTGTGCCGGCAAAAATACTCCATACAAGCAAAAATAACCCTTGCAACCCCGCACACGGGGATGCTACAGGTCCATGCAAGCTCAGAACAACCTCCCCAAGCCATCCTTTTGGAGAGGAAGGCAAAGGGGACCCCCCCCCACACTGAAGAGGCTTTGCCAGCTCGAGCCTGGGGTGTGAAGCCAGATGAGGCCAGCAGCCCATTCGCTGCGTTTGACCCAATTTCTTCCATGGGTTTAATCAAATCATGCAGAAAGGCGACGGGTGAGAGACCAAGCTGTGCATCAGCCCTTGGGGTTTGCATCCAGCAAACCACCCAGCCATCGGTGGCTTTAGTTATCACAGCTGCTTCCCTCGTTTCAGCTTCTCGTTGCTCCTCGCTGCACCTTTCCTGGTGCCACCGCAGACCTGGCCAGCCCCAAGGGATCTTCTTCCCACGGAGAGTTCATTTGAGGCATCCCATCTCCTCCTCCTTTTGGCAGCTGGTGGTGGCTCATTGCTGGAAGATGCTTCGCCCTCCTGTCCGTGCCGATACCTGCACCTCCACACGCCGGGAAGCCACGTGTTATTTGAGAAGTGGCTCATTCCTGTGTCACAGGGTGGTTGTATCATCCCCTCCGGCGTTTCCGCTTGTCCGCCCTCCTGCCAGGACCCTGGTGGTGCCTCTTCCCTGTTTCTCCACACTGAGTTAAGGCCACTTTGGTTGGAGGAACCCCACTGAGGAAGCAGCCCCGCTCACCCCCTGCGATCAACTCTTCCCCAGTCACTGCTCCACCACCCCTTGCCAGAGGTTTTCCATCTCCAACACCGACACGGGGACACTGGGCAGCCCAGATGCCTTACGGAGACACAGAACATCAGTGTCCGGCCAAACCAGGAACCCTGAGAGCACGGCTACACCTGGCAGTGGTCTCGAGCCACCGCCCGCGCCTGCCTTTTCCTCTCCCCAAACCTGAAAGGCCAAATCTTGCATCAGCATCTCCAGTTTCAGGCCAAAGTGGGTGCTTGGCCATGGCAGCCAGGCTGCTGCCCACATCCCCATCTATTCCCATCTCTATTCATGCCCATCCTCATCCATCTCCATCCTCACCTTCATCCTCATCCCCACCTCCTGGCCTCCCACTTTGGTGAGGTCTCCTTGCCATCACCTCCAGCTAGCAAAGTCCCTCTCAACTCACCTTTCCAGCAGGAGACCCCCAACTTGCTGATGGACCCCCAAGCCACGGACTTGTTGATCGACAAAGACACCTTAACGACTCCAGCGCCAACGCAACATTAATCAACAGCATCTGCTTCTCCATGAGCGAAGGGCTCAGCCCCTCTCACCCCCAGCAACTTGTAACGCTCTTGGTGAGGAGCTCCTGGTTTTCACTGGGGTTTGTTCCCTATTTCTCAACTTTCCTTCCCAATCCACTTGGCTCAGATTTCCACCCCCCCTCCGGCTTCGCAGATCAGCTCCGGGCAACCAGGATGGAGGTGGTTCCTCTTCGCCTCAATCTGCTGCTTTGATGTGGTTTTGAAAGAGCTTCTCTCCCCACACAGCATCCGGGGCACCACGGAGGCTTGGACCTCACCCAGGCTGGGTGTTGGGAGCAGCCGTCAACGCTTGGAGAGGGGACTGGGGAGAGCAGGGCGCCCCGGCCACGGGGGAAACCCACAGCTCAGACTCCAGGATGGGCAACCACCAGGGCTGGAGATGTTCAAAGCCACACGAGCGGTGGAGCAGTGGGGATGTGGGCATCCCCAAATCGAGTTGGTGGGAGCTGCTGGATGAGGTGAGGAGGGATAACGGCTGCAGGAGTAACTGACCCCTGAGGTGGCTTCCTGGAGTAACTGGCCCCTAAGACACACTCCTGCCTGAGGGACACTGGGTGGAGAAGATGTGCCAGAGAAACGGAGTGAGGAGGCACCTCGGCACCACCGTGCCGGAGCCAGAGGCACAGAGAGGAAAGCTGGAGGGGGGCCAAGGCCAGCGCCTTTCCTCTCTCCAAACCTCTCCTCAAATCCCACATCAACATCTCCAGGTTTAGGGCAAAGTGGGTGCTTGGCCACGCTGGTCAGGCTGCCACCTCCATCCCCATCCCCATCCTCTTGCTTTGGGAAGGTCTTCTCACCATCACCCCCAGCCAGCAAAGCCTCCCTGAACTCAAGTGCTGCAAAGAGCCCCAGACCTGCTGGGCTGGTGCTGCCTTGTCCCCCCCAGCCCTGGTCTGACCACAGAGCCGCGGTGAGGAGCAGCAGAATCCTGGTGCTGTGGAACACATACACAACCCACAACTCTCCTCCTTCGGGACAGCAGCAAAAAGCCAACCAAGATCCACCCAGCGCTGCTCCCGCATCAACTCCAACCCTGCGGTCACGTTCCCCATCACCACAGCATCACGCACGTCCCGGTGAGGAGCACCAACACCCCAAGTTTGTGCTCTCCCACTTCCATAATCATCACATCTCCTGGCTGGGAAGCGTGTCCAGATGCGTCCCGCACGCAGCATCACCCGTGTCCAACCTCCCATACCCACAAAGTTTGTCTCCTCTCACCCGTTTCCGCAGCAAAAGGAGCACGCGATGAACGTCCCCTCTCTTTAATTACCAACCCAGCACCACGCTCGCGCTAATTAACGCTACCCTAAAGTAAATGAACGCGACTGGAGGGCTCGTTCTGCCGCCGAGGCCGTACTTACAAGTCGTTCCCACAAGCGAGGAGCGGTTTAAGCAAATAATTTCGGCGAGGAACGAAGCCAAACGGGGTTTTTGGAGGATTTACGGAGCAACAAGTGACCGCTTCTCAACCCAACACTCCTCCCAAACCAACACCCCCTCCCCAGGTGCAACAGCCCCCCTACACTTAAAAGTAAACCTGGTTTGGGGATTCCAGGGATGGATGCTGGGGCTGCTGAGAAAGTTTGAGGAGCGGAGCCCCCCCATCGCTGCCCCCTCCAATCCATCCCTGCGGTGGTGGCGGAGAAGCTCCTTCTGGAGATGCCGGTTGGGGGGTGGAAAAATAGGGGAGGGGGTACCCAGAGAGGGAGGTACCTAGTGGAGGGGTAACTGAGGGATACAGGTACCCAGGGGATGGGGGTAGTGGGAATTTGGGGTACCTGGGGGAAGGGGGTGCCTGGTGAAAGAGGATGCCTGGGGAGGGGGTAACCAGGGGATAGGGGGACTGGAAAATAGGGGTGCCTGGAGGAGAGGGGTACCCAGGGATGGGGGGCTACCTGGGAAGCAGGGGACTGGGTCAGCAGGGGTGGGGGGAGTGAGAAAAGGGGGACCAGGGGTAGGGGGGTGCTTAGGGATGGAGGGGTACCTGGAGGAGGGGAATACCAGGGCAGGTCACCGAGGGATGGGGGTCAACAGGAGACTGTGTGCCCTGGAATGGGGGGGGTACCAGAGTAGGGGGGTACCCAGGGGATGGGGTTAGTGGGGGAGAGGGTACTGGGAGAAGGGGGGTACCTAGGAAGGAGGGTACCCAGGGGACGGGGGTACCCAGGGGAGGGTGTCACCGGAGGAAGGAGGGTACCCAAGCACGGCGGTAACTGGGGGAGAGGGGTACCTGGGAATGAGGGCACCCAGGGGATGGGGGTGCCAGGGCAAGGGGGGGTACCGAGGGGAGGGGGTCACTGCAGGAGAGCAGCACCCAGGGATGGGGGGTACCCAGGGGGAGGGGATCACTGGGGGAAAGGGCTACCAGGGAAAGGGTGCGGGGGTACCAAGGGAGGGGGGTACCAGGGGAAGGGGTCACCCAGGGGTGGGGGTCCCGCTCCCCCCGCACGTACCCACGGCGAGCGCGGCGGCCGCCTCGCCCGGCATTGCTGTCTGCGGTGCCGGGGGAGCCGGGCGGGCCGGGGGAGGGCCGGCAGGGCAGGGGAGGGCAGGGCAGGGGAGGGGAGGCCGGGCCGGGGCCCGCGGGGCGGGGGCTGCGCGGCGGAAATGGGCGCGGGCGGCACCGCGGGGCGGGGTGGGGCCACACCGGGCCCGGCCGGGGGGGGCGGGATGGACACGCGACACGGACACCCCGACTGCTGCCCCACGGCGAGGGGGCTGTGGGGACCCCTGCTTCTGCCCCAGAGGGGGAGTCTATGGACACCCTCTCCTCCTGCCCCACGGGGGTCTCAGGGAGCCCCCCCCCAACTCCTGCCCCAGGGGGGTCTGTGGGGATCCCCCTCCACTCGTGTCTCAGGGACACCCTCTCCTCCTGCCCCACGGGGGTCTCAGGGAACCCCCCCCAACTCCTGCCCCAGGGGGGTCTGTGGGGATCCCCCTCCACTCGTGTCTCAGGGACACCCTCTCCTCCTGCCCCACGGGGGTCTCAGGGAGCCCCCCCCAACTCCTGCCCCAGGGGGGTCTGTGGGGATCCCCCTCCACTCGTGTCTCAGGGACACCCTCTCCTCCTGCCCCACGGGGGTCTCAGGGAGCCCCCCCAACTCCTGCCCCAGGGGGGTCTGTGGGGATCCCTCTCCACTCGTGTCTCCGCGACACCCTCTCCTCCTGCCCCACGGGGGTCTCAGGGAGCCCCCCCCAACTCCTGCCCCAGGGGGGTCTGTGGGGATCCCCCTCCACTCGTGTCTCAGGGACACCCTCTCCTCCTGCCCCACAGGGGGTTGTGGGGACCCCCCTAACTCCTACCCCATGGGGGTCTCATGGAACCTCCTCTCCTGCCCCACGGGGGGCTGTGGGGATACCCCTCCACTCGTGCCCCATGTGGTCAATGCACACCTCCCCCCCCCGGGGGCCTCTGGGGACACCCCACCCCCGATGTCAGTGACCATCCCTCTCCCAGCTCCCGTTCCACGGGTGTCAATCGGGACCCCCTCCTGCCCCGCACCTCTGCCCCCCAGGTGTCTCAGGGACCACTCTTCCCTCCCCCTCCCAACCCCAAGGCTGAAATTGGGGCTCCCCTCGGGGGGTCCCGGCTCCCACTGAGCCCCAACACCCTGTCACTGGCACACAGAGGTGGGGGGCCAGCAGCAGCCCCCCCTCCCCACACCCCTCTGTGCATCACCGGTCGGGCTCCCCGATTGCTTCACTGACCACAGGCGCGTTCTTGCAGCGGCCGCTGGCCGAGCGCCTACGCCCCTTCCTCGCCCCTCGCTGAGCCCAGCCTTTGTCATCCCTCCATCCCTTGGGCCAAGCCCAGATTCCCTTTGAGAAACCGTGCGGTTGGGGGGCAGCATATCCCAATGGGGACCCCAAAAACTGTCATGGTCAAAGCCCAATGCATCTCCTGTGGCCCTTGACTGGTGTTTCTACTTGCTTGGAAGCCTCCTGAGATGGGGCTTGGGCTTGCAGACGATGGGCAAACATTGTTGGAGGGGGTGGGGGGCAGGAATTGGATCCCGTTGGATCTCCCCAGTGCGAGGAGCCCCACAGCCGTGCCGGTGCTAAGCCAGCGTCCCTGCGGGAGCTGCTCCCAGCCCTGTGGTTTGAGTCTTCCCAGCGTTCCCAGGTGATATCATCTCACCTTAGCACTTGAAAGCAGCTCTTTGAAGAAGCTGGGAGCTGGTTGTTCCAAACGCTCCCAGTCCCCAAAGCCCCAGCACCAAAACCCCAAGTGTTTCATAGGGTCATGAAATGGTTCAGGTTGGAAGAGACCTCAAAGCCCATCCAGTGCCACCCCCCGCCATGGGCAGGGACACCTCCCACTGGGTCAGGGGGCTCCAAGCCCCATCCAACCTGGCCTGGAACACCTCCAGGGATGGGGCAGCCACCACTGCTCTGGGCACCCTGGGCCAGGGCCTCCCCACCCTCACAGCAAAACATTTCTCCCCCAGATCTCATCTCAATCTCCACCTTTTCAGCTCAAAGCACAACGCAGACATCCTTGGAACCACTGGTGGTTTTCCCCTGAGTAGTGTCCTGAGTTCAGGGTGTCCCTGTCTGTACCACGACTGCATGAAGAAGCTCAGTGAACATCACCCGCTTCCAAAAATCCCACTGGATCCCCAGCTGTGAGCGAGTACCCAATGACTGGCATCTCTGGAGGCTGCACAACCTTGGTTCCTCATCCCTTTGAGCATCTCACAGTCGTTCCACTTTTGGAGCTCAGCCCCAACACCCAAACCCTTGTACCCTGCACCACCAGCCCCTGGGAAAGAACCAACCCCACTGGCTGCAGAATGCTAGAGTGGCTGTGGTGACGGGCAGGTCTCCCTACTGTCCCCACGAAGGGTCACCAAAGCCTTCACCAGCAGCCAGCGATTCACTTCCCAGCCAACCAATGCAAAAACAACCTGGGAGACGACCCCAGCATGGCCAAGGTTGTGTTTTTCCCTTGGTTCTTGCCTTCCCCCTCCTCCCCGGGGCTGATAACCGGGATATTTATTTGTAAATAGAGGCTTCCTCCTTTGCAATAGTCCTCCCACCCCGGCCGTGAATCACTCGGTGGAAGCGATTGTCACCGTCGCAAGAACTGGAATGGTGGCAGGAGGTCGGGGTGGCCGAGCTGGCAGGGAGGAGCGAGGCAGAGCAGTAATCCCAAAGGAATTTGGGGATGCTGTCAAGTCCCTCGAAAGCGGGCTGGGAAGTTGCGGGCGAGTTGTACTAAAAGGTGACTCTTTCTTCCTGAGGACGTGCTGCAACGGAGCGATGGGGCTTTGGGTTTGTGTGGCACAAGGGGAAGAAATTTCTGGTTAAAAGGGAAAAAAAAAAAAATCAATTTATTCATTTATTTGTTTCCTTTTTTTTATTTGCAACCAATTACCTTGGAAAAGCAGGAGCAATCCCACACGGGAATGTGTTGTGTTTGATGGAAGAAAACCAAGTAAGAAGCTTGCAGAGAGCTGGCTGAGGTCACTGCCTGGTGCTCCTCGCTCTCTGCCTGGAGGCCTTGGGCTTGCTGTGTGCAGGCAGCTTTGGCACGTGCTGGCATCCACAATACCCCTCCCAGCATCCCTGACACCCCCTGGCATCCCTGACACCCAGCAGCATCCCCAACACCTACCAGCACCCCTGACACCCCCAACACCCACCCGCATCCCTGACAACCCCTGACATCCCCAGCATCCCTGACACCCCCTGGCAACCCTGACACCCAGCAGCATCCCCAACACCTACCAGCACCCCTGACACCCCCAACACCCACCCGCATCCCTGACAACCCCTGACATCCCCAGCATCCCTGACACTCCCTGGCATCTCTGACACCACCCAGTATCCCTGACACCCATCAGCATCCCTGGTACCCTATTGCATCCCTGACACCCATCAGCATCCCTGACACCCATCAGCATCCCTGACACCTCCAGCATCCCTGGTACCCCCCAGCATCCCTGACACCCCGCAGCTGCTCACCAAGCTGGTGTTGCTTCAGAAACACGAGCCTTTCACTGTTCCATCCACCCTTCCAGCACCAGCTCCAGGGTTTCATGCTCTTCCTGCTGTTATAAAACCACAAAAACAATTATTTAATTGTTTTGCCCTGATGCTGGCAAGGTGCACAGTGCTGGGAGCCTCGGCAGGTTTAGTTTTCTTTCTTTTTCCTTTTCCAGCTGCTCTTTGTCAGTGGATTAGACTGGGTTTGGAGATTAAAGGGGTTATCCCCCCCCCCTCCAAGTTCGGTGAAACCAGGGGCAGATCCTCCCTTGCTCAATGTTGGGCAGACCCGGCCAGCAGCAAAGTGAGTCCTGACTTGGAAAAACAAAAAATTTAGGATAAAAGCATGATAAAAAGGTGAATAAACCCGCTCTCCTTTCACAAAGTGAGTAGGACGTGGTCAATATGTGTCTCTTTTTGAAGGCTCCTTTTGCAACGCTCCCTCTGATCCAAGGGTTGGAGGCCAGGCTGGAGACCCAACAGCACAAGAAGGAGCCTCAAGCCCTCGTGATGGATTGGGGAATCAGAGAATCAGGGGGCTCCAAGCCCCATCCAACCTGGCCTGGAACACCTCCAGGGATGGGGCAGCCACCACTGCTCTGGGCACCCTGGGCCAGGGCCTCCCCACCCTCACAGCAAAACATTTCTCCCTAAGATCTCATCTCAATCTCCCCTCTTGCAGCTCAAATCTGTTCTCCCTCATCCCATCCCTGCACTCCCTGATCCAGAGCCCCTCCCCAGCTTTCCTGCAGCCCCTTTCAGCCCTGGGAGCTGCTCTAAGGTCTCCCCAGAGCCTTCTCCTCTCCAGGCTGAACAACCCCAACTCTCCCAGCCTGGCCTCGTCCAGGAGCTGCTCCAGCCCTTGGATCATCTCCGTGGCCTCCTCTGGACCTCTGGCATCTCACTGGCAAACACCACCATCCTCAGCCACGGTGAGGACCCTCTACATGCTCCTCCCTGTGGCCACAGAGAACCCTTTAATCTCCACTTAACTTATTCTGACGTGGCTGCGATAAAAAGGACCCCCCCCCTCCCATCACCCCAAAGCAGGGTGTAACAAGGGGGCTGTGTGCTGGTGTCCGGCAGAAAAAAACCTGTTTATTTTGGATTGTGACCGTGAAAATTAGGCAAAGGGAAAACATCACATTTCACCCTCCCCGCCCCTGCCCCGGTGGCTCACACAAACCCAAATTGTAGCCGCCGGGATGTTTTTGGCTTCTCCGTTGAGCGCAGAAATCAATCAGCCTGCGCCAGTGGCTCGATCCTCCCCTGTTTATTTACTTAATGTATGGGCTCAGGATAAATGAAATATTAAATGAAATATTACATTAACTATTATGCCCACAATCAGGTATCGATTGCTGCCCCGGAGCTGCATCCCAGCCCTGGGATGCTCAGATCCCTAAAGCTCCCCAAATCTGGATCTGGGGAGGGGTCCAATCCATCCCTCTGACGTCTCACTAAAAATGAGGCTTTATTGGATTTATTTTTTCTTTCCTGGCTTTATCTTGCAGGCACCGGTTCTGTTTTTCTGCCAGCTTAAAAGGCTCTTTCATAGCCCGGATTTTCCCCTGTGAATGTGCATTTTATTCCATTTTTTTTTTTTTTTTCTTTTCCTAAATAACTTCTTGGGGTTTTGTTCCTTCCCAGGCATTTTCTTTAGCTTCCCCCCCCCCCATCGCTGTTTATGGCCTTTCTTTGCAGAAAACCTCCTGTTTATGGCCTTTCTTTGCAGAAAGCCTCTATAAATAAAGGATTTTTGACCTACGGGCTCAAACCTGCCCACTAAAAAGGGCTTTGTTGGCTCCAGCAACGCAGCTGGTTCCAGGCTGGCACCTCTCGGGCTAAAGTCAATAATGGAACGGTTAGCACGAGATTATATTTCATATATATATATATATATATTGTATTTATCTTCATCCTGACGTGCAGAGAGGGGATGAGCGTGGTCTGGTGGGGATCAGACAGAGCAAGAATTCTCCTTAGGAGCACAGGAGAGGGTAGAGGTGGTGGGAGCTGGTGGAGGAGGTGGTTGGCAGGTCCTTCTGCCAGGTGTTTTGGCTGCCGTGGGTTTACCGGCTCTCTCCGTAACCCGCCGCGGTCGGGAGAAGCCACGTTCATTTACGCCGCCGAGGGTTGGCTGACACAAGGAGCATTGAGCTGCGGTGGCCGCTGACCCAGCGAGCACTTGAGCTGCTGCACGTCTGGCCGTGCCCTCAAAAAATCCCGAGGCCAAGCTCTGTTTTGCCTCCTGCGAGGGCTTTCCAGGGGCACCCAGCAGCAGGGTGGGATGCAAGGAGCTGGCGAGGGAAGCAGGGTGCTGGGGTGGCTTTTGGGGGAGCATCCCTGAAATTCAAAGGGAGGAGATTTAGATGAGATCTTAGGAAGAAATTCTTCACGGCGAGGTTGGGGAGGCCCTGGCCCAGGGTGCCCAGAGCAGTGGTGGCTGCCCCATCCCTGGAGGTGTTCCAGGCCAGGTTGGATGGGGCTTGGAGCCCCTTGATCCAGCGGGAGGTGTCCCTGCCCATGGCAGGGGGTGGCACTGGGTGGGCTTTGAGGTCCCTTTCAACCCAAACCATTCCATGAAATGACTGTAGGACACACCAAGAAGGGGCTGAGAACCTCAGGACACCCTCACAACACAGGTGGGACCCACCAAGGCATCCAGCCAAGGTATTCAAGCTTGGGAAGCCTCTCCATGCCTTTCCTTTCTCCCTGAGCAAAGGGACCTCGGTGTCCAGCTGGAAAAAAGCACCCAAGTGCGGCCGGAAAGCAGCCGGTGGCTGAACAGAGGCCCTCAGTCTCCGGGCCATTAATCCGGCTGTCACAAAAGGCGCAGCGGCAGGTCACAATGCATGGCACATGCCCGAGCTTGATGTATTTGTCCTTGTTCTCTGCTTGTTTATCTATCATTTGCATTGTGCCTGCCTGGCAGGCTCGCCGCCCCGCGCCCCGTCCAACGCTGCCGGCAACGCTGAGTCAGCGCCCGCAGCCCCGCTGTCCCCACGCAGCGACCTCTCGGGCATCCATCGACTGCCAAGCAAGCCAGCTGCCCCGAGTTGGGAGGTTTGGGATAGTATTGCAGATGACACCAAGTTCAGTGGGGCTGTGTCAGTCACACCAGAAGGACAGGGTGGTGTCCAGAAGGACCTGGACAGGCTGGACAAGTGGGGCTGTGTGAACCTCATGAGGTTCAATGAGGTCAAGCGCAAGGTCCCACACCTCGGTTGGGGCAATCCATGGTTTCAATACAGGATGGGGGACGATGTGATTGTGAGCAGCCTTGAGGAGAAGGACTTGGGGTGCTGGGGGATGAGAAGCTCCACAGGAGTCAGCAATGTGCGCTCCCAGCCCAGAAACCCCCCGTGTCCTGGGCTGCATCCAGAGCAGTGGGAGCAGCAGGGGAGGGAGGGGGTTCTGCCCCTCTGCTCCGCTCTGTGAGACCCCACCTGGAGCCCTGGGTCCAGTTCTGGAGTCCTGAGCACAGGAAGGACCTGGAGCTGTTGGAGTGAGTCCAGAGGAGGTCACGGAGATGATCCAAGGGCTGGAGCAGCTCCTGTACGAGGCCAGGCTGGGAGAGTTGGGGTTGTTCAGCCTGGAGAGGAGAAGGCTCTGGGGAGACCTTAGAGCAGCTCCCAGGGCTGAAAGGGGCTGCAGGAAAGCTGGGGAGGGGCTCTGGATCAGGGGGTGCAGGGATGGGATGAGGGGAAAGGTTTTGAGCTGCAAGAGGGGAGATGGAGATGAGATCTTAGGGAGAAATGTTTTGCTGTGAGGGTGGGGAGGCCCTGGCCCAGGGTGCCCAGAGCAGTGGTGGCTTCCCCATCCCTGGAGGTGTTCCAGGCCAGGTTGGATGGGGCTTGGAGCCCCCAACCCAGTGGGAGGTGTCCCTGCCCATGGGTTTGGAACTGGATGGGCTTTGAGGTCCCTTTCAACCCAACCCATTCCATGATTGGCACAACCGGAGCCCCCGCAGCTGCTCAGCTGCACCGGGGTGTGCAAAGAAAACATGGTTTTCCTCGGGAACGTGGGAAAGCAAACACGGCTCCCCCTGGGCTGAGACTCCCCAGCGCGATAGGCGACCCCACCTCCCACGGGAATGACTCACTCGCCACCTTCGGAAGCGGAGATGGAGGTGAAGGATCGCAGAGCTCTGGGGATGGTGCAGGAGCCCGGAGCAGACACGCATGACTCAGCCTGGCAGGAACGGCAGGAATTTGTACCTGCCCAGGGAAATCGCACACAGGTTGAACAGGTCCAGGCTGCCATAACTCCCCTGGGAAGGAGAGACAGAGACCCGGAGGGACTGGATGCTCCCAAGTGCTTGGAGATCCTCTGAGATCTTGCAGCATCTCACACACCTGTGTTTCCCAAGCGAGACAAACGCTGGGAGAGGAAGGAGTAGATTTGCACCTGAGCCCAAGAAGCAGTGGCTGCACAGCTGCTGCCACGCCGCCGGTGGAGCCTGCAGCTTCGTGCTTGACCAGAAAACACTTGCATTTGGCTCATGATGAAGCAGGGAAGAGATGGCAATAAACCTCGGAAGGAGGATGAGAGCTGAGAGCCGGGAGCAGCTTTGCCTTCCAGGTCTGTTGGCCAGGAGAAGGTTTGCTGTTCCTCTCAGGCAGTGATGGGACAGGGACCGGCCACCACCAAGGGGCTGTGACATCTGCTGGGGGGTCACTCTTCCCCCTCCCCCCCCCCCCCGACGTCTCTGCACCTCGAGCAGTGGTGGGATAGAGACCAGGAACCACGATGAGATTGCACCACCTTTCAGTGGAGGCTTTGCTGTTCCCCCCGGTGCTCCTGCCTCTCCAGTAGTGGTGGGATGGGGATTGGGCACCACACTGGGGCTGTTGCCCCCAATGCCCCTGTCCTTCCAGCAGTGGTGGGATAGGGACCAGGAACCATCATGGGGCTGTGCCACCTTCTAGGAGAGGGTTTGCTGTTCCCCCCAGTGGCCCCTGCAACTCAGGCACTGGTGGGATGGAGACTCGGCACCACATTAGGGCTTTTCCCCCAATACCCAACAGTGGTGCGATAGGGACCAGACACCACAATGGGTCTGTGCCACCTTCCAGGAGGTGACGCCCGTGATGTTGAGCTGCTGACACTGTAATTCCGAGCTGGTAACACTGTGAAGCTGAGCTGGTAATACGATGGTGCCCTCCCCAAGCAGAGTGGGGACAGGACAATGAGCCACGGTGCCAATCTGCTCAGTCCCCGTCCAGAGGGACCTCCGAGCCTGGGGACAGCCAAGGGGAGCTCTCTGGGTCCACAGCCCCTGCGCAGACCTGCCCGTGGCTCCGTGCCCAGGCAGCAGTGGGAAGAGCTGGGGAGACCCCGTACTTTGCTCACACTGAGCTTGACAACACTGAGCCGATTTTGCTCGGTTGCAAAACAAACTCCAGTGCTGGGCTTGTGCCAAGCCTGGAAAATTTTGAGTGCAAGGAGCAGCGCGGGCAAAGTTGAGAGTCATCGAGCAGAGCTGCTGGCGTGTGCCAATGCCTGGAGCTGCACAGAGCTCGTGACCCACCAAAACCAGCCTGGGATGATGCTGGGATCCAGGCTCTGCTCATCGTGCGTTACAACAGACCCAGGAGCTGAGGACACACAGCCACAACTGATGCAAGAAGGGGAATTCGTGCAAGGAGAAGGGATTTAGGTTTCTGGGGATGGTTTCTATTTTGGGGTTGTGTTGCAATGGTTTCCTGAGCCGTGATGTTGTGCCTTGGCTCAGTGATGGCATCTGTGCCAGTCTGCCGTGTTTCACAAGACCTGCTCCAGGAAAACGCCCTTCGCAATGCCTGCTCTTGCTTCCCCTCCAGACAGGTCACACCAGGGCTGCGATGGCTCCTCGCTGCTGTTTTCCTATCCTAGAAAAGGGACCGCGAGCCACTCATGCCCTCAGAGGTGACTGCCTGAGGAAGGCTGCTCCAGCATCAGTGCTAAGCACGCCCTGGCACACAGAGCTGTGGTCCCACCAGCCGTGCCCCATGCTCTGCATGCCCATGCAGCAGAAGTCCCTTGCAGACAACCTCAAAAGCCCACAAAACAAATAAAACCCAAACATAGAATCATGGAATGGTTCAGGTTTTAAGGGACCTCAAATTCCATCCAGTGCCACCCCCTGCCATGGGCAGGGACACTTCCCACTGGATCAGGGGGCTCCAAGCCCCATCCAAGCTGGGCTTGGGCACCTCCAGGGATGGGGCAGCCACCACTGCTCTGGGCACCCTGGGCCAGTGTGTCACCATTGTGAAGAATTTCTTCCTAATGTCTCATCTAAATCTTCCCCCTTCCAATTTAAAGCCGTTCCCCCTCGTCCTGTCACTCCAAGTCCTTGTAAAAAGCCCCTCCCCAGCTTTCCTGCAGCCCCTTTCAGTCCTGGGAGCTGCTCTAAGGTCTCCCCAGAGCCTTCTCCTCTCCAGGCTGAACAACCCCAACTCTCCCAGCCTGGCCTCGTACAGGAGCTGCTCCAGCCCTCGGATCATCTCCGTGGCCTCCTCTGGACCCATTCCAACAGTTCCAGCTCCTTTTTGTGTTGGGGATTCCAGAACTGGACACAGGGCTCCATGTGGGGTCTGAGGAGAGAGGAACAGAAGGGGAGAATCCCCTCCCTCATTCTCAATCTTTTTCTTCTCCCATCGCATTGAGAAACTCCAAAGTTTGCCTCATCCCTCAGAGCTCTCTCATGATCACCCGGGGCTGCCAGCCCTTCTCGGATGAAGGTGCAAAATCAAGGAGCTCTTTTGGAAGCACCCGCTGCCCACCCTGGCCGTCATTTAGAACCACTGAAAAGAAACGGGAGCACAAAATGCTGCCTGGAGCATCACAAAGACAGCCTGACGTCAGCCAGAGGGGAGGTGAAAGGCTCCGGGCCAAGAGAAGGGAAGCTGTGTTTGAAAAATGACAATTTCTGTCTAGGAAAAAGCAGAGCAGTGAAAGGAGCCCTTCTTTGGGGCTCTCCAGGAGCCCTGGTGCAGAACAAGAAAAGCCTTTGAACAGGAGGGTAAATCCTCGGCCGGCTGCCAGCCAGCGCCTGCAAGGAGCCCGGCGGAAAAAAGGCTCTGCAGGCTTGGATCGGGAAGCTTGGGAGACATCCTGGGGCGGGTGGTGGTCCTGGGACGCCAGCTCCTTGGCCAAGGAGGTTGGGTCTCAACAAAACGTTTCTGGGATCCCATCCTGCTCGCAGGTGGCTGCGATGGGGATGGCAGCGAGGGGAAGGTGGGTAGAGGTGTGTTGGCACAGCACAGACGCTTGGTCCAGGGCTGTGCGTGATGGGTGGGGGGGGAGCAGACAGCTCTACAGAGAGCTGGAGAAAAATAGAGTCATGGAATCGTTGAGGTTGGAAAAGACCTCTAAGCTCATCCAGTCCAACCATCAGCCCAACCTCACTGTGTCTGCTAAACCCTGTCCCAAAGTGCCACGTCTACACGTTCTTTGAGCCCCTCCAGGGATGGAGACTCCATCTGGAGATGGTGACTCCATGTCCACTGCCCTGGGCAGCTTGGTTCAATGCTTCACCACTCTTTCAGTAAAGGAATTTTCCTAATATCCAATCTAAATCTCCCCTGGCACAACTTCAGGACATTTCCTCTTGTCCTATCACTTACTATTTGGCAGAACAGACCAGCACCCACCTCACCACAACCTCCTTTCAGGCAGTTGTAGAGAGCGATGAGGTCTCCTCTCATCCTCCTCTTCTCCAGCCTAAACAACACCAGGTTCCTCAGCAGCTTCTCATAAGACTTGTTCTCCAGACCCTTCACCTACAAAAAAAGGAGGAAAAATCTCTGCTTGACCATGCCATCCTTTGGCCAAGGGTTTTTCAAGGTTTGTCCTGCACCCGACAGGCACCTGTTGCACCACTAACGCACCCAGAAACAACCATCTCCGATTAAAAACACAGCTTGATCCAAATAGGACACCAGAGATCACAGAATCATAGAATGGGTTGGGTTGGAAGGGACCTCCAAGCCCAGCCAGTGCCACCCCCTGCCACGGGCAGGGACACCTCTCACTGGATCAGGGGGCTCCAAGCCCCATCCAGCCTGGCCTTGAAGGTGATGATCTACATGGGGAGATGTTCTCCTTCTCACAGCAAAATATTTCTTCCTAAGATCTCATCTCAATCTCCCCTCTATGGAGATGGGCTTAGATAGGTTACGTTCGGGTGATGTGTGGTGCATCCCAGCTCGAGAAGACCTCAACAATCTTAAGGTGGGGCTTCTACCCCTGGGGCTCTCCCAGTACGTGGATCTTCTGCACAATGCCAACATAGAGAGGGCACTGAGATGCCAAGACTGCAAAATGGGGATGGGGAATGGTGAAGAGCATCCAACACCTTCATTGCTGAATGGGGCCCTTGGGGGTAACCTCGCATGAGTTGGACAAAGATCACCTTCCATCAAATTGGAAGGGGGAAGATTTAGATTAGACATTAGGAAGAAATTCTTCACAGTGAGGACGGGGAGGCCCTGGCCCAGGGTGCCCAGAGCAGTGGTGGCTGCCCCATCCCTGGAGGTGTTCAAGGCCAGGTTGGATCTAGGGGTGTAGGAAATCCAGCTCCTTTTCCTCTCGTGTTTGATCTCCCGAACACCATTAAACATCGAATTCCAGAAATTAAAGGATGAAAGAGACCCTGGGGATTGCCCGGCTGCCTCTGGTCAGGGCTGGTCACCAGAAAGCATAACCCGAGCCTCTCCCTTGGCTGTGGTGGGTGGCAGAGGGCAAAATGCTGATTCTCAGTGCTTTACAGTTTCTGTTTTACTGAAAAGGGAACTAAATGCCATCAAAGTGGGACCTTGACGTGACTGAGGGTGACCAGTTTGCTCGGATTGCTCTGAACTTGCTGGCCTCACCCTGCAAATCCCGGGAAGTCCCTGGGTAGCAGCGCAGGGCTGGGTGCGCTTCAGTGGGGAGGAAGAAGTTTTATGGGTTGGACGAGGTTTTACAGGGCGGTCGTGGGCTCTGCGTGAGCAGCCACATGAGGGGCAGCTCAGAGGGCTTGATGTGACCTCAAAACCAGCAGAAATATCAGGCAGGAGCTGTGCCAGCCCTTACCCATCTTCAGGGGTGCTGATCCTGGGTATTGGACTGAATACTAGGAAAGATTTCCTCACCGAAGGAGTCATCAAGCATTGGAACAAGGATCCTGGAAAGCGATTGAGTCTCCAACCCTGGAGGGATTTAAAAGACAGGAAGATGTGGCACTTAGGGACGCGGTGGAGTTGGCAGTGTTGGGTTTATGGTTGAACTTGATGATCTTAAGAGGTCTCTCCAACCTGAATAAGTCTATGACTTGAGGCTCTCCCAGAGCTGGGCAGCCCCAGCTGGGAGCATGGTGCCACCTCCTGGCATCACTGGGCTTTTCCCACCCTGCAGTCAAACCTCAGCGCAGCATGGACCAAGGATGCTCCTGGCAGGGAAACTGAGGCACAGAGCCCCTGTAGCACGGTTTTGGGGGATCCTCCTGCCACCTCTGCCTCGGAGCCCACGCGCCATCACCCACCTCCTGCATTTCATCCCCCGAGGCCCCACTGAACAGTGACTTGCAGCGAGGAGCAATCGGGCAGGTTCTGGCAGACGCAAGAGGAAAGAGCAAAGGCTTCACACGGATCGGACTCTTAAGGGGCCAGTTCTGCCTCTCGGTTAAACCCAGAAATAAGCTTTTCTAGATCTCTGAAGCAGCCAGCAAAGTGACCTCAGGAAGGAGAACACCTCCCCATGTAGACCAGCACCTTCAAGACCAGGTTGGATGGGGCTTTGAGCAACCTGACCTAGTGGAACGATGGAAGTGGATGGGCTTTAAGGTCAGTTCCAACCCAAACCATTCTATGTGCATCCCTCTCCACATCCAGGTCAGGCGTGAAATCCTCATTCTTACACATCAAGAAGAAATTCTTCATGATGAGGGTGGGGAGGCCCTGGCCCAGGTTGCCCACAGCAGTGGTGGCTGCCCCATCCCTGGAGGTGTTCCAGGCCAGGTTGGATGGGGCTTGGAGCCCCCTGATCCAGTGGGAGGTGTCCCTGCCCATGGCAGGGGGTGGCACAGGATGGGTTTTGAGGTTCCTTCCAACCAAACCATTTATGATGGTCCTTAAGCACAACCTTGCCAACGTGTGTCACCAGGGGATCCACGGTGATGAACAGCATGAAGAGCTACAGACGATGAAGCTTTTTCATTCATGTTGAAACAAAAGAAGCAGCCTTTGGGTTTTTAGGGAAGGGAAAAAACCCCCACAGAGCAACCAGAGCTACAGGTCAGCCCGGAAAGACGACGCTCGCATTGAATGTCACGCTCAGGTCCCGTCCTCCATTCAACTTCCCCAGTTTTGCTTCAGGGCTGTTTCTGAGCGAAAACCCCCGCTTTTCAAACAATCACAGTGCTGCAATCTCAGTGAAATGCTGGAGCATTTCCAAAAAGCACATTTTTAATTGCCAGATTGGAATGTTTTGACATTTTGCAAGTATTTCCCCCCCCCCTTCTTCGGCCAAGACAATTGGTTGAATTAAATCCAGCTTCACAAAAAGTTATGGTCCCTTTTTCAAGGAATGTCCATTGTCTGGAAAGGGAACAATTACAGCACAGAGCCAAGCGATTCATCTCTGCCCCAATTTAAACCAACATGAGAATTCATCCCCTTAGCATTCTTGGGATATCTATAAATTGCCAGGGGTGTAAGAGGGCTCGGAGGTTGGAGAGACCCTCAGGGAGGACTTGTAAGGAATTGTTTTTATGCATGAAAAATGCAATATAATCTCTTTTTTTTTTCCACTTTGCTCCTCAAACTTGCTTTAAAGGTCAGAGCTGGCAAGAACCCACAAGATTGGAGTATTCTCCTCCCTGGAGGTGCTCAAGGCCAGGTTGGATGGGGCTTGGAGCCCCTGACCCAGTGGGAGGTGTCCCTGCCCATGGCAGGGGGTGGCACTGGGTGGGCTTTGAGGTCCCTTCCCACCCAAACCATTGAGTGATTCAATCATTCTACACAAAGAACAAAAGGAGGGTGAATTAGAGCGTGCAGTGAAACAAGGAAGGAGTCAGAAGTGGTCAGCATTCGTATCAAAGAGCCATGACCACGAGCGCGGCAGCATCGAGGTACTGAATTTCTAATGCTCTTGCAAAAATAATCACCTGCTGCTCTTCAGCTGCCTTGATTTGCAGCCACCTTAATGCTGAGGTCATCATGGGGATGGATCCGGAGCACAGGGGTTATGGGGAGCGGCTGAGGGACCTGAGGTTGTTTAACCTGGAAAAGAGGAGGCTGAGGGGACACCTCATCGCTCCCTGCAACTCCCTGAAAGGAGGGTTGTGGTGAGGTGGGTGCTGGGCTCTTCTCCCAAGTGACAAGGGATGGGACAAGATGACATGGCCACAAGTTGCACCAGGGGAGGTTTAGACTGGAGAGCAGCAAAAAGTCCTTTATGGAAAGAGTGGTGAAGCCTTGGTCCAGGCTGCCCAGGGCAGTGGTGGAGTCTCCATCCCTGGAGGGGTTCAAAGAACGTGTGGCCGTGGCACTTCAGGACATGGTTTAGCAGACACGGTGGTGCTGGACTGATGGTCAGAATGGACGAGCTGAGGTCTTTTCTAACCTTAACAACCATCCTGCAGCATGCCGAGCACTTTCTCAAGAGCAACACGAGCTTTAAGGCCAAGAGTGTTACCACACATTGGCTTGGCCACCCCTAAGCACTTGAGTCCACGGTCTTCAGCCACCACTTCTGACTTAAAAGAAGCCAGTGGTCTTTCACCGTAGCACTGTCACCATGAGCTCCTTCTCGCCCAACAGCAGTTTGAATGAGCGTGAAAGCCAAAATCTCCCTGTATTAACTTGACTCCAGGTGCTGGAGCTTGAAGAAGGTATGAAGTAGAGCTGGAAACATGGCAACTCTGCTAAAACCTAATCCTGAAAGCAAGTGTTAATTGGCTTTTGGATGAACATGCATTGCTCCTCATGGTGAGGCTTCCACCACCTGGAGTTTTTTTATCCTAGAGAGTGATAATACTCCAGTATTACCATGACAGAGAAGTCCTCACTGTGAGACTGGAGAGGCAAAACCTTATTTTTGCCCTTTTTTCATTAGAAATCCAGAGAAATACACCATCACAAGAGCCCCTTTGGCTGCACAATGGTGCATCTTGCTGCTCCTTGCTGCTTCCCTCCGTGTACCCAGGGACGTTGACAGTGGCGTGGAAGCCGGTAATGGGAAGAGTTGTGTCTACACGCAGAGCAGTTTTGAAACCTCCTGTCTCCTGAAGGGATATGTTTGTGCTGCTCCTTCCACCCACTGCTCAGCATTATCACATTTCACAGGAGCGCGGAGTAGCTGAACAAACAGAGCTCGGGAGCTTTGAAAAACGCAACAAGCACCACCTACACCTTGCTGCAAATGTCAACAGGAATCAAGGAGTTCATTTCCTATGCAAGCAAAGTCTTCAAAGCAAGCCCCCCCTCCTGCTTCAAACCAAAGGGAAATGCTGCTGCTGACTGCGGGAGGCTCTGGGAAGACACAGCTGGGATAAACAAGGGGATGCAAATTTTGCCAGGCATCCAGACCTCTTTCATTAGGTGGCTTCAGTCGCTGGGTTTCTGACAACTCTGCCTTCTGAATGCCTGCGTCTTCATTTGCTTCACGTTGAAATGGCTTCGGGTGAATGCTGCTCCTCTTTGGGAACCCCATTCCCACGTCACATTTAGGCACAGGTGGCAAACTTTAGGTTTTCATAGAATGTCCTGAGCTGGAAGGGACACACAAGGATCACGGAGTCCCACTCCTGTCCCTGCACAGGACACCCCAACGCTCACCCCGTGGGGCTGAGGGTGTTGGCCAAAGGCTGCTGGGATATTGTCAGGCTGTGACTGCTTCCCTGGGAGCTGTTCCAGGGCTCCACCACCCTCTGGGTGAGAACCTTCTCCTGATGTCCAACCTAACCCTCCCCTGGCATCTTCCTGCCATTCCCTCAGGTCCAGAGAGAAGAGCTCAGCACCTGCTCCTCCTCCTCCTCCCCCTGTGAGGAAGCTGCAGAGCATGATGAGGTCTCCCCTCAGTCTCCTCCAGGCTGAACAGACCCAGTGACTTCAGCTGCTCCTCACACCTCCCCTCCAAACCCTTCACCAACTCCGTGCCCTCCTCTGGCCACTCTCCAGCAGCCTCAGATCTTTTCCATCCTGTGGTGCCCAAAGCTGCCCCCAGTGCTCAAGGTGGGGCCTCACCAGTGCGGAGCTGAGCAGGACAATCCCCTCCCTCACCCGGCTGGCGATGCCCTGCTGGATGCCCCCCCGGGCACAGTTGCCCTCTTGGCTGCCAGGGCACTGCTGGCTTATGGTCAACTCGCTGTCGAACAGAATCCCCAGATCCCTTTCTTCACGGCAGAAATTATTATAGTTGGAAGGGACCTCAAAGCCACCCAGTGCCACCCCCTGCCATGGGCAGGGACACCTCCCACTGGGTCAGGGGGCTCCAAGCCCCATCCAACCTGGCCTGGAACACCTCCAGGGATGGGGCAGCCACTGCTGCTCTGGGCACCCTGGGCCAGGGTCTCCATGCCTTCAGCCTCCCTTTCTTAAAGCGCAGGTCGGAGTTCCTCACATCGTACAAAACTGAGGATGAGCACAATGTAAAGGGAACAGATTGAGAAAAGGATACAAGTTTCTAGTGCCTTTCCTGACATCTTTTGCCTATTTGTGTTTGGTTCGTGCCACCTCATCTCACTGCAGAACACACGTGCAGCCAAGCTGGGAAACCTCCTCTGCATCTGTTTCACTTCTGTCAAACATTCCTCCAATTTTCAATCAAAACCGACCCCTTCTGCCAAAAAAAAAAAAAAGTTAATTAAATGAAATACAGTCGCTTTCCAGGCTCTTTCTGATAAAATCCTGAAAAGCTTCTTAACAATTGGATTTCTCCCACAAATCTCCACTGCAACAAAAGGAGTCGTCTGGATGTGAAATACTTGGAACGCTTAATTCTCTGGAGCTGCAGAGACAGATGCACCGATACCAACTACACTGGAACAGGTCAGCTGGGCCTTATAGCTCTAGGATTAAGCTCTTCCCCATCCCTGTGCTGAGGACCAGGTCCTCCCGCACTGCCGGCAGCGTGGGACCATCGCAATTATCACTTTTCCCCCCAATCAAATGCAACAGAATTTCTTTAACATGAATTACGTGTCCTTTGACTTCATGATTTGGCCATGAAAAGCCACAGCGCTAAGTTTTATCCCCAGCAAAGTTCAGGGGATCCGGGACTCCAGGATGCTCTGACCTCTGCCAGTGCTTATGTTGGGGGAACGAGCAGAAAGGGTCCATGAAGAACCAGCCCCGCCATGAGGGTGACAGCGATGGCTTTCCAAGGGCCAAGTCTCTGCAAGGACTCGAGGACAGAAGTGAAAAAACAAGGTAAAACAGCAACTAGTGGGGGTTTGCTCGTGAAACTTTAGGGTTCAGTCCATAAATTGAAAAGCACCTTGGGATTTTGAGTAGAAGATGTTGTAGAAATCCCCTTCAGTAGAAAAGGAATCGCAGCCGCTCTCCTTCACCAGGCTGAAGCTGCCTTTAAAGAAACAACCTGAATAACCTTGTCATTTCAATTTTTCACACATTTTTCTGCGCTGTGCGTTCTCAAGATCTGGGAAGTTTAATTTTCCCAGCACGACTGCCAGAGGCTGCTAGTCCCTATCAGGGCTCGCTCAGCTACATCAAAGGGAACAGGACACATCAGAGGGGAGCAGAAGAGCCGCAGTCCTGTCCCAGGGGGGGGGGATGCTGCAGGCTCTCAAGCACCTCTCAGCATCTGGAAACAGGGCTGGATTAGCAAAGTGTGTTACCAAGACTGTTGCGATCGCCCAAGCTGAAGTAACCGAAGTGCTGCTGAATTTCCTAGGTTGTATCTGAGCGAGGCTCACTGGAGAACCGCAGCGAGACCCTTGGTCGAGGTCATATAGGATAACGTTTTTCGTCTTCCAAAGCACAACAGGAAGAAGGCAACTACGCAATGAGGGCCTTTGTAATCATTGCATCGTCATCGTTTCACAGAAAAGGGATGCCAAGTGCAGAAATAAGGAACATTAAAAGGCTTCCCAACATGAGAAGGGTGTGGAGCTGTTGGAGCGAAGCCAGAGGAGGCCACGGAGATGATCCCAGGGCTGGAGCAGCTCCTGTACGAGGCCAGGCTGGGAGAGTTGGGGTTGTTCAGCCTGGAGAGGAGAAGGCTCTGGGGAGACCTTAGAGCAGCTCCCAGGGCTGAAAGGGGCTTCAGGAAAGCTGGGGAGGGGCTCTGGATCAGGGAGTGCAGGGATGGGATGAGTGGGAAGGGTTTTGAGCTGAAAGAGGGGAGATTGAGATGAGATCTGAGGGAGAAATGTTTTGCTGTGAGGGTGGGGAGGCCCTGGCCCAGGGTGCCCAGAGCAGTGGTGGTTGCCCCATCCCTGGAGGTGTTCCAGGCCAGGCTGGATGGGGCTTGGAGCCCCCTGATCAGTGGGAGGTGTCCCTGCCCATGGCAGGGGGTGGCACTGGATGGGCTTTGAGGTCCCTTCCTACCCAAACCATTCCAGGATTCTGTGGAAAAATGGTCCAAGGAGATGAACATGGCAGGCAGGAGAAGGGGAGAAGGAGCATCAATGGGGAAGGGACAGAGTGAAACCCCCTGCTCTCCCCGTGATGCTCCAGGGGATGAAGTTATTAAATCATTTCTGTACCAGATAGGGGTGCTGCTAAACCCACAGAATCAAAGAATTTGGTTGGAAGGGACATTTAAGCCCAGTGCCACCCCCTGCCATGGGCAGGGACACCTCCCACTGGGTCAGGGGGCTCCAAGCCCCATCCAACCTGGCCTGGAACACCTCCAGGGATGGGGCAGCCACCACTGCTCTGGGCACCCTGGGCCAGGGCCTCCCCACCCTCACAGCAAAACATTTCTCCCCAAGATCTCATCTCAATCTCCCCTCTTTCAGCTCAAAACCCTTCCCCTCGTCCCATCCCTGCACCCCCTGATCCAGAGCCCCTCCCCAGCTTTCCTGCAGCCCCTTTCAGCCCTGGGAGCTGCTCTAAGGTCTCCCCAGAGCCTTCTCCTCTCCAGGCTGGACAACCCCAACTCTCCCAGCCTGCCCTCGTACGGGAGCTGCTCCATCCACCCTTGGCGTGGCCAACGCTCTCTTTTTGTGCCCTAGCACAGCTTCTCTGCTGGGAATGCGCTCTGCGGATCAGGAGCCTGTCTAAACATTAAAACTGTTCAGGCAAACACCAGCTGGGTCTCTGTCCTGTTAGCAAATAAAAGCCTCTATTTCAAATTAGTGTTGCAAGAAGACCCATGTTTAAACAGTTCCATTGTTTTCCCCTGGAAAATAAATAACTGAAATACAAACAGCACCGAGAGCTCCTGGGGAAAGCGCTCGGGCTAAGCCGCTGCAGCCACCAGGAGATCCGCGTGGCCTCTCCGCCGCGCTGCGGGGACAAGGGACAGCACAACAATTAGGATTATGCCGGTGCTGAAAGAGGCACAGAAAAACGGTTTGCTCGGCTCGCCCAGCAGCGGGGATGGAAACGTGCTGGAAGCTTGGGCAGAGGCTGCGAGAGTCCCCAGCCCCCCCGCTTGAGGGGCCTCTCCTCTTTTTCTCCTCTTTTCCCTTTCTTTACCATTTTCCCCCTCTTTCCTTTTTCCTCCCTTTCCTCCTTCATTTCCCTTTATTCCCTTACCTCTTTTCTCCTTTTCCCTTTTCCCCATTCCTCTCCTTTTCCCCATTCCTCTCCTTTTCCCCATTCCTCCCCTTTCTCCCTTTTTCTCTTCCTCCTTTCCCCCTTTTCTCCTTTTCCATTTTTTCCCTTTTTCTCCTTTTCCCCTTTTCCCCATTCCTCCTCTTTTCCCCATTTCCCCCCTTTTCCCCATTCCCCCTTCTCCCCTTTTCTCTTCCTCCTTTCCCCCTTTTTCTCCTTTTCCCCTTTTTTCCCTTTTCTCCTTTTCTCCTCTTCCCTTTTTCCCTTTCCCCCTTCCCCCTTTTTTTTACATTTCCTTTTCTTTTTTCCCTTTTCCTTTTTCTCTTTTTTCCCTTTTCCCCATTTCCCTCCCCTTTTCCCCTCTTCCCCTTCCCCCCTTTTCTCTCCCCTCCTTCCACCTTTTCCTTTTCTCCCTTCCCCTCTTTTCTCCTTTCCCTTTTTTTCCCTTTTCTCCTTTCCCTTCTCCCCTTTTTCCCTATTCCTCCCCCCTTTCTCCCTTTTTTTTTTCCCCCCTTTCCCTTTTCCCCCTCTTTTCTCCTTTCCTCCCTTTTTCTCTTTTCCCATTTCTCATTTTCCCTTTCCCCCCCCTTCTTTCATGGCAGGGGGGTTGGAACTGGGTGATCTTTAAGGTCCCTTCCAACTCCAACCACTCCATGGATCCCCCAGAGCTCCCCCCCCCCCCCCCCCACTGCTGGGCTGCACAACCCCTGCTGTGGAGGTGAGGACCCCATCCTGCGCTGTCCTTGCCCTTTTTCCCCCCTTTCTGCTGCAAACTCTGCTTTTTCTCTCTATTTAAGCACTAGAGGGCTGCAAAGAACCGCTTTTCGCAGCTGCAGACACCGATTCAGGCTCTGCAGCCTGAATTAAAGGATGCTGACATGGGATGGTTTGGTTGCCCTTACCTGGACCGGGGTGCTGAGATGCGGAGTTGTGAAGCAGTGCCGCCTCACACCTGGGATGGAAACAACAGACAGACATCACAAAATCACAAAACATAACACTTTCGGTTTGTCCCAAGTGCAGCCCCTCCGCTCGAGGCAGGATCATCGAGAGACGCTTGCTCAGAGCTGTGTCCTGGTGGGTTTTCAGCATCGCCAAGGTCAGAGACACCACAACCTCTCTGGAGTTTTTGAGAGCTCCCGTGTATATAAAAAACCCATGTTTCTGTGTGGAAATGGAATCTCTGAATCTCAGTTTGTGCCCATTCCCCTGAGAAGAGCCCAGCTCCATCCTCTGGCTGTGGTGACAGCGGTGGTTAATTACAAGATGACTGTGCTCTAGGATTAATTGAACACCTAGAAAACCCCCAGGTGTCGAGTTAAAATAGGGCGACTGGTCTAGAATGGACCTTGTGAGGCTGTGAGACCAACCCTTGCATCCCAGATCTTTGAGTCCTCCGATGGCTGTTCCTGATCTCCAGCCTTCGTTTATTCAGGGCTGGTTCAAGCTGAGAGAGGGGAGATTGAGGTGAGATCTGAGGGAGAAATGTTTTGCTGTGAGGGTGGGGAGGCCCTGGCCCAGGGTGCCCAGAGCAGTGGTGGCTGCCCCATCCCTGGAGGTGTTCCAGGCCAGGTTGGATGGGGCTTGGAGCCCCCTGATCCAGTGGGAGGTGTCCCTGCCCACGGCAGGGGGTGGCACTGGATGGGCTTGGAGGTTCCTTCCAACCCAACCCATGCCATGACTCTACGGTTTATACCCGGTTGTGGTGGTGTTGGCACTGCCCGTCGGTTCAATGCCTTCCCTCCCCGTGCCCAGCTCCCTCCTCTCCAGTCACTGCCGTAGTTTTTGTCTCACCCTCTGATCCAAGCTTTTCCCTTCCAGGTGCTGAGCACGTACACAGCAAATCCAGCTTGCACACAGAGCTATTACATTTTTATCTCTTTTTATCATATTCAAGACTGTTAAGGCCACCCCACCAGGCTTATGGTTTCCCCTGAGTTTTGCTTTTATTATCCAAAAACTTTATCTGGATCCGCATTGCTCTTTTAGTGCCTAAAGTCATCGATAAAAGTAGAAAGGCAAACAGAGCTGGTTTGTTTGGACCCGAGGGAGTGGCAGGAAGATGCCAGGGGAGGGTTAGGTTGGACATCAGGAGAAGGTTCTCACCCAGAGGGTGGTGGAGCCCTGGAACAGCTCCCAGGGAAGCAGTCACAGCCTGACAATATTCCAGCAGCATTTGACCTTCAGACACACGGTGTGAATGTTGGGGTGTCCCGTGCAGAGACAGAAGTTGGATTCGTTGATCCTTGTGGGTCCCTTCCAGCTCAGGACATCCTGTGATTTGAAGGTCTCCCAGGAGCCTCTTTCCAGCGTCTCTTACTGCGAGCCGCTCCGCCCAAACTAAAGCAACCATGTGCTGCTTGAAAAATGTCGTCTGGGAGACTCAACCTCTTTCTTCTTCCCAACTGGGATTCACAGAACCAGGATCAAGGGCATCAGGTGGACATTTAAGGCTGATAGGGAAGGAGCTCGTTTTATCCCAGGTGAACATCCTAAAAACCCAGCCTCGTCCTCCTGGAAGCACCTGGTTCTCTCCTATCAAACCAGACAAACGTGAATTATAGCTCCCTTTTTCCGTTGTTTTCCAACCACCCCTTCTCCTGAATACTTAAAAATACTGAAAAAAACCTGAATATTGGGCTTGAAAGCTTTGGAAAAAAAGCCCTACGTGTATAGGGGTGTTTTTTCTTATTTAAAAAAGATGTAATTAGACAGCCACAGCAGGACAGAATTTACAGTATAATTATGCAAGGAGAAGTCATCGAGGCCAACGTCTGCTCTTCAGTCAAGACAGGCAACATCTCAGCCCGCGATAACCCTATTAACGGCGGCTGATGAATAATACAAGTTCCCTATGTTTGCTTTAGGGTGCGATTCACCTCGTGCAGAGGGGTCAGCGCGAGCGCCGTGTTCTGCTCAAGCCTTCTTTAATCCCTATAAATAAGGCATAAGCGATGCGTGGCCTTGCACTGTTCCTTTCCGCGGGGGCGAAGCGCAGCCTCATGAAATCTTCGTCTCAGCGCGCCCCTTCTCCTTGTAATCCCGTTCGATACCAACTGGAGAACAATCTACTGCGTTTATCGCTCTCTTTTTCCGTTGCTGTGTTTTCAGGCAGACAATTCATATTTGGGTGCTGGTGACTGACTTCTCTGGGCACTAAACCCCCTTAAAACTAAATACATAATTACATATATATAATATATAATATATAAAAATACATATAATAATAGATAAAATAATATATAATAATATATATAATAATATCACATATTACAGCATTAATATAATACAGCATAATATTACATAATACAGCATTACATACATATTACAGCATTATAATCAATATTTAATACATATATTTTGCAGGGAAACATCCAAGTACTCCAACACCTATTTCCTTGCTTTCTTCCTGTATCAGGAAGCAAAAACGCAAATGCAGGGACAGAAAACACGAAGATATTCTCTGGCTGTTGACTTCCTTTTTCCAGTTCTGATCGTTTCTCCCCTTCCTTTATCCGCTGAGCGGATGGGAAAGGGGGAAAGGATGAAAACAAGGTGAGAAAGCCCAGGTAATGGGGAAAAATTGCAATTGAAAGCAAAGAAAAAGGGGCAGCTTTAGAAGCCAGATCTTACAGGTTGTCTTGTTTTTCTACTCTCATGACAAGAAATCTTCTATAGAGACAAATTGCTTGGAAACAAAGTATTTTCCAGCAATCCAACTCGGAATGATCCAACCCCGGCGACGGAGGATGGAACAAGGGCCGGGCAGGCTGTGTGGGGACGCAGAGGGCATCCACAAAGTGGTCAAATTCAAGGCTGCCTGTTTCCCCGGCACCTTCCCTTTAAGAGAGTCTTGTCTTGGCAAAAGGGATTTCAAATACATCTCCTTTTCTCCCATTTGCCACCAGATGGCACGGACAGACCGGGCGAGCGCCAAGGCAAGCAATGGGTCAGGGAAGGACAACGGACCTGGGTGGGGATGAGACCCCCGGCAGCACCTGGCCAAGGGTGAAGGTCCACGCCAGACCACGTTGTTGAAGGAGAAAGATGCTTTAAGGTAAATTTCTGTCCCTAACAAGCGAACCCACATCTTTCCACAATATATTCCTTCTGATTAAAATGAAAATAGAAGAGAGGTGCTCACTCAGGTTGATCATTTGGCCATCAGCACCAACGACGACGTGTTTTCCCTCTCCCCTCTACGTGACGGCGTTATTGCCCGCTGCAACGAGGAGCTCGGCCAAAATTCAGAGCAAATCCGAGCCAGCCCCGTGAGCAACACCTGAGCCCCAAGCCTGTGCACTTTTCTAGTTTAAATTCGCCTTCGCCTGATGCTCTGCAGAGATTCTCAGCGAGGGACGTCGCCGCGAATGAGACCGGGGCACAAGGACGGCGTCAGAGCTCTGTCGCTGCCTTTTACCCACCTTGTGCATTGGGAAGGGACACGAGGAGGTGACAACACAGGGAGAAACCGAGCTGGCGCGTTCCTGTCTCTGTTCGAACAGCACAAGAGGTCAAGATATTGAGCAACGAGCATCCTATCGCAGCCTGGGTTTTGCCTTTTCCCTTTCAGCATCTTTCTTTCGTGCCCGTCACACGCTAAATGGGGGATGTGTGAGGACAGGTACGGTTGGACTCGATCTCAGAGGTCTTTTCCAAGACTCTGTGATTCTAAACGCAATCTCCAGCATTTTTGAGTTGTTTAATTACTTTTCTCAGCAGCGTTTGTGTTGATTACATTTTTCTCTTTGGCTAAGAGAGCAGGAGGATGCCTCACACCGGGAGCAAATCACTGGTTGATTGGCAGCGCTTCCCAGAATGGCTTCGGATCCCTCCAACCTGGTGCTAAAAATGCTAATGGTGTCCTGAAGCAATGCTAAACTCCTTCAAAAATACCTTTTTAATTTCTCTATTGCAGGCCAAGAACTGATAGAGGGAGCTGCTCTGACGCTCATTGCTCCTGGTGTTTATGGCTGGACCCCAAGGTCACATTGCTGCTGCTCCTGCGCTGAGGAAGATTCAGCCCTGGCCATCCTCGAGAGATGTTTGTGGAAGGGTCCCCTGAAATGGCTTTGGCATCTTTTCCGAGGAGGATTTTCCTAAAGCAGTAATGAAACTGCCCTAATAGCAAATAAAGCCATGATTGTCATCACCTCAGTGGCTACGGAGCACGTCTGCTCGTTGGCTCCGCAATGCGTGGAGGTGCTTCCAGCTGCGGTCTGTCCTCCTGCTGTGGTTGCAATGTCTTCTCCTTCCAGGCACCTGGTCTCTGCCACTCTGCTGACGTCTTTCCAAACATGTGGTGACCCCAAGCCCTCACCAGTGCCAAGAAGGAGAACAACTCCCATGTCTTACACACCACGTGCTGCTCAAAACCCCTCTTTTATTTGCTTTTCATAGAATCATGGAATGAGTTGAGTTGGAAGGGACCTCGAAGCCCATCCAGTGCCACCCCCTGCCATGGGCAGGGACACCTCCCACTGGATCAGGGGGCTCCAAGCCCCATCCAACCTGGCCTGGAACACCTCCAGGGATGGGGCAGCCACCACTGCTCTGGGCACCCTGGGCCAGGGCCTCCCCACCCTCACAGCAAAACATTTCTCCCTCAGATCTCACCTCAATCTCCCCTCCTGCAGCTCAAAACCATTTCCCCTCATCCCATCCAGAGCCCCTCCCCAGCTTTCCTGCAGCCTCCCCTTTTCTGTTTCTTTTTTGGTGATGCACAAGCATCGTGGGGTTCCTGTATTCTGTGGGCTGGGCTGTCCCTCCCAATCCCTTTCTGCACCAGCACCATGTAGCCAGTTCCTTCCCTCACGTAGGATTTCTGCATCCACTTGCCTTTATCCTCTTGGCTCCAGACCATTTTTCCAGTGGAATGAATCTTTTGGAATCATCACTTTGTCCTCCAGAGGGCCACACACTTCCCTTCCTCTCAGGAGCAACATCTGCCACGGGATGGGCTCTCCAGAGCCTCCCATTAGGAGATGGAAACACAAATCAGTGTCCTGGCTTGGGGCAATAACTGGTTCCTATCCCTTTCTGGAGACCCTGGACCTTTTTCCACGTCTCCTGGGTGGGAGAGAAACTGCTGTGAGTTGGAAGATGCCTTGCCCTGGGTTGAGGAAGAAGGAACATTCACCACCAAAACCCCCTCTTGAACACAAGTTGCTTAAGTTCATTTCTCCCCCCGACCTGCAAGCTTGATTTTTACGTACTGTGGTAAATGTTCTGCCTCGAAAAGACCCACAGATGAATAAAATATCAGGCCGTCACTCTGCCGTGCTCCTTCTAAAGAGAAATTGCTTAAAGCAGCAAGAACGACGTCTAATCTTGGGACTCGGGGAGCCGGCGTTCACCGGCGTCTGTGTGAGTGGGGGAGGTGGGGGTCACTGCGGTTTATCCTCATGAATAATGAATGTGACACGGCAGCTACGCAAACGTCACCTAACGAGCTCCAAACTAAATAAAAATCTTGTTTGTTCCGTCAGTTCCTCACCAGTCTCCTCTCCCGGCCCTCGCTTGGGTTTTCAGAATGGAACGGATTTATTTGAAGCTGTGGAAGTGGGCGATGAGCGGAGAACATCGGGTGCCCTTACGAATCCCAGGGCTTTGAGCCATTTGTGCAGCCTATAAATACAAGACAGGATTCCTGGGTTGAATACACACGGGGATCTGGTCCTCGTCAAGATTTCATGGCCTTCCATACGACTGACGGAGAAATAATCAGCACTTGGCAACTTTCCGCGGAATCATGGAATGGTTTGGGTTGGAAGGGACCTCAAAGCCCAGCCAGTGCCACCCCCTGCCATGGGCAGGGACGCCTCCCACTGGGTCAGGGGGCTCCAAGCCCCATCCAACCTGGCCTTGAACACCAAGTTAAACATCAGGTTATTCTAGACCAAACCATTTGGTCTCTTCTCCCAAATGGCAGCGATAGGGCAAGAGGAAATGGCCAGATGGTGCCAGGGCAGGTTCAGATTAGACATCAGGAAAAATTCCTTCACCAAAAGAGTTATCAGACAGTGGAAAGGCTGCCCGGGGAGGTGTCTGAGTCACCATCCCTCAAGGGATTCAGAAGACAGGTAGAGGAGGTGCTCAGGGATCTGGTTTGGTAGTGGACAGGTATGTTGGACTCGATGATCTCAAAGATCTTTTCCAGCCACGCAATTCTTTGATTCTATGAGTCTATGATTTCAGGCCTGACCTTCTCTTAACCACCCGGTGACAGCCAGAGGTGAGATCCAGGACTGTCAGGTCTTCTGACGGTTCCTTAACCCCGGTGCATCCTTCACCTTGCTCTTCCAGTGCAAAACACCGACGCTTACTGCGCCCCCAGGCTGGAGCGTGGCTTTTCAGGGCTGCACCCCGACAGATGGGGAGTGGTCAGCGTGACACGGCTCCACAAAAGGATTTTGTTCTATAACACAAGGCTGGACGGCTTCCAGCTCTTTGACAAACCTGGACCGGCCGGATGCAACTCCAATCCGATGAAAAATGACAATGCTCACCCTCAAGACCAGGAGTGATGGAGGTGCTGCTTCACCCCTTGCCCCTCTTCCTCCTCGCTTTCAAACAAACGTGCAAACGCGTCGCCCAAAGCAACATCGAGCCAGAAGCTGCAGACATCATTTCTCTACCCGGGTAACCTTTACGCCTCCGATGAACAATATTTTACACGAGGCACTGCTTGAACAGAAGTCACTGCATTATTTTTTATACCTCAGTCTCTTGTCAGGAAGCAGCTGGAGTAAATTCTCCTTGGACAGCCGGGTGAAATCCTGACCCGCGTGCTGATCGTTGCTGTGTTTTCTCAACTCAGAGCAGGAGCGAGAGCGTGTGTTGGGTTATTGGTAAATCCAGGTCAGCTTTCACCTTTATTTTTTCTCTTCTTTTTTTTTTGGCACCTGTACGTGTCCGGCTTTGGTTGCGTTGTGCTTTTCCGTTCTGATCGGTAACACAACCTGACAACAAGACATTCGCATCCAAACAGCCAGGTCTAGGTTTGATCTGCCTGATGTTTTGCTGCAGACAAACCACTCTGCCTGGGTGTGTTTGCGACGGTTTGCAGCTCTGACTCGGCGCAGGAGCAGGTCAGTGTGCTGGACACCGGTCACCCCAGTGGGACACAGCCCCCTGGGTTCTGAGCCCACTTCTCTCCCACACCTTGTGCCAGCGTCTCACCCGTGCTGGGCACAACCCTAAACAGGTAATTTAAATAAAGGAGCTTGTCGATGGGAAATCATCAAGTAGCCAGCAGGGTGAGGGAGGGGGTTCTGCCCCTCTGCTGCTCAGGTGAGACCCCACCTGGAGCCCTGAGCACAGGAAGGACCTGGAGCTGTTGGCGCGAGTCCAGAGGAGGCCACGGAGATGATCCGAGGGCTGGAGCAGCTCCTGTACGAGGACAGGCTGGGAGAGTTGGGGTTGTTCAGCCTGGAGAGGAGAAGGCTCTGGGGAGACCTTAGAGCAGCTCCCAGGGCTGAAAGGGCTGCAGGAAAGCTGGGGAGGGGCTCTGGATCAGGGAGTGCAGGGATGGGATGAGGGGAAGGGTTTTCAGCTGCAAGAGGGGAGATTGAGATGAGATGTGGGGGAGAAATGTTTTGCTGTGAGGGTGGGGAGGCCCTGGCCCAGGGTGCCCAGAGCAGTGGTGGCTGCCCCATCCCTGGAGGTGTTCCAGGCCAGGTTGGATGGGGCTTGGAGCCCCCTGACCCAGTGGGAGGTGTCCCTGCCCATGGCAGGGGGTGGCACTGGGTGGGCTTTGAGGTCCCTTCCAACCCAAACCATTCTGTGATTCTATGAATTTTGTTTCTGTTTTTTCTGCTGTGCCCCTCGTGCTGCCCGGGGAGCAGCACGCTGGCAGGTGCCCTACGGCAGCCAGGAACAAATCGGACTGTGTCCTGCTGTCAGACAGCTCTCATGATGAACAGCCCGTCTTCCGATGAAGAACAGCCACGTTCCTACTCTTCACCTGATGGAAACGATGCCAAGCAATTACTGAAATTGAGTGTGAAATGGTGCCAGGGACACGCTGCCCGACGCAGGCACCAAGGTGAGGAGCCGGATCGGTGCCGCTGCCAGCAGGCAGCTCCCCTGCCCTCTCAATCCCAATTCCAGGACCTCCAAGAAGGCCTGGCCAACAGAGAGCATCCACGCCATGATCGCACCTGCCCTCCAGTGCAGGGGGGAAGGGAAGGGAAGGGAAGGGAAGGGAAGGGAAGGGAAGGGAAGGGAAGGGAAGGGAAGGGAAGGGAAGGGAAGAGAAGAGAAGAGAAGAGAAGAGAAGAGAAGAGAAGAGAAGAGAAGAGAAGAGAAGAGAAGAGAAGAGAAGAGAAGAGAAGAGAAGAGAAGAGAAGAGAAGAGAAGAGAAGAGAAGAGAAGAGAAGAGAAGAGAAGAGAAGGAAAAAAGAAAGGAAAATATAAAGAGAAAAAAGAGAAGAAAGGAAAAGAGAATAAAAAAGAGGCAGGGGAAAGGGAAGGAAAGGGAAGGAAAGGGAAGGAAAGGGAAGGAAAGGGAAGGAAAGGGAAGGAAAGGGAAGGAAAGGGAAGGAAAGGGAAGGAAAGGGAAGGAAAGGGAAGGAAAGGGAAGGAAAGGGAAGGAAAGGGAAGGAAAGGGAAGGAAAGGGAAGGAAAGGGAAGGAAAGGAAAGGAAAGGAAAGGAAAGGAAAGGAAAGGAAAGGAAAGGAAAGGAAAGGAAAGGAAAGGAAAGGAAAGGAAAGGAAAGGAAAGGAAAGGAAAGGAAAGGAAAGGAAAGGAAAGGAAAGGAAAGAAGGAAAAGGTGGAGGCTGCAGTGATCAAAGGTATGAGGTCAGGTACACGTGGGAGGTGTTTAACACTGGTTTGTAGAGCCATCGTCTCCCAGCAAAGACAGATTTGCTGTTGGACCATCTTACCTCTATGCGATGGGCTCAGCTCACATTTAACCGGTGCCCGGTTTCTGAGGGCAGCTAGGAGACACCGTGCTCTGCATGGTACGGTTTATTTTGAGCAAGCAGATGGCATCTACTACATCATCTCAGCCTCCCTGAGAGACCGAGAGGGATGTTTTACAAGGGCGTGTAGTGGTAACGCAAGGGATAACGGCTTTAAGGTCAAAGAGGGGAGATTGAGATGAGATCTGGGGGAGAAATGTTTTGCTGTGAGGATGGGGAGGCCCTGGCCCAGGGTGCCCAGAGCAGTGGTGGCTGCCCCATCCCTGGAGGGGTTCCAGGCCAGGTTGGATGGGGCTTGGAGCCCCCTGATCCAGTGGGAGGTGTCCCTGCCCATGGCAGGGGGTGGTACTGGATGGGCTTTGAGGTCCCTTCCAACACAACCCATCCCATGATTCTACGAGAACCTTTCTATCCTTTCCCCTGTGCCTTAAGCCTGGCTCATTAATCATGGAATCACCGCTCACGGGAAACCACACAAGGACTGAGTCATACCCCAAATATTTAGACATTCATGGCTTTATCTTGTGCAGAAACAAAGACGAGAAAAATCAGGCGCCTGGTTAACGTGCCTCCTAACTGCTTTTACGTCAAGAACTGATGCATTTTGTGTCCTTTGCAACAACCATGAGGCTGGTTGGTTTGAAAGCTTCGTGTGGACACGGCCCTCTCTAAAAGAAGGTACCGAGGGCTTCTGCCGTGCCTCGGGTGGGGCAGCACAGCGTTCTGCACACAGGCAGAAACAGGATTCCTCCAGAAAGCCCCAGACCTTGCAGAAGGAGGTCACGCATCCTCAGCCCAGCGGCTTTACCCATATAATAGAAAGAGGCACCCACGCGTGCTACGCTGCCATCCATCACCTCCTAAAGTCAAGCACCAAAGGCTCCCTCACCGTCACGCGGTGCCTACATTTTTTGCCACTCCTGCCCTCCTCATTTTCACCGCGGATCCCAGAGGAGCTCTGGAAACATGAAGAGATGGGATGAGAAAAGCTCCGAATCGCACATCGTTTCCCTCGGTGCCGGCACAACGGTGTTTACTTTGATGAGGAACTCGGCGTAACCGCTGAACGCGCAACAACCTTGCACAGATACTTAAATTAAATAGGAAAGATGCTGCTTTTAAACAAAACAAAGTCTTGCTTTAACGACAGCAGCAGCTACGACACCCACAGCCTTACAAAGAACGCTGTCGGCATGGGGGACTCTGACAGCAGCTCTCCCCCTGCCCTCCCTCCACCTTTTATTTTCCGTATTTTTTCACTCTGAGCATTTGAAAGTCAAGGGAACAAACTGTCTCTGCCTGCTTTTTTTTTTTTTTGCAGAGAAAGAATAGGAAAGGGATTTTTTTTTTTTTCTCTAAGGGAAGTCTGAAAATAGCTACAAGCATCCGAACCCCCGCACAGGTAAAAGCAAAATGCTAGCGAACGGCACCTGAGCATGGTACAGGGGGGTGCTAAGGAGGGAGATACCTGTAACATCTCACTGTTGGACAGTGGTGCTGGCTGCATCTCCATAAAGTAAGATTCCAAGCTGAGAAAGGTGGGGTTGTTCAGCCTGGAGAGGAGAAGGCTCTGGGGAGACCTTAGAGCAGCTCCCAGTGCTGAAAGGGGCTGCAGGAAAGCTGGGGAGGGGCTCTGGATCAGGGAGTGCAGGGATGGGACGAGGGGGAACAGTTTTGAGCTGCAAGAGGGGAGATTGAGATGAGATCTTGGGGAGAAATGTTTTGCCGTGGAGGTGCCACCAGCAGCAGCCAAATGTTTGTGTGCGTCGTGTAGGGATGTGAGCAACCATCTGGGCAGCGCGGTGGAAGCACGTTCAGTCCGTATCTCTAGAAGTTAAGTCATATTTGCACGTTGAGAAGGTAAGAAGGCTTTGCAGCTGTAACAGGAACTGACAAGCGAGATTGTCCATCTTCAGCAAAATTGTCAGAGGGGTTGCTTTGATTTCAATCTGCCGTTTTCTTGATATGAGGGGGAATGGGAACAAAGGGAGGGGTTGTTTTGTGGGGTCCAACCCTCATTGCGTTCGCTCGCTCCATCCAGATGTGAGGTTGAGCCCTTTCCTGCTGCTTCTGTTCACTGGAGAGGGGTTTGTGAAAGCACATTGAACACATTTGCATTGGAATCAAGCGGAGTTGAACGTGATGCAACAAAGTGAACTGGGTTCAGTTTTGGGCCCCTCACTCCAAGAAGGACATTGAGGGGCTGGAGCGCGTCCAGAGAAGGGACCGGAGCTGGGGAGGGGCTGGAGAACAAGTCCTACGAGGAGAGACTGAGGGAGCTGGGGTTGTTCAGCCTGGAGAAGAGGAGGCTGAGGGGAGAGCTCATCCCTGTCTGCAACTGCCTGAAAGGAGGCTGTGACGGGGTGGGGGCTGGGCTCTGCTCACAAGTGACAGTGATGGGACAAGAGGGAACGGCCGCAAGTTGCACCAGGGGAGGTTTAGACTGGACATTGGGAAGAATTTCTTCACTGAAAGGGTGGTCAGGGGTTGGCACAGCTGCCCAGGGAGGGGGTGGAGTCGCCATCCCTGGAGGGGTTTAAAAAATGGGTGGATGAGTTCCTTAGGGACAGGGTTTAGTGGGGAGACAGGCACGGCTGGACTCGGTGATCTCAGAGGTCTCTTCCAACCTTCTATGATTCTGATTCTGATTCTAAATCAGGCAGCTGGGACAGCACTGCTGGTAACCCAGAAACCCACCAACGTGAGAAAAGCTTCGGCTCTCCCTGCCCTCGTTACATCTCCTCCGTGGTCCAGAGAGAAGTTCAGGCACCACAACTGCCAGTCCAGCAGGAAATTCCCATTAAAACACACACAACCCCCAGCTCCGAGAGCCAGAGGGTGCCCTCCCCATAATTGGGCAGGTTAGACTCATGCTCAAGTTTAATGGCAATTTAAATCCCTCTCTCACTCTGATGCAGAAGCGTTAACGCTTTGATCAAGGCCTTTCAACTCTTCATCAAGCGCGGCGCAGAGACGACTCTCTCGTAATGAACCAGGGGACCCCGAGTGCTTAAAACATCAAAACTAGGCAAATCTCCTTTTTCTTTCATTTTAAACCCTCCAGTCTGCGGTTCAAACCTGCCCTTTTCCTACTCCTTCCCAGGTCTCGTTATGAATGAATGATGCAATTAGGGTTATTATTGTGTTTGTAAGGCTAGGAATAATTAATGCATTGATTAAAAAAATAAGAAATTACGCAATTGGAGCAGAGAAGAAACCCGATCTCTTTTTTTACAGGAGATTGTTTCCTAGGAGGTTTCCTTCTGTTACAGAAATATTTACTTGTAATCAGAAAAACATTTCCTTGTAGTGAAAGAATAAGAAATCATTTTCTCCGCAGCCTAATGGGCAGAGGCATGTGTTTTTAATAAACAGATGGGAAGATATTTTGTCTGCAGTCGGGAATTAGTATTCAGGAGCTTTACAACGCTCGTAAATCTCCATGCCTTTTCTTTCTTTTTATTTAATTAAGGCAATTTTCAGTCTGTGTCCTCTGAAGTCCTCGTAGTTTCACCGAGTCGTTCCATGATCGTTTAGGCTGTGCTACAGTTTTCGGCGTCTGAGCTTTAATTATGGTGAGGTTCCCCGGCTCTGTTGAATTTCACTCTTTCCCTGCTCTGTTAGGTTTTCATCAGCAAGTTTTTTTGGATGTGATCTTTAAATCTGCTGCCATCTTCCAAACCCAATTGTCTTCACATAGAGGTGTTCAAGGCCAGGTTGGATGGGGCTTGGAGCCCCCTGATCCAGTGGGAGGTGTCCCTGCCCATGGCAAGGGGTGGCACTGGATGGGCTTTGGGGTCCCATCCAACCCAAATCATTCCATGATTCTATGAGTCTGTGTCTTTGCCTCCACCGTAGAGCCCCACCATGAAAAGAGACCCCCAGTTACATCCTTGGCATCCATTTCTCTTCCACCCTGTAGGTTGTTTTCCAGTGATGGTGGTTTTTTTAAGGCTCTGATCCTTGGCTGTTGGCTTTGTAAGGAGTTTTGAGAGTTGGATCAGCATCATCGTGTGCTTTGCTTTACAAATACAGAACAACGCGATGGCTCTTGCCACACAAACTGAGCAACCTGCCCATCTCCTGGCATCTTGTAGCCTCCGATGGGCTCCAACCAGGCACTTCCCACCTTGAGAAGGTACTGGGATGGGTGAATGGGAGCCTGCTGTACCTTTCCCTCCTCATTCCTTTCCATTCCGAGCACAGCATCGTTATTAGGAATGAAGTTTTTACATATTACAGTTTGCCCAGCCGGGTCACAATGTGCAATAAATCTTTGACAAGCCAAGCACTGCTTCTTGCTGGGTACGGTGGATGCTTGGCCCCATTAAGAATAATAGCATGAATAACCATAAGCCATTAATTTTGACGAGATCAGGCCCATAGCACCTTAAAAAGAGAGTACTGACACCATGGGAGACATTTGGGTATTTCCACTGTTCACTCCCTTAATGAATAAAAATATGAAAGTGGCTGCACTTTACCTGACAGACAAGGACCCAGAGCCCACGGCCAAGTTTGTCCTGTCAGCACAAGACGGGGGAAAAGTGCTGAGAAATCACTGCCAGCTCTCTGAGAAGTCGCAGCCATGGAAAGAAGTCCCAACAGCACCTACATGGAGAATCCCGGGGTCTGGGAAACGGCCTTTCACAGGGCGAGCAGAATTATCTCCTGCAAATTCAATAATAAGGAATAACCCCCCCAACATTCTCATTTGAGATTGGCCAGAGATACATCCATCAGGATTCTCTGGTTTTTCATAGAACCATGGACTGGGTTGGGTTGGAAGGGACCTCAAAGCTCATTCAGTTCCACCCCCTGCCATGGGCAGGGACACCTCCCACTGGATCAGGGGGCTCCAAGCCCCATCCAACCTGGCCTGGAACACCTCCAGGGATGGGGCAGCCACCACTGCTCTGGGCACCCTGGGCCAGGGCCTCCCCACCCTCACAGCAAAACATTTCTCCCCAAGATCTCATCTCAATCTCCCCTCTTGCAGCTCAAACCCTTCCCCCTCGTCCCATCCCTGCACCCCCTGATCCAGAGCCCGTCCCCAGCTTTCCTGTAGAACCACTTCGCCCATTCATGCCTGAGCCTCCCCACATGAAAAGTCTTTCCGAAATCTCTCGAGAACCACAGAGATGAACTGGTATTTATCTTTGGTTACCATGTTCTTTTTTTTTCAGCTGCAACTTCGATGCAGTTTTCAATGAACACTCCGTGTTTTGCATGAGCAGTGCCAGGCTCCAGAGAGAAGGGGTTTTAAGGAAAATATAATACTCTTTGATAAATCACACACTGCGGAAAGCATTAGTCTGTGTGTTATCTACGTGTCTGGGTGTGAAACATTAACCAGAAAAAAAGGAGGAGATATTCAAAATTGTTGCTAAAAATCCAATAAAACGCAACAAGAAGTAACTTCCAGTAACAGCAACGCTTTGCACCGAAGGGCTCTTTCATCTGTGGATTGGAAAACATTTTCCTTACAGATAACGACTGTTTACAACATTGACACACTTCGTTATGTCTATATTTAGACTGCAGTAATGCTAAAGCAGATTTCAAGGTGCAGGACTTCCAACGATGAACACCAAATGTATACAGAGCACGAGGCACTTCCCGACCCCGGAGACATTCGAAATGATATGGGCAAAGAATCAGAGACTGAAATTAATTTTTTAGTGCTCAGAGACATAAATCATTGCATAACAGAATGGTTTGGGTTGGAAGGGACCTCAAAGCCCACCCAGTGCCACCCCCTGCCATGGGCAGGGACACCTCCCACTGGGTCAGGGGGCTCCAAGCCCCATCCAACCTGGCCTTGAGCACCTCCAGGGATGGGGCAGCCACCGCTGCTCTGGGCACCCTGGGCCAGGGCCTCCCCACCCTCACAGCAAAACATTTCTCCCCAAGATCTCATCTCCATCTCCCCTCTTGCAGCTCAAAACCATTCTCCCTCATCCCCTCCCTGCCCTCCCTGATCCAGAGCCCCTCCCCAGCTTTCCTGCAGCCCCTTTCAGCACTGGGAGCTGCTCTAAGGTCTCCCCAGAGCCTTCTCCTCTCCAGGCTGAACAACCCCAACTCTCCCAGCCTGGCCTCGTACAGGAGCTGCTCCAGCCCTGGGATCATCTCCCGTGGCCTCCTCTGGACTCGCTCCAACAGCTCCAGGTCCCTCCTGTGCTCAGGACTCCAGAACTGGACCCAGGGCCCCAGGTAGGGTCTCACAGAGCGGAGCAGAGGGGCAGAACCCCCTCCCTCCCCTGCTGCTCCCCCTGCTCTGGATGCAGCCCAGGACACGGGGGGTTTCTGGGCTGGGAGCGCACATTGCCGGCTCACTTCTCATCCCCCAGCACCCCAAGTCCTTCTGCTCAAGGCTGCTCCCAATGCATTCTATACCCAAATAACCAAAATCAGACAGTGTCAATCCTATTCACGCTTTCCTCTCTGCTGGGTCCTCCCGCTCACGGCCCTCAAGCCAGGTGCCTTCAAGTGGCAACATCTGGGCCAAGCAGACTGGCATCAATAAGCAGAGACTTTTGATACACCATTAAATTCTCCAAGGTTGTCATCAAATGGAATACTGGATTACACCGTGTGAGATGTTTTCATCCATCGGTACCACTGCTCTTATTTCCACGGCGCCAGAGAATTTTTGATGTGTGTCCACGCATGCTGCACACTTGGAGGAGCCTGGGTTCACGTTAGAATCCTCATCGTTCCTCCTGCCAAATTCCTTTCCTTGCTGTCTTATTTATAAATGACTCTTTTATGAATGCTTTTGCTTGATGTGTGCTTCAATTAACTAAGATTTGGGTAACCCTTCCACTTCAAGTTAATCAACGATCGCCGTGAGGGACCTGAACATCTCAAAGCATCCCGGATAACGGCGATAGATGCAGGTAGTATTTGACCAGCGCTCTCCATGCCTTAAAACACAGCTACAAGTGAATAAATCAAAATAAAAGCCCAAACACAGCTGCAAACACGAGTTTCGCTGTGCTCTGCCTCAGGTTCGGCACTGTCGGATCGCACCGACTGCAGCAGGGAGCTGGAACGCAGAGCCAGGGAAAATGTGCTGACGGTAATAAAATAGCACGTTGCCTTGGAACCGACACACGCAGCGCAGCGCTTGGCTTGCGTTATTTTTTCTTCTTGTAGCTTTCTCTGGGAAGAAAGGAGCCCTAAATCTCATGCAAAGTGTCCCTGCAGTGTGGACGAGTAGGGAAGGCTTCAACAAACCTTCCGAAATTGCAGGGATTCAGACGCCATCTGCGCCTCTGCAAATGCAACAACTGACATCGACAAACACGATTACCACCTCGTGTGGTCCCAAACGAGAGGACGGCGGTGCCAACAGCTTCTGCCACGTGAAGGCTGCCTCGTCCAGCCATGGTCAACCAGCATTTGGAGTCAGTCCCTGCAAGGTGCAGGTTATGGGTGGACGACAGACGCCAACAGAGCCTCTGAATGTTTTAAGACTGGCTAAGCAGCACTCAAAACTGTCCCAAGCTGTCAAAATGCAACCCATGTTGATACCGACACTGGCAAACCAGCAAGGGGACAGCGGATGGTGATGGATATAAGCACACAGAACCATGTAGACTGCACCCACGCAGAGCAAGAGATGGATAATGACGAGGTGGCTGGTGAAAGCGCATGGTGACGAACACTTAACTTTTGGGAAACAGAGAGGGAATATCTCACAAGGGTTTGTGTCGTATTTGGAGCGTATGGTGTTGCTATCAAACCTACCAGCTCAAACTGCCTCGTTGAATACCTGGCTCTGGATGGTGCATTGAATCGTTAAGGTTGGAAAAGACCTCTAAGATCATCAAGTCCAACATCAACACAATATCAACTAAACCTACTGAACCACATCCTGAGGCACCACATCTACACAGTCTTTGAACCCCTCCAGGGATGGAGACTCCACCACTGCCCTGGGCAGCCTGGTCCAGTGCTTCACTGCGCTTTCAGTATAGAATTTTTCCCAATATCCAATCTAAACCTCCCCTGGTGCAACTTGGGGCCATTTCCTCTCATCCCATCACTTGTTGCTTGGGAGAAGAGCCCAGCACCCACCTCACCACACCATCCTTTTAGGTAGATGTAGAGAATGATGATGTCTCTCCTGAGCCTCCTCTTCTCCAGGCTAAACAAGCACCAGCTAACACAAAACACAAGGAGAAGAGGAGTATTTGGAGTTTTCACATCCAAGTGATGCAATAACGTAGGGGAAAACCAACCGAACCCAACGCGATGGCTCCCATCTGGATTTCTGAAGTCACACTTGTCTTTCTGGCTTCATCAGGCGCTCAGTGAACCTATAACAGTGATCACAGAAACAAAGAAGTCCACGTGATATCAGGAGCTGGGACACAGACGACCAACGCTGGACAAAGAGTGTTAAATACACAGTAATTAGTAAATGCAGAATACCTGTCACAAGCTAATTGCGCTGTCTGGAACTTTCCTCTTAGCCACTGCCAATGTAGGAAAATAATTAGTCTTTAGTTATCTCTGATGTTTCTTCACACAAATAGACTGTAAAAAAGATCAATTGATTGCCCTTTTCTCCCCAGAGGAACCTGTCTTCAAGAAAAATAATGTATGGAAAGGCACGAGCTGTTTGCAGCCTTGGAAACGTGGAATTGTCCTCTTGCAAATCCCCCAAAGTGACTTCAAATGCACTGTCACCTGAAAAGTGGTGGAAAAGTCTTCTCCAAGAGTTAAAGAGGGAAGTGTTTGGCGTTGCCTGTAGTAGTGGAGCCCACGGTGCAGGAAGAGTTGCACTCAACGTCATTTATCCACATCAAGGTCTCAATGTAGGAGAAGACGAGCAACACAGGTGCTCACTGAGACCTGGGGAGAAGAGCCAGCACCCCAGGTCTCCAAAGAGACGCCCACGGGTCTTCGGGTTCAATGCTAAACCCTCAGGAAGAGAAATTAAAAGTATAGACAGTCCTGGGATCCTGTTCACCACCACTCACTCATCTCTTAGCCAGGGTTCCCGTTCTCTGTCTCGAAAACCTTGCTGCAACTCAAGTTCTCTTTCAATACAAAGGGAATCACGATGATTTCTTTCGCTTACCCATTTTTTTCTCGTTTATTTAGGCTGGAGCTTTTCTGAGCTACGCTCTCCAATGTGCACGTGGACACACAACAGGGAATTTCAGATAACAGAGCAGTGTGAATGCTCCATGAGATAAATAAAGCTACTGGTACAGCACTGGGTTATCCTCTCCCTCTTGGGCGGGGTTAAAAAATGAAAGGTTCATTGTAAAAGTCTGTCTTATTCTTTGGATGAAAGGTCATAAACTTCCCCCCCGATCTCACGTCGTTTCATTCTGTAATTTGCATTTTGCGAAGGAAAACGAAGCCTTTCCATAAGGCTCCAGCCTATAAATCTCAGTTTATTGTTTTCCACCAGGGCAAAATGTTACTTCTGTGTCGGGTTAATAAGCTACAGGTTTAAGGGAAGGAGAAAATTGCCAAAAACGTTCCTGCATTTGTTTTAGTCTTGAAAAGCACTGATTTAATTAATCTTCCTTCATCAGAAGCAGAAAGCACGGGTCTAATTGCAAGCTCAGAAGCATCAGTTGTCCAAGTGATTGGATCGCAGTTAGAGATGAAAGAGAGTAAAACGAGGCATTGATGAATGCAGGTTTATTAGGAGCTCTGTCTCATTGACTTGTCTCGTGAAGCAGTTGGAAATCGGCTACACAGTAATAAAAGAAAATTAAAACACATAAAACTTTGTTCAAGTAACGTGGAAAGGCCTGCATTAAACCAAAAAGAACCCCCACGGAGCTGGGAAGTAGGGAAGTAAAACACGAGGTAAAGACTTGCTGTCCCATTGAAATGAACGGCACGGTGATGGGCTGAGCTCAAGTCCACGGTGCAACCATCAGAGGTCCATTTGGGCGACGCGGTGCGGTGGAGGAACAGGGCACCTGGAGCAGAATCACCTTGGGCTGGAAGGGGGGTGGGAGGGTAAAAGCAACAACAGCACAGCGCAGAAAGAAGATGATCGATGTGGTGGTGTCCAGGAGGGTTCCTCAATCATCTTCATGGTGTCCTCTGGACTCGCTCCAACAGCTCCAGGTCTTTCCTGTGCTCAGGACTCCAGAACTGGACCCAGGGCTCCAGGTGGGGTCTCACCAGAGTGGAGCAGAGGGGCAGAACACCCTCCCTCCCCTGCTGCTCCCACTTCTGATGCAGCCCAGGATAGGGTTGGCTTTGGAGATGACTCCGGTCTGGGACTAAACCTCGCAGGAAGAGTCCTTTTTTCTTAAGTGCTGATGTCACACCACCCATGGAATAGTCTGTGCTCCAGGCAGCTCACAACCTTACGCTGCGTCCACCCAGCCATCACTTTCAGAGCTGTGAGACCGAGACCGATAGGATGGGAGGGAATGGCCTCAAACTGCACCAGCAGAAGTTCATTTCTTCACCTGAAAGGCTGTCAGGCAGTGAAAGGCTGCCCAGGAGGGTGGTTGAGTCCTCATCCCTGAAGGTGTTTAGAAGGTGGGTAGATGAGGTGCTTAGTAATGGTTTAGCAGTGGACAGGTACGGTTGGACTCGATGATCTCCAAGGTCTTTTCCAACCAAGCGATTCTATTTTCTATGATTCTACATCAAGTTTCTCTTCGTTGTCGCTCTGTTCTTGCCTATTTGCATGTCCTGGGTAGACACAGACTTTACCCTTCTCGGTGCAGTTCATCACAGCAAACCCCTGATCTTGGCCACGGCTCATGGGGGCTCACGGAGTATTAAAACTAATAACAATAAAAAAGTCTACAATTTTGGTAACGTGCAGCTGACAGGTGAATGGAGAAATCACGGTGGGAGGAGAGCTGGAGCAGCTCCTGTACGAGGCCAGGCTGGGAGAGTTGGGGTTGTTCAGCCTGGAGAGGAGAAGGCTCTGGGGAGACCTTAGAGCAGCTCCCAGCGCTGAAAGGGGCTGCAGGAAAGCTGGGGAGGGGCTCTGGATCAGGGAGTGCAGGGATGGGATGAGGGGAACGGTTTTGAGCTGCAAGAGGGGAGATTGAGATGAGATCTGGGGGAGAAATGTTTTGCTGTGAGGGTGGGGAGGCCCTGGCCCAGGGTGCCCAGAGCAGTGGTGGCTGCCCCATCCCTGGAGGTGTTCCAGGCCAGGTGGGATGGGGCTTGGAGCCCCCTGACCCAGTGGGAGGTGTCCCTGCCCATGGCAGGGGGTGGCACTGGATGGGCTTTGAGGTGCCTTCAACCCAAACCACTCCACAATTCCATCAAATACGACACAACATGTTATTTCCCCCCCCCCCCAGTAAACGCAACTTTTATAAAGACATCTGTTAAAATATTATAATCAATACCACATTTGAATGAAGAGAAAAGGGATTGATTTTTAATGAGGTACTTCGTTTTCTGAACGAATCCTATTTTCCTCCAGCATTTTGATTACAGCCTCTTCTCTGTTCCTAAAACATCCCCTGCTTCAAGAATTACTTAAAACTACTCTTTGTGTATGGGAAGTGAATTGATTCCTTTATTTTATTTTGCAAACCCGATTTTGCTCGCTCTGTGAAGAAGATCACACAAATTTGTATTTTGCTGCTTTGTCATTTGGTTGCTTCACAGGCGGAGAAAAAAAGGACGTCATTATTTTGTGCCTCGCGATTAAAACAAGAGAAAAAAAATTCCTTCTGCGAGAGCTATAAACTATCAGCTCATCAGGACTGCGACGGCTTTTAAATCTACCACAACTGCTCCTTTGCATTTGTTCAACCTGCATCAGCGTTAAAGCAAGCGGGAAGACAGGAGGATCATCCAAGAGGATCAACGCTCGTAGCCAGCTCGGGTTTTCGGGTTAATACGCCCCACCGGCCCCTTGCAAACCCAAAGTCATTGGGTTGCTGTGGGTAAAGCTGATTGTGGCGGATGGACGGTCGCTGTCGCATGGGCTGGTTTAGCCAGAGACCAAGGATTAGCACGTTTGATTGAGGGCAGTCAATAGCAAGAGTTATTTTGCCCTACGTTACGTTCGTCACTAGCGGAATTTGAGAAGAAATCTAGTGCAGGGCACTCGGTGATGGTAACTGAGAAGCCTTCAGTTCTGCTCGCTGCAGACCATGGGAGAAATCCTTCCTCCGGGGGTAAAGGGATATGTGGCTCCGAGCTCACCAATATAGCAGCCGTGATCATAGAATCATGGAATGGTTTGGGTTGCAAAGGACCTTGAAGTTCATCCAGCTTCAAGCCCCTGCCATGGGCAGCAACACCTCCCATTGGATCAGGGGGCTCATTGTCTACCTGAAAGGAGATGAGTGTTGGTCTCTTCTCCCAGGTAACAAGCTACAGGATGACAGGAAATGGCCTCAAGTTGTGCCAGGGCAGGTTCAGATTAGACATCGGGAAAAATATCTTCACCAAAAGGGTTCTCAGGTGCTGGAAAGGCTGCTCGGGGAGGCGGCTGACTCTTCTTCCCTGGGGGTGTTTAAAAGATGGGTGGGTGAGGTGCTCAGGGGCGGTTTAGTAACGGCCAGGTACACTTGGACTCGATGTTCTCAAAGGGCTTTTTCCAACGAAGCGATTCTGTGCTTCTCACTGTCGACAGCACTACATTTACCCCAACACCAAACTGGATTCATCCAATTCATCCACCCACGTAACCATTCGGCATCGACACCACGTCTCGCTTTTTGCTACATCAGCTTGAACAGGGTCATTCTCCAGAGCCGAGAAGGGAAAAGCATCCCACATCCACGGGTTAGCACCTTGCCATTTCTGTGCTCGGGCCCAGCCCGAGCGTCCACACGCGGCTTCAGAGCTCCATCCATGTGATTGGCACCGCAGGGGATTGGGCCCACGGCTTTCTTATTATCCAAGGGAAAGGGAAGAAAGACATCCAGCGAGCAGAGACACACACTAATGAGACAGAAATTATTGCCTAATGCTGCTTCCTCTGGCTTCAGCTGAAGCAGGATTGTGACCTAAGAGATGATTTATTTATCTTTAAATCCACATATTTCTAAAGATGAATGCTTTAAAAATAAAACCTTAGTGGAAAATCTGCATTAAAGATATAATCCAGTAGCATTGCGGTTCCTTATCCCGTACAGTCACAATTGAAAAATGGGGCAGATAACGTGAGCTTTTGTCATTTATATCTGAGAAGACTTCAGGAAGCAAAGACTTTCATGTGAGTCATGTAAAAGGATTTTCTGCAAAACTCCGTCTGAGCGAGAATGGAAAAAAAAAATCTCAACCCCAGAAAGGGCATCATGTTAAACAGATGTACAATATTGCCTGGCGGGTCTAAAACCCTCATGAGCTCTAATTTTAAGTTGGCTAAACCTTAAAAAGTTCTCCTTTTATTTATATCAGAGCTTTTTCTCCTCCCTTTTGAATAAAATCTCTGTCGGAAAATCCTACTTATCAAGATTGCAAAGTCAATGATTTAAAAAAACCTTACAGAGAAGGCACACACCAGCTTTTTTGCATTAAAATCATCCTCCTGCAAGCTAGAGCGTGTACTCAACCCAAGCCACGTGACAATAAAAAGGATGGGGTTTTTGAGAGATTGGCTTGAAAAGTGCGATTCCTATGGTTGGAAACACAAGAGACGTTGGCTCTAACTCAGCATCGCGCTGTTTGCATAACTTCCTCGTGACAACACCGGCTCCTGTGACACATCCAGCATTCATTGCTCCTGCCGTGAAGCTTTAAAACACCGGTTGCAAACAGTAAATCTTTGGTTTTCTCTCCCAGTAACTGGGGCAAACGCAGAAGTCGCCTCGCCGAACTCTGGTTTTGGAGTTGGGAGTCAACTTTCCCCTCCCGCAGTAAAGCGCTAAAGCGTGCTCTGAACTTCCTGATTAGTATTATCCCTGATTAGGTTGCAGATAGTCCTCTGATTAAAGTGCTCTTGGCTATTTTGGAGCTTCACATAAATATACATGAATGTAAGAGACGAGAAAAGAGTAAACAGACAACAAAACCCAGGCTGGCAGCTATCGCCCGGAGAGCCAAAGGGAGGACCCAGGTCCTGGGTGACAGATGTAGGACTTGAGCTGGGGCTCGTGCTGTGGGCACCTGTCTGAGGCCACCAAGGGCTCCTGTCAGCCCCGAGCGGAGTCCGACTGAGAGAGGTCGAGAGGTGTCAGGAAGGAGCTCTGGGTGTTTTGGGCTCAGCTCGCGGTAGAGGCAGAGCACAGAAACACATCTATCGCGTGCCCTCGTTCTGACCTCTGAGGTTTCAGACTTGGGTTTCCACCTCAGCATTAATTTCAAGTTTTTAATTTGGTACATCTACTAAAGGCAAAGCTCCTTCTTTCTCCTACAAAAGTCTGTATTGCCCCCTCTAAAACCAAACCTGTTTCCAGTTCTTGGATACAGGGGGAAAGTATAAAAAAAGCCTGGGGTACCACAGTCGTACGTAATTCAGCTCGGTGGGATAAAAAACCTTGTGATTTAGGACCTAAAGTGCTCCCTTGCCATGAAAAATAGGGTGAAGCTTTCATGAGGAGGCTGCTTTATCCCATTCCAGCTGGCTTCTCCCTTCCTACCCTCCTCTTCAGTGCCTGGCAGTGGCCAGAACCCAAGAGACAAAACCTTTGATTTGATCTGGGCTGGTAAACCTCAATCTTCCCACGCTTCAAAGACATTTCATTATGATCTAAATCAGATAAAATGGAAATGAAAAGCAAATTCTTTCCTGTGAGGGTGGGGAGGCCCTGGCCCAGGTTGCCCAGAGCAGTGGTGGCTGCCCCATCCCTGGAGGGGTTCCAGGCCAGGTTGGATGGGGCTTGGAGCCCCCTGACCCAGTGGGAGGGGTTCCTGCCCATGGCAGGGGGTGCCACTGGGTGGACTTTGAGGTCCCCTCCAACCCAACCCATTCAACGATTCTAAACCCAACCGGCGCTTCCCAACACAATGGAAAATCAATAACACGGTCATCAAATTAAATCAGTAACATTCACACCCCTCTGCCCCTTTCCTGCACGTTATTGCTTTCTGCCCAGGTGTTTCCATCACGTACCCTCTGCTGCTGCTGCAGACTTTTGATCTGGAAGCAAAAGACCAAACACTCCTCACCACCAGTGCTTTTCGTTTCAGGCAGCTTATTAGCACAAACCTCCCTCCTCTCCTCTCTGACACCTGGAGAGCTGATACCAATTGTTTTCTCTTGCGGCGTTTCATCCCGAATCCCTGTCTCTCCTGGTGACCTTTATTCTCACCAGGTTTTTATTTTTATCTCGGCTTTCCCTCGGAAGCTTTGCTAAGGATGAAGGAGAACTTGTTCAGCTCTCATAGTGAACAACCAGGCTTTCAACCCCTGAACTGCACGGCGTTTGCCGGAGCAGACTGGACAAAACCAAGGCTGCTGCCCCCGTGTTTCCTCTACGCGCGTAGCGAGAACACATGTCTTCAGAAGAAGACGTGAGGCCTCTTTGGCCATTCAGTGATAAACTTCTTTGATTTACAAAGTAGATGTTTCTGCTACAACAGCGGAAGATGACTGCTACAGGCGTAACTGATTGTCCCTGTGAGGGCTTCACCACGCGGTAAAAAGAGGTGCTCAGTGCCTCCAAATGTCGGCGCGTCAAACTGACAACACCGAGCAACATGCAATTAAGGTTTCTGCGAAAGCTCCCCAGTAGAGCTTCCTCTCCACCACTGGAGCTGCTTAATCTTTCAGTGCTTGTCTGTATTTGATAACTCATGAAATTTTGAATTCAGGAAAAAGAATGCCAAAACCTGCTTCTTTTAGCCCAGCTTCAAAACTCTCAAGCACAAAGAGCAAGGAAGTACCTGGTGTCTCTCAGGGAAGACGTTCCTTCCAGTTTCCACAGCAAGACACAACAGAGGACGCTAAAATGACAGCCTGGCCAGAGACACGGATGTGTGCGTGTCTGCCCCTCAAAGTGCTAACGATCACGGTAATGAGAAGTAAGGAACTGACGGCTTTCACAGCTTCCTCTGTGATCAGCACACGTCACAACCTTCAGATGTTTCTCTGCAGCTCATGGAGAATCACAGAATGGTTTGGGTTGGAGGGGACCTCAAAGCCCATCCAGTGCCACCCCCTGCCATGGGCAGGGACACCTCCCACTGGGTCAGGGGGCTCCAAGCCCCATCCAACCTGGCCTGGAACACCTCCAGGGATGGGGCAGCCACCACTGCTCTGGGCACCCTGGGCCAGGGCCTCCCCACCCTCACAGCAAAACATTTCTGCCTAAGGTCTCATCTCAATCTCCCCTCTTGCAGCTCAAAACCCTTCCCCTCATCCCCTCCCTGCACCCCCTGATCCAGAGCCCCTCCCCAGCTTCCCTGCAGCCCCTTTCAGCACTGGGAGCTGCTCTAAGGTCTCCCCAAAGCCTTCTCCTCTCCAGGCTGGACAACCCCAGCTCTCCCATCCCTGGATTACTTTTTTTGTACACAAAACCTTTCCCTACGCACACTTCACTGTTAACCAAACTGGAACTGCGTGGGCAGCATCTGAGACAGATCTGGTCCAACTGACCAAGGTGCAGGACCATAGGGAGAAAGTACGCGGAGAGCTGGTGTGCGCAGGGAAGTCCTGAGGGAATATCTGGAAAGCCAGGAGTGACTCTAATGACCACTTTTTACCTCAACGTGTCTGATGCACTTTGTCACTCTGCGTAGGGCATCTCTTCTCAGCAATTCAAGATTAATGAGTAACAGGAAGAGGTTCCCAGTTCCAACATGTTAAGCTATAGATCACAGTGTTCAGCCCGAGAACGTCCCTGGATGGCTGTGACAGGCTGCATATGCAATTGCTCCTCTTGAAAGTATTTGCATCTTCGAAAGCAAATATATTGTGCACAGCAGGAGAAAAATCAAGTTTCCTGGCAAGGTACGCACACTTCATTCCATCAATGGAGGCAATTTAATCAAGAATGTTGCCCATTTATTGCAATATACACCTTCTCCGGGGCACTTTCTGGAGCGCAATTCCATTACCTATCTCTTTGAGTCTCTGCCTCTCTAACTTTGTTAGTGACTATTCGCTATCTTTTTGTGCCTGTGGTTTAGCACCGATAGAAAACAGAGAGCTCGGTGATCAGATAAAACCTGGATCGACAAGTGCAAGAAAAATGTGGATAAGATAAAGAAACAATGTGCAACAAGATCATAGAATCATGGAATGGGTTGGGTTGGAAGGGACCTCAAAGCCCACCCAGTGCCACCCCCTGCCATGGGCAGGGACACCTCCCACTGGGTCAGGGGGCTCCAAGCCCCATCCAACCTGGCCTGGAACACCTCCAGGGATGGGGCAGCCACCACTGCCCTGGGCACCCTGGGCCGGGGCCTCCCCACCCTCACAGCAAAACATTTCTCCCCAAGATCTCACCTCAATCTCCCCTCTTGCAGCTCAAAATCCTTCCTCTCGTCCCATCCCTGCACCCCCTGATCCAGAGCCCCTCCCCAGGTTTCCTGCAGCCCCTTTCAGCACTGGGAGGAATGAGTAAAGCAATTTGACTGCCCAAAAATCCTCCAGGTCAACTTGCGCCACCTCACAAATGGTCCGTCCGTACCAGATGAGAAGCAGGCTCCGTGTGCCTCGGTTTAACACAGCCTTTACCGCCGCAGCGTTTTCTTATCCTCATTCCTTTTCTCTCCCCATTAATGTGAATATTTGCTCCTCAGCCATGAACAAATCTCCCTCTAAGAGTGGCTGCCCTCTCAGCAGCTTGCTCATCTCCTTGACTCTTCAGCAAATGCCAGATTTGTGGAGTGGAAGAGAGAGCACAAAAAAGCACCGAGGACCACTCTGCAATGAAGATTCTCTCCTCTTTGCCATCAGGGTGAAACCAGAGCCCTTGTGGGACACCTCTGTGCCTCTTCAGCCCCGCTTAAGCCCCTAAAACATTGCTTTTCCAACGACCTCACATTTCTTGCGGAATGTTGAGTGGTGCTTAAGCATGCACAGGACTTGAACAGGTCCTCCACGCCAAACCGGATTTCAGCCCCAGATAAACGAGGTCCACAGGCTCAGCTCAGTAATCGTTGGTAATTATGAATTTGCTCCCACTTTCAGGAGCCACGGGGGCAGAACAGAGCCCTTCAATCATCACACAACTGCGGTGAGGGGACATTAGCTCACACGCATGCCACCCCAGCTGATCTGCATATCTGGCTTTAAGCTACATCTTTAAATGCTTCTGATGCAACTCATAATTCAAAACATTCATCAGAGTGAAAAAAAAAAAAGGCATCATCTTAATGACTCCCCCCCAGTGATAATTATGTATTTAAATAGTTTCTGTCAACCGAGAAATATTTTCCCTTCTCAAGGATTATTTTCTTTCTTCTGGGAAAGAAACCAACTCAGGACTGACATTTCTTTGAGAAGCTGCAGAGCATCAGCAATAGCTTCCCAAATGTCCATAGTGGTGAGGGGTATCCTCATATCTCCACAAAAAACCCCTCAGAAAATAAAAACCATCAGCATCAACAGATGGACAAGCCAGCAGGACAACTTGCACGAGCCACCTGAAATAAAGTAAGCTGATAGAATTTGGCACTTCTATCAAAACAGATCTTGAGCAAAAGGTTCTAAATTCAGCCTGACACACGTTTGCATTCCTTTCACCATTTTTATTTTCACTCCGTTGATGCACCTGGACAGTAACGTAAAAACAAAACCAAATCATGGTGGGTGGAAAAAAATTCTTCACCAAAAGGGTTCTCAGGCTGCCCAGGAAGTGGTGGAGTCCCCATCCCTGAAGGTGTTTAAAAAATGGGTAGATGAGGTGCTCGGGGATGGTTTAGTAGCGAACAGGTAGGGTTGGATGTGATGATCTCAAAGGTCTTTCCCAACCAAGCGATTCTAAGATGTTGTTATAGAATCGTAGAATTGTTGAGGTTGGAAAGGCTCTCTAAGCTCATCCAGTCCAACCATCAACACAACACCAACATCCTTACTAAACCCTGTCCTGAAGAGACACATCTACACCCTCTTTGAACACCGCAGCGGTACCAGTGACAGCACACCCCAAACCAAGCAGCACCTCATACACTCAGTACCATAAATCTTGGACACCACACTGGTGGCATCGGAAGAGGCTGGGTCCTGCTCTACCTTCCCATAAATAAAACGTTCTGGAATACCAACTGTTCCAACTTTAAAGTCTTGCTCATCTACAGAGAAGAACCAAGCTCAAGCTTCCAATTTCTTTTTGATTAGCTCTTTCAAAGCACCCGTTGAGAATCAAAAAGTAAGAATATAACATTATTCCGTGGCAATTCTGGCATAAAAGCTGCACTATTAGGCTGTTTAAAACAAAAAAAAAAAAGGGTTGCTTTTTCCCCCCTTTCCCATTCTGGAATGAAAAGCACCTTATTATAAATACAAGACAACCCAACTGTCTCCTGATGATAATGACTCAGCCAATTTATCATAACAAAATGTCAATGTCACCCATAGAATAATCATGCAAGAATACTTCAAAAAAACGGGGTGGGGGAGGAAGGTACCCAATTCTGGCATGAATGTAGCGGTTGCTTATGAAAACGATGAAAGTCAGAGGCTTAAGTGATTAAGTCACATATATAGCTCATTCATTTGCAATCTGATTTTAACTACGGACAAGATGAGTGAAAACAAGAACGGGAGCGGCTGCATCATAATATTAATAAAACATAATTAGGAAAAGATTAGCATAGGAGAAAGGAAAGCATCTTAATTCACCTTCCCTTTGCCTGCCAATGTGTCTTTCGCTGTTGATTATTATTTTCAGGGAGCTGGTGTTTACAAAGGTTTGATTAGATTGGAAGAATGCAAATTAAGAGAGAACGCGCTGACAACATGTTTCCCTCTGTGTGCAAAAAGGTGCTTGTAAATCACAGCAGACACCACTGCAGCATCCCCGGGCCACCGAGAGAACACGCACGGTGCTCGCCCTTGTGCTGTTTCCATGCCCACGTCCTGGTTCAGAGAGGTTCATGGGCTTTTAAAGTCAGCAAGTCCAGGGAGAGGACGAGGGGGAAGAGTTTTGAGCTGCAAGAGGGGAGATGAGATGAGATCTTGGGGAGAAATGTTTTGCTGTGAGGGTGGGGAGGCCCTGGCCCAGGGTGCCCAGAGCAGTGGTGGCTGCCCCATCCCTGGAGGTGCCCAAGGCCAGGTTGGATGGGGCTTGGAGCCCCCTGACCCAGTGGGAGGTGTCCCTGCCCATGGCAGGGGGTGGCACTGGATGGGCTTGGAGGTCCCTTCCAACCCAACCCATTCCATGATCCCCTTGCAGGGGCTGAGAACGTTCTGGACTTGGGCACAATGGCACAAACTATGAAAACCCAACACCTGACAAGCAAAGTGGTGGACGAGGGATTTTGAGCTCAGCAGTTCCAGTTCCCCCTTCACTCTTCTCACCCGATTCTTTATTCCTGGCTGGATTCAGCAAAGCTTTCAAGGGTACAAAAAGACGACCAAGAAATACTTGAGCCCCCCCTGCACCTGTTGTTACACGATAGGGCACATAATCTGTTAAAGATCATTTGCTCTCTCTCCAACCGAGACTGGCAAACTGGCAGCTCCGAGAGAAAGCCACTTGCACGTTTTATTCTTATAATATTTCTAAGTTACATAAGCTCTTTGAGTCTCAACATCGAACACAGGCTGAGCCTTCCAAGGAAGAAATCCAGCTCTTCGTAAGTGCTACCAGTAACTCAGGTATTCGCTGCAGAGAAGTGGTAATAAAGAACAAAAAAGTGTTTATTTTTATGCTTAATCTAGAGCACACATCTACAAAAAGGAAGGTTCAACTGGTTTACACACCAAAACCGTTTACAATGATTAACAGCCACCTTCGACCTCAGTCTACGGAGAAAATTCATAGAATCACGAAGGTTGGAAAAGACTCCGAAGCTCGTCCAGACCAACCACCAGGTTCAATTCAAGCCTTTAAGATTAGAAATATGATCTTTAGGGTCCCTGTTCTGTTACGTCCTCCTTGTGTCCTGCTGTAATAACGGGAAGCAACAATACAGGTAATTATTTGTTATCCATTCCACCACGTGCTCTCTGTATCAAATACACGGACAAGCCCTGTCCCTGCAATAAAGCTGCGGATTAAGGAATAGTCCACGCACCGTCCGTGCACCGTGTTCTGGTGTTTTAAAATGCATCTCCCACAGCTCTTATCACCTGGCTTGCGTAACTCCCTCGGGCGAGCCTTTCGTATCAGCAGAACTGACTCGAGCTTAATCACACTGAATGCAAAACCAGCTTTTCCTGCCTGGCTTGGGTAGCTTTCTCATATCTGAGTTTTTATATCACGTGCAAAGAGCGATTCCCTTCCGCATGACACTTATGAGCAGCGATGTTTTAAGTAGAAAGCTCACCGGTGTTTGATGTTTTACCTCATAAGATTTATCATCATCACCTACAATTTTCCACTTTTGAGTGGGCTGCGGCTGATGCACGAAGATCTGTCCTGCCTTGGTATTTCACCCTCACTGGGAAGCTGGAAAAACAGGTGAACTGAGCCACCTAAAAATGTCACTGCTGTTTCTCCAGCCGCTCAAACCCCCATCCCACCAGGGTTGTCGCCAGGAGGTTCTCATCCCTCTTACGCAGCAGCACGATAGCTGTTAAATCACAGAATCATAAAATCACAGGATGCCCTGAGTTGGAAGGGATCCACAAGGATCATCAAGTCCAACTCCTGTCCCTGCATAGGACACCCCAACATTCACACCGGAATGCTTCCTGGCTTCTGGAATATTGCCAGGTTGTGACTGCTTCCCTGGGAGCTGTTCCAGTGCTCCAACACCCTCTGGGGGAAGAACCTTCTCCTGATGTCCAACCCAACCCTCCCCTTGGCATCTCCCTGCCTTTCCTTTGGGTCCCATCATTGGTCACCGGAGAGAAGAGCTCAGCACCTGCTCCTCCTCTGTCATCTGGAACATTAAAATGGGTTGGGTTTTAGAGAGGAATCAGCAAGTGAAGCTCTAGTGGGTTCACGATAACCCTTGATTGGTACCGCTTTGATTAGGCCATCGTTCAGATTGCAATTCCTTCGGTATTCGTTTAGGAAGCAATTAGCACAGCAAAGCTCGGGCCAGCCTGAGCAAGGAGGCTGAAGGAGGAGCGGCTCCCTGCTCGTACTGATCGTAGGCATGGGCAAATTGGAGCAATTAACCCAACTGCACACGAGGATGGAAGGGATCAGGTGCATCAGATCTGCCAGAACACATCAGCACTGTCAGATGTCTGAAGTGAAGCACGGCAGGAATACAAGAGATGCATTCGATACACAAATCAGGGAGGAGAGATAAACACACGTCAGGAAATATTTCAAGCAAATTAATACCCAGCTCAGCATCAGAACGCCAAGAGGCAGCGTCTTGTCAGCCTTTGATGTCAACAAGGCTTTCTGTTGGCCCCTATGCACCTGAAACGTGTTCCTATATGGGCTTTAAAATATATGCTAGAAGTTTTACGTACTGTCAGGACAACATTTGAGTGTCCCCCTCCAGAGGGCATCGATGCAGTTGGATCCCTGCTCAGATGTTTCTGGAATGCTACAAACCAACTTGCAAACCAACTCTTCGTGCCCATCGGCACCCCTTGGGTGCGTACAGCAATGCTACAGTGAAGTAACGCTCCATCAGGGACCTCAAGTGGCTGCAAGTTGTGCCAGGGGAGGTTCAGACTGGACATTGGGAAGAATTTCTTCACTGAAAGGGTGGTCAGGGATTGGCACAGCTGCCCAGGGAGGGGGTGGAGTCACCATCCCTGGAGGGGTTTAAAACATGGGTGGATGAGTTCCTTAGGGACAGGGTTTAGCAGGGAGACGGGCACGGTTGGACTTGACGATCTCAGAGGTCTCTCCCAACCTATGATTCTATGATTCTATGATTCAAGTTGGCCTCAAAATTGGCCCAGGGATCCCAACATCTCACCTCTCGTGTGGCAGTAAAAGGGTAAGAGGCTCCCTTCTCTGGATGGGCTCCAGCCCCTCAACCTGTCTCGGAGTGAAGGGCCCAAAACTGAACCCAGGGTTCAAGGTGAGTCCAGTGGGACGATCCCGACCCTGCTCCTGTTGGCCACCTCCATGGCTGATCCAAGCCACCTTGGGGCCACTGCTGGCTCACACTCATCTGGCTGTTGACCAAAATGTCATTGCACTGAAGAAGGACCTTCTGTAGGAGTGAGTGGGTTTGATGCAAGAGAGCAGGCAAGGTGGGGAGAGCAGCAATTCCAGGCTGCACAGCTTCAAGCTCCATATTTTAAGCCTGTGTAGGGAACAGTCTCACTGAGGGGCTCGCACAGGTCTTCAACCCAACAGGTTTGGATGTGTGTCCCAAAATTACACCACCAAATTAACAAGAGCTGCGATGGAGCCGACGGGAAATATTAAAAAAGGAGCTGAAACCTTAGCAACTACAACGCTCTGATTCCCTGTGTTACCCAGCAAGACAGAAGTTTACCTACAGCCCCAGAGGTAATAAAACACAGTGTCATCCATGAGATGTGATAAATGAGCTCCCGTTTCCAGTAGCTGTGTTTCCAGTTGCTATATTTAATGAGAAATATGCCTCACTACACTTGTCTTATTTGCTTCTTCGCTCAGCTCGCACATCTGCGCGTGAGACAGAGAATCTGTTGGTTAACCCTCCTCTGCTCGAGCAGCGTCGCAGCCCTGCAGGCAGCAGCCACGGGGTGCAGCGGAGAAAGCTCCAAACGCAGTGCAAGCTCTGCTCAAAACAAGAGGCTCAGGTGGGACTTTGGGACATTTCTCTGCAGCAAGAAGTGTTTTCATAGAATCATGGAATGGTTTGGGTTGGAAGGGACCTCAAAGCCCATCCAGTGCCACCCCTTGCCATGGACAGGGACACCTCCCACTGGGTCAGGGGGCTCCAAGCCCCATCCAACCTGGCCTGGAACACCTCCAGGGATGGGGCAGCCACCACTGCTCTGGGCACCCTGGGCCAGGGCCTCCTCAACCTCACAGCAAAACATTTCTCCCTGAGATCTCATCTCATCTCCCCTCTTTCAGCTCAAAACCCTTCCCCCTCGTTCCATCCCTGCACTCCCTGATCCAGAGCCCCTCCCCAGCTTTCCTGCAGCCCCTTTCAGCACTGGGAGCTGCTCTAAGGTCTCCACAGAGCCTTCTCCTCTCCAGGCTGAACAACCCCAATTCTCCCAGCCTGGCCTCGTACAGGAGCTGCTCCAGCCCTTGGATCATCTCCGTGGCCTCCTCTGGACTCGCTCCAACAGCTCCAGGTCCTTCCTGTGCTCAGGACTCCAGAACTGGAGCCAGGGCTCCAGGTGGGGTCTCACAGAGGGGCAGAACCCCCTCCCTCCCCTGCTGCTCCCACTGCTCTGGATGCAGCCCAGGACACGGGGGGTTCTGGGCTGGGAGCGCACGTTGCAGCTCACGTTGAGCTTCTCCTCCCCCAGCACCCCAAGTCCTTCTCCTCAAGGCTGCTCCCAACCATGTTGTCCCCCAGCCTGTTTTGAAACTGTGGATTGCCCTGACCCAGGTGTTTTATTCCTAAATCGCCCAGGCTGTGACATCGGAACTGCCAGCCAGGAGAACAAAACCTGTGGCAGCATCTCGTCCTACACCCCTTAACCCTAGGAATGGATTTACCCGCGTGCAATCTCTATGATAAAAATTTACCATCCCCCTCCCAGCAGTACAGAAATGATGGCCTTAAATTTGGGCATTGTTTCCTATTTAATTAGGTTCTACTATATGCTTAATTAATTAGAGACACACCAGTTGAGATCTGACGGATGATACTGCTTGTTCAGAGAGGGCTTCTTCTAAGCATCCTTCCCTGTTGCAGAGGCAGAGTCGCTGCCAAAGCCTATTTGATGCTAAACTACACCGTGTGACCCCCCCAGTCCATGGAGATCCCTGCCCACCCTGAGCAGGAGTGGGCTCCAGCTCCAGAAGAAAGCTCATTCCAAGTGGTCCAAATCCCCTGAAGAAAGAGATGAAGAAATGAAGAAATATAGAGGTCCTGCCCGTTGGAGGGAACGCCCCGCAGGCTGCAATCTCCCTGCGCCATGGGGAGTGCTGGCACAGCAACCTCCCTGCCCACCATCGCAGCACAACCTTCCTCTGAGTAATGAGGCAGGTGAAGGATGAATGACTGCAGCTCCACGAAGAGCCGGCGATGATTGATGGGCCTGAAGAGAAAGGTATGGCCCCTTGATTAAAAAAGAAACTAATTGATGGGCTTGGAGATGCAGATGATGGCTCGAAGCTTCTGACCAGCGACGATGAAAGGTGGGTGGATGGACAGCCAGGCAACGCTGGGTCAGCAGAAAAGGGTAAAAGAAATGAGAAACTTGGGTGTCACTGGTGTCAAACGCCAGTAGAAGACTAAGAGTCAGCAGCGCTTTTTCCAAGCATCCTGAGGGACCTGTTCTTCACGTGAAAAGACTGAACAAGGACTCTTCAAGGATACTCAACACTTCCGCAGTCTCCAAGTTACCAGAATTTATGGACTGTTCAGCAAGGTTAACAGTGAGAGAGGGCGAGGGGAGCAAGGATGGCAAGATGTGTGCTGGGCTTCAGAGCGCCCACAGCGTTGGAGAGGAGGGACAAGTCATGGTCAAGCCTGAAAAGGCTTCTCTGCCCATCTCGCGTCACAGACGGCAGTAGAAAATGGATTTTAAAAGAAATTCTGAACATTTACCTACAAGTCACTGATCACTCCAACTCTCTGATGAGCCAGGGTCTCCGTCCCAGCACATGGGAATCATGGAATGGTTTGGGTTGGAAGGGACCTCAAAGCCCAGCCAGTGCCACCCCCTGCCATGGGCAGGGACACCTCCCACTGGATCAGGGGGCTCCAAGCCCCATCCAACCTGGCCTGGAACACCTCCAGGGATGGGGCAGCCACCACTGCTCTGGGCAACCTGGGCCAGGGCCTCCTCACCCTCACAGCAAAACATTTCTCCCTAAGATCTCATCTCAATCTCCCCTCTTGCAGCTCAAAACCATTCCCCTCGTCCCATCCCTGCCCTCCCTGATCCAGAGCCCCTCCCCAGCTTTCCTGCAGCCCCTTTCAGCACTGGGAGCTGCTCTAAGGTCTCCCCAGAGCCTTCTCCTCTCCAGGCTGAACAACCCCAACTCTCTCAAGAATTACGTCCCGCCATCTTTCACCATCACCTCCACAACTGACACAAACCCATCATCTGCAGCAATTTTTTCCTAGCCCTCTCCATGTTGGATCGAAACGACCCCGCACAATGAAGCTCTTTGTGCTCGTTCACTTTGATGGCAGCGGTGCCTAAAATTAGGAGGTCCGAGCAGGACTCTGATCACGGAACCTGCTGTTTACAAGCACAGGGATAATCCTTTTCACACAGGTATCCGGGATGGAATTCTGGAGGCTCAAATTTTTGGTAGCATTTAAGCTCCTCATGCCCACTTAGAAACAGAGAATAATATTCTCCTTTTCTTCTCTATTTAGATGAGAAACTCTCTGATTGAACTACTCTCCTTGAGCAGGTCAAGCAGCCGGTACAAAAGCATCCTCATCCTTGACACACACAATAACATAAATATTACATTGAATTATCCCTTCATTCATTAACGCTCGGCATCCAGAAAACTCCCCGCAATTCCTGCTAAAAAAGCCCGGTGTGTTTTTATAGCTGTAATAATTTCTCCCCAATGGCTGTAATTTTCATGCTAATAACAAAATTATGGCAAACCCAAGACTTTCCAAAAGTTTCACTTGAGCTCAGTCGCTAATTTGGCTCCGAGAAACCGAAATTTAGGTCTAAGACCGATGTCTCAATGGGGGGGAGGGGGGAGAGAAATCCATTATGAACTCAGAATTAATCTCAACAATCTTACTTATTGATTTTTTGCCTTTTATCAATTGAACTCCTTGTTCCTGAATAACTCATTTGCAGGTAATAGACTGAAATAACAAAGTCCTACGCAGTTATAATTGACACCATTTCCTAGAACGTGTTCATCAGAAATTATTGGTCTAATAATGATTTCTCAGATAGGCTAAACAAACTCCAGGCTGCCATAAAGAAGCAGAAAGCTTAATTAAATTTCATTTCAGACATCTTTCTTCTCTACCCTCTCTAAAACAGGGCAAACCCCTCCTAATTCACGCGCGAGGAAAGAAGCAACCAATTGCAATTTGTATTATACCAGAGACATGGAGCTTCCAACATGATTTGTCTTCTGCAAACCCACATTTTAGATAGCAAAGACCAGTCAAGAGATTTAAAATCTATGGGTTACAAAACTGGGAAGCATTCAGAGGTGATTTTCTCACCGCTCAGCCTGCAGGTGTGGTGCCTGACAAGCAACGGGCGAGCGAACACTGCAAGCAAGTTCCCTTTTTGTACCAAGGACGCTAAGAAAGAGGACCCGCATCAATAAATTGCAACAGGGCAAACATCGTGCAGGTGGGAGAAGGAGCAAACCTTCAAGTCTTTCTCCAGAGCAGCCTGGATTTTCCACCTGTCTACTCAGGTATCCACGCTGCCCCTCTCCTTGCAGCATCGTCTCACCTGTTCCTGCTTGGTTCTCCCAAGCAAAATCTACAGTCATAGAATCATCGGGGTTGGAAAAGACCTCCAAGCACATCCAGTCCAACGCTCAGCCCAGCCCCAACCGTGCCTGCTAAACCCTCTCCCAGAGTGCCACATCTACGCGCTTTTTGAGCCCTTCCAGGGATGGAGACTCCACCGCTGCCCTGGGCAGCCTGGTCCCACACGTCACCACTCTTTCAGTAGAGAGACCTTTCCTCAAATCCAATTTAAGCCTCCCTGGCACAACTTGGGGCCATTTCCTCTCATCCTGTCACTTGTTACTTGGTTGAAGAGACCAACACCCACCTCACTACAACCTCCTTTCAGGTAACTGTAGAGAGCAATAAGGTCTCCTCTCAGCCTCCTCCTCTCCAGGCTGAACAACCCCAGGCTAAACATCATCCCTAGGACAAATATCATCCATAAATCATCCTTTAGTGCATCTCTAAGGCACAAAAGGCAAACACAGCAGAAAGAGGACCAGAGAACAAGGAGCAGCCACCCTCAAGAGAGCAGCTTTTCTCCTGAGGCAGGGGCTGTTGGCTCACCCGGCCCTGGTAACACCAACGGACTCTGTTTGCCGGCTCTGGATGGAGAGAGACCTCACACACCCCCAAAGCAGGAAAACAAACCCAGCCGGGAAAATGAACCTTATTTAATTTGCCATGAAAACCAAGTGCATAATCCTGTATTCAGGAGGAGAAGGCGTTTGTCTCTTGCGCTCTTTTCTCTCCTCGACGGTTTAGGTGAGCGAGGGAACTTGTTGAGTCTCCTTATTTCCTCGCTTCTTGTTCTTTGATTGATTTGTTCCCTGGGGTGTGATACAGAGCGCCTGTATTACAGAGGTCAGCGCTGAATCCAAAGTGCTTTCCAGGCTCTTCATCACTCTATTATTTCCATTGCAGGAAGGTTTAGAAGCCCAGGACAAGATTACAGCACATTTGTAAGCACTCTCTACCGGCACAGCGAGAACTTTTATTACCCCGAGGAGCTTACAACTGAAATTATACAAAAGACAAAGGACAGAAGAAGGAAGAAGAACTTTTCTACCCATTTCCCCTCAGAATGGGAAACTAAGGCACAGAGAAAATCAGTAGCCTAATAAAAGAGCTTTGAGAAGACACAGAGCAAGCAATCAAAGCTTCATCCCAACGCACCGTTACAGTTTAACCTGCAAGTCGGAGCGGGAGGAGCCAGCAGACAAAAGCACCTGAAGAAGAGAAACCACAAGTGATCGTTGACCTCACCTTTTTTTGTTTTGGAAGTGCCCTTAAAAATGCAAATTTCCCTGAACTGCAGTCACCTACTGCCTCTGTTCTACCCCAAAACATCCTGCTCTCCTTCCGTCAGTCATCGCAGCCCAAGGGAAAGGGGAGCCAGAAGAGGCCGAGTGCGATCTAATCACTTCTCTCCCTGTCTACTGCAGAAACGCACGTGGATTTAATGAGCAAAATCTACTTCCAACCTATTTGGCAGAAAATTGAGCAGTGCATTGAGAATTTATTACGCCAGTGAAAGCAGCGTCGGGCGAGCCCGCTTCCACTTCCATCGCCACAACGACAGCACCTGCCACCGTGAAAACAGCTGCAAACTCAGGAGCGCTCGCGCGAGGTGAAGCCGGTGGCCAGGCTTGTAATTAATCCACATACTTTCTCGCTCTGGCTGCACGCCAACAACCTCAACTGAAACCAACAGCCAGCGTTGCACTGGAAACCATCAAACATCAGACCCAGGGAAATAATCAAACCCTTCGGGTGTCCGTTTCGAAGTCGGTCACTGAAAGAGTTTGTTGGCTGCTTCTGTGCTTCAGGGTACAGGAACAGTGTCGGGGAAGATGTTGGGTTGTAGATATGGCCAATATCTCGTCCTGCTCTGCGCTGGTGTGGTCACACCTGGTGTGCTGGCTACAGGTTTGGGTGTCACAGGATAAAAAGGATCTGAAGCTGCTGGAGAGTGGCCAGAGGAGGGCACGGAGTTGGTGAAGCGTTTAGAGGGGAAGTGTGTGAGGAGTGGATGAAGTCACAGGGTCTGTTCAGCCTGGAGGAGACCGGGGGGAGACCTCATCGTGCTCTGCAGGTTCCTCACATGGGGAGGAGGAGGAGCAGGTGCTGAGGTCTTCTCTCTGCACCCAAGGGAATGGCAGGAAGATGCCAGGGGAGGGTTAGGTTGGACATCAGGAGAAGGTTCTCAGCCAGAGGGTGGTGGAGCCCTGGAACAGCTCCCAGGGAAGCAGTCACAGCCTGGCAATATTCCAGCAGCCTTTGGCCAACACCCTCAGCCCCACGGGGTGAGCGTTAGGGTGTCCTGTGCAGGGACAGGAGTGGGACTCGATGACCTTTGTGGATCCCTTCCAGCTCAGGACACTCTGTGATTCTATGGTCTGTCAGTCCTCTGAAAGAAGCCTTTGCATGGTGACCGGAATGAAACTCAAGCCTACGAGGCACTGGTTTTGACTGGAAAGACTTCTGAAGGTTGGTTTGGATCTAGGTGGCCACTGCCACTTCTTGAACCTGTGGGAGCAGGCGACGGGAGCGTCCCCCGGAGTCGTGCACAGGCAAAGGGAGTTCCACAAGCGAAGAACTGAGGAGGAGAAGGAGGAGGAGGGACTTTCAGTGCAGGCAGATGTGGGAACACGAGGAAATACAACCCTCACTTCCCAGCCCTGCCAACCTCTGGGTTGGGTGAATAACACTGCCTTCTCTTGGGTGGTGTTGAGTCTGCCGGGCCATGTGGGGAGCCAGGATCCAGCTGGCTGGGAGGACAGGAGGGAACACCCAGGTTTGGGGTCACCCCAGGTGGGTGGCACCAGCGAGAAGAAAGCAAAGTGTGATGCTGAGCGCGCGTCCCTTGCAGCGCAGCAGCAACGCCCGCGTGTCTTCAGGTGCTGATGATGGAGGGGATCAGGCTCCCACCTGGAACCAACACTAAAGCAGCACTGATTCTCCAGCAGGTCTGTAAGGAACAGCAGGAGCACCAAGCAGGACGGGGAATGCAATCTGCAAACGCTTGGCTCTTCTGTAACGTTGTCGAAGACGGATTCTGCCAAGGCCTTTCCAAGGAGCATCGCTGTCACCATCGCTGTTTATAAACACAAGAAATGCACGTCTTTTCCTTACCTGTGCATCCTCCCTAAAGCTGGGAAGTGCAAAGATTGATGGCCAGCATGATGATTAAATTGCTCGATTATTTGGTTTCCTTTAAGCCATCGTTCTGGGTTTTCTGGTTTTGAAGTTTTTACATCCTACGTTCCGCTGGGTCAAAGTTTCTTGGTTTTGAATTTTAAATAACGTCTTTTGAGATTATAAAAAACCATCATGAATAAGAATTCTCTATTTAGGTAAAAAGGGTTCCTAATTGATTATAATCAATTCAGTGTGTTCAGCTATTGTCATTAGATATAAGTCTGGAATATATGGAGCAAAGAGTAATTGCTGCTGCTGAATGCATAAAAAAGGAAGTCCAGGTTTCATTTGTACCATGTCCTTTTTCATTTGCATGAAACATTATGAAACCAGATAATCATTAAAGGAATATAAAAATCTCTGAATGAACTTCCTGCATTCCAGGTTCATTTTCTTTTCTTTCTCCCCATGTTTTCCCTGAGCTTGTCCTTTGGGCCATCTTATCTTTGCATTTCTATTTGGACAAACGCGTTTCACGTCTGTCTCTGCCACAGAAGGGATTGACAGAGTGACAGCAAAAAAAAAAAGAGAATGAATTAAGAACAAGAGGAGATGTTTATTTATTTAGCAGAGACAAGGGCAGAGGTCACTATCCAAATGTGAGCTACTGTCAGGGAAGGCTGAAAAGACCACTGCCAGGTGGGGCAAGGAAAGCAGCAAGAGCCACACCTCCACATCTGATGGGTGATGAGGAGCCAACACAGAGCTGGGATTGCCACTACTACGGTGCAAGACTCTTGGTGGTGAGCTCTGCACCCCCAGCCATGGGATGGTCTGGGTTGGAAGGGACCTCAAAGCCCATCAGTGCCACCCCCTGCCATGGGCAGGGACACCTCCCACTGGGTCAGGGGGCTCCAAGCCCCATCCAACCTGGCCTGGAACACCTCCAGGGATGGGGCAGCCACCGCTGCTCTGGGCACCCTGGGCCAGGGCCTCCCCACCCTCACAGCAAAACATTTCTCCCTCAGATCTCATCTCAATCTCCCCTCTTGCAGCTCAAAACCCTTCCCCTCATCCCATCCCTGCACTCCCCGATAAGAGTTTTGCTCACATCTGCTTGGTTAAACCATCTCCAGCTCCCTAGGAAACAAAATAAACACAAACGTGCATCACCTTAGCAGCCCCGTTTCTTATTCCGTTGCCACCAATACCTAACGAAGTGGATAAATGATTAATTAAGAAACAATATTTCTTTACGGAAACCAGCTCTCACGGGGGAAAAAAAGAATCCCTTGACACAATGTTCACTGGGCTGTTATCCACTGGTTTTTTAAGAAGTGGAGGAGAAGCTGAACCAGCACGAAGGGAAGCAGAGCGATGTTTGATGTGAGGAGGAACAATAAACAGCCCTCCACACAAATGGCCAAGCGCTGTTTAATGCACAGCTCCCTGGCTACGCAATTAACTCCTCTGCCACTCCTGATAAATACAGAGCTCCAGGAAAGGTAATTCATTGCTCAAATCAGACTTTGGGAAAATTATAAATCTAAAGGGAGGGGGGAAAAAAAAGGGTCAGTTTTTGTCCTCCACATTGCATTATGGGTGATACGGAGCCTGAAGCCAAAAATAATAAGAATAATACAATATTGAACCTTTCTCTCAAAGAAAATGATTTTACAGCCTTCCCATACCAACGTGCACTCGGCTGCCGTGTCAGGAACATCGAGCAGGATATTACATCTCTTAAGGTATTTGTTTCTGAAAATATCCAGACTGTTACTAAAAGATATCCAATTAACAGTTTAAAAGCTGGATACGAAAAGTTGTTACGAACTTTTATTCCAATTGCATCTGTAGAACTCAATAATCTCTTTTAATTAAGATATTCCTAACAGTGTTAGGAGAGGCATTTTGTTCTTTCCCTTCCCATTTAGGAAGGAGATGGCAGTGGGCAAAGCCAGCAGGACAGCTGTTAAGGGCACGATTAAAAAGTTCCCTCTGCACAATGTACAGCTCGGTTCTCGCTCTGTTTTAGCACCCAGTAAAGTAAAGAAAATATTTAAAAGATAATTCCCATGTCAAACTGCAATAATAAGAGTAATAATAACAGAGTCAGGGAATGGGTTGGGTTGGAAGGGACCTCAAAGCCCATCCAGTGCCAGCCCCTGCCATGGGCAGGGACACCTCCCACTGGGTCAGGGGGCTCCAAGCCCCATCCAACCTGGCCTGGAACACCTCCAGGGATGGGGCAGCCACCACTGCTCTGGGCACCCTGGGCCAGGGCCTCCCCACCCTCACAGCAAAACATTTCTCCCTCAGATCTCATCTCAGTCTCCACTCTTGCAGCTCAAAACCCTTCCCCTCATCCCATCCAGAGCCCCTCCCCAGCTTTCCTGCAGCCCCTTTCAGCCCTGGGAGCTGCTCTAAGGTCTCCCCAGAGCCTTCTCCTCTCCAAGCTGAACAACCCCAACTCTCCCAGCCTGGCCTCGTACAGGAGCTGCTCCAGCCCTCGGATCATCTCCGTGGCCTCCTCTGGACTCGCTCCAACAGCTCCAGGTCCTTCCTGTGCTCAGGACTCCAGAACTGGACCCAGGGCTGCAGGTGGGGTCTCACCTGAGCAGCAGAGGGGCAGAACCCCCTCCCTCCCCTGCTGGTTAGATTCTTTTTATCTAAAAATGCTGAGAAACCTCTGACCGCTTTCAAATTCTTCCGCATTCCCGATACTATTTTTGGAGAGAAGCTTTTCTTCAAAAACCCGTGCTCACGTTTATCCCACTGCAGCTTAACCTCTGCAACATCCAGGTCCTCCTCATGAAAAGTATATAACTTAGCTCTCGCTTCATATTTGGAGAGCTTCTAATAGGACACGACGCGCTGCCTGGATGTGCTTAGTGCTTCAGGTCTCCCCTAGCAGCACCACCAGCCATCTGAGCTTTGCCTTTGGAATCGTTCCACTTCCATTTTCTCCAGCAGAAAGCAAAGCAAGAGAGCAGTTGAAATCAATCTGTCTTTTGCCTTGTTCCTCTCCCTCCTTTCTCATTACTCTTTTCTTTCTCCCCGGAGACTGGAGGTGTAAACAGTCATTTCTTGGGAGCTGAAGTCTTTGGTGTGATTTTACGCTTCTTATTCCTTCCTTGCCTCCAGCTGAATTGTGCCACCACGCAGATGCCTCCCACTTCACCCCCCCCATGAAACTGCTCCTGTTTTTTAGTGGTGCTCCAAAATAAACAGAAATTCTTCACTCTTACATCACTATTTAACCTCAGTGGCCTTTATTAATTTTTTCTCACTGGGACCCAACAGAATTGAATTCCTGTTGCAATGAAGGTGATGAAGGGGCTGGAGAACAACCCCAGGCTGAGGGACCTGGGGTTGTTTAGCCTGGAGAAGAGGAGGCTGAGGGGAGACCCCATCACGGTCTACAACCACTGGAAAGGAGGTTGTACTGAAGCGGGCACTGGTTTCTTCTCCCAAGTAACAAGAGACGGGACAAGAGGAAACGGCCTCAAGTTGTGCCAGAGAAGGTTTAGGTTGGATATTAGGAAAAATGTCTTCAGTGAAAGGGTTCTCAGGCACTGGCACAGCTGCCCAGGGAGGTGGTGGAGTCCCCATCCCTGGAGGGGTTTAAAAGACCATCAGACGAGGTGCTCAGGGATCTGGTTTAGAAGTGGACAGGTACGGTTGGATGTGATGATCTCAAAGGTCTTTTCCAACCAAACGATTCTATGATTCTATGATCCTCTTCCTCCAGCACTTGGTTATCCTTTGCCTTTCAGAAGCCTCCTTCCCAACACACGGTTTGACTCCTGAGCCGATGTCCTCGGGACAATTTCCTTCTCCCCAGCCAGCAAGCCGGGCTGTTTCCCTGTGTGTGTTTTCCTCCTAAGGGTTCCGAAGCCAACAGCTCTGGAGAGAGGTCATTAAGCCTTAAATTACCTCCAAATTCCTATTAAAAGAAAGTTCTATTTAATTCATTTCCCGAATTTCCACCCCAAATTGCCTCTGACTGTGTCAAACCCCGTAAGGATCAGTAATTCCAAACTTGGTTGGGATTACAGTCCTGCACAGGAACAATTAATACTGTCTTGGGATTTCACGCTGCCTTATTGCTACAGGTTTTGAATGTTTTGCTGCACGAAACCAACCCCAACATCCTCAGAGGACATCGGAGAGAATCCCATAGCTCTGCCCTTCTGGGGAAAAGCTGTTGCTGCTTGAAATGGGTTTTGGTTTCTTTTCCTCAGGTGGGTGGAAATAGGGAAGAAAGAGCAGGCAAAAACTTCTCTTGAGCAAAGCGTTCAACATTGATAGAACACAATTCCCTCGGGTGTGAAGCAACATAACCCCTTGCCAACTTTTGGAAAGCAGAGATTTTCTTTCTCAATCACCCCCTGCAAAGCTGTTCCATCCTGTTCCAGAAGTCATCTTGTTTCACAAGGGTGCAAAGAAAACTCTATGATTTTCATCTAAAATAGACATTAACCCTGTTGGATCAACCCAAGTTGTGCCTTCAGAGAGGAGCCCTAAGCTCTGGCTCCCAGCATGGCCTTGATTTTCCTTGGAGGACTCCTTTGTTGTGCTACAACCCTACCTGGACGTCAGCAAGCATTTGCTCCCGCTCGCTGCTGGCATCTGGGCAACCTGGGCCAGGGCCTTCCCACCCTCACAGCAAAACATTTCTCCTGAAGATCTCATCTCAGTCTCTGCTCTTGCAGCTCAAAACCCTTCCCCCTCATCCTGTCCCTGCACTCCCTGATCCAGAGCCCCTCCCCAGCTTTCCTGCAGCCCCTTTCAGCACTGGGAGCTGCTCTAAGGTCTCCCCAGCGCCTTCTCCTCTCCAGGCTGAACAACCCCAACTCTCCCAGCCTGGCCTCGTACAGGAGCTGCTCCAGCCCTTGGATCATCTCCGTGGCCTCCTCTGGACTCGCTCCAACAGCTCCAGGTCCTTCCTGTGTCCAGGACTCCAGAACTGGACTCAGGGCTCCAGGTGAGGTCTCATGACTCAGGACATGACCCAGGCAACGCAGCCCGTGCCGACCTGCTCTCAGCACTCGTCCACGACAGATGGCTGCGCACACACTTTCAAGCCAACATTACTCATTCCAACCTTTCGCTTCCAAACACATTGCTTCTAACCCTCCGCAGTGCTGAATCTGGAGATAAATTTCCTCCCTTGTTTACAACACATTTTTTAAAGTTGCTTTAACCTGAAATATTTATTCGAGTCACAGTCCCTTTGCTCATTCCTCCTTGCCTACTTTATGGACATGGTCACTGAGGAACAGCAACTGGTGGACTCCTAGTGATGACAAGCGCATTTTAAAAGTCTTGTACCCTCCATAACTTCCCTCAGGTGAATTTATTAAGGGAAGTTTAATCAGCTCAAAGAAAATCTCTGCAGTAAAACGCAGCGTGGACTCCTCTCAGTTAATACTCTTGTACCTCTTCTTTCTACCGTTGCCCTGCTTCAACACAGAGCTGGTTTCCTCTGAAGGAAATTCACGGAAGAACGAGAGAGCTACTCATGTCATCCATGGAAAACCAGGGTCGCTCACTGGACTGGGAATTACGTTCACTGCAGGGAGGACAATCGCTGTGAGAAGCCATACCTCGCAACTAAATAGAACAAACTCTGTGGGACCTCATCCGTGTGCACCACTGCTTAGAGGAGCCCAACAATGCCACTACCTTCAACTGTTCCTACTGGAAACCAGGGCCAAGGGCCAGACTTCAGTGCATCTCTCACACCTCTGGTCCCACCAACACTGGAGAACAGTGGTTTTACAAGTGCTAATCCTAGACAAATCCTAATCCTAGAAAAGTCCTAATCCCAGACATATCCTAATCCTAGACACAGACTTGGTGAGCCCTGGACTAGGACTTTGGACCATCCGCCGTGTTCCAGAGGAGATCTCGGCTGAGCGGCTGAAAGGACAGTTGCTCATTTGCTTTGCTCTGAGCTGGTCTCTGCAAATACAAATCTATTCACCTGTCAGGCAGATTTGATTCCCAGCATGTCCTTTCCCCATGTCGCTCTGAATCACCGACGTCCACAGCTCACGGCGCCGGAGCCGTACAAAGATCCATCTGCAAATAGCTCTGGCGAGCTGACAGCAGCCTGTGCTGTCACGCCACAACCCTTGAGCAAGTCAAGGAGAGCCTGTCCCTAAGCTACCTGGCCGTGCACAGACACCAAACCAGCTGCTTCTGCACGTCTGAGACCCTTTAAAGCAGCTTGGCCATTAAAGTGGATCTCCTTCAGCAGAAAACCCACGCGCGCGTACAGCGCTGACGCGAGCTGTCGGCATCCCAGCAGCCGAGCTGCCGGAGCCCGGCGTTGGGCAGCCCAGGAGCTCTGATCTGCAGATCTGAACAGCTTTGGATGTTCAGGCTGACACAAGTGCCCCCGTGCTTGTTCAGCTGGCTGCAGCAACCCGGTTTTAATTAATAAGAATTGAGAAGACTCCAAAAAGCACTGAAAAAATTGGGCCCTCCCAAAGGTTGAATGCAGAAATCAACTCCACGTTAAAAGCTGCCAGTTTTTCCACCAGGAAAAAAAAATTCACATATTCTATGGAGACTCAGAATCACAGAATTGCTGGGCTGGAAAAGACCTTTGAGATTATTGAGTCCAACTACGTCTGTTCACTACTAAACCATCCCCGAGCACCTCATCCACCCGTCTGTTAAATCCCTCCAGGGACGGGGACTCCACCACCTCCCTGGCAGCCGTTACAGTGTCTGAGAACCCCTTGGGTGAAGAAATTCTTCTTAATGTCTTCTTAACCTCCCCTGGTGCAACTTGAGGCCACTTCTGCCTTGGGGGGGGAACCACACAGGCGTGTGCACAGGGCACAGAATAAGAGCGGGTCATCCGTTCTCTCGCTTCAATGGGCAGCAAGCCGCCCGTTAGTCAAAAGAAAGCTTTTATATGTTTCATTATTGTTAAACAGCTGAGACAAAGCAGTGTTGACATCGCAGAGATACTTCCCATTCCTGCTAGCGCATTCGATTCATGCTTTATCACTCAGGATCTTCCCCACCACCACCAAAACGCCTGGGGAAAACATTAAGAGATTAGAAGGAAAACTATTGTTTAATATTAGAATGAAATAGATCCAAACTCGCTTGGTTTTTATGTTCTAATAATTACAGCTAGGAGAGTCGAGCCTGGGAGAGCCCGGAGTCGTCAAGCAGGTTTTATCTTTCTAAATGAATTTGTCCCACAAACATTTTCAGTAATCTCATTACCAGTCTTGTATTGTTAATAAAAGTCACTAAATACAAGGTGATGAAGGACCACCTGGGAAGAAGGCTGAATGCAGGTGTAAGCAAGGGTTTGAAGTTCAAATTCAAAAGCAGAAGGCACACCAAATCCCCAAGAAACGCCGAATGCTGCTGAGACAAGAGTTATGGCAGATCTTGTCTCTATAGTGTCAAAATTGACATGACTTCCAGAGATGCTCTTTGCCTGCTCTCTCCTCTCCTGAGCGTAGAATCATGCGATGGGTTGGGTTGGAAGGGATCTTAAAGCTCATCCAGTTCCAACCCCCCGTCATGGGCAGGGGCACCTCCCCCTGCATCAGGATGCTCAAAGCCTCATTCTAAATAGCATCAGGACGAGTCGGAAAATGGGCTCAGGAGTTTAAATGGGGACTTGCACCCCAAAGGTCTACCGAGGTTCAATGCTTTCACGTTTGCTCTCATGCACTGAAGGTGCCCAGCTCTGCAGGCACAGCTGTGTGCTCTGCTCCCCACACCAGATGTGCAAGAGGACTCCGTGGTACCTAGATTTCTCCTAAAAGACGCCCAGAAAAAATGGTTTTCCATGCCAGTTTGCACAGTACTGAAAAGCCAAACAGGAGAATTGGAAGAAACACAGAGGGAAGAGAAACCCAAGAGAGACATCCTCGATCCTGACTTTTACAAACCTATTTTCAGGGGAGAGGCGGAGGTTTTATCATGTAATTAAGTGTTTGGCGTTTTCATCCGGAGCTGACCTACAGATGGCTGCATTTCATCACCACTTCACTTCCATCTGCCTCTTCTCCGTTCCAGTCTGTGGTCCCTGGGACTTTACTGGCACGGAGAGAACAGAATAAATGTATTGTCTACCTCTGTTTGGACTGGAGACCCCTAAATCTTTCCCAGTTCTTTAAAAGGGCCTGGAAATATTTGCAGGCAGGCATCCACCTGCTCTAGTTTGCTCTGGGCTGACTCCGAGACATCTTGAAAATTTAATGTAATTGGAAAGGCAAGGAGGTGTTGCTCTGTGATGAAATGTCACGATGGCACTGGAGACAATGGCACTGTAAATACCATCCGAAAAGATGCCTTTGTTTTGCCTTCCGTAAAAAGGGTAGGGAGGCAGGAAAAGAGAAAGGGAACAGATGATTTGTGTCAGATGATTGTGTTGACGTCCCACTCCGAAAAAGGTTTTGTTAGAAGGAGAAGTCAATTAACTTGATCGTTCCCTTGGTGTGCGCTGGGTGTACACATATTTATTCGGGTAGAAAGACCCCTGACAGATGATGTGCTAGCAGAAACTCTCAAGGCTTTTGGGCTTGATTTAAGATAAGACTAAATGCAGCCGCTGCCGATGGGAGTGGAGCCCGCGTAAAGGACACACTTCAGCACTCACATTATATAAATGTCTACAGACAAATGAGAATCATCTTGCGGCTGAAGTGTGGGGAAAATGAGGGCAAAAGGGATTTGGGGTCAGTCTGTGACTTCTGGAGGACAGCTGGCAAATATCTTGATTCTACTGCGCCTCAGTTCTCAGGCAGAAGGTGATTTCTCATGGATCTGAATCAGAGATCTTCAGAGCAGGGAGTGAAAGAACTAAAATACACCCAGAGATACCCTGAGCTCTGACACAGTCACGCCATCGGATCTGCAAATCAAGAAGAGTTGTGTAGGGGAAGACGCAAATCTTGAAATCACGTACATCTACCTAAGGAAAACCATTATAGACGGTGTCACTCAAATTTGTCCTCAGTTCTGGATTTTGCAATCAAAACACTTGGCTTTTATGCAAAGATTCATGATGGATTTGGGCATCGCTGCTGGGGAGACCCTATGGCCTTCCAATACTTTAAGGAAGCCTACAGGAAAGCTGGGGAGGGGCTCTGGATCAGGGAGTGCAGGGATGGGATGGGGGGAAGGGTTTTGAGCTACAAGAGAGGAGACTGAGATGAGATCTTGGGGAGAAATGTTTTGCTGTGAGGGTGGGGAGGCCCTGGCCCAGGGTGCCCAGAGCAGTGGTGGCTGCCCCATTCCTGGAGGTGTTCCAGGCCAGGTTGGATGGGGCTTGGAGCCCCCTGACCCAGTGGGAGGTGTCCCTACCCATGGCAGGGGGTGGTACTGGATGGGCTTTGAGGTCCCTTCCAACCCAAACCCTTCCATGGTTCTGCGATTCTATGACCACTGGGCAAAGAGAGACACAAAGAGGTGCAGAACCTTGTTCCCACTGAACACCGTCATAGAAACAGAGACTGAGCGCTGGTCCCGGGCTGTCTCACTGCCACACCGAGCTGAGGAGTGCAGGCTGCCTCTGGGTGCTTTGAAATGCTAAGGAAAGCCCCACGATAGACGGCTTTCGCCAAAGATGACGCCAAGGCTGTGGCATCCCCCACCCCTCAGGGACAACCAAGCTGGGGTCTCGTTCAGAGTCACAGCGTGCCACAGCAGCAGCAGGAAAGACGTCTTTATGCCTGATGTCAGCACACAGATGGATGCGCTGCACTCTGTGAATTACCCCGAGCCTCATCCAGCCTGGAAAGGGCCCTGAAATTACTGAGAGAAGCACAGAAGCATTCGAGAAGGAAATATGTGCTTGCTTTAAAAATGCACAGATTTCTCCAACTAAAGGACTTGTATTACTGAAGCATCTGAGAATGTCACAAACATTTACTATGTCAGCTTTTCCAGCCCATGACTTCCTCTGCGTGTCTTTGTGCTGCTTAAAAAAAACCATGGCAAAAGATAATCCTTGCTTTAAAGAATTCATATATGAGACATTCAAAGGAGCGAGAGAATATTAATATTTCATATTTATCCAGACTACTCTATCCATGAGGAAAGAAAGAGTCTGTTGGCGATTAAGAGCAGGGCAGGAGTTCAGAACCGCGCTACTGTCTACGCTAAAGATATTGGGGCAATGGGCTTTCCCTCTGAATGCCTCATTCACCCCAATCACACGCTTCTCCGCAAGGATCTGATGTGAATTAAAAGCTTTGAGCTGCTGCACTGAAATGTTATTTATTGTATTAATGCTTTTGCCTTTGACCATTACTGCAATCTTGTCTTGTCAAAGCTAACCCTGAAGATATATGTTGTGTTGTATATTTATATGAGGGTAACAGCAGGCACCGGAGACAGACCGGAGGTCTACGATCCAGTCGTATTGTCTATGGAACGTAAAAAGATAGATCTAAACACAAGGCAGATGTCTTTTGGGTTTCACAATCTCCGATTTTTATGGTTAACTAACGGCGCTCGTAATGAGCCCGGTATTCCTGCGTATCAAAATTACCCAACGCTTTAGCAGATGATGCAGCACATTAATTTTTATTTCCAAAAATCAAGCTTTCTGGTTCGCGAGCAGGCGTGGAAAGAGCGTGAAAAATCAGAGTCCCAGCAAAGAGCAAACTTTCAATCAAAGTGGATGGCGTTTGGTAATTAAAGGAGTTCACCTGTAGACGTCCGACCCCCTTCTAAATGCAAAAAGAAGGATGACCACCACTGATTTCAAGCATCCCTGCTATTCCTGTTAAATAGCCTAAATTTCTCCCAAGAAACATCCATTATTAAATAAATCCTCCCAAAGCCCAAGCCTTTCCCCATGGGAGTGACTCACGTTGCCTGCTGAAGCAGGGGCTCAGAGAAGATGCCAACCATATGTTCCAAACTGAAACGTAATTGGAGTGTTAGCCACACCGAAACCTCGTTGGAGTTTCCTCCAACTCACTCCTGCCTCGAGAAGTCGGCGATTTTAACGGAATTTTAGCGAAAAGAAGCCTGAACCTCCTTTCTAAGTGATCAGTAGGAAGATCAGTCAAATAAAACCACCGAGGCCAGGGCTTCCCAGCTCTACGTTCAGTTAAATTTCAGCTAAATGATGTCTCTTTATAACCCCTAGGATGAAGGTTGTGCCACTGTTAAGTAGTTTCTGTTACCCTTGATGCCTCTGCTCTAGCGGATCTGAACGAAACAATTAAAATGCTCGGTTGGTTTTTCTCTTTGTGCCCCATTCAGAGCCGTTCGCTGCTTCTCAGACCTTTGTACCCTTTCAATTTTATAGGCAGGCTTTGTTTCCCATCGTCTTCCCGAAGTTGAGTACTCAGCAGCGGAATTCCCAAGTCCCAGAGGTTCCCAAAGACCTGCACACTGCTGCTCTGTCCATGGCAAAACTCGATGAGAGAGGGGGCGTGGAGAAACTCCTCTTAAGTTAAGAAAGAACCCAAGCCAGGTCTAGTACATTACAGAGTTCGTGTCATGCAGGCAGAATATACAATTTTAATCCTTAACTCCCATCACAGAGAACCATCAAGATCATGGGGCAAGAAGAAGAATGGATTTTAAAGATAGATGACATCGAAAACCTGTTGTACTTAACAGAAATGTCACTTACTTAAGTCTAGAGAGATATTTATCCGATTTATCCATCTCACAGCTGAATTAATATACTCCATTAGCTTCATACGTGTCTAAAATCATAGTTTTACCTTTGAATAACTTTTATCTTCAGCCTCTAAAGCCAAAGCCAACTGTGGAATCCTCAGATTTACTTGGGCTGGGCCCGATGCCCCACTGAGGAGAGCGCACGCACGGGGATTCGCCGATAAGAGAAGGGTTTTTCGTAAGACTCGGCGCTTCCCTTCAAAGCCTTTTGCAAACGTTCGTGTCTTAGGTTTGATAACAGCGGTGTGAGGAAAGGTGTTATTTCTACTCCCACTTCCAAAGGCAGAAAATGCCCAGGCACCAAAGCTCAGATCCTGCCTTCTGTTGCCACAGTGGGTACGCAGGCACTTTCGGGTGCAAGGATCCACCTGTCTTGTTCAACCCCTGCATGGCCTGACACTAAAAAAGTCATGTTTATAGCCCGATAAACGTGCTCCTTGCCCTACAGCTGGAGCCCCCAATTATCTCACCCCTTCCTTGAAACACTTCCTTTCTGAAGTCAGAACCTCCAACACCAGTTTCTTCTCTTCCCACCTGATGACCCTTCTTTACCTTCCCCATTGCCCAAACCCTTTATCACAGCCTCGCAGTCGCACATTGTGATCCTTGTGCTTGTTTAGGTCTTCCTTACAAAGTCCAACGTGAGATCTTTTTACCTAGGAGCAATCTCTGGAAGTTTCTCTTCCCCCAAGGTTCTTCTTGCTACAAATCCGACCACCCGTTGTCTCCCTTTCCCTCCCCTGGGTCCCTCTCAGTGCCTGCAGGAGGGCGTCTAAACTAAGGGAGGGGAGATTTAGCCTGGATATAAAGAAGACAGTTTTTACGACAAGAGCGAAGAGGCACTGGCCCAGGTTGCCCAGGGAGGTAACGGATGCCCCATCCCTACAAACACTCAAGATCAGGTTAGATGGGGCTCTGAGCGACGTGATCCGGTAAGTGACCCTGCTCCTGCAGGGGTGTTGGAACTGGATGGGCTTTAAGGTCCCTTCCAACCCAACGCATTCTATGATTCCATGATCTTCCCAAACCAGGAGCTGTGTTTCTGCAATGGCTCCTCCTCCTCTTGGCAGCAAGGAGCTGTTTGGTTCAGGACGAGAGGTTCAGACCTTCCCACAGGCTGCACCGGGAACTTTTTCCTGGCCCATCTCCCAACTACCTTCAACTTCCAGCATCTAACGTAGGTGCCCCATTTAGATCACTCCAAAGATCGAGTAAGGCACTAGTCAGGTTCCGAGAAGATTTCCTTAACTCCCAGCCAGGTTTTTGTCTCTTTTGCTCTTGGAAACATCGACAAAGATATGAGTAGATAATGACAAGTGACTAAGTGTGGTGTGAAGAGTTAACACTTGACAGCTGAGTCACTGACACCGACAGCGTGCGTGCTCCGAGCCCTTTCCAAGTATCACATGTGTCAGCCTAAACGTTAAATGTGGCTTAGACGACTAAGCTGAAGCCTCAACCTAAAAATGCAGTCAGTGAGAGAAGTCAATTGAGCAGCCTTTGGGGGTCAAGAGCTCTTAAGTGATTCTTGAATCTCCAGCACGCCAACTAGAGCGGTCGCTGGCAACGCCACTAAGAGTTTTACCTACTCCTGGGATGTGTCCTCCAAGACTTGGGCTGTGCCTGCAAAGCACTCAAGGTCTGCACTAAATAGTGAAGGTGGATTTTGGGGTCTCAGGTCTCTGGATGGGGAGCCCACACGTGTAGTAAAGAGTGCAAATAAAGAGTCAACGCTCTCTGAGAAAAGGCACCGTGTTCTACCTGAGCAATGGGGAACGGATTAGGTGTCCCTGTGCACGGCAGTGGGGTTGGAACTGGATGGGCTTTAAGGTCCCTTCCAACCCAAATCATGCCACGATTCTATGATTTTATTAACCCCTCTCCATGCAAACTGAAGGGAAATTTGAATCTCAAGCCAGCTGTGCTGCCCACCCCTGTCATCGTGTCCGTCCGTGCAATCTGCTCCATGCTGACTCCGTAAGCCCCTTTCACCACTTTTCTAGACAGTGCCCAAAGCTAAATAAATAATATTGAATAATTATGATCAGCCACGCTGGAGTTTCAGAAATTCAAGAGGGGTCGCTAAGGGCATGGAGCGATTTAAGAATCCCATGAGCTTTCTACGCACGCACAGCACAAAAAGCCACAGTTTGGAACTTCATGTGCTCCATTTTCACCTGGTTTATGCAGCTGGGTTTGCAATGCCACACAAGTCTCCTTTTATCAGTTATATTTCTTCCCTTGCTTTTCACTAAGAAGCAATAAACTCCCTTAAAGTGACAAGGGTGCCGGAGTTTTGTCTGGGAAGAGGCTCATCCAAGACTGACAAATGTTCTCAGCCTTCATGCACCTTGTCCAGTGCATCAATGAATTCACATCATCAATTGTCCAGCACTCCAGACTGATAACAAGTGTCTAATCCAAAAGAAATGCTCCTCTGACGTATTTTTGACAGCACCCAACCGTGCTGGCTCGTAGAAATGATGGAGAAGATGTCTCTGAGCTGGCTTTCTATAGCCTGTCCTTCTGACAATGAGAGAACACTCTCAAGAGCATTTTTTATACCGTTGTCTGGCCCAAATCTCATGGGAAGCTATTTCAGACCTCACTTCTTTGAGATCTTCCTGGTAACACAACCTAATTCTTTTGTTTACTGTCACCTCATCAGTGCTCTGCACTCTCTCTTGCCTGGAAGTTGCCTTTTGTGGTGTTTGAAGCCTTCAAATTTATAGGTTGCCCTCAGATGGGGTGGAACCAGAATCTCAAGGAAAAGCAATAACGTCACATTCATTCCTAGGTATTAATTTCCCTGCACTAACCTCACTTTGTGCCCGTGGTGGCTTTAAGGGCTCAGGTTCATGATTAATTGACCACAGCCATACCAACCAGAAAGGATACCCAAGACCCCTCTGTTGCCCTCAACACTAGATTTAAGTGATGAGTTTGGCATCTGATTGAATTTTATCCTCTGATTTCAACATCGGGGTCCAAAACAGTTTCCCCCTTCACTCTTGATGTGGATCACAGAATCACGGAATGGTTTGGGTTGGAAGTGACCTCAAAGCCCATCCAGTGTCACCCCCTGCCATGGGCAGGGACACCTCCCACTGGATCAGGGGGCTCCAAGCCCCATCCAACCTGGCCTGGAACACCTCCAGGGATGGGGCAGCCACCACTGCTCTGGGCAACCTGGGCCAGGGCCTCCCCACCCTCACAGCAAAACATTTCTCCCCAAGATCTCATCTCAATCTCCCCTCTTGCAGCTCAAAACTGTTTCCCCTCGTCCCATCCCTGCACCCCCTGATCCAGAGCCCCTCCCCAGCTTTCCTGAAGCCCCTTTCAGCACTGGGAGCTGCTCTAAGGTCTCCCCAGAGCCTTCTCCTCTCCAGGCTGAACAACCCCAACTCTCCCAGCCTGGCCTTGTACAGGAGCTGCTCCAGCCCTTGGATCATCTCCGTGGCCTCCTCTGGCCTCGCTCCAACAGCTCCAGGTCCTTCCTGTGCTGCAGCTTCTAGAACTGAACAAAGAGCTCCAGGTGAAGCCTCATAAGAGCAAAGGGGCAAAACCCCCTCCCTCCCCTGCTGCTCCCCCTGCTCTCAATGCAGCCCAGGACAGGGTTGGCTTTCTGGGCTGGGAGTGCACGTTGTATTCCACCCATCACACCCTTAGCAGCTGTCAATCCACTGAGACCTGCACTCATTTCCCAGACCCTCTCAGTGCACCAGACAGCACGTTTTCGTTCCGCATCGTATTGAGCAGGAAGGACCGTTTCCGAAGCCAAATTCCCTTTCAGGAAACTGCAAGTCTGGTGTCACCTCAGTTTATTTCAAACTTTACTCCAGAAAGACAAAAGTCCTATTCTGAGCTAGAGACACGTCAGACAGAAGGAGCCTCCCTAAAATAACCACCACCTACCGCGGGACGCTCTCAGTCAAGGCAAAGATTCTTGTAATACGGTTTGGGCTGTAGAGATCAGTCCTCCTCCAGCTGACACCCCACGACTGTCTTCCGAAGGGTTTTTCTTTCGAGGAAGGAATCACACCTACACTCATGACTATTCTTGCTGGCTGAGAAAGGTCTGGAGTAGTTTTTTCCTCAGGCAGGGTGCCGTCCCCAGCTTGTCGTCACGTCGGGTGGGTGCGAGCCATCCGAGCCCGTCTGCCGTGCCTCCCCCGGCACGGTGCAGGATGGAGACAGCTTGGGGGAAGGCAAGTGCCAGCCAGCGGGCGAGCCTGGAGGCCGGGACCTGTTCTCAGCTCCACCTCTGAGTATTGATGCCAACTGCGAGCGAGCTTCTTCAGCTCCGTCCTCCTCCTGCCTCTTGTCTGCCTGCCCGATTTAGCCGGAGCTTTTCAGGACAGGAGCTTCTCCCTCTCAGCGGGTGCAGACGCAACGAGGTGAGGATGCTGGGTGCGGGCTTTCCCTGCCACTCCGTGTGACAAAAGACTGACAGCACCCTGATCCTCCTGGGTCCCTTCCAGCTCAGGATACCGAGCCACTCTGCCACCCAGCAGACGCATCGACTCCTTCTGAGGAGCAACCACAGCCTGGGGGTGCAGGATTTCAGCCGTCGTTCCCACCTGCCGTCTTGTGCGAGTCACCTCAGCTCTCCATACCCACGTTCGCCTTCACTCTCATTAACGCCACGTTGTAAGAACTGTCAGGTTCTTCACAGGATGAACCTTCTGGTCCACAGGTCTCAAAGCACTTCACCAAGGAGAGCATCAATATTGGGGTTTGTTTAATTTTAACCAGAGAATAAATGAGGGGAGCAACTTATTAAGACTTGAGCATCATAGGATGTCCTGAGCTGGAAGGGACCCACAAGGACCTTCGAGTCCAACTCCTGTCCCTCCCCAGGACACCCCAACGCTCACCCCGTGGGGCTGAGGGCGTTGGCCAAATGCTGCTGGGCTACTGTCAGGCTGTGACTGCTTCCCTGGGAGCTGTTCCAGGGCTCCAACACCCTCTGGGTGAGAACCTTTTCTCACTACGACATTCTTAACATCCCAGAATCCTGGCAGGATCCCATCTATAGTTCCATTCCACATTTGAGAACTTTTCTGAAATTACATCCACTGGAAAACCAACTTTCTTTTGCACTCACCCTAACAAATGACAGAGCGTGCACGAAGAATAAATAAATACACACATAAAAAAAATTGTGAACCATGTCAGAAAGCCCACAGTATTCTATCTTAAATCTCTCCCTTTGACAGACAGTGGATTAAACAGAAAATGAGTTACATCTCCCCAAACCATATAAATGTGAGTCCCACATTGCAAGGTAGTGTGACAAATAGCTGCTGATATATAAGAATAAAAATAAACCATGTCTGAGATCAGCGCAGGCATCACTGCTCGTATCTGCCATGAAAATCAGCTCAAAACCTTGGGATAAGAATTTGAAGTGCATGGTTTCACTGGCATAAAAACTTAAAGAATGAAGAAAAGAAAGGGAAAGATAGTTCATGGAAAATATTTTTTCACTGTAGCAAAAAAAGAGGGCTTTTTCAGCTGTTGGCAAAGGAAAAAATTCCCAGAAAGTTAAAAAAATATAAAAATGAGAGAGGTTTCCAGAAGCACAAATGATCTGTACTCGAATGCCAGAAATTCTACATTCATTTCCAAACACATCCTGTACCTCCCCAATTATTCAAAGCAGGGACGGAGTTATTTTTTTCTTGATGACAAAAGTTAAACAACAAAACCCTTGTGTCACTCAGCAACAGGAACAGCAAACTAAAATCTAGGGCTCCTACACTGTAGCTTTTCTTGTCATCTAAGGAGCCACAGACAGTGTTAGTTTATCCCGTTAACAAAGATCTTTGCCTTTTTGTCTGGTCACCACGGCCTAAAACGCTGTGACAAGGTTAGAAAAGACCTCTCAGCTCATCCAGTCCAACCATGATCCCAGCCCCACCGTGCCTGCTAAACCGTGTCCTGAAGTGACACCTCTACAGGCTTTTTGAACCCCTCCAGGGATGGAGACTCCGCCACCACCCTGGGCAGCCTGGCCCAAAGCTTCACCACTCTTTCAGTACAGAAATTTTTCCTGATATCCAATCTAAACCTCCCCTGGTGCAACCTGAGGCCATTTCTTCTCGCCCTACCACTTCTTATTTGGGAGAAGAACGCCACTAAGCCAGGACACCTAAATCATCTTGGAAGGTCTTTCATCTATGAATGCGCACACGAAGTGATAAAAGCGGTGACTCCTGCTTCCCAAATTGCTCCAAGATTACGGTCTGAAAGACTTCAGACCTGGCTTGAGGGATTGGAAAGAAATTGCTTAGAACGGGACCATCAGAGTTGGGTGCACCTATATCACTCCAACATCTTCAACACAGCACCAACCCTGGCCAGCTCTGCGTGTGCCGATCTGCAACATAATAAACCCCCGGTGCGAAGGCTTTGGCCACGCTGCCCAAGAGTCATCCTGGATGCTGAATCTGAGATGCTGCAGACGGGGCTGGTTGTGAGGAAGCAATAAGCATTCACCATCCACATTCCAAGTTCTCCTCAAGCATCTTAAATTAGGTAGCTAAAACACGGCATGTCACTTCCCATATCAATTTACTTGAAATATACTCATTTTCTTTGAGCAAGAAAATACCTCCAGCACCCAGCATCACAACTTATACAATTTTACAACCAGTTGGTTGGGCTTTTTTCTCTACTAATAAGGCAGAGCTGTGATGCAGAAAGGAGCCTGACACACCAGGCAGCAGCGCAGTGGGTGTTATCACCCTCTTTGGCCACAAGAAATCTTTTCCTTAAGTCCATGTCATCTTCTCTCTTGTAATCTTCTCTGACAGGTGCTATCTAAATGCAGGAGCAAGAAAAAAGGCAGTTTTCACTGTTGGAAAGATCCGTCAGAAGCACTCCAGCCTTCTCATGGTGTGACTTCTCACCCGCCGCTCGCTGTTGCACTGCGCCCAGAGTGCTGGCGGATCGATCCTGCCTGGTGCTGAGCCAGCACCTCTTCCAGTGACCAGTGGAGGGACTGAAAGCAGCGTTTGACACTTGGCAGGATGAGGTCCTCGCAGTCACACATCGGGTCTTTTTAGCACATTAGAGCATAAGTAACTTCGCCAGCTGGTGTGAGCTTCAACACCAACATCTCAGGGTGAGGCAACTGTCCCAGGGCTCCACCACCCTCTGGGTGAAGAACCTTTTCCGAATGTCCAACCTAACCCTCCCCTGGGGCATCTTCCTGCCATTCCCTTGGGATTTTCGAGGATGACTTCAGACGGTGTTGTGTCCATGTAAAGTCTAAAGGTCCTCTCTTTCCAAACCTGTTAAAAGGTGGAGTAAAGAGCATCGAGAACGAAGCCCCAGGGCTTCCTCCATCTAATACAACTTTAGAAGGTTCCTCCTTCTAAGAGAAAGACACTGAATCTGAGATAAATTAGTCGGCAAGCAGTTGAAGTCTGCAGCACCTTGTCTTGTGTGATCTGGTTAAATTCAGAGGCACGAGGAGACATCCAGCTGCGAGTGCCCCGCGACTCCTCCCGCGTAACAGCAGGTCTCCAGGCTCTCCCTAGAAACACCTCTCGGCTCGAAACGCGCTCGAAGATTTCAACTGACTCAAAGGCACAGAAATTAGTGAAATACTTAAGGGTATTGCAAGCACGGAATAATTATCCCAACATGTTACAGGAGCGCATCCTTCTTCCCCTGAATAATTAAGATGCTTTCCATATCTGAGAGTAGGACATGGGATTTGGGGAGAAACGTTTGGAGGCAGAACAGCAAATCCTATTTCTCATTCTTCTCCGTTATTGCAGTCTCCTCTTGCTCTCTAGCTGGGGATGCTGCTAAATAAAAAGGTTTATGACAGCTCTTCAGCACTCAATCATATAAAACACTCTCTAAAAGATGTTCAGTAAGTTAAAGGAACTGCCAGCATTTCCTTGTTTTTTTCCCCCTCATACATTGGGATTTTCACGGAAGTGAAGAAAGTTCACACGCCTGAATTCCATTGGGTGTCAACGGGATTTGGGTTCCCAACCTCCTTAGGTTTCTGTAAAAAAAAACCCCTGCCTTATTCTGGATTTGCATTTCATCTCAGGAAAGAAAAGCACTGAAAAAAGGTTAAGAATCTTTCCGAACAAGCAAGGAGTTTTAAAGTCGATGAGTTACTCCCAGTTTACACCAAAGCAGCTAAAAGCAGCATTTGCATAGCCTGTTTTTTCCCCCTCCCAAATAAAATGAAGTTTCTGTTACCGAAGAAAGCTAACATTTATATTGAGTTTACTCTCCGGCAGAGACTGGTTTTGTCGAAGCAAAAATAACTCCTCTGGACCAAATCCTACTCCCACGTCAGCCTCCAGAGACTTCAGTGCAGTGGCTGTGGATTTATCTGGATTGAGGTGCCCTGATCCTCGGTGATGAATGGCGGAATTTAACATTCCTCGGGGAAAAGGTTGCCTCTACACAAGGCGGTGGCTGCTCTTCGCATGAGGAATCAGGCTCTGCCCAACGCAAACGGCTGTGAAAATAGAAATCTCCCTCAAAAATCAGAAAACAAGGTGCAGCGCGGGGGAAGCGGCTCAGCACAGACCCCGTCTCCATGAAACAAGCTGCAGGAGATGCTACAATTTCAGCCACAGCAGCATCAGGAATTAAAAAGTAAAACTACAGCAGGATTTCTGACTCATTTCAAGCCAAAGATAGAAAAATCAGGAGCTTTCTTCTTCCTGTTACAGGACAGGTCTTTTGGGGCCGAATTCTTCTCTCACATTTACATTTCTATAGAACTTGAGTAATTTTTTTTTTACGTCCCGATTTAATCTGTAGATTTTTTCCAGGAAGAGGATCTGATCTACAGAAAATCTGAATCAATATCAGCTGGCTTTAGGTCAAAGACCTCGAGCATTAAGTATACCTGTCAGCTGGATATATTCAGATATATATCACAGCCGGCGTGGTAATTACCGCTCATCCTCCCCAGGCAACCAGTGGATAAGTAAAATATAATTAATGATTGTATTTTTCTGGCCTTTGATAACAAAGGTAGTCGAGCCTCTCATTTATTTTTGCTCAGCACTGCCATAACTCCTTAATGAAGAAAACGAAAATCCTTTCTTTCCTTTTCTTCTCTGCATGGTCGAGCGTATCGAGGGTTCGGTGTTGGGCCCGGTCCTGTTTAATATCTTCATCGATGATCTGGATGAGGAGACTGAGTGCTTCATCAGCAAGTTGGCAGATGACACCAAGCTGGGAGGAAGAGTCCATCTGCTGGAGGGAAGGAGGGCCCTACAGAGGGACCTTGACAGGCTGGAGAGATGTGCTGAGTCCAATAGCATGAGGGTTAACGAGTCCAAGTGCCGGGTTCTACACTTTGGACACAACAACTCCATGCAGAGCTACAGGCTGGGTGCAGAGTGGCTGGAGAGCAGTCAGGCGGAAAGGGACTTGGGAGTGCTGGTGGACAGGAAACTCAACATGAGCCAGCAGTGTGGCCAAGTGGCAAAGAGGGCCAATGGTGTCTTGACCTGCAGGAATAGTGTGGCCAGCAGGACTAGAGAGGTCATCATCCCCTTATACTCGGCACTGGTCAGGCCGCACCTCGAGTGCTGTGTCCAGTTCTGGGCCCTCAGTTTGAGAAAGATGTGGAGATGCTGGAGTGTGTCCAGAGGAGAGCGACGAGGATGGGGAAGGGGCTGGAGCACAAGCCCTGTGAGGAGCGACCGAGGGAGCTGGGGTTGTTCAGCCTGGAGAAGAGGAGGCTCAGGGGAGACCTTCTTGCTCTCTACAACTGCCTGAAAGGAGGCTGTAGTCAGGCAGGGGTTGGTCCCTTCTCTCAGGCGACCGGTGACAGAACAAGAGGACACAGTCTCAAGCCAGGGGAGGTTTAGGCTGGACATTAGGAAGAAGTTCTTTACTGAGAGGGTGATCGGCCATTGGAATGCGCTGCCTGGGGAGGTGGTGGAGTCACCGTCCCTAGAGGTGTTCAAAGAGAAATTGGATGAGGCTCTTAGTGCCACGGTGTAGCTGGCAAGTAGGAGTAGGTGTAGGTGTTGGATCATAGGTTGGACTCGATGATCTCAGAGGTCTTTTCCAACCTTATGATACTGTGATACTGCGTATTCACACAGAAAGGGACGCACAGGAATGGTTGCACTGAACACAATCAACTGCAAGAGACAACCACGACTGTCACAAATCTACAAACCATCATCCCCTTCTGATGTGTCACTCATCTCCCAGTTGCTCCAGCTCACCCATCCAACGTATTCTCCTTGCTGGGGAAAGAGATGCTAAACGAACTTCATCATCTTTGAAATGCACGGAACGCTGACGGCCATCAGATGGGGAAGATGTTAAAAGTAGTGCCTTGATCCCCAAGATCTCCCTGCAATCCTGACAAAACCTTACCTTTAAGAAAATAAAAATAAGAACCGCCCTATCTAAACACTTGCAAAATCAATATCTGGCTGAGAGAGCTGGGGTTGTTCAGCCTGGAGAGGAGAAGGCTCTGGGGAGACCTTAGAGCAGCTCCCAGGGCTGAAAGGGGCTCCAGGAAAGCTGGGGAGAGGACAAGGGGGAGCGGTTTTGAGCTGCAAGAGGGGAGACTGAGATGAGATCTTGGGAAGAAATGTTTTGCTGTGAGCGTGGGGAGGCCCTGGCCCAGGGTGCCCAGAGCAGTGGTGGCTGCCCCATCCCTGGAGGGGTTCCAGGCCAGGTTGGATGGGGCTTGGAGCCCCCTGATCCAGTGGGAGGTGTCCCTGCCCATGGCAGGGGGTGGCACTGGGTGGGCTTTGAGGTCCCTTCCAACCCAACCCATTCCATGATCCCATAATACCCAGGTACCACCGTGTGGCTGTAACTCTCCCATTACCAGAATAAAGCTCAGTCTCCTTTCTATAGGCTACATCTGCTTTTTCTGTATCTTTACACCAACATTACCCATGAAACATCGCAGAACCACGTCCTGATGGTTCGCATACGAGCCTGCGACTTGAAAGCATTCAGGCTCGGTTACCGCCATGCCAAGAACATCCTCTGTCAATCTGGAAAGCCTTCAAACGACGCATCAATATGTAACTGGCATTTGCCTTCAGCAGAGCCTCTCTCATCTCTGCCGCCGGGGTAAGAGCCTGTGCCTACTTCAGACAGATTTTTAGAGGAAAAGCACACTGAAGTGATGGGCTCTGCAAAAGACCGGAGTCCCATAACGGCTCCATGAATACCTATGGCAGATTTCATTTGTTTCTGCCCAGTGATTTGAACACAATCCACTGGATTGTACCCACGTACAACCACCAGCCATGAATCCTTGCACGCTTCGCCTCTCTCCGCCGTAGAGTTACACGAGGGATTCAATTTGCCCTTTCATCTTGAAACATACCTAGGGGTATTTTATGACTCTCGTTTCCCTTCCCAGGCTGGAGTGGGAGTCAGGGGGGCAGAGGGAGTTACCACCTGGCATTGAGAAGTCCAGAGCATCGTGCGCCAAGAGGAAAGATTTATTTTGTTGACGATCGTTTCTGACTTTCACTTCCCCCAACCGGCTAGAGATGCAATTTTCAGATCTGCCTGAGGCTATCCTCTCTGTTTAGAGACACAACAATAAAAATCCCCAATGCAAACTTAACTGGGATGTATGAACACGTCCGGGGAGCTCAGATTACTCTCAACTAAGGTGGTTTTAGGGAGCTCATTGACTAATTATTTTCAGAAGCTAGCGGAGGTCATTAGATAAAATGGACAACTGCAATAAAGCTTTGGAGCCTGCTCATGCAGCATTTGGAAAAGGGGAAAGAACATCTCAGACAACTATGAGACTGCTTGTAGATCGCTAACACAAAGCTCCAATTTATTCTGTTAATAGATTTTCAGCTTATACCGAGAGCGCTGTTACCGAGCTGGCATCGATAACGATATCGAGACTGGATTTTCACTGAATCCCAAGGAAGGGCTGAGGTTGGACGAGACCCTCTGGTGATTGATTGCCTCAGTCCAACCCTGCGGCTCAAAGCAGGGTCAACTGCTCCAATCCTTTAATCATCTCTGTTGCCCTACGCCGCATTTGCTCTGCTGCATCCGTGACTCTCAAACTGGGAAGCGCAGGACCGAACACAGCGCTCGGGATGGGTCTCATGAGTGCTGAGGAAAGGGGAATAACCATCTGTCAGCCACCTATGCCTCTCTAATCAGGCTTCGGTGTCTGCAGCTGTTTTCCCCAGCAAACAATCCTCAGGCAGTTTCTGTTATTAAGAGAAAAGTCTCGCGGACGATTCATTTTCTGCACATCAGGGCTGGGGAGCTGAGTTTCCGATCCTCTCATCTGCCAGCGGTACCATGGCGTACGAGATGCTCAACCATCGCAAGTCGGTCCGGTCTCAGAGAAGGTTCCAGAAAGATCACTGTTGCCTTGAACTTTTCTCACCGTGTATTTCCTCTCGCCCATTAGTCACCACCACCATTTCCAGGCCTTTGGAGATGTCCATATTTTAGCACATTATCTAATTCACAGAGGTCTATTGATTCCCAGCTTTGCTCTGAAGGGCAGTGACTCATCTTTCAGTGCACACAATAGAGGAGCTGCTAATAAAAAAAACATTTAACATTTAGAGCCAGAGTATCTGGATGAGAAACGCTCCTACAGCGCAGACATCCAGGCATCGTGAGCTGGGTTCAGAAGCGGACGGCTCATTCCCCTTGCCCTGATGCTGAACGCACACGCACGCTCCCGCTGGGCTCATTTTCTGGGTGGGGCTGGATTTCAAAGAACGGTTTGGGTTGGAAGGGACCTCAAAGCCCATCCAGTTCCACCCCCTGCCATGGGAAGGGAAACTTTCCACTAGGACAGATTTCCCCTGGGTATGCAGAAATTCCACGCGATGCACAGCCTCAACCACTTTATAGGGACTTTCTTTTGGTTAGAGAGGACAGAGAGGGTGTCTGGAGAGGCAAATTCACCCCTGCTTTCGAAAGGATGAGAAAACACCATTTTTATTCTCCCTAAACATTCAACCTGGGGTCTGAACATGCCTGAAAAAACCCACAGACCTTGTACCAAACTGATTCTTATAAAACGAGCCCATACTCTTAAATTTCCAGAACCAATTTTCTTTTAAAGTTAAAAGGATGAGAAACTGACTGGAGAGAGAAAACAGAATATACAAGAAGGAAGATGCTGCTGCTGAAAAACACAAGACCCATCTATCAGCCACTAATCAATAATGCCTGAGCAGTACTGCTTGCAAAACTCTCTTTGATTTCAATAGGAATCTTATTCATAAAGACTCAGTGCCAACTATTGTGATGATTTCTTAGACTCACGGCATATTTTCTTAATAAACGTTTCATTTTTTTTTAAAGCCAGTCTGCAGGAACCGTGAGATGAGATGAGCATCTCAGCTTCTTACGCGTGTTTGTCTTCCAGCACGTGTGGCTGCAGAGAAAAACCTCAGAGGACTCTGAATAAAACAGCACAGGGCTCACAGCCCAGAAAGCAAACTAAGCAAGAAAGAGTCATAATCATAGAATCATGGAATGGGTTGGGTTGGAAGGGACCTCCAAGCCCATCCAGTGCCACCCCCTGCCATGGGCAGGGACACCTCCCACTGCATCAGGGGGCTCCAAGCCCCATCCAACCTGGCCTGGAACACCTCCAGGGATGGGGCAGCCACCACTGCTCTGGGCACCCTGGGCCAGGGCCTCCCCACCCTCACAGCAAAACATTTCTCCCCAAGATCTCATCTCAATCTCTCCTCTTTCAACTGTTCTCCCTTGTCCCATCCCTGCACTCCCTGATCCAGAGCCCCTCCCCAGCTTTCCTGCAGCCCCTTTCAGCACTGGGAGCTGCTCTAAGGTCTCCCCAGAGCCTTCTCCTCTCCAGGCTCAACAACCCCAACTCTCCCAGCCTGGCCTCCTACAGGAGCTGCTCCAGCCCTCGGATCATCTCCGTGGCCTCCTCTGGACTCACTCCAACAGCTCCAGGTCCTTCCCATGTTGAAATAACGTTTATTTTGATACACACCCCTTCTTCTCCCTACCATGACCCCACGAACACCTCTGCCCAACTCTGATTCCTGCCCCGACGCATTCAAGATGAATCCTGGTAGATCAAACAAGTAGGTGTGGCGACTCCAACTGCCAGGAATACAGCATTCCTTCTCTCTGTCGTAAGCAGCAACCCATAATTTGCCTCATGTGGTGCCTCACATCATAAAGAGATCATAAGGGAACCAGTCTGGTACCTAATGGGAAACGGAGAGCACAGTTTGTTTTAGACTTGGCTCTATTTCAGGTAGCAAGGTTCATCGGCAGCTGCGTGAAGAGTTGTGCCGGGGAGAAATAAGTGGTTGGAAGGGAAAGCAAGGACTGGTGCTTTTTCAGCAGCTCAAACTGCACGTACTTCTGTGCAGTTCCAGCAATGTATTCCCCAGTTTGACCTCCCGATAGCACTGGGGAGGTTTGGTATCTACCAGCTCACGGTGACTTTCTGTCTGCGTGCACAGTGCATGGAATCGGCGAGGTTGAAGCGATGGGCACAAGTTCTGGGAGAGGCTCTAATGAGTTCAGCCTGCAGGTTTCCTAGTCTAGGGAAGAAGGGGGGGAGAAAAGAGCATTTAAAAATAGGAAGGTAGGGAAACAATTTTGCTGCTTCTCGTGTGAGTGATGAAGTGTGGACTGCGGCGCTGACGCTAATGCCTCTTGCGCTGAATCCATCAATTCGCAAAACGTAAGGTCGCAAGGTAATATTATAGGTGTTCTCATGCAACCCATGTGGCGCAGGTCAGAGCGTTTCACCCTCTGCTTTCCATATCCTTGATAAAGTAAAATATAGCCCTTGATGGCAAAAATAGACCTCATGGCAATTCATCTAAAACTACACCTGCATTGCCGGCGTCGCCCTCCCGACAAGAGGAGGATCTCACCCACCCACCCTACGCTCTGTGCCACCCCTTCAAGTTCTGCAGCGCAGCATTTGCGCCGCCTGTGCTGTTGGAGTTCTAAGGTGGATCCAAACATCATTCCATGAAGCTAATTTTCCAGCCAGTGGAGCAACCCAAACGCCGAGGCATTTCCAGTTTGACACGTTGTTGTACTTCACAGCTGTCAAGTGGAAGCCTTTGTCACAAATAAACCAAGATTTGTTAAAGGAAATGAACCTTGGTAGGGTGAATGTGTTGTCTCAATCCTTCAAATATTTCTCCCCTTCTCATTTTCCTTCACTGAAAACTTGCTGCTCTGGCAGGCTTCTGATTCTTCTCGATCATAAATTGACATTTAAAGGAACACCAGCTCCACTAAAACTACGGAAATAAAAGCAGCAGGTCAGTCCTGACTGGTGCTGCTCATTCTAAAAGAGGAGGGTGAGTGAAGTTTTTCAAGAGTCAAATTAGCGTAGTGAATAGAGCTGTTGGAGCGAGGCCAGAGGAGGCCACGGAGATGATCCGAGGGCTGGAGCAGCTCCTGTACGAGGCCAGGCTGGGAGAGTTGGGGTTGTTCAGCCTGGAGAGGAGAAGGCTCTGGATCAGGGGGTGCAGGGATGGGATGAGGGGAAGGGTTTTGAGCTGAAAGAGGGGAGACTGAGGTGAGATCTGGGGGAGAAATGTTTTGCTGTGAGGGTGGGGAGGTCCTGGCCCAGGGTGCCCAGAGCAATGGTGGCTGCCCCATCCCTGGAGGTGTTCCAGGCCAGGTTGGATGGGGCTTGGAGCCCCCTGATGCAGTGGGAGGTGTCCCTGCCCATGGCAGGGGGTGGCACTGGATGGACTTTGAGGTCCCTTCCTACCCAAACCATTCCACGATTGCAGGAAACTGGGGACCATTATGAAAACCCTTCCCAATAGTTCCACCTTATTTAATCAAATTCCTAACCCCAGTCCTATCCAGGCTGGTGATTCAGCATGGCAGGAACAGAGCCAAGTGTGGGCTTCAATACATTTTTTAACGAGGATGCTTTCCAGGACTGGGGCCAAAGGAGCCAAAATTCATCACTGCTCCCAGGTAAGTGCAGTGCTGTAAAAGGGAAAGGAGATTCATTAAGTTGCCTATTTGGATCAAACCCGAAGCATTAATTAGGGCATTAATTTAATCTCCCTTCCTATGTCAGCTTTTAATTAAGCATTAATTTACAATCCTACGTTGGCTTGGATTCCATGGATTCCATGGCATCCTCTGGAGTGGTGCCAGCACTGGGATTGGGTGGTGCCTGGGCAGGCAGAGGGAGCAAAGGGAAAGACCCCTTCCATCACCAGGGCTCATCGTGCCGGCAGAGGGAGAGCGGAGTCTCCAGGGCTGCTGATCTGGCTCCGTGTCTGAATGCAGATGCTCAGATCCTCTCCTCGTATGAATCTCTGCAGATGCACAAATCCACTCCCATTTCAAACCTGGCTCTAAAATTAATGCAGAAAAATTACTAATGGTGTCTTAGTTAAATTATCTCTCGCTTCAATTCAGTTCTTTAAAATGTAATACTAAACCAACAATGTCTGCTGGCTCTTAATTCATTACTCCTCTATTTCAACTTTTTTAAGACCTCCTTTTCATGTCAGGATATTAGATTTGATATAACAATGGCCTTGGTAGAGAAAAAAACCTTATTCCTAAATAATCTTGTCGTACTTCAGACAAGACAGCTCTTCACGATCTTCATTTCCATTGAATGCTCGATTCCATTACTCATTTCTTTATATCCTAGAATCCAAAGAACAGCCACAGCTCCTCAGAAATACAGAAAGACCTCAGTTTTCCTCTCATTTTGAAGCTTTCAGGGAATTAGGACCTTGCTGTGGCTCAGGCATAAAATCCATGTGGGGAATCCGGATTGTAATCCTGTTTCTGCCCCTGGATGACGCCGGACAAGCCATTTCACGGGTTTCTTGTGAGGGTGGAGTAACAGCTTCTGGCCCCAAGTGGCTGCTAAGAGGATCCATTCATAATCCTTGTGGAATGCTGGAAATACTTCTGCCTCCTACGCAGAAGTATTCATTCCATCAGGAAACAGAGAAGATGCCGTTTGATCCAACCGAAACGGTTTGCGACTGGGAAACTCTGCGTACTTCCCTGTTCCTGCGGGGAGCTGGGTGGGTTCCTGCTCTTGCTCACTGTGTTCTTGTGCTGAAATTAACTCGCAGCTCCACCAACCCTACTGAGATGGTGACTACAGCCTGGGGAGCTTCAGAAGGTCCCCATGAAGAGTGGAGAGGTCCTGCTGCACGCATGGGAAGCACAATGTGGGTCCTGTTGAGATGCTACGCTGGCTGAGGCTCTGAGCCCCCTGATCCAACGGGAGGTGTCCCTGGAGGGAGGAACTGGATGGGCTTCGAGCTCCATTCCAACCCAACTCATTCCATGATTCTATGTGTGAATCACTCAACGCGCAGGATTGCAGAGTGGGATCTACTGTGAACAATCCACGGCGTTAAATTTTGCCCCAGAAATCACCAGTCCAACGCTTGCGAAAGGCCAGCAAAACAAGCTCATAGGCAGAAAAACATTGCCAACAGACCGGCTCTTTCCAGCTCTGAAGAAATCCGTCCATCGCCACCAGGGTACTTCGCCAGCCCATTCGAATCAGCAGGAATCCACCACCGAATTTAACGGGGCTGGGATTTCTCTCGTCACATTTCCACAGCCCGAGTAAAGAGGTTATTGAAGCGCACGAGCATGATTCAGCAAAGTCCCTCCTCGTTGCCACCCTATTTCCAGCAAATTTGGCCAAGCACAAACTTTGGCGGGGGCGGCTGGGAAGATATTCAGGTGAATTATATTTTGTCATATTAAATTAAGAGAGGAATCAGTTAAAAATCATTTTAATCAAGGAAACAAATGGAAAAAGAAATGGAACGATGCCTTGTAGACTGTTTTTGACATTTGTGGATTTGTTTTGTGTTCCCTCTCACTCAATAAACTGAAGGATGACTGAGTTCATTTCACAGAAGACGGATTGTATTTGCTTCTCCCAGCACTGCGATGGCCATCGAATTGAACCAGAAAAAAAAATTACTGTGCTTTAAAAACTCATGATTCCTGCATTATTAGAGTCAAACTGCACACCTGGGGCAAGGGGAAGGAGATGAACACCCTCTCCGTGTAAGAGCGGCGATGATCTAATGAGGCTGCTTAATATTTGGAGGAGCTTTTAGAATTGTAGGATATCCTGAGTTGGAAGGGACATCGAGTCCCACTCCTGTCCCTGCACAGGACACCCCAACGCTCACCCCGTGGGGCTGAGGGTCAAATGCTGCTGGAATATTGTCAGGCTGTGACAGCTTCCCAGGGAGCTGTTCCAGGGCTCCACCACCCTCTGGGTGAGAACCTTCTCCTAGTGTCCAACCTAACCCTCCCCTGGAATCTTCCTGCCACTCCCTGGGGTCCTGTCCTTGGTTTTTAAACCAAATACGCAGCGAGATGTATTGATGAAGCCCAAACGGAGAGGTTAGCTCATTTTTAAGCCATCACCCAACCCAAATTACTGGTTTTTCTGGTCAGCCACTTTGAAATTCAGCCCCACATCTGCTCACTCACTGAAAGCAAAGCAGACGACACCAAGACAAGACATTCAGGGTCAGTCACAGCCAGCTGGGAGGGGTGTTCTGCCCCCATCCCATACAGAGAGGGTCCCACCACAGGGCTGCACCGCCTCGGGGTGGAGAGGTTTTTCAGTATTCCAGGGAAATTGGTCTTTGCTGTCCTTTCACATCCTCCAGCGGCACAGCGCAAAGCAAGGGGGCCGTGTCAGCGCAGCTCCTGTCCCAGCCAGCGCCTCTGCGGGGACCTGTACCGGGCGAGCATCCCAGCGGGTGAATTCACAAAGGGCAGTGCAGAAGAAAGAAGGAATGGAGGAGAGGAGAGGAGGGGAGGGGAGGGGAGGGGAGGGGAGGGGAGGGGAGAGGAGAGGAGAGGAGAGGAGAGGAGAGGAGAGGAGAGGAGAGGAGAGGAGAGGAGAGGAGAGGAGAGGAGAGGAGAGGAGAGGAGAGGAGAGGAGAGGAGAGGAGAGGAGAGGAGAGGAGAGGAGAGGAGAGGAGAGGGGAGAGGGAAAAGGGAAAGGAAATTCAAGGAAATTCAAGGAAATTCAAGGAAAGGAAATTCAAGGAAAGGAAAGGAAATTCAAGGAAAGGAAAGGAAATTCAAGGAAATTCAAGGAAATTCAAGGAAATTCAAGGAAAGGAAATTCAAGGAAATTCAAGGAAATTCAAGGAAATTCAAGGAAATTCAAGGAAATTCAAGGAAAGGAAAGGAAAGGAAAGGAAAGGAAAGGAAAGGAAAGGAAAGGAAAGGAAAGGAAAGGAAAGGAAAGGAAAGGAAAGGAAAGGAAAGGAAAGGAAAGGAAAGGAAAGGAAAGGAAAGGAAAGGAAAGGAAAGGAAAGGGAAAAGGAAAGGGAAAAGAAAAGGAAAAGGAAAAGGGAAAGGAAAAGGAAAAAAAAAAAAGAAAGGAAAAGGAAAAGGAAAAGGAAGGGAAAAGGAACCTGAAACCTACCCATTCCCGGCAGAGACTGAAAACAGAGAGAGGTCTTTGTGTGCAAAACGAGCACGAGTTTAAGACACTCAGTAAATCTACAGCCCTGACACAGATTGCAGAAGACACATTCTCACTTGAGGATTTGAGTGGTTTTTTTGGTAAATATGAGAGATCAAATTTAACCCTCTATCAGCACAAGAATGAGTTTATCTCTTGTTTTTAAGGTTTTATGCTTTTATGTTTTATTATTTCAAGGCTTTGGTGTTTAAAGGCCCCAGTGAAATGCCATGGTGCCATTCTTGGGGACTTCAGAGAGAGCACACAGCCAAAAGCCAGTTCTGACTCAAAGTCTACAACCTCAGCATTGCACAAAACTCCAATCTCTGTGCAGAATATCAAACGTAAACGCGATCCAGAACATCTCTCCCTGCCTTTTCAGTCAAACCAGCTGCCAACCTCCACACACGCTGATCTTTTCCTTCAGCAAAGCTGAAATGTCAATAAAACTGTTGCCACTAGGTTTTTTTTCCACCAGGATTTCTTTATTATCTCATAGGTCACAGGTGCAAATCGCACAACAAGGAAACTGCCTGCGAGCTGGGTCACATCCCTGTGGCCTCCAAGCCTGCACACGCAATTCTTCCCTTAGGAATGTGCAAACTGGCTTCGCTATTTAGTAGGAGAGAAGGCTTTTAAAGATTAAAGGACACTTTTAAGGCTCAGCTTGACAGGGTTCTGGGCCATCTCATTTAAACTATGTATCACCTAAAAGGTTGGACCAGGTGACCCCTTCCAACCTGGCAGCCTATGATTTACCAGATCTATTGCCAAAAACCTGCTTTGGGAGACTGTTCTTTTTTCGATCGAGTCCGTCTTCCATAAAGTCTCATTCGAGTGCTGTTAACACACATTGTAGGCACCGATGACACTGAATTATTTAATGCTACACACACCTATCTTAGATGAAATCTTGTAAAGCAAAGGGAAATGTTTACTTCAGTTGGGTGCAGTTTTTATACACAGTCCCTGGCGATGAGACAGGTGCTAGGAAATGCTACAGGAGCCACGGATTAGGAAATGAGTATAAATGCTTGGAACCACGGGTTGGGTTGGGTTGGAAGGGACCTCCAAGCCCATCCAGTGCCACCCCCTGCCATGGGCAGGGACACCTCCCACTGGGTCAGGGGGCTCCAAGCCCCATCCAACCTGGCCTGGAACACCTCCAGGGATGGGGCAGCCACCACTGCTCTGGGCACCCTGGGCCAGGGCCTCCCCATCCTCACAGCAAAACATTTCTCCCCAAGATCTCATCTCAATCTCCCCTCTTGCAGCTCAAAACCCTTCCCCTCGTCCCATCCCTGCACTCCCTGATCCAGAGCCCCTCCCCAGCTTTCCTGCAGCCCCTTTCAGCACTGGAAGTCCCTCTCTGCCTCTCACACACCTGGTTCTCACTCTTTTCTGTCCCACGAATCCAGGACTGGTGTCCTTAATTACATTCCTGCTCAAGTTCTCTCGTTTCGGTGTTTACTTCTTTTGCAAGAATAACAGAAGATACGGTTATCTGCAAGGGAACAAAAGCGCTCGATTTTCTCCCCTTGTTCAGATGAGTGGATGATTCAGAGAATCTGAGACAGAACTTTGCCCATGGGTAATTTGCCTTCATTCCTTTCAGCCTAACAACCACCTAAAAGGGTCACCATCCCATGCCCGCTCCACGTGAAAGAAGCTTGTAATGGCACTTGAAATCCTAAATTAAATTTGAACTAAAGGCTCAGCTGGTTTTTATTCCAGTATTTTACAAACACCTGAGATCGTCCCAATTCATTCTTCAGGCAGATAAAAGCCATGACAACAACGTCCATGCAAAAAAAGTAAATAGGAATTGTCCTACTGCCCCCCTTCCTCGATGGTTTCGCTATCACAAAGCACAAGAATAAGCTGAACAGGTAATGGCAATGCAAGAATAAAGCTACACCTTTGCATGTCGTCAAAATTTGCTATGCACCCATGGTAAAAAGTCTAAAACCCCCTGTAAACAAAATGAATCCCAAAACAGTCGCTTGTTCCCTCTTTCTCTTGTCCTGGTCAGCCTCAGCCACGAGCGCCTCGTGGTCCATAACCCAGAACGACAGAACTGTGAGAAAGTCTATAAACAAGCTGCCTCCTCCAGCTGCTGAAACAGAGGTGGCAAGGAGGTGTTTCAGTGGAGAAGGGAGCTCTGGGGAGACCTCAGAGCAGCCTCCCAGTGCTGAAAGGGGCTGCAGGAAAGCTGGGGAGGGGCTCTGGATCAGGGGGTGCAGGGATGGGATGAGGGGGAACAGATTTGAGCTGCAAGAGGGGAGATTGAGATGAGATCTTAGGCAGAAATGTTTCACTGTGAGGGTGGGGAGGCCCTGGGCCAGGGTGCCCAGAGCAGTGGTGGCTGCCCCATCCCTGGAGGTGTTCAAGGCCAGGTTGGATGGGGCTTGGAGCCCCCTGATCCAGTGGGAGGTGTCCCTGCCCATGGCAGGGGGTGGCTGGGCTTTGAGGTGCCTTCCAACCCAGCCCATCCCATGATTTATGACTCTCTGACACACACCCTCAGATCCTCACACACAGCAGTTTCAGAGAGGATGCTGTATTATAGGAACCTGCTCTCTTCAGAAATGATGACTGAGATCCCATCAAATGCATTTCCCTACGAAAAACGCAGTCATTACTAAGACCTACTCGAACCATTAATTTCAGGAGAACTCCTGGCCACGTTCTGGAAAACCTTGCAACCAAAATTAGGACTAGGTATTGAGAACATACACACTTTTCACTGGACAGACAGTGATTTTCAGAAGCATTCTGAGCTGGTCAGAAACCTTCAGTTCTCTTCTTAGTGCAGAATTAAGTCTGAAAACCTTGGCTCCAACGCCTTTATGAAGGCAGCGGCGAGACCACTGGGCTGACACACACAGAGGAATTAATGTGAAATAGCCATCCTCGTTGTCTACAGCTGAAAAACGTCGGTGGAAGACGTTAGCACAAAGGCATTACTTTGGTATGTTTTGAGAAAAACTCTACTGTTGTAGCGCCTGTCTCGGGATGCCTTGTATCGTCGAGCACAATTCATGTAAAGCCAATTAAAACCTATTTGTCAAAGGGTAGAACTAACATCATAATATGCATGGTCTGCTCACAGCTCAGTAGCTGCTACTCAGAGTCACAAATCACAATAACTATTCTGTTGAAATTGTAAAAGAGAAGCTAGAAATCCTGCTAAACTCAATGAGCCATTAAATAGTTGACAATATTCTTTATAGGAACCTAGAATAGTTAATTAGTCCCCAAATACAAATGGGGAGCGTGAATAATTACCACCATAGATTCCAATCAAGATATCCAAGGCTAGATCTGCAGCTCCCATAAATCGACATTGCTTCGCGCGCAATGCCAGCTCCCACCAGCTGTGAGCCTGGCCCAAAAAGGTTGGTCTCGTGCTTAAAATACGGGGTCCTAGGTGAGAACGCCTGGCTCTGCTCCCAGTGCTCCCATGAAATCTTCATCTTTCTTTCCGTCAGTTTATCTTCTTGCGTTGCTTTTGTCAGCAAAGTTCTCAGCACGGACCAAAGGCTCTGTCTACACCTTCCCCTTCCACTGGCTGCTCTCTACCCTCCCTTCACCTTTCTTACTTTGGGTGCTCCATTCCCTTCCCTCCTCTGTCCTCTCCGTTTTGGAATTTCAACGTTCAAACCAGTAAGGCTCTGATTATTGATGGAGAGGACACTCCCCACCAGTTTTGGCCCGATGAGATGTGACATTCAGAAGTTATTGCGTTACACAAACCCGAACAAACGAACGCCATCAAGCTGAGTGCAGGGAATTTCTCCATCAATTAATATTTACCTATCCTTGGATGAAAGATATCAGTAGAACAAGGTATCATTATTAATAAAAGTGCAGAGAAGCTTCTGTCAGGCAAACACAACTAACGATGTGGCTTGCTTTGTGTCTTGGCACCCCACCAAGTTCCATGTGGGCTTCATGAAATACCAGCTTCTTACTCAAGCCACAAATTTTGACAGAGTACGAAAGGGTTGAGATGATCCCAGAATCATTGAATGCTTCAGGCTGGAAGGGATCCCAAAGATCACTCAGTTCCAACACCTCTGCTGTGGGCACGGCCAAGCTCCCACTGGATCAGGGGGCTCAAACCCTCATGACCGAGTTGGGAGACAAAGTTCTGGAAGGAGGAAAGACACACTACACCTACGTCACCACAATGATGTCACGTCTTGTCAGCATGCACAGAGCGTAACAGCAGAACTGTCCCTCCCCTGAGATCCCTGCCTTCATTCCTCTTAAGCAGTCTTGATTTTGAAGGTGACTTTTCCAAACTGAGTTGCTCAGCTTCATGAAAACAAGCTCAATTTGAATATTTCATGGCTCGGGGTCACCAGGCTCCTCCTTACTCCTTGAGAAATTCATTCTGCACCCTTTTTAACACCACCCAAGGAACTGTGAAAGGGTGACGGAGTTCACAAAGCATTTGGCTCGCGATCAGACTGTCCCGTCTAGTCGTGAGCAACGCTCAGGGTGGGCATTTCAAACACAGCCTTGATCCACTGAAAACACACCTTCTATTTAGTTGCGGCAGCTCAATGACCTATCGTGCGTCTTTGTCTCTCAAAATGAAAACAGGTGCTTGAGCAGGGTCTATTTGAGGACTTGCAAATGGTTTCTCCTCCTTTTGTTGTCCGTGGAGAGCCAACTGCCAGAATGTGCTTGTACAAATACATTTGCTACAGTAAACAGCCCAAGGCAATGTGTTGCACCCAAGGACCTTGTGTTGATTCTGCACTGCTCCTCGGAGGATTTGGTCCTCCTTGTGAATTTAAAGATGTGAACCTGAGGGGGTCTGCAACCTTGTTCCTGTACATCTGCTGGCCCGAGGCCACCCATGCCAAGTGTATTAATAGACACTGACAATTTTATACAGCTACACCAAAAAACCCAGAGTGATAAAAACATCTAAAGCAAACACTAAATGAATAAAACCAGCAAAAGAGCCAAACTTTATTTCTTTGCAGGAGTTTTCCATAGCATTGCATGTTAAGAAATAGAATTTGGGGAATATTTGAGAAAAGTATTATCCTGTGCCAGGGCCTCCCCACCGTCATCGTGAAGAACTTCTTCCCAATGTCTAATTTAAATCTTCCCCCTTCCAATTCAAAGCCATTCTCCCTCGTCCCATCACTACACGCCCTGGTAAACAGGTTTTCAAGAGGCACATAAAAATATAAACCCCCCACCTGCTCATAATACCCTTTTTCCAGTGTTTGTAACCGTCAGCACACAACTCTCAAGCCATGCCTGCAACTTCTTTGTGATCCTGACCTTTTACCAGCTGTACGGAGCAATAACGGGCTGTCTCGGACACAGCTCCCAAAAAGCCGATGACCTCCAAAAGAAAATCACAAATTCACGTGGAAGATCCAGCTTTTGTCCCAGAAGCCCAGGAGCCACAACGCTCCAGCATCGGTTAGGAGTGACGAGTGCAACGCTGGATCTGTTAGCCCTGTGCAGGTTGGATCAGACAGTACCAATACAGCTTAGTGATAGGGAATCTGTCAAGTTATTGCCAGGGTTAACAACTCCAACTGTTTAAAATATAAATTTTCACATCCAGCCCGAACTTGGCTGCTTTCAGGTTCCCACTCTTGGGTCTTGCTATGCTTTTGTCAGGCAGATTAAAGAGTCTGCTATGATCAGAAACTTCCTCCCCACATGGGCAGTGATAAACCACAATTCGGTTGCCTTCAGAAGGATTTTCTTCTTCAAATTAAGGTAACGGGGACTAAACCACACCAGGGTTTCTTCCACCATGAAGCCAACCTTAACAGAGAAGGTTTTCTAAGGCACAAAGGACCATTGAAACGCTCATTTCCTGCTGAAAATCACAGGCTCCTGGGTGTTTCACTCCATTTGTACAACTTTGAAAGTCTCCTCCCCTGTCTTGGGCAGCATTAATGGAAAATAATAAAAATACAATTTAAGCATGGAGTCTCAGAGAGGTGAATCAACTCCCAGCTCTGGCTGCCACGGTTGTCAGGGAGTCAGAAAGAAAAGAAACACAAAATCATCCTTTTCCATTTCCTTCAGGTATAGCAGGACGGTTCTTTCCTCCAACAAGTGACTCAGAGAGCCTTTCTTGAGGGTCTCTACCGGGTAGAAAACTGCTCAGCAAGGACGTGAGAAAAGGGGAAGGGGGAAAGAAGTGCAAACCAGGACATGGTAGCTCCTCGGCAACATTTGGCAGGATGCAGAGCAGTCTTTTACCGGATGTCTGGTCGTGTTAAATCATCCAGGAGTGAACACGGAGAAAGGAAGGCAAAGAAAAGGACGCAACCGGTCTCTCCTCTGCACCAGCCGTTCCTAAGGGACAACTGTCAGGAGCTGAGAGCTCCTAACACAACACGCACAGGAGCAAATCTCATCACAAACAGGTAAACAATGAAACCGGTATATTGCTCGTGCACAAAATAACCCCAAATCTGATTGAGATGGCCCAGGGTGCCCAGAGCAGTGGTGGTTGCCCCATCCCTGGAGGTGTTCCAGGCCAGGTTGGATGGGGCTTGGAGCCCCCTGATCCAGTGGGAGGTGTCCCTGCCCATGGCAGGGGGTGGCACTGGGTGGGCTGTGAGGTCCCTTCCAACCCAACCCATTTTATAATTCTGTGAGTCTGTGATTTTAGAGGAGTAGAGGAGACTGCTTCGCTGCCATGACAGCTCTACCTGCTCAAGTGCATTTTAAGTCTTTCCGGATGTGTCTCATCCATTCCCTACCACCAGTGCATTCATTACGTGCAGTAGGGTTCCTGTTGTCACACATTCTTCAGCCAAGCAGTTCAACATTTTCCACGTTGCAAAGGTGAAACCTTTAACTCTGAGGGAAGGCTTTGGAATACCCAGCCCAGAGCCAGGACTGGACTTAGCCACGACGCACTGCAGTGAGGAAGGAAGCCAACGAGGCTCCAGCGCACGAGCAAGCTGCAACTTGGCAAATTCCTCTTCTACAACCTTGGGCAAGCCACTCAACTTCTGGATGTCTGTGATTCCTATTTATAATATTGATTTTCTTGGTTTTAAGACCAGACAGCAGGAACCTCAGACCTGCTCAAGATGGAACTTGTATTTAAAACTCTCTTAGCTAAGTTAACGGGGACTTGCTTAGGGCTGGCAACTTCTGTAGAGACAAGGATGAGCATAACCACGTGTTTCACAAAGACCCCTCCAAACCCCTAAGGTTTCACTCACCGGATCCCTCTCAGGAGGAAGCAGGAGGCTACAAATGTCACTTTGAGGTGCCAGAGCCTTTGCACCCTTGGCCGCCCGCCCGCCCACCGCCTGCACCAACCCAGCTCAACTGTGCCGAGAGCAGCAGCAATTCCTCGTCGCCCTTACCTAAACAGTAATTAATGATATAAAATACAATTAGGTCAAACCTCAAGAACCCTAAAAAATAATTTAAATGAGGGCCGTTTGCTCTGGCCTTTGAGTCTCCAAGAATACCAAGATGATGAGAATTACAGAAAGCCTGAACAGGAAACTAAGTACGGCTTTGATGCCACTTCTCGGAAGCTTTCTGACCTCACATCTCTTCCTCTTATTTACACCTGTGCTTTTATCCCTTTCCAGCTGATTGTTACACCTCTGGTTCTTGTAAGCTGACCTCCAACAAGCACGTTAGGAGGGACACATTTGTGAACTTTTCAAACTCAGCTTTGCTCTGCTCCAAGGAAAAGGCCACTGCCTTAATGGCTGCAACTGCCAACAATTATAATGAGAAAAGGAAGCCTTTATACCTATTTTTTTGCTTCATGGGATGTCTAAGGTCCAGGCCCAGTGGTTGTTAAACAGAAGGAAAAAAAAAATGCCTTCCTTCTCAGCAAGAAAAATGCACTTAATTAGCCAGCGCAGACCTAACGCCTCCAGCACTCTTTGGTTTAATCTTCACATTTGTCCATTTTTGATGGAAAATTTGTGCTGATTTCATGGTGGCTGCTTGGAGAAAAGTCACCACACTTCATGCTTATTTCATAGCTTGAGGGGGGGTAAGTGGTGAACAATGATTTAATTAGATTTCTGTAATAACATCTCAATTTCCAAATGGCTGCCTCTATGTATTAACAGGGAATGATGTCAATTACTGTATTTCCTTTAATTCTGCAACTTTAACGCTGATGGAAACTAAGAAAAGACTGACATCATTAACTAAACCAGAAAATCTTTGTCCACAGAATATGTCCAACATCCATCACAGCAGATTACACCTCTCACTGCAGCCACATCCAGACACAAAATCTGTGCCCGTATCTCATCGGTGCAACCATTCACGTCAGCGACGATGCTGCCGGATCGAGCCCACCAGCAGGAAGAAAACCCTGAAGAAAGGAGTATCCTTTTGCACACATCAGTTAAGATAACTTAGATGTAGACTAAGAAAAAGCCCAGCCAAAAAGCTTTTGGCATCCCTTCATTCTTGACTTCAAACCCCTACTCCACCACCGTCTTCCAAAATCCTATGAACGTAAAATATCCGCATTCTACCAAGACTTACACGGCTCCATAAAAGAGATGGTTTATTTCAAGAGATGGCATATATACCATCCAATGGCTTGATGATTTATCTTCTCCGTAGGACCGGGTCAGGCTGTTCATGGATGTGTTACTGACGACATAAATAACAGGGCAAATAAAACATAAATAGACCCCAAAGAAAAACCCAATCAGTAGTGTCTGCCTTCTAATTCCTCATTAGACAGAGTGTCAAAGCCTTGGTTAATCTCATCTTACTGTACAATCACTCCATCTGTTCCAGTCTCTAATTTCAATATGAATTGAAATAAACATAATTCCTGAAAATGTATAAAACATCTCCGATTTCCAAGCTCCTTTGTCTCTCAGCAAATTTTATACCCTCCTGTTTGGCATACTGAGCTTTTCAAGTGCTACCAAGCTGATTATATTAGAGAATACTACAAATTGGATAACTCAAACCCCTCCTAGAGAGCTCTCGTAAAACTCCATGGTTGGATGGAAACTGGAACAGATGGGCGAGCTCCACCGAGCGCTGTATTAACCCTGCTGTTCTCTGACTGGTGGCCAATAACACATTCAAAAAGTACACATCTAAAAATAAATCTCCAAAAGGGAAGATGATCCAAAGCTTTTAATACACGGCAACAAGACAGATGACCACTTGGTGACATACTTTTGCTATGATTACAAACAATTTTCCTCCATGGAAATACAAGCATTTCGGCATCTCTCTAAAAGAGAGGAAGTATTTAAAAGGGAAAGGCATGTTTCAAGGCAAATTAGTGGCCATTCGTCCATTACAGCTGAAATTCTTCAACCATCACCTCATTACATACAGAGTAATAGCAAAGAGAGTGCAACGAGGGCCATAATTGGACTGGAGAAATGGAGCAGAAGTCCTGGGGGGGGGATGGTTTGCAATGCTCCAGTTGGTGCTGCTCTATAAAAATACCTCTATTTTTGCTGCCGAGTACACAAATTCCCATTAGATTCAAAAGGAGCTTTGGGTGCCCGGTGTCTTTTAATCTCAACCCATTTGAAGTTTTAAATACCCATCTTTCCTCCGTGCCACCGGTAGTTGAATGACATTTTCACAGCTGGCCTGCTAGTTCTTAGGTACCACGGGGTGAGGATTTCAGAGATGGCAAAGGGATTCAAACAACCCCAAGACGGGATCTGCTACGGAAAATGTTCTGTCTCTATAAGGGAGGGCTCTGTTCTGGTGGAAACTGGTTTCTTTCGCAAGCTGCCCACGCTCTCGCCCCAGAAGCAGCGGACTGCTGCAAATCCTCCTCTCTCGTTCCCATTCCCGTAATATCATTCAAAACCCTTCCAAATAATCTACCGAGCTCAGGTATTTACTGCTGGGTGGACACGTGAGTGCTTCACATCAGCAGCACAACGCAAGCAACGCAGCACTGAGTCCCTAAAATCCAGCCCGAAGGGAACAGCCTAATCCTGGGGGAGGGAATGAGACAAATGAAAAATCCATTCGAAAATCTATTCCTTCTCCCTTGCTTAGGTATCAAAAAGCCTCATCCTGCAGCGAGCTCCAAACGAGCAGATCCCTGCGCTTGTTTGTAGGATGATCCATCCCCCAAACAACCCAAGCTCTATTCTTCATCCTTTATGCTGGCACACATGAAGGCTAATTGGTTAGAATTGCATTTCAAACATCCCAGATGAGATAAGCGCCAGGAGGGGCGAATCACACGACCACCTCAGAGTTTAAATAAACAGAAAATTCAGGGCTAATTAATATTTAGGAAATGCAAAACTCGTCATCTTACATCAGGCTGAAACACAATAATCACATTAAGTGCTTACTTCAGCAAAATACCACTGAAATGCGAAGCGTTAGTGAACCGCACGCGTATTTATCCACTTAATTGACTCCTGGCTTTGACAGAACTCTATTACCCAGGAGTTAGAAGGAAATTTAATTCTGATCTGTATGTCTGTACTCAAGGACTTCTGTTTGACTTCAGCTTATTTTCAGTGGCAGAACTGAACGGCTACATTTTTCCAGATGTAATATTACTAAGTTGAACAACAAATGTGACATTTAGCTTTTCGTGGGATGACCTTCCAATCGCATCCGGGAAATTCCTCATCCTGTTCTACTTCAGTTTCACAGAATCACAGAATGGGTTGGGTTGGAAGGGACCTCAAAGCCCATCCAGTGCCACCCCCTGCCATGGGCAGGGACACCTCCCACTGCATCAGGGGGCTCCAAGCCCCATCCAACCTGGCCTGGAACACCTCCAGGGATGGGGCAGCCACCACTGCTCTGGGCAACCTGGGCCAGGGCCTCCCCACCCTCACACCAAAACATTTCTCCCTCAGATCTCATCTCAATCTCCCCTCTTGCAGCTCAAAACCCTTCCCCTCATCCCATCCCTGCACTCCCCGATAAGAGTTTTGCTCACATCTGCTTGGTTAAACAATCTCCAGCTCCCTAGGAAACAAAATAAACACAAACGTGCATCACCTTAGCAGCCCCGTTTCTTATTCCGTTGCCACCAATACCTAACGAAGTGGATAAATGATTAATTAAGAAGCAATATTTCTTTACAGAAACCAGCTCTCACGGGAAAAAAAAACCAACCCCTCATCCCCTCCCTGCCCTCCCTGATCCAGAGCCCCTCCCCAGCTTTCCTGCAGCCCCTTTCAGCACTGGGAGCTGCTCTAAGGTCTCCCCAGAGCCTTCTCCTCTCCAGGCTGAACAACCCCAACTCTCCCAGCCTGCCCTCGTACAGGAGCTGCTCCAGCCCTTGGATCATCTCCGTGGCCTCCTCTGGACTCGCTCCAACAGCTCCAGGTCCTTCCTGTGCTCAGGACTCCAGAACTGGACCCAGGGCTCCAGGTGGGGTCTCACAGAGCAGCAGAGGGGCAGAGTCCCCTCCCTTCCCTGCTGCTCCCCCTGCTCTGGATACAGCCCAGGACACGGAGGGTTTCCGGGTTGGGAGCGCACGTTGCAGCTCACGTTGAGCTTCTCAACCCCCAGCACCCCAAGTCCTTCTCTTCAGCGCTGCTCACAATCCATTCCCTTCCTTCCCATCAGCAGTCACAGTATCGCAGTATCACAAGGTTGGAAAAGACCTCTGAGATCATCGAGTCCAACCTATGACCCAACACCTACACCTACTCCTACTCGTCAACTACACCACGGCACTAAGAGCCTCATCCAATCTCTCCTTAAACACCCCCAGGGACAGTGACTCCACCACCTCCCCGGGCAGCGCATTCCAATGGCCAATCACCCTCTCAGTAAAGAACTTATTCCTAAAGCCAAGCCCTTCCTAATGTCAGTCCCCTCCCTGCCCTGCGCTAAGCCTTACATTTCCACGCTGAGGCTCAGACCGCCCCGTACGGGACCACTGATGGGCGTCACAATCTCATTTTTCCATCAACCTTGCCCGTGTCTGCATAAAACTTCACAATGTGAACTAAACCAAAGCAAGGCCCTCGATAGCCTCGGGAAGGCTATTTATTAACATCGCTCCACGTGTGCAATCCATGTATAGCATCCACACCGTATGTAATTAAAAGTCTTGGAGCTGTAGCACTCCATGATTAATGCCTCAGGTAGGCACTTCAGCTCCTAATACTAATGGGAAGTGACTGGCTCTAAACCACGAGTGGTGCTCGGGTACCTCAGGAGTAATAAAGGTTGCTCTAGGCATATTGCGTGATTCCTTGACTCATTAATTATAGCTGCCCAAAGTGGAAAGTTTATAATTAAACATATAGTTTACTCTTCTACTTTTGGATGGAGTAAATTAAGGTAATTAGATTTCTTTTCGATTAAGCATATGGAGCCATTTACAAAGTGCACGGGTGCGTGGAACAAGGAGGTTACTGTGCAAGGGATTTTTGTCTCGAGCTACAGCGTGCAATGATGTTGTGTTTATAATCAAGTTCGTTCAGTTTAATTACCCTCATAGGCAGTTTTTGACCCTTAAAGAGAAGAGATATAAGAGTAAACAGGCAGCTCCACCTGTTTAGTAGGAATTTCTGCTGAAAGAAGCCAGTCCTGCTTCCTTTACTGATAAATTGAGTTGTGGGTATGAGTTTTGGAAGGGAAAATAGAAGAATACACAATTAAAAAGAATAAATTCAGGTGTTCCGATGCAGGTATAGTTAAAGGAACAAGGGTTATTAGTGGTATACGCTAAGCACATTGTACGCTCCCTGTTCAGAGCCGCTGCCTTGATATCGGAACGGTCAAAGTCTCTGTGTGTGGCAGGAAAGCATCAGCTCGGCTTAACAAGGAAACCGAGGCACAGACAAGTCGCTTCGGACTCACACAGGAACTTTTAGGAAGGAACTGATCCTGGATCCGACCCTACTGCCTTTCACTTCAGGCAACGATGAGCATTTCTTGATTTGATTAAAACAAGAATAGAGGGGCTAACTGGAAATCTATGAATTGCAACCCCTCTTTGTCACCGCAGGCTTCGATTGCTTTGTAAAAGCGAACGTGCAGCAAACCAGGCAGCGTCACCGACGGCTTGGCTGGGCAGGTTCGATCCGGATGGAATCCATGTTACAAAATGAACAAGTGCTTTGTGTTTATTTTCCATTTCCAACGTTGAGTCTCCCTTTCTTCCACGTGCATTTAATTCCCCACGAGTTGATGTATGTATTTTTGTGCTTTTGTACACGTACGCGTAGGAACCCGAGTACAAGCAAGTCCCCTCCGTGTGGAATTTAGTGGTTCCGCCTTCCGTGGAGTGTGCGGAGCTGCAGAACGAAAGCACAGAGCGGTGTTTGCACAGGACCACACAGCCAGCTGATAAAAGAGGAAAATAAATGATGAGGCCCTTGGTAGCTCACATCTCGTGGGTCTGGTCTTCTCTGCCATTGCCAAAGGCTTTTATTTGTGTATTGTCTGGAATTTCGAGGGCTGTAGCTCCGGTGTTTCTGATCTGGGTGCAATTAAGTCAATAGAAGTCAGACTCATTAATCCCAGCCTCCGGCAAGTCTTCGTGGCTGAGAACGGTACAAAATGTTTCCTAATGACTCAAGCAGGGATGGTATGGAAATAAAGGAGTCTGAGTACTTCCACTTCGTGAACGTGTGTAGTCCCCCCCCATGGGTTTTTGGTCCCTGCTGTAGGCTGATACGAGGTGTGCACTGCGTACTCAGACAGCACAAATGGCATCCAGTCCTTTGCAGATTTAAACTTGACAGGTACATAATAGTGACTTGGCCAGACTCTGCCTTTTAGGAGCTTTCCCAGGCCCTATTTGTGACTCTGTGAGGATCTGTTCTGCATTTTATGAAAGCCAAAGATAAAGCACATACAACCACAGAATGGGTTGGGTTGGAAGGGACCTCAAAGCCCACCCAGTGCCACCCCCTGCCATGGGCAGGGACACCTCCCACTGGATCAGGGGGCTCCAAGCCCCATCCAACCTGGCCTGGAACACCTCCAGGGATGGGGCAGCCACCACTGCTCTGGGCACCCTGGGCCAGGGCCTCCCCACCCTCACAGCAAAACATTTCTCCCTAAGATCCCATCATTGAGCAGGATTATTCAAGTGGTGCTTTAGTGCCCACGTTGCTTCACACCCATCTTCGGATGACACAACACATGCGGGCAAGGAAAGCTGGTGCAGTTCCCTCCCATTGCTGTGAGGCTTCAACTCTGCCAACGTCGAGTGATTGCTTCTCCAGCCTGTGCTGGTGGCCACCTCTTTGCTACTGGAAGGGTGACAGATTCCTTCCCTCTGCCCACCCTTTGTTTCTCCAGTGTTCCCTGGTTTTGGCTGACGCAAGCAGTCATCGTCCACTTTCTGAGAGCACGAGATGAGGTCAGAGCACATTTCGCTCCTCCTCCTCCTGCATCTGCGCTGCCCTAAGCACCTCCTGGTAATTGACCGGCTGGTAAAGGAGGCCAGAGCCGAAAACATCACAGTTAGGGGACACATTTGTCCTTGGGACAGTGCCAGCAAAGCCCTGGTGTCGCTCTATAAAGGAGCAGGCACTGACATGGGCTGGAGCATCCATCAAAAGCTTTGTTCCAATACCTGTCCTCTCAGAGTGGAAATGAAAGGCTCTCTTCTTATCTGAAGGTCTCTAAAAGGGATCTGAGACATTGATTTCTCTTTTCAAGTGAAGCAGGAGTGTCACTTCGGCTTTGTGCACCAATCTTATCTCAGTTTCCTCACTGAGGAGAAAAAACCCAGCTCCTTGTGTTTGATTTTATTTCCTTGAGGCAGGGAAGGAGGGCAGTTTTGCTGCAGTTGGTTTCCTGGGAGCACTGGACCCAGACAAGGAGTCCCTTACGTTGTTCTGCCCAATATTCCTAGCGCTGAGACTGTTTTTCATTTCATTTCTGGGCACACACACTCTGCTGTCAGCCTCATCCTGCTGTGCCCTGTCGTGTTCCCCTTCCTGCAGCAGCTCCCACCTCTCCCCACCACCTGCAACCACAGGCTTTCCTCTCGTATAGGAATGTTCTTCTACAAGAGCATCAGCATTACAAGGGCATCCAGCAACAGGAGAAGGGGAATGGCTTTAAATTGGAAGGGGGAAGATTCAGATTAGACATTAGGAAGGAATCATCCAGGATTAGGGTGGGGAAGGATGAGGGTCCAGGTTGTCCAGAGCAGTGGTGGCTGCCCCATCCCTGGAGGTGTTCTAGGCCAGGTTGGATGGGGCTTGGAGCCCCCTGACCCAGTGGGAGGTGTCCCTGCCCATGGCAGGGGGTGGCACTGGATGGGCTTGGAGGTTCCTTCCAACCGAGATCATTCCCGGGTTCTATGATCACTGTTTATTTACGAACATCACTACCTGGGCTGGAAACAGTTAATTCTGAACTACTCTCCACTTTCTTACCTCTAGGCGAGGTTATTTCATCGATAAAACTCAGAAACTGGCTCCAGGTGCTAAAATAAGACCGGGTTCAACAAGCACCGAGTCTACAAAAGGAGTCCTATTGATTCCAATAAGGTTTCTTTGCCTGGCATAAACAACATCGCTCCTCCACGAGGTTCTGTTTTGCTTCCTGATGTGATTCAGGACACTGCCTTTAATCTCTGAAGTCGTGTGTGCTGGCAGTGTTGTAAATTTATTTCCATTCCTCCGTTCAGTCCCAAGCACGGTAAATCTCAGCGTGATGTCTGTGGGAATTTGCTTTCAATCTGAGAGGCTCAATTAGCTTCGCTGATCTTGGTTGGAGTTGAAAGGTTCCGAGCAGGGAATGTGGAATTTCCATGGAGGTGTGTGTGTTAGTGCAGGCAAGTGAGGCAGTGACAAATACCTTATGAACTTGTTAAATATTTAAATGTGTCACACACTGGAGGAGAATTGAAAGGAGCAGCAGGAGCCGTTCGAGCCTTGTGCCCGCGGGAAGAAAGAAACAGGTTTTCAGGTCACGCGCAGGAAGAAAATGGAGAAATCCCCTGGAATTGCCCAGTGCTCCGAGCAGCCGCCGTGCAGACCTTTCCCTCTTCAGTCTGGGGTCTCAGTTGGTTGTGAGCACCCCAGCAGACACAGACAGTGGGACTGAGGGCACCCTCAGTAAGTTTGCTGATGACACCAGGCTGTGTGGTACGGTTGACATGCTGGAGGGTACAGACGCTGTCCAGAGGGACCTAGACAGGCTTGAGAGGTGGGGCTGTGTGAACATCATGAAGGTCCTGTGCCTGGACAGGAACAATTTTAAGCACAATTAAAGGCTGGGCAGAGAATGGATTGAGAGCAGCCTTGAGGAGAAGGGCTTGGGGTGCTGGGGGATGAGAAGCTCAACATGAGCCAGCAATGTGCGCTCCCAGCCCAGAACCCCCCCTGTCCTGGGCTGCATCAGAAGAAATTTAACCAGCAGGGTGAGGGAGGGGACTCTGCCCCTCTGCTCCGCTCTGTGAGACCCCACCCTGAGTCCAGCTCTGGAGTCCTGAGCACAGGAAGGACCTGGAGCTGTTGGAGCGAGGCCAGAGGAGGCCACGGAGATGATCCGAGGGCTGGAGCAGCTCCTGTACGAGGGCAGGCTGGGAGAGTTGGGGTTGTTCAGCCTGGAGAGGAGAAGGCTCTGGGGAGACCTTAGAGCAGCTCCCAGGGCTGAAAGGGGCTCCAGGAAAGCTGGGGAGGGGCTTTTTACAGGACAAGCAGCTCAATCATGGTTGCCCCTCACAGCCTGGGTAGAGATGAGCTCGGTTACTGAAATGAACGGCCGAGCACGCCAGGTATCCAGTTGGGAACCATTTCATGTTCAAAACAGGTTCACCTGCATGGCTGTAGACGATGAAATTGGTGGAAAATGGATTTCCAGGCTTGTAAGAACTACCAGTACCTATCTGCATCTGGGCACAAGCCACCTACAAAGATGGGACACAAGCTCTTAAAAAATTTAAACATGAGTCTCCCCCTTTCCTTTTAAAATATTACAAAGGAGTCATTAGTCCCCATTTATGTCCCTGCTGCTGCTGTAACACCACCTGCAATGTCTGCCCAGCATGCACCAACCCATCCTGTACAGACTTCATTTAGAGAATGTGAATCTGCATGTTTAAGAGTCTCCCAGACTAATCCTCAAGTCTTGTTTCATCAGGGCATCACAATCAGTACAAGAGCTCAAAGGATCCCTCTGTAATATTTATACCCTGCTGCTCCTCCTCGCCCAGGGCTGCTGAAATTTTCATCCAAGGATGAGCTGGGAAAAGCAAGCAGATTTGTAAACCGGGAGAGCGCACACCGGAGAGAAAAGTGGGGACCTAACTCATCTCAGTTCTTGTTGGAGTCTTGACATCGTTATAAATACAATTCTTGCGTTCCCAATAGGTTCTTGAACAAGAAACCCGCGTGAGAGAAGTCAACCAGCCCTTCACTCCCCGTGCTCTGCCCTAGGAGCAGCTGCAGTCGTAAAAACCTCTCCTGTGAAACGCAGCAGATAATTCCCTTTGTTCTCCAAGTGCATCATGCATTATTCCGAGGTTCATGACGAATGCCTCTGTAGAAGAGATCTCCAGAAAGCCCTGTCACACCGACTACGCCATGAAGAGCTCTTGAAGTATTCATAGGACGCTGTACAGCATTTCCCAGGCAGCCTTTACGTATCTGTTACCTGAGGCCACCCACCTTGTTTCAAGTATATTAACAGTTCCTCGGGTTCCAGGTGCATAAATACCTCGCGGGGTTTTCTGTGCATCCGTTACTTAGAGTTTCTCAGATTGAGGAGGCAATGGAAGGACATGGTCTCATCTGCCAGCAACAAATCTGCATCAGCTCAATCTGTACTTGGATGTTCCCAATGAACAAATAAGAATTTAGGATACTCCTCCGGTCACCACAACCACAGGACAATCAAATCCTCCTGTGAAAAGGGGAATATTTTCATCCCTCTTTTAGGTCTTGCAACTAAAGATCTAAATGACCTGCCCGACGTCACAGACGGAATCTGCAGGGGAGCTTGAAGCAGCTCCTGCAAACGCCTTTGCTTTGCAACATGAACACAGAAAACAAATAAAAAGGAAATAGGATTTAAAGGGGCTGCAGGAAAGCTGGGGAGGGGCTCTGGATCAGGGAGGGCAGGGAGGGGATGAGGGGGAAGGGTTTTGAGCTGAAAGAGGGGAGATTGAGGTGAGATCTTGGGGAGAAATGTTTTGCTGTGAGGGTGGGGAGGCCCTGGCCCAGGGTGCCCAGAGCAGTGGTGGCTGCCCCATCCCTGGAGGTGTTCCAGGCCAGGTTGGATGGGGCTTGGAGCCCCCTGATCCAGTGGGAGGTGTCCCTGCCCATGGCAGGGGGTGGCACTGGGTGGGCTTTGAGGTCCCTTCCAGCCAAAACCATTCCATGGTTCTCTGAGCTTGTGCAACTCCTGCAAAATCAATCAGGCTACTCAGACTTCCATCAGCTCTACTCCCTCCCACACTTCTTTCCCCACTTTCAGGAACAGACAAACATAATGACAGTCTATAAATGTAAATTAGCACTTAAACAGTAATTATTACTATATTTGATAGCCTATAAAAGCAGCTACAGTTCTATTTGTGCTTCTTGATGTAAAGGAAAAAGAGAAGAGCATCATTTTAGGCACAGTTCTTCCTTGCTAAATTTATCCAAGACTTAAATAAGACAGGTCTCACAGAGTATATTTGGAATAAGGAAAACTTCTTAATCCTTAGATATCTCATATTCTATAAATCTTGATTAACTATTTCCATTTATGATGTTTACTTGTGGAAAAAAATAAGTACAATGGGGATTCTCCAGTGCAACGAACACCAACAAGAGTAAACATTCCAGAGGAGGGTCATGAAATTGGTGAAGGGTTTAGAGGGGAAGCCGTACGACGAGCGGCTGAAGTCACTGGTTCTGTTCAGCCTGGAGGAGTCTGAGTCATCGCGCTCTGCAGCTTCCTCACAGGGGGAGGAGGAGGAGCAGGCGCTGAGCTCTTCTCTCTGGACCTGAGGGAATGGCAGGAAGATGCCAGGGGAGGGTTGGGTTGGACATCAGGAGAAGGTTCTCACCCAGAGGGTGGTGGAGCCCTGGAACAGCTCCCAGGGAAGCTGTCATGGCCTGACAATATTCCAGCAGCATTTGGCCAACACCCTCAGCCCCACGGGGTGAGCGTTGGGGTGTCCTGTGCAGGGACAGGAGTGGGACTCCATGGTCCTTGTGTGTCCCTTCCAGCTCAGGGCATTCCACGATTCTACGATTCTAAACATATCCTCTGCCTTCAGAAAAAGCCGGGCTTTAGAACAAGATTTAGAAGACTCCTCCACGACCTTCAGCCACTCCAAGCAGGATCAGGACTCCCCGTTACCACTGGTTTTCTAAGCTGAGTCACCCATGAAATAAGAGGTAATCCTTGCTCCACACGACACCCATGACATCCCCAAACCAGTCATGATTTGGATTCTATAGATGAAGCAAGGAGGCCAAAATCAATTTGCTCCCAATCTTGAGTTTACTCTGTGGCAGAACCTCAAAGGGCCAGAAAAAAACTTACTCTCCACCACCAAGAGCTCCTTACGTGGCCGAGTTCTCTTCTTGACATTTCACAGTTGGTATTTACTGCCGTACAAAAAGAATACAAAAAGAATTACTGATGGTTTCTTTTTCTTTCTCCTTCACCTTCTCCTGAAAAATCTAGTTTAGATTTTTCATGGTCCATAAAATCTGTCTCAGGTGAACAAGCACACATCTACCTAAGGCACCTTCTCACGTGCCCTCTGCTGATAAGAGCTGCGCAGTCGCTAACTGATTATACACCCATCGCAGTGCCATGGTTTGTTGGTTTGCAGAAGACAGGCACCTTTGTGAACCTTATTATACGTGATCCCCAGAACTAGTTCTTTCAAAATAAACCTCAAGTGGAGGAGTGCCTGCCTGGAAACTACAGAGAAGCATTTTAATTTCTGTTTCAGAAAAAAAGGAAAAGATGGAGTGATGCCCTGGTTGATTTTTCTGCTCATTCAAAAACATTACAAACACAGAAGAATGAATTGAAAAAAAGAGAATATAGAGGACATGAGCACATAAAAATATGGATTTCATCCTATCTGGGGGCATGAAAAGGCAGAAGAGGAATTTGGCCTGGCGATGAAACATGGAATTAAAGAGCCTTGGTCTCAGTGAGCTGTGCTGCAAAACCTGAAACACGGCCAGGACGTTGTAGCAGAGTTTTCCGAACTAGAGGTTCAAACCAACCTTGCACGTGTTAGATCAGCCTTGATCATATTTGTTCAGGATGAGGGGGATACATGGGGAGGCCCTGGCCCAGGGTGCCCAGAGCAGTGGTGGCTGCCCCATCCCTGGAGGTGTTCCAGGCCAGGTTGGATGGGGCTTGGAGCCCCCCGATCCAGTGGGAGGTGTCCCTGCCCATGGCAGGGGGTGACACTGGATGGACTTCGAGGTCCCTTCCAATCCAACCCGTTCCATGATTGTATGATTCATCAAACTGAGAGCCCAAGAGTAATTCCCCACCTCTTAATGAGTGCAACATCCCCTTCTTCCACCACGTTGGCTTCATTATCCACATTGACAATTTCTTGGTGCAGGGATTCACTACACATTCCTATGGCTTTAATTCATCCAGGTGACTTTGGAGTCCTCTCCATCCTCTCCACGATCACGTGAATTTTTTCGGATTAAAACTTTGAGGAATTAGTCACGAGTTAAGTTCTGCTCCTTCTGCTCGTATCCAAGCTGGAGATGAGGTGCACAGCATTTACTGACCATAGAATCTCCACTTAAATACCTTTATTAATAGCTGATCCTCATGTGAGCGCTAGGCACCTTTGTGCCAGGCTTTTCATGCCTGCATTCATTTAACCAGGGGCAGAGATTAATTTCCCTTGCATTATCATTGCAGTGGTGACCTGCAGTAAATGTTGAGTTATGGCCAAACTTATCACAAGATACTGTTGCTGTTCATCACACCCAGCAATAATTCTCATTTTTACTCAATAGCTCAAAATGGAGAAGCAGCGAGATCCCTGCAGTAAATCTTGCAAGATATTGTCTGTTAACATTTAATGCATGTCACCACGGTACAGTAAATAATCCTTCTGTAAAACACCTAGAACTTACCCTGTTTTATTATTCTTTGAACATGGGCAAAGATGAAAAACAAAATCCAACTTATTAAACAATACTGAATGAATCTTTAAAAAGGCGTGATTACGTCATGGCCCACGGAGATGATCCGAGGGCTGGAGCAGCTCCTGTACAAGGACAGGCTGGGAGAGTTGGGGTTGTTCAGCCTGGAGAGGAGAAGGCTCTGGGGAGACCTTAGAGCAGCTCCCAGGGCTGAAAGGGGCTGCAGGAAAGCTGGGGAGGGGCTCTGGATCAGGGGGTGCAGGGATGGGACAAGGGGAATGGCTTTGAGCTGCAAGAGAGGAGACTGAGATGAGATCTTGGGGAGAAATGTTTTGCTGTGAGGGTGGGGAGGCCCTGGCCCAGGGTGCCCAGAGCAGCGGTGGCTGCCCCATCGCTGGAGGTGTTCAAGGCCAGGTTGGATGGGGCTTGGAGCCCCCTGACCCAGTGGGAGGTGTCCCTGCCCATGGCAGGGGGTGGCACTGGATGGGCTTTGAGGTTTCTTTCCAACCCAACCCATTCCGTGACTCCATGAAACGAGAACGACTCCAGGCAACTGAAAAGCACATCACTGGGAAGTTTTCCCAAGAAATTAAACAGTTATCCAGATAAACCATCCAATTCAGAACAACCAAACCAGAAAAATGCAGTCAAGGCGAGATGAATTCTCAAGGTCCCACAGTGCCTGCAAACTTCTATTCTTTCCCAGAAAAAAAATTATAGGTGGAAAACCTTCCCCAGCTCTAATTGAAAGCCAAAGGCTCCTGAAGTCACTTAGGCTTTTTTGAGAGCGCTGCCTGAAGTGCTTTCTGTTTGCTTGTGATCCCATAATGCAACTTGCAGCTTTCACGTCAGCTCCCTAATCCTTCAGCAGTTACAGCTACGAGTTGCCAATATAATTTGATGTTTGATCCCCCTGCTCTCAAAACGCGCTGCCGCGCAACTCCAAATGAACTCTGCTAGCACTGACCATGAAATCACTTGCTGTGATTTGTTTGCATATATATTGAAAAATCAAGCAGTGTTTGTTCAGATTTGTGAAGAAAGGGGTGGGGGCAGAGAAGGGAAAACACCTCAAGTTGCCTACAACCCATAAGCTGAACCACCTGCTGCTTAACCCTGCAGGGGGATCTTGTTCTTTTCTCCATGCCTTGTATCTATTTATGGTTCTCATAGTAATAACTCATAAAGTGAGGTTGCCTTTCACAGAATCATGGAATCATGGAATGGTTCGGGTTGGAAGGGACCTCAAAGCCCATCCAGTGCCACCCCGTGTCATGGGCAAGGACACCTCCCACTGGGTCAGGGGGCTCCAAGCCCCATCCAACCTGGCCTGGAACACCTCCAGGGATGGGGCAGCCACCACTGCTCTGGGCAACCTGGACCCTCACAGCAAAACATTTCTCCCCAAGATCTCATCTCCATCTCCCCTCTTGATGCTCAAAACCCTTCCCCCTCGTCCCATCCCTGCACTCCATGACAAAGAGCCCCTCCCCAGCTCTGTAGGCCCCTTTAATTAACCAACTTAATTAATTAACTTTGAATTAATGCACTGGCAAGATACATATATATATAATGGTCAACGAAACGTAACGAATGGCACCCTGGAATTTCAGTCTGAACTCGTAAGAAGCACATGAGGAGCTGATGCTTTCACTCCTGACCCTTTGTTAAACAGCACCCCTTCTATTCCTAAGATGACCAGGTGACTGCTGGTGTAAATCAGCATTAACTACACTGGCCTGTGTAGATGACGCCAACCAAGGGTCTGGCGCAAACAATATGACATGAGGTTGGGAATGACAAACACTAAGGAGCAAAGAATTCAACCCAGGAGAAAATAAGACATCCGTACTTTTCTTTCCGAGCGCTGTTGCCTCCACGAGCTGATCGTTCCAAAGCGGTGGAGAATAAATTGTGCTCTCAGCAGTTTTGCTGTACTGTAAATCCAAGTCGAGAACTCCACTGCACCCAGTTTATTTTGTATTTAGGAGCCGTCCTAGCAGAGGACTGAAACGGTAGAGCTCCGTCACTAAGTTCATCACTAAGCTCTGCCTCTCAAAAGCAACGACCCCTCGGAGTCGCTCGAGCGGGCAGCAATTAGGAGGAGGGAGAGGAGATAAGGAGCAAGCTGCAAATACTGAATCGATGCAAGAGAGCCACCGCGTAGGTGCTACAATGCTCTAGCCGGTGAGATTTTTACCCCTCTTTCCCTGTGCACACCTGATCTGATGCACACTCCACATTCAATTAAAAAGCCCTAGAGCTGTGAAGGTTAATAATTGAGAATAGACGGTAAAAAGTATCTTAGCCATCTCGTTGAAAGTCAATGATGCTAAAAGCATAATTGTCCAGTACAGCTCTATTTGTTTCAGGTATCCTGCAGAACATTTTCTCATGCCCAAGATATTACTCTCCTGTGATCATAGGAAATATCTGAGCCAGATCAGCCTGCAAATGCTTCTTGAGGAAATTGGGTTTCTCCGCTCTATTAGGAGCATTTCATTTTTATGATTAAAATCACAAAACAATGTTCTTCCCAGTTAAAGTGAAATGTGCAAAATACGACTTTCCTCTAACCAGGTTTCCAAATACTTATCTAAAGTGCTCTGAAAAGGCATTAATAAATAAGGATGAAAAATGAAAACTGCATAGCTAACATGTTTCATAAACTATATTTGCTGTGAGTTATGGACAACACGCTTCAGCGAAATAATAACAATACTTTATACTTCTGCGCAGCATCGTTCAGTTGAGAGACTTCCATAAATAAAATGCTAAGCCTTAATCAGAAAGGAAGGCATCAATTTCACCATTACAGAAAATTAGGTAAATCAAGGCAAAGAGCAATAACCAGCCAAGAGTTAAAACCACAGCGGGCAAATTTCGACGTAGACCCTTATTGACTTTGATGGGCGCTCATGACCCCCTTAAATCAAAAGGACATCAAACTACGGCTGAAATGAAGCCTATGCCTACGTGGTTGGAGTTTGTGTGTTTTGGAGATGTGTTCTTGTTGCGCTGGGTTGGGTTGTTGTTTCACAGATGGACAGAGAGAGCTATGAATGGACAGACAGGAGAACCAAGGCTGTAGCTCATTCCAGAAAGCATTCCATTTTGGAAGACGCCTACGGCAAAACTGGAAAAGGCTTCTCACAGATCCTAAAGGTGTTTAGTTTTACCTGACTGCGTTCTGCTGTCATTATAGAAATCAGGTATCGAAATACTCACGACTGCCTGGACTGAAATGATTGAACTGAACGTCACACACGTAGGCTTGGGCTGCAGGAAGTCCCTCAGGCACCGCAGTGCCCGCTGGACATCTCTTTGTTTGCATTTAAGCAGCTAACAGACAAAATCTGGTGTGGCTGGTGACTCACTGAGCACACCGCGAGGAAGAGAAATCATGTTTTCACTCTAAATATGTGAGCTCAGATCGTACGATGGCTTAAAAAAAATATCCAAAAGGCAAAGTACATACAGAAAACGTAACGCGACAGACAAACGGAAGCAACCAAAAAATAACCCCTAAGTTCCAGGGCTTTACATCTTCCAGATCATAAAAAGGGCGAGAGCAGCAGGCTTTTGCAGGTCACAAAGGTCTAAAAAATGTGCCACTTGGCTCGTGACAAAGGACAGCGGAGAAGAAAGCAGAACAGTTGAATTCTGATTAAAATAATAATTATAGTGAAAGTCCTCGAGGTAAAATGGGGGAAAAAAAAAAGGAGGGGGGATTACTTGGCACAGAGGGGTGTGCAGGAAGTTCTGAAAGACCGGAATAATGCACCATCAAAGCACAAACATTTTAAAAGGGTACCTTTTCTTCAATGCTCAGGTTGTCATCTTTTGTTCCATTCCATTTTAGTGACCATCAATACCTCTGTCTTCTCCCTTCTCAGCTGGATGTGGTTGACAGGAATCCAATTGGATGTAAGCCCAGATGCATTTCTTTCTTCCTTCCTCCCTTCTTTGTAATCTGTATAAAAAAACAAAATCCACAAAAGACCAGCATTACTTACAATTGAAAGTCAACCCCTATTTCATAATAAGCCCCGACCTTAGCAGCAAGAAAAAACTCAGCGGATATTTATTACAGAAATTAAGCTGATAAAAACGATTTCCTCCCTCTCGATGCCTCTACTCTTCTAGCATAGCAGGACAACCCGACTCTGCTAATCTAATCCACTAAATATAATGCATAAAAGAGTTTTGAGCCACCTTTAATTAGCCAGCAGCACGGAACTCTACAGCAACAGCTTCACCGAATCACACAGAACGGCTGAGGTTGGAAGGGCCCCACTGGAGATCACCTGGGCCAACCTTTGCTCAACACAGCGCCAGCTACAGCCAGGTGCTACGATCTTGTTCAACCGGGCTTTGAATATCTCCGTGGATGAACACTCCACAAAACCTCTCTGTGCAACCTCTTCCAGTATTTGACCACTCGCACGCTAAAAATTAAAGCTTCTGTTGCCAGAAGTCACAAGCTTCCAGCTGCCAGCACGATGAGAGTCTCCGTTCCCCAAAGGGCTGAGCACGGATTCTGCCCGCTCCATCTCCAGCACAGCTGAGGCTTCATCAAGTCTTGCAGTGCACAGGGTCAGGGACCTGACCACTCTCTTTCCCAACACTTCGGAGGCCACACAGCCCGGGCCCCTCAGTTTGAGAAAGATGTTGAGATGCTGGAGTGCGTCCAGAGGAGAGCGACGAGGATGGGGAAGGGGCTGGAGCACAAGCCCTGTGAGGAGCGACTGAGGGAGCTGGGGTTGTTCAGCCTGGAGAAGAGGAGGCTCAGGGGAGACCTTATTGCTCTCTACAACTGCCTGAAAGGAGGCTGTAGTCAGGCAGGGGTTGGTCTCTTCTCTCAGGTGACTGTTGGCAGAACAAGAGGACACGGTCTCAAGCTTCGCCAGGGGAGGTTTAGGATTGACATTAGGAAGAAGTTCTTCACTGAGAGGGTGATTGACCATTGGAATGCGCTGCCCGGGGAGGTGGTGGAGTCACCGTCCCTGGAGGGGTTTAAGGAGAGATTGGATGAGGCACTTAGTGCCAGGGTGTAGTTGACGAGTAGGAGTAGGTGTAGGTGTTGGGTCATAGGTTGGACTGGATGATCTCAAAGGTCTTTTCCAACCTTATGATACTGTGATACTGATGACTTCCTCCTGTAGCTCCTCTACATGGCAAAACAGACTCTCCAGTCCTGCACAGCTCCTGTGGGCACGGAGTTCATCTCAGTGCAGGGCACCAGGCACAACCGCATAGCCCAAGACCCGCACAGCTGCCTCCTCCCTCAGCAGCTCAGTCTGCATTGAGGTCTCTGACGATGAAGAGCAGCTGCTCCAGACCATGCTGGTGTCACCACCACTGCTGAGCACTTGGATGTTGTCCCTAGCAGAGCTCCCAGTCCCTTTCTGTGTGCCCTTCTCCAGGAACTGCTACCGTCTGCTTCGGTTGTATTTGTGGAATCACAGAATTGGCTACGTTGGAAACCACCTTTGGAGACCCCTGAGTCCAGCTGTAAACCTAACGCTTCCAAGCCTATCACTAAATGACATCCGAGTGCCACATCCATTATCTGTGCCACATCCCTCCAGGGACGGAGACTCCACCACTGCCCTGGGCAGCTTGGTCCAGTGCTCGACAACCCTTGTGGTGAAGACATTTTTCCTAATATACAATCTAACCCCCCTCTACTGCAATCTGGGGCCATTTCCTCTCATCCTACCACTTGGCACTTGAGCCCAGCACCCACCTCCCCACACCCTCCTCTCCAGGAGCTGCAGAGAGCGACGAGGTCTCCTCTCAGTCTTCTCCAGGCTAAACAGCCCCGGGTCCCTCAGCTGCTCCCAGAACCCCTGTTCTCCAGCCCCTTCCCCAGCTCTATTCCCTTTCTCTGGACGTGCTCCAACCCCTTGAAGTCTTTCCTCTAGCGAGGGGCCCAAAACTGACCCCAGGATTCGTGGTGTGGCCACATCAGCGCCGAGTGCAGGGGGTCGATAAACAGGGTACGCTCTTGGCCAGCGTTTACAGTAGGGTTCTCCCTCCTTCTCACTCAAAGGGTTTGTGACCCTCACAGGTGACCCTCACTTTGATCAACTGCTTTTGCAAATCCTTCTTCCTAATCCGCTGTTTCTTTGTGAGAGAAAAGAAACTTCAATGGTGCGGTTTTCGAAAAGGACAAAGGACAAGCAGAGGGATCAGAAACGGACCCCTGAGAGGATCTTTCTAAGTTGCTGCACAGTTTCAGCCCTGGTTGCAGACACTCTGAAGGCATCCTGAACTATGTGGGGGCAAAGGCCACCGTGCTATTCTTGATTGCCTCCTGAGATTTCCTAAAACGCAGGAGCTGCCTGGCCAATTCGGTAGAGCCAAGCCTTAGTGCCCAAGTGTGTAACAAAGTGCCCCCTCCTTTTTCTTTTCAGATAAATGATGGTAGAATCATAGAAGGCTTTGGGTTGGAAGGGACCTTAAATCATCCAGTGCCACCCCCTGCCATGGGCAGGGACACCTCCCACTGGGTCAGGGGGCTCCAAGCCCCATCCAACCTGGCCTGGAACACCTCCAGGGATGGGGCAGCCACCACTGCTCTGGGCACCCTGGGCCAGGGCCTCCCCACCCTCACAGCAAAACATTTCTGCCTAAGATGTCATCTCAGTCTCCCCTCTTGCAGCTTAATGCTAACCTCTAAGTCTTCAGATAAAAGGGTGAAAGCATAATTCAGTGATACCTTAAAGGCTCAAAAAATAGGACAAAATCAACTCTTCTCTCCCCGTGATCCCTTCTGTTTTAGCACACCTGATTCTGAATTTGTGAATATTCAGAACCAATGATGCCATTTGTTTGAGGTTTTCAGTTTTGGGTAACCTGATTTTAACAACAACTGGCCATATCTTCACCTGCAGAAACTCAGCAGGAGCCAAAGGTGGTAACACCGAGGCAAGAAACCTCCGGAGAAACAGCCAGCCAGGCAGCACCTTCCACATTTATTTGAGCATCCTCAGGCACTGCAGAGCAGTCTGCTCATACTGTGGGAGCATCTTGCTGCTGCAGAGAGCACTGCACGGAGCCAGCTCGCTGTGTGACACCTGCAGAGCCGCGGGGACCTGGTAAACACAGGATCCCTGCCTGCTGGAATTGCTCGTATTTTGTTTTCCCCGAGTCTATCAGTCGGCACTAACGTGAATGCACTAAGAGAGGATTTAAAATCTCTGGCTCTGCCTTCTGTCAATTTAAAATCACAGAATCCTAAGGTTGGAAGAGACCTCTGAAATCATCGAGTCCAGCTGTGCCTGTCTCCCCACTAAACCCTGTCCCTAAGGAACTCATCCACCCGTGTTTTAAACCCCTCCAGGGATGGTGACTCCACCCCCTCCCTGGGCAGCTGTGCCAATCCCTGACCACCCTTTCAGGGAAGAAATTCTTCCCAATGTCCACTCTACACCTCCTAACTGAAACCTACCTAGTTTAACCGACTCCGTTTGTGTACCTGCCTGCAGGACATTCCTCTGGCCTCACAAACATCCCCCCCCCCAACACGTGTTACAAAATGCACTACTTTGTGCTCTTCAGAGAGCGCAGCTCTCCTTGTGACATAAACTTGGGCAGAGAGCATCGACATTTGTTGACTATAATCCTCTATTCCTCTTCAGGAGCTCAAGTTGACGAAGGTTTCCAGTTCTTCCTTCTCTAATTCAGTCTCACTGAACTCACCCTGAGACAAGGGAGGTTAGAGGGCTCTCAGCAGGAATGTTTGAGATGACACAGCAGTCAAGGGTAAAAGAACTTGAGAAATGTTTAGGAAACATAAATTGAATCTCAATTTCTTCCCCAGATGCCCTCTCATGGCTTGAAAGGGAACACAGTCTTTCTAGATGCTACATCTTCACTAGCGCGAGAGATAAGCCGGTGTCCATCACTATTGCCTTCAGCTCAGGATTTGATCAGTGCTTGTTCTTAGAATCATAGAATGTCCTGAGCTGGAAGGGACCCACAAGGATCCCCGAGTCCAACTCCTGTCCCTGCCCAGGACACCCCAACGCTCACCCCGTGGGGCTGAGGGTGTTGGCCAAATGCTGCTGGAATATTGTCAGGCTGTGACTGCTTCCCTGAGAGCTGTTCCAGGGCTCCACCACCCTCTGGGTGAGAACCTTCTCCAAAAGTCCAGCCTAAAGCCCTTCCCTGTGGCATCTTCCTGCCATTCTTGCTTAGGGCTTCAGGATATCCCAGCTCTAACAGCAGTAACAGAGCTAAAAGTGAACAAAACAGGAAACACAACCATTAGGAATTTATAACCTAAATTCCCTGGTTCCTAACAGTAATGCCTGGACTTGTAACCAGCAAATTTCATTTCCCAATTTTCAAGTACCTTTTAGTAGCTGCTAATGCATGAGGACCACCGACACAATAAGTCAGTCTCCTCATTTTCCACCTTGACCTTTTTCTGCCTCTCGACAACATCGAAAACAAAATATTTTCATCAGAGATGATTAAACCCCAACCTGATTATGAAGCAGGTATTTTTTCCCCCTCTCCCGTTGCCTCCTTCGCTCCACTTAATCACCATGGTCATTAACTTCAAATAGCACTAATTGCCATCTTTTGGCCTTTCAAAGCACATCTCGCCCATCTGCACTGGCAGGACCCAAACACAGAAGAACCAGGGTTTGAGTCTCGTCAAAGGCAGGGAGGACGACAAGGGAGAATGCGCTAAGATGCAGCCAAGCTGGTGAAGAGGAGGTGTAAAAGACACCATCTGGATATCCCGCATCACAGGGTGGAATTGCTCAAAATTAGGATAGACAATGTCGAAGACGTAATATTCCCGCTCTCCTTCAGGACAGCCGCAGTTACTTTAAGTTTAGTAATTTAGTGAGCTATTAAAATTCTCTATGAGGTCAGAGGGTCCATCCAGCCCTGTATTATTAGCACGGCACGCCAGGAGCAGAGCTTCTCCATGCACTCTCTCAAAGGCACCACGGCTTTCAAGGATTCCATTCCCATATTAGATATCCCACTTAATAAGCAGCCACTCTGACGTCCTTACAAAGACTCCCATGCATAAAAACCCATTTGCTTTCCCAATTTTGCTAACGTTCTGGAAACGCGTCTTTCCAGGAGGCAGCTTGAACCAAGGAAGTCCATCAACTACTTCTCCACAGAGAATGACAGGTTAAAATAAAGACATCACCCAAAGTTAGGGACCAGGGTGGGGTAACAGGCTGGTAACGTCCCATCCCTGTTATTCTCACTCAAGGATAATTTAAGCCAACGCATTTCAAGAGCAAAGCCCCTGCGCGAAGTCATGTTGAACTAAGAGAATATAGAACAAAAAGCAATTATTAGCTCCCCTAGCGTGACACGCTGCGGAGTTGCTCAGTATTGAGACCAAGCTAAACAGATCCATTCCCAGGCACAGAAGTCAAACAACAACCGAAATGAACTTCTAAAGCTCCCTTTGTGTAAAGTTTTTTCTTTTCATCTTTGGTCATTTCTTTGTGCCAATTAATTCTGAATGAGGGAAGAGGTAGAAACTGCAGCATCTTTTGACAAAATCTGTCTGCTGTTAAATTTACAGCTCAAGTTTTATACACCTCAAAAAATCTCACACTTCAAATAAGCCAAAGAAAACCTGAATATCTGAAATGAACCTCCAAACCTTTTCAATTTTCCCCAACATATGCAAGGGAGGCAGCTGCCAATCTCAGTATACATCTCGTCAGACTGCTATTCAGAAATATATAGTAACTATTTTCTAACAGAGCCTTGCAATGATTCAACTTAAGCCTGAGTTTCCATATTCTGTGACTAAATATTGGTTACACAAGAAGAATGTTGGCCCAGTTCATCCATCCTGGATCACGGCGTCGATTTGCTCGATTAACTAACAGTGACACGGATTTGTCTTTCCTTTGTTAATCTCATCTGTTTAAACTGCTGAGTAGCACTGCTCGAAGAAGCTGGAGAGTGTTTGAAAAGTACCTCGTCCTGCTTCCACACTGGTGGAATCAATGTTCTGTCACGGAAAAAACGAGGCATGATGCCAGCCAAGCCATTTATCTTTGGGATGAGAGATGAACTCTACAGTCCTGACCATTTAGATGATGGGGGGCAACATCCAGAGCAGGGGGAGCAGCAGGGGACGGAGAGGATTTTGCCCCTCTGCTGCTCTGATGAGACCCCACCTGGAGCCCTGGGTCCAGTTCTGGAGCCCTGAGCACAGGAAGGACCTGGAGCTGTTGGAGCGAGGCCAGAGGAGGCCACGGAGATGATCCCAGGGCTGGAGCAGCTCCTGTACGAGGCCAGGCTGGGAGAGTTGGGGTTGTTCAGCCTGGAGAGGAGAAGGCTCTGGGGAGACCTTAGAGCAGCTCCCAGGGCTGAAAGGGGCTGCAGGAAAGCTGGGGAGGGGCTCTGGATCAGGGGGTGCAGGGATGGGATGAGGGGAAGGGTTTTGAGCTGAAAGAGGGGAGATTGAGATGAGATCTGAGGGAGAAATGTTTTGCTGTGAGGGTGGGGAGGCCCTGGCCCAGGGTGCCCAGAGCAGTGGTGGCTGCCCCATCCCTGGAGGTGTTCCAGGCCAGGTTGGATGGGGCTTGGAGTCCCCTGACCCAGTGGGAGGTGTCCCTGCCCATGGCAGGGAGTGGGACTGGATGGGCTTTGAGGTCCCTTCCAACCCAACCCATTCCTTGATTCTATGACTTTCCAGTCTGAAGCCCCCTGTGGCAACAGGCGCTCCAGGTGAACATCGACAATGTTGTGCTAATCCTAAAGAAAAGTATGAATAACTGCTTTGTTTTTTGACAAACAGCTCCGTGTGCCCCGCAAGCCCAGGGAAAGCTGCGTCTTCATGGCTTTAACTGGATGAGTACAGACCCAAGGCTGCGTTTTCTCCACAGGTGGCTGCGTTGAACTAAAGCAGAGCTGGGATCTCGTGCACATTTCCCTTTTTGTGTACAAACCCACCAGTTTGTTGAACCACTACCAAACCATATTTGCAAGCTGGAAACAGAGCAGAAAATATAAAAATAAACCACGTTAAGCAGCCTTCGGTATCACAGCTTTGTTGCAAAGCTTTTTCTAGCGTAATTCCAGCTCAGCTGAAGGAACGATGCAGCCTTTCTCCTTGTTCCTCTGCACAGGGCATCTCTACAAATAAACAGTTAAGAAACACAATCTTTCTCCCTCTTTCCCTCGCTTCCTGCCACTGTGATTTACAAGGTGAAATTAAAAATACACACATCCCAGCGCTTGGGGTTTTACATCTTGGGTCACTGATTTATAAAAGCTGCCAGTGAATTTTAAATGCTTCGTTTTGATTTAGAAATCATTCCTTGAAAGTTACATTTATCTTGAATATTCAGCTGTATTTCACATCGCTGAAAATCTGATTTATGGATTGCAAAATGTATGCAGATAGACTACGAAACGTATTTATAGATCACTCCCTCTAATAATAACATATGCGGCTCACCCACCTAAATGATATGCACGTACCCATACACATATATAAATGCATATATGTGTAGTAGCTCACATATTTATATTAAAACCTTCTCTCCCAAGCCACATTTTTAATTCTAAGATCAGGTACGCCGTCAATACATAGTGAGAGGCTCTGTGATGTCTTCCTTCCACCCCCTCACCTTATCATTCCTGCTAACAAGTATAAAATTCAGCTTTAAGCTCTATTTCCAGCTCCCCGGGTGCCCCTCTCTCCCGCTGCTGCTGTCAAAGGCGGAAGGGCTGGATCCCAGCACGAGAGACCAGAGTCACAGGATTGCAGGAACAGGCTGAGTAATTGGATCCTTCATCCCAAGCCTTTGGTGAGGGTGTGGGATTGCTTCTGTTGTCCTCTGTCCCCACCGAGCTTACGTCTCCCCGCTGGGCTAGAAAGAGATTAAACGGAACCATGGGGGCATCGCTTTCCTTACAACTGAAAGGAAAAGACTTGCTTTTCCTTACGAAGAACGCCGGAAGAAAAAGGAGGAGAATGGAAGGATGTAGAGGATCGCAATAGCTTCATTTTCTTTTCCCTATTTCATTTCTTTAAAAGCCAACAATCCCGGATCGTTCACACACAAAGCACATCATCCGCTAACGGCATCACACAATGCCTCATCAACTGCTGATTTTTATTAAATAAGCCCAAGGGTTGGGTCCTCTTGCGTGAGATGCTCCGGCCTTTTCCGCCAAACATTGTCCATCTAAACAACCACTGGTTGCAGGTAGTGGCGTGTGGGAAACGATGAGATGGTTAAAAAATACATAAAGTAGATTATTTACACTATTTTAGTCAGTCATTAGCACTAATCACAGGTTTTCCCACCTGATTAGCTATTTTCAGCTATTTTCAGTGTGTTACGCTCCGTGCTCCCGTGCCTTGGGATGGAGCCAGGGGCTCTCCATGACCTCCTCAAGTTCAATAACACAATTGCACGGACTCGCACCTCCGTTCACACCCTCCCCGCACCCTCCTGCCTGACTGCACAGGGCAGTTTGTTAGCAAAACCACTCTGGAAGCAGCATCCCTGCACAGCTCACATCCCTTCTAGAGGTTTTGGGGGCAGTTGTGATTTTTCCACTCAGCAACTGAATCCCCGTCCCTTGTCCATCTCTTGGGGATGCTGTGAGGCTTGATGGATTCCTGCCTGAGGAGTGCTTTGAGATCACCACATAAAAGGCAGAGAGAGGTGTGAAAAGGGTGCTTAGAGCATCTTGACATCCCCAGGAAACCCTATTTTGCAATTCAGGCTGAGGCTGCTCCATGCAGGGGTTAACCGCACCCTGTGCTCATGATTAAAAAATAGCCAGCCCAGTCACTGGCAATTATTTATAGGCTGAAGAGGTGGCATATATTGTGCTAGCAGCACTTTTCAAGCTGATTAAGTTTGCATTACAACTCCATGTACAGTGAGGTCTGCTGACAGCTGGCTGTTCCTACAGGTTAAATGTTATCCTATCAAACCACAGGCAGAACAGCATTCGAATTGCCTCCTGCCTTCCCCAAAGGCCCTCGAGAACACCAGGTAGGTGGGATGGGAGAGGAAAACCCTCTGTAATCTGTGCCATAAAGCAGATCCACCACGAAGCTTCGGATCCAGCCTCGCATTATTCAAGCTCCTCCCAGGTGTTAAAGGCTTTGCCTTGATCTAAGCTGAGGAGGACGTTCCGTTGTCCTGATTCCAGAGGTGCCACATGGAAGCCCAGCTTTGTAGCCACAGTTAAGTTCTTGAATAGCTCTGAGGCTGGGATTTAAGGATGAGTCAGCACAGCACAAGGCACTCTGTCCCCTTACAAGGGGTGGAATTTGTAGGATTGAAATTCAATTCATCCTTTCTGGATGACCCAACTGGAGAGGTAAAGCCTACCCATGGATTTGTGGTAGTTACCAATGCTGTCTTTAACAGAGGTCTTATAATTTATTCCACAACCGAGAGATGAAAAGGCTGAAGAAGCCTTTGAAAACCTTACGCCAAACCTGAACCCAAACCCAGGGGTTTGCCTGGACCACACATTAATCCTGCCCTCCTCATCTGCATCTTCCGTGTTCTCTTCCACAGAGCTGTGCCGACTCCCATCTTCATATCGACGGCCTGCAGGGCTACCAGAGAGCTGGAAGCTGTCTCTGTCCCTCCTGCTGCAGCGCTAAGAGCTGTCCCAGAGGAGAAAACGCACGCGCAGAGGGAAGGAAGGGCAAACCAGACATTTTGGATAGTTATTTCCTCAACTTTCTGTACGACAAATGCCCTGTGGCTGCTGCGTTCAGAGAGCATTAACAGGTATTTATTCAGCCAGAAGGCAGGTTTATGAAGACACTCCATAAAATTACAACGTTGAGCGGAGATAAATAACAATAATAAAAATACACCATACCTGAATCCATTATCTGACTTAAATCAGGGTAATTAAAAGCTACATATTTCACCTGCCACAAGTGGTAATTCCAGTCACGCCACAACTTTACGGATATCTTTCCATTAAGACCATCAGTTATGAGTAACAGAATTTCCTCTTTGCTGAGCGTTGCTTACCTAATTTCACCTTTTCCTTACTAAACCACATTACTTAATTCTCCAAACAGCTGTGTAATTTAACTAGGCGTGGTAAACCCCCACGGATCAGCCTGCCTGCAGTTCTGAACATGCAGAGCACTATACAGAACAGGAGTCTTCCAAAAAGGCTTCAAATTTAGGACAGCAATGGGATTTGGGGCAATGGGCTAAATGGTGCAATTACGATAATATCCTACAAAGGCGAAAGATGAAGCTTTTTATTACTCTGTGCCATTTTTTTTATGTTTTATCGCCAATAATTACATAGGTTTCTTTTCTATTTTCATTGCCTCAACATCTCCCAGGTTAATTATGTTGTCAAGATCATGTCAAAAAGCCACCGCTAAAATGATGATTCTCATTACATGATGATCTAATCAATTTTGTGTGGTAATTTTGGTTCAACCTATTCTACCAACGCACACAGCCCATATATGGAAAAAAATCTATTTCTCTGTCATGCTGTATTACACCGTTGTTCTTGTGCTACTACAGCTAAGAGCCTGTCAGCACTTCTGCTACAGCCTCTTATTTTCAAGGTTCAAAATACAGACATTTGAAAGAAAAAGTCATTTCTGGCTGACACCTGACAGGCATTTTCATTACGGAGGCCAATCATATTTATTTGGAATTTTGCTTCCATTTGAATAGAGTTATTAAATCTCACCTGTTATCCAAAGAGCTGTTAAAACCAGGGATCGAGCCAGGAACGTGAACCACAAACCTAAACCACTCTTGAAAAACAAAAGCTGCCTTCCCTGACCGTGAGCTCTGCTGAGTAGGGCGACCCTTCCTCTACTCCGGTGCTCCACTACGGGCTTAGCTTCATGAGCACAACAGGGCATCGCATCAACACACGGTTACTGGAGGATCAGAGGATGGGATGCCAACAAAAATCCCTGAAAGCACGCAAGAAATGTTAAAATGTCCTACGTGAAGGCCTCGCTCTTATTGTTGATCAATCATAGACTCACAGAGTTGTTTCACTGGAAAAGATCTTGGATATCATCGAGTCCAACCGTACCTGTCCATTACTGAACCACATCCCTGAGCAGCTCATCTGCGGGTCTATTAAACACCTCCAGGAGTGGGGACTCCACCACCTCCCTGGGCAGCCTTGTACCAACGTTTGAGGACCCTTTCAGTGAAGAATTTTTTCCTAATATCCAATCTAAACCTTTCTGGCACAACTTGAGGCCGTTTCCTCTCATCCCACCCCTTGTCACTTGGGAGCAGAGCCCAGCACCCACCTCACCACAACCTCCTCTCCAGGAGCTGCAGAGAGCCATGAGGTCTCCCCTCAGCCTCCTCTTCTCCAGGCTGAACACCCCCAGGTCCCTCAGGTGCTCCCAGAACCCCTGTTCTCCAGCCCCTTCCCCAGCTCCAGTCCCTTCTCTGGACGCGCTCCAGCCCCACCGGGTCCTTCTTGCAGTGCCAAATGTAGGAGCACGATCCCTTCCCTGCTCCTGCTGCCACACCATGGCTGAACCAAGCCAGGTGCTGGTGGCCTTCAAGGCCACCTGGGCCACTGCTGGCTTATATTAAACCAACCAGCACCCCCAGGTGCTTTTCCACCTTATAAACACCAATGGCTGCTTAAATGTACACATACAAAATGCTACAGAAACAACAACCAGCGTGTAAGCCTTGTTCCGGGACAGGGAACATTTCTGATGTTCAGCCACAGGTGAAGAAATAAAAGGTCAGAAGCAAGCGGAGAGCCTGGAGATGGCCAGCTCTAAAGAGAAAATGCAGAAGGAATTTTTCATCCTTTCTCATTGTGACAGTTAACCAGAAACATTTCAGTCCTGCCTGCGTGCCCACATCTTGTGTTTGCTGCCTACAAACATCTCGGTGGTTGGCTTTTCACTGCCAAAAATGTCTCGGGAAGGGGAATTTTAAAATGGCACATGTGAATATGCATAGCGGCAATGTTTTAAAACACATCCGAGCAGAAGTTTTTGCTCCAGCACAGCTTGCATGATCAGTAGTCAAAAATAATGCTGAGTGCTTTACCAGGCTGCTCACAGGATGAACGATGGAGCTCACGGCACAGACGGCCGGCTCCTGGAGAGAACGAGAGATCACAGAACCATGGGATGGGTTGCGTTGGAAGGGACCTCAAAGCCCACCCCCTGCCATGGGCAGGGACACCTCCCACTGGGTCAGGGGGCTCCAAGCCCATCCAACCTGGCCTGGAACACCTCCAGGGATGGGGCAGCCACCACTGCTCTGGGCACCCTGGGCCAGGGCCTCCCCACCCTCACAGCAAAACATTTCTCCCCAAGATCTCATCTCAATCTCCCCTCTTGCAGCTCAAAACCCTTCCCCCTCGTCCCATCCCTGCACTCCCTGATCCAGAGCCCCTCCCCAGCTTTCCTGGAAGCTGCTCTAAGGTCTCCCCAGAGCCTTCTCCTCTCCAGGCTGAACAACCCCAACTCTCCCAGCCTGGCCTCGTACAGGAGCTGCTCCAGCCCTGGGATCATCTCCGTGGCCTCCTCTGGACTCGCTCCAACAGCTCCAGGTCCTTCCTGTGCTCAGGACCCCAGAGCTGCACCCAGGGCTCCAGGTGGGGTCTCACAGAGCGGAGCAGAGGGGCAGAACCGCCTCCCTCCCCTGCTGCTCCCCCTGCTCTGGGTGCAGCCCAGGACACGGTTCCACTGTAAAAAACTGCCATGTGCTCATGAACCGTAGCTGCCCCGAGCAGCACCAAGGCTGCAGCACATTCATACGCAGAGGCCAACACAAGGCCAAAAAGGTCAGTCCAGCCCCACCGAGACTCAAGCAGTGCAGAGCCCCCAGCAAACTGCATGGAGAAAATGTTCTGCTTCAACTGAATTATTCAGCAGAAAAATATTTCCCGAGATGTAATTACCTTGGCACACTTTGTTCCAAGGAGTGATACAGGTGGAGAAGGTAGTAAACTTCTAATCTCTTTGATCACAATGGGTTGGTCTCTCGCAATCCCTAACGAGCATCCATAACAATCTAAAGCACGTGTGATTTCCAAATAGACTCGGACATCCACACAAACAAGAAATCCGGCTGCACCATGAAAAAATGATGGGTCAGATCTGCACAGAGCAGCCTCGCTCAAATGGACTCGGCAGAAATATCAAAGCATGCATTAGCCAAGGGTTCGGCACAAGTAGCAGCCAGCTCTACTGCTGGCAAGGTGCAGATTTTAAATAGGATTTGCATCTAATAACACGTTCGGACTCTCATATTAAAACAAAAGCATTGCCTCTTTATACCACTCAGAATCATCACAAAGCAGGTCTATTCAATACTTGCTCTGAATTTTTCCAAGCTGTATAAACATTTACGTAACAAAACAGCAAAAACTGGTCTTTGGAAACGGTGAAATATAATTTCCAGTTCATTTACAAGTCATCCGTGTGCTGTGGGCTGAAAGTAGCAGAAGGATCCACCAGAACATTCCAGACATCCCTACTCAGAGCAGCACGATGCTCTGCAGAGCCTCATTTCAAGAAAGCTGTTCCACCCACCCGAGCGTACGGGTGAGCTCACACACTCCCTGACTTGCCGAAAAGCCAATTAAACTCCAGTTTTGCAAAGGGTGACGTGTGGGCTTTTCAATGGATCGGCAGCAGGCAGAGGTTTGAAGTTGGAGAGAAGAAAGATACGGAAACTAAAGGACCTCTAGGTCTGCCCTTAACACCACCAACACATCCAGTGGCACAAAAGTGGCCAGGTAGCAAGGCAGCCCTGTCCTTCTTCCTCTCACCCCACCCCAACCAAGGCTTCTTCTGCCTTTGTGCTTCCTTCATAAATGCCATCAGGAGCTCTGTTTCCCTCACCCAGGACAACCACTGCCTCTTCTCTAACATCTCGTCCCTCCTGTAGGTCCTCAGGGTATCTCCCATTCTCTTCGAAGACTAGGCTGACAAATTGACCACCTCCTGAAAACAAGAAACCAAAGGTAACCTCTGCTGAGGTTCCACACACACGACAAACGTGCTTCATACGAACAAGCGACCGATATTTCTTTCTGCTTAGCTACTGCCTCTGTAATTTTTCAACTGGTAGTCAATCATCAGTGAAGTGTGAATAGGTTGCTATGTAGATTGGCTAAGATACCTATTAATCAGCCAGATTAAAAACACGATGGCAAATCTCCAATAATTATGCAGCATAATTAAGAGGCTGGGAAGCCTGATTTAGGGCTTATTAGCCCTCTAAGTCCTTCATTAGCCGTATTAGTTTCCTGCATTGGATCCCAAAGGGAAAATGTTACTGTTGCACCGCGAATCAAAAATATCTGCCTGGTATGTTGAATTATTATATTCGCTCCTGAATTTTTTGACCTTTGGATTGTCGGGATACAAAACTAAATGTTTTTGCCCTATTGGCGACAATACCTACACATTTTATTTATGGCAAACGTCCCTTTTCATAGGGTAAACGAGTAAACTATTGTATTCTTAATGCATGTGCATCCATCCTCCTCATCTTTAAAATTCATGAAAAATACCCATCTTGCTGACTGAAACATTTTCAGAGAAACACAGAATGGTTTGGGTTGGAAGGGACCTCAAAGCCCATCCAGTTCCACGGGCAGGGACACCTCCCACTGAATGAGGGGGCTCCAATCCAACCTGGCCTTTGAACCCCTCCAGGGATGGTTCATCCATGACTTCTTTTTTTGACGCTGTTCTTTTCCATCTTATGCATATTTATATTTTTCAGGTATATTTATTCTTGGACTGCAGGATAGAAAAGTGCAGGCAAATCATTGACTCCACCTTCACAAAGGCAACCAAACCCCCAAGTCAGGTACCATTTCACCGCCTCGCAGCATTTGCCCCTCTTTAATTAGCATTAGGCAACCTCTTCAAGTGTGCCACTAAAACTTAAGATGATGGAGACAAATGTAGATGGCAAGGACAGAGTCCACACAAGGCTTGTCCTGTAAATCAATCCACCTTCCTAAATGTAAGATCTATGAAAGAAAACATCATTTCCCCCAAACTCAACTGCTAAACAAATTGATGCAATGCACGGAGGTCAAGGCAATCTTGAAGACGTGGAAGCAGCGTCAGGAACCTCCAGAGATCTCAAGTTGCTCGTCAGATGGGAAGAGAGTTTACCTGGGATCAGACAAGACACTTTCACACAGAGATCACCTAGCTGAGCAGCGTGGGATTGTCCCCTCCCAACATTTATGAGGCAGAGCTGTAAATTGCAGGACACAAATGCCAAACCAGAGAAGCTATTATTGCACAGACAGCATCTGGCACCTTTTGATGGGCTGCATAAGCAGATGCCATTGCACACATGCCAAGGCTTCTCAAGTGGTTCACCCAGCGTGATATCAGCTGGCTCCCTTCCCATTACCCTACCAGCTGCCAACGATCCTTCTATGCAACCTTCTCACCTCTGAGCAAGAACTGACGTACAGCTCTGTAAAGCAAAGGAAGACCTGCCGCTTTCTTCAATAAAAATAGATTTCTGGATTAACAGGCACTGTGTCATAGACCAGTGTCACTCTAGAATCATAGGCATGGTTTTGTAGGTCAACATCTCCTAGTGTCACCTTCTCATTTTCTCTGCCGTCTCCCACATCGCACTGGAATCTCATCCCTCACCTACGACGGAAGCACAACCAGACACTGCGAGTCCCTCGTAGGAACTTCTCATGCTGCAATTTTGGGTACCCATCCCCAGGCTACCGTGACATTAACAAAGCAAGTCCAGAGGAGGTCCTACCTAAACATAGGCACAAGCAGGTTCTAGACTTACTTTACTCTCTCTCTTTCAATTAAAAAACCCCATCACTCCACAACTCTGCTGCTTCTTTCATCTCTAGACTGCATCTCATTTTCAGACTGCAGGTTGTCTTGGACAGGTTTTGGCGTAATCCCTATTAGCGCGGTTCTGTTCTTTAGTTCTTAATGAGCTTTATTGTTATAATCTCAATCTTGTTTGCGTTTGATGAGAAAAAAACTCATTTACATGATCAGATAGAAGCACGCCTTCCTGACAGAACCAGTCAAAACAGGAGTTGCCTTTCAGCCGAGGATAATCACACAGGTCCACCCCTGCCACCTAAATCAGGGCAGGGTCTACCCCACCCATCACCGTGGCATCTAGGCTGCCACACTCTGTTACGAAACAACTGCCCATCCTCCAACACACCTGTAAAACAAGCAGCTCCTCCTGGCTTCCTCCTTAACGGAGCTTTCCAAGCCTGATGAATTATTATTTTGGCTGGTGGCAAAAAGCTAATCAGAGCCGCTTGTTTCTGAAAGCCTCTGAAGCAAAATCCAGATTGCTGCTTGTCTCTGTGGTGCTGAGGCACCGCTCTTCCTAGCGCTGAGGATGATGCTTTTCTGCAAAACAACATCCCTGCTGTAAAACGTGGAGGGATCTGTTAATTAAGTCAGACTGCCAGTGGCTCCTGGTGGGGAGGCAGCTGCACTGCATGTTCCAGTGTTGTAAAAGCATCCTGGTGTTCAAGAACGCTGTCGTTATTTTCTGTGCGGCGTCCTCCCCGAACACCATCAAACACACTAAGGTACCACGTTTGCTCTTACATCACATTGCAGGCGATCAGGTTTCACTTAGAATCATACAACGGTTTGGATTGGAAGGGACCAGGAAGGTCACCCAGTCCAACCTCCCTGCAGTGAGCAGGGACATCTTCAACCAGACCAGGTTGCTCAGAGCCCCAGCCAACCTGATCTTGAATGTTTCCAGGGATGGAGCATCCATCACCTCTCTGGGCAACCTGGGCCAGTGTTTCACCACCCTCAACAAAAAAAATTTCTTCCTAATATCTAGTTTAAACCTCTTCTCCTTTAGTTTAAAACCATCACCCCTTCTCCTATTGCTACAGGCACTGCTGAAGAACTTTCCCCATCTCTTTTCTAAGACCTCTTTAAGTATTGAAAGGCCACAGTAAGGTCTCCTTGGAGTCTTCCTTGAAGACCACGATTACATATTGCATCTACTTTGTACGCATCCTTCCCTACCACTCTTCCGAGTGGGAAGAGATGGTCCTGGTTTTAAAGAGCTTGCAGCCTAAATGGATGAAAAGAGGAGATAAGAGGTAAACCAAATCAACAGAGAGCTGGAGTATGAAGGACAAGGTAACAACAGACAATTATTATCAGTGTAGCAAGCAGACACAGCCAATCAACTGCTTTGTCACCACTTGCACTTAGATTCTCACTACAGCTCCATCCACTTCACTGATGCATGAAAAGGTCAACCACAAAAAACCAAAGGCCGTGAAGCCACCAGTTCCAGCTGGAAAAGGATCGTTGTCACTGTCGTCGTGGAAAACAGTCATAGACAATGTGAAAAAAATAATTCACAATTCCAGCCAGGCTTCAGGGTTTCATGGGGAGAGCTGGGGATTGCCGTACCACATCGACTCAAAGCAGCAAAGCCCCAAGAGGTCTAATTTTGCTGCTCATCCTCTGGCTGAGCAAGCGTAGCTGTGCTGCATGTAGAGAGCACCAGCACCTCACCAGACTTGTTCAGAGTGTGGTAGGACGAGGAGCTAAGAGCTCCGATAACGACCTCTCCTACAGTTAGTGGTATCCCCAGCAGGTAGCTCAAAGCCAGAAGAGCCCGGGCAAGCCTACACAAACTACGCTCACCGCTGAGAGATGGGAGCTGAGGATTCCCAAGCCACTGGAAATCCGAGTGGTGCAAAGCTGGGCCAAAGCCTTCCACACCCACCCTGAGATTATAGATGTGAGAACAATGAACACCTCCACGGAGCTGTTGAGGGAGAGAGCAGAAGGAAGAAGGTGGAGTGGGTTTTTAGATCGCCGCAAGGGGTCTTTGCAGAGAGGGCAAAAGCATTGGTGGAGAAATGTGGCTGCTGAGAGAGGCCGGCATGTGGGTTGGGAAGGGCACAGATGGATGACTGGGCAGAGCATAAGACATGACAGCACAAGCAGGACCAAGCTGTGAAGACCTTTTCACACAAGGACAAGCGGTTCCCTTCACAGGGTATCCACAGCCAGAGTGGAAGCTCGATCGTTCTGCTCTGGTTTACGTCAGTAACGGCAAAATGCGACTGCTCAGCTGTTGAAACGGCAAAACCCAGGTTCATTTAATGCCTCCATAATCACAGAGATAACAACAGAACTCTTTGAGCACCTCATTAGGATCCATCGCTTTCGGTTTGTCTGACGAAACTGACACCAGAGCACAGGCAATTCCAGCTTGAGCTTAGTGAAATTGCTGTGAATTTAAAATTATGTGTATGTATGATGGGAATAAATACATCTCCTTCAACTTCCAGAATAAAAAACCCCCCCATATGTGAGCTAAAAAACCCCCACGTACCAACAGCTGCATCTTAATGAATCCTCATCTAACTAAGCCCCAGCCCTTCAGAGCTTTAAGCTGACAATCACCTCTGTAAAATGAAAATCCCAAGAATGATCCGAGTCTTCCTTTTTATCGGCCACATAACTTCGGAGAATCTGCAATGTGATGAAAGCTTTAGGGCTATCAAACCCCTCGTGCACCTGCCTTTCTCTGGAACCAAAACGAGGAGCACGTGAAGATGACGGAGCTTTTGACTTCAGTGACAAGATCCTACCACAAAGCCTCATTTTTGTGCTGTTCCCAAAACATGAAGAGGGCATAAAACCGCCTTAAGTGCTCCTTACGGAACATCACTGCCAAGGGAGCAAAGGCAACAACGGGCTTGGCTGCTCTGAATCACAGAGCGCTTTGGGTCGGAAGGGACCTCAAAGCCCATCCAGTGCCACCCCCTGCCATGGGCAGGGACACCTCCCACTGCATCAGGGGGCTCCAAGCCCCATCCAACCTGGCCTGGAACACCTCCAGGGATGGGGCAGCCACCACTGCTCTGGGCAACCTGGGCCAGGGCCTCCCCACCCTCACAGCAAAACATTTCTTCCTAGGATCTCATCTCAGTCTCCCCTCTTGCAGCTCAAAACCGTTCCCCCTCATCCCATCCCTGCACTCCCTGATCCAGAGCCCCTCCCCAGCTTTCCTGCAGCCCCTTTCAGCCCTGGGAGCTGCTCTAAGGTCTCCCCAGAGCCTTCTCCTCTCCAGGCTGAACAACCCCAACTCTCCCAGCCTGGCCTTGTATGGGAGGTTCTCCAGCCCTCGGATCATCTCCGTGGCCTCCTCTGGACCTGTTCCAGTAGATCCATGTCCTCCTTGTGCTGAGGGCTCCAGGACTGAACACATCCTGTGCCGTATCGGGCAGGCCAAAGACCTGAAGGCAGTTCAGTACGAGATGGTTAGACCAGCACTCATCTTCGCTCGAAAGGAAGAGCTCAGTCAGGGAACGAGACCTTCAATCCAAAAGTCCTCTTCTCCCATCACCAAACAACAGCAACCTCTGAGCTAAAGAGATGATAATGCAGAAGGAGCTTATTCTGTACTGTACCTATTCTAGGCAGAGCACCTGGATTTTCAGTTAATAAAGCAGGGTCAAGAGATAATTGCTACTATTACAAATAATTGCCAGAAAAAACCCCACATTAGGGTAAGAAAATACAGAGCACATAAAAGCTCTCGTTAACATTCTTTATACGTGCTTATCGTGAATTTTATACAGGGTTAAATATATTTTTCTGGTGACTAACACTGCAAGGCTGAGGATTAAAAAGGATAATGCACAATGTGATTTATGAAGTTTTAATGGAAAATCCCCATGGGTTGTGTATAAATCTTATTTATAGCTTTAAAAGTATGTAATATACTTATTGTATATTTTAAAAACTGTGGGAGTGCAGCCCCTGTCATAGTTAATCCATTAAAAAAAGCAACTCCTAGGGGGCTCCTAGGGATAAAGCATTTGATATTTTAGAGACTATCAGTGTGTTCAGCGTGAAATGTCCAATACGATTTAGTTAGTGGGGGAGAAAAGGGAAATAAAAGAACCCAAACTGTCTTGAAGGGAAGAAGCAAAATGGCTGGCTTAGAAATAAGCTCGAACCGTTTGGATAAAGGGGATGAGCACGTGGGGGAATTAAATAACTTGCTGTGGGCTCTGTCCTGATGCCTTTCCTAGCTAATCTCTGCCGGAGGCCTGAACTTGGAGCTCCATCTTTGTTTTTAGATGAGAAGAACCACTCTAAAGGCTGGAATCTTAGTTGTGAAATGATACACGGAGTTCTGGATGCAATTAATCACAGTAAATTGAACCCAAACAACGCAGAAACTATATTTGGGGAGGGAAGGCATGGTATTGCCTACCTGGTTTTGTTGAGGTTCTTCCTCTCATCCTCGTGAAAGTCATTTTTTTTCTTTTCTTAAGGCTATGAAATCAATTTTCCATCAATTCAGGATATTGGCTCACGGGCTCTGTGCCTTACACTTGAAGGGGGGAAGAAAAGGGAGTCCTGTCTGAAAAGAACTTTCTTGTCATCCACGTAAATAAGCCAATAAAAGGACTAACTAAGAGATCTTCTGGTTCAGACCACGCAGATTTGTTCTTTTCAGTGGTGGATGTTCATCCTTTGGGCATCGGCCCAAAATAGCCATACGGCTCCTAATGAAGAAGTACGATTATCTCTCAAGATAAAAACAGGCTTTATGAAAGATCAGGACATATATTGTGTTAGGACACTGGTTATCTTTAATAAGAGGAAAAAAGTCCTAGGGTCTGGCCAAGGAAACAAAATCCCTCATCTCATCTAAGCCAGGGGCAGAGGATTGAATAAGGGTGCCTGAAAGTTAATCTCGCTTGATGTATTTCTTGCAGTTTCTTCGAAGGATGTTGATACATGGGAATTCCTAGAGTAGACAATCAGAGCCAATGATTCATTTCCAATGTGCCAAAATGAGCTAGCACGGTACTTTGGATGAGAATATTGCATGAAATAAGATTTTTTAATGATATTGCCGAGAAATGACGATTTTTCTCTCCTAACACACTCCGCTCTGATTTATTCTGACTATGTCATGTTGGTCAACATTACTCCTGGTGCCTTAATGACAAGGTGAGATGTTCAGACATATTTCAGTCGACTCGGGGAATAAAAGGTAAGCATGTGCTAGATGTGCTTACCTTTTGGTAACACCTTCAGGCAATACTTTGATGCTTCCTACACTTCACACAGACACAGAGCTTTTGGAACATGCCCAGAGGAGGCCACGAAGATGATCCAAGAGCTGGAGCACCATACACAGGTTGCCCAGAGCAGTGGTGGCTGCCCCATCCCTGGAGGTGCTCAAGGCCAGGTTGGATGGGGCTTGGAGCCCCCTGATCCAGTGAGAGGTGTCCCTGCCCATGGCAGGGGGTGGGCTTGGAGGTCCCTTCCCACCCAAACCAATCTATGATTGCATGATTTTACATTCAAATCAACTTTTTATTTTCTATTTCAACAAGGCAACACAAAGTTCACCGCTGTGGAAACTAGAAAGGGGATGAAGAGCACCCTCACGAAACTGGATGTTTGATGAAATCCATTACTCCGTGCAACTGTAAATAAAACCCATGGAATTGTAAATAAAACTTGTCGGACCACGGACACTGCAGGAAACACATGGGACGAGATGATTCCCACCACAATGAAACTACAAGGTAAATCAACTGAGTAAATAAAAGAAACATTAACATCATGAATTACAGAAGGAACGCAAGCCCTTCCTGTCTGACAGCACTGTATCTTATCAGCGCATCCCAGCTTTGTTTCCCAAGGTAAGACTATGATCTGTGATACCTTCTCCCTTTCAAGTTCACACACACTGATACAGGTCACCTCTTTTATGCACAGGTCCCTGCAAAAAAACCCTCTGGTGATGACACCAAAGACTGGAGCATCAGACAGGGTTTCCACCTCCAGTGAGTGTACTGGGATTCCATAGCCTTGCCAAGTGCACCGAGCCCCTTCCTCCTTGGAGGAACAAATCAAGGTCTCACGGAACGGCGGAAGGAACTGTTGTAGGGTTATTCCCTCTCACAGTAGAAACTGTCCAGACCTTTCAACACCATCTCTTTCCATGGTGTCTTCATCGCCGCTGTTTTTAACCTTGATAAATTGGCACACGCAGTCTGGTTTTTCCTCCTGCAGTAAATTACCTGCTTCAGTGGTGGTGCCACACACCAGCTGCACTCAACATATGGCACACAGAGGCCTGCCAGCGCGGCCCATTACGTCCTGATGTTCGGTTCATTTGGAAAGATGTCGTGCAGTGCGAGCCCAGGCAGAACTGCTGCTCCCTCTGAGCTGTGATCACTGGAGAACGGTTTCACATCATGGATACTTCAGGCATGGAATGCAGGTGGAACTCAGTGGGTTGGAGCAAAGAACCGTAGCGCCCTTTAATGGGGAAGACGGCGATACTGCTGGAGGAAGGAGTCATAGAACCATGGAATGGGTTGGGTTGGAAGGGACCTCAAAGCCCATCCAGTGCCACCCCCTGCCATGGGCAGGGACCCCTCCCACTGGATCAGGGGGCTCCAAGCCCCATCCAACCTGGCCTGGAACACCTCCAGGGATGGGGCAGCCACCACTGCTCTGGGCAACCTGGGCCAGGGCCTCCCCACCCTCACAGCAAAACATTTCTCCCCCAGATCTCATCTCAATCTCCCCTCTTGCAGCTCAAAACCGTTCCCCTTTGTCCTTTCCCTGTACTCCCTGGCCAAAAGCCCCTCCCCAGCTTTCCTGCAGCCCCTTTCAGCACTAGGAGCTGCTCTAAGGTCTCCCCAGAGCCTTCTCCTCTCCAGGCTGAACAACCCCAACTCTCTCAGGCTTCTCCATGCCTTGGATCATTTCCGTGGCCTCTCCTGGACTCGCTCCAACAGCTCCACGTCCTCCGTCAGAGCATTTACAACAGATCTAAAGCAGTCTTGAAGGAATCGTTCTCCTGTTTCCACACCTTGGGGCACTTTCGAGCTTGAGAAGAAGGACACACCAAGTCCTTTGCTACCAAAAGAGTAAGGGCCAGCCACAACTTGCACCGCAGCAGGGAAACAGCAAGTGTCAGCACACAGCACCTCCTTCACCTCTGAAAACACCTCAGGAAAGGGAACCTTCAGGCCACGAGTCAGAGACACAAAATAAAGCGAATTGCTGTTGGATGCCACGGTTGTTTCTACAGCAGAAAGGCAGAGCAGTCAATGCAGAAACAACGCGCCGGTACAATAACCGACAACATTTCATCAACCTGGCCCAAAAGGTTCTAGGGGACTTCAGGAAGTGCTAAGAAAGCCAAATCACCGCCTGTGAAATATTTACACTTCTGACAGCCTCATCATCTGGAATTCAGGAAGAGAGACCTCATCAGCATTTTTCAGAATGAGAGAGACAGCTGAGAAATTAAAGGAGGGTGACAAACTTTTACCAGATAACTGCAAGAAAGCAAGCTTGAAAACAGCCCAACTAAAGCTACATTACCCAGCAAAATGGTCTCTTGCTGTTATCAGAATAATCCTTAGGGGCATCTTCAGTCCTATAGAATTTACCAGGAATGAAGCCCAATGGGATTTGGTTGAAAACGCATTGAAAGTCTGTATTTGTTATAGAAAATGATAACCTTTCTATAGGGTTTTAGAAGCTCTCCAGTAGAATTATATAGCACAGCCAACACTTTCTGTTACATTTTATAGGATGATTTAAAGGCTTTTTTTTTAATGGCCGTGCTACAGATCACTACTGTTTATCTTAGAAAGGAGAAAAATACCTAATAAGAGGAGAAAAATACAACAAAATAAACCCTAGAGAAAACAGAATGACAATTGCTGTACGTCCCTTAATGAAGTGTTAGGACAAAGAGTTGCTCTGAACATCATATTCAGATATTATGAAAAGAAGATCTCAAGAAAAATGAGTCAGAATAAAGAATACCTGGAGTTACAGGATGAGGGGTACAAAAATTAACACCGGGTGTCTTTCAAGAGGGTAGAAACCATCATGTTTTCCATGTCTGCTCTATTGGGTAAGGAAATCTAACATCGTATAGCGGCTTCTGCATCATAAAAGCTCACGAGTTGCTTGTGTTTTCTTTTAAATCAGATGCCATCGACCAATGTCAGCAACAGACCAAATCCCCTCTCTTGGGTAAGAGCGGGGAAGGCAAATGTTTAAGGCGTGAGAGCTATAAAGAGGAACCCAGATCTCAGAGGCTTCAGCAGCACCTGTGGGCGCAGGACTTTGGGGGCACAATAGGAACTTAATATTTTGTCATGAATTAATTAAACAAAACCGGTGAGGAAACGGCAGCCCTTCCCCAAATCAAATATGAAATTAATAAGCAAAATTGTTACTGCATGTCAGGAGAAAGCAAGTGTCTGGCTCTTTCTGAATCTCATTTCTACAAAGCTACATTACAGAAGTCTCAACCTGGAGATGAATGACAGGCAAAGAACCCTCTATTTTGCCAAAGGAATAGAGAGGTGCTTTTTCAGAAAATGAGAAACAGCACCTGTAAATTCTCCCTGCCAGCTCAGAGGAAAAACGGGTGTAAACCAGCACCCAACCAAACCAAAGGCCTGACACCCGTTAACACCCTTCAAGTTCCCATCCTCAGTATTTGGAATTACAGATTGGTTTGTGTTGAAGGGACCTGTGCCACCCCCTGCCATGGGCAGGGACACCTCCCACTGGGTCAGGGGGCTCCAAGCCCCATCCAACCTGGCCTGGAACACCTCCAGGGATGGGGCAGCCACCACTGCTCTGGGCACCCTGGGCCAGGGCCTCCCCACCCTCACAGCAAAACATTTCTCCCCAAGATCTCATCTCAGTCTCCCCTCTTGCAGCTCAAAACCGTTCCCCTCATCCCATCCCTGCACTCCCTGATCCAGAGCCCCTCCCCAGCTTTCCTGCAGCCCCTTTCAGCACTGGGAGCTGCTCTAAGGTCTCCCCAGAGCCTTCTCCTCTCCAGGCTGAACAACCCCAACTCTCCCAGCCTGGCCTCGTACAGGAGCTGCTCCAGCCCTTGGATCATCTCCGTGGCCTCCTCTGGCCTCGCTCCAACAGCTCCAGGTCCTTCCTGTGCTCAGGACTCCAGAACTGGACCCAGGGCTCCAGGTGGGGTCTCACAGAGCGGAGCAGAGGGGCAGAACCCCCTCCCTCCCCTGCTGCTCCTCCTGGTCTGGATGCAGCCCAGGATAGGGTTGGCTTTCTGGGCTGGGAGCGCAACTTGCCAGGTCACATCTCATCCACCAGCACCTCCAAATCCTTCTCTTCAGGAAGAAGACACATTTAAAAGGGAGGGTTTTGAATCCAGAAGGTTCTCGTGGGTATAAATGTGCCATAACATACCTCAAAGACTGAACTGAGAGGGTTAAAACCTGCCTGAGTTTAAAGACTCTGCATGAACTAAAAACAATGAAGAAAAGAAGTGCCAAAATCTCCCTTCCCTACAAGAATATTACTGGTGTATCATTAGCTCTGGGGTAGTTGTTTCTGATTTGCAGCAGAGAAGGGGAGAAGTGAGACCTATTTATCTCTCTGTCCGAAAGTCTCTCCCACATTAAAGAAATCTTCTTAGCCCTTTGCTTTTCTATTGAGTTTTGCAAAGCAGAAAATCTAGAAAAGCATTACACTCGGAACGGAGGTTTTTCCTTCAGCATTCAGCCTTTCTCTCACAGCTGCCAACGCAGAAGTGATATTAAAAGCACAGCGAATTAGGTTAAGGATTAAGGGGTAGCAAGCTTTCAGAGGTGCGCTGCGCATCTGATTGCTCCCTGCTTTTCACCTCAGGTAGAGATTTGATGGACTTGTGCAAAATGAGCGCACGACCTTCTGAAAGAGGTGGAGAATCGAGTTGGGAGTTTGCAGTTAAAGCTACTCCAGCACCGACGGCAGAAATGTTACGAAGGGGGGAGCTCCCCCACCACCCCAGTTTCCTCCTATTCAAAATAAGAAAAGATTCGAAAATAAAAACAATCACAGAAGCACATTAAGACTGCTTAATTCTGAATTATTAGTTCAATATAGTTTAACTTTGGTCAAGTTAAACTAGGTCATCTGAAATTCACACTTTCCTGAGTGTCCTGCATAAATAAATCCTTGAATAATTTAGCTACCGAGGAGGTGACTTTCTAATAGCAGGTTTATTAAAGGATGCTACTTCTAAATCTCACATGAGCTCAGCTATTTATGGATGGATACTGCAAATACGAAGGGCGGTTTTCTTTAGCTGCAAGTTCACGAGACACGAGCTGAGCTCATGAGCAAAGTTGCGCTTGCTCTGTCCCAGTAGACTGAGAATCCCAATTCACTTCGCTATTCTTTCCCTTTGTCGTGTCCAACAGAGCTCTTCCTACTGTAAAGCAGGGGAAAAATCAGGGTGAAGTTGGTTGGAGAAGACCTTTGAGATCAAACAATAATCTAGCTGGAACTGCTTTTCAACGGAGAGACAACGACGGAGGCTTGGATGCTCATCAAAACAAAGCAGTGAATGTTCCCTCACATGAGCAGAACCGAACCAATTTACACCAGCTGAGAATCAAACCTGAGTGTGGGGCCTAGAGCTGGAATCTGACCCAACCACTCAGAAAATGTTCCCTTACCAGCTGATTGTGCCAGCTGCCCGCTTCCTCTAGCGTGATTAATCCCTTGTCACTGTCCAACACGGGCAGCCAAAAGCTGGTAACTCGCAGTTCTTATTAACGGCAGGTGTAGAACTGGAACCACTCTGCAGAACAGAAGCATTTCCTACCACGAGCAAGCTCTAAATCAGAAAGGAAAGAGGGCTTTCAGCTGTGAAAGCAACAGGTTAATAGGTGTAGAAGCACCGGATACGCAGACGTCTCCCAGTCACAGCTAAACAATTAACTGGACACGGGCTGCGAAGAGCAAGCTTGAAGGAACTCCTTTAGAAGGAGCTTCAGGCATCTCCATGTGCACAAGGGTTGGGACTGAAGTGGTTTTGTTTGTGCATTTAGGTAGCAGAAAGCTCTTCATTGACTCTTGAGGAAATATATCCCACCAGTTTGGTACCAGATGTCCTCCAATCTGCACACACAACCCCTACTGCCATTTCGTGTTGGATGGGGTGCAAAGCCGGCCGTCTGAGCGCTCACGATCATTAAGAGATCTGATGGCATTTAACAGCCCCAGAATCCTTGCCAGACTCCAATTTGCTTTATCACCTCCTGCCTAACTAGAATAGTTTCATGTAAAATCAGTGCATGGTTTTTGACTCGAAGCCAAGTCAAACCCTAACTGCAAAGTTTTGCAGACTCTGGACCACTTTCAGAAAAATAAAATGTACTGATATCAGGGAAATCCCAGTCTTCAATAGCATATTAAAAAAAAAATACAGACAAGGTAGACACCTAAGGAAACAGAGACTGAGATAAAGAGATTCTGATAGATTTATCAAGGCTACAAAATCCATGGTAGGCATCAGAAATGGACCCGGATGTTCTGAATCAGCTGCCTTACCACAAAGCCACCCACCAGCAATTAATGTTATGGACATGGAAAGTAACTCAGTACCCATAAGATCAGTCCAGATCAGCACAGAATCACAGAATGATTTGGGTTGGAAGGGACCTCAAAGTCCACCCAGTGCCAGCCTCCAGGGACACCTCCCACTGGGTCAGGGGGCTCCAAGCCCCATCCAACCTGGCCTGGAACACCTCCAGGGATGGGGCAGCCACCACTGCTCTGGGCAACCTGGGCCAGGGCCTCCCCACCCTCACAGCAAAACATTTCTCCCCAAAATCCCATCTCAATCTCCTCTTTTTCAGGTTAAAACTGTTCTCCTTCATCCTGTCCCTGCACTCCCTGATGAAGAGCCCCCCCTCAGCAGGTGGCCTCCGGATGGAATTTCCTGACGGTGACCTAGTTGAGCAGCCTGCTCTGATCCAAGCCCTTAAACGCCTCTGAGGAGCTGGGCTTTACCCTGGAACGCATCTGTGCCGCGCGGATACTCCCGTCAGCTCTGAGCCGAGCACGATCCACGGGCAAGCACAGCAGAGCTGAGTCAGCATGGTGTGGCAACCAGCCTAATTACCCATGTTAAGAAGATAATTACCCCAGGCAAAGAACCATAATGATGCTGCTTCTGGGACCGAAGCTGCTGTCTCCGTGTAGACATAGCAGTTTGCTGAGATCAGTAACAGCATTTCGGGTCAGGGCATAGAAGCGCTCTCACTGCCCCGCTGAAAGGCACTGAAGTTCAAGCAAGTTCTTCAACCACGCAGAGCTCCTGGATTTCAAAAATGCCATTTCCCTCTAGCCCGAGTTTTCGTTCACGCCCGGTTCCCAAGCGAAACGAAGGAGAACAGCAGCTTTAAAAAAGAAAACAGCAACAGCACGGCTCTTTATCTCTGCATTAGGAGTTAATGTTCCAGAACCTGCAGAGAGACCTGTGCTTGTGTGGCCGCATCCATTAACTTTTGCTTTATGGCTCCTTCTTTTTTCTCATTATGACTTTCATTCTTCTGAAATCTCAATCGAAGGCTTTTAAAAGTTGGGGTCTTTTCATCAGATGAGTAACTGATGGCAACAGCCACACGGAGGAATTCATTGAGAGGAAAAGAGTATTTTGGAAGGAGAATACGTGGGAGAGGAGAGGAGAAGGAAAATGCTGATGCTTTGCGGGCAGCTTTTATCTAAGAAAGGAAAGTGGGTCACAGTGGCAACGCACGTAGCAAAACTCAGCAGTGGGGAGAGTTCAAGATGACTGAGGCAGCGCCGAGAAGTCCAGGAGGAAATGTGGAAGCAGAACTTCATTGTTAAACTGTCAAAAACACAGCTGGGAAGCACACGACAACAAGGACCGTGCGGGTAGTGCTTCAGGTCAACAGAGTATGTGTCTTACAAGTGGAGGCAAGTGGTTGTCCTGTCATTTTAGAACGGGGAAACTGAGGCAGGGGAGTGAGGCGACTTGCAGAAGATGACACAGCGGGTTAGTGACGCAGACAGCAACGGCGCGTACATCTCTGTCCCTTCTGCTCTGACCACTACGTGAAGTTGTGGCCAAATACGTTAAAAATCGGCTACAGCCTAGGTATGATTTTTGATGCAGCTTTCAAGTGATGGGACAGATCATAGAACCATGGAATCATTAAGGCTGGAAAAGACCTCTAAGGTCATCCAGTCCAACCACCAACACAAGCCCACCGAGCCTGCTAAACCATGTCCTGAAGCACCACGTCTACAGGTTCTTTGAACCCCTCCAGGGATGGAGACTCCCCCACTGCCCTGGGCAGCCTGGTCCAAGGCTTCACTAACTTCGAGAAAAGAAATTTTTCCTAATATCCAATTTAAACCTCCCCTGGCACAGTTTGAGGCCAACAATTTGCTCCATCTGTAGCGATTTCTCCAAATACTCACTTGTCAGAGTTTGCACCTGATTTTTGGCATGAGAGGGGACTTCTTCCTAGACAACTTCCAACTATCAGAAATTGTTGTCTCATTATCTCTCAGAACAAGCAGCCCTTTATAATCACATAAGTTCTCCCCACGGGGAGAGACTGTGATCAAATTCCCTTTAGCAGTATTTTGATTAACTTAATAAATTGAACTCCTTAGTACTTTTGTTGCAAAGGGTATTTCCACCCCTTTTCTCTCAACCTGATCCTCAGAAATAGCGATATCCCTGAAGAATAAAAGCCTGGTTTACTTTCAGTCATGGAAGGTTGATGACAGGAAAACCTGTTCCTGTTAGTGTCGCACTTTTTATCTGGAGTAAGAGCGAAACACAAAACCTGCAGCTGCCCGTAGGAAAAATCATTTCCAAATCCAAGCCGCTCCACAAAAAACCAACTAAATACAAATTTTGTCAGCAGTGGAGTTTTCATAGAATTATTAAGGTTCAAAAAGACCTCTAAGCTCATCCAGTCCAACCATCAAATCAACCCCACCGTGCCTGCTTAACTGTGTCATGAAGAGCCACGTCTACACGCTGTGCAGACACCTCCAGGGATGGAGATGCCACCATTGCCCTGGGCAGCCCGTTCCAAAATTCTGGCTTCTCTATATACGACCAAGAAGCCGTAAATCCAGTTCCTCAAGTTATCCTACAATTCTCCAGCGCCTTTAAAGCCGCAGTTCCAGGAGCCTCGTGCCAGTAATGACAAAATCATGCATCTGCAGTGCCGACCGTAACGCCAATGCTATAAAAACCAGTGGTGCCAAGGAGAGCGCCAAGTGCCGACACGAAACGTTTCTCCTCACAGACCTCAAAAGCAAAGTTTGCCACGGATAGGGGTTACCTTTGCACCTTTTTCCTTGTCAACGAATGTGCATCTCCTCGACTTCCAGAGTCACCCTGGCTCCCACGTCACGTTAACAATGGGATGCAGCCTACGGGTCCACGTGGTTTGGGGTGTTCTCGATCCATACACCACAGCTAATCCCGGAGCCCCTAATTCCCAGTGTTCCCAACGACTCTGGAGCCTTTCTGCACACTCTCGGCAATTTCTCTCGCCCGCATCTCTCACTCTCACTGTGACTGGAAAGAGAATGGGAATTATTAGCGATCACAACATCTGGATTCAGGTTTGCTGCCTGTTGATTACGTGCACGTTAGTGGAATCGGAGTCACTTCTAATGCTCTCTACACCCGTCCTCAGCTTTGCCTCGGTGTTATCTCCAGCTCTTTGGATCAGTGAGTTTCTCACAATGCATCCTACTTGACATTTTTTATTTCATTTCTTCTTTTCTTCTTGGGTTTGGCATTATATTTTTTTTTTATCTGACTCAGTGAACCACTCAGACTGCACTGGTTCATATTCTCACGTGCTTCACGAGTCACTTCAGCAGTACAGGCTCACCAGGAGAGCCAAGATACCTGGGAAACTTTCAATCCTAAAAAAAGGTGTATAAGCCTCAAAGGAAAAAAGTATGATAGGAATTTTATGCCGCTGAAAAAATATCAGATTAAAGAAGGAATTACTAACATTATTATTGCAATTACTGCAATAATTGCTATCATTATAATAATAAAAATTATATAAATTAACAATAAATTATGAATAAATTATTGCAATAAATAATATATAATAAATTAGATAAATTATTAATAAATTATTGCAATAAATAAATAATTGCAACAATATTATTGCAATAATTGCAATAATCTCAGGTTAAGAGTTCCAGAACTCTAAAATCCTTGTTTTAAAGCAACTTGCAGTCTAAGGGTGTCTCTTTTTCAGCAATACCCAATCCAGTAGACTGGTGCAAAACTCCATCCTCTCTTCCCTTAGGATTCACGCTAAGTGTGGGAAGAACTCCGATATCCTCACACCAGGCAGTTTAAAATATTTATCTCCTTGCAACCTGCTAATGTCAGTGGTTCAGATGAACCATATGGCTTACACCTCCTCTACAGCGTTTTTCTCCTGTAATAGAGGAATGGTATTTTCAGCTCGGTCTCCAGACCGAACGTTCTTCTGAATGAGAGATGCTCTTTGTCCAAGGGGACCAACAAAAATGTGGTTGGCCCGTGTTATCTTCCTGTTCTAATTCTTTGCCTTGTGAAGCAATAATTGCCTAATAAAAATACAAAACATCCCCAGATAACAACCAAGCATTTGTGAATTCCTGTTAGTTTCTATCCTAGGTATGGAAAGGTCACTGGAATTGCTGGATGCACTTTAAAAGCATCAGCGATGGCAGAGGATCCAGTCCCTTCCATTCTGTCAGAGTTAACAGCACATTTTACAGCCACTAAGATAGTAAAATAGCATCGATATCGCGACTGACGGAAGTCTGAACGCTACAAAGACAATATTTAAAGACAACTCGAGTTCACTGAGTGCAAGGAATGAGTTTCCCCGGCTGTTTCTCGGTAACTGCTGTATGATCAATGCAGAATAGTGCTACTGCTCTGTCAGCAGAGTAGCCACAACACTGCAAATAAATCAGAATTGTCCTCTCGCTTGACAGCCATGTCCTGTGTGTTTTCCAATTCACTGTGAGGATGCTCGACTGTTGCTATTTATCCCCTAGGGCCTCATTACACCGAATATTCAACCCTTAAGCAACCTATCTTTCGGCATTCTCTACAGAAACGATCTCAAAATCATTTACCATCCTTATAAATTGCCATTAAAAACTGCCTTTCTGAAAACAGGCTCAATAATTAATATCTTTGATCGCACAGGGAAAACTGTTGAATCTGTCAGAATACATTTTAAACGCCAGCTTTCACTTCCAATACAACGTGAGAAAACAGAAATTCCCAGCACGCCGCCCACGCAATCCCATGTACCACTAAAAAATGAATGACTTTTCCAGGACACCTGATGCTAAAAAGAACAGAAACAGGTTTTCAACACCCATGTTATTGTCTTTTTCAGATGGAACAGGCTTGTTATGAATACGCAGGAGTAGAAAAGCACAGCTTTGGGGTTAGCATTAGCTCTAAACATTCATATTTTGGGCCTATCCAGACACTTGATTTAGGATTGAGCAGTGGCAGACACTGGAGGAGCAGAGTTTCTTTTCCTTTGGGTACGGAGTCAACACGAAGGGCGTAATTAATCTGGTATGCAAAGTCTGTAAAAAGGAGTCAATAAAGAGTTCACAAGGCAAGAAACTGATGTAATACAGGAAATAAATTGTCACTATTGCTCGCCGCTTTATTCCTCACTTGTCCAAATTACCTCACCCCAAATCCACAAAAATTTTAAGAATTTTAAATCTCACTGAACTCCATCAAAGTCAGCTATTCCGGCCTCCTACACCTGCCTTCTCGGCGGGAACAGCCCTCTGCGCTCTGCAAAACTGCTTCCCAGCACCACCCCACAATCATCCCGTGGCTTCCAATAACGAAGATGAAACCTTCCGAAGGCACTCTTTGTAAGCTCTGCAAGCGCAAAATGTCTTGGAAGCTCTCATCGTACCCGGAAAGCAATATATTGGGCATAGTCTGGGTTACGATTGAGAGGGTAAATTTAGCTAAGGGCGCTTTTTTTTAAGATCTCAGCAGCACAGAGTGAACCAATTGGCTTTAGGGTGTAACAAAGAAGAAACCTTAGGCTCCACAAGAGGGACAGGGAGAGCAAGTCCTGGAAAGCTTTCACCAATTACTACACCACGGAGGAACGATATTAATAGGGATCTTTTATAAATAATAAGCAGACTGTGTACTTAATATTTTGCTTGGTTTCCAGGTGTCACTTATTTCCCAGCAACGTCCTGGCTGTCAACACGCGTGCACAGGGTACTCATTAGCAGGACTGAAGGATGGTTTATAGAAGGTCAAATAATGGGCCATGACAACGCAATTATGTTCCCCGCTATAAAGGTCACTTTTACTCATCATACTAATTACCTTGACAGGACTACATTTACTTCCACTGATTTCAGTGCAGAAACTTCTTCAGTGCCTTGGCCTTTCTGATTTCAACACTGCATTAGCCCTTATTGCTCTTTCCAACGCATGCTTCTTGGTCCCAGACAAATAACAAACCCCGTCTTCCCAGGGGAAAAACAACAACGAGGAAGCACTGTAATTAAAAGTTAAGTATAAAGTTACCCTGCAGTTTTAGGGACAGATTTTCACACGTTTAGCTGTCACCGCTGCGGGAGGAATCATTATGGTGCAAAAGGCACTTTAGTTTTCTGGATCTAGAGGATGCTGCAAGAAAGACTTTCAGAAGCATCACAGGACGTAGTCTCAAACTCCTAGTGACGGCATCTATTTAAATCCAATGTTCTTAGAAAGAAATAATTCCATTGCACACGGTCACACAGGCAGCAAAAGTGGTCACCAAACAGTGGATACTGATACAACAATGTGACACCCCCGTGGCAGGGGGTGGAACTGGATGAGCTTTGAGGTCCCTTCCAACCCAAACCATTCTGTGATTCCGTATTTCTAAGATTCTACGGACAGTTTTATTGTTCAACAGGGTTTTGCTAATTAATCCCAGGTAAACATACGCAATGTAGACCTCACGTACCGGCAGCGGGACCAGGAAGTAACCTCTGCACTGATGTCACGGCACTAAAGGAAACGCACTGAGTTGGAGGAGAAAATAACACGTGGAAGGTCAAGCAAAGAGAAGAACAACTCGCATCATCGGGGGGGATCAATTTATCACAGGACATCAATCAAGCAGGATGAGGGCTGCCTAAGACAACTTCCTCGGTGCAGCAAGCATACTAGGCATTAGTTTATGTTCCAGAACTGCTTGGTTTCTTTTCCTAACCTGTCCTACCATCAGCAACTGCTTATGACCACCATGGAATAAGTTTTATTCCTTCAAAATAACTATGGATACGCGACAGCGTCTTTGCTCTAAGGACAGATTGCATGGAGTCCACAAAAAGCACATATATATATATACAAGTTTTCCGAAGATTTCTGTGGTTCTCTTGCTACTCTTTCTTAGCTGCAGGATAAGCATAATAAACTTTAAAAGATGAGAAGCCCTTGATTCTTCACTACAGTCAGGAGTGTGTTCTTGTCTGTAATGGTACATGGCCCAATTTCAAGGTCTGAACAGCAAAAAGGATCATACTGTAAGAGAGAACGAGGCAAATACAGCCGTCTCTTCCCAGCCATAACCTGGTTTCCTCTCCTTGGCTGAGGGAATCTGTGCTGTTTGTTGGTGATTTAATTAAGGAGATGGTAAGTGTGAAGAAATAGGGAGAAAAGCACACCCTCCCAAAAGTTTTGTCCAATATTGTGCGTAAATATGTTTACAGCATCGCTGAGACACAGCAGCTTCACTTTCACGATTCCTGAGCGCTTGAAATTCTCAGTAAGTTTGGGTTGTGCTTTGAGTCCTTCTGAAAACAGAGGCTCAGTCTGTGCTGCTGCTCCACCTTTTCATTTTAGGGTCAGTCACTCACAAAACACATTTTCCTTCTGCTTTTACGTGTCGACATCACCAATCGGCTCCAGTCCAGGCAACTCGCTGCACTGCTGGGTGGGCATCACCTGCAACTGGACAACCCGCCAGAACGACCAGGTCCCAGCTGGGTGGGGATCACCTGCAACTGGACAACCCGCCAGAACGACCAGGTCCCAGCTGGGTGGGGATCACCTGCAACTGGACAACCTGCCAGAACGACGAGGTCCCAGCTGGGTGGGGATCACCTGCAACTGGACAACCCGCCAGAACGACCAGGTCCCAGCTGGGTGGGGATCACCTGCAACCGGACAACCTGCCAGGACGACCAAGTCCCAGCTGGGTGGGGATCACCTGCAACTGGACAGCCTGCTGGAATGACCACGTCCCAGCTGGGTGGGGATCACCTGCAACTGGACAGCCTGTCGGAACGACCACGTTCCAGCTGGGTGGGGATCACCTGCAACTGGACAGCCTGCCGGAAAGACCGAGTCCCTGATTTTCCAGGCAGAACACCAGGTTTGTTCCGCGATTTGATTTGCCGGGTCACCGTAGACAAGTCCCTTTATGTAACCTGGCAATTATCACATTGATATTACTTTGTAGAGCGCTTCAAGGCCACATATGAAATGAAAAGTGTTATTAATGAGACAGTAACCATCTCTTTTAGGCAATAAACCTTTTCTCTCTGAATTAGAAGTTGACTTGCCCTTATTAAAACTCAAGCAATTCACTTGAAAAGGACAGGCAGGTCTCATCTGCAGCGAAAAGGGCTGCAGTAGGATGAACAAAGCGTAAACAGCCCCTACACACACAGCGATAGCAGAGCACGAACGCGCTCGTCCTCCTCTCAAACCACCCTCTGTACTGCCAGGAAATACAGGATCAATCAAACAGAGGAGCCTTCAGGTCAATGGTTACACACTCATGGAAAGGTCAATGATTTGTTTACAGCCTTCCTGGCACCACACCACGAGATGAAGGGGAAAAATAGTTATATGTATGGCTCATATAAATCATCTTAACTAAATTCCTGGCGTGCTTTGTTCCATACGTCAGGAAGCGAACTTTACTGAAAGGAGAACCCACTCTCATTTAGCAAGAAAAATAATGAAGGAAACCAGCTCCTCCTCATATTGGAGTAATATGGCCACGATCCCATAAATATGTCATATCTCAGATTGTTTAAAAAATAATCTTCATAGGAAGTTCGCATCCTGATTTATGGCAAATAGGAAAAAGCTGTGCAGAAACGGTGCCGAAGGGAAAAGGCGGCGACGTTTCTTCTCCTGATGCTTCACCGCTGGTTTCACAGAGCAACAATGAAACTGGGTCAGGACAAGATAAGAAGGAGAAATGAGACAATTAGAAATAGCTTGTCTTGTACGTTTTGAGTAATGCAGAATTTAAAAAGTCAATTCCCCGCTAGGCATTAAAATGGCCAAATTAAAAAACAAGCAAAAATGGCCTTTCAGTACTTAAAGGGGGCTTGAAGAAAGATGGGGAAAAACCTTTTAGCAGGGCCTGTACCAACACAACAAGGGGGCAATGGTTTCAAGCTAAAAGAGGAGAAGTTTAGACTAGATCTTAGGAGGAAATTCTTCACGATGAGGGTAGAGAGGCCCTGGCCCAGGGTGCCCAGAGCAGTGGTGGCTGCCCCATCCCTGGAGGTGTTCCAGGCCAGGTTGGATGGGGCTTGGAGCCCCCTGACCCCGTGGGAGGTGTCCCTGCCCATGGCAGGGGGTGGCACTGGGTGGGCTTTGAGGTCCCTTCCAACCCAAACCATTCTGTGATTTTATTTTCACCAGAAAATACGAGCATGGAGATCACAGTGGGAATTTTTAAGGACTGCTTTTAGAAAATCCATTATTGGTGTTAAGTTTGTAATCAAAACCTTTTAAAACCTTGGACCTGGAGACGAGCTCTCGGTCACTACGAGATGAGCACAGCCCTTCTGCAACACCACACCATCTCCATGTGCCCTTGGAGAACAGAGGTGGGAGAGGGGCGAGTTCCTAAAAGCTAAAAACCTTTTGTAGAAGCAAATTAGGTGCCATGAAGCCTAACAGGCACAGAGAACTTCTGAACAAAAGCGGCACGTCAGCGGAAAACACTAAATTCTGAGTTGTAAATGAGTTCTAAAAATCAAATAAAGATAAAAGGAAAAAACTGGCAATAAATCCTACTTTCACACAGAAGCCACACAAATACTCAGACACCTGTTACTGTTTTCCCTGCCTTTCAGTAACTATTAGTACCTTGATGAACACTTTTCATCCTTCCACAGAAATTCCTCGCCACATAGAGATATTTTTAGATTGGGGGGAAGAAAGTCTGTCTGATTTCTCATTATATTTCTATTTCTGAGGCTCCAATAATTTGGTTTAATGCTAACTATAAGAGTCCCAAGGAATATGGAAGGCTGTTTAACCATTAGTTTCTCCCTTGCCCTTCCTCTTCCCCTTCCTCTCTTTTTTATTCTCTTTTCCTTTCTTCTCTTTTCTCTTCCTATTTTCCTTCTCTCCTCTCCTCTCCTCTCCTCTCCTCTCCTCTCCTCTCCTCTCCTCTCCTCTCCTCTCCTCTCCTCTCCTCTCCTCTCCTCTCCTCTCCTCTCCTCTCCTCTCCTCTCCTCTCCTCTCCTCTCCTCTCCTCTCCTCTCCTCTCCTCTCCTCTCCTCTCCTCTCCTCTCCTCTCCTCTCCTCTCCTCTCCTCTCCCCTCTCCTCTCTCCTCTCCTCTCCTCTTCCCTTCCCTTTTCCCTTCCCTTTTCCCTTCCCTTTTCCCTTCCCTTTTCCCTTCCCTTTTCCCTTCCCTTCCCTTCCCCTCCCCTCTTTCTTTCTTTCTTCTTTTCTTTCCTTTCCTTTCCTTCCTTTCTTTTCTTCCTTTCCTTCCTTTCTTTCTTTTTAATTTCAAGTTGGCGTTTTTATTAGTAGCAAATGTAGGACACTCACCTACTGAAATTAATAGACCTTACTGGTGAAATTACTGAAGCGGTGTGGCCCTCAAGTATTAATTAAATCTTAAATTACTTTCTGGGGCAGAATGACTGGTCTACTTTTTACGGTCACAGGAGCGTTACCGACAACAGCCTGTGCAACGTGTCCGAAGATATGCAGTGAATCAGTGCAAGATCTAGAGGAAAGTCTACACAACCGAAGAGTCAAGCCTCAGCTTTCCCCTGCAAACGCTGCACCGCTCTCCAAACTTCAAATTGCAACGCCTGAAGCGGTCAGAGACAGAAAAGTGAAGACAAGACAGAAGCTCAAAGCTCACATCGAGAGGGTGAATTCTTGTTTGTCCAATTATTTGAACCAGGGAAAATTAGATGGGGACACAATATGAAAAGATGATAATGGATAACGAGGTGGGTTTTCATTTACAAGATCTCCCTGTACACTCAGCCTTGAAATGACAGAAAAAGGCCCCAATAATTCCTGGTTTTGCAAAGACTGTTGCCTCTACAGCTCTTGCCTCGTGGCACCATTGCCACCTTCAAGGTGAAGTGAGGAGCAAACCAAGGGCCTGTTGAGAAATGGATTACGATAGGTGCATCCGTTGGCTTCTGAGGCCATCACCACCCCGAGTCCTCCAGCAAACACTACATCCCTGAACTATGGGAAGCACAAAGATGTCTCAAAACTGTGCTTGCTTTCTACTTCCTCTTTCCAAAGCGTTAGAACAGTAGCTGAAGATTGGGCCAAACACGACGCCAGCTAAGACATCAGCCTCCCAACCGACATTGCGCAGCAGGTGTCTGCCGTATATTTTTCAGCTTTGCCTGAATAAACATAATTTCCTAACACTGAAGGACAGGCCTGCTTTCTATAGCACAATCATATTTTTTTCCCATAGACAACAGACTTCTATTTACATGCTAATTAGGAAACAAGAACAACAACAAAGCCATTCCTGTTCTCAATCACACGTGCCACCAGCAGCGCTCGCTGTGATGTTCCTTTATCACCTCGTGTCGTCCTACAGAGAGAGAAGGCAGCTTGACGTACCAGAGAGTTCAAAATCATCCAACCTTGGGCCTCCTTCATAATGCACTGGCTTAAAAAAAAAAAGGACAGGTGGAAAAAAACAAGGATCACCTGAGCATCACTCATCTTCAGGCTTACAGCAACCTCATCATCATGATATTTCTTAATCTGAGCTTATTTTCCAGGTCATCAATTCAATTTCTCAACTTCTCACAGGTTTTGGTATTCTCTGTTAAATAATGTCAGGTCAATCAATCATTATCTCCAGGGCTTTAATTTTCCTTTCAAGACTATGCCATTATAAAACCAGAGTTTTCAGTCCCCATTTCTCACTCCTTGCCTTAAATTCACCTACTTCAACCACTTCAATTGTCACCTTCCTGATTTTATTTTATCTCTGCATGCTTGGTTGGCAGAGATAACGCTCACACACATAAAAAACTGGATTCAATAAGCCTCACCTGTACTTCCGGGCATTCTGTTCCAGCGCAACGATTTACAACCAGGCCAAGAAGAAAAGATACTAAAAGTAATAATTGCTTTCAAAATAACTAGAAACATTCCATACAAAAACTTGAAGTGTGGGAAAGGGAGAAGAGAACGTGCCACAGCTTTAAATAACATCTGAAATTCCATCACGCTTTGAATGAAGGACTTGGTCAAACTCAGCTCTTGCCTACAAGCTTCAAAGTACTTCAAATAAAGGCTCCTTGTGAATGTATGAACCAATTTTCAAAGCCCTTGGAAAATACACTCGCCAACGACTTCAGCGATGAAGCAGTGCCTGAGTGCAATCGCTCTGAGCTCTTAGGATAGGAGGGACTGCATCGTCAAGCTTCTCTGAGCCACCAGAAGGACACAAATCCCAGCACTCACTCAAACAAGAAAACGCACCCCAAACGGCAGCAGGGGAGATTCTCACTCCAGAAAGGGAGGCACGAAGTGAAACCCTGCAAGAGTTTGCGACTCAGCATTAGAGGAACGTTGTTATTCAGGAAGATAAGCTTTGAAAAGCCGACCAACATGCGCTTTCGCTGCGTTTTGGAGGGTTGCATGGGCAAGGAGCTCAGCTGTTTATTTTAGTCTTTCATCAGCCACCGGTGGAAACTTCAGAGAAGACAAAGCCACCAAGGTCTGCCTGGTGAAAATTCCATTTAACCGTTCAGATGGAGTAAGAATTGGCTCGTAACACCTACGGTAACACAGAATAGTTGGCTTTTTTATCAGGGAGTGCAGGGATGGGACGAGGGGGAAGGGTTTTGAGCTGCAAGAGGGGAGATTGAGATGAGATCTTAGGGAGAAATGTTTTGCTGTGAGGGTGGGGAGGCCCTGGCCCAGGGTGACCAGAGCAGTGGTGGCTGCCCCATCCCTGGAGGTGTTCCAGGCCAGGTTGGATGGGGCCCACAAGAACTCCAAGTATTAAGTGCTGTTCAAAAAGATGGTGTGACTTGTGAGAAGCAGGATTTAGGTAGGTGAGTTATTATATTTGATGGAGCATTTAATCATTTTTATTTATCAGGAGAGTATTCAAGAGTACATAATAACCTTTGTGAGGCTGGTTAGAAGAAAACCTCTGATGATAAAATGGCTAAAATAAAAGTAGGGTATTTAATTGGTTACACGCTGTTTGAAATGTGATGGATTTATATGTGTTCTGCTGAGCTGCTGCTTTTCTGCAGGCTGCAAGACACGTGATTTGTACTAGGTAGAATCTGGAACCCTTCCAGAACAGCATAGCGCTGACACGAAGTTCACCGATTTGTTAGGGATCTTCTCCTATTATGCTTCAAGTGGATTAGTAGCAAAAATTAACATTTCATTAAGCCCTCTGACAGGAGACAGGACCCTTTCATTAAACACAAAGGATATAATTAGCAATAAGAAGTATACCTGCAGGTTTTTTGTGCATGGCTCATTGTGTTTGAGATGCAACAGGAAAACTCTATTTGCACCCATCATTGTGAGCTGGAAGACACCAGTGCTTTAAAAATCACAACCTTTTGTATAATTGGTACTAATCTTTTTTTGTTTGTTTGTTTTAAACATTGACAACAATGAAAAAAAATAATCCCTGTTGTAAATTGCTAACAGTTTAGGTCTAAGCAATATATATTTCATGCCCTTAAACAACTCTATGTCAGATGGATTTTTTTAATTGCTTCAGTTGTGTTAGTAGTACGCATCTGAGAAGACTCCGAGGAGACCTTATTGTGGCCGTCTAATAATTAAAGGGGGCTTATAGGAAAGATGGGGAAAAACCTTTTAGCAGGGCCTGTAGCAATAATGGTTTTAAACTAAAAGAGGAGAGGTTTAGAGTAGATGGTAGGAGGAAATGCTTCCCTGTGTAAGCGGTGAAACACTGGCCCAGGTTGTCCAGAGAGGTGGTGGCTGTCCCATCCCTGGAACTCTTCAAGGTGAGGTTGGATGGGGCTTTGATCCAGTGGGAGGTGTCCCTGCCCATGCCAGGGGGGTTGGAACGGATGATCTTTAAGGTCCCTTCCAACCCAAACCACTCCACGATTCTATGAAGCAACAGAAAGGCTCTGTATTTTCACGTGCTTTAACGAACTCGTGAAATTAGATCCTATACTTATTTTATCACTGAGGTTGCACATTGCTTAGGATTGCTGAGAGTCTTCGTTTATTTCAAGCAGGAGTTAAAATAGAAAAATCTGACAGTGTTTCCTAAGGGGAAACCCAAGCCATCTTCACGTGCAACCTGCGATGCCCTTGCCTGCACTCAGAAGCCCACAAGTAATTCCAAAAAAAGCCCTTGGCAGAGGGCAAACCTCTCAGGTGGTGCTCAACAATTTAGCCCGTAACTAGACACCCAGAGCGGTTCCATTTCTTGATGTAAATGGTGTCTGAACGATGCCTCAGGAATGGGAACGTCAAGGAGACATGTTTTATACCTGCCCAGTTCAAAACAAGTGCGTATTTAGCAGATGTCTCCCTTTTATCCAACTCTTCCCCACAAGGGCTTATCAATTTTGTACCAGCTTCAGTCACGGTCCATTTCTGTCACAGACTTATCAACATGGTAATTCAAATTTTGCAGGTGTGATTACACCGACCTGAATACTGATGAGCTAAAAGTCTGAGAAAGCACTGAAAAATGTGGCCTGATTGCAAAGTGCTGTAGCTACCCAGTATTATCTTGGCAATATTGACATGCAACAGGCACAGCATCAGAGAGGGAGGACAAAAAAAGAAAGGTACAGCGAGTCTAAACTATTGTTTAGGACATGGACTTAATTTTATTAGATGGAACCCCCCCAATTTCTATTCATTTTGGACGACAAAATGCTCAATGTTGCTTCCGATCCTGTCATCGGATTTTGTTTAAACACTGTTGATTTGGGAGATGAGGTAAATAAAAACAGGACCTTGGTCCCAAGTTTTAATGAGTCCCAGAGAACACACACTGTCCAGTGTTTGCAATTCATCCATCATCTGTGTGATCCATGGTAAATCAGAATCAAGGCTAGAATTTCAATTTCGCAGAAAACTTGGGAGCTCTGGAACGGAAATGTTAATGATTTCCCACGCCAAATGTCTCACTGGAAGAACTCTAGAATTCTCTAGGTTGGAAAAGACTTCTAAAATCATTGAATCCGACTGTCAAGCCAACCCCACCGTGCCTGTTAAACCATGTCCTGAGGTGCCACGTCTACGCGTTTCCTGAGCACATCCAGGGATGGAGAAAACTATTACAGCAATAAAATCACAAACAGTGTGAAAGTAGGGGGGTTTTTGGTTCTTCTTACAATGGATAATTTTCAAGGAAGGAGGCAATAGTGGAAATTTCCAAATGTGAACCACTGACACATTTGAAACTGATCGCACCAAAATATTTGCTAAGTACCGAACATAAACATCAAGCTGAGGTCAACAAGATGAACAGAACCTGCAATTGTGATAGCCAACAAGATATTTCACATTAGCCATATTTTTTCACCAGCCAAGACACCCCACTCATTTGGAGGCATCTGAGATGGACACTCGGTAGAATTACTGACTGCACTGAACACTGGAACGTGGTGAAAAGCTGTTGTTTTTAATACGGACACAATTTTTACGCTGACTTATCAAACATCTATGTTGATATCACTTAAACATCGCATCATCTGTCAAGGCAGAACTTAAGGATTTAGACTGGGATTTAACCTGATGCAGCTGCATAAAGATAAACTCATATTTTCAATGATATGAATGTTTTAAACAAAAAGCGAAGGATAACACACTGGAAAATATCAGCATAAACCACCCCATCCTGTAAGCAGTTTAGAGAAACTGGTTCAAGTTTAGAGGAACCGGTTCAAGTGGCCCAAACTGGCACTGAATCTGCTTCAAAGATTGGAAATAAAAAGCCTTTTCCTTCCTCTTATTCTCTCCTTTTCTTATTTTTTTTTCAATGAATTCTAGTGCTTTATCCTCCAAAATAACCAAGTCATAGAGGTCGGTCGCTCCACGGCATTCACTGGAGCTGCACCACTTAACATCAGCCATGCACTTCCCCCAGATTATATCTTCGCAGGAAGAGGAAAATTATAACAATCCACTGTGGAAATTGAAGAAAAAAAGATCCTTTAAAATGTATTTTAACACATATTTGGTGTAGTGTCTCTGCAGACACACTTGGCCACTTCCAAGGGTCCTCTGGGACGTTAGCAATGTATTAATTAATCTAACACATTGTCTAATCTAACATATATCGCTTAATCTAAGGTGTATTAGCTCGTGTCTTTTACCCTTGTGTTTAGGACGCAAATCTAAGTTTTAAACATCAAAAGGCACGGCCATTACCCAGTTAACAAAGCCACTGTCCACGTCCTGCGTCACAAATGCTTTGTCTGCGGTCAGACGTGCAGAAAGAGAAAGCGTATCAAGACAAGAGGCGCAGGGAAGATTCGCTCGCCGAGCTCCCGCTGTCATCACTGCGACGCGGGAGCCCAAACAGCCAGCAGGGTTAGAACGTACCAGGAGCGCGTGTGACTCAGGAGGGAAGGACTTTGATGAACCTGTGACCAAAGGTATCTTAACACCTGGATGATTCTAACACTGACGCACTGGAGAGAGAGTCCTGACTCCAAGCCAGGACAGCCTCCTCCTTTTCATTGCTGTTATTTTTATTGTTGTAATAATTTATTATTATTATTATTATTATTATTATTATTATTATTATTATTATTATTATTATTATTATTGCCAATAATAATAATTAATTATTATCTTAACTACTATTATCATAATTACTAGTAATTACTATTATTATTATTATTATTGCCATTATTATTATTGCCATTATTATTACTACTACTATTACTATTATTATTACTATTATACTCTATATTTGCAAGATTTACTAGGAAAGATTGACCTCTCATGCTACCACCAGCCCCAACTCTCAGGAAACCTTGAATAAGAGATAAAACTTAAACCACAAGCCACATCTATATATTTTTCCTCTTAGATTTGCCTCCTAAAATCTAAGCTTTTCAGGTTCTTTTTCCTCTCTCAGGTCTAAGCACTGCAGGCAAGAGCACAATGTATGGAAAACCAGGAATCCTTGTGTAAGGGTGTTCATCTCAGCAGATGAGACTCTGAAAAGGAAAATACAGCGAGAAGACCTGGCAGCACCTGGTTTAGCAGAGGGCTTTGTCTCCAACCAAATATATATATTATAATAGAATATCTATATATATTATAGAATATATATAATAGAATAAAGGGACAACGCTGACGTCGCTGGGATGTGCTGGCCTAGATTCTGGGCTGCACGAAACATCTCAAAACCAGCAGAAATGATTACAGGAAGAAGTCTCAGAGCACCCCAAACCAGCTTCTACAACCTCCGGCACTGAAGAAGGAAAAGAGGAACTCAAGAGATCCCACTGCTGCATCCGCTCTTCAGAACGACTCTAAGAGCTTGCTTTTTAGTATCCAACAAGAGATTTCTACCTTTCAACGAGAGGCCGTGTCTCCCTCACATTTCTGCGCCTTCGGAACAACAACGCTTGTTGTCAGCGCCGGATTTGCTTGTTCAGTCACACCCCATGGTGTCTGATTTTTCTGGTGGGTTTTGATTCCTATCTTTCTGCCTACAAAAATCCTGTCAAAGGAAAAATGAACTCAAAAAGTAGCAATAAAAAGCAGACAAAAAGAAAAACCAGAACCCCCTTTTCTACACATATTTCATTCGTATCGCGCGAGTGACCGAGTGTTCCCCAAACAAGCCTCCTGCGGACACAGACCCATGAAATCATCAGCACTGTGGCCGTTACACCAGGTTAGGAACGAAGCTCCACGTTAAATCTGCCTTCTAAGACCTTTCTGCAGCGAGAGTTTGTGGTAACTTCAATCATTTCAGCTGACGACTTCACAAATTGTGCAGTTTCACAACGCATTAACCCTTTGAAAGTTTATGGGTTTATGGAGGAGCAGAACGACTTCATGCAATAAAGCTCCTACAGATTCTCAGGAATCCTTCGAACTCTCAACCATGCTTTTGCGCGGTCCGAGGCTCCTCTTTTTTCCCAAATAACAAGTGATAGGACAAGAGGAAACGGCCTCAAGTTCCACAAGGGGAGGGTTAGATTGGATATCAGGAAGAATTTCTTTACCAAGAGAGTGGTGAAGCCTTGGACCAGGCTGCCCAGGGCAGCAGCGGAGTCTCCATCCCTGGAGGGGTTCAAAGAACATGTTGCCGCGTCACTTCAGGACATGGTTTAGCAGACACGGTGGGGTTGGGCTGATGGTTGGATTGGATGATCTTAGAGGTCTTTTCCAACCTTAATGACTCTACTATCAAGGATACATCCCAGACCTCTCACGAAGTTAATTTATTAACGTCGCACATAACAGCAAGAACCGTTTTCCTTTCTCTTGCTCCACATTCATGCTAACCCCACGTAGCCGCTGCCTTGGACACAATATTAAAACAGAACTGTGCATCTGTCGTTCTTACAAACGCTTCTTTCAAGTCTATTTTTTGCACTCCAGTCACAGGAACTCTACCAGTGGTTGCGGCAGAAGCTCAAAACCTTCAGCCACTCGGATCCAGAAGTGATTGCTGCCCACCTTCTGCGACCAATACCTGACATTCCCTCACAACACAACTTGTACGCAACAGTTGACCACAAAATTGATTCCTCCTCACTAAACTTTATTTATTCGGGCTATTTAAATGCTAGAGATTACACAATAGTAGCCACTTCCTTCTCTGCGCTGCCTTAAAGGAGCGCTGAGGGCATTAACCTGGTGAAAACGCGGTCCACATTCCTAGGAAGTGAGGTTTGACATCCTTCACCGCCTTGTCCTTTGTATCTGGACGGTCTCACAACCGGCAGCCCACAAAAATGAAGCTGATCCCACAAGAACCTGCACCGTTTTCCTCCACATTTTGTTGACTTATTTAAGGATTCACTGCATGCCTTCAGCTGTCCTTCCAGAAACCCGCGTGGCAGCAAGGGAACAGCCAAGCTTGCCAATATTTTTTCTGTGCTGACTGACAACTTTCCAAGCTGACAAAAGACAGATGATGGGACTGGCTTACAGAAATCCCAGGACTTCTCCTCTTTCCCTGTTAAATCCCATTGATATGCAGCAGGAGCAATCTCCGAACGCGCACGGCGAAGAAACAGATCCGTGGGAGGGGAGTACTTATTTCAAAACATGGCTGCAGCAATAATAGGCAAAACCCCCACGTGACAATGGAATAATAACAGCAAATGGATGTAAATTCAAGCAACAGACCTCTGGCTGTGGGCACACAAAGCTCACAGCAAGCTCGTGTGCCAACCAGGTCCTGGCAACTCTTGAGTAGGTTTATAGCTATAGGAGACACTGTCGCGATCCTGATGTAGAAAGAACCTCCTCCTTGATTTCCTTAGGAGAGGAGCCTGCCTGACGTCTAATTATGCCCTCTTTTGTGTAACTTGAAGTGTCACGTCCTTCAAAGCCGCACGTCTTCAGCGGTCGCTCTCACTCTGCCTTTCCTACAAAACAGGTACATTTGCTTTTGCTCTGCATCGATTAACAAGGTATCAACAGCTCCTCTCACTGACTCTGGTTTCAAAACAGTCCCGTGCAGGTGTTAATTCCTGGAAACATCCTATACTTGTGTTTAGCTCGTCCTCCCCTCACCCTTACAGATTTGTAGACTCATGGAATGGTTTGGGTTGGAAGGTACTTTGACTGAACCGTGCTTAGAATCACAGAATCGTCTGGTTGGAAAAGACCTTTGAGATTGAGTCCAAAAGTACCTGTCTGCTCCTAAACGGTATCTTTGAGCACCTTGACTACTTGGCTTTTAAATCCCATCAGGGATGGCGACTCCACCACCTCCACGGGCAGCTGTGCCAGTGCCTGAAAACCCTTTCAGTGAAGAAATTTTTCCTGAAATCCAAACTAAACCTCTCCTTGGCGCAACTTGCGGCCATTTCCTCTCATCCTATCACTTGTGACTTGGGAGAAGAGCCCGGCACCCATCTCACCACACCCTCAGGTAGTTGTAGACTCCCCGCAGCCTCCTCTTCTCCAGGCTAAACAACCCCAGGTTCCTCAGCTGCCCCTCTCAAAGAAAGCCACGACCACTGCTGCCTGTTCGCACAAGTTCCGCAGGATTTGCTGCCTCTGTTATCCACCCGCCGGGTCCACGTGACTCCAGAACAACCTTGAGGCAGAAACTTAATTTTTTAGGTTCTACTTTAGGTGAGAAAGATGAGCTGGGAGGGAAACAAAGGACAGGAACTGAAAAGGTAAATAAAATAAATAATCATAGGTAAGATGACTAAAGCATAAGGAGCAGAAACGTACAGATCTGCCATATTTATGGTTGGACCCCGTGATCTCAAAGGTCTTTTCCAACCAGATGATCCTATGATCCTCTTTGAACACGGGAGTTGAAACCTTTTTTGGGGCTGGAGCATAGAAAACCACTGCTGCAAAGCTTTCAGAGCTGTCAAATGTTCAGACTAGATGGGACCAACCCTCACCTTTTGTTTTAGGTAGTTAAACCACCAGGGAACACAATCCCAAACAGAAGCTGCACATCAGGAGCACGCGAGCCGTGGAGTTCATTGCGGGCTAGGAGGAAGGAACAGCGTCACCCTAGAAAAGCCCCGGCCGTGTCACTCAGAGGCAGCGGAGAGAAGGAAAGGATGTGTTGAAGTAAATTGCTGGCTAAAAAAAGGCCTGGAGACGCGAACAAAGACACCACCCCCTGCTGCTTGAGTCCTACTCTACTGATGGGAACAGGAGTGCAGGCGTATTCTGTAACAAAAAGGATCTCTGACCTTAAAACCAATTTTTTCTCTGAACCAAAATAACCTACTAGACCTCAAATTCCAGTTTTTAGCTCACGTCAAGCAGGGTAAGGAGAAATTGTAATTTATCTTGTCAAATAACCTAAATGACCTTTTCTGAATGTGCATCTTTTCGCTTTCCTTTCATCCAGTCACAAAAACGTATCCTTAAGGACTATTTTCCATGGTAAATAGATTTTGTCTACAGGGAGACGCAACAGGTTTTTTTTGCACCTGCCCAAAGTTCTAATTTTTGGTGCTAACATATTGTACGGAATAAATTGCTGAAATATCTCATTACATGGGACAGTGCCATCCAACAATTTTCTTGTCATTAAGTGCTCCATAGACACACTTAATGGACAGCACTCAGATGGCAGCAGAGAAAGAACCCCGAATCTTTCTGAAAACTAACCCCAAACTAGTTATTCGTTAAACTAAACACCCTGTAACAGGCAATTACTGGAAGGGCATTATCTAACGCTGGGTATGCTTTCACCCAAAGAAATAATAACTAATTGAGAGCAGTGGCGCTCCTAATATTTGTCTCTGGAAGCTTCATTGATTACATTCATCATCCACGGAGTCTCTTTCCCTTGGACAAGACAAGCAGCAGAGAAAAAGAGCTGCCGAGCTCCCTGAGGTTTTCTACCCGGGTTGCAAATGCAGGGAGAACAAACGCTCCTGCTTGTTCAGCATCCATTTTAGAATCCAAACAGAAATACTACTGCAAATAACAGTTTTTTCTTCTGACATTGCTTCTGCACCGAGGTCTGGCTGAACACGAGCCAGATCCTTACTCAGCTTTTGAGCAACTTTTCATTATTGCGCTCAGAAAAAGCCTTAAATTAAAAAGGAAATAAAATAATCAGAAAATCCCCACCTGTAAGAACAACGAAGTCTCCTGGGTGAGAGCACTGTATTAGCCAAATCTACTTGGTTTTTGCCTCAGTAAATGAGCACATAAAGCTCTAAAAGATTCAATTATAGTCATGTTTAGGCTCCCTTTTTTCAGCTGAAGGACAACATTAAGTATAGGACTTGCCGTAAAGTCCTGGTAGAGTTGGAACTAGAGCAGAAATGCCCTCCCAGTTGTAAGAAGCTCAATTATTCTGCAGGCATTTTCATAACACCAAGGCTCTGAGATTTTATTAAACTACAAGATGAGCTCTTGTTGCTTTTATTAAACCATCGCGTAGAAATTCCCATTATAGGTCAGTACCCCATAACGAATGGTCCTACACAAACAGAAATACAAAGAAAAACCTCCCAAAGAAACAAAACTGAAGGCAATCTCAGTTGGTTTTTTTCTTTCCTACCCTTTAATAAGGACCCTCTGTCATCAGGGTTACACAGTGGTGCTGTTTTGTACCAAAAGGAGGTGACTTCAAAATCCTTCACACAATCGCATCTTAGAATCATAGAATCACCCGGTTGGATAAAGACCTTTGAGATCATCGAGTCCAACCGTACCTGTCCACTACTAAACCAGATGCCTGAGCACTTCATCTACCCATCTATTAAACCCCTGCAGGGATGGCGACTCCACCAGCTCCCTGGGCAGCCATTCCAGTGCTTGAGAACCCTCTCAGTATAGAAATTATTCCTAATGTCCGATCTGAACATGCCCTGCTGCAACTTGAGGTCATTTCATCTCCTCTTATTGCCTGTCACGTGGAAGCAGAGCCCCCCAGCATCCACCTCACCACAACCTCCTTTCAAGGAGCTGCAGAGAGCCGTGAGATCTTACCCTGTTACCTGCCAGCTCCACACCAATAAATCAAAAATTCTCTTCCCCGAGGAGTTTTTCAAAGCTGTTTTGCAATGCGTGCAAACACCCGACAGGTGTGACGGCTCGCAGCGGTCCATCCAGGACACAACCACGTTCAGGGCTCGGACAGCTCCGCGGCGCTCCATCCAAAGCCACGGAACACCAGGAGCAGGGCTGCACGGAGCTGACCTACTTATTGCGGTCTCAGGGCAAACTCTCTGCGTCACCCTTCATTGTTCCTTCCTCCCTGCACCGCCAGGTAACACCCTCTTCCCGTATTCTCAGGAGATACGGGAATCGTAGCAGCTAAGCCATCATTTCAAAGCGCTGCTGTCACAGATCCAGCCTCCTTTCCCAACGTGGACTACAATGAGCTCAGTACAAAAGTGCCTTGGTATTCTAAACCACTGCGCTAACTTAAATTACCTTAATCTCAAACCACGCCTGCTTTAAAATATCTTTTCTTTCTTAGTAATACTAATAAGGAGCCAAACTGCATGGACACAGCGGAGACGGCGCTTTAGATTTAATACAGCACATTTAAATTAAATGGGCCTAACACACTGCTTTCTTTTCCTTTTCAAGTACCATCTTTCATCTGTAGATCCTACGGTTGTTTCAGCCTTGATAGAGTTAGAAAAATCGACAGCTCCAATATATAAATATTTTAAACAGGCAAGGCAGGTCTACATCCCAAGGGAAATACCTCAGCTTTCCCAATATTCACATTTGATTATTTATGTGGTTAAATAAGAAAGGAAATTGCTAACAAATCCTGGCAGAGGTTTGGCACGCTGTTCCAGCCTGCCTTTTCCTCCCCTGCTCTTGTAATCCCCATCTGATTAGGAGCAAGGAAGAACATTCTCGTTTCGCATGCTACTGTGGAACATGAAACCAGTTTTCTGAATTCACAGCTCTGCCAAAGCCACCAGACAAACCCCTGGAAAACTCAGTTACGTATCCATATCGTCCCTCCATAAAAATGGGAAACAGCTGACGCTTCTTTTTCCTTCTATTGGTGCATTTTAGAGGTGAGGTCTTTGATGCGGTGGCTACTCCACACAGAAAAACCCCTTCTTAAGGCAAGGCACTGGTGTGTATTTGCTCTGCCTCAGACATGAGAGCAGAAAAACCACCATAATAAAAAGGCTTTAACAGTAATTAAGTCCCTCTGCAAGGACCCGGTTCCTTTATGGGTTACGGCACATCCTGCCTTCCAACGTCATCTTCGGAACTGATGGTAAAAATAAAAAACGATGCTTCTGCCAAAAGGTTAATAAGCTGAAATTAACCTAAAACAACCACAGAATCCTGGAATGGGTTGGGTTGGAAGGGACCTCCAAGCCCATCCAGTGCCACCCCCTGCCATGGGCAGGGACACCTCCCACTGGGTCAGGGGGCTCCAAGCCCCATCCAACCTGGCCTGGAACACCTCCAGGGATGGGGCAGCCACCACTGCTCTGGGCACCCTGGGCCAGGGCCTCCCCACCCTCACAGGAAAATGCTGGATGAACCCCACTAGTCATGAACTCAAATCACTACTCACATCCTCTGCTGCCTTCGGCCATCTACATCCTTTCTGCTTTCTCGTGGCTTGTTGTGCCTTAGTCCTCCTGACAGGGTGGGAGGTGGGGGAAGCCACCCTTTAAGCTGGTTCCTGGGCTGAATTCTTGTCTATACACCACCAAAAGCCTCGCTGAGAGCTGAAGAAAGGCCTGTGATCCACCAAGACTTGTCTTTATTAACCCCAGGAAATGACGTACAGATCAGCCTAAATGCCTTTCTATTTAAATAACAAAAGTATTGGCTGTGTGTTTGGGATTTCTCCATTTCCATTAAATTTGTGTCAGCTTCTTCTCTCTCCAACAACACTCTACCTTTATAACTAGATTTGCCTAAGAGCGCTGCGTAAGATATTTTGTGTGCAGAAATTTTGCCTCAATCACTTAGAAATTAGTCCTTTCTTCCCCTTGAATACTTCTCTGCTCATGTTTATGAATAAGTTACAGCTATGAAGAACTTGCTGGCATCAGTGAGTGCCTTCTGCTTATGTTGTTATTCTTTCCAGCTCTTCGTATTCTATTTGAGACATTTGTTCGGTAGGTTTTGCAACTTGCAAGGAAATAAACTGGAGAGAATGTAAGCAAATATACGCACATATTAATCCCAGCTCTTTCAGAAGCAACACAATGGAAATTCGGTGCCGACATCAGGGTTGTTTCGAGAGATCGTCTTGAAAATACTCCTGGAGGAGCTTTACACTGTTATTGTTCCCTGCTGCTTGTTACCACTGCACACCGTGACACTCTTACCCTTTGCTGAGAGATCTATTTAAGTTAAGTTGCTTAACCACGTGCTGAGGCAGTCAAAACGCCTTCGGCACATCTACTGCTGTCGGTTCTACTACAGGGTCTTCGCAAGCCTCGGGAGGCTGGGACATCTGAAACAGCCACACTCTCTGTAACCACAAACACCTCTCACAGCCTTCGTCGCTTCAGGATTTGCACACAAATGTAGGAGAACAAACACTCAACTTCCATTGACTTTGGTGGCACCAGCGTATGATGTCTCACCGTTTCGAGATCCAAACCCCAGCATTGGAGCTGTTCTGTATTGCCAAGGGCCAATGGGATCCTCTTGGAAGTGAAGTCCTTGGTCTGAGAAATTCCCAGCCAGAGATCAAGAAGGCAACCAACAATTCCTATGCTGGTTGAGATCACATGTTAAAAGGGGAACTGTAGAAATTTTCATAGAGTGGTTTGAGTTGGAAGGGACCTCAAAGCCCATCCAGTTCCACCCTCTGCCACGGGCAGGGACACCTCCCACTGGATCGGGGGCTCCAAGCCCCATCCAACCTGGCCTGGAACACCTCCAGGGATGGGGCGTGTTTTCAGAAAAGACAGGTAGGATAAGGACTTGATAGTGGAGACCAAGAAAATCAACAGTTCTATCACTACACCACCCCACTGAAGTTTTGAACTCCCTTTCAAAAGTTTAACTTATTTGCATTTCGTTTTTTAATATTAAATACATGCAAACCCACTAAAATTAATATTACTCCAATGTCTTAGGTAATACACTTCATCTTCTTGGGATTTCCGCACATGCTCTTCAGTTATTGCAGTACCTCAGCTTCCAAACCGCTAACTCGCTTGCACCAATGCGCACAGAAAGATACAGAAAAGCGAAGGGACAGAAAAAGCACTTCCAGTGTCTACGCGCCAGCTCCATTTCCTTCAGTAGAGACTTACTAATTCACGGCAACCAACAACCTGGCCTGTATTTAGTAAGATTGTCTTCCAGTAATCAAATTCACGATGGTCTAAAACAGGCATGAAGACAATTTGCAACTATTGACTTCAATCATGCAGAATTTAAACCTAATTAAAAGTAACTGAGACTGTCAACCTCAAGCTTGGCTTTCTATTCATCTCTTATTCTGACAGATACACAAAAAAGAAGACAAACAAAAGGCAGAATCAGTGGGTTGAGAAGTTAGGATCATTTCCATTTGCCAGTTTTAATGGTATATATTAGGTATGTTCTATAGCATTTAATAATGCATATTTTTACACTACATATATCTGGATGTCAAAAAGTAACAGGTTGAATTCATCGTGACGCAAGCCTGACACCAGAATAGGAACATTGAAGGATTCAGCTCTTTAAAATTTCAGGAAAAAACAGCCGCAAATTAGAACTGACAGGATATTACTTTGATCTGACAATCACGACTGTAACTCACATTGAATATTGAATACCAGTTCCCTTTCAGTTCCAAGAAGAGTGGAGACACACTACGCAGTTCACCCGTCTCATCATGTAACAACTGATAACACCAATAAGCTTTCTGAAAGCAGAGCCACTTGGAAGAGCTATGTATTATTTTGCTTTATTTTGACACCCACTTGCTCAATAGAAAATATCTGAAGGTGCATAAGAGTCACGTGCACGGGCAAAGATGGGAATCTGTCACTCACCAGGAGAACTGTATCTTCTCTTGCCTAAGCAACAAAAGGAAGTGTGTTGAAAAAGAAGAATTTTCCATTTGCAGTTTCTATAGTCTTTGTGGTTTGGAGTAGGTTGTTTTCAGTTAAAGAACAAGTGATAACTCTATGCAATCTTACGTTATCAAAGACTGAATTGTTATTTTCTTTTTATTAAGCATCCTGAAATCAGCCCTCCCACTTAGTCGAGTGGGGGGAAAATATCACCAGTAGAGGTACCACAGTTTCAGGGACTAAAAGCAAACAAGCAAGCTTTAGGATGTTGAATTCTTTGCAAGTAGGAGCGAGATGGAATTTTGGAAATGACATTTTTGTGTTCTTAGTCCAACAGAAAATGTATTTACAAAGGCACAGAACACTGTGAAGTACAGTCCCTTAAGCTATCAACCAACAACAACCATGTGTGCCCACAATTTGCAATTATACACCCCAGCTTTGGTATTTGTTTTCGCATGGGCACGCTTTCCATCCCAAATATACGCTCAATATATAATTGCTTTTTTTTGGTACACTCTTACCATTGTCAGGGTGCTGTCGTTGTCCCCTTTCTGGAGGTTGGACTGATGAAGCCAAATAACTGAAAACCCATCAACAAATCTTCCAACAGCTATGCGAGCCTTCAATTTGTGGAAAAAATGGGTCACGCACATCAAGCCTAGCAGAACATTTCAAGGGATCAGTTTGCTCCATCCACTTGTCTCCAAAACCATGAGTATATTTAATTTAGTAAAATGTGCAGTAGAAGAACAAAGCAGAACTACCACAGTCATAATACCTCAACAAAATCACAGTAAATACTTATGTTATTCAATAGAATTTTACTTTTCCAGCTGAAACCCGTTCCACTTCGTCCCATCCCTGCACTCCCTGATCCAGAGCCCCTCCCCAGCTTTCCTGCAGCCCCTTTCAGTCCTGGGAGGCTGCTCTAAGGTCTCCCCAGAGCCTTCTTCTCTCCAGGCTGGACAACCCCAACTCTCTCAGCCTGTCCTTGCATGTTAAAAGCCATGCTTTGAGTTTCCAGCCTTGAGAGTCCTGCATCTCCCTCTAGTGCCTGCTCAACGCGCCGGAAAATGACCTGCTACTGCTGCCAACCAGTGGATCCCCTTTAAACCTAATGGTTTGGAAAGGCCAAGATTCAGAACTTGAGTAGCAAAAGACTCAAGGAGATCCCTGCCCAAGAACGGGTGCAGCAAAGTCTTTCGTGTTGACTACGAAAGCTACAGTTGTTGTGTCAGAGCACACTCCCAAAAAGTCAACAAAGAAATGAAGGCTGGGAAATATTATCTTTGCGGTTGCTCAGTACATCCTGAATTTAGTTGCATTGTTCTACTGCAAATTGGTTCCATTTTTCATGATCGTATCCTTCTTTCATCTCTTCCTCGCTCTCCACAGACGCAGGTCCATGATGTACAAAGCAGGTTCTCCTCACTTAACTCACAGCTATTCAATGTGTTGTCTTGTCCTTTATCGTTCAGCGAGAGGTCCTTTCCCTTATTTACAGCACATTACTCTGAGCTTTCCCTGAAGACACAATTAAGCTCCTCACTGGGATTTTTATTGCTCTCAGCACTCTATTTTTGAGTTTTTCAGAAACAATTTATTTTTCACAGCATCTCTAAGAGATAAAAGACATAACGTCCAGATGACAAACAGCAAACAGGGAAAAAGGGCCTTAATGGTCAAGGGAGGCCACTAACTTCAGGTGTTTAATTTCCAGCACCTTAGAATGTGGTACAGACAGCAATACAGCTTTGGAAAAAGGTTTTCCATCACTTTCAAGCGCAGCTCTGCCTGCTCAACAGTTCTGTGAAGATGCAAACTAGCAGTACTTTCACTGTAATAATTGTGAGCACATGAACGAAACCATATATACCGGGAGAGAAATTTTCTGCAATATTAGTTATCCCCCAAACAATACGTTTGCTTCCAGGCACATCGACTCCTCAAAGCAATTTATTTCAATCAGTAAGGGCACTACTGTAAGAGATGAAATGTATCCCTATAAAGAGACACAGAACTAGTTCCTATAAGCAATTTAGATCCCATTTTGAGGCTTTAAATGGTACCTAGGTCACGTGATGCCAGTTAAGACAGTGAATTTCATCTTCTTCGCTCTACTATGCTATTTTTCCTTTCAACGTTACCGTGCTTCCCGTCGTCTCTCCATACAAAATGAGAATGCTCTTAAACAGTCGCTAATTTTAGCGTTATTTAAAAAATAACCTACTGAATTGTTTGTCCTCCCAGTGGTAAGATCAGATAAGATCAACTTGCATCCGGAAATGCACGTGTACAGATTAAACCACATCTAAAAAATGAAGGCAGGCACTAAAACCAACCAATCAGAAGGTACCAATCAGAAATCTAATGAAGCTGGAGAAAGCAAGCAGCCGTTATCCAGTTGCTTTAATAACCCCACAGAAGTAGTAAGTCAGCTTCAAGAAAATAACTATTTCTGCTCCCAGGGCAGCTGGCACAGAACAATCCTTTACAATTCTGTCTTAATATATCCTTGCCACTTGAGGATTCAGTGTTGAAGACTGATGACGCACACAGGCAACAGAAAGGCCACTTCCAACACCCAGTTATCGCTGCAGTCCCAGCAGCATCCTCCAAAAGCCAGATCCCATTGTGCCCCATCGCTTGTGCACCCAAAGCAGGTATAAACTGTTCAAAATACCACACACTTAACTGAACCAAGGTAGTCAGGAAGGAAGATGGCCCTATTTCGCAGAAAAGTGACTGAAAGATGGAATAACTTGCCCAAAATGACACTGGAGTGCGTGGCAGAGGTCAAGGTTCAGACCTTCGTATCAAGCCTTTAACACAATATCCCTCTTAGCCTTTCACTCAAGAAAACCAGAGCTGGGTGCGTGGAAACACAACCAGAGCACTTCAAAACGGAGGAGCGGAAAACGTTGGGAGAAAAAAGGATCACTGGAAAGTACTGACCCAGCATGGATTTCTGTCTGTGGAGACTGTCAGGTGTTATCTGCATGAAACTCACTTTTTGTACAGTTTAAGATTACAGTTCACACCCCCCCCAATCCCACAGAACTCACGTAAGAGAAAACAGCAGCCTAGAATTCCAATAATAAACAGCTTTTATTTCCTTCTGAAGTCATCTCCCTTCACAGGATTTTCTATCCTTTTCTGTACCTGTTCATAAATATGGAGTTTATTCAGATGTGTATAAGAGACTCACTTTTGCAATCTAGTGCTTCATTGAGCTATAACCAGGAAGCACTTTCCTACACATTTCTTATCCTCTCGCCGCACTAACCAGGAATCCGGTTATTTAAGAGCCTTTTTTCCTTCCAACTTAAGAGGCCCACAAGTATGATACGGTAACAAATAGCATCCACCTTGCCCAGCACCCTCATAAATCACTACCCTCATCACCTAGAAGGAGATGACTTTGTCTCGGGGCTCTAGCAGTGTTCTAATACCCTTTACTGCGCTTCGTGCAACATGACAAGTACCTTGCACAATGAAGTGAGGGCTTATCGATACAAGAACACAGTAAAAAGACTGAAGCCGGCTTTCGCCAGCGTATTGGCCCCTGGAGCAGTGAGCAAAGCCTTACGACCATGGCACTGGGACCACAGACCAACCACCCAGCTTCCACACCCAGCTGTGTTGTAAACATGGGAAGGAGAAACAGGAGAGTGAAGTTATAGAATCACAGGATGGGTTGGGTTGGATGGGACCTCAAAGCCCACCCAGTGCCACCCCCTGCCATGGGCAGGGACACCTCCCACTGGATCAGGGGGCTCCAAGCCCCATCCAACCTGGCCTTCAACACTTCCAGGGATGGGGCAGCCACCACTGCTCTGGGAAACCTGGGCCAGGGCCTCCCCACCCTCACAGCAAAACATTTCTCCCCAATATCTCATCTCCCATCTCCCCTCTTGCAGCTCGAAACCGTTCCCTTTCGTCCCATCCCTGCCCTCCATGATCCAGAGCCCCTCCCCAGCTTTCCTGCAGCCCCTTTCAGCACTGGGAGCTCCTCTAAGGTCTCCCCAGAGCCTTCTCCTCTCCAGGCTCAACAACCCCAACTCTCCCAGCCTGCCCTCGTACAGGAGCTGCTCCAGCCCTCGGATCATCTCCGTGGCCTCCTCTGGCCTCGCTCCAACAGCTCCAGGTCCTTCCTGTGCTCAGGACTCCAGAACTGGACCCAGGGCTCCAGGTGGGGTCTCATGAGAACAGAGGGTCAGAATCCCCTCCCTCCCCTGCTGCTCCCACTGCTTTGGGTGCAGCCCAGGATACGGTTGGCTTTCTGGACTTTGATTTTATCCTTTAACTTAAACAGGCAGCTCCTCAGCAACAGACTTGGCAGCATTGTTTTCCTCTACTGCAAGCAGACACAAAACTTTTCTTCTTGCTACCTTCTAGTAAGGGAACTGCTGAGAAGAGACCCAAATTCACAGGCTCCTCCCCATCCACATTAAGACACGTCAGCACCTCCCCTTTCTTTATTTCAGTACAAAACTCTATGAAGAAACCAGCAAGCCAGAAATCACAACTGGGATCATCAGCGTTCACAAACAAAGCAGAGTCGAGATGCTTCTACGCTTCTGCCTTGTTCTTTCGATGAATCCCCCAAAGGAAGAGGCTGATCTGGGGCTCAGATGGAGACGTTAACCTGGGCTCCCCAAGCTTCCGCAGATCCAAGAGCACAGCACAGCTGGAACCCCCAGCTCAGAAACATTCAGCTCTGCAGATGTTTGTGAAACTGCATTGACATCTTAGCCGTGGTATTGCAGGAACGGCTTAAAAACGGTATTGGGAACCGCAATTTCAGGACAGATGGTGTTTAAGGAACGCTGGACAAAAGCTCTGCTCCGCCGTGAATGCAAGGACAGCTGCATTTCTTGCACTATATTGCACCTACTTCAAATTCAGTCCGTTTTCACATTAGGTAAGGTCTGGCTAGCGGGCTGTAAATTTAGATGCCAGTTTCTGTTCAGTACAAAACCGAACAAGACCTGCTGCAGTGAGTGAAATAGAACTGCCTTCACTGCACAGGAACTTAATGCATTATTGAAATATCTTGTCAAATTGTCAGCCTCTTGGCCCCCCAACACTGCTAAGCACAACGGAGAGTCTTCCTGTCCAGCCCGTGATGCTCCCCACCTCCTGCCTGACACCGTTAAGCTGAAATAAATCCACCAGCTGAGAAAACAGCAAAGAAGAACCATGAGAAAGGAGAGAAGACCTCTAACTCCTTGTAACATCATTCTTGGGGATGTTACTCTCCTCTCCAAGCTGTAATTCCCCCTCTCAGAGCAAACTTCTTTCAGCCTCACGTGCTAAGTAGATACCGGTTATTTCTTCTCGATGAACCCCACAGGCTCGCACTGCAAGGACGCCTGTTTACTCCGATTCGTGCATCTCTACGGAGCTGGTTTATTCACCTGCTTTTTCACCCCATATGGATCTACACACGGGCCCATGTGCTGCACCAGATCAGCCTGCCAGCTGGCTCCGCACAGAAGATAAAGCACTTTTTTTTTTGCCACTGAAGCAGCCTCAAGGCACATTGTCAGAGGAAAACAGACGGCTCTGAGGGCTTTACAGAATCCCCCTCCACCCACCTGTACCTGTCACCAAAACCCTCTGCCTCTACAGCCCAACCTCCTCCAGCTTTTGCCACTCCTTTTTATTCAGACTAAAACGCTGCTTTAGACAAGTTGGTCTAAAGTCTGGCTGAAAGCTTAATTCTGGTATTTTTTAGTTCTCCTCCTCTCTGCCAGCCACCTCCACCCTGCTCCCACCGCTTTCCTGTTTTGGCCGTCCTGCTGACAAAAAACAAATGTTTGTTCCAAGTTCACCAGCTGAGAGCTCTTCACTATTTACTGCAGAGGTGGGAGGGAGGGGAAGACTCAGGGAGTTTGCAGGGCTCTTTGTTCAGCTCAAGGGAAGTATCATCTCCAGCCTCCCTCCTCTCCTCCACAGGCATCAGCACCAACCCAGTCAGCCTGGGTTCCTCTCACCTTCACCCCCAACAGATGGGTCTGTTTGAACTTCGCAACCCCACCGCATCCCTTCTCGCAGTGTCCTTGATCGAAGTCGTGTAACGCCACTGAGTTCTGGCTTTCATAGAATGGGTTGGAAGGGACCTCAAAGCCCATCCAGTGTCACCCCCCGCCATGGGCAGGGACACCTCCCATTGGATCGGGGGGCTCCAAGCCCCATCCAACCTGGCCTGGAACACCTCCAGGGATGGGGCAGCCACCGCTGCTCTGGGCACCCTGGGCCAGGGCCTCCCCACCCTCACAGCAAAACATTTCTCCCTCCGATCTCACCTCAATCTCCCCTCTTGCAGCTCAAAACCCTTCCCCCTTTTCCTATCCCTGCACCCCCTGATCAAGAGCCCCTCCCCAACTTTCCTGCAGCCCCTTTCAGTCCAGGGAGCTGCTCTAAGGTCTCCCCAGAGCCTTCTCTTCTCCAGTTGTCTTAAAATCTCCTTGAAGGAGGCAAATGTAGAAACCTGGCTGTAGCCCCTCTCCCAGAGCTTACCAACTTTATAATGATAAAGAAGTCTTTACGATTCAGAACGCGTCACCTCCTTTTCCTGGGTGGGGGTGTATTTATATACCCTTTTCACAAGATCGTGCCCCGAGTAACAGTAATAAAATCCATGGGTTTGCTCCGATGGCAATCTGTCCCGACTGTTACAGAGGATCAGATGATGGGAAACTGTCTTTTCTTGTCTCTGCCTTGTTTATTTGCTCACTAACGTTGCCGTTTGGCTTCTGTCTTCCTCGGGGACATCCTGGTATAAACCCCCTGTTTCTGCTGCTGGATTGGGGTCAGAAGGTGGTCTGAAGGAACGAGGAGCTGCAAAGGTGCAGAAGCAGATAAACTCCCACAAAAACCACTTGTAAGAATGAGGGTAACAATATATATTTAGAAATCCATTTAGGTTTCACCATCTTGCTTAAAATGGAATTGGATAATAATACCTGCCTGGGCAGTACAGTTAATGAAAAGCTTCAAATGTAAAAGTTACCAAATGTAAAAGCTGATTTTTATTTTTTTTTTATGGGAGCTTTGCTTTTCCAGTAAGCTTTTAAAACCCTATTCTCATTTTAAGCAGTCTGCTGATACATTTAACAAATGTCAAGATGAAATGCTTCAGCAGAGATCAAAAAGACTGAGGGTTTTATTGTATTACTCTTAGAGCACTGATAGCCTGTATTGAACTTTCATGCTAAGGATCAATAGCTTTATTTGATCAAATATGGTGAACTATCAAAGACATCAGGCTCTACCTAAAGGACACTTCAGGTTGAGCTTGCTCCCCTGACAGCACTAGGACTCTTCAATTTTTCCTTTGATATTTGCTTTTGTCCCTGCTTATTTTGAAATTGTTTTTTAATTTTATTTCTTCTCAAAACCACTTGTATTGTTGTATATTCATGAGTATTTTCCATCCATGTCGGGGCATGTGGAGATCAAGGCCACTGCTCGTGACCGTGAGGCCAGTGCTGGTCATGGGAAAGCATTTGGGTTTATCTCAGCAGCATATTTTGAGCTGATTTCTTGAGGGCCGTAAAGATGATCCGAGGGCTGGAGCACCTCCTGTACAAGGACAGGCTGAGAGAGTTGGGGTTGTTCAGCCTGGAGAAGACTCCAAGGAGACCTCAGAGCAGACTCTTACGGAGGAATGTTTTGCTGTGAGGGTGGGGAGGCCCTGGCCCAGGGTGCCCAGAGCAGTGGTGGCTGCCCCATCCCTGGAGGTGTTCCAGGCCAGGTTGGATGGGGCTTGGAGCCCCCTGATCCAGTGGGAGGTGTCCCTGCCCATGGCAGGGGGTGGCACTGGATGGGCTTTGAGGTCCCTTCCAACCCAAACCACTCCATGATTCTGTGGTTTCAAGACCGTTGATAAACTAATCTCCTAATCTCTCTTTAAGACAAGCTCTGTTTCAACGAAGAAGCTGGATCAACTGATTCACAGAGGCCTGACCTGAATCTTTCTACGAGCTCATGACTTAAAATGCTAAAGACACACCAACAGTCACAACGCAGCATTAAGTCATTGCTAATTTCCCACCCCTTACCTCAGCACCTGACAAGAAGCCAGCGAAAAAGCCATCTTTTCAGATATCTGGCCTGGCCGGTGCCAGATCTAAAATCTGAGGCAGGAGGAGGGGAGCTGAGGATGATCTTCAATGCAGGACCAGACCGCCAGGAAACGTGGAGACAAGTCTAGCACTTATTTACTGTCTGGCTTACAAAATTGTGTAGAAGACAAACTGTACAGAGACCTAAAAATGGACCACGTATCCTCAATTACGCAGTCACAGGAGCAGCAGTGTGTCTGGTGTATTAGCTCATACAGTCTTCCTATAAATTCTTCTTTGCTGAGGTGATCTGAAATGGTCCAAAACTATTTTGTCATTCACAGATGCGCACGCTTCTTCCTGTCATTAAACCACACAGAGAAGCAGGTCAGAGCATCGCGCTGACCTGATGTTCAGTTTTGCCTCTACTCCATCCTAGAATACCAAAACCTTTAATGCCTCAGTGTAACACGAATCCTAAAGGCTGGGAACACACAAAATCACGGTTGGCTTCACAGCTTTCACCAGGGGAGGTTTAAGCTCGACATTAGGAAGAAGTTCTTTACTGAGAGGGTGATTGGCCATTGGAATGCGCTGCCCGGGGAGGTGGTGGAGTCACCGTCCCTGGAGGTGTTTAAGGAGAGATTGGATGAGGCTCTTAGTGCCATGGTGTAGTTGACAAGTAGGAGTAGGTGTAGGTGTTGGGTCATAGGTTGGACTCGATGATCTCAAAGGTCTTTTCCAACCTTATGATACTGTGATAAGTGTATACAGACTTATTAATTTACACTACTTAAGATGCTGACACCTAAATCTGTACCTTTTGAGAGGACTGAGGTTTAAAAATATCTTCTTGTTTGATTTTAAATCCAGTCCTTCAGTCCCTGCATCTGACATTTTGATCCTGGCTGCATTATCCCTGTTGCTTCGTAAAACGGAAAAAGACTGAGGAAGGCAAAGGGAAAAGTATTACAGAAGTGAGGAGACCTGAAAAAAGAAATAGAGATGGGCAGAAACCCAAAGACAACTACAACACCGTGCATTCTCACGAGAAATCAATACAATTAACTCCTGCCCGGCCACACCATTCCCTATGCAACGCTCGGCCCACATGAAAATACATTTAGCGAAGAAATAAGTTTCATGTACAATTATTACAAGGAATCATGGAAGCACTGATGTCTGAAAAGACTTCTAAGCTCATCCAGTCCAACCCTCAGCCCAACCCCACCGTGCCTGCTAAACCACGTCCTGAAGCCGCCACGGCCACGTGATTTTTGAACTCCTCCAGAGAAGGAGCTTCAACCACTGCCCTGGGCAGCCTGGTCCAAGGCTTCACCGCTCTTTCAGTAAAGAAATGTTTCCTAATATCCAATCTAACCCTCCCCTGGTGCAACTTGAGGCCGTTTCCTCTCATCCCATCACTTGTTCCTTGGGAGAAGAGCCCAGCACCCACCTCACCACCCCCTCCTTTCAGGAGCTGCAGAGAGCGATGAGGTCTCCCCTCAGCTTCCTCTTCTCCAGGCTGAACCCCCTCAGGTCCCGCAGCGGCTCCTTGTAACCCTTGCTCTCCAGCCCCTTCCCCAGCTCCATCATCCTTCTCTAGACACACTCCAGCCCCCGAAGACATCTAATGATGCTTCTTACGTCAGGAGGGAAAGACTTAAAGGTCCATTACAGTTACCCTACTGGAAGGTGTCTAGTGGGAGGTGTCCCTGCCCATGGCAGTGGCGTTGGAACTGGATGGGTTTTAAGGTCTCTTCCAACTCAAACCATTCCATGAATTCTACAATAACTCTATGAGACCCTACAGCACGAGTTTGGTGCTGCTGTCTCCCATGACGGGGTTCAGCTTCGGCAGTAAACGGTTTAGAACTATTAGTAGGTCTGCGTGGATAAGTCTGTGTGATTTCAAAGCCTGGGGAAACAGCTGAAGCTGCACACGTGCAACCTCAAACTCCCCAGTGTTCCCCCACCATTAGGAAAATTTCTGAGGCGATGGGAAAAAAAAAAGTTAGCCAGTAACTTCGACTCAAAGCGTTTCTTTCCCTTTCTTTGTGGTCAGCATCCAAGACGCCCTGCTGAACAGAGATCACGGACTGAAAACAGAAGCACTCAGGGGAGCAGACAAAAAAAAAAGGCAAAAAGAAAAAAGCTCTTTTCCCTTTCTCTTTGAGTTAAGTTTATAACCGTGTTGGAAAGAACAATGAAGAAATTCCTTTTGAGATGAGAGGGCACGGAACCAGGGGAGAAAGAGGCCAGAGTATTTCTTTAAGGGCTTTTTTTCCCCACCCCTTTATTCCCCAGTAATATTAGTATCAAAGAACCCATTGTTGAATTTGCTTAAAAGCCGGGAACTGGAATGAAATCTGCGAGTAGTCAAAACAAGACCCAAGAGGAGTTGCACTGCCCGAAGTAGGAGTGGAAATACTTGGCTGTTAAGGAGATTGAACTTCTAGGAGAGCTGAGTAAAACCTGATGACAGCCATATAAGATTTCCTTTACAGACCTAAACCACTGTCTACGTTGGTCCAACTTCTTCCCTGCGATTCCCTGGCAAATCTTGTACATCAAGCTAGATCTCTGCCACATCAAGGTGACATCAAGCTAGATCTCTGCCACTACACAGCAAGGAGACAAGCAGTTGTGAGGTTAATATTCTCTAGACCCTCTCCAGTATCTGGAACAGAGAGAGTCTCAACAAAACCCGTACCGGGGTGCCAGTCCTTCCTAGTGACTCAAAGCAAGGACACACCTTAGTTCAACAAAAAGACGCCAACTCAGGAAAAACCAAGCCAAGGACGCCAAGGAACGCCAAGATGCCAGGAAAACCAAGCCAAAGCATTCCAAGTAGTCTTCAAAGAGAGCCTGGAGGGGAGTGCGTGGCGGTAATCCTGCCTGGAGGTAACACAGTCGGCACTACTGGGATAAAGATTCACGGGAAAAACAGGTGAAACGGAACAAACTCACAAGAATGAATCTGCTCTGTTTTGTTTTTGAGAAGAGGCAAAAATCACAGGAGTCGTAGTTCTACTGAAATTAACACTGAGCCCTCGATCTCTGCTTTGGGGACGACTGGACCGAAGGTGAGTGCTGAGAGGCAGGAACAGCTGGAGAAAAGCCAGCAAGAATGAGGAATAATCTTATGACTGCTTTGAAAGATTCAGCAAGCTCAACTCGGTGTGTTAATAACAGAGCACCGTCACGACAGGACAGCTGAGATTCATACAGGAGGGGCTACAAGAAGAAAAACCAATATGATTATCTGTACTCCCCAAACTTTCCAATCGGTGAGAGAAAAAGAGGAAAATAAATTTCCCAGCGTTTACACAGGATCGATGCAAGGTTTGGGTTGGAAGGGACCCTCTTGCCTTGGGCAGGGACACCTCCCACTGGATCAGGGGGCTCAGAGCCCCATCCAGCTCAGCCTTAAACACCTCCAGGGATGGGGCAGCCACCACTGCTCGGGGCAGCTTCTCCCCTCTTGCAGCTCAAAACCCTTCCCCTTCGTCCCATCACTGCACCCCCTGATCCAGAGCCCCTCCCCAGCTTTCCTGCAGCCCCTTTCAGCCCTGGGAGCTGCTCTAAGGTCTCCCCAGAGCCTTCTCCTCTCCAGGCTGAACAACCCCAACTCTCCCAGCCTGGCCTCGTACAGGAGCTGCTCCAGCCCTTGGATCATCTCCGTGACCTCCTCTGGCCTCACTCCAACAGCTCCAGGTCCTTCCTGTGCTCAGGACTCCAGAACTGGACCCAGGGCTCCAGGTGGGGTCTCACAGAGCGGAGCAGAGGGGCAGAACCCCCTCCCTTCCCCCTCTGCTTCCCCCTCCTCTGGATGCAGCCCCGGACACGGTGGGCTGTAACCCAGTAACAAGGCAAGGGAAATACCCCGAGGAGGCCTAAACCCCCAGTCTGTAGACTGTTCTGCAACGCTGTCTTTAGCAACCACTGTGTGAGAGAACAAGGCGAACCAAACTAACTCTGTCATTTTTCCCCCACTGCACTGTTCTACAGCTTTAACCTCTCTCCATTGTTGCCTGGCTGCTTTTGAAAACCTTAATCAGAGATGATACCGTAAATCTCTTCCTGGCAACGTTACTAATCTGTTATTTTCCTGCAAAAGCACAGCCTCGATAGGAAGCCTAACATAACCAAAACACTTAATTACCTTCTTTCCCTTGGGATGGGGAAACCATTTCTACGCAAAGCTAGGGCAGTCGTAGTGGAGAACACCATTACTGTAGAAAAAGGAGTCTTCCAGTACTGAAAGGGGCTGCAGGAAAGCTGGGGAGGGGCTCTGGATCAGGGAGTGCAGGGATGGGACGAGGGGAAGGGTTTTGAGCTGCAAGAGGGGACATTGAGATAAGATCTTAAGGAGAAATGTTTTGCTGTGAGGGTGGGGAGGCCCTGGCCCAGGGTGCCCAGAGCAGTGGTGGCTGCCCCATTCCTGGAGGTGTTCCAGGCCAGGTTGGATGGGGCTTGGAGCCCCCTGACCCAGTGGGAGGTGTCCCTGCCCATAGCAGGGGGTGGCACTGGATGGGCTTTGAGGACCCTTCCAACCCAAACCGTTCTATGAGTCTATGTTTACCCTCAAAACAAGGTGCTATATAAGAGATGAATTCTTTTCTAGGATTTATAATAATGTACTTGTTAAACATCAGGTTTGGCTGCAAATTTTTAATGTTCCGACTATTCAATGAGTTCTCAGTTTATAAGTTCTCCTTTAAAGAGATAAAGTAAATCAGAAAGAGCACTGCAAAACTAATAATCGGAATAGTTTTCTTCACACGTGCCTGCAGTGAGCTAAAAACCAGTTATTTGCCATTTTTCAAGACAGTGAACTCAAGAATGGAGACCAAGTGAAACTCAGCCTGCCTAAGCACCGGCATTTAGCCGAGGCATCCTAGTTCAAAACGTACTTGTCCCACTTTCTGAATGGAAAACCTGTAGAGAGAAAGAAAAGTGAAATCCCCAGACAAGCGTTCGAGTCCAGCACGATGAAACTGTCGATCTCTCTCAGCCGTAGGGCTGCACCACAGGGCAATTTTATTGCCCAAAATGAGAAGTGGTGAACGTGTAGAAGTTCTCTACAGCCAGTCATCCAGGAGATGCATGGCAGTACAGAGAATTAAACCCGGGCTTTCCAAATCAGTATTTTAGCCACATATTTTTAGTACCCACCATAGTCTTCTTAAGATTAATTGGCTACGATCTCCTGTCTCAGTGGTGGAAACCTGAAATAACTCAGCTGAAGACAACTGAACCTCAGCAGTGGGACAAACAGGAGTCAGCTGCATTCGACACAGCTGAAAAGTGGACCAAAAAACTGCAAAACTTGGTATTTGGTTATGCTGGCTTGAATCTAACGGCATAAACCTTGTCTGTTGGTTAGAGGCAGTAAATCACACTTCGGGAAGCTCTGCTGATGTCCCAGTGGCCAGATGGAATTGCCAAGCTCAGAAGAACGATTGTGTGACGTGTGAGAGGATGCTCTACTTGTGTCCTTGCTCTTCTGTGAAGCACTGCTATGCAACGCTTACTGCTAAACTTTCTTCAAACCACAGGTAAACCACTGCTGGAATTCCTCAGCAGTAAATAAAAGCGACTTAACTGTCAGTAGCAGTTTTTTCAGCTGGTCAATAGATTTAATGCGTCTGAGCATCAATGCAAAACCAAATATATCAACCTTCTCATCTCTGAGCATTGTTCATGTTCTCAGTTGGCACTTATGAATTTGGATGAAGCTCCACAGAGACAGATCCCCTCTTCTGTTTGCTGAAATGTAACATTCTAACTGTTTGATTATTACTTAGCATACAAAACAAGTGCTAGGAGCAAATTTCCTTATCCAAGGTCCAGTCCTTTAGGTTGATGAATAATGCAAGCTTCAAATTCTGTCAGGAGCTGGAAGGTAACATTGATTTTCCTTGAATAAAATGATATTTTACCTCAAGATGGGGAAGGTGAATTTCAAAATTAACAATTGAAATAAAATATTAATGACAAGCTAACGAGATTTTTCTTTGGGTGGTCTTAAACAGAATTTGGTCAACTAAAACGAAGGAAGTATTTGGAAATGTTTCATAACAACGGGAAAGCGTTCAAATTCCTGAAAATGTTATTAAGCCAAAAGTATCCCAACATCTCCCTCTATCCCTGTTTTAGGAAGAGAATGGAAAAAGCATGCACCGAAGACTCTTTATTTGCCCAAGCGACCAGTTTAACGTCAATAATAGAATTGGAAACGTATCAAAAAACGACAGCGACCGAATCCAATATCGAAACGCTTCCTTGTTTATCAGGTCCTGCAGCAACAGCAGCCTCAACAAAATAATGAGTCTGTTTATTAGCTGATACATTTGGGAGAAAAAATGTGCCATCCAGTTAGAGAGAGAAATAGCATCAGTTATCTTCATTGTCATCTGCAAACACCACGATGCAGCTGCACCGTGCAGACTGAAAGGGAGTAAGGTCAGCCCGTGGAAAGGTGTTGGCATTTACCACACGTAGCGCGGCGCAGTTATCGCTCGCACCTGCTACCAGGCGGCTGCTTGGCTCAGTTCTGGAGCCAGAGCTAAGCTCGTTGACAAAAGACACGATATTGTCAAAAAAAAAACCCCCAAACCCAAACCAGTTATGGCAATGGTGCTTCCTTCTCTGCTTTTCAGAGATTCCGCTCTGCTAATTTAGACCTGGAAGAGAGATGTTTTGTTTTCAAACACTCCAGAGCATCTCATGGCTGCTCCTGCAAAAAGAACGGATGAAAAAATCCCTGTGTTTTGGATATTCCTCACTTCCTCTGTCATAACAAACACCTCAGGCCCAGTTCTGCCTTAAGAACATGGTACCATCCAAGACACTTTCTTATTTACTTGAAGTATTAAATGGATTAACAAACCAAGAGGATATTAACTGTATCTACATACCAGTTATAATTATTAATCTGTGCACCATTGTGCAGCGTAGAACAAGCTGATATTAAATAAAACGAGAAGCTGATCTCCCAAGGGGTACAAAATTTTCATAGTCTTGTCCCCTCTCCTGGAAACATGCCACGCGCATAACTAATTCTTCCTTCCAGGTGCCACAGTTCTGCCAGATCCAGCTAAGAAAAACCTGTTTCTTCATGGCTGGAGGAATAAAAAGGTAGGAAGGTTCAGATCAAAAGCCTCAGATTAATTGTTGGAACAGCCAGGAACGTGCTCCCATGATGGACTGGTTCCTTTTCCACAGGAGGACGGCAAGGAGGTGCAAAAGGACTGTGGGGTGAGAAAGAACCCTGCTCTCAAGCCTGAAGTGCATGAGATAGTTTTGCATCTACTGCAGTCCCTGGATCTTTGAAGAAGGGATAAGTCAGAAACAGAATCATGGAATCCTAAGGTTGGAAGAGACCTCTGAGATCATCAAGTTCAACCATACCTGTCTCCCTACTAAACCCTGTCCCTAAGGAACGCATCCACCCGTGTTTTAAACCCCTCCAGGGATGGCGACTCCACCCCCTACCTGGGCAGCTGTGCCCATCCCTGACCACCCTTTCAGTGAAGAAAGTCTTCCCAATGTCTACAGAATAGATCTGAGCGCACCTTTGGGACTGTGCTGCAACAACGTATGGTCCACTAAAGCCCCTGAGTTGACAGTACATGGCGAAAAGACGTAGGACATGTAGTGTAGGAGTTAGAACTACACTCTTTGCCAGCCCTCAGCCACCATCGACATCACTCATCACCACAGCGACAGAGACGCTGACGGAGGAGAACAAGGACCCCGTTCACACCAGCACAAACCAGGAACGAGAGCACAATTATAGCAAAGTCAAGACGAGAGCAGACTCAGCCTCATGGAAGAAGGCAGCTGGATATATTACGCAGGAAACCTTTACGATGTAATATGTGGCCTTGGAGACGACACTGCAATTTCATCAGATAATTAAAAGACTGAACCAAATACGACTTTAAAAGACACTAAAAAGGTGCCCCTGCACCTAAACAGTACTAATGTTAGGACTGAAATAACATTAAAGGGAGAGACTAATTCTGCCTTTACTTTAGCTAATTGATAAAACGTTCACAGATGGTTTTATTAGGCAACAAAAAGTAGAAATCGCAACATCAGCCATCCCTATGTAACCTAATTAACCAACACACACAACTCCATCGCACTGTACGCAGTCTCTGGGGAGAGGAACCGAGGAGGAGGAGGCCACGGCTAACAAAGGTTAATCCCATTGCCTAATGCACTTACATGCTCCAGTGGCCAGGAGGGCAGGAAAAGTAAAGTACCAGCCCTGACAGCACATAGACATCGCGGATCAATGCAGGGCAGATGCGCTGAAGTCAGTCAGATGGTAACAACCGCTTTGCGGTTTCCATATGGAACCACTGGAAGGCCTTCTAGAAGACATTAACGTCTTTAACAAGATACTGGGGCTCCAGGAAGATAATTTAGATGAGCAATTGAGTTGATGGAGCAGAAAGGCTATTTATGAGGAACTGCAAGAGTCAGTTCAGAAACGAATCAGGATGAGAAAGCTGGGATTAAGACAAAAAGTCCATGAGTATCAGTAAGATCAGGAGAAGCTTTAAGTACAGATGATAATGACGACTTTAAAATAAATGGACACTTAATGACACTCTAACATTAAAGAGCACTTTTAAAGACAGTAAACGAGTTACAGGCCTATTTTTATTTTAATAATAATAATTATTATCAACGTGCCCCCAAAAAGCACACTTCAAACCCAGCCCAAGTTACTGGCTGAATGATTTCAAAGGCGAGTAGGTATGACGTTTGAAAACCAAGCTCAGCCTGTCTCCTTTGCAGCCCAAAGCACCCCTCTGTACAAGTGCATGCGGATGCACCCCTGGCCTCACTGAATTCCTCAAGACTGAAACTTTTTAAACTTGGCAGAGTCTGAAATGTATCCTACTAGCCCCAATGAGCCCGATTTTCCAGTACTTTTGGGCACACACTGATGTCACTTTACACCTGCCTTACTAGGAGGATGAAAAGCTATTACTGTGATTTGGCAGCATTTTACATTCACTGAGCACTAACTTTGCACAAGGCTTAAACGGCTGCGCTAGGTGTGAGGCAGGAAAACAAATAATCGACCACATTGAGGCAAATACGGGTTATTTCTGACTCAAAGAGGATTAGGTTTGGTCTGAGTAAGACTGCTGTCTCTTTGCTTAGATTGCAGAACTATTCCTAGCGCCCCGTCCACCATCTTTGAACACTTGGAAGCAGAGATCTACAGGCAAAACACTATCCAAGAATAAATCCTATCAAATATTAGATATGTTTCTTTAGAAGTAGGTGCAGATCATAATCCAGCGACAAATAATTGTTGAGGTTTATCCCCTCCACTCCTGTGAATTTGAGAGCAACACATCACTTGTATCGGCCAAAGTGAAGAGAGCTCATGTGGAAGGGTGAGATCCCGTCCTTCCAAAGGCTGCTACAGCAGTAAAATAGAACAAATTCTCCCTTAACGTCTCATGGGACACTGCAACCTTGCACTTTCTGTGGCCGGGCAAATCCAAGTCCATAAAACATGAATGAGATCTTATTTAACTGGAGTCATTCGGTTACCGGTGCCCTGAAGCTAATAAAGTCTTGTTCCTTGTCTCTGATGTTGCTCCAAAAAGCATGTATGAGATGAAAGGACTGGAGCACAAGTGTCATGGGGAGCTGCACAGGAAACTGGGGTTGTTTAGACTTAGGAGGCTGAGGGGAGACCTCTACAACTGCCTGAAAGGAGGTTGTAGCGAGGTGGGTGCTGGGCTCTTCTCCCACGTAACGAGTGATGGGATGAGAGAAAATAGCCTCAGGTTGCACCACGGGAGGTTTAGACTGGATATTAGGAAACATTTCTTTACTGAAAGAGTGGTGAAGCCCTGGACCAGGCTGCCCAGGGGGGTGGTGGAGTCTCCATTCCTGGAGGGGTCAAAAACCGTGTAGATGTGGCACTTTGGGACAGGGTTTAGCAGGCACGGTGGGGCTGGGCTGACGGTTGGCCTGGATGGTCTAAGAAGTCTTTTTCAACCTTAATGATTCCCCGATTATATCCTAGCCTGGATATTCTGGTGGGTTGTTAAAGCCCTTTGTCAGACACAGCATTCCAGAGAGCGGCTGCAAAGCCAAATGAGGAACGTGTCGATGCGCACAGCTCCCACATCCAGAGAAGGGACTAATCTTAACTAGTAAAGTTACACAGGATTGCAGAAAAAAAAGAGTTACAGCTCTGAATAAAGTTTAAACTTATGACCCTCATTCTTTGCTGCACTTTATGGAGTAATTCATGTTAAAGCAAAAAGAGCGCTAAATGCTACCAAGTCAGCACGGTGGCTTTTTGTTCTAATGGATGAATATTACTCCAGGGAAGTAAAAGATGCAGCTCTGCCATGGGTCTGAGATAAAACCTGGGATACAATCATCCTCTTTAAGCAGCAAACACAGAGGAAAGAATTTGACTCTTGATTTGTCCGGGTTGACTCGAGAGCACATCTGACGCAACAAAACAGAGAATTAAACACAGAACATCTAAGAGAGCTCTGGGTATCTGGTTTTCAGGGGACATTATGTAGCCTCTTGTACTGTCAAAATGACTCTCCTTCCCCATTATACACATCAACTGGTTCAGTGCCTATTTTATTAATGATTTCTGTAGATCTCCAGGACTTGGGACTCCTGCCTGCAATCACGCTGAGCTGTGGAGAACAGAAAAAAAACAGCCAGCTAGCTGTTATTTCAGATCATCTGGACTAAGTACACCGAGACAAGCAGTTCCAAGTGTGCAAGTTCAGAATCCGGGTGGAACAGAGCACATTTAAAATCAATGAACGGCAAAAACTGTTTGCCTTAAGCAGATGATTATTATTAAATATAGGAAGATTTACAGTGGCTTTGAAGCAATCTGAATGATTCCATTTCAGGAAAAGAATTAGTCCTGATGTGACACAGACAGCAGGACAGAGCTCCGACAGAAATTCCTTATGCATTGATACGGTGATAAAATGAATGATTGACAACGCAGGGAAAAGTCTCTCAACTGAAGCACCATCGTTCTTTTTAAAAAGAGAACCAGGGTGGACCCAGACTTGCTGCACAGAATAGGAAGATGCTGTTGCTGAGCTCTGAATATCTGCAGTAACATCACTTGCTGTTTTAAAAACAGCTTTCCACCGGCTCCGAAAGATTTCTGAATTGTTTACTTTCACAACATGGTTTCAGGGAGAAAAAGCCTCCCTGAAGCCAAAGCAGCAGACAAGGCAACCTGTCAGCAGCCTGTCCCCCAGCCTCCCGCGCAGGCAGGCACTTCCATGCCTGGCAATGCCTTCAGACACGCACGCGTTCCCTCTTGATACTCTCCCTGTTAGCAAAACTGGATCGAATGCTACAAAAAGCTGCTGAAAAACAACCAGCAATGCAAGTGGGAGAGAGAATTTAGAAGAGCGTTGTTTGCTATGGGATATAAAATCCCCGTCCCAGAAGAGTCAGGGCTCCACTGTTGTGTCCCCAGGCTCTGCTACGCGATCCCAAGTCCCCTACTCGAACGCTTCACGTCTTGGCTTCCTCCTCCATAAAATAGTGAATAAATATTTGAGAGAAACAAACATATATTTTGCTAATGCAAGAACAGTAGCATTATTTATATATATATATCTTAATGGTTTATATCTATATCTTAATGGTCTTTTCCAAACTAAATCACAGTGTCACAGTATCACAAGGTTGGAAAAGACCTCTGAGATCATCGAGTCCAACCTATGACCCAACACCAACACCTACTCCTACTCCTACTCGTCAACTACACCATGGCACTAAGAGCCTCATCCAATCTCTCCTTAAACACCTCCAGGGACGGTGACTCCACCACCTCCCCGGGCAGCGCATTCCAATGGCCAATCACCCTCTCAGTAAAGAACTTCTTCCTAATGTCGAGCCTAAACCTCCCCTGGTGAAGCTTGAGACCGTGTCCTCTTGTTCTGTCACCGGTCACCTGAGAGAAGAGACCAACCCCTGCCTGACTACAGCCTCCTTTCAGGCAGTTGTAGAGAGCAATAAGGTCTCCCCTGAGCCTCCTCCTCTCCAGGCTGAACAACCCCAGCTCCCTCAGTCGCTCCTCACAGGGCTTGTGCTCCAGCCCCTTCCCCATCCTCGTCGCTCTCCTCTGGACACACTCCAGCATCTCAACATCTTTCTCAAACTGAGGGCCCAGAACTGGACACAGCACTCGAGGTGCGGCCTGACCAATGATTCTGTGACTCGAGTTACTTGCACTACTGATGACTGATCCCAGACACAGAGACCCAAGTCCCAAGTCTCCAAGAGTCTCCAAGTCCCACTCACCCTTTCACAAAATGCCACCAAAAGAACTCCCCTACCCAGAACACCAACGACAACAGAGTTCCCTCTCCCTCTTCACCAGAAGCTCTGCAGGGTCACTTCGCTACTGTGACTCCTTATGTGTAGGAAGATGCTCAGGGATAATGGTACAAAGCAACACAAAGCCTTGAGGCTGAGGAAAACGTGTACGGGCAAAACTGACCACACCACCTCTTTCTATTCCCTTCCCAGTGATGTTAAAGGATCCGCATTCTCTTCTGGTTTAGATCAACTCAGCAAGCAGCACTCGGATGTACGTGCAGACAGGGCTGTGTGCACTCTATACGTTCAGAGGTAATCATGGAAAGGTTTGGGTTGGAAGGGACCTCCAAGCCCACCCAGTGCCACCCCCTGCCATGGGCAGGGACCCCTCCCACTGGGTCAGGGGGCTCCAAGCCCCATCCAACCTGGCCTGGAACACCTCCAGGGATGGGGCAGCCACCACTGCTCTGGGCACCCTGGGCCAGGGCCTCCCCACCCTCACAGCAAAACATTTCTCCCAAAGATCTCATCTCAATCTCCCCTCTTGCAGCTCAAAACCCTTCCCCTCGTCCCATCCCTGCACCCCCTGATCCAGAGCCCCTCCCCAGCTTTCCTGCAGCCCCTTTCAGCACTGGGAAGCAGCTCCAAGGTCTCCCTGGAGCCTTCTCGAGGCTTAACAAGCCCATCTCTCTTAATCCATTGTAAAAGGTGATGCTCCACAGTTGCCTCAATTTGTGCTCCACACGAGCTGGTCAGACACCATCGTTTTGTTTTCACTTCTCTTTCATTTCAGTGCCTTGTGCATCTGGTTGTTCATCAGGATCCTGCAGCATTTCAAACCATTTGCCGTCCGTGTCCCACTGCGAGCGCAGGAGACAGTTAGCTTATTGTATCTACTGTAACATAGGAGAGACACTTGAATAGGTAAAATCTGAACTTAAATTAAAAAAATCAATCAAAACCCAACACAAAGCGGCCTAAAAACTTGAGAACAAGGAAGAAAAAAAAAAAAAAGGTATTATAGTAGAAGATTATTTAGGGAGAACAGGGAGAACACTATAAATCCCTAAGAGAAAAATTTCAAAACTACGTTTCTGTAGCAGCACAACCTAAAAAATAACATTATCTTAAACTTAATAACTTCAGTTGCTGTATATCCAATATTGCTCCTGGTTTTCAGCACAACAGCAAAAGGAAAAAAAAAAAAAAGGTATCTTGGTTTCTGGGCGAAGATCTGAAAATGGGGTGCAATGTATAATGTTGTTGGTTCAACTGCCATCTAACCTGTCTCTGCGCCTGCTTCAGTTTGTGAGCGTGCAAAAGATGGTCCTGTAAGGTCCTCAAGAAATAAAGTCCTCGTGTCCGTAAGAATCTTACACTCGGCACTGGTCAGGCCGAACCTCGAGTGCTGTGTCCAGTTCTGGGCCCTCAGTTTGAGAAAGATGTGGAGATGCTGGAGTGCGTCCAGAGGAGAGCGACGAGGATGGGGAAGGGGCTGGAGCACAAGCCCTGTGAGGAGCGACTGAGGGAGCTGGGGTTGTTCAGCCTGGAGAAGAGGAGGCTCAGGGGAGACCTTATTGCTCTCTACAACTGCCTGAAAGGAGGCTGTAGTCAGGCAGGGGTTGGTCTCTTCTCTCAGGTGACCGGTGACAGAACAAGAGGACACGGTCTCAAGCTTCGCCAGGGGAGGTTTAGGCTCGACATTAGGAAGAAGTTCTTTACTGAGAGGGTGATCGGCCATTGGAATGCGCTGCCTGGGGAGGTGGTGGAGTCACCGTCCCTGGAGGGGTTTAAGGAGAGATTGGATGAGGCTCTTAGTGCCGTGGTGTAGCTGACGAGTAGGAGTAGGTGTAGGTGTTGGGTCATAGGTTGGACTCGATGATCTCAGAGGTCTTTTCCAACCTTATGATACTGTGATACTGTAATCTCAAGAAGTTCAAGACTTCACAAGCACCTCGGGATCTGAGAATAATAAAAGTGACAAATGCTCATTTAAGCCTTGATCCAAGAGCATTTGAATAGAAGCCTTGAAAATTACACCCATGTATGTGAGACCAAATAATAACTACGAGCATAATTCTGTCTCCTTCCCAGTCCCACAAGCACTCAGCACTCCAGTAGTGCTCCAGTAAAGCTCTAAAACGCATTTACCCTCAGGTTTTAACACTTCCCCAGGGAGCTGTCGGCACTCCTGCAGGATTGAGCTCTATCGAAAGGCAAGAACTGGATGGTTTATGGGCTCAGATGTGCTACTACAACTATTTTGCTAATAGCAGGACTCAACTACTACTAGGAAACGCTCTTTAGGCAAGAAGGAACAGTCCTGGCGCTGGTCAAATCCCAGTAATATTCACAATCCTCCCAGGCTTCGAGACTTTTCCTTTTTTTTTTCATATTAGTCCAATTTCAGAGTAATGAATTTTTTAAAGCATCAAACCTCTATTACAGCGATCGCTGGAGTTTTGAAATATGGAGAAAATTAACACAAAGTTACAAGGAAAAAAAAATAAAAATCAAGGTTCAAATAAACCTCTCGTAACTTCTAATATTTGCGGTAATAGGATTTGGTGCAGTAATTTATAATTTTTGTACAAGCAACAGCTAAGATGAATGTTGGTAGTTATTATATGCAATAATTATAGGCTTTTTAGAAGCCGCCTGGCTGGAGGGACACTGCCTGTTTGTGCAAAAGATAATTATGGGACAAATTTAATTTTCCCATTCCCCTAGTTAGGCAGCTGCTGCAGATAAACACATACCTCATTTTCAAGTGGTTTTTTTCTTATCACTGTCTTGGAAGTGTCACAACCCTCATCAAAACCTGAATTTTCATTCACTGCCCGAACACAGCTGAGTTCATCGAGGTACTCCCACAACTCACGGCATTAGTGTCACTTTAGTATTTTGTAGCCCGGGAGACTGTTAGACCCCAAATCCCCTCTCATTCAGAGCAAAATTCATCCTGTACAGAGTTACCCATTTCCTGTAGTCAAAATAATTGTTAGGAAAAACAGAAGCTTTGAAACCAGTCATTTCCTGCTAACTTCCTTTTTCTGTCAAAATATTTATTTTCCATATATTTATTTTTTTTCTCCAGTACTGCCACCCCTAATTCCGCTCTTCACAACTGTTGTCACACAGCAAACTTCAAAGCCACCCTACCACGCGTTCACATTTACATCCCGTGCTCTTGGAACGGAATTCACCTCTTTGGACTCAACTCCCCTTCACCCCTGTTGGTTTACAGCCGTGACCTGCCAGTAACTTCTGATGTCCTCTCCAAGGCTTTTAATTCCACATTCTGGATCTCCCCACTCTTTAAAATACCCACGATGTCTGTGATTCCGATCTTTCATTTATTTTGATTATATAGTTCCTGTGCCAAAAGGCAGTTTCTCACCAAATATCACAGTATCGTAAGGTTGGAAAAGACCTTTGAGATCGAGTCCAACCTACGACCCAACACCTACACCTACTCCTACTTGTCCATATCCACAATGCCAACATATTGAGACTTTATTTCATGATTATACTCCAAGTAATTTTCACAACACAAATATAAATAACGGAGATGACTGGGGACTGCGTTCAACATAGCAGGCTGACCTCCTCAATAGTTACAAAAGAGTTAATCATTACTTTTATCTCCATGGCTTTCCCTCCTGGGAATTCCTCAAAAGCGCACGCAGCATTGAAACCAATTTTCCTGGGTGTTTTTTTGTTTGCTTTCACAGACAGAGAGAAAAGCTACACCAGCCCTGCCCTTCTGAAGATCGTTCTACGTACATTCATCCTTGAAGTTATTTTAAATATACATTCACAATTATGTGCTAAAATTGTCCTTCAAGTTAAGAAATCTATAATTTGGTGCTTGTTCACAGAAAGATAAAGAACATTAAAGCAGCTGGCAAGTGCAAAAACTCAAGAACAAAACTAGTCTCGATATCAAAACCACATTTGAGTATAATGGACCATATAATTAATCCATGAACGAGATGACAAAGTCTCTAATCATAGAGAGAGTCAGCTGTTTCTTTGTCGATTTGGTTACTAACTCAACTGTTTCATTTAATACTTTGAGTTAATGAGAGGTCTCATATCCTAACAAGCTGAACATTAGTGGATTTCTACGCTGGATGGAGGAACCTCAGAAGGTTTAGCAGCAAACAGAAGCAGCAATTATTAAAAATAAAAGGTGACAACGATGTTGGGAGTTTATGTGAGTTCACGGTGGGTTCAAACCAGAAATCATTACCTTGGAAGTTAGTTTTACTTGGATATTTATTTACTGAGAAGATGAAACTCATTAGAAACACATTTCAGAGCAGAGAAAGAAAACTCATTCCAGTGCGAGAGCGTGCGGGGAAAATCCCATCCTGGTAAATACTGGCTGTGAAACAGGGTTAAAATCTGTAAACGCTCTTCAGCAAAGGTCTTGACGTGTTTCTTTTTCTTAGACTGCAATAAGTCTTCTGGTAGAACTCACTCCCACACAGATTCATGACCTGGCATTATTAAAATGTTGTTTAGCATTCCAAATTAAAAGCCCTTTTTGCAATATCAATTTGCATAATTACATTGCATATTACAGGGCCCAATGCTCCTTTACCCCAGAGTCTCTTTACACCATCTTGATAGCATTAAGCTTCACACCAAAGCATTACACCTGAACAGCTTTTCATTTTAACTATGGCCTTTGTTTCCCTGCTTTCCTCCTCCTATAATTGCCAGTCTCGAGTTGGGGGCAACGCTGCTGCTTGTGATGCGGAGAAATCAAAGAGTTTAACACCAGGATTTGTAAGGAAAACAAATCAGCAAAATGTGTAGCAGCGTGGAACGCAAACCTAAATAAATGATACGGACAGCTGTCCTTGCGATGTGTTGTTATTTAGGATGTTCATTAGTTTAATTGAATATATATTTAAATGGAGTGTTTCGATGGTAATTCGGAATGTACAGCTAGTTGGAGAAAATTAACACAATCTATTTACTTCAAAAGGCTTTGGAATGACTAAATCAACATCATTTACAAATTATATTATAGCACTTCTAACAATTTATGTCATTGAATTCACGAGCGCTGTAGGGAGCAGTTTGGTTGCAAATGTTTTGGGAAAGAGCTGGCTTAGGACTTTGGGAGCTTCGTGAACGCCGTATAAATTCTCACAACAGCGTAAGCCTATGGCTCTTGTTTAAAACATGTTGTTACTTATGAGGGCTTTGTGGGTTTACGCTTTAAATAATGCTCTGCTTTTAGAAAGGGAAAAGAATACAAAATACATCTAATAAACACCCTCCTGCCATTAATGCACATTTACTGCACTTTCCACTTTTTAGTGTATTCGGAATGACCTTGTCTGAAAGAACTTAAGTTTGGAGCTCGTACCGAGACGTGCCAGCCCAATACGTCAGAGGGACTGCCCGATTTCGTACCAGCGATGGACCAAGCCTCAAGCAGAGCTTTGGCAAAGCTCGGAGGAATAACCAGGGCTCAAGTTCTGCAGGCAAAACTGCTGCGGAGGGAGCGGGTGCTCGTGCAGAGCTTTAGAATCGTGGAATGGTTTGGGTTGGAAGGGACCTTAAAGCCCATCCAGTTCCATCCCGTCACGCACAGGGACACCTCCCATTGGATGAGAGGGATCACAGCCTCATCTAGAACAGTCTAGCAGAGATGACACCCTAATACTTAACGAGGACAGGAGTAACATGGGAGAGAGATTGCTGAGCTGGAGTCCAAGGGCTTCTCAGTTACCAAAAAGTACCCAACACGGAAAATCCCTTTACCGTCCTCCTTGTCTATGCTAAGGATGAGCACTTCGGTTTGTCTTCGACTTCCACAGATTCTGAAGAATTTCTCCTCCATCCCCCTAATCCTTCAGTTATTTCAAGGCAACTAAAGAGTAAACTCACCTAAATGCACAAAATAAGAACATTAAAAACCTCATTCCTGTATATTTCTCACCCTGGCTCAATGCCTGGAAAATAAGAACCAATAAGAGCAAGTTTGCAAGCGTGTGTAATGGGATGGGACACATCATGGCTTTATCTTCTGCCTATTTGTGGGATAAAACAAAACTTCTGGTGAAAAAGCTTTTTAACAAGACACATCTTTAGTAGCTATTGCTATTACAAACTAAGTAATATATTTTCATCCAGCTTATGTTGTCGCCAAATGTCAAAACCTGCATTTTTTTGGAACTAGTTTTTACATTCGCTCACAACATTTTAATAATTCGGTCGTGCTTTGTGCCCACAGCTTCACAACAGACGCTGCCAATTTTAGGAACCAAGGACAGATCGGGTTCTTACTCAAGGATGGATACAGCGAACACCATTAGAAGTCAGAAGGAACAACAGAATAGTTCATAGCGAAGGGCTGCCTTTGGGAATGACGCATTCCCGGCTACACGGAATCCATAACCACCTCTTACGCAGTCGTTCTCTACAGGTTTGACAGATCAAGCACATCTCTATTTACAGGTGAGAGGCTGAAGTGTGGAGTTTTGAGAAGCCTTGCCTGACACCGGAGCGCACGGCACTGCTAGTGATGAAGTGGCCCCTGGTCCCTACCCCCACCCGGCAGCAGGAGAGCGGAGCTCTATTAGCACTAAAAGGGCTCTATTAGGACACCAAAATCCTGCCACTGCCATCAGCACAAGGCTACATCTGCAGCAAATGGCTCGTAAGATTCAGCCTGATGGATGTCTTATTTTACATCCTCGAGCATCTCTAATGGTTTGTGAAACAAGAGTAAACAACATAATGGATCAGAGCTGGGATAAGCTACTCTCCAGAGACCTGATTTAGATAATAAGATGAAATAAGCTATGACAATTTTAAAAAACTGGTACAAAAGCAAGACAGGTATTTGCCAAAAGGGGGCTGACAATGACATTGCTAATACTTTCTCCCCTGGTACCCCGCTGTCAATAGCGATTCATCTCAAATCTTGATTTTCCTTGCCTGGTTGGTAAGGCAACTGAAATCAATGGCATCGTTAGTTCTTTTAAAATGCACCTATATGTTTGAGGTGCTTTGTTGGACTGCATCTTTGCACACAGGTAAACTGCACATCTTTCACAGAGTTCCACAAAATAAGGCAACTGCATCATGTCACCAAAATTCTACCTTAAGTATTGTGCAGCTTGTTTGTTTTACATAGGACTTGATAAAATCAAAACTGGTTTAAACTGATTTACGTGGAAGAAAGGCTCTCTTTTAAAATTGTTAGCTACAGAAAACTCCCCCTTCTATTCTGCTCTCGTGAGATCTCACCTGGAGCCTGCATTTGGTTCTGGAGGCCTCAGCACAGAAGGACATGGATTGGTTGGAGCAAGTCTAGAGGAGGCCATGGAGATGATCCGAGGGCTGGAACAGCTCCTGTACGAGGCCAGGCTGGGAGAGTTGGGGTTGTTCAGCCTGGAGAGGAGAAGGCTCTGAGAAGACCTTAAAGTCATGGCCTAAAGCCCAGTAGAGCCAATGGGAAAAGATTACACTGGACTATGGACCAAGCCTCCAAACCAGGGTTATTCTCTCATTTCTAACGTTCTCGCATTGTATTGGTAGCTCCTTGAGCTTGGGTTGGTGAAAGAGCAAGAAACTTCTTTATAACTCACTTGAATGAGGCGCTTTGAAGAGGAAGCAAATAAAATAATTCAAGAAGTCAAACATATAAAAAGTCATTTTTGTCCAACAAACTCACAGAAAGCACAGAACCAGCTCTAACTGGAGCAGCAAAATGATGCCTCTGTACGGACACCCCTCTAAAGTAGCCATTGATTATGTTCTCCTCCCTTCTGCAATTAGGGAACATAAGGAATCAATGAAACTGCATCCAGTGTTTCTACACAAAGCTGACAGCAGGGTCCAGTCTTCTTAAAGGAATCAAACAGCGACTTCTCGATGGGCAAGGCACCTAAGCTAGTGAAAAATCCCAAATTAGTGAAAAATACAAACCTAACACCCCCCCGTGGAGATTTGCCAGTTGGCTCTGCTGAGGATCCCATCTCTGTATTCGAGGGGAAAGGACTCCATACAGAAGAGTTAATACAGTGGCCATTAAAAAGTCAGCATGTGCCAACCGTTGCCATGCTGTGGTAGCAGAGATAACCATAATCTGTCTCTGCATTAGCCTAAGAAATGACAGTGACAGTTGTGTGATCTGTCGATTTATTTTAAATAGCCACTACTGCACCAGCACGCCAGGCAAACCACTCAGTTTTGCCAAGTAAAAAGCAAGGGGGAGGTGGGCGGGCTGGGACTTTTTTTTTTTAATAGCAGTGAAATGTCACCATACTAATTCTTTCAGGCCTAAGAACACCCTGCAGGCTTAACCTTTAGGATTACTTAATTCCTGAAAGCAATAACAACCCTCTGCATCTGCCAGATAACCAGCAGAATGAAATCCCCACTTAGATATTCAGCATTGGGATGCACCGCGGAGGGCTTTGGGTTGTGGCATCACCCTCTCCCAAGCTCCTCCAACAACAAACCCAAAACGTAAGAGAAGCGATCATTGCAAACAATGCCTGGGTGAAACCTGAGGTCACTGACAGTCGTTGCTAATTAACTAATGAAAGAATGGAGACCTCAGTGCCTAGGTCTGCACTGAAGTAATTCTGCTGTGCACTGGTCCAAGAACATTATGGTCCAGTTTCCAGTTGGAAACTGAGTGGTTTCCAACATATATCGGTGTCATCTTTGATCAGTCTTGACCCCGGCTGATGGAGCCAAGATCCCTGCTGTACCTCTCCCTGTCAAACCAATTCAACTGGACGCTTTGCCCTGTGCATCTTGCTTGCCAAGATAATGGCTAGAAAAGCCTATGGCAAACGGCAGAAGGGATTAGCATAAATTGCTCCCTAAAGTTTGCTTCTCCACAGGTTGCAGGGAGGAAATGCGCCAGATGCTCAGCTAATGCTTAGCTGGACCCCATTTATAGAGCCAAGAATCGGCTTTATTATGTTTTAATATTTCTTTTGGAGGAGCCTACTGGAAAAGGTCTTTACTAAGCTAGGCATCAAATTCCTGTCACGTGGAAATCAATGTAGCCTCAAGGTGTCTTTCTGCTTGGACAAGTCTGATGGTTAACACTAATTAAACACCTAATCCAATAGCAGCTAATCAATAAATGGAGAGACAGTCGAGTCACATGATACTCCTACTTTGTAGGGTCTCTGACACAAATATAGGAGCCAACACACTATATTTTGCCTCTGCTCCTTGGGGCATCCAAAACACAAGTTACTACAGACGGTGACAAACAGGTAACTGTGGTCCATACGAATTTTAAGCCACTCCCTTTTAAAGGCCATTGTTTTATCTTTTTCTGCAGTCCGTACACAGCACATGGTCATTTCACAGAATCACAGAATGGTTTGGGTTGGAAGGGACCTCAAAGTTCATCCAATTCCAAACCCCCTGCCATGGGCAGAAACACCTCGCACTGGGTCAGGGGGCTCCAAGCCCCATCCAACCTGGCCTGGAACACCTCCAGGGATGGGGCAGCCACCACTGCTCTGGGCAACCTAAGCAATATAAGAAGTGCAGTTCAAACTCAGCGAAAGTTACCAAACTCCCTTTATTCTTAGCTGATTGAAGATTGCCTGTTTCTTTAGCTACCAAATGTCTTTTTTATGACTATTTGTATAGCCTAAATTTTTAAAAAAGCAGAAAAGAGCGCAGGTAAAAATAGCTGAAGAGAACATCGCCCTAGATAACCAACCTGATGTCAAGACATCACTGTAAGTTATTGTTATTGGTGTAGCTCCACTGAAGGACAGACGCGGATGGGATAGCAGTGGAAACCGCGTCAATCAAGCTTGGCAAGTAACAAATACATTATGGCCATGACACACGTAGTTAAGGTAGACACTGAATCACATACAGAAACGCTGCACCTGGAATGGTTTGGTTATCGTACCAGCAGAGATCAAGGAGAGCGGATAAGGAAAAAGACGGTATTGGCTCCTGGGCCACTGCAATCTCATTTGGAAGCTGAGGAAATTTGGCCTCAATGATTGGACTGCTGGATAGGTTGAAGATGAGCTGAAACACCAGGCTGGGAGACTTGTGCCAATTTTAAAATGCACGTCTTCTGCAAATCATCCCAATCCTTTCCACAGGCTGAAAGTTCCCAATTAACTTTTCCTTATTCTCTCTGAATTGCATCAATCAGGACACTTCAAACCAGGCTTAACCTGACCCAAAACGAACACGCAAATCAGAAAATGCAGATGAAAAAACTAGGCTGGAATTCTGAAATATTAGAGGAAACAAGCCATCTATCAGTACACGCCCTAAAACATTATCAGAGCAATCCAAAACCACTTCACACAAGCAGCATAACAACGTCAAACAGAGTTTACACACGGCCTTGAAACCCAAAATTTGCTAATGATCTTGTAGCAAGCAATCTGTGCAGCCCCATTTAATGGGAAGCAGTGGGAATGCTATCATTTGAGCCGGGATCTTGGAAGGAGATCCCTGCTCTGCTGCAGAACTAAACAGTGAAGAAGCACAGCTCAAAAGGAAATAATTACTGAAAAAACAAAAAACCCCAACCCAAACCATGTGCTTTACGTTAAATGATACTAATTAATAAAAAGGTAATTCCTTTATACTAGATTTTCATATCATATTTTTTACCTATCCTGAATAGGAGAAGAAAATGGGAAGTGATTACACAGAATGTGAGGGAACAGAGAAAGCTTCGTATCAGGTAGAACACCCTGTTGAGGGCTTTACCCTGAAAGCCATCTTACCCTGAAAGCTGCCCCACTGGTCCGAAGGGGTCAGGAAAAGACATTTTTACCTTTTTCTTAGCGACAAGGTATTCCCTGAGGACAGAACACATGAAGAGTTGCTGTTACTCCGCAAGTCGAAGTCGTTATAGTGCTGCCCTAGAGCAAAGGCATGATTTATTACTATCACTCACTGATACAAGAGACAGTCAAGATTTAATTTGAAACTGAAATTAAGTGGCTGATCTCAACCAGATGTCAGAATGACAGCAGAACTGTTATAATCTAAAATACAACGCTATTTTAGCAGAATTTTATGTAGTAGCTATGCACCCAAGCTTCCTCTCGGCGTCCCTGCGTGCAGCATGTTTACTAACTCATCGCATTTGCAGGACTAGTTTGCTGCAGAAGCCAGGACACCGGTCTCCACGCAGTTGCATGCACACCGGACACAACAGCCTCATGTTCAAGGCACAGACGCTAATTTAGACTTCCAAACCCAACAATTATTTTTAAACCTTCCAAAAAAATCAATGAGTCGGCACGTCTAAACCAATGTTAACCTGCTGGAAACAGAGAGTAAATACAAGAAAGCCTTTAATTTGCAATCAAATCACAACAAAGGGGTGACAAGTGAGGGGGGGATATTAGAAAAGTCCTTCTTTCCATATAAATAGAAAGGCAGGAATCATTTTCCCTCCTCGCAAAGACACAGAGAAACTCAAATTATTATCCTCTTGGTTCTAGCAAACCTCAAGAGAAGGTGGGAAATGGTCTTCCCTACCTTCCAATGGAAGCTAAAACCTAACGCTGCTGCCCCCCGTGACATGATGCTTCTCCCATCTGTGCACACAGAGACACAGAGGTTGTCCATTGTCCAGAAGAAGCCAGGAGCTCCATGGAATGTCTGGGAAGATAAACTTCATCCTTGTTTTGTACCAGGAAGGTTTGAGGATGGCAGTGCAGTGCGATCCAGGCAACAGATAAGTGAATCTATCACATCGGAAGCCTCTTCCTTGTGACTTGCTTATGACCTTTGCCAAATCATTGTTCTTTCCAGCCCTGTTCCCTCTCCTAAACGCTTCCCAACATTGCTGGACATCGATCTCTGTGGGGACCCACAGGAAGAACGGGCAGCTGATGGCTTCATCGCTTCCGCTGGCAGCAATCAGTAGTCGCCACCATAAAACGGTTATTGGTTTGAGGACCTGTAGCCCAGCTCCCACAGGAGCTCCAAGCATGTCTATCAACCAGATGCAGAAACCTACGTGCTGCAAGGAGGAGTCTGAACTTGCAAGGAAAACTGACTTTTTGAGGGTCATTTTGTGCTTCTTTAAATTCATTCTGGTAATGCAGCCAATTGACTTATTGCAACCAGACTGCAGAGCTAAGAGACCGTTTGATTTTCTAATTCCAGAGCTTTTTTTGCAAAGGAGCTGCTTCCACAATTTTCTTGATTACTGTTATAAAACAGAAACATTTGATCTATTATAAACACTGTACAGAAGGCAGGTTTGCCTTTTGCACTTTTATTTTTTTAAAGTGCTAAATGACTGATTCAGGGACTTCTCATGAAGTGGCTGCCTGCCCCATCTTTTTGATTTATTGCTCTTATACGACAAGATTGAAATCTCTAAATGTTTTCATGACTCAAAGATTCTCGTTACGAGTTATCAACAGAAAACTTGAAAAGGTGGGTTATTTTGGCACTCAGTATTTGAAAGACAGATCAGTGTTTAGCAATGACTGTTTCTTCCAGTTCTCTTTGGGGAAATGTGTTTCTTTTATCGCAGACAGTGTATCTATATTCATTCATAACTGTTTGGAGAATCAGCATAATATTCCCTTCCCTTCATTATCTCTTCTTAATAACTTTTTTCTGCTTGGTTATTTTTTTTTTCCTAGGCAGCAGTTTAATATTCTCTTTGGACAGTAAGAAATATTATCCCTGAATAATGATTGCGATTTACTTTGTCCCTTTATCCTTGACTCAATTATTATTCCTCCTGAATTTTATTCCTAGTACTTTCACTGAACTTCATAGAATCATGGAATGGTTTGGGTTGGAAGAGACCTCAAAGCCCACCCAGTGCCACCCCCTGCCATGGGCAGGGACACCTCCCACTGGATCAGGGGGCTCCAAGCCCCATCCAACCTGGCCTGGAACACCTCCAGGGATGGGGCAGCCACCGCATCTCTTGTCAACCTGTTAAAGTGCCTGTTTGGCAGAAAGTTTCACCACTCTCTTATGGTTGCAGAGGCCATGATGGAATGATCTTTTATCAAGTTGAGTTTTCTCTGGGGGATCCATCAGAGAGTCAAAGCTGGACTGAAATCTTTGCATTCAGCTCTCTAGCCTGCACATGACCTTGAGCAAGGTCCCCTATCCTCCCGTTTGTTTTTATTTTTCCTGTAACTAAAATTGGGAACACCACCACTTGCTTTGCACTGTAAAGCACTGTGAGCTCTACGCACTGTTTTATATAACTAAATATACAAAATAATTTTTGCTATTAACACTGTATTTTTAGTAACTCAAGCTGTAGTGAGGGGAAATTTTAAGACCAGGAGGAACATTATCCCTGAACCCCCATATAGCATAACCAATCAAATTTCACCCAGTTACTCCTCTTTTGAGTACCCTGAAGTCAGGTTCCCAAGATCCAGACTGGCACAGCTTTCTGAATTAAAAATGCCTAGGGTTTTGCGATGTGGAGCCGGTAACTGTACATTACCTGGCACAGAATCTTTGCAGAATAAAGGTCTTTAAGTGTTTTTTGTGATGGAAGCAGTAACTATGGCACACTGTCTCCATTATAAGTCGGGAAACGTTATAATACAGCAATGAATGAGAAATCGGATTAGAGATTTTGCATAAAAGTGAGTCTTCAACAGGAAGATCAGCAACCAGAGAAAAGGGCTTGTGGGACTCACACTTTGTCACCGTGCATTTCACTGGGCATTAACCGGCTGCCCAGGGAGGGGGTGGAGTCGCCATCCCTGGACGTGTTTAAAGACGGGTGGATGAGTTCCTTAGGGACAGGGTTTAGTGAGGAGACAGGCACGGCTGGACTCGGTGATCTGAGAGGTCTCTTCCAACCTTAGGATTCTATGATTTCCCATTTGCTAATGCCCAGCTCTCACACCAAACCCTGGTTCAATCAGACTACTCCAAAGGCGTTTTGTTTCAGGTCTCCAAGAGCTGTACATCCCCTCCCCCGCATCCCTACCTTCATCCATTGTCCCCCCAACTGCTGTCCTTCTGCCATTTCTTGCCACTCCTGGGCCCCATGCAGTGACCACTGGGAGACCTCTAAATGTGTCAGCCAAGAGTGGATGAAAAGGAAGGGAACAGTCAAGAGTGAAGTCAATAACAAATATCCTATCAGGACAGTAGTCCATTTCCTTGATGCCCCTCCAAAGTTGTCCATTAGGAAGGACAGAGAGGGCATCTGAAGTCTGCTGCCATGTCTGTCCTTTCTGTATACAAGCACACCACAGGCAAGGAGAAGCAGAGATGCCACCCGACACGTTGGGCATCAACCCAAGCCTGGCAGGATTAAAGCGCTGGGTCCCATCCCTCAGGTACTACAGAGGATGGGACACATTTGACACAGGCAGGGCAGCAAACAGGCAGCAAGGTGGGGACAAGGGTCCACATGCCACACCAGCCAGTTAAAAGGAGGGGAAGCGCAGCTGCATTGCTTCCAGTCTGCCTCTGCCCAACTCTTCACATTTCAAGGTCACACGCTCTTTCTATACGTGCATGAATTTATCATCAGTCTTTTTACAGCACGCAAAAAAGATGATTTCCCACCCAAGTAGGGAACCACCCTGGGGAAAGGGGGAAGACACTGGTCCAGAAGCTCCAACATGCAATCACCAGGAGACATATGTTCAATTTCTATTCAAACCAGACACTTCTAGACTGATAAGGGGGAAAGCTAATTGAGGACAGTTTGAAAATTGGATGGCAACCTCCCAGCTTTAAGCCTTGAAAAGATCTCTGCAGCTTGCCTGTGATTTAACTCATCTACCGAATGGAATCGGTATCCCATTTCCAGCTAGCGCTTTGTCTAGGTTTTCTATTTCGGCTCTGAAGATCTTTCAAGAAGCAATAGACTCGGCTTTCCTATTTGCTGCAATGCAAATTTAAATTATCAGTTTTCAGTTGCCTGCTGCCATGAACTTGGGAGCAGCAAAGCAACATCATGGGAAGCAGTTCAGGGCATATTTTGGTATGCATGAGCCGCACATCAGCGAGCGTTATCAGCCACAACTTTGCATCTTTTTCCAATTGACAGCAGGTAACCCCAGCCTCCCACATCATGAATTTCTCTTGAGATTTAACCAGAGGTGTTTTCCATATCTTAAAAAAAAAGAAGTATATGCATTTTTGAAATTACCTTTCACCCCGAAGTGACACCGTTCTGGATGGGGCAAGCAAAAGGGAATAAACGATATGCTCAGATACTAAAAGAAGTAAAGATTTTTAGGGAATGGAATGTTGTTCCCCTGAATAAACCAACTTCAGTTGGAGCCTGCCTGGAGTAAGGTAAGAAGTGGACAAATTACACAACCCTCTAGTAATTTCTTGGTTATACAGTGGCAGACTATGGAAAAAAAAGGGGGAAAAACCCACCAAAATCAATATATTCGGGGGTACATGAGATGCACTCATAGAAAGTTTGGTGTTTGAGGAGTGCTGGATGAGCCTGTGACTACAACGGACATGGAAAAGGCGTTATTCAGGGATCTGCTGGTATCCTGGCAAAGCTCAAGTAAACCCTGGTTATGGCCACCAGCCAAATTTTGACAGAGCTGAAGGCCAGCAGCTTTCTCATCCGCAGGGTGTAAACTCCGGAAGCCACAGCAAGCACCAGCGCAAAGGAGATTGAAGGAGTTAATAAAGAAACGAGATGGGAGAAGTTTCAAGGTCTTACTACGAAAAAAGCCTTTAGAGAGAAGGTTTGGGAACATTTCCTGTCTCCCTGTTGTACTGGATATGGAAACAGCAGGTGGGAAATCAGGTTTGTATTGTCTGAAGGCAAAAGCACAAAAGGAAGATGTAGTTTTCCCAGCATCCGCTCCCTCATGTGAGACAAGATCCGAGCTGACGCGTATCCAGTCTGACTGTCCAGTGGTGTCAGAGGCTGAAGCACGAGGCTATGAGAAAATAGCTACTAGCCAAAACACAACAGCTCAAAAAGTAGATGTCGGAATAGCTAAAGACAAGCTGCAAGACTAAACAGAAGCAATGGCACAGAAGATCTTTAAACGTCTTCCTTGGATCGAGTGCAATGTAATTCCCTCAGGGGGGAAAAATACTTCTATTTTCACCAACATATTCTTAAGGGCATCAGTTCTCAAAGAGAGAGCGTAATGAAAAGGATAAAAGTTTAATGCATTAAGCAAAGACCAGTCTCTGGCTACTTACAATATTTATGATAAAGTCAGCTGAGAAAGAATCATTCAGAGGAGAAGTGACGGGGCACTGATCGCCTCTCCAGAACAGAAGGGAATAAACAATATGGAGGGGAATATCCTCATTCATCTCAGTACATTTACCGTGGTCCTTAAATTCCCAGTTTTAGCAAAGACTAAAGGAGAATATGCTAACTAACGTAATTATACTCATTAACTTCTACTAATGAGTCTGATTAACCTTAAGCAAAAAGGTTAAAAATCTCTTCAAACCAAAGTGCGCGAGCTATTTTTCTTACATTTTGCAGCGACACAGCAAGTGATAAGAGAGCAACCTTCCAAGGTTTCCTGAAGGAGGTTATATTAAGGAAAATCTTGTGTGCCAAGGGTCTCCGTGCTCCACAGAGGTCAAATCAAAAGAGCTAACATTTGTTCCTTAACACCCTGCAGTGAAACGTAGGTGTCTACAACAGAAGCGATCCTGAAACCGTCGTTCATGTGTGCTGTTCTCGGTGAACTCTGGATTGAATAAAGCAGCAGAATTCCACCTATAGTTCTGATCGCTGTCATTTGAATTAGTTATCTTTGTGCATAAGCTAAGTCAACCAAATGGGTATTTGGAAAACACTGCTTGGGCAGGGGAAAGGATTAAACGCTCCAGTGGGTCAGATGGAGCATCCTGTGTTTGACACATCAGAATCATGGAATGGTTTGGGTTGGAAGGGACCTCAAAGCCCATCCAGTGCCACCCCCTGCCGTGGGCAGGGACACCTCCCACTGGATCAGGGGGCTCCAAGCCCCATCCAACCTGGCCTGGAACACCTCCAGGGATGGGGCAGCCACCACTGCTCCGGGCGAAGAAAGACTCTGGAAGGTTTTCTCCATCCATGACATAAATGGGTTTTCCCAGAGGAAAATAAACAGCCCAGAAGAAGCAACCACCCTGTAAAGAAGGGAAGCTGAGCTTTGTGGAGGCACCAACGTAGGAGGAGCCTTCACACCTGCAAGCAGTGAAATCAATATTAAGAAATTGTCTGCGGGCAGGGATGTGCTTTATGCTTGTACCATGGTTCCCATAGGATGAAAGAAAACGGGCAGAAATTAGAAAGACATGATTTATTTACTGTAAGAGAAAATTGGTAGACACGAGCTTATACCACTTAACCCAGAGCATCCGCAACCAAAGAACACAATAAGTTAAACAAAACACAGGTATTTTTGCCTGCCCAACTGTTAAAATAAGGAGAGTTCTAGTAAAAGCCTGATTATCAGCTGAAACCCACATATTTTTGCCACCTCTATCACAAACTGAATAGATGCTTATGAACATTTGTGTCTATCTGTGGAGCAACAGGATTATGAAACTATTTTTAAAGCGTCTTTAATGTTATCTCTTGCTATTTTAATTGCACTTTTTATTTATTAAAATCCCCAATTCTAAAGTCATGTGATGATGTCAAAAGCACCACATTTTTAAGCCTCCCAGCTATAAAGAATGAAAAGCGTAAAAATATCTCCTAAAGGGATCCGCGTTTATTTTTCATGATTTCCGGGGGACAGGGGGAAGTGAAGATGATTTATGATTTTTCAATGCTTAAGTTGTCACAGCTGCTTCACTTTCCTCTGTTATTTGGTAACAAAATAGAGCGATCCATTCTTAACGCATGAATAGAACAAGAATTCTCATGTTCTACTGTATAATTCAAGGAGACAGTGTCAGAAGACGGACCAAAAAATCTTCTCCCAAGTGTTTAAGGTGTTCCAACCCGAGTGTTGGAATTCCCTTCTTTGTGTAAAGGGGGAGGACCAACAGTGAGCCTGTGATCCGGCCACCAGGCTGCACAACACTCCGGAATACAATTCAAAATATAAAAGAATAAAAATGAAGCCATTTCACTTCCTTTCAGCTGAGCTCCTGGCCTCAGATCTGCTCTGGAAAAGTAACTCAGCTTCCTGCGTCACCCAGGTGAGTGATACTTTCCTGTGATCACAGCTCTCTTGCACATTGCCTCCTTACTTCAGTGTTGAAACCCACGCTCAATGAAGAGCAGAGCCACTAAACTGAGCCTAAACAAGGATGTCTGTTGGGAACGGGGCAGAAGGGCTGTCGTGTGGGAGGTTTGGTCCACAAGACGTACGCAAAGCAGTGACTGCTTTTTTTCTGGGCTGAGTCAGCCAGAAGCTCAGTAAAAGCACAGTTGTGCTCTTAGCAGGGCTTCCCCCCCCCCGTACCTGTCTTTGCTGGGTGCAATGTGCTACTTGGACTAAAGTCATGACATACATCCACAGCTCCATCATCCCTACGCGCTTACGTTCAATCACAGAATGATAGAACGGTTTGGGTTGGAAGAGACCTCAAAGCCCATCCAGTGCCACCCCCTGCCATGGGCAGGGACACCTCCCACTGGATCAGGGGGCTCCAAGCCCCATCCAACCTGGCCTGGAACACCTCCAGGGATGGGGCAGCCACCACTGCTCTGGGCAACCTGGGCCAGGGCCTCCCCACTCTCCCATTAAGAAAATGCTTGCTAATATCTAATCTAAATCTACCTTAGAATCATGGAATCATTAAGGTTGGAAAAGACCTCCAAGCTCATCCAGTCCAACCACCAGCCCAACACCTCTGTGTCTCCTAAACCATGTCCTGAAGTGCCAGGTCTACATTTTTTTTTTAATACCTCAAGGGATGGAGACTCCACCACTGCCCTGGGCAGCCTGGTCCAATGTTTCACCACTCTTTCGATATTTTCCCTAATACCTAATCTGTACCTTCCCTGGCGCAACTTGAGGCCACTTTCTCTTGTCCTAACACTTATTATTTGGTTGAAGAGCCCAGCACCTGCCTCACCACACCCTCCTTTCAGGGAGCTGCAGAGAGCGATGAGGTCTCCCATCAGCCTCTTCTTTTCCAGGCTCAACAGCCCCAGGTCCCTCTGCCGCTCCTCTGAAGTCCTGCTCTCTAGAACCCTCACCAGCTCTATTGTCCCCAAATCTGCTTCATGAAACCTCTTTCTCCACGTTTATACTGTCTGTTCACTCTGGCAGCCACAAACTCAAGTCTGGCTAGTGAAGAAAGTGAAAATCCCCACAAAGAGGGCAAATCAGCTGCACGGACTCTCTGCCCCTTTATAAAATAAACCAAAGACAGTGAAAGAACAGCCCTGGCGGTGGAAGACAGCAGGGACTTGTCCAGCCGCTACTGAAAGGTCAATGGGGCAGCGCCCTTAGGAATTCCTGCTGAACTCTACGCCAATGTCAAACTGAAGTAGTAATGAGAGAAGGAATTCCACTGACATGGTCCCTGCAGAGCTGATGTGTGAGGCTTGGGCAGGAGAGCAGCACAAGAACAGATATCTCAAGTTCCATTTAACCCAGACCACACAACGCTTTCAGCTCTCCTCGTGAAGGGATACGTGCTGCGTTCGCAGCTCCTGTTCCAGCAAAGCACTTAATCCCCTGTTTCTAAACCAGTGGGACTCGGAGTTCTTGCAGTGGAGTGAGTGATACTGTTTTTCAAAGCTGGTTTCTGTTCTCAGGAACACAAAACCTGTGGGAGAGGATCCTGGGCAAATTTCAGTTCATCTCTTTTTTTTGTAAAATTAACCGCATGGGTAGCTGCTTGCAAAGTCCAGTGAAGATGGAAAACCAGCCTAGTTACCAGCCAAAGAGAACAGTTACGCTTACATCAAAAGGTACCACACAGTTCCTTTTTGAGAACCTCCCTCTCCCCTTTCCAGAAGTATCAGGTGCTCGTTGCCATTAGAAATAGGATGCAAGACTACGGTCCATCAATGTTCGGGTCACACTGCCATAGCAACCTGGCTGGTCCTCACTGCAGAAATTCAGCTCCAAAGAGAAGCTGCAAGAACAGTTTCCAATGTAATTTCACATAGTCTGCAGCCCTGGCAATCCCCGCCGACATCTTTTGGATCTGTAAGCAGAGCAAATTTGATCTAGGAGTCTTGGAGAAAGCAAGCAAAATTTACGGCGTTCCCCAGGTCATTTATTTTTCATAGCATCATTTTTCTGACCATAACTACATTTTAAATGGCAACAGCAGAGAGCCAGTGAGGTTTCTAAATTAAAATGAAAAAGCCCCATGGTTTCTTTCTCCTTCACTGAATAAACATATTTAAAAGTAGCAGAACTGAGCTAGAAATGACGAGCAACAAAGAACTGTCATCACAGCTTATCTGCGGTGGCCTCCAAACAATTTGATACCATCTGTACTTTTCTGATTTCAGAAAGTGGCAATGAGCAATAGCGTCTGATTGCCTGGAGGAGCTGGGGGGAGGAGGACTGAACTCTATTCCACCACTAAACTCATTGTTTTATCATGACTGGGGAGTCTCATTCAGGTCCTATTTGCACACCAGTATAAAGTGACTCCCACTACTACTCGGAATGAAGAGGCTGTGGATACACAAGAGCTGAGTCGCTACCCCACTTGGTTCTGCTGCTCTGCAGGAGAAAGAGCCTGATATTGTTACGAGTTGATGTAAATTTTCATTGCGAACAGACACCCTTTCCCCTCACTCTGTGTCAGGCATTCCTGACTTGGTTCTTGTAAATCCTCTCAAATTGTTTATTATGAAAAATCCTCATCGTAGCTTCAAAAACCTTGCCTAGAACTTGGAGCTACAACACCTCTTGTGTCTACTGTATTTCCTTTCACCAGCTACAAGGGTTTTACCTCTTCTCCTGTTACGCGTGCAACTAACACCACTTTCATTAATACCAGCTTTTTGTTCAAGTAACTTAATTTTCAGTGATAAATATCTAGCCCTAGAACTCTTTCTCAATCAGCTAACAAGCCACTCTTATTTCCCGTTGCCTTTCTCCTTTTGTCACTAAGCAGCATCAATTCCCATGAGAGAACCTGGAGCAGAGCCCTTGCAGAAAGGCAACAGACAAAGTAACGCAGTGATGCATCCCATCCCTTTGGGAGCACGCCACACGCAGACTAAAGCACCTGCACACTATTCAAAGCTGTGCTAAAGCATGAAATGGAAGAGCTGGAAACAGATTGTCTTTCTAACGAGCACTCAGGTAAGGCACGCACCCCTTGCAGCATGCAGATGTAGAAGAGGCTCCTTCCTACCCTTTGCCAAACCACAGTCATAGAACAATGGAATGGTTTGGGTTGGAAGGGACTTCCAAGCCCGTCCAGTGCCACCCCCTGCCATGGTGACACCTCCCACTGGACCAGGGGGCTCCAAGCCCCATCCAACCTGGCCTGGAACACCTCCAGGGATGGGGCAGCCACCACTGCTCTGGGCAACCTGGGCAGGGCCTCTCCACCCCCATCGTGAAGATTTTCTTCCTCATGTCCAACCCAAATCTTCCCCCTTACAGTTCAAAGCCATTCCTCCTCACCCCATCACCACATGCCCCTGCAAGAAGTCCCTCCCCAGTCTTCTTGTAGCCCCCCCCCCTTCAGGCCCTGAAGGCTGTTACAAGTCTCCCCACGGAATCAGCTGAAGCCTCCCAACAAAAGTAAAAAGAATTACATTCACTGAGTGGAACCAAAGAGGCAGCTGCCACCTCTCCTTTGCCTTTAAGCAAGGAAGCGATCAAAGCGAGCTAACTGGACTTCAAACAGTCAGTGCTGAAATCAAGAACTGCAGCTGATTTAGAAGCATGTTCACTTACCTACCTAAACCCAGAGCCATTTAACCTTCCTGTATAAATCAAGAAGCTAAAGAGCAATAGGTAGAGGCAAAGCAGCCACTCTAAATCAAGTGATTGGGTGAAGGAACCCAGGCAGAGCACGGAGCTCCGCAGCCACCCCAAAACACTGCGTTAGTAGCCTCTCTCTGGAAAATGATGATCCCAGATCTGTAATAGTTTGCGTTTATACATTGCCTTTCATGTGGTAAAAACAGAAAGTGCTTTCCTGATTATATAGATTATATATATAGATCGAGGTCAGTTATCTCCAAATAAAACCGACCCCTGACGCAGCAGAACAGGGCAGCGGCTCTCTGCAAAGAAAGCCAACAGCTTCTGGAAAGGGAAAACAAAACCTAAGCTACCCGAAAAGACATCTTCTCATGTTTTGGAGATGCAGAGGAACTTCAGTTTGGCAAACACCTGGCTAAAACAATATGACCACTACTTCTAAGAATCAGTCAAGGCAGCTCAAGGGCTACAGCGAGGAGGCAAAGCGGAATTTATAGAGCTCCTTTTCAAGGTGCCCACTGCAGCTTCATCCAGTATCAGACAGACCTGCGCTGTCTGGGTCAAGAAAACAAACCCAAATCTCAAACAAAAAGAATACGAAGGAAAAGAGATCCATTTGATCTAAGTCACTTGAAGTTCTCTGGTAAATTTAACAGTCAAACCCAGTGCCAGATCTCTTCTAGCTGCAAGGTGCCAGCCCTGGTGTCGAAGAGGCAGAGGGAAGGCACCAGGGTTGGACCTTGAGGCACAGTCTGTATTTCAAAGCTATGGGAAGGACTAAGGGACCACATAATACTTCATCAAACCATACAGCTCGCTTCCCTTGTGTCACCGCCACTTAGCGTACCGCGATGATGCACGCTTTTCTTCCCTCAAAGCAATTTCTATAGTTAAAAAAAAAAGAGCAAAAGCCAAAGGAGTATCAAAGGAAAGGAAAAAAGCTGAGTGGCTCCTGGTATGGTCCATGGCAGGAGTCGTATATTGTGCTTAATTAAGATAAGGCTGTTGCTTCTTTGCAGATTTCACTAATATAGAATTTATTGATGCAGCGTTACACAGCATTTTAAAGTGATAAAATACAGCTGGTGCAGAAGCCAAAGGCACCCTGAACTGAAAGCTGGAGAACACACTAATAAAGACAGATCTCCATGCTTCGGCCAAGCATGAGTGCTTTCCACCAATCCAATATCTGGTCCCGATTCAAGGAAGCGAGTACTTCAAGTACTGATTTCAGATTCATTCCTGCCAGTTTTGACATATGCACAAGTGTTTGTGCCTGGCTCAGGTGTTCAGCCAGATTCCTACACAATACTTTACGCAGTTCAGCACGCCACAAATTCAACCTGGGAGCCATGCACGCCCCAAGTCACGACACTCTTGAAATCCATACTCCAAATACCTGTTGGATGATCTAGACCTCCTCCGTTATTGATGATTACGCTGTAATAATGGGTTGGTGTCCTTGCTGTGTCTTAGTTGTGCACGTAAACCCGGCTCTGCTCCTCGCAGCCTCACCTGCAGGGCCCCAGGTAGAACTGTATCTGCCTCGCTTTCAGGTTCCTTTTGGCTCAGGTTTCAGGTACCACATTTTCAGGTCAAGAAGCTTTTATAACTTAAGGTGCCAGCAGGTAATAGTGGTGAGATACGAATCCTCAGGTGGCTTCGGAATTGTGCATGGGATTAACAAGTTACGCTTGTTCTGCTCCAAACAACTCTGAAAGCAAAGCGCGGTTCCATAAATCTTTCTCAAATTAGTGAAAAATGTAACACTTTTCAGGCAAAAGGAACCTTTCAAGCAGAATCACGAGTTACCTGAGCAATGCTTGGTAACGGAAACCAGTTGCCATTTCTGCTAAACAAAGGCAGCCATTGCTCGGTGATGACCACCTGAATTAGAATCACGTGCATCCAGAAATCGGAAGCTCTGCAGAAGCTTTCGCTGCCATTCAGATGGAAAGACATGTGCTTATTTCCAGATTCAGCTACCCAGTAGCCCAGGTGGGAGCAGAAGCAGAAGCAAACACACTTCGACTATAGAAAATATAGAAAATTCTATAGAAGGAAGAATTATTAGAGGACACCACCACACTTCCAAGCACGCTCCTCGCTATCTGATACGTTGCACCATCTCATGCTATTGACTTCATGCGGCTTTGCATCGCACTGGGCTAAAACCTGCCCTGGTGTGGTACAAGACACAGTTTAACAAAACAACATGCCAGCTCACGTTTAATCCACTCTCCATTTGCTATGGATGCTGATTATCCCAGAGATCTAGGAAAACAACTGTGATAAATTACTTGACAAACAAGATTAAAATCCCTGAGGTTCTTTATTGTTTCCCCTAGCTTCCAGGCATTAAAAGTGCTACTTTATATTAATCGAAATTCCTTTTTATTCTCTTAGACTTTGAATGTCACAGAAACATAGAATGATAAATCATGGATTGGGTTGGGTTGGAAAGGACCTCAAAGTCCATCCAGTGCCACCCCCTGCCGTGGGCAGGGACACCTCCCACTGGATCAGGGGGCTCCAAGCCCCATCCAACCTGGCCTTGAACACCTCCAGGGATGGGGCAGCCACCGCTGCTCTGGGCACCCTGGGCCAGGGCCTCCCCACCCTCACAGCAAAACATTTCTCCCTAAGATCTCATCTCAGTCTCCCGTCTTGCAGCTTAAAACCCTTCCCCTCATCCCATCCCTGCACCCCCTGATCCAGAGCCCCTCCCCAGCTTTCCTGCAGCCCCTTTCAGCCCTGGGAGCTGCTCTAAGGTCTCCCCAGAGCCTTCTCCTCTCCAGGCTGAACAACCCCAACTCTCCCAGCCTGGCCTCGTACAGGAGCTGCTCCAGCCCTCGGATCATCTCCGTGGCCCCCTCTGGACTCGCTCCAACAGCTCCAGGTCTTTCCTATGTCAAGCACACCTTGTTCCAATTATTTTCAAATATTAGCATTACTCTATATATGCACTGCGTGATCTCTCAAAACCACTGTCAAGAACAATCCTTTCAAAGCCTACAAACCTTCCTGAACCCCAGTATCAGCTCTGTACGTTTGCATCGTTAGAAACAAGCAGTAGGTCTGTGCACAAATAAAAGCTTAAAATAACCACAAACAGCATCCCTTAACTCTGCAAAGAAAATAAAAAATAAAGCATGTTCCTGCTGTCTAATTGTTTTAAACCGAACATTCAGAGCAATATTTTAACAGTTGTCTGCTGGCTGAAGTATTGGCCCAACGCGAATCCCTGCTCCGATACACGCTGTGAGCTATTGTTTCAAAATAGGTGCTTGAATTAAAACGCCAAATGCCACACAAAACCTAAAAAGTGTCAGACTTTTTGGCCCAGTTTATCTAAACGCCTTGAAATGCCGATGCTTCCAGCAGTGTTTTATCTCAGCAGACCTCCTGTTTCTGCCAACTGGACAGGAAAGCTTTATCAGTAAAGCTTTGTCCAAATCTTCTGCCAGCAACCTTCTCTGGTTTTGATCGTGTTGAAAACATTGCAGAAAAGCTGCTGCTCACTGTGTTCCCTTAATGTCAACCCCGCTCGAGGTGGGAAATGGACAAATGTCACAGCAGCAAGATGGTAATTATTATTATTATTATTTTAGTAACAACTCTGAGTTATTTTTCCAATTAATTACTAATTAGAAGAATACGATTTTATTAAGAGATGTGTAGGCAAAGCGTTAACTAAAAAAAAAAGAGAGTAACATTATTTTGTTGACATGGGATAAATAAAAAATGGGGCATTCATCACTCTTGTAAATAAACTAATAGCTCAGGGAATTTGGGGAGTGAGAATTCAGCTAAGGATTCAAACTCCAACACCACTCTGAATACATTTATAACACTCTAAAAAATAAATACTGTACTTCATGCAAAATATATCTAACAATAACACAGCTAAAATACTGCTTAAGATGCCAAGTCCAATATACTGGGACACGCACACATGAGAGATTAAAACATACTGTAAATATCAACACAATACATAGAATTTTTCAGATCCTACTGGCAGGTCTAAGTCAGATTCCTGTGTTAAGAAACTGGACGTGCATGAAGAAACCAGAAATGTGTTCCCATTGTGTCCAGTTCTGAAAGAAGCCGCCAGTCCAAAAACTCCACGTGCCATCCAGACTACAACAGTCTTACGCTATCGTAGAATGATACAACAGGTTGGGTTGGAAGGGACCTCAAAGCCCACCCAGTGCCACCCCCTACCGTGGGCAGGGACACCTCCCACTGGATCAGGGGGCTCCAAGCCCCATCCAACCTGGCCTGGAACACCTCCAGGGATGGGGCAGCCACCACTGCTCTGGGCAACCTGAGCCAGGGCCTCCCCACCCTCATTGTGAAGAACCATGAAGACCAGGAGGTCTCAGGAGCAGTTTTATCACTTTAAACAAACTTGTCTTGAAAACAGTTTTCAGAATTTTAGCATTACCATACATACACCTCAATTTTATCTTGATTTTGATCAAAGGCAGAAACCCAACCAAGTAAAAAGCTATTCTTTATGATTAGGTCCTCACCTGTACGTACAAATTTAAATGGAAATCAAATCAGTCATCTCTGCCAGGAGAGAACAGCAGTCATTAGGAACAAAAGTTAGGAAGCACAATCAAGGTATTCGTTCTCACCTGACACTTTGGAACTAGACTACTGCAATCTAAACAAAGGGAAATGCCTCGTGTCATCAGGTATCTGAGAGATGCCAGATCATAGGATGAGATCAAGATATACTGTTACAAATGCAAGTTATGATTTAAAACTGTTCAAAAATGATTCTGAGTTTGAGAAACACACCTACGAGTTGTACGTTTTCCTTACCTGAGCCTGTGCCCTTCCTGTGGGATTCACACACAGGTCAAGGAGACCAAGTGGCAGCTAATTTTCCTTATTAGCACTCAACTCCGAGACTCACCGGGGCTCAAGTCCACCCTTTCTGTGGTCACAGAAAGAGGAGAATTGTAACTCCTAGTGTTAGCTGGGCTATTCCACAGCCTTTGGTGAAAGCACATCTCTTAAAGGACATGGTTGCACTCTCAGGAAGCCCAAATATCTCAATCTAATTTGAATATGAGGTTCATGAGCTTACATTTTCTGGACATGGATCTGTTGGAGCGAGTCCAGAGGAGGTCACGGAGATGATGTGAGGGCTGGGGCACCTCCTATATGAGGAGAGAATGCTGGGGTTCTTTAGCCTGGAGAATAGAAGGCTCTGGGGACTCCTTTCCAGAACTGAAAGAGGCTGCAGGAAAGCTGGGGAGGGGCTCTGGATCAGGGAGGGCAGGGATGGGGCAAGACAAAATGGTTTTCAGTTGAAAGAGGGAGACTGGAATGAGATCTTAGGGAGAAATGTTTTGCTGTGAGGGTGGGGAGGCCCTGGCCCAGGGTGCCCAGAGCAGTGGTGGCTGCCCCATCCCTGGAGGTGTGCCAGGCCAGGCTGGATGGGGCTTGGAGCCCCCTGACCCAGTGGGAGGTGTCCCTGCCCATGGCAGGGGGTGGCACTGGATGGGCTCTGAGGTCCCTTCCAACCCAACCCATTCCATGATTCTATGATTTTTGATCAGTACACAATGGCTTTCCCCTTCTAAAAGCCTTCTGGAACCTATCTGGAATGAATTCCCTGATGCACCTGAAGCACGTTCTTATTTGTACAGTAGTGGGCATAATGGAGCCCTGTTCTTGGTGGCTGAAATAAATGTGATTAACAATGGTTTGGAAAAGTAGCGTTTACTGAACCTCAACACACATTGTAAAGTACCCTGAAGGCCTCCCATCCAATTTCCAACCACTCCTGACCCAGCTCAGCAGAATTAAACAATATTGCTGGAGGCCACCGGCTCCATGCTCAGACCCAGGGGAAGGAGGTGGTGTGGCCAAAATTTACATTTTATTTAAGAGACCCAGGCTTGGCATGGATTTCAGACAAAACACGTTGGGTTTTTTTTAAGAAAAAAGGTAGAAAAGATTTATACAAATCCCAAAAGACAAATGTTTTCCTTTTCAATAACTCAGATTGTGTTTTTAAGCTCATTTTGGCTACCAAATTCTAGTTTGATAGCTTAACGGTATCACTTATTGTACAGAAATACATCTGAACTATCACAGCAGGATACAAAGCATCACAAAATGATCTGCTCTAATAGGAGAACCCATCATACAGACATCACCCCAAATGCTTTCCACATGACTTCCGTAAGTTCATATAAAGTCCAAGTTCAAAAGGGGAAGAAGAAAAGTCTTACTGAAGCGTGTGAGTGGCAGCTGTAGTTGGCTTGGAAGGATTTGCATAGCTGGTGTGTTAAAAAATATCCTATATTCATGCCAAGGAGGCAATGGTATTCAAGGATGGGCAACGAGGAAACGCCGGCTCATGGTTCACACCTACCTAACGTAAACTTGAGCAAGAAACTCCCTTCCACCCACCAGACTTGTTTGCACAGCATGCAAGGTCCGTCCCATCCAGCTCACCCAAACCTCCACCACGTGCCAGGCTCCGCGTGAAAATTTACACCCCACAACGAAACACGTGCATACACAAAGCATCAACAATAGACACCTGAGCGCCTCATGAGCCTCCTTTAAAATCTTCTCCTGGATTCTACCAGGGAACCATAATCCTGGCTGCCCCTTGCCCCACGGGACACGATGCCAGCAGAGCTTAGGAGCAATCTTTTCCTGAAAGCAGCTGCCCTGTCGTTAATGACATTTCCAAGCCCCTTCCAGTGCTTTAACGGCTGCTTTACGTCAGCTGGTTGGGTCCCCAAATGGAAAGGAAAAAGGAATAGCGGAGATGATTACGTGTAATCTCATGTCCTTCCCCCACTCCTCTTTACCCCAGGTTTTCTGAGGATTACTCTAAAGCACCCAGTGCGTCTCTAATTGCTGGATCAAAGCTGCATAACAAGTGATGGAAGTGCCTCCAGCATTCAGGAAAGAGAAAACGAGATCCAGTGTAAGAGGAGAGCGGGGAAAAGGAGGGCACTGCCGGGCTACAGCTTGCTGCACACGGTCTTCAGGGATGTAACACGGCGCAGGCTTGTTTCAAGGTGTTACTCTCCTGGTTTGTGTGAGAATTCCCCAGGCTCCAGCCACGCACACATTTGCAGAGGATTCTGGCTTCTCTGTAAGAATTTATTTTTACCCAGAGAATTGGGCTTGCTGCACTTCTAATGGGCTGGATCCTCGGCAGATGGAAACTGGTATCGCTCCGCTGACGTCAATAGTCACAGCTTGCAAGGAATCACTGAGACAACGGTTTATCCTGAACTAATCTCCTCCCCCTCCCCTTTCTATTTACTGGCATGGGAGAACACAGCTCATGCCTGGCATGTGCCAAAAAAAAAAAAACCCCCAAGGCAGCACCCATCAACCTCGCCCTTAAATAAAAAAGCCTCTAAGGTAGCTGAAGAGCAAGGCACTGCTGTCCAGGTGAGAAATGGGAATTTGTGAACCTGGCACGTGCTATACGAACGCAGGAGCGAGTGGGTACCTGAGCGGATGTGCCTGCAAGGGGGTGCCCTGCAGCACACGGCTGTGAACCCTCCTGCAGCCAGCTCAGGGCCCCCGAGACGTGCTCTGATGTAGCATCCAGAGACATTACGACTCCAAAGCAGCACTCAACACACTCCAAAGTTTATCAGTTAAAATAAATAGTAAAGAAAACCCTTGTCACGTTGCAAGTTTGCCCTCTAAGGAATGCAGGAACTGTTGAGTGCTTTTGGTTTGTTTTCTAGTGGTTGCCCTTCATAGGATTGCACCCCCCAGAGCTACAGAGGTCAGCTCTAAAGACGCAACCTGAGGTCTCGGAAATGTTTTGCTGTGAGGGTGGGGAGGCCCTGGCCCAGGGTGCCCAGAGCAGTGGTGGCTGCCCCATCCCTGGAGGTGTTCCAGGCCAGGTTGGATGGGGCTTGGAGCCCCCTGACCCAGTGGGAGGTGTCCCTGCCCCTGGCAGGGGGTGGCACTGGACGGGCTTGGAGGTCCCTTCCAACCCAACCCATTTATGATTCATATGTACAAGACATCTGAAGACGGAGCTTTAAGACGATGGCAAGTACTGCCAGCATGAGATACATCACGGGTGATGGGGCAATAAAAGAAGACAGCGCAATAGAAGCAGGCTTACTTATCTCAAGCTTTCTAGAATAATCTCAGTCTTGGAATCACTTTCCAACAGAGTCAGGAAACTGAACACTCATAAAACAACTCAAAGCACTGAGAAGTCATAAAAAAGCAACGTGCCATCTGCATTGTCAGCAGTGGCTGTAAATTCAGGGTGTTTTCAGGGCGCTGACTACTCCACAGGTACCCCAGGACCCCGGCAGCTAAGAACTCCAAAGCCCAAATCTTCAAAGCAGCCCGAATACTGGGTCACCTACAGCTAAAAGCCTTCTCCAAACTCTCATCCTAGAGGTCCCCAAGTGGGTTTCTTCAGATAAGCTATAAGAATGTGCAGAAACACAGCTGGTGAGCTTTTTTTTCAGCTGGGTGGCCTTTGAGGGACAATGGGGTGAGCCAGACCGCAGAACCATACTCAGTGCTGGTAGGTCGAAAGCCAGGGAGCAAATGACACCGAGTGATTTCAGACTCATCATTTCTATGGGATTGCTATGGACACCAATACATCGACTAGAGTTCTGTGAATGACCACGGTTCCATCAAGTGAATCCATTCCGTAATTAAGAATATTCAATAGCCTGGACAACCAGCACGGAAATAAATCGGATTAATTTTGGAGCAAAAAGCCCTACCTACAAATGCTTGTGACGTTACAATATATGTTTAACTACCCCAGTTAACCATCAAGGCTCCACCTAAAGAGTGAGTAATGGGGAGAGAAGGATTTTAAATGATTCCCAACAAGACCCTGATCCTCTTCTCTCCAGCCATTAGCAAGTTTCTGATGCCTTCAGAGTGGTTTCGTTTGTTCTCAATCACCAGGAGTTTTAACTGCGGAATTTAAATGATTCTCTCTCAGACAGACCTAATTTTAAGAGCCATTCAAGTGACATCCCTCTGAGCTACAGCACTCGGAGAAGACACTCCACTAGCATCCACGGCGCTGTGTGCTCTGCTGGAGCAAAGCGGACAAATAATACTTTTCAGAAGTGGGACAAGATCTAGGGGACAGAGCCAAGAAGATACTTGTGAAAAAATCACCGGCAAAATCAGCATCTGACTCTGTAGCTAAAAATCTCCGTGGCTGCAGGCTGGTTTTCAGAGATACTGAGAACTTGCAGTCCCTAATGACTCCACAGGAACACAATCGTCATAGAATCCTGCAATGGCTTGGGTTGGAAGGGACCTCCAAGCCCATCCAGTGCTCAGCCCCTGCCATGGGCAGGGACACCTCCCACGGGGTCAGGGGGCTCCAAGCCCCATCCAACCTGGCCTGGAACACCTCCAGGGATGGGGCAGCCACCACTGCTCTGGGCAACCTGGGCCAGGGCCTCCCCACCCTCACAGCAAAACATTTCTCCCTCAGATCTCACCTCAACCTCCCCTCTTTCAGATTAAAACTGTTCTCCCTCATCCTATCTCTATACTCCTTGGTGAAGAACCCTTCTGAAAGATCCATTAGATCAGGGTGTGTCTCAAGGAGACATTTGAGCATTCATACCAAGAAGAAAATGTTTATAAACCAGTCCCCATCTCTTTGGCTCTGGTGTTCCAATCCAGCCAGAACCACTTACAGAAATCCAGAAAACCTTTCACGAAGCCCTGCGTGTGCAAGGCCATGGAAGTCCTCTAATGAATAAAGAGAAAGTGAATAAAGTCCACAGAGTTCGAAGTGTGCAAAGCATGTGGGCTATACCCTCCATCAGACTGGAGAGTCTGCTACGTAGTTCTAGCAAAAAGAACAGGAAGGATTTTTTAAGTGCTGACAGCACCCTACGCAGACGTCTTCGGTTCAAGAGACCTGTCTTTTTATAAAATGTTTGATCTGAGCCATAGAAGCAAATCACTGCAGATGCTGAAGTTGTCAAATCCCAACAAACAAGCCGATAAGTAATCGCGTGCATGTTCAGATGAAGCCTGAAGGCTTGTCCCATCCCTGTCTCCCTGCGCGTGTGCAAGATCACCGCAACCCAACAGGAACATTCCACTTCAGGAGCTGCTTTGACATCATGGTTTCAAGCAGATGTCAGAGTAGCACACAATCATTTTGCTCTCAACTTGGCAACTGTTGACTCGCACTGTGTTTTACGCAGAGAACATATTTTAAACATCCTCAATGAATACATCAAGGAAGTTCACTGTCTCCATCGTGTCAGTCTAATTTATTCCCTGCTCTTGTTCTTCTCCTGAATACAAAGGAAAGCAACATCAGCAGGCTGGGCCTTCTAGAATCATAGAACAGCTTAGGTCAGAAGGAACCTTAAAGCCCGTCCAGTGCCACCCCCTGCCATGGGCAGGGACACCTCCCACTGGATCAGGGGGCTCCAAGCCCCATCCAACCTGGCCTGGAACGCCTCCAGGGATGGGGCAGCCACCACTGCTCTGGGCAACCTGGGCCAGGGCCTCCCCACCCTCACAGCAAAACATTTCTCCCCAAGATCTCATCTCATCTCCCCTCTTGCAGCTCAAAACCGTTCCCCCTCATCCCATCCCTGCCCTCCCTGATCCAGAGCCCCTCCCCAGCTTTCCTGCAGCCCCTTTCAGCACTGGGAGCTGCTCTAAGGTCTCCCCAGAGCCTTCTCCTCTCCAGGCTGAACAACCCCAACTCTCCCAGCCTGGCCTTGCACAGGAGGTGCTCCAGCCCTCGAATCATCTCCGTGGCCTCCTCTGGACTCACTCCAATAGATCCATGTCCCTCCTGTGCTCAGGACTCCAGAACTGGACCCAGGGCTCCAGGTGACAAAACTAGCCAAGTACTTCCCTCTGAAATTTTAGTCCAAGACTTCACGCTTTGGGAAAAATGCCCCCAGCATCCTTGTAAATTTTACTCTCTGCACATGCTGAGAAGAAGAGGTTTATGGGAGAACTTTTCTACAAGAGGAAGTTTAAGATGTATTCATGGTCCAGATAACAGCATCACATTCTGATCTGCACGCAGCAGATAAGTTCCTTTTGCTGCGACAGAGTACAATACATACACAGTTCGCCGATAAGAAGTAAATCAGCTGCTTTGAACAGAGTACAGCATGCAGCTCCAGATGTTAAGAAAGAGCATATGCAGCAAGAGTTACACAGGAGGCCAATAAATCTCTCAATGCTGATAAAGACCTGGAGGTGTTTACTAACCCGAGATCTCTGTGATACGTGCGACAGATAACCTGAGTCGGGAAAGGCCAGAAAAGCTGCCCCTTGGAACAGCTGCACAAGCATAACACCAAGTTTAAGGCTTCCCCGGAGAATTCAAACCTGACCAAAGTGGTTTCTGTATAAAAATTCACTAATAGAGTGTCAAACTGCTTTGCATGAACAAAGCATCATCTTTTATAGATGCTGTGGTACTTGGCTATGGACGTGAACTCCATATACAACAGCTCTTTCTTGCTGCAGTCTTTAATCTTATTAGACTTGACTGCAGATAGTTATTTGGACCTTGTCATTATGCATAATATTATATAGTGCTTTCTCATTAAACAGGAAAAAAACCTGTCCTCTGTTCTCAAAGTAGACTGGCTGCCAAAAATTCGGCATGTCTTGCTTGCAATGCCCACTTGAATGACTCATCTCTCTCCTCTGCTGGGAGACCTACACAACATCACCCCCTTCCTCCTATCCAAGAGGCTCATAGGTAAATGCTATGCAGAAACAGTGTAGGAGATCTTCACCAAGTGCCAAAAATAAAATAAGCTATTTTATTAAATATCAGCCCATTCCCACATCCCCAATACATTCTTTCATACTATATGGGTTTATAAATTGGACTCACTTCAAGCAGGTGCCTGCTGGTCTGTTTAAGTGACTGAGACAGAAAGGCTGGGATTTATAAAAGGCAAGAGAGCTGTAAGAACCCAGCCCTACTGAAAATATTTCATCCCTCCTTTCTGCCTTGGACTGAAAATAAGGAGAGGACCGGTAGGGACAGAACAAGCATTACGAACCTGCTAGGAGATAAATCTGTTCTGCAGGCAGAACACTGGATGCAGCTCTGCAGAGATGGACAACAGTAAGACTTCGTGACCAGAAAGAAAGAGGAAGCGTTCTGTCTTCAAAAAGGTTCACGATGTAAACACTATCTTTTGGGTTAGGTTTGTTTTTTGGTCTTGGTAAAACACAGCTTTTGTCGTGTGGAAAAAGAAAAGGCTCCCAGTTGCTCCGTGATTTAGCTGACCCCAGGCTGAGAGCCCCTTACTGTAAAGCCAATCTCCCTAAAAGCGCTGTTGATGTAACGAAGCAACGGGAATGACGGAGCCTTTCCCCACCCAAGCCCATATTGTGCCCACATGGGACCGGAGCAGTAACCTACTTAGCACTTGCGTTCACTGCCATCACCGGAAACCACCGAACACAGAAACTAAAGGAATTATTAGGCAAATACCTGCTCGCTAAGCTAAACAGATCATCTGTGCAATCAGTCATCACACCAAACGCTTATTTCAGAGGAAGGATCAGCCCAGAGCCTCATCTACTTCCAGCGTCAATGCTGACAGCTAAGCCACAGTAGTTGAAACAATGGCTGTTTCACAAGGCAATATTCTGGATTTTAATTATTTGCTCATATTAATCCACAGACCTGCTAATTTTCAGAATTTAGTAGATTGCAATGGATCTCCATTAGCTATTACAAAATGCATTTAATCCCATTAGCAGTAAAAAGGTGTTTGCAGTGCAACATTCCCTGTGCAATTTTCCCTCCTTATCATCATTCTCTGAGCAGTGTTTCATAGCAAGAAGATATGCAGTATAAAATCTCCCTGAATATGAAATTTTCTGAGTAATTCTGTCACAAGTCTCCCAGGACATTCTAGTCAAGGATGAACAATTCGGTAAAAGCCCTACAGAACAGCAGAGAAATTAATCATGCATTTTTAAGTGTTTTGAACCTCCTCGTAGGATTTAATGAAGAATTCTGTTCGGTTTTTAAAAGTATAGGGAAAAAAGTCTCACCTAGTCTATAAATCAAGTTCTTGGTTGTAAATTAAGTTGATTAATGTGAGAGAAGATCTTGTCCTATGTGAAGGCAATTCTGAAGCAACCCTAGGCTTCTTCCTGGACTCTGTGATTTTTTTTTTATTGCCTGCACGGTTGCATCCATCTCCACAGAAATCAACAGCAAAGGTGTCATTAACTCCGGACCAAATCACTTCCAAACCACTCGTTTCATTTTTAATGTTCCAAGAGTGGAAGTTATCCACTGGCTACTCCATAAGCTGGAAATTTTTAGCATCATTAAGAAATAAATGGTTTTCCTACATAAAGCAGCGAGGAGCTTGCTTCTGAAATAAACCTTTTCGTTTTCTTGCAGTTAACAGGCAAAATTGAAGGCAGGTATCAAGTGTGTCATACCTTCCCGATAAGTGCAGCGGGTCCGGGCCGTTAAGAACTTTATGAAGTGGCTGAGAAATAGCCTTTACCCTTAGATGAATGTGATTTGCTTTAAAATACCCTGGGTACCAGCATCCGACACCTGGTAAACTTCAGCAAATGTCAGTGCTTTAGGATATAATTCCAGCAGAAGAGTTGGAATCATGGAATGGTTTGAGTTGGAAGGGACCTCCAAGCCCATCCAGTGCCACCCCCTGCCATGGGCAGGGACACCTCCCACTGGATCAGGGGGCTCCAAGCCCCATCCAACCTGGCCTGGAACACCTCCAGGGATGGGACAGCCACCACTGCTCTGGGCAACCTGGGCCAGGGCCTCCCCACCCTCACAGCAAAACATTTCTTCCTCAGATCTCATCTCAGTCTCCCCTCTTGCAGCTCAAAACCCTTCCCCTCATCCCATCCCTGCACTCCCTGATCCAGAGCCCCTCCCCAGCTTTCCTGCAGCCCCTTTCAGCTCACGGAGCTGCTCTAAGGTCTCCCCACAGCCCTCTCCTCTCCAGGCTGAACAACCCCAACTTTCTGTCCCCCTATGGGGAGGTGCTTCCGCCCTGGGATCATCTTTGTCGCCTCCTCTACACTCTCTAATGGATCCCGTTCAAGTCACATAAAGAGCAGGCATTTATAGGGCAAACAAACCCACCCATAATTGTTGCATATACTCTCACCCTCACACAACCTAACAAGACTTTCAGAAACCATAAACCCCTTTTCTTACTTCAAGGAATGAGCCAGGCTCTTGTTAATTGATGCCAGGAGTAAAAACCTTCCCTTGGGGGCACTTGACCCTGTGGCTGCACAACAAGAGGCTGTTTTTGCTGGCACTGATTGCTGTCACAAAGAGGACACTTGAACAGCACCTGGCTCAGGGCAGGGCTGCGTGGAGTCAGGGACATCACAAATGAAGAGCTGCTACCGACACTGCAGGTGAAACCCTGGATATTGAATCATTATCTCAATTTTTTTTAATGGCATGCAAAGACAGTAGCACTTTTCATTATCCATTTCACCAGTTCAGAACTACTTGGTAATTACGCCCATCCTCTCGCTTTTGACAGAGCCAACTAACAGCAGAAGAGCTTCTGATAATACACAGGCTTCTTGTAAAGAACTCATGTAAGAAGGCAATAATCTAAATAGCAAAGCTGATGAGTTTCCACAGTGCCTTGCTTTAGGGAATACGCCTTTTCTCTGCTATGGATGAAACACCTCATACTTGGGGAGAAAATAGAGAGGAACTGACGTAAATCCTTGTTAAAAGCCATTACAAGGCAACTGTGAGAGCCACCGCCTCGGCCAGGCAATCCTGTGCACAGAATCACAGAATGTTCTGAGTTAGAAGGGACCCACAAGGATCATCAAGTCCAACTCCTTTCCCTGCCCAGGACACCCCAACGCTCACCCCGTGGGGCTGACGGTGTTGGCCAAAGACTTCTGGGCTATTGCCAGGCTGTGACTGCTTCCCTGGGGAGTTGTTCCGGTGCTCCAACACCCTCTAGGTGAGAATCTTTTCCTAATACCAATTTGGTTCTTGTCTACCCCAAACAACCCATTTTCCCTGTATTTTTAGGTCCTCTATAGAACTGAAAGAAATTCTACTACACACGTCGAGTATACTAAAAGCTAGACATAGAAATCTCAATTTTATAATGACAAGCCAAGGAAGTTTTGTTCAGATTGAAGTTCTTTGAGCATTCAACAAGGCATAAATACACAGAGAATCACAGAATGTCCTGAGGTGGAAAGGACCCACAAGGATCATCGAGTCCAGCTCCTGGCCCTGCACAGGACTCCCCAACATTCACACTGTGTGGCCGATCCTGATTTACCTTCATTTGATTTCCGCTAAATAAAACCCTTCCCATTTAATAGCTATTGGATTTGCTTTTTAACAGGAGTTCCTGTGACCGTTTCTTTCCATCTCCACCTTCAGTGCGTCTTGGAGAGTGGAGGAGGACAGATCTTCCCGCATTCCAGCTGTGGCAGAGTCCTGGCCCTGGAAATAACACGCTGTGGTTGGGTGGAGGGAAGAGCCAACGTCACTGTGATGAGCCTTCCTGTGCCAATTACAGGAAATCCTGCACCCTGCACGGATACGAAGAGACGAACCCAGGCTCGGGTACCTCTGTTGCGTGTGGGCAGCTTCAGCCAAGCTCCAGCCACAGCATCCTCTCTTCTGTAAGGGATGCTTTTCACTTCACCCCGCTTTGAGTGAAATCAGCCAGCTTTTCCTCAGTGCTTTTATAGGCAGTGATGCATTCAATGCTCATTTGTACACCTGGTCAGCACCGCAGCACCCGCCAAGGACCGACCAGGTGAAGTCGGAACAGGGCAATCCTTACACCTGCATTAGCTCACACTAATTTGCAGTTGCTGAACCGCAGGAACCGAGAGGTGTAAATGAGCACAGAGATCACAGCACTTGCAGACCCAGCCAAGGGCAGAGCCTTGAGCAGAGTCCAGGTGCCCTGACCTCCCACCTTGCAGCCTTCCAGGGTGGCCCTCAACAGCCCCAGTGTTGCTGCAATGAAGGGGCAGAGGGGTTTACAGATACAACTCACTGACTCAAACTCACCGATACCTTGAAGGATGCTTAAATGATTCACTGAATTGGAACATATTTAGAACATATGTTCCTGCTCCCTCTAACCCAATTAACTTCTTTTTAGTGCCTCTCTTATCCTCCCCTTTATTCTTCAAACAACAGGACTTCAAATCATAATTAGCCCCCTCTGTATAAATCTCACTGATAGCTGCTAAAAATCTCATTTGCTCACCTTTCCTCAACCTGTTAGTATAGAAAATATATCACAAAATGCAATTAAAAACATGTCAAGATAATCTTAAGAGAAAGTCTATAAAGTCTCGGACGTGGTATTCCCCACTGGCAATAAAATGAATTTAAAATCTAAACCAGATTCTTAGCGCCTTCATTTGTTTCATCATAATCTAAGGCACTCCTTTAAGATTAGCACAAAATCTATAGGAGCTTAAACCCATTTTCTGTTCAATTTTTAGGATATAATTTCAATAAGTTAATTGAACTTTCCAGCTCAGAGATCATCACCATAGTAGCGTAACAGAAAAAGTTACGGCTTGACAAACTGATGCATCAGTGGGTCTCAGTTCTTTTAAGATAGCTGAAGATGCGGATTCTTGACTAGATCAAACACACTACATTAGCAATAATGATATATTTTAGGCTTTTTCAACCTATATTCGCAGACCAGTCTTCTCAACACTGTAGATAAAGCTGCCTCATTAGACACTTCTCCATAGAAAGGCTTATAACACTTCAATTTTTTATCTTCCTCATACCTTTAAGCCAAAAAAAAAGGAGAGATACCTTCTTAAAAAAAAAGAAAAAGGAAGTATTTCAGCTATTCACTGTGACACCTGAGAGGATTTTGCACATGACTTACAAAGACCATAAAGAATTTTTAAGAACCAGCAGCTGGGTAAAGAGTTAACCTCTTGAAAATATTTTTTTTTTATGGGGAAAATATCACATTCTAATTTCTATACTGAAAATGCTTCAGAAGACTTATTTCTTAACCCATCCGTCCACAAAGAAATAAAAATCTATTTCACCCAAAGAACAGTTTTTTGGGGGCGTTATCTATGTTTTGTCATCATCTCTAAAAACGATACTGAGGTTTTCCATTATTTCCCACACATCAGTTGACCCCAAAGGTCCCTCGGACCCTTCGTCGTGGCAAAACACAATCCTCATGCCAAGCCTGTCAAGATATTTTGCTTGGTGTCAAGGCAAATTCTTAGGCTTCAAACTGCTGATTTCATTGCTTTTCAGAGAGCGGGGAGCAGCTACAGCGAGATGACTTTGTGCTTCATGCTCTGGCTGGCTGGCTGTCCCCAGGAAGCAGCCCCGAGGTTTCTGCCCGCGAACCATCTGGAACAGCATCCCTCCCATGCTTAATGCGGGCAGGGAATTCTCAGCGTCCACAGGAACAGAGTTCACTGCACCGCGAGGCGTAAGGGACAAGAGAGGAGGAGATAATTAACATTCCCGAAAGCGCACAACAGAATTGGTAGCAGAAATAGAGAAAGAATCAAAACCTGACTCGCTCAGAGGCTGAGCGCTGCTCTTGATTCCCTTCAGCGTGGTCCCCAGGAGACCACCTTCCATCAGGTGTGAACAGCCTTCTAATCAGCTTCCTTAATTTCAATTGTCATTTACCTCTGGGGATAAAGACTTCACTTAAAACTACATCCCATCGCCTTCTCGTTAGTCATCCAAGTATTTATATCCCTCTTGTACATTTTATTCCATTAGGAGAGTTATAAAGAAATAAATTAGAATCACAACACATCTACAGCTTATTCTGAAAGAGACTGTTAGCACTTGACTCACCTACTTACATGTCAATTTAGCATTCTTAGGTGGATTTAAATTGAGTCAAGACCGATCTGCTTAAGACAGAATCAGCATCTGCCTCCTCCAACACTTGAAAGGATTAGGATGGAAAAAAACAGTCAAATATTACTACAACCTAGGAACACTGAAGAATTCAGAGCACGACAGGTTCGTTCCCCTGCCTCATTCACCAAATTGGAGTGCTGCCCAAGCACGGAATGAGTTTTCAGTGCTGTAAATCGCAGCTGCAGGTACGCTCTTCTAGACGTGCAACCTTGCCCGGGCTTCTTTAGGAAGGGTAGGCTTAAAGGCGCTCCCCTGAATATCCTGCTCCTTGAACCTGCTCCTCAGGAACACAGGTTTCTCACAAAAAAACCAAACACTGGCTGTTATTTTCTTTACATGAACTGTCCAAGCCTTTCAATCAAACAGCAGCCAAGGAATAAGAGGGATGTGTCATCTTCCCACTTGCTCTCCCAGCACGGCAGTGCAGCAGGCACCAGGAGGTAGCACTCAGGTCTTCCCTGGGAAGAACGACAGCAGGAATCTGTAAGGAGCAACTGAATAACCATGTGAAGAGGCACTCAGTATTATTCTGAGATTCCTCCTCTCCACACTTCCCTTTCTTTAGCTCCTTAGGATCTCTAACACCAGCCACCGTCACCATCTTTGCACGTGTGTGAACCCTTTGGGGCAGATAAGCTTTCGGTATCCAGCACAAAGATTCCGCAGTCACTAATGGGATTCCCAAGAGCAGTGATTTTGGATACAGTTCTTTCGATGCCAGTGTGACCACTACTGTAAATACAGACTCTGTATTTAATGCACATTACCAGCCAGTAAAACCAGCTTCTCTAAATTCTGAGCATCTGACCTTCAGAACTCCCCAAGAAAGGAGTAATATCTCCAAAACCAGCCAATAACAATGTACGTCCATTTTCTTATTTAAAATAAAATGCCCAGACACAGAAGCCTTAAGAGAACGATTTTTCAAACATATCACATAATTTTCCACACCAGGCTCCCGCTCTGATTCTGACACACAGTCAGCGTTGAAAGTTGGTCTAGATGTTTAATCATCTGACAAAAAAAAGCCTGAGCAGATCCATTTCACAGTATCACAGTATCAGAAGGTTGGAAAAGACCTTTGAGATCATCGAGTCCAACCTATGATCCAACACCTACACCTACTCCTACTCGTCAACTACACCATTTCCATCTATTTGCTATAAATCAGGATTTCTCTGCTGATATATTATAATTATCCGCAACCGCCACCCCATAAATTACAGGAATAGAAGAATATCTTTGGAGTATCTCTCATCCCTTCCCTATCCAGGTCTCTCAAAGCACACACGAGCTCACATTCAGGCAATGGAGATGATGCTTAGTGCCTGAAAACCAACCCTGGCTCGTCGCAAGGTCACAGTAGCGTTGCACAAGTTCATCAAGGTCACAGATTGCATTGCTTCTTCCGGATGATTCTCTCTAAAACGAGAGGGTTTAGTATCAAACCAGAAGCTTAAAAATTAAATCTAATAGTGAAGGAGACAGAATAAATGCACACAGCTACAAGCAATCACCGCAAGCTCTAAGATGTAACATCTTCTAAGGAGAAAAGCCGGCTGCCCCATCTCCTTGGAATGCATCAATTCAGTAATTAGGTGTATTAAGGGCTGTGCCTGTCGCATTTCACTCGTTTCCATAGACATAAGAAGTCACATTTATAAGTCATTAAGCTAAAATAAAATCTTTGCTGGGCTTAATTAATTTAAATATTCATGGCAACAGGATAGCAGGGGAAAGTGTTGTTCTTAATCAAAACAGACACTGCTGTTTTATAATGCAAATCATTATTTCTTAGGTGGACAATGCCAAGTACCTACAATAAAAGGGAGCAGAACATCAATGATAAGCATACAGAAAATGCAGCTAAAGAGGATGCACGTTGTCCTGTACCTCTTGAACAGAAGGGGGAATTTGCCGATACAAACATATACTTAATAATGTCATGCCTAACAGAGTAGTTACTTCCAGGGTAATTTATCACAATTTGCTCAATCTGAATGCAACACACACCCACTCTCCATCCTTAAAGAAAAAAAGCCTGCTTTCTAAAGGTAGTTTATTCATTTATGTCTCAAGGCTCCGGTACTTTCACAGCTCCCTAGTTGTTCTCTTTCAATGTAGGGCCCTGGTCCCAATCTACAAAGCCATTAGCAAACCCAGTTCCTCATGAATCGCATCACAGACTGTGGGATTGGAAGCTTCAGCTCGGACCCATTGCCCCCACACCATGGCTGAGCTTATTCACTGTCCTCTGCTTCCCCAGGTCCTTCTGGGCAGGTCCACAAGCAAGTTACCCGCTTCGTTAGCCAACACCAACCCCACAGCGTTCACGCAGATTAATTCAGAATGCTACACTCATGTGAGTGGAGCTCAAGGGCAGGTTGAGCATTATCCAACTGAGCTCCTCTGGATGGAACCACCCCCCTCTCCTATAGCTGACCTGTGCTACTCAACCAGAAGAAAACTATACAGGATTTGTTGGGCTAAGAAGTGACAGAGCAGATTGCCACGATATGCAGAAAAACTACTTCGAAAAGAAAAAAAGTAGGAAGAAAATATAGTTTCCAATTTTTGTCTGTTAATAGCAGCTTTGGTTTCATTATCTGCCATCCCCGTGTTTGGCTTTGGATGCAATTAACATCATCGAAATAAAACACTTGATGGAAGTGGCAACATGTTTACTGGTAATGAAATGTTTATGGATCAATTTGGTACACTAGTAAAGAGTGAATGAATTTACTTCAGGATGAGAGGAAACAAAGCGTAGATAAGCACTGAAAATCACTTTGACTCGAGACATTCACAAAATCTTATTATTATTCCCCCTTGAAGAGATAATATTGATTGTTGAGAACCATTTGGGCAATGACAACAATGTGTTTTCCTGACAGAATACAACAACCCATTTAGTAGATGCCTGTACAGAAAACAGCACTGACCGAAATAAAACTCTGAATTTAAACTCTGCTTTGATAAATACCCAGAGGAGAAAACCTTGACGTGACCTCCTCTCTCCGCCAGAGTTCTTCTCTCTCCAGGATGCTGTTCTGTGTGCTTGAAGGACCAGGTGCCCCAGCTAAAGGACAGATCGTTTTGTCTTTCTCAACTTAATTTTCCATCTTTAATGTGGGCAAAATACTGTTTGTATATTTACAACAAAAAGGAAAAAATCCTAAGGGCAGAAACAGGTTTAGACAGTGCCTGGAATAACAAAAGACTCATCTGCGATGAAAGGGAAAACAGCTCTCTCCAGCATAGCAAACATTTAAATGAAGTTTTGATCTAATGCAGCTCAATGTACACCCCAGAGGGGAAATTGTGTTGCTTCTAACAAAGATTAAATGCTAGGTATTCTTATGGGTTCAGCCACTCCGAGGAACAGCATCATACCACAATCCTACAAACAAATAACAAAGGTTTAGGTGAAATCAGCAGGATTCCCTCACTACTGCCTGGCTGGCAAAAGGAGAAAATAAGAGGGAAAATAAGATTTCACGTAAATCACCAGGAGAGACTCCAGCTCCTTCCTTAAGT